>OX411334.1:8692892-9939142 GCA_948150665.1 Conistra vaccinii | reverse complement strand
ATAATAATAAATAATGTTTATGTATCCAAAGTAATACATAGACACAGGTTGAGCGTATTGGTAGATATACTAAAATGATACATAATTGTTTGTACAAAAGTTAAAAGGCCACTAAAAAATAAAATAAAGCCTGTCTCTTAACCTAGGAGGCCTGTATCAGTTTGGTTAGATGGTTGCGTAAATTAATTAGTACTCTATAAGAGTGAAATAGTGTCAATCTATCTAGCATTGTATGTTGAACATTATCTGTAAATTTAACATTTTAAGTGAACACTTCCTGCAGTTGTGATTGAATTAAAAAAGAAGTTACAAAGAAGTAAGTCTTTACTTAGGAGAAGTACAATGCAGAACTTTATCAAAACTCGATGTGCTTTTATAGATATGAAAGTCTTGGCAATTTCATAAATTACCAGTTTCCATCGTAGACTCCAAAATATTTCTTTGTATGCACTCAACGTAGTAACGAGAAACAGTTTATGAATATATTGCAACATTTTTCATATAATAATATTCTGACAACGTTACTGCAATAATTCAAACTTAAATT
Organism: Conistra vaccinii; assembly: GCA_948150665.1. Lineage (NCBI taxonomy): Eukaryota > Metazoa > Arthropoda > Insecta > Lepidoptera > Noctuidae > Conistra > Conistra vaccinii. Next base: position 9,938,595 of record OX411334.1, on the reverse strand, counting down.
ATAGAAGCGAAGTCACAAAGTGCTCTCATGTCAGATGTCTCGTAGTTGTGAAACTTTTAGCGTTATGAGAGACTCCTCAAAATAAAGGGCCACGAGATTATAAGTCACGAACGCAGTCATTCGGTGCTCAAAGTGCCATCTAAGTATTTTCATCAAATTTTGCCAAACGTTAAATGGGTGTCCCCGCACATGAACCGGAGCATCTCCTATTATTTCACAAATGTTATCAGAATATCAAACAGCGATTCGGAAAAGTGTTACTCCAGTGTATTTATTAGAAATGATAGGAAAATCGTCTCTATTGCAACACGATTAGGAGTTGTAATTGCGTGTATGCGTTTGCGTGTTCGATTCGTTTTGTAGCTGATGGCTTGCGGACTGAGGAGTTGTGAGGAGCGAGTGTTTTTCACGGTCTCATTATGTGACGATTCGTATTCGAGGCCAGAGGAGAGTTACCAGTGTTAGGGTAAGGTTGGAGGGTAGCACCCACTTGCCGGCACGTCCCACTAGACCCTGCTTACGAAGTTCGTAAATGTTATTGATTTCATCTCGGTCTCATCCGAGATGTATTTCATTTGTTTATTTGGATCACGTTGCGTCTCCCACATTACAAAACTCGTTAGACTAGTGTTGAAATGTAAACGTAGATACAAGTCTTTGATTGGATTACTGAGTCAGGACTAGCTTCTACATTTTAAATGAGTCCTGAAAATGTGTTACTTTATGAGAAAAAAAAAGACACTATAATAATTTTATATAAAATGAAAGTGTCCGTTTGTTCCGGCTGTTCTTTGAAACGGCTGCACCAATGTCGACGAAACTTTCACTGGCAGATAGCTTATAATATAAGGAGTAACTAAATTTTTATTTTAGAAAAAATATTAGGGTTCCGCTCAAAAAAATGGAACCCATTAAAAATTATACAAAAAAAAAAATTATAATATTCCACGCGGATGAAGTCACGGGTAACAATTATTTCACAATTAATAATTGTCAAAAAACCACTATAATTTTGATGAAAATCCCCGTTTACTTACAATAGTTTAAAACTTAACCCTCTTAAATAAAAAGATCCTCTGAACTGCACTGGACATGATGAAACGTGACAGACGCTGGAAACATAATTTTAAGTTATCTCCACGAAAACTTTAATCTAAGAACTACTGGTCACAAGTCGCTGATTAAAGAAAACTTTTTTCATTTCTTGTTTTAGTGAGTTCTTCTACAATGATGGACGTGATTAAACTAAGAGAATATTGTTTACTTAAGGATAATCAGCACTTTTACTTTGGAATAATCAACACTCCACCTCTGGTAAAGGTTTGGAAGAAAAGTGTATTTCCCTATCTGTTGTTTCAGTTTGAATTGGAGATAAATTTTTGTGTTCGATGCTCGGTTTTTTGACATGAATGATAAATTTTCTGAGAAATTAAGAGACTTAATTTTTTTTTTTTTTTATACATGACTAGTAACATTACCTAACTCATTTATTGGAAAAAAATTGCATTGTGATATGGGTACGTCAATCAAAATATATTATAGCTGACCCATCAGAAGTCCTGTAAACATTTCAATCTCGATTTTTCGGCTGTTCGTTTGGGTCCTTCAAATTGTTTTTTTCTTTACTGGTTTTTCTTGTTTTCAATACAGGGGCGAACAAAAACAAAACAATAATTATTCAAATAAAAATTAAACAAAACAATAACTATCAAAATAGACCGTTTTCGAGTTTCTGCGAGACTAATGCATGTCATTTGACTTGTATTTAAATAGATACGTATACCAATTTATATACAGGGTACAATCATAATTAAAACGTCACATAAAAGATTAAAATCACTGTTTTTATCACGGATTAAGCGTTATGTGATGATAGTTTTATATCAATAAAAGTAATAACTATGAACAAAAATCTGTAATTATTTTTAGGTGTGGTACCTGTACGACATCGCACCAGGTGCATATTTTCAGGAGAGCTCTTGTAATGGCAGAAAGAAGCAGATTTAATTATCTGGTGATTATGAAACATTTTCCAAATCATAACGAAGTTGTAATTTCCTATCATACTGAACTTTCACGGTATTTAAGAAAAAAAATATATATAAATAAACAGTAGCTCTTAAATAAAAGGTTAACTATCCTAATCCATTCTAGTGTTACCGTTAGCCTGCATAATCCCACTGCTGGGCAAAGGCCTCTCCCCATGACTTCCAGCTCTCTCGATCCAGAGCTAAAGTGGACCACTGGTAGTTTGTTTTATCCAGGTCATTCCGCCAACTTCTACAGGGTCTGCCGCGACGCCTTCTGACTCTGTCAGGGATCCATGTGTAAGCAGCAGTTATTAGGATAAAAAATCTTTTTCTTACCAGCTTTTATCTGCAACACAGTTACGTTGGTGTCGCTTTAAAAAAAGAAGTAAGTGACGTCACAAACTAGCCTTTGTGTCCATGCGTAAAAATAGAAAAATATTTTTTGTCAAAATAATGAACCACAGGCTCGCTTCCTCTCACAGAGAGGAGGCCTGTATCCCAGCAGTGGGAACATTAAGGCTCGTGCAGACCAGCGCAACGCGACTCGAACAATATAATTTCTAAGAAATCTTCACGGTATAACAATAACCAGTGTGTCGCGTCGCGCTAGTCTGCACAAAGCTTTACAGGCTGATTATGAGGGTTTTACTCGTTGGTCTAGTAGTCGCAAGCACTACTGCTGAGCATGAGGTCCTTGGTTTGATTCCCAGGTCGGGCAAAGTGTTATTGGATTTTCCGTCAAGAATTTTTCAGCAGCCCGAAGTCTGGCTTGTGCCCAGTTGATTGAAATAGGCTCTTTTACAATGAACTTAAACATAACTGGTGAAATATGTGGGTGTACTGTACAGTTGTACACCTCTGCCTAACCCTTCGAGAAAAAAGGCGGGATGTTATGATATCTACACTAATAATATAAAGAAAAAAGATATGTATTTTTTTTATAATGTTTAAACTCAAAAACAGCTAGACCGATTTAAAAATTCTTTTACCAATAGAATGCTTTTATCACTGAGTAACATAGACTATAATTTATAAAGATATCCACATGTTGATTTTTAAATCGAGAATGTTCCAACGAGTGCATTAGGGTCGTAATAAATAATTTTTATCCATTAATTATCTCTTAATCCAAGTAGATACCGATAACAAATACATTTGTAACTTAGAACATTTCCAAAACAATGCGTTTTAAAATATTAATTGGATAAGATTAACATATCACAATAAGTAATGATAATAGATAAATCCAAGCAAGATAAATAGCAAGCTGTGCAAAATTACAGATTTTATATGTCAGTATATTGATATTGCAACAATGCGAAAGGTACTGCTGCTGGTTTTAGTTTCTACCGGTATGTAACAATTATTTATTTATTTTTTCCTAGTGCTCTTAGTTGTGGCTTTGATCGTTTTGTTCCCTTTTCTGGTTAAATTCCCAGGAATCCTTGCAGTGTGTTTATTTCTTCCTGGTTTTATTTCTAAGACAACGTTCTAAAATTATAGCATCGCTGGGCACATTGACCAGCTGGTAATTTTTATCATAGTGTGGTTATGATACAAACCCATTAATGACGGTCAAATTGTTGGTAATGACATCAACGACACCAGAGGGCTTAAACAAGTGGTGCCTAGTCGGTTTCAAAGTATTTCGTATTTCTTTACGTTAATACAATTAATTTTTGGAACGAAGTTCTTTAACGCGGCTTTACACAAGTCGCGTTAGGAGTAAACTGGCAGTAAGTAAGTCGACATGCGTTAAAGCGTTCATACTTGCGACTATCTTCTTATAATTTGATAGAGAGAGCGAGAGAAAGTGCGAATTTCGTCAAAATTAAAATCCAAGATGGTTGGAAAAATGGCTGCGAAAATTTTCCAATTTTTTGTCATAATGAATGACTAAAACTTGGAAATTTTTAGTCATTCATTATTTTCGAGGGTGCTAAATTATTCATTAGCTTCATTATCGTTAGTATTCCTTATCGTGAGGTCAATATGTAAATCCTAGATGGTAGCTGCAATAAAATAACAAATTTTTCGTCATCGGTGTCATTTTCATGATTTTCGAGGGTGCTAAAGTTGATATTGAGGTCAAAATGTAACATGAAGATGGCGGTTGCAAAAATTTTGTTTTTATTTTTATCATATTATGTGAGAAGGAAGTTCGTTCTTGACGGGGGTACCCCGTTCGCAAACGTTTTTAAATTTTATATCATCGTTATCGCTGAAAGAATGTCACTTTGTCACTAGGTCCTTTATTTTTTTGTGGGCTGTCAAATTATCAAATAACTTCCTCCCTGGGCGGAGCAAGAGGGCGTGTCAAACTCTTACTAACTAAAACCCACCCGTGTTCCTTCAGTTGCCTGTACGTTGCCAGAGGCCACGGTATCCCTTTTGGAATTTCCCGCGCTTTGTCTAGGCCCTCAGGTTGAGAAGGGCAGGAAAGAGAAAATATAGGACAAGACCGCATCGCAACAAAAACAAATATTTACTCTCAACTAGACCATTTCCGCTCTAAACTTTATAAATTCTTTTTCCAGCTTACATCGCTTCAGCGGTGCCGGTAGAAGAACAAGAGAAAGAACATGAATACTCAAGATATGTCCAGATGCCCGATGGCGAGGGTGTCATGCACACTGTTGACCTCGAGGCTGAACCTGACATGGAACTCCTCAACGAAATAACTAGGGATCCAGCTAATAACTTGTATCTGCTGTATACCAGGTTAGTTTGGTTCACTTTACTCATTTAGATGTCCTTAGCGATACCTGGTATGGTTGGGACCCAGCATAATCACTAATCACGTAATCTACAACGCAGGCCCAGTGCGGGTTAGTAGATGTAACTTGTCTTCGAATTTTTGGTTATAGGACATGAAGGTTTCCTCAAAATGTTTTCCTTCCCCGTTTTGAGAGGTTGATGAAATTATATACACAAAGTAAAGCGTCTCCCTTGGTTTGAGCTCACCACCTACAACTCGTAAGTCAGGACCGTTACAACCACTGCTCTCAAAATGGAAAATTAACTAATTGTAATGTGAGGTTACGGTGGAGGATGACGAAACTCAACCTGACTTGGGTATTGATGAATATATCTCCACGTTAAAAGGCATTTGTAGTACTTCCTTGCTCTTTCCCGAGGCGGATAATATTTACGAGGTCCTCAAAAAACTTGTCCAAGTACCTGAACCATTCGAAGGTAAAGTTATCTAGGGGAATAGCTTTACACGTTGGTTGGTAATAACCGGATCTGTGTTTGGAAGATTACCTTTGTCACCTATAAAACATCTATAGAAAATGTACCGACTGTTTAATGCCGAGAACTACACGATCAGTTTTATTATTTACAACTTGTCCTGCTTATGCGGCTTGGGCCACGAAGAAAATGGCTCCTCAAACGTGTGAATTTTGAAAGAGTAAATTGTGGGGATAGGTTTGTTTCTCGTAAATCTACGGTTTTACTGCCAACAGTAGGGTTCCGTTGCACCTTTTTGTGGTTTTTAAAGAAATGTTTAAGATATTTTGTTATTTGGGAACATAATTAAAGGTTTCTTCACCTTACCATTGACATAAATATGATAATGACGATGATAATTTCAATATTGATTCATCATCATCATAATCAGCCTATACTTCTGGGACACAGGCCTTTTCTCTGTGAGACGGAGTGGGCTGTAATCTACCACGCGGGCCCAGTGTGCTGGTAGATGTCACATGTCTTTGATTTTTTTGGTTCTAAGACATGCCGGTTTCCTCACGATATTTTCCTTCACCGTTTTGAGAGCAGTGGTATTGAAATTATTTACACAAGTAAAGCGTCTGCTTGGGTTCGAACCCACGACCTACAACTCGTAAGTCAGAGCCGTTACCACTGGGCCACCACTGCTCTTATTTTGGTTAAAAACATAATATTTAAGTCGACTTTACTCTCGTACAGCTTATTTCTTTGTCTCATAAAGTTATCAATGAAACACCAGGAATGAAGTGGCGCTCAAGAGAGCTATAAAAGGGGAAAGAAAGCTAATGATAACTATGCTTCTGGGCATTTTAACACTTAGGTTTTTATTGCGAGCGTGTAATTTTTATTGTGATCTTATGGTCAGTATATCAGTATAATTATTACGTACTATTTAACATTTACTTTTGTTGTTGTTTATTATTATTCGACATTGACTGTAAATAGCTATAATATGTATAATAAATTATAAAGCTAGAAGGTATTAAACTGTTTGTACTCTGCGTGTACTTTCCACTTAAATTACTTGACATAATATTTTGATTAAGTAGTTTATATTGAGACCTTAGCTACTGCATACCCATTGAAAATTCTAAAGAAACCCTGGGTTCAAAAAAATCATTTAACAGCAATCCTCAAAATGAACTCAAAGAACGATCATTATAATTTTTACAGGCGCAACCAGCTGATATCCCAGACCCTGGTGATCAATGACGCAGTTTCCGTCGAGAGGTCAAACTTCAATGCCAACGTGCCCACTGTTGTGGTTGCTCACGGTTGGCTCAGCAATCAATTTACTACGACCAACTCCATCATCAGAAATGGTAAGATTACCTACTTTAGAAAAAAAACAAACTCAAGATTTTGTTTGATATATCATAACGCAGGAATCTGACCTTGTGAAGGCCGCAGGAATCCGCTGGATGCGGGAAGCACAGAATCGGTCGAAGTGGCGGTGCTTGGGGAAGGCCTATGTTCAGCAGTGGACGTCTTTCGGCTGAAATGATGATAATGATGATATCATAACGCTACCGACTACATTAGATGTTTCAAAAAGTTCCCAGAATTCATGTTTCTCGATCATATGACTGATCGAGAAATATGAATTCTGAGAACTTTTGCATGAGCATGCAAAATCAATAAAATTTGCCGACTGAGTTGGATAAGACATAAATGACACTTCTGGTGAAAATGGACAACAATGATTATGAACATTAGTTCAAAGGTTTTTCAGAATAAATTAATTCTCTCTGGAATCCGAAATTAAGATTTATTTTGATGATTCTCAGCCTACCTCCGTAAGAGCGACGTGAACGTCATTGTCTGTGACTGGAGACGTCTTGCTGCATCCGACTACGTAACTGCTACAAGAGGAGTCCCAGATGTCGGTCGTGGCCTTGGACAGTTCCTGGCATTCATTAATAGAGTGACTGGTCAGGCCTTCACCCAAATGCACATCGTCGGCTTCAGTCTGGGCGCTCATTTAGTTGGTAACGCTGGAAGAGAACTCAGTGGCAGAGCTGCGCGTGTTACAGGTAAATTGAAATCAAAATCCGTTAATAATTTATTTATTAATGGCTGTGAATGAGTATTTTTTGAAGGTCACAAGTTATAAAAGATAGAAAATATATTTTTCCCCGGTGTTTTAAGTTAGGAAAACGAGGCGACAACAAAATTCTCTAGCAAAATGATGAGTTGATTTGTTTTCTAAAAATATCACTCATTCTTAGTCACAATTTACATTCTCTAAAAATTTCAACAGCCTGTCTGAATTAATTTTTTTTCTTAGAATACAAAGTCAATTATTGTATAAATTATATTAAAGAGTCTAAAATTAAATTACTAAATTACAGCCTTAGACCCCGCCGGTCCCCTTTGGAACTACAACTCAAACCGTGTTAATGGTAACGACGCTGTGTACGTCGAGGCTATCCATACCGATGGCGGCTCAAGCTCTGGTGCCCTCGGTATCGGCTCCAACGTCGCCAACGCTGACTTCTACCCCAACGGTGGTATCTCCCAGCCTGGTTGCAGCACCAACCTCTGCAACCACAACCGTGCTGTCGAGTTCTTCGCAGCTACTGTCACTTACAATCATATGGTTGGGAGACAATGCACAACTCAAACACAAATCACATGGAATACCTGCCGCGGCAACGAGCTGCGCATGGGCAATGATGATTTGAGGAAAACTGGGTAAGTCATATCTTACTTGTTTCGTAATAACATTTTCAGTTTCAGAATTCGAATTCTACTTAAGCAAAACTCATGTTCTTGTTGTACCTACTCCCTAGCGGCACGAAGTAGGTATATGAAAATAACACTTTGTAAAAAATATTTGCGAGCCAGACAAGTGATAGTTGTCGGCCCATGTTTACCTAAACGATTGGTTGTTGTTTGTTGTTGATTTGCATACAAATCATAGAAGTAGAATTCATATGGACAATTACAAAAATTGTAGAAAAGTTAAAGCTATACAAAGAACAAAAGTAACAATTATAAAATATTCACCCATTTTTATTCTTTCAGATCTGGCATGTATCGCTTGGACACTGGAAGCTCCTATCCGTATTAAGCTCGAGACAAAGAATAGGACCGATTTATATTTGTTTAGTTAATAAATGCTGTAAATCTGTAAATGCATAGACATTATTTTTTGTTACACCCACTAAGGTTACCCCAACAACAATAAAACGATTTTTGTTAATAGATTATTGAGTATAGAATGTCTATTAACGAGAAATTTGTTACTTTTTGTTATTTTTTGTCAATTTTAAATAAAATACCTTTTTTATTTATTTACTTTTCTTTTTTTTATGATCTATCAGAGGTTGTCAAATATGAAAAAGAACAATGAAAAATCCCACAGTTTCTTAACGTTGTTTATTACTATCGTGATGGCCTAGTGGTTTATCGCGCCTTTCATGCCAATGGTTGTGGGTTCAAATCCGGGAAAATACCAATGTGACTTTTTAGATTCTTATGTAACTTCTAAGTTTATCTTGGACATTACTGACATCGGTGAAGGCAAAAACATCGTGAGGAAACTTGGATTTAATGTAACATAACATCACGCCATATCATCCCCGAAGGATTAGGCAGAGGTGTACATATTATTGTTCAGCCTAATTTTGCCAGTTACGTTCAAGTCCCATGTAATAGGGATGTTGACTAAAAATTATTTTTTTGTCCGTCAGATTATTAAAAAAATATTGGACACGTTATCGAAAGATTACGGCAATACATTGAGTTAAAATGTGGCGTTACGTCACTGTCAGGTAGATTTTATACTGACTTGTGACGTAGCGAGCTCCCACTCCCCAATTTTAATGCATTTTATCGAAATAATTTTTTATTATTATGATAAAGCAAAAAGTAAATGTTTAATATTTTTTTCCTCAAACATGCTTGGAAATTCGAAAATTATTTTGACAACCTTCTTCGAGATAAATCGAAATTGTGGTACTGGTCGAATACATGCGAGCACCCGGCCGTCAATGTTACTATGAAAATCCATAACTGTCGTGTTTAGCGGCCAAATAAATTACTAAGAAAACTCATATCTGTCGTGTTGTTTAAAAATGGAACTAATTTTTTACTTCAGCACATGGCAGCCAAGGAGGTTACTTAACTGGTTTAGCAAATAGAGCTGTATAAAGTAATAAAGTAAAAAAAGAAACAAATTAACATATTGGCGCTTGAAACATTTTCTTTATTCGTCATTGATTCTGGAATTTATAATTAATTTATTTAGTTTGAATTTCCGCGCATTGTTTGAGAAAAGTACTATACAAACCTTGGCCGCAACCAGGCATTGATGAACTCACGTATGTGTGCCTCGGCTTTGCCTCGGCCCACACGATCGTCCATGAATGCATTAATTGCTGGCCGCGACAATAATGAACTATTATTATCTGACTGACGGACAAATTTTTTTATAGCCACTCTTCATCCCTATGTGGGGCTAGCCTATAGCTATCAACCGGGCACAAATCAAAACTCGGTGCTACTGCGAAATTCCAGATAGAAAAACCCAAAAACACTTTGCGTGACCTGGGAATCGAACCCAAGACTTCATTCCTCACTCACCAGCTTGCGACCACTAGACCAACGAGGAAGTCAACTTGGATACAATTGGAACTTGGAGTCAATATAAGGTTGAAATCGCCAACCCGTCTTAAATAACCATGGTGATCAATGCTCGTGCCTTCTCTGTTATGAGAAGAGGCCCTTGACTTGTAGTGGGATACAAATTGGCTGGTTATTATTTATTAGCATTATAAAATACTACCTGACTTCGCACATCATATTATTAGCCATCATCATTTTCATTGGGAAAGAGTATGCTCAATTTCATGAATAAATTGGATGTTGAATCCTACCCTCATGAGAATAAGGCGTGAGTATGTCATCTGCCTAGCCTTTTCCCAACTATGTTAGGGTCGGCTTCCAGTCTAACCGGATGCAGCTAAATACCAGTACTATACATGGAGTGATTGCCTATCTGACCTACACAACCCAGTTACTGGGTAACAGGATACCTCTTGGAAATTACAACTGTCAAAGATCTACAAATGACAGCCGGGTCCAACTGCTTTAACATGCTTTCCGAGGCACGGAGGGGTCTTGGTGTGTAAAGATGGACCAACCGCGGCTAGCGTAGCTTAACCTGATCGATAGACCTGTTAACAGTGCGGCTGTTATTACTTAGCCACAAGCCCCGCGTGAGTTAATGTATGTGAAATGGGTGAGGTATGATGGGTCCAAAACATGCACTTATTTGATACCTGCTGCGTAAAGCCAATTCCTGTATATGAGCCAACACTGGATGGGCAGCTGAATAGCACACAGACATTGTCCTGCACAATTTTGAAAACAATCATAGAAATCTGGTCCAAGCCAGCACCTTAGTTGATTAGTTTTTACCGCACAGAGTTGGCCCTCATATGTTTTCAACAAATAAAAGGACAATCACACAACACTTTTCTAAAGCTACGTGCGATACCGCAACATGATTGTCTCTTAAAGAAAGTAAAGTATCTAGGAATAAATATGTGCTGAACATGGAGTGAGTTAGAGCGAGACAAGTGTATGGTCGTCGTAGTTTACCTTTGTTTCTTATTATTCGAATTTTCGTAAAAACCCCTGAATACCCTGCGGCAGATTGTATGATTCGTCATTTTGAACTGGGTGAAATAGGTTAGGTTAGAATGGTGACCAACCGCGTGTAAGCCGAGCGAGCGAAGAGAGTAGTGCCGCGGCAGCGGCCGCCAAAAATTAACAAGAAAGTTTGACAAAATAATTTATAATTAGTCGTTGAAGAAATCTCAAGCAGCAAAACAACATTTTTATCAATATCTATAATACCACCTGTGACCACCTACCTTATCTGTAAATAACCAATTAGTGCTACTAACTGATTACAAGTTTTTTTTTTGTGTTATATTATCTTTATTGGGTGGATCAAACAGTAGGTACCTATTTCTTTACCTGCGTCGTGATTTTTATCGCCTATCTAATCTAATCCATCGTGTGTACCGTATGGGATTATTATTTCCTGTGGGGTTCATATGTAAGTAGGCTAAACACTTCAAAACACCTAATACGTTTAGCTGATATTTCTTTTCTTTCTTTCTTTCTAAAAAGCTGCAAATCTGCAATAGACCATTAGACCAACTTTATGTAGGTTTACAAACCAATTAACTTAGCCTTCTGCAGTCTGCTGCTGGATAGATCCTCTTACAAGTTGCGCCACAACAGTTGTTTCTCCTTCTTCTGCATCAAACCTTGGTACCATTTTCAGGTCGTCAGTCCTTCATCGTCATTCATTTATTGTTATCTACAATAATGAGTACACTATTACTTTACAATTGGTACATTGCAAGTCTAAGCGCCTCATTAATTATAGAAAAGCACAGCGTGCACTACATTATGCGCAGATAATATCACAATTAAAACAAGTATTGCATCAAATTTTTATAAGCTAAATTAAGCCTCTTAATATCCTATCCTCTAATATTAGAACTCCTTGGCAGATTACGTGGCACATGGAATAACACCCTACTGAGCAAATCGGGACAGTTCAGAGAGCCTGTAACTATCTTCTTAAGGAAAACCAAATCTAGCATATCCCTGCGTTTCTCCAGCGACACCATCTAAAATACTTATGGGCCCAATATGGGCACTATTATCTAGGTGAGAAGAACCGTTTTAACAGCTTTTGATGTTGACCATAAACTTAATTGATCAGACCACACTGCAATACGAGCAATATTTGTTATGTATTTGTAATCACGTTCTCGAAAACGGCTCTAACTATTTCGATGAATGTTGCAATATAGGCATTTACGGGGGCAAAAAATCGATCTAGTTAGGTCTCATATCTGGAAAAAATCGATTTCTTTGTATTTTCACCCGAGCATAGCTGTGTCGCCCAAAGTTTGGAACAAGTTGGCTACCTTAGAATAATCACATGGCAGCATGGAATTAGTATGTACTATATACATGGAATTAGTATGAACTATCCTATACTATTAAAAGAGCATTCTCTATTTTCACACGAGCAGAGATCAGTGAACCAGGTACTAATTATTATCTGATTCATGTAGCTGTAATGTTTATTGTTGTGCAATGTGTATTGAAATATTAAAATAAAGCGATTGTGATTAGAATCGTATTCGTCACAGGTGATAGTCTAGCGTGGTCTAGACTAAATGTTTATAATTATATGTACTGGTCAAGTAAAACGCAAAGGGTTAATACTAATCAGTTTTATATTATTGCCGTATTGTTAAATTAGTAGGGGTATCTTCTTTGGGTGTTAGCACGGAACCTTCCAGATCTGAAAACAAACATAAAGATAATGTAATTCTTAATAAAGTATTAAGTCTTAGTATTAAGTACAGATTTTTTTATTTTGATTCCGATAAGGTACTTATCAAAGGAAATACTTTTCTTTTAGTAATAATTTCTGAACGATTTATCTACATAACGTACCCAAAATGTCGTCTATCTAAACTGATTTTCAAACTTAAGTGAAGCAAAGGCAGTAAAACTCACCCCCATTTTCTCAGATCATTGTTGCCCATGTGGAGTTGTGCGCCAGAGCAGTTATCCCATGTAATTTGCCAAGAGCTTGAACACGCATTTCCAACAATATGGTTGTAGGAGACTGTAGCAGCGAAGTATCTCCAAGCATTGTTATGGTTGCAGATGTTAGTGAGGCAGCCAGGTTGGCTGATACCACCATTGACGTAGAAGTCAGCGTTCGCGACATCAGAGCCAATGCCGAGACCGCCGACCGTGTAGCCACCATCGGTGTGGATAGCTTCAACGTAGACGCCATCATTAGGGTTGATACGGTTAGAGTTGATGTTCCAAAGTGGACCAGCAGGGTCGAGAGCTAGAAATTATTTTAAAGTTAGAACACCCGGAAAACTTAAATTTACTCAGTATACGCAGGCAAAATTGGAACAGTAATAAAACTTATTTGGTTAAAAAAAACTCTTCATCGAACGGAATCTTTGATTCTATAAATGATGTTAAGGAAAGAAAAAAAGAACATGAAAATAGTAATTACCTGTAACGCGAGCAACTCTTCCTCCTAGCTCCCTACCAGCGTTACCAACAAGATGAGCGCCTAAACTGAAGCCGATAAGGTGCATAGAGTTGAAGGGTGCTCCGGTAACGGAGTTCAAGAATGCCAAGAACTGTCCAAGACCACGACCAACAGCAGGAACTCCCCTAACGGCAGTCACGTAGTTGGAAATCGCAAGCCTTCTCCAGTCCAGAACGATGACGTTCACATCATATTTTCCAAGATACGCTGTAAACCACAAGATAGTAAATAAACTGTAAAACTGTTAACTTTCATTAAGGCATAAGAATTTTATAAGAAAAATCGAGTTACCTTCCCTGACAACAGGGTTAATGTTGGTATCTTGGTTACTGAGCCAGCCGTGGGCGACGACAATAGTTGGCACGCGAGGGTTGAAGTTAGAGTTAGTGATGGAACCAGCATTGTTAATGACCAATGACTGTGATGAGGTAGGGTTACGCCTGAAATAAGATTACTTTTTTTGAGGTTAAGATTATAACAGTGGTTCTGGAGCCACTGTAAATGGTCAAGTTATAGAAAAGTTTGTTGTTTTTCTCCTGCCAACAAAATGGTTTTTTTCCTCACTTTCTGTCATGAAGTCTATGCCAAACTCAAACATTCCATACATGCATTACCAATTTATTCAACAAAATCACTTACCTGGTATATAGCAAGTATTGGTTGTTAGCCGGATTTCTGGTGACTTCGTCAAGAATTGGTTGCTGTGGCGGCTCTTCTAGGTCCACGTTGTGCAAGACACCTTCGCCATCCGGGAACTGGATGAACCGTGGGTAAACATAGTTCCCAGAGAAATCAGACTTTACTGGCCCCGCAGATGCGGTATATGCTAGAAATGGAAACAGTTTTGATAAGCGAAATTGTTTAAATAAGTTTTAAAGAATTCTCTTATGGTTTCTATTGGTTAATTGATAGTTAATTGTATTCTAAAAAGAAAAGTTGCTCGTTAAAAGAACCAATAAAACCAGTTGAACATAAATATAAATATTATAATAATATTATTATTTTACTTACCCGTGGCGACAAGGAACCATAGAAGGGCGGTCTTCATGATGACTATGATATTAAAGCGATCATATGAAAGAATTCGACACAACAGCTGTATTTATTAAAATTTTATCATCAAGGTATATTAGATATTGATCAATTTCAGCAGATTAATAATATTAATAGGTACCTAGTTTTGCGCACCTACAAAACGAACTACTTGTTTGCGCTATTATTATCTAAAGATTTTTTATACTATTGCCTAGTAACTACTTAGGGTCGCGCCACACCTGCCGAACGTTCCGCGGCGGAAGGTTCGGTTGAATACGTTCTCCTAATGTTTTTCAAGTTACCTATGACACATCAGCCGAACGTTACGTCCATAAAAATGCATGCAAACATGACGCGACGGAACGTTCCGCCGCGGAACGTTCGGCAGGTGTGGCGCGACCCTTATCGATAAAAACTAGATAGTTCAACAATAATAATTGTAGTACCTGGCGGTTGATATGGCACATGGAGTTTTTGACACAGAATTTCCAGCCAAACTTTGTTTAAAATTGCGTGACCCTTATCAACAGCTACGTTCTGCACCTAAGTTTAATACTATGGCGCTATGGCTATCCTCTATACATTATCCGTCTCTTATCATACGCATCTCGCATATCTAAAGATAGACGTAAATGTTTAAATAGATAATGCTGATAGATATAGATTTACAATTATGGTCAATCTGAGGGACTAAGTGCGGAAACCAAACTCCATAACATATCTAGATAGAACATAGAAATAGATTTTAGATAGTTTAGATTAGATTAGATGACCATCTAATCTATCGCGAGAGATCAGATACAAGTGGTTGCTTGTATCTCTCGCACTATATATGAATTTTCATTGTACAGTGAAAGAATTTTCATAGTCAAAGGTGACCTCAAGTCGGCAAATCACATAATCAATGCTCATCGAGTATTTCGGGATATCGCCAAGCAGTTGATTGACGTCAACAGCTTTCACGTGGCCTGGCTTTTTTTTTTAGGCCAAAGAATCAGCATTTTCATCTAAGGTGGCAATGCTGCCAGCCTTTTGAGCACTTTTCCCTTTGACAGCGATGCGGACAAATTGCTTGATGCCCCATGAGCTCTTCCCCTTTTTTATTATATTATTATTATAGTTGTGCATATTATTGTTTATATATAAATATTGTAGTTTTTATATCTATATACTCTTCTATACATACATACATACAAATAAATAAAATTGAAGTAAGTATCTGTTTGTAATGTCAAAATAACAGCTTTTTAGTGAAAGTATATACCATACATACAACAAAAACACAAAGAATTTTTTTTGTCTGTCTGTCTGTCTGTTTGTTCCGGCTAATCTCCGAAACGGCTGGACTGACTTTGACGGGACTTTACACTACACTAGAACTTACACTAGAAGATAGCTGAGGCCACTGGGCGTAAAATAGGCTACTTTTTATTCCGATAATTCTACGGTAACATTGTGATTAAAAGGAAAAACTACTTTACGTGGGTGAAACCGCGGGACGCAGTTAGTTGTAATTAAAATTGATACATACATAATTGTAAAATTATAATCTTTTGTAAGCTACGATATCATGCCGCTCAAATAAGTAATTTAAATGCAATTACGTTGTTTGCTTGTCTCGTCCTACCAAATCAGAGGTCAGATCGAGGTGACATGCTTAAGCATGTCTTATCTTAATTGATTGATTGACGATTTCCCTTGGAAAAAAACTTAATTCCCGTATCAAATCTTAGTGAATTACATTGTCTCTCTAGTCAAGTGCGTAGCTACTCATTTTGTTAAAAACATGAACATATCTTACACACTGCAACACATGTAAAACCTTATTATGGTTTCTGTTTTACAACCAGATCAACGCAATGTAGGTTATCTCTTAACTTAACCTAGCATAGTCCACTGCTGTTTGAACATAGGCCTCTTTCAAATAATGCTACAACACTTGGGTCTCCAGTTTCCGCAATCAATATGTCCTAGCTTCCTTTTTAAGGTTGTTGGTTCAACTAGAATCTTAGCTGGATCCTAGTTCATCATCTGCCTAGCTTTTTCCCATCTATGTTGGGGTCGGCTTCCAGTCTAATCGGATGCAGCTGAATACCAGTATTTTACCTAGCTGGATCCTAGTTGGTCTATATATATTGTTATAAAATCCGTATTCAAGTATCAACAGCTTGCAAGCGATTCCGATTACACGATTTTGGCCACAATACTGTGTCACCAAATTTTTTATATAATTTCTTGCAGAAGTAAGTCACGCTAATATGACTCATTATGATTATGTTGGCTAGTACCTTACTCATAATAGTACATACCTGCATAGAATGACGCTCTGCGTAGTTAAGTAAAACACAAAAGGTTAGAGAACATCAGTTTTATTACATAGCCAAGTCGTTGAATTAGTACGGATAATTTCTGCCGGTGTTAGCGCGGAACCTTCCAGATCTGAAAATAAAATGGAAATTGTTAATTCTCTCTCGTATCGATTTGAAGACTACGTTGGTCTAGTGATCGCAAGCCCTACTGCAGTGCATGAGGTTCTGGGTTCGATCCCCGGCAGGGCTATTACCTATCTTGCAGAAGCAATGCGATAGCGATCATTTGTTTCATTTTGACAGTTCAACAACATTCAATGCGATAATTACGTTGCAGAGCAGAATTAAATTTCGAACTTATGAAGTAATGGATTAGTAATCTGTTTCAAAACGAATTGATTGTTTATTACGTAATTAGGGTACCGGAATCTGGGTTTGTGCCCGGTTGATGGCAATAGACTCGCCCCCTATTACATGGGACTAAACATAACTGGCGAAATGCGGGTATAATAAAGGTACACCTCTGCCTAACCCTTCAGGGAATACAGGCTTAATGTTATGATGTTAATTTAACAAACACAATAAATAATTACATTAAAAAAATATATGTTTCTAAATAATGGTAAGGCAAAAGACGAAAAACTCACCCCCGTTTATTCAGATCACTGTTGCCCATGTTGAGTCGTGTGCCTGAGCAGCTATCCCATGTAATTTGCCATGAGCTTGAGCACCCAGTTCCAACAATGTGGTTGTAGGAGACTGTAGCAGCGAAGTATCTCCAAGCATTGTTATGGTTGCAGATGTTAGTGAGGCAGCCAGGTTGGCTGATACCACCATTGACGTAGAAGTCAGCGTTGGCGACATCAGTTCCAATGCCGAGACCGCCGACCGTGTAACCACCATCAGTGTGGATGGCTTCGACGTAGACTCCATCGTTGGGATTAACGCGGTCAGAGTTGAAGTTCCATAGGGGACCAGCGGGGTCGAGAGCTAGAAATTAAAATAATGTTAGAGTATATTTGGAGCCATTTTTAAGTAATTATATAAGATTGTTACAGAAAATAGTTATCACCTGTGACACGAGCAACTCTTCCCCCAAGCTCCCTACCAGCGTTGCCAACCAGATGAGCACCCAAACTGAAGCCGACAAGATGCATAGAGGTGAGGGGTGCTCCAGTCGCAGAGCTCAAGAAATTCAGGAACTGTCCAAGACCACGGCCGACAGCTGGTACTCCATTAGCGGCTGTCACGTAGTTGGAAATCGCAAGCCTTCTCCAGTCCAGAACTATGACATTGGCGTCATATCTTCTAAGATACGCTATAAAACACAAGACAATAATTAAACTACGAAAAAAGTGCGACTCGCATAAGAAGGGTTCCGTACCGTCGTACAACAATAAGCAAAACACGTCGAAAAAAACGTTTTTTGTATGGGAAACGTAATTAATTATCCTTTAATTTTTAACTTTATTTGTTGTTATACGGCAATAGAAATACACAATTTGTGAAAATTTCAACTGTCTACCTATTATGGTTCATTATTATTTTTCATGAGATACAGCGCGCTGACAGACAGACGGACGGACGGACAGCGGTGGGGTTCCATTTGACACCCTTCGGGTGACAGCCCCTGACACTATAGTATAAGATATGATGAGAAAAATTGAATTACCATCTCTGACAACAGGGTTAATATCGGTGTCCTGGTTACTGAGCCAGCCGTGGACGACGACTACGGTGGGTAGGCGAGGGTTGAAGTTAGAGTTAGTGACGGAACCAGCATTGTTTACGACCAACGTCTGCGATGAGGTAGGGTTGCGTCTGAAATAGGAATTCTTTATTTTAGGGTAAGAGGCACATTGAACTTAAATATTAAGCTGGAAAGATCTCGACTGGTGAAGTCTACGCTCCGTCCAGCACCGATCCAAGTCCAAAACCCCGAGAGCTTTCAGCTCGAACTTCAGAATCGTTTCGAGTGCCTAGGGAGCTCCGTGGACGATTTTAACGATGGGTTCGTGGAAACTGTCCATACGGTCGGGTCCAAGATCTTTAAGACCCGTCGTACAAATAGAAACAAGAGGCTCTCTGATCCTACTATACAGCTCATGAAGGAGAGGCGCGAGATGATCCTCCAGTCTTCAGACGATGCGTTCAAGTACCGGCAGCTCAATAGACGGATCTCTAAGTCCTTGAAAAGCGACCTTCGTCGCTTTAGTACGGACCGCATTAAGGACGCGATAGAGCGGAATAAGGGCTCCAAGGTCTTTGCAAGAGATCTGTCTATTGGGCAGAGCCAGCTTGCAAAGCTGAAGACCGATGATGGCAGGATCGTATCCGCCAAACCTGAAGTATTGAGAGAGATCGAGAGGTTCTATGGACAGTTATACACGTCATCCAGTAACCCCGTTACGAATCTGGCAAACGACCCAAGAGCTAGATTAACCCGACATTATACCGAAGATATCCCGGACGTCAGCTTGTACGAGATTAGGATGGCTCTAAAGCAACTTAAAAACAACAAGGCGCCGGGTGATGACGGAATTACGGCCGAACTCTTAAAGGCCGGTGGGAAACCCGTTCTAAAGGCCCTCCAGAAGCTGTTCAATTCCGTCATACTCGAGGGTAAAACGCCACAGGCATGGAGCAGAGGTGTGGTGGTACTCTTTTTTTTTTTAAAAGGGCGACAATGCCCTGCTTAAGAACTATAGGCCCATCACACTTCTGACCCATGTCTACAAGCTGTTTTCAAGAGTCATCACGAACCGTCTCGCGCGCAGGTTTGACGACTTCCAGCCTCCCGAACAAGCCGGATTCCGTAAAGGCTTTAGCACCGTGGACCACATACATACGCTGCGGCAGGTTATACAGAAGACCGAAGAGTATAACCTGCCTCTCTGCTTAGCGTTCGTGGATTACGAGAAAGCCTTCGATTCGATCGAGACATGGGCTGTACTGCAGTCTCTTCAACGGTGCCAGATCGACTATCGGTACATCGAGGTGTTAAAGTGCCTATACAAAGACGCCACTATGTCAGTCCGACTCCACGACCAGACCTCGAAACCTATCCTTCTGCAGCGAGGTGTGAGACAAGGAGACGTTATCTCTCCGAAACTGTTCACCGCTGCACTGGAGGATGTCTTCAAGATTCTGGACTGGAAAGGGCTAGGCATCAACATCAATGGCGAGTATATCACTGACCTTCGGTTTGCCGACGATATAGTTATCATGGCTGAGACCATGGAGGACCTCAGTATAATGCTCGATGACCTCAGTAGAGCCTCCAAAAGAGTGGGTCTTAAAATGAACATGGACAAGACAAAGGTCATGTCAAATGCCCATGTAACACCCGCCCTCATAAAGATCGGAGACGCTACGCTCGAAGTTGTAGACGAGTATGTTTACCTAGGACAAACTGTTCAGCTAGGTAGGTCCAACTTCGAGAAAGAGGTCAATCGTCGAATCCGACTCGGTTGGGCAGCGTTCGGGAAGCTACGCAATATCTTCTCGTCCCACATACCACAGTGTCTCAAGACGAAAGTCTTTGACCAGTGCGTGTTGCCAGTGATGACTTATGGCACTGAAACGTGGTCGCTCACAATGGGCCTAATTAGAAGGCTAAAAGTCACCCAAAGAGCAATGGAGAGGGCTATGCTTGGAGTTTCCCTACGTGATCGAATCAGAAATGAAGAGATCCGCAGGAGAACCAAGGTAACCGACATAGCCCGAAGAATTGCCAAACTTAAGTGGCAATGGGCAGGACATATTGCTCGCAGAACAGATGGCCGATGGGGCCGAAAGGTTCTGGAGTGGCGACCACGTACCGGAAGACGTAGCGTTGGAAGGCCTCCCACAAGATGGACCGATGACCTAGTAAAGGCCGCAGGAATTCGCTGGATGCGGGAAGCACAGAATCGGTCGAAGTGGCGGTGCTTGGGGGAGGCCTATGTCCAGCAGTGGACGTCTTTCGGCTGATATGATGATGATGATGAGGTTAAGTTTATTTTGTAGCGACTGCATGTGGTTAGTGTTGAACTGCACGTTCTCTCTTATCAGATCACCAAACATGAAAATGCACATATGTTTGTTTGTATAATTTTGTTAAAACTTTCATTCAATTTCAGTACCAGACCCCTCCCCCCACCCTACTTATCCCTACTACACCCCTACTACCCCACCTACTACCCCCCCACCCCTACCCCTACTGCCCACCTACCCCACTTATTCCTACTTATCATTCCCTCCTACTTATTTCTTCATAAAGCAACTAAAATGTTTGAGAATACACTTTTAGAACGTCAATTCAAATTCATTTCCCTATTAACAAGTATTGCTTACCTGGTAAATAACAAGTATAGATTGTTAGCCGGGTTCCTGTTGACTTCGTCCAGAATTTCCTGATCAACTGGAGCTTCTAGGTCCACATCATGCATGACTCCTTCTCCATCCGGGAACTTGATGAACCGTGGGTAAACATGGTTCTCAGAGTAATCAGTGTTTACCGGCACCGCAGATGCGGTATATGCTACAAATGCAAACGGTTTTGGTAAGCGATGAGGTTTACTGGCTGAACATAGTGGGTAATCGACGGATATTCGAGCTTAGAGTCCAGTTCCATTTTGGAGTCTGTTTTAGTGCAGATAAAAAAATAAGCTTTTATTAAGTCTTTTTCTGGACTATGTTTGAACCAAAAATAGCTAAAAAAAATACTACAAAGTGAATAATAACTTTAATTTTTGAAGTCGGGAGCAAAAAAAAACAAAAATTCTAAACCAAAGACTACTTTACGAGACTTTACGAAATTAAAGATATTTTTCACTTTCTAGTGTTTTTTTTGGAAGTTGTTGTTTTTTTAAATGTTTTTTTTGAATTTTTGTTATGATCACTGATGATCTAGCTTGTCTGTATATATATTCTATGGTCGTAGTTGTTTCTAAATCAGAAAAGTTTTTCTCAGATTTACACAGAAACATTAGGTATATGCAGTTCAAGAAATTAATTTCACTTACCCGTGGCGACAAGGAACCATAAAAGGACAGTCTTCATAATCACTACGGAGTCAATTATAAAGAAAAAATCGTGTGAAACTATTCGACACAACAGCAGTATTTATTGAAAATTTATCATCCAATCAATCAACTGATCGATTTTTGTTGAATTATCTATGCAACTTTGCTGACTAATTAATTACTTGGAGGTATTATCTTAATAATTACTAGGTATTTAATCATATTTTTATCACATCTATTCAAAAAGACGTAGTTTAATCCTCGTAAACAGGGACCAAAATAGCTTATTAATCCCTAGGGACTAAAAGTGATTTGAATTTGTAATGTGGATATTGTTAGTAAAAGTGGTATTTACCAGAGAGATCGATCACGAACATTATATGAATAAAGTAACAGGCTGGCAAGAGAGAGACAAAGTGTGAATTTGATCAAAATTAAAATCCAAGATGGCAGAGCCGATTTTTTTTAAATTTTTCGTCAATGGTATCGTTTTCATAGTTTTCGACGGTGGTAAAGCCGATAGTGAGGTCAAAATGTAAATCCAAAATGGTGGATGCGAAATTTTTTAAATTTTTCGTCATGGATATCGTTTCATAGTTTTCGAGGATGGTAAAGCCGATAGTGAAGTCAAAATGTAAATCCAAGATGGTGGATGCAAAATTTTTTAAATTCACTAATAACATTAATTAACATAGAAACATAAAAAGATTAATATTGACAATTTGTGTATAATTTAATTAGACTAACACGGAACAGTGGACTCGCTTGTATACTTTCTCTCACAGAACACCAGGCATTATAAACACATCACATTCAGGATTGGCAGTCAGAAGGGCGTTGAGCATCTTCAAAGTACGACACACTGGACATTTAGCTCTGACGACAGTTTTGGATGACGGTTGCGCAAATAGATTGTGCCGGCGGCGGCTGGGACGGTGTCCGATGTATTTGTCGGGCACAAATAGTCGGCAGAAAAGACCATGAAGGTCTGGGCAGTCTATTCGTCCCCGTAAGGTTTTACAGGCTACCGTGAGCTGATCAAGGCCTCTTCTCACCTCCAACGAATTAAAGTCCAGGGATAAGAGATAGTTGACAGTTTCATAAAATATGAAGAAGTGGAGGACGAGGCGGGAAGTATCATTAGTGTCAAAAACCCTGCCGTCCGGTGCGGTGCGGTGTCATCCTATCTTAAACTATTAAATTTTAGTGGTATGAGGTCTGATAGTCTTATCTATGTTTTTCGCTCGGTAAACTCTAACTGCGCGATGCAGGAATTGTGTGACGTCATGTCTTTGCTGCGTAGTTCGTATGTGGCGGCGTAACCGCTACAAAATGAGCAATATATTTTTATACAAGGTGGAGACGACAATACAACAAAAAATTAAACAGCGTGTCCATAATGACGTTTCCATTCTGTATAAAAAAAATTCAATTGAATATATTCAATAGTTTAGTCATTATAGCTCGGCAAAATCCATAGTCGGCTCGGGCTATTCCGTTTATCCACCCCAAAAATCCACCCTAAGGTGGATATTCGGAAATGTATGCCCGAGAATTCCCCCAAGGCCTAGTTGAATTAACGGAATTTATAGGCTTAGGGTGTATCCGGCATACATTGCATTTAATATGATTGAAAAGTAACTTTTTTATTTCGAAGCTAGGATTTATTTGACAGTTCCAAAATACTGTTACGCATTAGTCCTGTAGTGCCAGTATTTGAATTTTTTATTGTATTGTAGTCTCCACAATCATTGTATAATATGTATTATTTGTAATCACGTTCTCGAAAACGGCTCTAACGATTTCGATGAAAGTTGCAATATAGGGGTTTACGGGGACGAAAAATCGATCTAGCTATGTCTCATATATGGGAAAATTTGTTTTCTCTATTTTCACAGCCTCGGGAATGTGATACAATGTTGGTATACCTGGACGATATGTTTATGTATTTTCACCCGAGCAAAGCTCGGTCAACCAGGGACTAACATTTATGTACCACCTATGTACCCAACTATAATAGCTTGTCCACACTGAAATGATTCGCCCCACTATCGCATAAGCTGACGTACGCACGGACGTAATAAAATTACCCCGATTTTTTTTCGCGTATTGGATTTTCGACGCTCTGCTTAGCGCCGAGAGTTGAATATCCAACAGAACGCCATTTAGCGCATAAGCCAGCGCAACAAGAAAATACACTGTTGGGTATTCAACTCTCGGCGCTAAGCAGAGCGTCGAAAATCCAATACGCGAAAAAAATTCGCCGCGATTTTATTACTTCCGTGCGAACGTCGGGTTACTGCATTACCCTGTGCGTAAAATGCGATAGTGGGCGCCTCATTTCAGAGTGGACAACCTTTACCCATATTATGTGAATTAATGTTTGGTATCGCGATATCGCCGACAAGATGGAAGAGAGTAGGCTGCGATGGTATGGTCACGTGAAAAGAAGGCCGCCTGAATACGTAGGGAACTTAGCGCTACAACTTACCCTTCCCAGTCCAAGACCCAGAGGCAGACCCAAAACAAGGTGGAAAGCTGTAGTGCTAAAGGACATGAAAGAGTGTCAGGTATCCGAAGACGATGTCGAGGATAGAGCGAAGTGGAAGAGAAAGACCAGGAAGGCTGACCCCACCACCATGTGGGATACATAGCCAGGAAGAGAGAGAGAGAGAGAATGTTTGGCTTTAATTTCATTATATAGCTTCTCAGATTTGAAGACTTGTCGGATTGGCTAAATACATACCTTCTAGAAAGTGGTGACACTAGTTTTTGAGCATGAGTGCTTGCACACGTAGGGACAGACAACGGCACTAAGTGGGGACCCCTCAGGTTTTAAAATAACTTTCTGCTATAACATTACCGATATTTGACGAATATGTCTAGCGTCAGAGCACCACGACATGCAAGATAATTTATAATTATGTAATTGCAAAGCAATTTCATTATTATTTCGTCGCATGTCTTTCTTATCAGAAATACTTTGATAATGTCGCTTAGCCAAAACTTAATTTTGCTATCAGCTCTTAGGCCGAGATCTATAAAAGTGAACATATGCTTTAGTTGAGACATGTCCCCATCTCTATTTTATACTTTAGTTTGACACGTTTTAGTTGCACGACAGTGACAGGAATAACGCTTAGCCAAAGTAACGTTTGTAAATCTCGGCCTTAGTGCCTTCTTGTCGTTTGCGTAACTGCCTTAGGCCGCGTCCAAACCAACGCGAACCTCGCATGTGTATGCGATCATCGCGCGAGTATGCTATCATCACGTTTATTTTGTTCGGTGAATCCGAATGCGCGTGGTCGCATCAATCGCATCGCCTTCTGGTTTTCCAAACAAATAAGTGACATATGAACGTGACGATCGCCTAATCGCGTGAAAGATCTTTTTGATTAAGACACGGGGTTTTATGATCGTGTTTTTGGCATCGTATAAAGAAAAGTATTAAAATTGGGATCCCTTCTTTTCGCATAATGTTCTTTGTCCTAATATACTTCGGCATAACGATTTTGGCACAATTTGTTTTGGCATAATAATACTTCGGCATAATTTTTTTAGGCATACATTTTATGTTGGCATAATCATCTTAAAGACTAATTTGTTTTGGCATAAATTTGATTCGCATAACGTTAGTAGGCCTAATGACTATTAACATAATAATATTTAGGCATATCTTATTTGTTTAGATTAGTATTAGGTTAGGTTAGGTTAGAACTGTGACCAACTGTCATACAGGTAAAATATTCTACAATTGTGTTCTTGTCGTGTCGTGTCTTACTATTGTGATCACACTATTAGTTCTGCCTATTAGTAAAGCTAAAAAATTCTATGATATGGCGACAACATAATTATACACCGGCTTGTAGTTAATAGGTTGAATCTGTTCCAAAACCGAGTCGGGGCACCCCGACTTTACGTAGTCTTTTGGCTCCTACCCCTAGAGTGTATATAAAAACCGGAGGCGCGGAGGGAGAGCAACCCCCGCCCGCTGTAACAAAGCATAGGCACCCGTGCGAGCCGTAGCGGCTGAGGCTGGTCGCCGGAGGCGACCAGCAAGCCGAAGCTGCGGAGGTGAGCATGGGTGCCTATCCTTTGTTACGTAAGGGCGAAGGGGTTGCACTTCCCGCAGCGCCGGAGACGATGCAGAAGCAACTTTAATTTAAAAAAAGTTATGCTTTAGAACTTTATGCTTAATAAATTTATGCTTTAGAATATTATGCTTAATCATTATTATAGTTAGAGAAATTATGCTTAAAAAAATTATGCGTAAGCTGTTATGCGTAACTATATTATGCGAAAATATAATTATGCCAAACAAAATTATGCTAAGTTATATTAGGTCTTAAAATTTTATGCAAATGGATAGGGAACCATTAAAATTATCTCGCTCCTTTTTCTCTCTTATAAATCAAGAATAGCTCATTAGGCTCTGCTTAGCCTTTTCTCAAGTATGTTAGGGTTGGTTTCCAGCCTACTGCTATTTTACGTTGAGCAACTGCCTATCTGACCTCCACAACTAATTTACTGGGTAACTAATAATAGCTCATGCAGCGAAAATTATACAAGCCACTCAGCAAAGTAGTAGTGGTGTTGGCTGTCTCATCTCTGCCCTACAGAGGTGCACTAAATATACGCGTACGTGCGTAGTGTGTCGAATAAATATAAAATACAAGGAGTGAAGTTCCTCTCTTCTCAATGGTGAAATTCTCATTCCTCCCTTTCCAATTAAATAGTGGAGCTGTCGTTCCTCCACAATTTTTCTAAATTCTAAATCTAATATTATGAAAATTACTGGCCAGTATAATTTATTTTAAAAAACCGGCCCAGTGCGAGCCGGACTCCCCACGTTTTTCAAAATCAAAAGTTTCTTGTCTTCCCTTTAACTTATAAGTTTATTAAAATTAATTTTTATTACGTTGTTATAGCGGCAATAGAATTTTTAACTGTCTACCTATTACGGTTCTTGAGATACAGCTCGCTGACAGACAAACGGATGGACGGACAGACAGACAGACGGACAGCGGAGGCTTAGTAATAGGATTCCGTTTGTCAACCTTCGGATACAGAACCCTAAAAACAACCTCCAACACTATGGCTTAAGATGTGATGAGGAAAATTGAATTACCTTACAGTACTCACATTTGATATGTGTAACATTTTAAATTTCACCTGGGTAATATGCAACATTAAGGTAATAAGCAACACTAAAGGGGCGGGCCCTCGTCAAGGCCAACTCTATAACCGCGCTCGCTCATTGGTCAAATCAAGTAGCGCGCGCTTCCCGGCTTCCTGTTACACACTTCCGTCCCTTTTCACGAAATCAATACCACAGATTGCAGGAAAGAGAGAGGAAAAATCTTATACATTAAAAGTAAACATAGCACACAACACAACACGTATACATGTAAATAAACACATATTTGAGCAAGAGTACACGAGCAGTGGTGGCCCAGTGGTAACGGCCCTGACTTACAAGTTGTAGGTCGTGGGTTCGAACCAAGGCAGGCGCTTTACTTTGTGTAAAATAAATACATCACCACTGCTCACAAAACGGTGAAGGAAAACATCGTGAGGAAACCGGCATGTCCTAGAACCAAAAATTCGAAGACATGTGACATCACTCACAGAGAGGTGGCCTGTGTCCCAGCAGTGGGAACATTAATAGGCTGATTATTATTATTATTATTATTTATTTATTTCTCAGATAACATGATCCATTATGGTTAGTAACAACAGGAGCTTATAACTATGTTAGTAGGTAAAGAATTTACATATTAATAAAATTTCAAATAAAAACATTTTACTTTACCGTCCCAACCACAATACTTACCCAGAGCGAGTGTATCGGACACTGATATTTAGTTGGAAATATCTTCAGAATGCTGTTGCTGCTGCAGCGTACTCTGCCCAACAGTGACGCCACACGCTTGCGTCTTATTGCGTAAAAGTCATCCGTACGCGCTTCGGCAAACATAGCGGACGCACTGCAGAACCGTGGCAACCGCAACAACATCCTGAAGACGTTATTGTATTGTACCCGCAGAGCCCTGTATGCCCTTTGAGTATAATTAACCCACAGGCTGCTCGTGTATAAGGATTGGCAATATGCTTTGAATAGCGCTAACTTGACTTCAGATGAGCAACGAGCAAACCTGCGAGCCAACATGTTACCTCGAACCGCCAGCGCTCTGCGTTCACGTTCAATGTCTTCATTGTCCCTTAGATCATCGGTGATAATATGCCCTAGATATTTAAACCTCTTCACTCTAGCGAGAGGAGAACCGTTCAGCAAATTAGGTGGAGGTTCATGAGGGTTCTTATCAACAAGACCAAAAAACATACACTCGCTCTTGGCAGCATTATACTTGAGACCATGATCCTCGGCATACCGCTCACAAACTTTAAGCAGAAGACGAAGGGCCCTAATTGACGGGGCCAGCAGCACCATGTCGTCGGCATAACTTATATTATTGACAGCGACTCCATCAATATGACAACCTACATGCATGCTACTGAGCTCGCCAATCAGGCTATCCACATATACATTAAAAAGGGTGGGCGAGGAAATTCCCCCTTGCCTTACGCCACACTCTAGCTTGTACTCCTCAGACAAGCAATCCGCCCACATAACGACATTTAATTGATTGTCATACCAAAATTTCAAAATTTCCACCAGTTCCGTAGATACATTTTGTTTACGCAGTTTATCCCACAGGACCTCATAGCAAACTAGATCAAAGGCTTTGGATAAATCTAAATAACAAGCATAAACAGGTGTTCTACGATCCAAATAATACCTAACCGTGTGCTTCATACAGAGAATAGCACTCTCAGTGGAAAGGCCGGGTTGGAAGCCAAATTGCGCGTGATGCAGGTTCAGGTTCGTTCTTAAATGCCTGTTAAGCAGACTATCCATTACCTTTGCCAGAATTGTTGCGAGGGAGATGGGACGATAGTTACTTCCATCACAAATATCTGCTGTTTTACATTTAACTATTGGTATGACTATTGTTCTCATGAGGTCCTGAGGGAGATACCTATGACTCATGCACAGAGAGAAAAGCATGGCCAACACTCTGGGCAAATGACAGCCCGCATGCCGTAAATGTAAATGTATGTAAACGTAAATGTAATGATTATGTATGTATGTATTAAACACATAATTTTATTCCACACACGATATCACTATTAATGGAAGCTATTCTTTTTTGTATGAAACAAGAATGTTCAATAATGTGATTCAGCTGGCTGGCATTTAAAGATTTGTATTGGGATGTTATAATAATGTCTAAACCTAGTCTTAGCCTTTACTTTTCCAGTTACTATAAAACCTAATAGGTATTATTTTACCCGCTAAGTGGCGAAATTATAAAAGCACGGATCGATCGAAGGTTAAGGTACACTTGCCGCAGTCGGATGGGTGACAGCTAGCTGACATAAACGGCTATTAATTTAAATTATGTTTTGTGTTGCGTAATGTGAATTATTTTGCATACTATTATAAAAATCATTTTTTTTCTAACTGAACAGACAGCTGGCCTGCTGGGGAGTTTGTTGCGGCACTTCTACCCAGCTAAAGCATGCGTAATAGGTAGGTGCGCCGTATATAAGTACTTAGTGCTACCCTTGCGAAGCCAGGGCGGGCAGCTAGTATCAAATAAAATTATAGATTCAGTTGTTATATCTTGTAAATATTAGTCATTTTGTAATTATATCATATATACTGCTTACCCCTTTTTGTATCATATTTATATAGTTTGTTAGTTAGTCATTTAATTTAGGACCTAGTGTAAATGGTTACTAATGTGATAATTGAATAATAGGGTAAGTAATTTAATGTTTCTATTTTGAACTAGCTGCTGCCCGCGGCTTGCCCGCCTGGACCCTAATTCCTTTTCTAAAACAAGTAGCCTAACTTACTCCTTATAACATCAGTTATCTGTCATTAAAAGTACTGTCAAAATCGGTCAAGCCGTTTTGAAGATTAGCCGGGACGAACAGACGTCTGTCTATTCGTCCCGGCTAATCGTCAAAGTCAAGTCAAATTTTTATATGTTATTTTTATGAGTACCATATACAATGTGGAGACTACCATACAACAAAAAATTAAAATACTGGCACTACTAATGCTTAAGAGGACTGTCAAATAAATCCTAACTACGAAATAAAAAAATGAGTTTTTCAAACAAATTAAATGTAATGTATGCCGGATCCATCCTAAGCCCTTGGGTGAATTCTCGGGCATACATTTCAGAATATCCACCTTAGGGTGGATTTTTGGGGTGGATAAACGGAATAGCCCGAGCCGACTATGGTTTTTGCGGAGCTATAATGACTAAACTATTGAATATATTCAATTGAATTTTTGTATACAGAATGGGAACGTCATTATAGACACACCGTTTAATTTTTTTTGTATTGTCGTCTCCACCTTGTATATTTTCATAATTCATTTGGTAAAAACCCGTAGTATTTTGTAAAATACCCAGTAGTATTTTATAAAATACCCGTGTAAGCTAATTCTCTTTTCATAAGGAAAAACTGGGTTAAAACATGCCAAACCTGTTAGGGTGTGAACAAAAATAAATACAAATGATTGCGCCAAATACTGTTTATTTTAGTAAAGTTTAAGTCAGAAGATTTAATATTTTAGTAAAGTATAAGACAGAAGATTTAGAAAGGATGCCTCCAGCCTGTGTCAAGGCGGTACATTCCAGAACTGAAACATAAGAAAAAAAAAACGAATGGTGAGCTCAAATTATGGAAAAGAACAAATTCGCAAATCTTCTTTAATATATCACCGTATTGATCAAAGAGATATGATATACTAAGATACCCATCTTCTTCAAGATCTTTTGTACATATTTTCATCTATGTAAGACCAAATGACAACAAGGACTTAATTCATGGATATCCGTATGAACTATAATAATAAAGCAAAGAAACCAACCCAGATTTCCTCAGGTCATCGTTGCCCATACGCAATTCAGAACCACGGCAAGTGTTCCAGGTTATCTGAGTACTGGTAGTGCACTGACGGCCGACTAAGTGGTTGTTAGTCACGGTTGAAGCGAACAGCTCCCAGGCGCGGTTGTGGTTGCAGAGGTTGGTGAGGCAGCCAGGCTGGGAGATACCACCGTTGGGGTAGAAGTCGGCGTTAGCGACGTTGGAGCCGATACCGAGACCACCAACTGTGTAACCGCCATCGGTGTGGATAGCCTCAACGTAGACACCGTCCGTGGCTCTAAGGCGGTTTGTGTTGAGGTTCCATAGAGGTCCAGCAGGATCCAAACCTAGAAACCATTCAAGTGTTAATTGATTGATTAAGTTCTCACCACCAAGAGCGGTACCCAAAAAGTTAAAGACATAAAAACATGCATACCTGTAACGCGAGCAGCTCTTCCTCCAAGTTCTCTGCCAGCGTTACCAACAAGGTGAGCACCCAAGCTGAAGCCAACAAGGTGCATTTGGGTGAAGGCCTGACCAGTCACTCTGTTAAGGAAAGTCAGGAACTGTCCAAGACCACGGCCGACGGCGGGTACACCTAGAGCTGCTGTGGCGTAGTCAGACAACGCGAGTCTTCTCCAGTCTAGGACAATGACGTTCACGTCACTCTTGTCCAAGTAAGCTGAAATGAGTTAATAATATTTTTAGCAATACAAGAAAAAGTTGTAATGTACATTTCTCAGTACCTTATAGTTTAGGTCTCTCGTATAAAGTTATTAAGATGGTAGCAGTTCCGATATATCGTTACTGACAAGATATGAACTATGATGGAAGACAATGATATTACATTGAAATTATTAATAAAGAAGTGTTATTTACCGCTTCTGATGGTAGGGTTGATGTCAGTGTACTGGTTGCTGAGCCAGCCGTGAACGACAACCACGGTGGGGACATTGGCGTTGAAGTTAGAGTTCCTGATGGAGGCCTCATTGTTCATCGTCAACGTTTGCGAAAGTCTCAGGTTGCGTCTGTAAAAATTATTGAGTGTGATAAGTTCTAAGCCGACTCAATTTAGGTTGCCATTGAAAGGGCCATAATTATTTGAAAAATTATGACCGATTTAGCGTAAAAAACCTTTATCGGTTATTTTAAACTCCCTATCCCCAATTGCTTAATTTACAGTTATAATGGTGTTTACAGAGCAGCGGTGGCCCAGTATTAACGACTGCGACTTACGATTTATAGGTTGTAGGTTCAAACCCTGACCTGCGTTTTTTTTGTTAGAAGAAAATAATATTGAAATGGAATGCACAATAATTTACCTAGTGTACAGCAAATATAAGTTATTGGCTGGGTTCCTTTCGATCTCATTGAGGAGTTCCATGTCAGGCTCAGCCTCGAGGTCTACAGTGTGCATGACACCCTCGCCATCGGGGAACTCGATGAACCGCGGGTACATACGGTCTTCAGAGTATTCCGATGCTACCGGTACCGCTGATGCGGTATACACTGAAAAAAGAATTTCTTCATTATTTGCCCTTCTCACGTATTTTTTCTGCATGTCGGTTTTTACGTGCTCTTTTATAACTCTAGTGACTTTTTGTACATTACAAATAATTGCAATATAAATCAAATCAGATGATGTAAACAATATTGGATTATTCTTAAATTACACTTTACAAACACATTTTGAACGGTATTGATGGACCATTAGGCTGCCTGTCCACTGGAGCGGAGAGGAGAGGAGAGGAGCGGAGATGTGCCATTATTAACCAATCAAATCTAAACTCAGGGGCGGAGTCAAGATTCTATTGGTTAATATTGGCACATATCCGCTCCTCTCCTCTCCTCTCCGCTCAAGTGGACAGGCAGCCTTAAACGGAGCTATTTTTCCAAATTAATGAATATTAAAAAAAACAACCAACTTACAAAAAATACACTACAAAGAGAAAAATAACTTTAATTTCTGAAATCAGTGTCTTCGGTTTTGTATTTTCGCTTTTTGCTACCGAATACCAAAATTAAAGTTATTTTTCAATTCGTAGTGTTTTTTTTTTGTAAGTTGTTTCATGAGATACAGCTCACTGACAGACGACTGACGGACAGAAAGACAGACAGACGGACAGCGGAGGTTTAGTAATAGGGTTCCGTTTGGCACCCTTTGTGTACGGAACCCCAAAAATGAATTAGTTTGTATCTTTGTTAATCTCTGAACAAAAATTCTTTGTGATTGGAATATGCAATATCGGCACAAATCATATGTTTACCAACATAATATTAGAACATTATTTGTACACTTAACATAATACGTTTTGATTTTGACTTACCAGTAACTGTCTGATTACTGTCTATAATGTGTCTAAATATATAAATACAGTTAATGGAATTTAAAGACATTGGACCGAAAAACAAACATGTAACGGGTTAATTATAGAATGACTGTGACTAGCAAAGGAGTAAAGGTGTGCAGGTGTTACGCAGTGTGTAAATTAGATTTATCCATACTGGAGGAACTCAACATCACCAAGCGGCTATCTACAATATGCCAGGAGCGTGCCCTCAGCTTTTTTGGACACATTATGCGTTCAACTAAACATGGTCTGGAAAGGCTTATGTTACTAGGCCGGGTGGAAGGAAAACGCGCTCAAGGCAGAGCACCAGTGAGATGGTCAGACGCGATCAAGATCGCTGTTGGAGGCAGCATTTACTAAGCGGTCCACACTGCAGAAGACCGCATAGCTTGGAGACGCGTCGTACGTAGTCGCGATCCTCAGCATTGAGGGAACGACGAAGAAGAAGAGAGAAATTAGATTTCCTATTCACTGTTTATTTTATTATTTTACAAAACTTACCCGTCGCAAGGAGCAAACACAAGACAGTCTTCTGCATTGTGGCAACAATTAGAAGTCAGTTCTGTATTAACAAACTTTAACTTTTTATACACGAATTTTATCAGTATTGATGTGTGACTGATTGATATTATCTGTTTTATCGGATAATTTCAGTGATTTGTGAAATTTATTAACAGCTGATGGATTGTTTTGCGTGTTTAATATCAGTATTAATAAAGACATTATCTACATGACAAAACAAGAATTTTATAATCCTCTCAGGCAAAATTCAGGATCAGTGGCAAGAATGGGGGTCTTGGTCCCCCAGGGCTTAATTCCTGGCCGATTTTGGTTTCTTATTTATATAAATGACCTGCCTTACCTCAATAAGGATCGTGTTGTTTGCAGACGACATTTCAGTTTTATACGTCAGGAACTAGTTACTGACAATGTAAATAGCGCCCTGGCCAAAGTTATTCACTGGTTTAAGACCAAATGTGTTAGATTTACGATACCTCATGTTAGACAAATAAAAACACAATAAAATATCTGGTCAAGCCGAGCTCTGATCGGGTGAAAATATAAACATATCGTCCAGGTACACCAACGTTTTATCAGATTCCCGAGGCTGTGAAAATAGAGAAAACGACTTTTCCCAGATATGAAACCTAGCTAGATCGATTTTTCACCCCAGTAATTGGAACTTTCCCCCCATTAAATTGCAACTTTCATCGAAATCGTTGGAGCCGTTTCTGAGATTCAAATTATATATATTATAGACCAATTATAGCGCATTATGAATAATGACAAGCTACTTAGGGCGAAATAATTAATTATAATATGAACTTCCTTATTTATCACATTGCCTCGTCATTATAAATATTGCCGTGCGGTCTTTGGGCAATCTGATAAGGCTGTGTAATGTTTGGTTGTAACCTAACCTCAAAACATTAAAGTTGCTTCTGCTTCGTCTCTGGCGCTGCGGGAAGTGCAACCCCTTCGCCCTTACGTAACAAAGGATAGGCACCCTGGCTCACCTCCGCAGGTTCGGCTTGCTGGTCGCCTGCGTCCACCTGCCGCCAGCGTCATATACAAAAATAGGTATACAAATACATATCCCTGAACATGAGGAATCCATTTTTTTTATGCCGTGTATTTTTGGTCCTCCCTGTATATACAAGTATTGCTCGTTTTAAATAGGAATTAGATAACTGAAAAGAGAAAAACAAGCATTATCAATATAATTTTGGTATCGCAGGCCCGACAAAACAATAATCTGAAATTTAGTGTAACTTCTGTTTGTCCGCCTTTTTTTTTTTTTTTTTTTTGTGGGAAATCATCCAATGACTTCTCCCGCTCTGGGCGGAGCGGAAGGGCGTGTCAGACTTTTACTGACTAAAACCCACCCGTGTTCCTTCCCTTGCCATGCCAGGGGCCACGGTTTCCCCTTGGGACTACCCGCAACCCCGGCGGGCATCGGTCCTAGCGGACTCCGTCAGTTTTGCTGACATCTCTTTGAGGCGCGCGTGGAACACGACGCACCGTCGACCCGGGCCTGGTCCTTATCGGACGGCGAACTGCCCTCTGCTCTCCGTCTGTAGGCCCGCGCCTACGGTGGCCGGAAATCGGCTATCAAATCCCGACGCCCGGGACGTCTCCTACGGCGGCGGCGGCTAGGGCTGGTAGGGCGCGGCCTTTGCCACTCCCTCGCGCACTCCGCCTCCTCCTTCGCGAGCGTTACTGCTTCGCAGAAGGAGGTGACGGCTTGCCATGCCCTCTCGCTCCGCACCATGGCCTGGACCAGGGCCGGACGCGAGAGGTCACTGCCGCCGATCGCCTCCACGAGGACACGGCGGTGGTCCACCCAAGCCGGGCAAACCTCCACCGTATGCTCCACCGTGTCCTCCGGACGATCCACACAATGGTGACACCCGGGCGTTTCCTCCCGCCTTATGCGAAACAGGTACCTCCCGAAACAACCGTGTCCAGTGAGGACCTGCGTCAGGCGGAAGGTGAGGACGCCGTGGCGCCTCTCTACCCACTCTTCAAAGAGGGGACTTAACGCCGTAATTGTGGCGTGCTCAAATCTGGGTTGCGACAATCGCACACTCCAAGCCGCCATGAGATCCCGCTGGAGCTCTGTCCGCTGTACCGTGATTTCTCGCGGCAGCGGAGTTACACCCCGGCGCTTCATCTCCTCGCGCCACTCCCAAATGTGGGCGAGGACCTTCGCCTCCAGATCCCATGGCGGCGTTCCGGCAAGGAGGCTCGCCGCCTGTTTGTCCGCCTGCGATACCATTTTAATGCTTGTTTTTCGCTTTTCAGTTAATAATTATGTGTTTTTGCAGTCGGGCTTTTTATTTATTTATTTATTTATTTAAACTTCTCGCACACATTGAGGTACAAAGGCGGACTTAATGCCTTAGGCATTCTCTACCAGTCAACCAAGGGTGGTGAAGAGATAAGATGGCAGGTGCTCTGAATAAGAGGAGAAACCGTAAAAAAAATATTAAAAAGATATCTAAATGCATTATAACTAGAATAGGCACACAAGTACATATATAGGTTATAAGCTTAAAATACACATACATACATATTAACTATAATATATACCTACATTATAATATATACATATATAGGATACAAGTAAAAAAACAGGTAATTGAGATGACTCTACGCTATTTGTTTTGAAAATAACTCTGCAATTTCCGCTTAAATGCATACCGACTGGTGGCCGTTCTGATATCAAGAGGAAGCGCATTCCATAGAAGAATGGACTGAATATGAAAGGAAGAATGAACAAAGTCAGAAGTATGAGAAGGACAAAGTAGTAGAAGATTGTTGGAGGAACGCAAATTCTTAGCGTGTGACGAACAAAGATATTGGAAGTGAGACATAAGATAAGAAGGTGGGGTGGGAGAGTTCAGAAAGGAGAAAAGCGTGGTCAAAGCGCGTAAACTTCTTCTTTGGCGAATGGACATCCATTTGAGCTCAGACCTGTAGCTCGACACATGGTCATATTTCCTCAGGTTGAATATGAACCGGATACCATTGTTGAGCAGTCTGTCGAGTTTATCCAGCAAAACTGCATTCAAGTCATAGTAGCACACGTCACCATAGTCGATGATAGGGAAAATTAAAGTCTGCACAAGCATAGCTTTCGTCTTAGCGTCTTTTTTTCTTTTTTTTTTTATAACTTTGTTTTATTTTTTAGTTATTTATCATTCTAAATTACATTTAAATATATAATTTGTATATATTTATCTAATCACCCTTTAAAACCCTTCAGTTTGAAGTTCGTTTGGAACATTTTTTTTTATAAACCTACCTACCTGTTTGCGCTGAAAATCCGTCATTTTGATTATATATAATTTTAATATATTCAGATACTTGCGCAATAATTAAGACAAATCTAACGACATATCATTCATCAAAATCGGTTCCACCGTTTGTAGTTGCGAGGAAACATAGAGACGGACATAAACACATACATACAGGGCAAACACATAACCCTTTTGTCTTCGTCGCTGTCGGGTAAAAACGAATGGTCAAGGGTGAAGAGTTGAAACCCGAAGAAACCACATTATTCTTAGGCATAACTTTGGATGCCAAGCTTCAACGGGCATATAGAAAAAATTTCAAAAAAGCTTCGTTCCACAGCATACGCCGATCGAAAAACTCGTGATTTAATTATTTTATAAAAAAAAAAAATATTTAACCATTTATATACACACATTTAAAAACAAATGTTTATGTACACACATTTAAAAAAAAATACATACAAAGGTGATGCTTATTTCTAAAGAAATCTCTTCCAGCATACCTGCGATTGGACAGAGGATACAAAGAGATGTAGACACCGTTTGTAAGAGTAAAAAGAAATAAAAATACATCTGATTTAGAGGCAGCTCGTTAGTTAGACAGTATACTATACCTTAGTTATTTTCATAGTGTGATGACGTACGGTATTCTGTTTTAGGGAAATGCCGCCAATAATCAGACAATCTCTGTTTCACAAAAAAAAAAAACACCCGAGCGGGGTACAGACGCCAGCACATCAACCTACTCCAATCTGTCAAATTTTCCCAATCAACATTGAACCTTAATCTTTAGCGATAAAGTCGAAAATTTAATAAAGAAATTTGACAGATTGTAGTAACTTGATGTGCTGGCGTCTGTACTAAGAGTAATAATAGTTCAGTAATAAATATTTTAATCATGCTTTTTGTAGGTATGAATTTTACAGCCCCACTGTACGCACCGCAGTCTCCCTTATGCTTGAATTTAACAATTTAAACATATTTATTTACTTATAAAATACTAGCTTCTGCCCGCGACTCCGTCCGTGTGTTATTTCTTGTTCCTTCGCATCGCCTGCCTGCGCTGTTACTTCTGTAAGAAAACTCTTTGTGTACATAATAATTATTATTTAATAACTCCTATTCAGCAATCTATTATAACAGTTAACTAAATTCCATTAACTACACCGTAACTCTAGATTGTCCGACCCGTAGCTCGCTCCAAAACCAAGTGAACGAATCGAATGCCCATCCCGCCTTCCTTGAACATTTAACGGTCACCGCTTGGTGTTGCCACCAATTAAATCGTTCTCAATATTCGATATGTCAGTTTAGTCGATTATAAGAAGACTGATTATTAAATAAACCTAACACTTCGCTTTCACTTAGCGATCTTTGTAGCTTTTTTACTTTTGCTCGGCTCCTAAGAGTCATAGGGTGATGATAATTAACCTTGATTATTAAATTATTTAGTTGGATAAAGATTTATATCATGATACGAATATCATGATCTTCGATTCTACCCGTGTTTTGATTGACTAATTTGAACACAAAACGCGCGGTTATTGTGTCTTAACTATAATAGTTAGACATATAGCCTCAGGGACTTTTTTGTGGGTAATGATGAGTACCTACTATAAACATGAGTACATTATTTATGTATCATCAATAGTTTTTGCAGCGCACGCCAAATAATTACTTTTATAGGCAAATTTTTGATACCTTGTGTTACATTATTGCAATTTTCGTAGGGATCTTTCATTTTTTTAACAAATAATGTACGGCCATGTTACTCGCTTTCTTTATGTGAAAGAATTTTTTAAATCGGTTAGGCATTTTTTTAGTTTATCCATTACAAACAAACAAATATACAAAAAATTTAATCTTTGGTCGTTATAATATTAGTTTAGATATATTTGTAAAGTGCTCGTCAAGACCTTTCTTTTGATACCAAACATGTTGGAGGTCAGGAATTTACGTAAATTCCAAGGGAGATTTATATAGCTTATATCACCCGGACCATTATAACAAATCTATTGATACCTGATTCATCAAAATCGGTTCAGAAGTTTAGGCGCTACGGTGGAACACACGTAAATACAAACATACTAACATAAATATAATGCATAATATAATTATGCATAGACTGCTAAAACATAATTCTTCCTTTTCGCTTGGCCGTAGTCGTGTAAAAAGGACAATTCGTTCAATTTATAAATTAAGTAATGACTGTGCCTTTTCAGTATATTTATGAAAACCTTTCGTATGCACATATAAATATTAATCTGTTTAAAATACAGTGATATTCATAACATTAATAGTAGGAACAAACACCAATTTGTTTTTCCTACAATCAAGCTCAAGAAAATCGGCTCATATAGATGCCAATGTATCCGTTTTTATAATAAACTTCTCATCCACATTCAGAAAGAACTAAGCCTTAATAAATTCAGTTAAAAAATGTTTTATAAATCGGAAACCATGCCAGAAAGCCTTATATACCTATACTGTTAAAGACTATATTGAGGACACAATTTACACAGTGAATTTTGATTAAATTTTGCGTACTATTTCTTATTATTGTTATTTTTTCCTTGTACAATTTTACATATTATACAATAACATGAGGTTTAGTTTGTAAAGTATTATAATAATTTTAATTATTGTGAATGTGAGGACTATCAATGTGTCACTGTTTTTTTCTCTGGCTATTTCAGTATTTTATAAGGCCTCCCGAAACGTTCTTTCTTTGGTATTATTCGTCAAATCGTTGAGCTCCTTAAGTTCTGAGTTGAGCTGCTCGATAACTGACAATGCGTGCACTGACTGGACAGGTCCACTCAAATCTGTGTGGTTCTTTCCTCAAAATACCATTTCAGACATCTACATGGTCTTCAAATGAATCTGACCAAGAATATGTCCTTATTTTCATAAACACATTGACACTGATGAATTATATATAGATATAATTATGTAATGAAATCAAATTATTTCATTCGTTAATTTTGGTCACTACACTGTAATCATTGTTTTTATTTTCCTTTTTTTTCTGTTTTTATCATGGTCTGGCAGTTTGAGTAATTTAAATGGCCTACCCTAATATCCTTTCTTTGGTATTCAATATCGAACCGTTCCGAGTTGAGCTGTTCGATAACTGACAAATGCGTGTATTATCTGGATAGGTTCACTGAATCTGTGTGGCTCATTATTCAAAAGACCGTTTTAGACACCAATCTACATTGTCTTCTCATGATCTGACCAAAATTATGTCTAAGATACTATGACCTCTGAGTTTGTTTCAGCCTTACTTTTTAGAGTAGTCAGATATAAAACGCCGACTTCAACTAGTTTTTAAGATATGATTGATGTGTAAAATTGTTTGTACTAACCTACTTACAGAAATAAAATCATGTAAGTACCATTAAAACTTTTTATCTTTAGAAGAATAATTTCATTTATAGTGTTATGTCGAAAAGCTAAGGTATGGTATGCTTAACCTGACCTAGACCATCTGTCTTTTTTCCATATCTCAAATAGTTCCATAGTGCCAAAGTGTTATAACATTGGCACTTTAAATTAACTTATGTGCTGTCAACATAGGTATAATCTAGCCCAGGAACCAGAGTTTATGTAAATAAAAAAAGCAAGTAAATGTTGCACTGAATTTATTATCGTTTTTTAAGTAGCTTTAGTTTAGGTAACTTCGTTAATTAGTAGGGATATCTCCTGTTGGTGTCCATACGGTACATTCCAGATCTGAAAAAGAAAGAAAAAGCGTTGTAAATAAGCACGGTTGGTACTGACCAAATGAATACTTGATCAAAGAACGCTATAATTTACATACAATGAAAATTTTTCTTAAAAAAGAAAAATAAACGTTTGCTTTCTTACTTGTATTGTCAAATTCTTTTTTTAATTTTTGTAAAACTATGTAATCAGTTAATTGGGAATAAAAATAATAATCATAATTTTATACGAATATATGGAAGATAAGTTCCAATTACTGTATAGTGCACTTTTTTACAAAAAAATAAACATGTATTCTGTGGACAACTTACCCCGACTTCCCTAAGTCATCGTTGCCCATACGGAATTGAGCACCACGGCAAGTGTTCAAGGTTATCTGAGTACTGGTAGTGCACTGACGGCCGACTAAGTGGTTGTAAGTCACGGTAGCAGCAAACAGTTCCCAGGCACGGTTGTGGTTGCAGAGGCTGGTGAGGCAGCCAGGCTGGGAGTTACCACCGTTGGGGTAGAAGTCAGCGTTAGCGACGTTGGAGCCGATACCAAGACCGCCGAGCCCGCCATCGGTGTGGATAGCCTCAACGTAGACACCGTCACTAGCTCTGACGCGGTTTGTGTTGTAGTTCCATAGGGGTCCAGCAGGGTCCAAAGCTAGAAACCAAAAGAGTGTTAATTCATTAATTTAGGTACCTATATACCACCGAGAGCGGAATCCAAAAAATTAAATGCACATTATGTAATATGCATACCTGTAACGCGAGCGGCTCTTCCTCCAAGTTCTCTGCCAGCATTACCAACAAGGTGAGCACCCAAGCTGAAGCCGACAAGGTGCATTCGGTTGAAGGCCTGACCAGTCACTCTGTTAAGGAAAGTCAGGAACTGTCCAAGACCACGGCCTACGGCGGGTACACCTCTAGCTGCTGTTGCGTAGTCAGACAACGCAAGTCTTCTCCAGTCCAGGACAATGACATTCACGTCACTCTTGCCCAAGTAAGCTGAAAAGGAATTATTTAAAAAAAAATCATTGTTATGTGATAATAATTACTAATTTATATTAAAATTAGTATAATGTATTATTTTGTCTAAAATCATTGTTATATTATATTCCGAAATATTTATAGTAAGGATTGTCAACGTTTAAAGGAAAATCTATTTATTTTAATATTTTTTTGAAGACAATTTCTGATCTTCGAAATATTGTTTTGTATCTATATTCGCCCTATTCAGGAACCTCAAATAGGTGTCTTGCACAAAGTTAAACAGTTCCAAATGCAACGTGTTTGCTTGTTACTGTCAAGGTAAGAATATTGATGGTAGACAATGACTGATAAAGTACTATTTACCGTTTCTGATGGTGGGGTTGATGTCGGTGTACTGGTTGCTGAGCCAGCCGTGAGCGATAACCACGGTGGGGACATTGGCGTTGAAGTTCGAGTTTCTGACAGAGTTGTCATTGTTGATCGTCAACGTTTGCGAAATTCTTTGGTTGCGTCTGTAATCATTATTGAGGGTGATAAGTTGTTAGCCGATTTATCGAATTGGTATTAATCTAAATTGTTTCTTTTTTTAACTTCCTAACTCTTGTTGCTATCGTGGAGTTGCTCACATTTTGATTTTTTGAGACATAGGTACATCTTTCAGGGCATAAACTAATCAATATTATTGTTTTTACTTATATTGTTGGAAAATATATTTAGGTGGAATGCAAAATAATGTACCTGGTGTACAGCAAGTATTGGTTGTTGGCTGGGTTCCTTGCAATCTCATTTAAGAGTTCCATGTCAGGCTCAGCCTCGAGGTCTACGGTGTGCATGTTGCCCTCGCCATCGGGGAACTCGATGAACCGCGGGTACTCACGGTCCTCAGTGTATTCCGATGTTAACGGCACCGCGGATGCGGTATAAACTGAAAAAAGAGATTCATCATTATTTCCCGTCCTCGTGTATTTCTGTCTAGACAATCCTTTTTTACAAGGTTTAGCTCTGGCAAGGTTCTTTGTATAACCCTTGTGACTTCGTTATACATTTCAAATAATTGCTAATAACTATAAAATCTATTTTCATAATTATGCAAACAACATTATTTTGATAATTATTGATTTGATAAGCGTCTTTGCTAAAATAATGCACTTACATTTTACTTTTTTTAATTTTTTTTGCTGCACTTTATACTTGTTCAGTCGGTCTCTCTACGGTCTCTGTGTCTTACTGTAAATGTCTGAACTGCAGGCCAAGTGCCTTATTTTCTCAGGCGAAATGCCTTTTCTACTATAGATAATGAAGATTATTTTAACATCACATTGTTTCGAACGAACTACTCACACTGCACTAGTCATGACAAGAAAAACTAGAAGAGGCATTTAGATTTCTTCTTTTCATAATTTATTTTATTATTTCACAGAACTTACCCGTCGCAAGTAGCAAACACAAGATAGTCTTCTGCATTGTGACAACAATTATGATCAGAAGTAGTTTGGTGTTGACTGGTCATGTAGCTATTTATGCTCCAATTTTATCAGTATTGATGTAATGACTGATTAATTACGTGTCTTTATCACTTTTTAGGGTTCCGTACCTCAAAAGGTAAATAAAGGAACCCCTATAAGATCCCTATTATAAAACCCCTACCTCTTGTCCGTCTGTCTGTCTGTGAATCACCACCCATTTTCTCAGGAACGGGTGAACCTAGCAAGTTGAAATTTATATCAGATACTGAGGTCTATAGTCCCTATTATGTGTATAAAAATCAAGATCCTGCGTCAACACTATAAAACGATATGGGCAAATTTAGATTAAAAAAAACGAAAACTTGAAAGTTTTTTTAACTTTTTTTTATTTTTTGGAAATTTCCCTTTACTGTAAGACCTTGCTTTTAACTGAAATTGACAATTCTAGGTCAACCGGAATTTATAGGTTTTGGGTCGAAAACCAATATGGTAGTTTCCGTTGACCTAGAATCACGAAGTTTGGTAAAAAGACAGGTCTTACAGCACAAATAAAGGAACAATTCCATAAAATAACAAAAGTTGAAAATTAAAGAGTGTCTCCATACATACATAGTTGACGGCAATTAAGATAGTCCTCTGAGTTGTATGGGCGCTCAAACAATTTAGAGAACTAGTTTCTGGGCATAGAAATATTTAGTTAAATAGCTATACGAATGAAGCTCCTTACGGAACCCTCGGTGCGCGAGTCCGACTCGCTCTTGACCGGTTTTTTTTTGAGATTTGGAAAGTTATTCATGACTGATGATTGTTTACGTCTTTATTATCAGCATTATTAAGACATATTACTTGATAAAACAAGATTTATAATCCTGACGGGCAAAACATATCAGGATTGCTTGGAATAGTGTTGATTACCCCCAGTAAGCAGCTGACAGACAGACGGATAGCGGAGGCTTAGGTATAGGGTTCCGTTTCGCACCCTTCAGGTACCCTAACCCAGTGTTCCGCAAACTTTTTGTGTTCAAGGTACATCTAGGGAAACGAAATTTTTTGGAGGTACACTACAAATTAAAAAAAAGAAAAAACCCGTCTGCAAAAACACTTAACTGAAAAGAGAAAAAGGGTGTTTTCTCGTGGACCTACTTTTTTGTCCTACCAGTAGGTCCACGAGGGTATGTTGTTTCTGTTGGTCCTACTGAACTGTTGAAACCAACATGAACCTCCTGTTTAAAGAAATTAGACTAGGTGTGGTTTCAGTTGTCCTACTGCTTTCATTGAAAATAATACAATTTTTTTTTACAATATTTCATTATTATAATATAAAAGAACAAACTTAACATTTCATTATTATTTGAACTTATTAATATTTTGTCACATGTAGATAAAACTTAAGTTAATATTTTATTAGTCAAAAAGAAGTAAACGGCAGTAAATGTTATATCAGCATCATTGATATTCTTTTAAGGAGGTATGTACTAAAAGGGAGGTCTACGCAATATGAAAGCAGTATGATGACTGAAGGTCATCACTCATAACAGCACTGCTTCGACACAGCAAATAACTTGTCATTTGTCTTGAGCAGACCGTTCTCCAAAGAAACGCCTGCAAGCTACCTAGTCACACGTAGTGACTCCTAAAATTCTTTATACAGGAGGTTCATGTTGGTTTCAACAGTTCAGTAGGACCAACAGAAATAACATACCCTCGTGGACCTACTGGTAGGACAAAAAAGTAGGTCCACGAGAAAACACCCGAGAAAAAAACAAGCATTATCTTAATATATGTATATAAATCTCGTGTCACAATGTTTGTCCTCAATGGACTCCTAAACCACTTAACCGATTA
The DNA here is from genome assembly GCA_948150665.1 of Conistra vaccinii. Lineage (NCBI taxonomy): Eukaryota > Metazoa > Arthropoda > Insecta > Lepidoptera > Noctuidae > Conistra > Conistra vaccinii. Next base: position 9,893,751 of record OX411334.1, on the reverse strand, counting down.
TAATAAAATTCGCACACCATGTGCAGTTCGATCCAACTTGAGAGATAGGATAGTTTAAATCTCACTTTATAGCCGCAATTTTAATTTATTGCTAATTAGGGCTACCCATGCGAAGCTGGGACGGGCAGCTAGTAATCTATAGAATTTTGGTATCGCAGGCGGGGACAACCAAAAGTTACACCATATTTCTAGCTGCCCGTCCCGGCTTCGCACGGGTAGCACTAAGTTAGCACTTATCTACGGCGCACCTACCTACCCTACTCTGCCCTACCTACCTGCCTACCCTACCTGCCTACCCGCCTACCTTACCTGCCTACCCTACCTGCCTACCCTACCTGCCTACCCTACCTGCCTACCTTACCTTCCAACCCTACCTGCCTACCCTACCTGCCTACCCTACCCTACCCTACCCTACCTACCCTACCTACCCTACCTTACCCTACCCTACCCTACCTACCCTACCCTACCTACCTACCCTACCCTGCCCTACCTTACCTGCCTACCCTACCTGCCTACCCTACCTGCCTACCCTACCTGCCTACCCTACCTGCCTACCCTACCTGCCTACCCTACCTGCATACCCTACCTGCCTACCCTACCTGCCTACCCTACCTTCCAACCCTACCTGCCTATCCTACTTACCTACCCTACATATCGTGAATTCATGCAGACCTAGTACTTTTTGTTAGGTTACTGCTCAGAACGGTCGTGATAAATCTACTTTTTCAGTGGAATTTCAAAAAAAAAAACGGTCGTGAATTCATGCAAGCCTAGTACTTTTTGTTAGGTTACTGCTCAGAACGGTCTTGCTTGATAAATATCTACTTTTCCAGTGGACTTTCCAAAAATACTGTCGTGAATTCATGCAAGCCTAGTACTTTTTGTTAGGATTTATGGCATTTATACCGGGATATCATAAGTGCAAAATTTATAAAAACATGATTTTTGTCCTTATTTTTTTTTTCGTGATTTTTTTCCGATGTTTTTTGAGATTTAAACTATCCTATCTCTCAAGTTGGATCGAACTGCACATGGTGTGCGAATTTTATTATAATCGGTTAAGTGGTTTGGAGTCCATTGAGGACAAACATTGTGACACGAGATTTATATATATTAAGATAAATCTCGTGTCACAATGTTTGTCCTCAATGGACTCCTAAACCACTTAACCGATTATAATAAAATTCGCACACCATGTGCAGTTCGATCCAACTTGAGAGATAGGATAGTTTAAATCTCAATTTATAGCCGCAATTTTAATTTATTGCTAATTAGGGCTACCCATGCGAAGCTGGGACGGGCAGCTAGTAATCTATAGAATTTTGGTATCGCAGGCGGGGACAACCAAAAGTTACACCATATTTCTGGTTATTATTGTTAAATTATTATTGTCCCCGCCTGCGATACCAAAATTCTATAGATTATAATGCTTGTTTTTCTCTTTTCAGTTAAGTGTTTTTGCAGTCGTGTTTTTTGTTTTTTGAATAATTTTCTTTATTTCAAGTTTTTTAGTTTTATTAATATATCTTAATTTGGAATTGACTCAAAGTCAAAGTCAAAGTCAAATCATTTATTTCAAATAGGCCCTTGAAGGCACTTTTGAACGTCAAAATTTACAAAATAAAGTATTGATTCTACCGCCCCTTCCAAAAGGTAGTTTTCGTATGGAGAAGAATGGGCAAGAAACTCCACCGTTACTCTTTTTAAAATGTTTTACAATATTTTGTATAGGTACATTATTTATATAATTATATGTGAAGACGATGCACCTAGAATAAAATTACTGTATAAAGTAAAAAGAATTTAAAGTCGAGCAAACGACAGATAAATTAATTATGTGGTAGATACATGGTGTTCACATATTCACAAACATTGTAAAAATAGACGAATCTACTAAAAAATTACAATTAATAAGTCAGTGTGTGAGGAAGTAATCACAGGATGTACTCGTAAAATCAATGTCATATAATAAAAAACAAATACAATTAAGTAAGCAACCAGTTTGATTTTGTCTAGACTCTAAATTGTCCTATGGAGCAGGACCAGCATGTTTCCAAGCATTCTTATCTTGGATATAATCCTCTAATCTGTAATATGCTTGTTTACAAAGTGTACTTTTTACATGAGTTTTAAATTTTCTTTCATTTAATTGTAATATATCACAAGGTATTTTGTTGTAACATTTAACACAGTACCCCATAAAAGATGTATGTACTTTAGATAATCTGAAAAATGGTTGATCTAGTTTATCTTTATTTCTAGTATTAAAATTATGTCTATCACTTATTTTATTAAAAAGATGTAGATTTTTCCTTACATACATAATATTTTCATAAATGAATTGGCAAGGAACGGTCATAATATTAATCCTTTTAAATAGTTCCCTGAGAGATTCGCGACGACGGAGATCATAAATGGCTCTGACAGCTCTCTTTTGCAAAATAAAGATAGATTCAATGTCAGCAGCCCGACCCCACAGTAAAATGCCATACGACATAATGCTGTGGAAGTAGCTAAAATAGACCAAACGCGCGGTTTCTACATCTGTTAACTGTCTGATCTTTCTAACAGCATAAGCGGCCGAGCTTAGCCGCCCCGCAAGAGATGTTATATGAGGTCCCCATTGTAATTTCTCGTCTAGCGTGATTCCCAGGAAAACCGTTTGATTAATAAATTCCAGTTTTTCTCCATTCAATATGATGTCACATTCGCTACTTCTAACATTAGGTAATTTAAATCTAATGCATTTGGTTTTATTTTTATTCAGTACCAAATTATTTACCGTAAACCAATCTTGGACCTGAAGAATAGAGCTATTCACGTCGTCAAGATTTTGCGATCGTCGGTTGATTTTAAAGATCAATGATGTGTCATCTGCAAATAACACCATCTTCGGTTGATTTTGAAGTAATTGGGGTAAATCATTAATATAAACTAAAAAGAGGAATGGACCCAATATCGAACCTTGAGGAACGCCCATTGCCATTTCAGACCCTAATGAGTTTATGCCGTTTACTTGAACTTTAACCTTTCTATCTTTCAGGTAAGATTTTAGTAAATCAAGGGCTGTGTTCCTAATCCCATAATGCTCCAGTTTCAGCAGAAGTGTTTCATGGTCTACGCAATCGAACGCCTTCGAGAGGTCGCAAAAGATTCCAATGGCATCTTGTGCTTCTTCCCAAGCGTTAAAAATGTTCTTTATTAGGGTGACACCGGCGTCAGTGGTGCAACGCCCTTTGGTGAAACCGTATTGGTGTTCGTGAAAGATGGAATTTTTATTAAAGTGACGTAACATTTGATTGAGCATCAACTTTTCAAACACCTTACTGAGAACAGGCAGTATTGACACAGGCCTATAATTGTTGGGTTCTTTACTATCACCGGATTTAAATAATGGCCATTACAATGACAATAATGACTCATTACCAGCTTTTATTTGATACCAATATTGTTGTAATTTATTTTTAGAAAAACCTTCCTCTCCCTTTTTTTTGTATTTGCAGATGCAATACTTAAATATTATATAGCCTATGTCACTTCAACGATTAAGACGAATCTAACGACACCTCATATGTTAAAATCCATCAAGCCGTTTAGGCTACAGAGCGTGCCAAAGAAATAGACATACATACATACATACATACATACATTACTCTCGAAAAACATTACCCTCCTTCTGGGGCAGTCGGGTAATCAGTTTTTAAGAAATATTACTCAACATTTATTTATAATCAAAGACACAATATTTATTATTAATTAACCTCAACTTGGCAGAAAAGAAATTAAATGAAATTAATGCGAAACATGAGCCTGTTTCCAATGAAACAGGCTCATGTTTCGCATTAATTTCATTTAATTTCGTACCGTCTATTCTCAATAGAATAGACGGTCTAAATTTGGAGCAATCGTTGACAGGGCTACTATCATCTCTTCGTCGATCGTCCTTAGGCGTTCCCTTTTTTTTTTTTTTGGTTTTTATTGCGGTAAGAGTCGAGAATCCTAATTCACATAAATAGGTCGTTGCAAATGGCAAAAGTATTGCTATAGCATGCTTAGAAAGCAGAGGATATTCATTTATCACACATAGCCAAAATGCTTCTAAACCTGTTTCTGAAAACTTTAATATTTAAAAGATAACGTTATTTTTTCGAGGCACACCAACTAATGACCTCGGTACACCAGTGTGCCGCGGTACACACTTTGCGGAACACTGCCCTAACCCTCATTAAAAATGGTAGATCTTTTAAATAAAGTCTTACTGGGATCACGAAATCGTAATAAAAAGAAAATGCTTTGTTAAAATCCACTCAATTGATTCAATTCCAGTTGTGGTCGTTAATGTCATAAGTGCATGTATTGAAACATTTTTAACGATTTTATGAAAGAAAAAAAATATTTTATATACCTATTTACAGATAGAGGTAACCTTAACTGTTTTTATTAAGTAAAAAAATATTATAATTGATGCTGCAGCTGGACCTCCTGTGTTTTATCCCATTTTTAAGTTTGCTTAGGGCAGATTTTTCTAAAGTCAGATAACTTTTAACTGAAGAATAAAAGTGACAGTTTGACACATTTTCTATACACAAGCTGTCAAACTGCAATGTTTATTCCTCAGATAAAAGTTATCTGGCTATTGAAAAATCAGCCCTTACTCTCGCGTAAAGTGGTGTAAAAAGCGATAAATGCCCTCTTTGAGAAGTGGCTAGAGACACCACGGCGTCCTCACCCGCGCGCCTCAAAGAGATGTCAGCACATTTGACGGGGTTGCGGGAAAGTCCTAAAGGGTTACCGTGGGCCGTGGCCCCTGACAACGTACAGGCAACTGAAGGAACACGGGTGGGTTTTAGTCAGTAAGAGTCTGACACGCCCTCCCACTCCGCCCAGAGCAAGAGAAGTTATTTGATGAGTTCCCATCCAAAAATAAATAAAAAATTAAGGTACTAGAGGGAGGTTCCCAGCAGCTTCGTACGTTTGAATCATAGCACGATCCAAAATAAAGAAACTGTTCAATATTGGTTTATTGGGGTTTCATTCAGTGACATTCGGATAAAATCGGCTTTGTACGACTTGATAAAGAACGTTTTCTCCTACTCAAATTCCACTGTCAATGAGGATACGAGGATAGCACTAATATTTTCACTCTTATTAGAATTTTTTGACTCGGTGTGTCATTACAGTATTTTAAGGTGGAACTAGTCGCAGGCTCGAACTCATTGGTGGGCATGGCCAAAAACCACGCTGTCTCACCTGGCATCGTGTCCGACCGAGATAGTATCAGTGATGAGCAGTTAGAAGCTGGTCTACATGGACAACGTATAGTTCGCACGCACAGAAACACCGTACCGACCAATTTTAGTAAAACGAGTGCGTCAAAAATTTTGAAAAGGCCTTTGGAAAAAAGGTTTTTCTGAAAAAACCACTGCATAAATCAATTACAAATAAAATTTATTGAAATCTTCGATAATTTTTCTGTGTCGGTACGGATTTTGTTTTCGAAATTTCACACCTCTTGTATTACTTATTTACGCCCAAAGTTGCGTTAAAATTAGCAAGAAAAACGAATCTTTGTTGGCTCATAACTTTTTAATGGCTTTTTATTTTACTATTCTGCTTCCGTACAGACAATTTTAATAATGAGACCTAACGATATCATGTTTAACTTTGAATGTACGATGTCAAACAGTGGAGTAAAACCCCTCCGAAGTTTGTATGGAAAAAATATCGAATTGTTTCACCTTAACTGTGTTTCCCTGGTTTATTACCTACGTATTACGTATTTGATACAATTGATCACAATATACCTACTTATTGCTAAATTAAATTATTATGGTGTCAGAGGCAGAGCCTTGCAATTATTTACATCGTATTTAAGAAACAGGAAAATTTATGTAGAAACCTGCACTACAGAACAGAATGGACAACGAAAAACTTATCTATCATCTATGATTAATATTACCACTGGCATACCGCAGGGTTCCATATTAGGTCCCATTCTGTTCATCAGTTTCACTATCGATTTGATAAATTATATTTAAAAAATCATTCCAGATATTAATCTCGTAGTGTTTGCCGATGACACTAACGCCGTAGTAGGGGCGAAAAGTATTAGTGAACTGAGAGACAAGGTCAATACTACGTTGGCAGCTTTTCAGTTTTGGTTCAATACTCGTACAAATAAATTAATAATAAATATTAATAGTAGATTGTTATAAAAGGAGCTAAAATGACCCATTATAACGAGGTAGTTTTACTCCCGAGCTTTAGCGAGGGAGTAAACAGAAACCGAGGTATAATGGGTTTTTAGCGCCGTGTGTTACACTCTACTTTTCACTACGATTGCGAGAAAATAAAATAGTAAATTAATACAATTATTTCTTTTATACCATTCCACCTCTAAAAAGCTTATTTTATTCACTGAAAACAGTGAATAAAAAGGTCTTTTAATCACTATTTTGGTGTTTGAATTTAGAACACGTCAATATGTTCGACCGCTATTTCAATGCTATACAACCTCCTTAAGTCTTTCGACTCCACCCATTTTCATAGAACTCATACGCTATGCCGCCATATACGAGTATATATACTCGTATATGGCGGCATAGCGTATGAGTTCTATGAAAATGGGTGGAGTCGAAAGACTTAAGGAGGTTGTGATGGCGGCATGGCGTATGAGTTCTAGGAAAATAGGTGGATTGGAAGTCTACGACTTTTATTATTCGTAGTTGGAAGTGAAACCTCCGGGAGGGTTGCATTACGTTTTTTTAAAATATAGGTACATCAGATTTTATTTTCACGGTTTATAATCTGTATTTGCTAAAAAAAACCTAGATTTAAAATGAGCCCTCCGCGAGGGCTCCCGCCGTCCCATACCCAAGTAGGTGAACCCTCCAGGAGGGCTCCCGACACTGAACGTCTACATTTAAAATGAGCCCTCCTCGAGGGCTCCCGGCATCCCATATCAAAGTAGGTGAACCCTCCAGGAGGGCTCCCGAAACTCAATGTCTACATTTAAAATGAGCCCTCCGCGAGGGCTCCCGACATCCCATATCCAAGTAGGTGAACCCTCCAGGAGGGCTCCCGACGCTGAATGTCTACATTTAAAATGAGCCCTCCGCGAGGGCTCCCGACATCCCATATCCGTAACACGTTCAGTGTCGGGAGCCCTCCTGGAGGGTTCACCTACTTAGGTGAACCCTCCAGGAGGGCTCCCGACACTGAACGTGTTAACCTTTTATTAAATGTCTATTTTCGCTTAAATCTTTCTTTTTCTCGTAGTCATGGTATAAAGTATAGTATGCAACTCTTGAATAAAACGGATTTATATCGAGGGCCATGAATCACTCGCGTCGCTCAGGATTCTAACACTTGAATCACTCGCTGCGCTCGTGATTCAATCATCATGAATCACTCCCTACGGTCGTGATTCAGTCGTTAGAATCCTTCACTTGATCGTGATTCATCTATGGCCCTCGCTTTAAATCCGTCCTTTATTCATTAGTTGCATAATATACTATTCCTTTCTCATCCATCTGCAAATTAGGGTCTCCATTCTCACTAGATGATGACATTTTCACTGTTGTAAATCATATTACGGTCACCAATGCAATTTATTGGAGAATAATTTAGAAATAAGTCTTTTTTTTTTATTTCCTCTGTAGCCGCAACGCAATGCACGCATTCTACCGAAGAGAATGCCGCTTTAAAAAAAAAAATCTTACCTATCTTACCTATCTTACCTATCTTACCTATCTTACCTATCTTACCTATCTTACCTATCTTACCTATCTTACCTATCTTACCTATCTTACCTATCTTACCTATCTTACCTATCTTACCTATCTTACCTATCTTACCTATCTTACCTATCTTACCTATCTTACCTATCTTACCTATCTTACCTATCTTACCTATCTTACCTATCTTACCTATCTTACCTATCTTACCTATCTTACCTATCTTACCTATCTTACCTATCTTACCTATCTTACCTATCTTACCTATCTTACCTATCTTACCTATCTTACCTATCTTACCTATCTTACCTATCTTACCTATCTTACCTATCTTACCTATCTTACCTATCTTACCTATCTTACCTATCTTACCTATCTTACCTATCTTACCTATCTTACCTATCTTACCTATCATACATATCTTACCTATCATACATATCTTACCTATCTTACCTATCTTACCTATCTTACCTATCTTACCTATCTTACCTATCTTACCTATCTTACCTATCTTACCTATCTTACCTATCTTACCTATCTTACCTATCTTACCTATATTACCTATCTTACCTATCTTACCTATCTTACCTATCTTACCTATCTTACCTATCTTACCTATCTTACCTATCTTACCTATCTTACCTATCTTACCTATCTTACCTATCTTACCTATCTTACCTATCTTACTCTTGCTCAAAAAATCCGTCATTGTAGCCAATGACGGATTTTTTGAGCAAGAGAAGTGAAAAAAAACGAACATCATATTGTTTCGAACCACTGCAGGCAATAAAGATAAAATGGATAATATAACCCTTAATAATTAAAAAATAGAATTAGTGAGAGACGTCAAATTTCTAGGTATCCATGTGGATGATTTACGGAACTGGAAAAAAGAATTAGCACACATAGACTCCACTATATCTTCTGCGTGTTATGCGTTGCGGACTTTGAGAGACGAAATAAATACGGAACAGTTAAAGATGGTATATTATGCTCTTGGCGAATCCAGACTTCGATATAGTATACAGTTCTGGGGAAAAGCTACGGTTAAAATTCTCAGCGAGCCTTCGTTCTCCAAAAAAGAGCAATACGTACCATTGTCAGAATTACACAAAGAGAAAGCTGTCGATCTCATTTTCAGCGCTTATATTCTAACATTGCCTAGCTTATACACACTTGTGTTGTTAGTTAATTTAAAAAAATATGTCCAAGAATTCGAGTCTGGGGAAGAAAGAATAGTCAGGGAAAACACTCGAAGAAAGGACTTTAAAAATAGTTATACCTAATTTCAACGCCATCAAGCATAGCCCTCATTATCAAGCTGTACAAATATTTAATAGACTGCCGGCGGATTTAAAAATTTTGTAATACACTAGCTCGTTTAAGGCTAAGCTCAAAGCATTTCTGTTAAAGAAAAACTTGTACTCAATGGACGAACTGTAATTTATTATTAATATTCCAATTTTCTATTTGCTATTTATTATTCTTGACTTATGTAAACATGTTTTTATTTTTATTATTTTTTATTATTGCTGCATGTTTTTTTAGATTTCATGTTAATATTAATTATTATTATGTTGTACCTATGTAATGTAATTTATCAAACACAATATAAATTAATCCTGATAAATAAATAAATAGTGTGAGTGTGTGGCAGTATTGGTGATATTTATTTAATCGCGACAACATTGGGTGGCACCTCGAGAGAAAATGGACTCGAGCCTTTATTTGGGGGCACGGCAGTGCTCCCGCCAAGTCGAGCAAATAAGCGGCACGGCCGTACCATCCTTTTCTCGAAGCAGTTCAGGCCATTTTCGACCCCCTGTAACTTCGTTGTGGATAAAACTAGAAGCCTGATTTTTCAGTAACCAAGCAGGAATTATATAAACACGGTATATTTCAAATTTCATTCAATTTTAACCAGTAGTTTAAGAATTATAACTAGTAAAAATTTCCTAATTTTGTCACTCACTCACTGACTGCACGGCACTGACGGCACTTCTAGCAGACATAGAAGCTTCAAATTTAGAATAAAATTTGTGTTTAGTGTTCATATCAAGGAAACACTAAAATAGTTGGTAATTTCGGTCCAGTTTTCTAGATAAATAAACTGCATTAATAACTTTGTAATCCCATATAAATGTATAGGATTACAAAGATACATATGCAGTTAAGAATCAGTGTACCCTACTTTTTTCCTTGCCGGTACCTTCTACTACTTGAATACCAACAACAGATTTTCTTATTATACATATACAAGTATGTACAGTCAGCTGCACAGAAATCTCACCCATTCTCCAACCACCAATCTCCATCTACTATGAAACATTGCTAGGGGTTGAGATTTCTCTAAAAAAGCCAGCTAAGTTATGGGGTCAATGCTAAACTTGACTTAGACCATCTGTCTTATTACCATATGTCAAATAGTTCCATATTTTGGCATTTTAAATCACCTTATGCCAACATAGGTATAAACCTAGCAAAAACCTTAGGAAACAGAGTTTATGTAAATAAATAAAAAAAGCAAGTAAATGTTGCGCTGAATTTATTATCGTTTTTTAAGTAGCTTTAGTTTAGGTAATTAGTAGGGATATCTCCTGTTGGTGTCCATACGGTACATTCCAGATCTGAAAAAGAAAAAAGAAGCGTTGTAAATAAGCACGGTTTGGTAGGATCTGACCAAATATGAATATTTGATCAAAGAACTTTTTTTGCACACAATAAAAATGTTTCTTAAAAAAGAAACGTTTGCTTTCTTAATTGTATTGTCGAATTGTTTCTTTAATTTTTGTAAAACTATGTAATCAGTTAATTGGGAATAAAAATAGTAATCATGATTTTCTGCGAATATAAGGAACATAAGTTCCAATTACTGCATAGTGCATTTTTTTTTACAAAAAACAAAAACATTATTGTACATCTGCGGACAACTTACCCCGACTTCCCTAAGTCATCGTTGCCCATACGGAATTGAGCACCACGGCAAGTGTTCAAGGTTATCTGAGTACTGGTAGTGCACTGACGGCCGACTAAGTGGTTGTAAGTCACGGTAGCAGCAAACAGTTCCCAGGCACGGTTGTGGTTGCAGAGGCTGGTGAGGCAGCCAGGCTGGGAGTTACCACCGTTGGGGTAGAAGTCAGCGTTGGCGACGTTGGAGCCGATACCAAGACCGCCGAGCCCGCCATCGGTGTGGATAGCCTCAACGTAGACACCGTCACTGGCTCTGACGCGGTTTGTGTTGTAGTTCCATAGGGGTCCAGCAGGGTCCAAAGCTAGAAACCAAAAGTGTTAATTCATTAATTTAGGTACCTATATACCACCGAGAGCGGAATCCAAAAAATTAAATGCACATTATGTAATATGCATACCTGTAACGCGAGCGGCTCTTCCTCCAAGTTCTCTGCCAGCATTACCAACAAGGTGAGCACCCAAGCTGAAGCCGACAAGGTGCATTCGGTTGAAGGCCTGACCAGTCACTCTGTTAAGGAAAGTCAGGAACTGACCAAGACCACGGCCTACGGCGGGTACACCTCTAGCTGCTGTTGCGTAGTCAGACAACGCGAGTCTTCTCCAGTCCAGGACAATGACATTCACGTCACTCTTGCCCAAGTAAGCTGAAAAGATTATGATGTATTATTTTGTCTAAAATCATTGTTACGAGTATATTATATCCCGAAATATTAATAGTAAGCATTGTCAACGTTATAGGGAAATTCTATTTATTGTTATTTCTGTGCTTTGAAATATTGTTTTGTATCTATATTCGCCCTATTCAGGAACCTTAAATAGGTCTCTTGCATAAAGTTAAACAGTTCCAAATGCAACGTGTTTGCTTGTTACTGTCAAGGTAAGAATATTGATGGTAGACAATGACTGATAAAGTACTAATTACCGTTTCTGATGGTGGGGTTGATGTCGGTATACTGGTTGCTGAGCCAGCCGTGAGCGATGACCACGGTGGGGACATTGGCGTTGAAGTTCGAGTTTCTGACAGAGTTGTCATTGTTGATCGTCAACGTTTGCGAAATTCTTTGGTTGCGTCTGTAATCATTATTGAGGGCGATAAGTTGTTAGCCAACTCAATTTGGGTTGTCATTGATAGGGCGATAATTTATCGATTTGGTATTAATCTAAATTCTTCTTAGCTCTTGTTGCTAACCTGGTGTTGCTCATATTTTAAATTTTTGAGACACGCATCTTTCAGTGCATCAAATATGCACAAAATAAACGATATTATTGTTATTACTTATATTGTTAGAAAAAATATTTTGGTGGAATGAAAAATAATGTACCTGGTGTACAGCAAGTATTGGTTGTTGGCTGGGTTCCTTTCAATCTCATTTAAGAGTTCCATGTCAGGCTCAGCCTCGAGGTCTACGGTGTGCATGTTGCCCTCGCCATCGGGGAACTCGATGAACCGCGGGTACTCACGGTCCTCAGTGTATTCCGATGTTAACGGCACCGCGGATGCGGTATAAACTGAAAAAAGAGCTTCATCATTATTTGCCTTCCTCGTGTATTTCATTCTAGACAATCCTTTTTTACAAGGTCTGGCTCTGGCAAGGCTTTTCGTATAACCCTTGTGACTTCGTTCTACATTTCAAATAACGAAGTGTATAGAGTGCCGCGAGTTTCTTGTGGCAATCTAGTGTCACTGCCTCGGCCCGGCTAGGGTGCCGTGAGCGTTGCATTGTCACTGTCACTTGTTATTTAGGTTAGGTTAGGTTAGAACTGTGACCACACAACGCACGAGCCGAGCGAGCGTAGCGAGCGGTGCCGCGGTAGCGGCCGGCGAAGTGCCAGGGTCCGTTTAGGCACAAGAGAATGTAATGTTTTGGGAATGTGGTGTTTTACAGCGATTTAACCTCGACAATCAAACAAAATACCAAGTGACGTGACTTAGTGACAGTGACAATGACAATCCAATGCTTGCGGCACTTTGGCCGGGCCGAGGCGGTGTTACTAGGGTGCCTGTAGTGGCATTTTATCCGATAGGGATAGAGTGCCACTGGTGGCACTCTATAGTAGAGAGTAGTGATGGCCCAGTGGAATCGGCCCCGACTTACGAGTTGTAGGTCGTGGGTTCGAACCCAAGCAGGCGCTTTACTTTGTGTAAATAATTTCATCACCACTGCTCTCAAAAACGGTGAAGGAAAACATCGTGAGGAAACCGGCATGTCTTAGAACCAAAAATTCGAAGACATGTGACATCTACCAACCCGCACTGGGCCCGCGTGGTGGATAATCCACCACGCGGGCCCAGTGCGGGTTGGCCCACTCCCTCTCACCGAGAGGAGGCCTGTGTCCCAGCAGTGGGAACATTATTAGGCTGATGATGATGATGATTTTGGACGGCTTGAAAGGGTCTTTGCTAAAATAATGCGCTTACATTTTTGTTTTTTTGTTTTTTTTTTGCTGCACTTTATACTTGTTCAGTCTGTCTCTCTACTGTCTCTGTGTTTTACTGTAAATGTCCGAACTGCAGGCCAAGTGCCTTTTCTCAGGCGAAGTGCCTTTTCTACCATACATAATGAAGTTTTAAGATCACATTGTTTCGAACGAACTACTCACACTGCACTGGTCATGACAAGAAAAACTAGAAGTAGGGGAAGAGATACAGTTATGTATCACCGCGTGACATTTTAGATTTCTTCTTTTCATAATTTATTTTATTATATATCACAGAACTTACCCGTCACAAGTAGCAAACACAAGATAGTCTTCTGCATTGTGACAACAATAGAATCGGAACTAGTTTGGTGTTGACTGGCCGTATAGCTATTTATGCTCCAATTTTATCAGTATTGATGTAATGACTGATTAATTACGTGTCTTTATCACTTTTTTTCAGAGATTTGGAAAGTTTATTCATGACTGATGATAGTTTACGTCTTTGTTATCAGCATCATTAAGACATATTACTTAATAAAACAAGATTTATAATCCTGACGGGCAAAACATTTCAGGATTGCTTGGAATAGTGTTGATTACCCCCAGTAGCAACACACATTTTAATTGAAGCCTTCTAATTTCTTTTAGAATTCAGTCGCACTACTTGGCTTTTAAAAGGAATGAATGAATGTGATGCTTGGCTTTTAAAAGAGAATAAATTAAAGTTTAAAACCTAAGATTATTTTTCTCACCACAATATCCTTAAAAAATAGTAACAAAGATTCTTATTGTCCAGTAATGTTCTCAAAGAAAAATATTGTGGGAGACTGAGCCTAAGCTAACCGGAAGCTTGTATTTCAGGCCACCCTGTCTCCACCCCAAGTATATAATTACGGTCTCCCATAGACTAAAATTACACAACTGTTGTGCTTTGTGTATGTAATGTTTGCAGTTAAAAACAAGTTGGTACTTGGCTATTGCTCTTCTTTTGTTACTTGCATCATGAAACGCTATTGCTTTGGTGATTGCTTCAACCACCCATTACATACAGAATATACCATCCACATGCCATCGGTGTGGATAACCTCAACTTAGACACCGTCAGTGGGTCTGACGCAGTTTAGGTTGTAGTTCCATAGGGGTCCAACGGGGTCCAAAGCTGGAAAAAAAAAAGTGGTCAAGGTCGTCATCAATATGGATAAGGATAAAAGACAGTTGAATCAATGGACAATAAATCGTTGATTTCGCCAATGACTTTGTTGTTAGCTGATTTCCAATCTACCATCAACAGTAAATATGTTAAGTACCTGTGCCTCTTGCGACTCTTCCTCCAAGTTCTCTGCCAGCGTTACCAACAAGGTGCACGCCCAAGCTGGAGTCAACAAGGTACCACTCACTCTGTTAAGGAAAGCCAGGAACCTTGGACAGGTTCACGACCGACGGTGGGTACACCTGGTGGAGTAGTCAGACATCGCTAGTCACCCCCAGTCCAGGACAATGACGTTCACGTTACCACGGTAGACGGTATTCCAACTTCATACAAACGGACGAAGCGCGAGCTATACCTACGCGCCTCGATCGAGGTATGCGCGAGGTACGCAGACAGTCGCGCCTGTGCCGCAGTGACGAACGAACGGTGTGTTGTTTTTTTAACAATAACCGCGCGATTTTTATACTAAAAATAAATTCAAGTACATATTTAATATGACGAGTAGGATATATTGTTGCTGTTTTTGGTTGCATGAATTTGGCAATAACGCATCCAGAGATAACTTTTTTTAGATTACCTGGAAACTTTGAAAGGTATTATTATTAACAAACAACAACAACAAAATTATTTTATAGTCTTACTATAAAATAATTTTACTTACTGGTAGGTAGGTACATATTGTGTGTCTTTTTAATGGATAAGTATTTCCTTTTATCTCCCGAAAAAAAGATGTCTGGATTAATAAATAAAGTGAATAGAGTAAAGGAAAGTGATAGACACGAGTGAAATAGGTAGTTATAGGAGGTTCATGAATCATGATACGGTAGGTACGCTTGTTTTAAAACCTCGGGCATTTGTGTTTTGTTTTGTTATTCAATTCACAAAGTATTTTATTTATTTGTGTAGATAAAAAAACTATATTTACAATCACAAAACTAAATGGAAACACAAAGTAGGCAAATGTAATTAAAATACTGGAGGCGGGCAGCCCTATCGCATGTTTACGTACCGCGCGGCTGTAGGCATTTATTTCTAAGATATGGCTTAGTTATTCTACCGTCTACCGTGACGTTACTCTTGCCCAATATAATTGGTAGAAAAATAATTTTAAACTATTTCATAATAATTTTTTGAAGCATTGACTTGTCGTCATAGCTTGAAAATGTCATTACTTTTTAAGACTGCTTTGCCTTATAGTAATAACCTTTACAGCAGCTTACATGTTTATGACATAAAGTTATAGGTAGCAGCAGTTCTGATATTACGTGACTACGTGTTACTGACAAGTTCTGAACTTTGTTAACTGGGAGAGTTGTGGAGCACTATGAAATTTCTTGCGTACAGGTGAACCTTTCAAAATTATTTAGAACGTTTCAATCATCTTTTTGTATTTTCTATATAAAAGAGAATTGGAAAGAGGAAAGAAAAAGAGAAATATTAAAAAAAGGATTTGTTTGTATGTTTGTTAATCTCTGAACAAAAATTCTTTGTGAATTGGAATCTACAGTATTCCCAAGTGTCATAGAGTAGAGAGTGGCAATTGTATGCCAGAAAAATTAAGGGCTTGTGGAAATCCTCATGAAGCCGCGGGACGCAACTAGTATTTAATAACATGCACAATGAAAGGTTCCGGAGTTGGGATTTTTCCTAAAAACAAACTTAACTTTGTAGTTAGTAAACATGTTCTCCATTACAACGATATACGTCACGGTGAGTTCTCCAACTACGATCAATTTGTTTCCCAATCACAGTAAAATTGACAATTGCAATTGATCGTTTCGGGGACCCTTTACGTGCGGAGTGAAATTATGTAAGTATGTATACCCGCAATTTAAATGATGTATTCTAAAATAAGCGAGAAGTACAGAATCGCGGTGCTTGGAGGAATTCTATGTCCAGCAGTGGACGTCTTTCGGCTGAAATGATGATGATGATTAGTACATTAAAGGTTTGCACTGGGAAACGTTCTTAGATTTTTGATCATGATTACGTATATCCTAAAACACTGAGGGCCTATTTCACCACCTACGATTAAGTTCCTATTAACTTACTTGTCAGATTATTACATACAAATTCTGTTCCATTTTTGAATTTATTCGGTAAGTTGTGGCTATTCGGACATCGTGAAATAGGCCCTGATCATCGATCACTAATAAAGAACATATTTATGTTTAAATGAATGAATAATCTTATTATAATTATAGTGCGTAAAGATTGCGAGGTAAGAAATTTTACCCATA
This sequence comes from Conistra vaccinii, assembly GCA_948150665.1. NCBI lineage: Eukaryota > Metazoa > Arthropoda > Insecta > Lepidoptera > Noctuidae > Conistra > Conistra vaccinii. The sequence goes on along the minus strand of OX411334.1, from coordinate 9,877,174 downwards.
TTGATGGGTAAAAAAAAGCAGTCAAAACATACTTCATGAAAAGTGTTTAAATAAATTGTTTATTATTGTATATTTTGAAAATAAACTCGTAGGTATGATGAATAAAATAAACGATTTGATTAGATTATAACATTTTGCAATACCTAAATAAACACAGGCTAACAAACATAACTGTGTTTAATAATTATTATTTTCAAATGATTTGTATTACGTATATCTTTTAAATCCTTTTATACTTTTTGTTCATGGTTTGTGACCGCGAGTTACAAACATGGCAACCAGTATTTATGGACCAAATAGTATGTAGGTATAGAATTTTACTCAAAAGTTTTTACTTACTGATAATTAATACTTCTTTCTTTTTTGTGGTTAGCGATTAATCTATACTTTCCGTCACGAGAAGTTATAAATTTGGTAAACAAAGAACTTTTACTAAGTTACGTAGCGAAACAAATAATACTAAATTCAATCAACTCAGTAACATACGTGCAATATGACACTAACGAGCAATTTCACTTAGTCGAGTAATAGTAGTAGTATAAGTTCTTTTTTTACCTTTATATCTTCTCATGACGGGGACTTTTAGTGTAAGAATTTTAAAGCCGCCCACGGGCCTCTGACATGGCTTGTGAAGCCATGTCCTCCGTCGAGAAACATCTCTCAGGTATGCCGGTTTCCTCACGATGTTTATTGATATTAATAAAGTAAATGGATAATAAATAAAACTACTAACTGTAACATTTTAATAAGTAGTAAAACAGCGACCGTATTAAGCCTCGTGCAGACTAACGCGACGCGACTTTAACAATACAATTTCTAAGAAAACTTTACGGTAGAACAATTGCCGGTGTCGCGTAGCGCTAGTTTGCACGAGACTTTAGGGTGAAGAGTAAGTAGGTATTATTATATACATACATAAACTCACGCCTTTTTCCCATGGGGGTAGGCAGAAACTACAGAACGCCACTTGCTACGATCCTTACATACTCCTTTTGCCTCGTTTACGTTCATAAATCTGGTCAAACACGCTCGCCGGTTGCGAGTACTACGCACCTGTCCTTTCTGAAGAACATCACCAATAAGGTCTGTATATGTCCTCCTAGGGCGTCCCCTCCCGGCGTTTCCAGTCACATCTGCCTTGTAAATACATATGTATAATTATATGTAACGGGAATATATTCGATTGCTTATTCATCCAGAAAGCCAGGAGCCTGCAATTCAAGAGCAAATTTTTTGTCCGCTTACAATCCTCAATATAAAACTTTCTTATTTTATTGATTTCAATATGTCACGGAACTCTGCACGAGACAAATTTCTTTTCAAAATCAAATTTCCGGGCTACGAATGGCGCATGAGTTGAACTTGTGCCAATATTTTATTTAAATCATCTAAAGTTTCTTCGCTCACCGAGAAACATTGAACGATTTTATTTAAAATACTGTTTTCTTTTTGTGACTGATTTCGGTAGCGTTCTATAAAGTGGATATAGAAAGCGTGTCTGTATGTTTTTTGTTTTGTTTTTGTTTAATCAATATTCGGTAGTCCAAATATTGTTTAGAATAACAAATGTTTACACGCGGGACGGCAAACAGCGGCGTAACTGACCGATATAGTGGAGTACAAACGAACCTCTATTGGAATATAGGTAGTAGATGTATTAGGCTTTCATAGATCTAAACATACGCAAGAATTTATACCCATGTAAGTGTAACATAGCTATTTATGTGTATGTATAGGCAATTTCATTTTTCAAGGTGGTTGAGTAAATACTTCAGAATTTATATCAGTGAAAACCGTAAACATCATGACAGAACAAGTATGTTTTTTTATGTTGTTATTATTTTAAAATTTTCAAACTGACTGATTATCCGTTTTGCTGAAATACGTGTGAAGTTATAGCTTACATTGTTGTTCTGTCGTTGAAGTTCGACATTCGAAAGTTTTTGGGAGGTTTTCACTGTCAAAGTCAAAGTCAAATCATTTAGGTATTTCTAGTAGGCCACTTAGACTATCGTAGGAAGGCCATTAAAAGGCACTTTGAACGTGAAAATTTGCAACGAAATGTAATTTATTCAAGGGGCCTCTTCCAAAAGATAGTTTGATACGGAACACAATAGGCAACAAACTCTATCCACTTTGTTTGTTCATTTGTTATCAATACATCTATTACACATAATTATTATAAATTTGCTTCTGCCCGCGACTTCGTCCGCAACCCTATAACCTTCCTGAAGTATTGGACTACCCAATACAAAAATATTTTTTCTAATACGACTGGTAGTTCCGGAGATTATCCCCTACATACAAACTTATAAAAAAAAAAAAAAATTACCTTTTTATAATATTATTATAAAGTATTTAGTATAGATTGGTTATTATTACGTCTAATAAATAAGTTATGCGTGCTATGGTAGGGGCTACATAGTAGAGGGAGTGCGGGGCGTTGCGCCGCGCTCGCAGTCTTATCCGAGCGGCCATAACGATAGCCTGCCTAACGCAGCTTAATATTGGAAACAATGTTTTATTGTAAATACTTAACCTAAAGACCAAGGCACCACAATTGGTAACGCTTATCGTGTGTGACCGCTTAGTTCTTCTAAGCTACCCAATGGATAAACTAAATATGAGAATATACCTACATTAGGGTATCGAACGTTGACTCATATATTATAACCGATAACAAATTAACTGAATATTGAACACTGGCAGCTGTTAAATCATAATGTCAATTATGGCTAATTAACTGATAAATAGCATTTAGTAATTCCATTTTAGTTAAAGCACCTAATCAAATTACATAATAGTGAATTAATTAGCTTGCTGAAATGCGTTAGACTATAATTTGATAATAATAGATTTTATCGTAGTATCTATTTATTTATTTATTGACTGCCTCGTTGGTTTAGTGGTCGCAAGCGCTACTGCTGAGCATGAGGTCCTGAGTTCGATTCCCGGGTCGGGCAAAGTGTTATTGGGTTTTTCCATCAAGAATTTCTCAGTAGCAGCCTGGACTCTGTATTTGTTGCCGGTTGATGGCAATAGGCTCGCCCCCTATTACATGGGACTTATAAATAACTGGCGAAATGTGGGTGTACTATAGGTACACCTCTGCCTAACCCTTCGAGGAATACAGGCGTGATGTTATGATTTGATTTTAATAGGTATTACTCGCAACCAGCGTGGGTGTAGATCACATGTATGACCGTAAACGAAGCAAAAGAAGTATGTAAGGATGGTTGCAGGTGCCGTTCTGAAGTTTCTGCCTACCCACATTGGAAGAAGGCGTGAGTTTATGTATACATGATTGTATGTAAGTAGGTATTGCAACCTCGGAAAGCACGTTAAGGCGTTGGTCCTGGCTGGCTGGTTGGATTCTTGGATCTTTGACAGTCGTTAAGGATCGTCAGAAGCCCGAAAGTGTGACAAGTCCAGACCAGTCTTACCAAGGGGTATCTTATTACCCAGTAACTGGGTTGCGGAGGTCAGATAGGCAGTTATTTCATGTATAATGCTGGTATTCAAACCTAGGTATGGAAACCTAGGCGCCGAAACCCCAAAAAAAACCCACCCTATTATTATTTTTTGTTCGATTATGTTTAGATATCAATACGAGTATCAATCACGTCTAGATTCGCTAGTTAATTTAATTAGACCCTGTATATATTCCCATAGAGAAGGCAGTGAATGTTGGTATGACAGTTGACAGAGGAGAGTGAACGAAGAAAACGTGTTGCGCCGACCCCAAGTAACATGGAACAAGGGCAGGAAGACGATATCATCATCATGATAATTATATTCCCATGTTAATTTCGGCTACAGTGACCATTTCTGTTTTGACTGCTATGGGTTACGAGTATAGATAGATAGATAGATATATAGATAGATAGAATACTCTATTTTTATCTCTCGAGTATGTGCTCATATGTGGCTAATTTAGCTTATTTGGGTTGAGAATGAAAGGTGTGTCCAAACATAAAGCGGCAATTTGTGCGCGGCTGCCGCGCTGCAATAAAATTGGCCGACTGCCGCGTGCGAAACGCAAACATTCGTCGGTTTAGTCCATACTAGAGCGCGGCAAAATTGTGTCCTGCAAACGCCGCGTGTTGCTGCCGCACTCTTACCGCTAATATTTGGACACACCTTTAATTCTCAACCCAGATAAGCTACATTAGCCACATAAAAGCACATACTCGTAACCCATATCAGTGAAAAACAGAAATGCTCACTGTAGTCGTAATCACATATTGCGGACACGTTATAAGTAGTTATAACTCTAAACGACTATTGTGTAAACATACCAATGAGAACTGACAAATGGCCAAATAACGACAGTTATTGTGTAATATTGATAAAATTACTGTATTTTAAAGTTACTTTTTTAATATAAATGGTAAATTATATTACATTAATAATAATAATCAAAAACGTAGACTTTTCGGCGTCTATATCCTGGCTGCGCTTCGGCGACCTCTTCGACGAAACCGAAGGTTATGTCTGTGCGATTATGGGTGAAGTTATCATGACGAATAATTGTTGGAAATACATTGTCAAGGACGGTACGGGCACTGTCGGTACTGTCGGGCATGCCACCGTCCCGGTGAATCAATCCGACATATTGTTTCCGGTTGTTCTCGTCTTACGGCGAGTACTTTCACTGACACAATCTAGTGGCTAGGATTATCCACCAGCAAATTGTCTTGCAATACAACCTTGTAGAGTCAGAAGTACCATACTACAGGTATGTGCCCGACCCAGTTCCCGAGAATGGCCACGCTATATTGTATTGGGATCGATCTATCATCACTGACAGGACTATTGTAGCCAATAAGCTTGATATTGTGGTGATAGATCGACGAGAACGCCGTGCATTGATTGTTGATATTGCTGTCACCCATGGCGAGAACCTCGTGAAAGCTGAAAAAGATAAAAAAATCAAGTATCTTGACTTAGCACACGAGTTTGTCGACATGCGGGACGTGGACTCTGCAATCATTGTACCGATAATCGTAACGGTTAATGGCCTAAAAGCGGAGAGCCTCTACCAACACCTCAGGAGGCTCTCATTGTGCGGGTGGGATAAGGGCTTGATTCAGAAAGCAGTACTCCTAGACACGGCACGCATAGTGAGGAGGTTCCTCTGTCTAGAGCCTTGACCACCGGCAGCTTGGATCCTGTTCCTGATGCCGATGGGCGACTATTTTTTATATATTTAAATATAAAAAAAAAAAAAAAAAATCTTAAAAAATATTTAAAAATGTAATTTATATGTATGAAAATGAAATAAAGGAATAACCTATCCTATACCTATCCTATTAACCTTTGTTAACTTTCACAACGCATTATCAAGCGTGTAACTCTATTGTTAGGTGCCACTATCATCTATATTAATATTAATTTCTACTCATCCATAACCAGATATTTCTGATAAAAATAAATTATCACTAAAAATACTATATTATCACTGGTTATCTATATACCTGGCTTAGTATTAAATTGATGAATAGTCTATTTTGATTTTCTGGGTGTTAATAAATTCAGGTATTTTGTACGTTTCTCGAACACGGTCAAAGGTACCACACTGCATTTTGGACGAGATAAAAAACTCTTTGATAAAATGGATCACTTAATGAGTATAATTTTCAGAATGATTTCAGTAATTAAGATTGATTATAGTGGATAGGTGTGATAAACAAACATTCGTTGCAGATAATAATACCTATGTACACACGGCTACAAGCTATAGATTTCCAGTTTAAGCTGATTTCGCATTATAAAGAATTTCCGTACAATGCGAGGTCAGCTTATACTGGAAATCTATAGCTTGATGTGTAACCCACGTACACCGGTTGTTATGAGGATGGGCGTATTATTTGATTGGTGATACCTATCATCGTTAAGGTCGTGGCTAAATAGTTAAGCCGCACGGGTCGATCAAGCTTGCCGGGGTTGGTCCGTGGATGGGTGACCATCTTTACATACTGCGACTCTTCCATGCCTCGGAAAGCACGTTAAGTCGTTGGTCCCGGCTGTCATTCGTGGATCTTTGACAGTCGTTACGGGTCGTCAGAACTTGTCTTTCCAAGGGTATCGTATAATACAGGTACTGGGTTGTTGAGGTCAGATAGGCAGTCGCTTCATGTAAAATACTGGTATTGAGCTGCATTCGGTTAGACTGGAAGTTGACGCCAACATTTGTTGGGAAAAGGCTAGGCAGATTGATAGCTATCATCGCCATCATCATCATTGGCAGCCTTATTCCATCCACTGTTTAGTATAGGCCACCTCACTTTTGTGCCATATGGCACAAACGTGAGCAACGTACCAGCATATGCTTTAAAAGCATATGCTGGTACGTTGCTCACTGAAAATGGTTATTTATGTAAATCTACAAACAATTTGGACATGCAAACTCAATCATGCACACACACACACGCATACACCCTCTCACAAACACATACACCCTTACACTAACAAACATACTTTCGCGCAATAGGTAGTAAGTAGTACCATGTTATGTTATTTATATTTTTTTTTTTATTGTTTTTTTCTTTTTGTTTGGTTATTTTCATTTAAATTCAATATTTTTTTAATTTTTTATGTTAGTCTCTTTTTATTAGTTTATTACTATAAAACAAAAATTGTGTCTTTGTTTTTTACGGGAGGACCCTGGCTCCTGCAACACAGTTATTACTAGCGCAGGAGTCAGGGAATTCTTATATTGCCTGGAAAATTGTTTTATGTCAATAAATATTTTTTCATATTTTTTTTTTTTATGCTCTCCTGGTACGCACGGCTACACATCAAGCTATACATTTCCAGTTTATGGTTATCTCGTATTGTAAACGATTTCCTTACAATACCAGAGGGCCTAGACAAAGTAACATTCGATTAGCGACAACGCTAGTAGAAAAGTCAAAAATGTATGGGATTGACAAAAGCTATCGAAACGTCACGTGATCATAGCTCAACGAATAGAAATTAGCTAGACAATATTTAACATCATTCCATTCATACAGCCTCGAACGATAACTTGCTAACGAAAGACCAGAGACAATATGTAATTTTTATCGAAGAAACCAATGGATCAGACGATAGCGAAACGTAGTGTAGGTATGTCGTTGAAGCGATAGCGATTGTCGAAATAGAATCGCTCCGAAGCGAATGTCATTTGTCTAGGCCCTCAGGTCAGCTTAAACTGGAAATGTATAGCTTGATGTGTAACCGTGTGTACGTGCGAGTCTCACCGTGATAGATATAATATATCTTTTATGTCATGTCTGTAGACAAATATGTCAATATGCCATGTCTGATGTAGAATCATGCGATGTTTCACAACGTTTCCAGATAAATTAATTCCCTACTTATCTAACACTAGCTTCCGCCAGCGGATTCGCCTGCGTTATATCTTTATAAATTACAGCCTATGTTACTCGGTAATGAATTAGCATTCTACTGGTGAAAGAATTTTTAAAATCGGTTCATTCGTTTTTTGAGTTTATTAAAGAGAAAAGATTTGTATTTTTTGTTTGTAATGAATAATTACAAACAAAAAATACAAATCTTTTCTCTTTAATAAGGTTTTCTCGGTTTCGCCCACATGATATCTTTATAAATTAAAGACTATATTACTCAGTGATAATATAGGATTCTACAGGTGAATTTTTTGTTTAATCGTTATAATAGTTTTTGAGTTTATTTATTACAAAAAAATATTCAAATAATTTCTCTTCGTATTAAAATGAGTGTAGATTTAGAAAAAATAATAATATCTCAAACAGCATAAAAGCCCCACAACGTTCCATTCCAATTTGATCACAGAATGAATTCCCATGCTACGTAGAACAAACTCAACAATTATTTAATTTGTTCTTGAACTGCACATTTTTCCAAGGCTTCGTGCAAGCGTGCTCGTGCTATTGCAGTCACGTAGTCCACTTTAGTAAGTGGACTGTGGAACAAATGAAATTTAATTATTTCCTCTTCTTACTTCTTCCTTTTTGTGAGAATTTGTGTCGTGTCTTTATAGAATAGTTTTATTTCAGGGATATAGAGGGTGGATTTTTGAGATGGGGCAGTAAGGACAGGTACACTAAAGGTTAAAGTACCTACCCTTACTACCCCATCTCAAAAATCCACCCTGTTTATGGATTAGACGTGCTAACAAGAGATAGGTTTTGCTTAGTTATTCATGTAATGGTCAACGAATTTTAGATGTGTCTAGTCTATACCTCTACTTCTTTGGGAACTATCCGCAATTTGTTGCTCCGAGAATCCTAAATTACCCGAGAATCCGTAATTACTTTAGACACATGCCAACGAAACCTAGATCTTGAGAAATTAACTATGTTTGTCTAAGTAGAGGGCAGCCTGGACGAGTTGTATCTCGCTCTTGAGGGAAAATAAAAGACTGTGGCGAACCAACAGATTAATTATTTATCTATGGTTCCCACTGTTAGATATAACCTGATAATACTGGTTGGTCTAGAGCAGTTAGTCTATGGTTCAAGTGAAGACTAAAAGATTTTGAATCTGAATGTACTCAATACTCAATATTTTATTTGCATTCCACAATGTGTACTTAGGTGGTAAGTTTAAATTATATGTGATCATTATGGATGTCGGGCACAACAAAAATAGTAGGAGAGAGGAAGCTTTGAAATAACTTAGCTTATCAATCTTCTGTACTAAATCTATATAATATATTAGGTTTTCTTTTCTTTTTTTTTCTTAACATAAATGCCTGATAGCTCAATAATATTGCCTATTAGACTCTGTATAACGTATAACCAACAATATTATCCAGTGTTTGTGTATACGTTTGTTCTGCTGTCGCTTGGATACTGTGATGTGTGATACAAATACAGATCTATGACTACTTGACTGAGTTTCATTTAAAGGGCGCCATAACCTACCTAAAAGACAATGATTTGTGACAACCAAAAATCTGTAACCAATCTTACCAAGAGTTGTCGTTGTTGTTACCTAGTAACTGGTTTTCGGAGGTCAGATAGGCAGTCGCACTATGTAAAATACTGGTATTCAGCTGCATCCGGTTAGACTGAAAGGCGAACCTAACATACTTGGCAAAAGGCCGGACAGATTCATTGATTGATTTGAGACAATCATCGATGTCTGCCCTTTTCCAGAGTTCTTTTTCAAATTATTTTTTAGGTCGCATAGTTTGCATTCTTCCGCTCCGCCCAGAGCGGGAGAAGTTATTTGATGATTTCCCACTCAAAAAAAATAAAGGCCGACCAGTGGTTTTGCTTCAGTGCATGAATGAGAAATTTTAAGTTCTAATCCTCAGTCTGGATTTGTACCAAGTTAACCTAAATACGATTGCCTTCTATTCAATGGGGCTTAAACATAACTAGCAAATGTAAGTGTACCCTCTAGAGACCTCAGCCTATCCCTTCCAAATCTTATTAAGGTGTATAGTAGGCTCACTGACCTTGTGCATGTGGGCGGAGCTAAACGCCCTACTCTCCAATACGTAAAACGTGCAACGGTGGCGCACTACACTAAAACGACGATCAAAGACTAGACAAAGGCGCAGACATGCGCACGTATGTCGCATTTTTTGCCTAAGATTCCTAGTCCTAAGAGAAGGAATCGTAGGCAAATCTGAAGTTGTACGCCGACTACCATATTTTGACCCGCATATTATTTTAAATACTTTGTTTGTTTTTTAAGAACATTCCTGGCAATAAATAAAATATCGGTGTGCGTGTGTTTGTAATTCTTCTTATGCTAAATGGCTTGACTGATTTAGATGTTTTTTTTTCAATTCTTTTTGTGTCACTTGGATGGTTCTTAGCTATAGTTGGACGCGCTGTTGGGAGGCGCTGTTGTCGCATGACAACGTCTGCCTACCGGGTCTGCTAGTTATATTTTGGTGCCGATTCTCTTGTCACAAATGCCTCTAAACTAGACTAAAAATAGATTGCACTGAGTTATTAGTTTAGTGAAAATGGCAATTTTGCTATTCTGAGTTTGACGTTTTTCACCTAAAAATTTGGTGTATCCAACTAAATCTGACTATTTTTAAACGCGATTAAAAACGTGTGGAATAAAGTAAGTTGGCATGAACTAAAACCCCAACACTTCGACCTCAGTCTAAAAACAGTATTGTATTTTTTTCTTTTGCTTATATCTCGAAAATGGTGTGTCCTATCGCAAAAATAATGAAATTTTCGACCCCCTTTAGGAAACCCTTAAACCCCTATATCCCAACATGTGGGTAATAATTTTTCATATTTTCCATACAAAAAGTGAAAAATTCCATATAAAACACGTCGAGGCTGCCAACCCCTGCGCGCCTCCGGCTCTAAAAAAATTCACGGGGTAGAGCAAACAAGTACTACGTGGAGTCGTCACGCGATTGTCAAATTCGATTTTAGATGTCAAAATATTTTTTTCATTTAGAATTTTTTTTTGTCAGAATGGCTTTAAGATTCTCATAGCCAAAAGTAAGGAATTTTAGTGATTGTAGTTAGTTTAGTTCGGTGTACAAGAGAATCGGCCTTTGACTGTAGAAATTTTTTGTAGGTATCATAGTTTTTTTTTTGTAGGAAAAACTTCTTTAAGCGCGTTGAGTGATATTTGGTAGGGGCAGCCCCGGATCTAGAACGGAACGGATCTTTCGAGGCGGGGCAAAACCTATCGCCTGACCCCGAACCGTTTTTTTTTTTCTTAAAAAAAACCGTTTTTTTTTAAATATACTAGTACGTGTCAGACATTTATTTTGATTAGCCTTATTCACTCTGCCTGAGATAAGTTAGATTTTTGCTTTAGGAGTTACTTTACTAGGTTGCAAGAGCGAGCGAAGCGAGCTCGAAAATTTAGGCATAATAAACATATTAATCAAAAATCGATCGAAAATGCGCCAATCCAACAGGGGCGCCAAAACTGTGGTAAAAGTTAAAGTAAGTCGTGTCACAGGCGTCGTCGGCGTTGAAGCAAGACGCCCGGCACCGCAAAACTTAAAAAATAGACCACAGAAACGCTCATCGAGTTCCTGGTAGAATACAACTGCGCCCGCTCACAAGTACTCACAACCCGCTCAGACCGTTTGACGACCTAAACCTACGCTAATCAGTAATTTCCTCAGTGCACCACCCTCAGAGAAAGATTATAATTGTTGCGCGTCTCATTTGTTGCAAAGTTGCGGTGCGCTGGGTGGTGCACTTGTCTGTCATGCTCGAATTTGGCGCCCCCTAACGGTGTCGCCCGGGGCACGTGCCCCGTACCCTAATTACGTAATACACAATCAATCAATTGATAACACGAAAATAACTAAAAAAATACAAGAATAAATTATAATTAATAAATACATATTATACATAATAAACAGAATAAACTTTGTCAGGAGACATAACGATCGGTAGAGGAGAAATAACGATCAGTGTGGCTACCATGAGTTTCATTTAACCTTCTCGATCAAACGCATCGAGCGCGTTTGGCGTTCCGATTGGCCCTTCACCGGTGAAGGCCGGCCGGCTGCCAATCGGAGCGCCAAACGCGGTCGATGCGTTTGATCGAGATGGTAAAATGAAACTCATGGTAGCCACACTGAAGAGGAGAAAACGAAACATGCAGAATGCAGTTATTAAGAAGGCGGTCTAGTTATTGAGAAGATCTGCATTCAGGTCATAGTAACACACATCATCATAGTCAATTATGGGAAATATTAGGGACTGTACAAGCATTGCCTTTATGTGTGATGGGAGAAGGTTTTTCTTATCGCAAAATGGTGCGTCCTATCGCAAAAATAATGTGAATTTCGTCCCCCTTTATGAAATCCATAAACCCCTATAACTCAGCATATCATCATTATCATCATCATATCAGCCGAAAGACGCCCACTGCTGGACATAGGCCTCCCTCAAGCACCGCCACTTCGACCGATTCTGTGCTTCCCGCATCCAGCGAATTCCTGCGGCCTTTACTAGGTCATCGGTCCATCTTGTGGGAGGCCTTCCAACGCTACGTCTTCCGGTACGTGGTCGCCACTCCAGAACCTTTCGGCCCCATCGGCCATCTGTTCTGCGAGCAATATGTCCTGCCCATTGCCACTTAGGTTTGGCAATTGTTCGGGCTATGTCGGTTACCTTGGTTCTCCTGCGGATCTCTTCATTTCTGATTCGATCACGTAGGGAAACTCCAAGCATAGCCCTCTCCATTGCTCTTTGGGTGACTTTTAGCCTTCTGATAAGACCCATTGTGAGCGACCACGTTTCAGTGCCATAAGTCATCATTGGCAACACGCACTGGTCAAAGACTTTCGTCTTGAAACACTGTGGTATGTGGGACGAGAAGATATTGCATAGTTTCCCGAACGCTCCCAGCCGAGTCGGATTCGACGATTGACCTCTTTCTCGAAGTTGGACCTACCTAGCTGGACAGTTTGTCCTAGGTAAACATACTCGTCTACAACTTCGAGCGTAGCGTCACCGATCTTTATGAGGGCGGGTGTTACATGGGCATTTGACATGACCTTTGTCTTGTCCATGTTCATTTTAAGACCCACTCTTTTGGAGGCTCTACTGCGGTCATCGAGCATTATACTGAGGTCCTCCATGGTCTCAGCCATGATAACTATATCGTCGGCAAACCGAAGGTTAGTGATATACTCGCCATTGATGTTGATGCCTAGCCCTTTCCAGTCCAGTCGCAGTCAATTCCCGACGCCCGGGACGTCTCCTACGGCGGCGGCGGCTAGGGCTGGTAGGGCGCGGCCTTTGCCACTCCCTCGCGCACTCCGCCTCCTCTTTCGCGAGCATTACTGCTTCGCAGAAGGAGGTGACGGCTTGCCATGCCCTTTCGCTCCGCACCATGGCCTGGACCAGGGCCGGACGCGAGAGGTCACTGCCACCGAAGTTTGACAGCACTAAGATTGCAATGAGTTATTAACTTAGTAGTTTAGTGAAACAGGGAATTTAGTTTTTCTGAATTTGACGATTTTTACCTAAAAATTTTGATTATTCAAACTAAATTTGACTATTTTTTTTTACGCGATTAAAAAGGAATGGAATATAAAAATTAGTTGTCATGAACTAAACTTCACACCAACACTTCAGGTGCAAAACCAGTACTGTATCTTTTTTTTTATTTTGCTTATAACTCGAAAACGGTGCGTCCTATCGCAAAAATAATGAAAATTTCGACCCCCTTTAGGAGACCCTTAAACCCCTTTACCCCAACACAAAGGTAACAAATTTTCGTATTTTCCATACAAAAAGTTAAAAATTCCATACAAAACACGTCGACGCTGCCCCCCTGCGCGCCTCTGGACCTAAAAAAATTCACAGAGTAGAGCAAACAAGTACCACGTGGAGTCGCGAGTTCGCGACGCAAATTCGATTTTAGATGTGTCAAAGTTATTTTTTTGCAGAATCTCAGATTCTCATAGCCAAAAGCAAGTAATTTTAGTGATAGTTTAGTTCGGTGCACAAGAGAATCGGCACCAATCAAGATTTATTTCTTAACCTTCTTACCTACGTAACTTAAGAAAATATTTGGTGCCGATTCGCTTGTACACCGAACTAAACTAACTAAACTACGACTAAAATTCCTTACTTTTGGCTATGAGAATCTAAAAGCTATTCTGCGGAAAAATATCTCTAAATTAAAAAATAATTTTGACACATCTAAAATTGAATTTGACAGTCACGTCGCGACCGACGTGGTACTTGTTTGCTCTACCCCGTGAATTTTTTTAGAGACAGAGGCGCGCGGGGGGGGCAGCCTTGACGTGTTTTGTATGGAATTTTAAACTTTTTGTATAGAAAATATGATTAAATATTACCTATGAGTAGGGGCATATGGGTTTACGGGTGGCAGAGGGGGTCGAAATTTCCATTATTTTTGCGCTAGGACGCACCGTTTTCGAGATATAAGCAAAATAAAAAAAAAGATACAGTTTTTGCAGCTGAAGTGTGTGAAGTGTGTGTTCATGCCAACTAATTTTATTCCACTCCTTTTTAATCGCGTTTAAAAATAGACTGATTTAGTTGGATAATCTAAATTTTTAGGTGAAAAACGTCAAATTCAGAATAGCAAAATTGCCATTTTCACTAAACTAATAACTCAGTACAATCTTAGTGCTGTCAAACTAAAATATAGTTAAGTTGTGTCACCTTAGTCTATTTCAGAATGGGAAATGCTCGTTTGACAGGACTAAACAAATTTTAGTGATTTAAAAAAATTAACTTTAGAAACTTTAAGAGGTGCTTTAGACCATCAAACTGAATAACTTTTACTTTAACTTTGAAATCGCGAAAAAAAAAAACAGCTGTCCAGTACAGTTTAGAACAGTAGGTATTAAACTTTACTATGGAACAACAGATTTTTTTTTTTCGCGATATCAATGTATGTCCCAAAGTAAAAGTTATTCAGCTCGATGGTCTAAAACACCTCTTAAAGTTTCTAAAGTAAATTTTTTAACACCTTATATAGGTACACCTCTGCCTAACCCTTCGGGGAATACAGTCGTGATGTTATGTTATATTTTACATTTACATTTTTTTAGTTTATATTGTAAATTGTTAATTTGTATGTAATTGTCAATGTAAAAAAGTATTAATAATTGTACATCAAAGAACAACTCAACAATAAAGCGCCTACGCGCACAATCGATTTGGACTCTCTGCAGCAAGCTCGTCTATAAACGCACACTAATACAATAAGTTCATAAATATTCGCACTAACACATACGTATGCGCATACTCGGTCGATAGCCGGAGCGGACCAGCGAGCGACACAGCCATCCCGTCTCAATGCTCACGGGCGACTGCCGCCCGCGTCCCGCGCAGAGCCCCTCTGAACCTCTATCTCTAAATGGGGACATTTTGTTTAACAAATATTGATTGATTTACAAATGCAGTTTCAAATTTGTAGTACCTTTAATCAACAATTTTTCAGTGTAATTTTTTTTCCAATCGTCAAAGCCGTTTAGAAGTAGTTAGGAATATTAGCAAAAAATAGCGTTATGGTAAATATTTTTTTAAGGCAAAAGTATTAGTCATACAAAAAAACCCGGTTTCAGATATGTTGTAGATGAATCTATAGCAAACATATATTTTTTTCAAATCATTTAACTAAGCCGTTAAGGAGAAGATAGCTTTTTAAAGTGACCGTTTTACGGTACTAAACGAGACGTAGGCCCTTAAGTAGTTTACACTTCCACGTAACAATCGGACAGGACCTAGAGTCTTTTTAAATTCTGATTTCTATTTGATATTATTTCCACTTAAACAAACCTCAACTTCATGCTTGTATAAATAAAGTTGATTTTAGACTGACTAGTACTGTTAACAAAAATATGAAGTTGTAGCGCAAATTAAACCTTATGTGTACGCATTACAGCGATTTTTCCTAAAACTCGTGTATGTTTACATGTTTGGCAAATTAATGGCGAACGCAAATTACGTCAAACATTTTCTAACAGGTGTTTAGAAGGCGTTATTGTTTTAATGCTTGAACTATTTTAGTACCTAATCCGGTCGAACTGATAATTAATATCGAAAGTGATTTCTTACGATTTAATCAATCATTCATAACAACTGCTGTTATCATAATAAATCATTTTGATAATGTTCAAATCACAAAGACATTTAATAAAGAACTGATTGCTTTTTTATTGTTTTATGTTCTTTTAAGAAACAAAGGAAAGGTCAGGGGGAGATTGTACTGTATTTTTTTTTAAATTTATTATTATTGTCTCACTACAGGACAAATGTCTCTTCTCATACAGAGAAGGCACGAGTGTCGATCGCCACACGCTTGCTTAAGGCGAGTTGGCAATTTCAGACTTACGTATATTAAATACAGGGTGGCAGGGACATCGACGCGAAGCCGGTTACCATGGATCCAGTACATGATTCTGAACCCGCCTGCGTTGAAATTTTTCGTCGGTTATTTAAAAAAAAAACAGCTGTTTCATAGAAAAGTGCAATACCTACGCGGTCAAAATGTATGGAGCAGCTGATTTTTTTTTTAATAACCGACGAAATATTCGACGCAGGGGGGTTCAGAATCATGTACTGAATCCATGGTAACCGGCTTCGCGTCGATGTCCCTGCCACCCCGTATAAGTCACTACATATAAGAAAACGTCACTATTCTCTACCTGTAGAATTTTGTAGAAGCATCTGAAAGGAAAAGGAAGTTACTTATTGAGAATTTACAAAGGAAAACCGAGCTTATCAATTGAACCAAGTTTTAAGTCAGTAATTAGTGATACCTTAATGGTGTGACCGTCGCACTACCAAGTCATAGGCCTCGAGTTCAAACCCAAGTCACGCACCTCTGACTTTTCTAATTCATATGCGTATTGTATAATTATCACTTGCTTCGAAAACGGTGAAAGAGAACATCGTGAGGAAACCGGCATGCCTGAGAGATATTTCTCGACGGCATATGAAGCTAAGTCAGAAGCCCATGGGCAGCTTTAAAACTCTGACACCAACTTGGTCACTAATCACACGAAAAGAAGAAGTCAGTAGGTAATGTAGAGGCTTTGGACCTGACATGGTAAAAAAGTAAAAAAAGTAAAAAAGCTTTATTCAGTTTAGAAAAACACAGTAAAATATAAAAAAAACGAGTATCAGATCACATAGGAGCCTTAGGTACTAGATTTTTACAAATTCCCTGGACCCCACACTAGGATTCCCTGTGTCGTGGGGTCCAGTCTCTTCCCAAGTAAGGCAAACAATTATTTATTTAGGTGAACTAATTAATTTGGAAAAAAAAAAAATAAAAACAAAAGAAATAATAATGAAAAGAAAGAACAATTAAAATAGTTATAGAGTGTTAGTGTGTGTGGAGTGTGCGGTGTGTGTGATGTGTGGGATGTGTGTGGGGTGTGTGGGGGTATAAGTGATGAAAGAGGGTGGGTTGGTGCGCGCGTGTCATGTATATATATATATTTTTTTATTTATATGCCAGATATTACGACTGTATGTGCAGAAGGTCTTCTGTTGGGTCATAATTTTTGGGACGCAGCCATTTAAATACAGCATTTTTACAGCTGGTGTACGTTAAGTTGAGTATAGTTCTATTGTGAGAGTAGAATATGGTATTCGAACTCCACGAATCTATAAAAAATAGGAAACAAATATTTAATTTATAATGAGAATAAGGGCCTGTTTCACCACCTACCAGTAAGTGCCTATTAACTTACTTGGCAGATAATTTCATACAAATTCTGTTCCATTTTTGAATTTATTCGTAAGTAGTGGCTATTTGGACATCGTGAAAAAGGCCCTAAGTAAAGTTTAGACTGTCGGACCCTCAAGCTGACAAGCTATAATATCAAATATAATAAAGTAAAAACTAAAAGATTCTAAACGAGTATTTGAGTTATATCACAAACAAGTGTTTTATTTATCCTGGTACCGGCAGAACTTCCCTCGGCCCCAGCGGCAGCGTTGACAGTACAATCACGGAAAAGGCACCCCAAGTACCTACCATCAATCACAGAACCTTATTCCCAATCATATTTACTTCCAAATCAAATCAAATTGCCGGAAGTACGAATATAAATATATATAAATAAAATATGCGCATATTCAAATGACAGGTAATTTAAGTGAGTTAACACAACTTTGTGAGTGAAACCGTGGAAGGATTCAATCAAATTCAATTTAGTCGGGCTGGAAACTTCCCGAGTCACTTCATCTGCATTGCCTGTTGTAAATCAGAATTTTGAACGGATCTATTTTTAGAAACTTTAATTTGTTCTAATCCAGCCTGTGAATCCATCCTTAATAAATTATACTCATGCCGAAAGACTGAAATAATAAATAATTTCCGGCCTCCACGCGGACGAAGCCGCGGGCAAAGGCTAATGAATGAATGGAAGCTCTGAGAAATGGTTGTATTGGTACTGGCATGCGATGCGGAGGAATGACGGTCATGTCGTGAGCAACGTTTTGAGTATGAATAAGGATAGTTGTAACAATAGAGGAAGACTGAAGAAACAATAAACACAGTGTGTGAAAAATGATTGACGGCTGATGGGAGATGTATGATATAGTTTGACTGAGACTGTACCGTTCCTTCGGAATGCGTGGCGAGGTGGGATGCCGTGAGCGTTGACGAATGAGAGGTGGGACGCCGTGAGCGTTGACGAATGAGCGGCGAGACGCCGCCGCCGCGCCGCCGTGAACGTTGACGCACTGCCCCCCTGTCTCACCACGCACATTTCTAACGCACAGTGGTTTCGATCACACTATAGAAAAACATGTGCAACCTAGACAATAGGGAACAAGCGAAAAAAAATATGGAATTTTTAGGTGAAAATAATTTAAGACAACTGTAATAGCTAGTTAGTCATTTAATTGCTCAAGTATACTAGGTAGGTGTAGTAGGTACTAACCTAGTATTAATAGTTAATTGTGTAATAATTAAGCATATACTTGAGCATTGCGCTCAGCATGAGGTCCTAAGGGTCGGGCAAAGTGTTATTGCGTTTTGTCATCTGGAATTTCTCAGTAGCAGCCCGGAGTCTGGATTTGTGCCCCTTGTTACATGGGACTTAAACATAACTGATGAAATGTGGGTACACTTCTGCCTAACCCTACGGGGAATAAAGGCGTGATATTATGTTATGTTTAATAAAAGGAACACCCGTTGAAGATCAACATTTTCAAAGAGATCATTTAATTAGCTCTCAACCGATTAGTTTTTATTAATACACAGAATGGTAATTAGGATTTGTGTAGTGTAAATAATATAAGACCACCTAATTGATTACCAAGTACGTAATCTAGTATTGATAAACGATAAATCATTAACGCTATCTTATTGCCTGGGTGCTAATTACATATACCTACTAAATTTTTTGCACCTGTTTGTACAGCGTGTTTAATAAATGTGTGGTGATATTTAAGGGTACAGACCATAGATTCACACAGTCCATCCATCGTTTATTTTGTCTTTCTGTACTCGTACAGCCATCCACATTCATACTAAAAACTTTCCTGACGACATTTTCCTCATTCCTCCGCATCACATGCCCTTACCATGACAGCCAATTTCCACATAACTTTTCAGTCATCCGAGTGACTGAGTGAATAAGGAATGAGTTTATACTAATTTCTATCTCGCGTAACACCACACATCTCTCTCAACATTCTCATCTCAGCTGCATGCATCATTTATCCCTTTTGTGGCCCAACCTTCTGATCCATACACGACAGTAGGTCTAACCATTGTTTTATATAACTTCCCCTTAAGTTTAAGGGGAATGCGGCATTCGCAGAGCAGTGGTGGCCCAGTGGTAACGACCCCGACTTACGAGTTGTAGTAGGTCGTGGGTTCGGATCCAAGCAGGCGCTTTACTTTGTGTAAATCATTTCATCACTACTGCTCTCAAAACGGTGAAGGAAAACATCGTGAGGAAACCGGCATGTCTTAGAACCAAAAAATTCGAAGACATGTGACATCTACCAACCCGCACTGGGCCCGCGTGGTAGATTACGGCCCACTCCCTCTCACAGAGAGGACGCCTGTGTCCCAGTAGTGGGAACATTAATAGGCTGATGATGATGATGATTCGGCATTCGCATATTATTCCCGTGAACTGCCGTGTCCATCCATTAACATCTATACGAGTATCTAAACTGAAGTCGCTTTTCTTTTTTTTTATTCCAGAACGTTTAATGTCATCATCTGCCTAGCCTTCTCCCAACTACGTTGGAACAAGAGGGAGAAGGTTTATATTAAGTATATTATATTAATATTAAACTTATGATAATTTAATCTAGATGTATTGTCGAGTCATAAAAACCGTGCGTAGCATGGGCGGGTCGCTTGTGTTCCTATAAATATCTTGTGCAATTATGAATAGTGTAAACAACATCAATCATTGTGATAAAAATATCTGTAATTACTTAATTAATGGATGTATTTTTTTTGACAAGATGTAACAACTTGGGCTTGTCATGCATGATTATTATTACTCAGAATACTGTTTTGCTACAATAGGAATACGCTACATGACCGCTGCTTGAAAATTTTTTAATTAAGGGTACGATGGTTGTAATTTTTCCTTACAAATGTTGTCGAGTGACTCCACTGTTTGTTATCACAAGTTCAAGGTTAAGCATGTTATCGCTTTGTTTCGTCGTTAACGATCCCTGTACCTACGTAAATAGAATCGAAAATAAAATCTATTGAAGTTTGATTTAATTACCAAATCAAAATTCATTCGAGAATCGATTCAAAAGTTCAAATAACTTTTTTTTAAATTAAAACATGAAAAACAAAAAATTACAACCATTGTAGGTTGTAATTTTCCATACAAATGTTGTGGAGCGACTCCACTGTTTGATATCACAAGTTGAAAGTTAAGCATGTTATCGACTTGTTTCAACGTTATCGATCCCTGTACCTACGTAAATAGAATCGAAAATAAAATCTATTGAAGTTTTATTTAATTACCAAATCTACATGAAAAACACAACATAGGTCTGTTCATTACGTTTTTTGGTGTAAATCATCGTGTTTCTTGCATGGCTTTGAGTAAAACAGCATGCGTTTTAGCTACGCCCACGAATGAGTTCGAGCTGTCGAATAGCGTAACCTTGAGAAATAGAGCCATGAAAAAAGCGACTTTAAATAAATTCATGGTGAGTTCGCTTTAAAAATATAAGCGATCAAGAGCGACTCAAGTGTGGTAATTTTTATTCTTTTTACAGTTCCTGATTTAATAAATTGCCTTGGTATTTTATGGAAAACTTATTGCTTTTTTAAACCATCAAATATCAAATCATTTAACGTATATAACAACAACAACAACAACAACAACAACAACAACAACAATACTAGCCTTTTACTATCCCACTGCAGAGCAAAGACCTCTTCTCATACAGAGAAGGCATTAGCTTGGATCACTTCGCTTGCTCAAGACGGGTTGGCAAGTTTAGATTTATATTAACTATAAGGCTGGTTTCACAGCTGTCCGAGAGACCCGTACGGGCCGTCCGTACACGGGAGAACCGTATGGGTACCGCACGCAGTGCTCTGAAACGAGGGAGTAGTACGATACGTTGTACGGGCTCTACTCGAACCGAGTCGCGTACGGACCAATGCGCGTCGCTGTTAAACAATTTCCTAGCGCCTCAAGTGTGTTTTTGATCCAGGAGCCCGTACGGGACTCCCAGACTCCGAAACCAACCTTAGCCCAGGTACCCTCACGATATTTTCCTTCACCGATGTCAGTAACGTCCAAGATATACTCAGAAAGTACATATGAACTGAAGACGTAAAATTGTTACTATTTAATAATAATAAGATCATAATGCGATAATGGACGTGAATGACAATAACACAAAGTACGTCATATTTTAATTTAATCGGATTAATAATTGCAGGGGATAATAATACACTTACGTCTTATCTAAGGTACAGATTATTACAAACTAATTGTAATTCCTTATCGGTTGATTAAAAACCGAGGATTGGCATTATACATACCTAATTATACCTCATACTGCACCTTATTTTATTGATAGCTGCAAAATCAAAAATAATTCATTGAAATAAGGCTGATAATCAACACTTTTTGAATGTCAAAATGACAAAATAGTTCCCCAAAACGTCCGCACTTTAACACTTCCTAGCTGCGACTCCGTATCAAAGTTGCGACAAACAAAGGTGCGACAAATGCAAGGGCGACAGTACGATAGGTCGACCATCAGCGGTGCGACAGAACATCAGCTCGACGAACGTTAGTGCGACAGATTGTTTTCGCGACAAACGATGGCACGACGAAACTTTTGATCGACGAACGTTAGTGCGACTGATTATTGTCACGACCATCGATGGGGCGACGAAACTTTTGATCGACAAACGATAGCGCGACACAATGTTCGCTCGACAAACTAAAGCACGACAAACATTTCTATAATATTTTGTTGCTAATAGCAGATAAGAAAAAAAATGTAAAGTTTTAGGTTCTTTATACATGGTTTTCGCCTACCTTGCTCGTAACTGCACTCGCGCACTGCAGTCATTTAACATTGACAATAAAGAATGAAAACATTTATTAAAAAAAAAATCTTATCTGCTATTACAACAAAATATTATAGAAATGTTTGTCGTGCTTTAGTTTGTCGAGCGAACATTGTGTCGCGCTATCGTTTGTCGATCAAAAGTTTCGTCGCCCCATCGATGGTCGTGACAATAATCAGTCGCAGTAACGTTCGTCGATCAAAAGTTTCGTCGTGCCATCGTTTGTCGCGAAAACAATCTGTCGCACTAACGTTCGTCGAGCTGATGTTCTGTCGCACCGCTGATGGTCGACCTATCGTACTGTCGCCCTTGCATTTGTCGCACCTTTGTTTGTCGCAACTTTGATACGGAGTCCCTAGCTGCAGATTGCATGTCGAGCATTTTCTAGTCGAAAAATTATGGAGGAGCTCGTGGCTCAGTAATAACAGCCGCACGGGTCGATCTATCAGGGTAAGCTACGCTTGTCGGGGTTGGTCAGTGGATGGGTGACCATCTTTACATACTGAGACTCTGAAAGCACGTGAAGCCGTTGGTCCCAGCTGTCATTCCTGGATATTTGACAGTCGTTACGTTAGTCTTACCAAGGGGTAGGTATCGTATTACCCAGTTACTGGGTTGTGGAGGTCAGATAGGCAGTCGCTCCATGTAAAATACTGGTATTCAGCTGTATCCAGTTAGACTGGAAGGCGACCCCAACATGGTTGGGAAAAAGCTAGGCAGATTGATTGATAAAGAAGAAGAATCATGGTTAAGTCAGTAGAGAGTAAGAGGCAGTTCAAGTGGACCAAAAATTCATCCGAAAAACTTATCCATTATCTAGCACGTTCTGCCTAGATTTCTAGGGTAAGCATAGAAATTTGGACTAGTGGTTTCAGATGAATAATTGTATTCAAAGAGAGATGTTAACGTCATGGTTGCATGTAACATTTATGGCCTCCACTCTCTACTGCAAGCATGTAGTTAATGTAGCTACTCTTCTAGACGGAGTTAAGTACGATATACAGGGGAAAAAAAGACCCTTATTGAAGCCGTCATCTACGAATTCTGTAAATGTAATTACGTAGCTTTGTGTAAAAATAATGCCGCTCTTTTTTGCTCGAGTTGGCGGGGGGGGGGGCACTGCCGTGCCCCTAGATTGCTGGGTAACGACTTTTATTTTTGGTGTTAAAATTCGCTTTTTACTGTAAAGCGCAATGTAAGCGCAGAACATTGTGCTTATGGTTGCTTATAGGGGTCGTGGGAGTACTTAAAGTGAAAAAAAACCTTGGAACTCTGACCTTCACTAAGTCCGTACCCAGAAAGTTCCCAAGTATGGTCTTACGTATGTTATAGTATGAACGGGAAGAACAAATGAATCTCGGCTTCATTAAGGGTATTTTTACACCCGTTATGTATTACACATACCTAGTGGTTGATCATAGATGCGCTGGACCCGTCATAGAGGTTCAATCTCATCTTCTCCGATGATTTGCTTAAAATTATTTAATTACATAAACAAAGTTCAAATAACCTCAAAAATAATCGGGTGGCCGGTCGGAAAGTTTGTGTATCCCACAAGTAATATTTCACATCAAGCAAGGAACAGGTGGGTTTAATATCGGTTAATTGCCCATTGTTTCAACAAAATAATGATTTTAAGCCGAAGTTTGGAACAACTGTAATAACAGTGCCTTATGACTTGCTCGTCGGTAAGTGTATGGTAATATCTCAAATATTATAATAGGTGTTGAGGGTTCGGGATACTTAGCCCAGGTTCACACGAACGTGTTTTTATCGCGGCGATTTTTTTTCGTACACTGGATTTTCAACTCTCGGAATTGAGCCGAGCATTGAGAATTCAACAGAGCGCATCCAGCGCGTATCTCAGTGCGTCAACAAAAACTTTTTACAAAAAAAAATTAAACCGACTTCCAAAAAAAACCACTACAAAGTGAAAAATAACTTTAATTTCGGAAGTCGGTGTCTTTGTTTTTTAATTTTCGTTTTTTGCCACCGACTTCCGAAATTAAAGTTATTTTTCACTTTGTAGTGGTTTTTTTTGGAAGTCGGTTTAATTTTTTTTTGTAAAAAGTTTTTATTTTTCACTTTTTAGTTGTGGTACCTACCCCACACGATATCCAATATCACTAACTGCAATAAATAACAGTGACAGGAAGTTATCATCATATCGTCCATATAAACTAAGTGGGAAAAATATGTATTATTGAAGCTAACTCAAAAACTATCTAAGCAAAGTTAATAAAATTTATATGGGACCACCTCGGGAGCTTACCCTTTCAAACAAAAAAATAATTTTCAAAATCGGTCCACAATTGGCGGAGATATCGGTGAACATACATAAAAAAAAAAAAAAAACATACATAAAGTCGAACATAGAACCTCCTCCTTTTTGGAAGTCGGTAAAAACACACTGTTCGATATTCAACTCTCGGCGCTAAGCAGAGCGTCGAAAATATATTACGCGACAAAAAATCGCCGCGTTTTTAGTACGTCCGTGCGAACCTGGGGTAGGTACTTAGTTTTATTTTTATTTTCGGTAGGTACCTACCTACTTTTCAATGTTTTCTGTCTTGTAGAGAAAACCTTTTTAACATTAGCGGTTAAGTTTTTTGCCTTAAATGCCTTTTCTAAATCTTGTTATCGAATTTTATTTATCGATAAAAACAATTACAAGACATTTTGCTGAGGGCCATGAACACCGACTTCACCGACATGTGAACTTTGAGGCAATTCAGCTGTAAGAAAACACAAACACCATGTGTGTGTATCCTAACAGCGAAGCTTATAACGAACTAAACCTTTGAGTTAGTGTAGTGTAATAAGTGTGAAAGAAATAATAGTATACACAAATAAAACACATGAACAAAGTGTTTTTTATTATTTTATCAATTTCTAAGAAAGTGAAACGGACTTGTGTAAACTGCAATGAACACTATTTTAGGTTTTAAAATAATTATCACGTTAAACAATTTTGTTAGATTTAAAATTGCTTTGTAGTCTTAAACTTAAAGGATTTGGAGATTGTAATTAATTATTAAGAACCTGGTTCTTTCTAATAAATTTATAAAAAGCTTTCTTTGAAACAGCCCGGAGTCTCCTAACTAATTCTATTTTTTTAAACACAATGAATTATGTTTAGAAGAATCTAAACATATAAAATAGAAACTAAGAATATTGCTCGTGTAAACCTAACTTAATATTTTTTTTATGTATAAATTTGCAACACTAGATAGAACTTCCAATTGTTGGTGTTATGGTTATGATGAATTCCTTCCTGTTATAAAGATTTTTTCCTGTTCAGAAGAAGAACGAACGGCTGTGTGCTTTGACTGTAAAAAGTATATTACAAGTTTTCCAAGCTTTCTACGCATTTTTATTCCAAACAAATTATAATTTCGACATTTACATTGACTTTAATTGTTTTAAGTAAAATTCCTGATTAATAAAAAAATCCTTTCTCACTTCAGATCGAACATTTGAAATTACTAAGGTAGGTGTAATTATTTCAATGTATATCTCCTAATTAATAATAGAAACACAAATAAAGTGTTTTATGATAGACGAAGAGATTAAACTACTGCTGCTGTTAAATTAGATTTTAATTACATTTCAATTCAATTTTGTGGATTAAAATATAGGGTGATTCAAAAAATAAAACCAACAATTTATTATTCATTATATTATTTTATTTAGGGATAGGCAAATCTACACAATGGCACAGTATAATTAAGTAACAGTATTATGTCTTTATAGAAAACGACCGACACGACGCGTTTCGAAATCTCAGTGTATATAGTGTAGTTACGCACGCGGAAGGTTTATCTACCGAGCAGCCGTAGGTAATTATTTCAAGGTCTCTGCCGAGAAGTAATACTGTTACTTTATTAAACTGTGATAATGGCTACCTAATCTTTAACATTTTCAAACATGTTTTCTTTGACTAAATCATTTAAATCAAAGCTAAGCTTATCTATCATGTTTCCTACAATCAGTGTCTCTCTATCTACCTACTATGTAATACAAATCACACGTGTTTGTTTAAGATCTTATCAGTGATTATCGGAATTAGTAATTATACGTTCTAACAAGCTAGTTATATATTATCTGTAAGCTAACTGCTACCAAGTGTGTGAGTGTACGTTTCTCTGTAAATAAAAAAAATATCTTCAAAATAAATACATATATTTATAAACTCACGATTTCCTCCCATGGAGGTTGTTAGAAACTACAGAACGCCACCGGCTACGATTATAATGGCTGCTACACACAGTGTACTGCCGCGGCCTTGCCACCGGGCAAGCCGCGGTGCACCCGGCCCTGCCGCACAAAGCCGCAGAAAGAAACGCAAAGGAAATGAA
Organism: Conistra vaccinii; assembly: GCA_948150665.1. Lineage (NCBI taxonomy): Eukaryota > Metazoa > Arthropoda > Insecta > Lepidoptera > Noctuidae > Conistra > Conistra vaccinii. The sequence continues at coordinate 9,850,799 of OX411334.1, read as the reverse complement.
GGGGCACGTGCCGCGCGGCAAAAGCGCCACCATGCAGCCGGCACTGTGTGTAGGAGTCATGACTTGCTCCTTTTGCTTCGTTTACCACTGTTTGCACTAGGCACCTCACTTTTCTGAACAACATAACCAATGTGGTGTCCTTCTAGGGCGTTCTCGGCGTTCAAGAGCTGTCAGTATCATCATTGCTGTGAAACACTTCCTATCCATACCCAATTAAAATTGCACTATTGACATTATAAACTAACTCTCCCTCTACATAGGAATACTGCAAAAGCTTAGGAAGGGTCTACACCTACGTTTCTAGTTTTTTATTTTGATTTATTCGGAATGCGAAACTTCTGGTGGCGTGTATACGGTTCGCAGAATAGTGAAGTATGACCACGAAGTGCTTATAATCTGAAAAACATATAAAAAGTATGTAACTTGCCTAGTTAAAGGATTAAATACGCCACCGATGCTGGGATTGGCGTGGCCACCTACTGGGCCCAACTCATTTTAACAAAATGTATGTATTAACTATCGACTCGAAATTAAGTTAAAGGAGGGGGGCGTTATTAGCTGCTGTTTAGACTGCTGAGGCGGGAGCAGCGTTAAGGCTTGTGCAGACCAGCGCGACTTGTCGCGCGACGCGACACCCGTAATACCGTTAAGTTGTCTTAGAAATTGTATTGTTCGTGTCGCGCTGGTCTGCACGAGCCTTTAACGAATAGCATTGACGAATGAGAGGCCTCCACTACCGTGCACTTACCTAAGGTGCGGCATAGCAGGTTCGGTCAAACTATATAGCATCGTTTTACCTTTGTTATTAGGTATTGTGTTTTGGTTCCAAAATAAACATATATTTTTCTTTGAAACGATTGTATTTGATGAAGAATTGAAGAACTAAGTTGAAATAAAATAACATTTTAAATACCATTTTAATTACCTTTGTAAAGCTTCCATAGCTGATTGTAGAAAACTTGTAAGCTGTCAGTTGTTGAGGTTTTTGAGACCTGAAACATGTCAACCCTTTCCATGTCCCATGAACCACATGTGGTTCAGGTAAATTATTTAACTATTGTGTCTACTTTGAGGACAGTGAAAGTGTTAATATTATTTATCTTGTGTAAAAATTGGTTCAAAACACTTTTACACGTCAAAAATAAGGTTTGTTTTAAAACTAGATGAGTTTGGTGTCTATCCGACTACAGTGAGAAGAAAGACCGCAATGAACTCAGAAGTCACAGTCTCTTTCAAAGTGTAAGTATCTTGTTCAGCCATACGATTATGATTATTAACTTTACAAAATGATGATTAATCACTGGTTCAATAAGTAGCCAGAATTCTTAGTAACATTGGCCATCAAACAGTCTAACCTGGTAATTCATCTGTCGGAGAACAAAAATTACAAACGTGTCACTTTCCAAAGTGGTTTCGTTAGTTCCTCTTGAACCACCGGGTTAAATTTGTTTGTGGCACTATAAAATGAGAACCTATATCAAAAATATCCCACAATCAGTAGGTTTCTTCCAAAATTATATATCCGCATTATACAATTTCGCCTGCCAAAAAACACTAAACAAACATCAATGCAAAATTATGAAATTCAATTATTTTAACGAAGTGTATAGAGTGCCGCGAGTTTCTTGTGGCACTCTAGTGTCACTGCCTTGGCCCGGCTAGGGTGCCGTGAGAGTTGCATTGTCACTGTCACTTGTTATTTAGGTTAGGTTAGGTTAGAACTGTGACCACACAACGCACAAGCCGAGCAAGCGTAGCGAGCGGTGCCGCGGTAGCGGCCGGCGAAGTGCCAGGGTCCGTTTAGGCACAAGAGAATGTAATGTTTTGGGAATGTGATGTTTTACAGCGATCTAACCTCGACAATCAAACAAAATACCAAGTGACGTGACTTAGTGACAGTGACAATGACAATCCAATGCTTGCGGCACTTTGGCTGGGCCGAGGCGGTGTTACTAGGGTGCCTGTAGTGGCACTTTATCCGATAGGGATAGAGTGCCACTGGTGGCACTCTATACACTGCCTTTTTTTAATTAATATCTCTCTGTGCAGGCATTTATTGTATATAAGATAGGAGGTATTCTTTAGTAAAAAAAATCTTTGTCAAAATCATGAATCATCATTGCAGAAATAATATTATTAAAACTGCACTCAATTTTTTACCATAAGCTTTCAATATTTTTAGCTTAACGTGAAGTGTCAAGCGATTTTGAACTATTGTGCTGTGCAGCTATTACTGAAAAATTGACCCACCCTGCACTTAAACTGCCCTGCAAATGATTATGCGACCCTCAGCAAATACTTAATAATACCCAGTGCACAACAAAGATACAATCTTGAACAATCTCGTGTTGTTTTAATTGCTTTGCGGAATTTCTTTCCCCGTTAATTTCATAGCAAGTTATCGTCTTGCGATTGCGCAGTTTATTTAGTATACGACTATGTGCCATGGCTAAATATTAGCAATGGTAAAATTGGATTATGATGCGTTCTTGTATGAACAAAATAAGCAGGTATATTTTTTTCACTTTGATTACAAATATAATGTAAGTGTGGTATAATACTTTTATTCTAAGTGCATCGTCTTCACATATAATTATATAACGAATGTACCTAAACAAAATATTTTAAAAGAGTAACGGTGGAGTTTTCAAACGAAATGACAAAAACTACCTTTTGGAATGAATAAATTTTTTTAAGTGAAAACTTCTTTAGCGGTGTTGTCCACTTTTTTTGGGCTGGGTCAAACTGTTAAGCTCGCGTCAGGACGTGACCGTAAGATCCGTTGCCCAGCAGCCAACAAACTTTAATATCAAAATAAATAGTCTTTGACATTACGTAACGATTGCGACGTAAGAAATTTTACCCATATTGATGGGTAAAAAAAGCAGTCAAAACATACTTCAAGAAAAGTGTTTAAATAAATTGTTTATTTTTGTTAGACTATATTTTGAAAATAAATAGGTAAATATACTACTAATACTAATGAATATTGTATTTAACCACATAAATTATAGTACTTTTATACGGATAAATAAAGCAATTCGTGCGAAATTATTCCCTAACCATTCCAAAATATTCAAAAATACACAACGTTAATGTTCAAGTTTTCACTTCTGCCGGCACTCCCGAAGTGCAACCCGTTGTTTTTTTGTAAATATCGTTCAAAAGTGACTTACAAGGGCCTATTTGAAATAAATGATTTGACTTTGAAGTAATCTTATTATCTTCACAACCTTTACTCATTCATATTTCTTATTTTATTTTCTCACCTGATCATTATCGTTAAAATAGTCTTCTTGGATTTTTCATCCATTTTATACCATTTGCATAAAAACGCGGCGTCGCCAATCTTTTTGCTCTGAATATAAATACTCAGATTAATTAATTTGTTCGTTTTAATTTGCATTTATGAAATAATTTGCTGGAGTATGAATATTACTTCTCTTATCATGTCTTCGCCAAAGACGCTCATCATGAGAATTTGTAGAAGTACAGAAAGGAGAAACAGGATGCAACCAGGAATTTGTTCCCAGCTCCCAGTCTGTAAGCACAAAGAACCACTAAAGAAAGAAAGAAAAATGCGTTTATTGGCATTACAACAGAAAAATACACCTTATAACTAAAAAAAAAAGACAGAAAACAATCATTATAATGCCAAAAGGACCTCAGCATAATGTCAGATGGCAACACAAAGTATGACTGACGCTGATTTTCAGCTGCAACCCACGAGTGTCATACGCTAGAATATGATGGGAAGTGTGTGACCGATTCAATAAATAACTGACTAGTTGACTGATATTGATTTTTTATAGTCAAATTTTTTTAATATTTGAATAAACATCGTGACAGTTTGACATATTTTCTCACCCCCCCCGACCCTTGCTCGATAACGATGCGCCAGCCCGCGTTATTGCTGAGCCTGTAGCTTTAAACTCCCCTGTTAATAATAATGAATCATCCTTGATCCAGCCTGTCCCTCTTGCTGTCCTCCCCCCAGCGAACGCCCTAAGCCGAGGTTCGTACCCCACAGGGGGTGCCCTTAGCGAGCGTTCGCCTAGTTTTAATTAGCTTAGTTTATATGCCCCTGGCTGGAGGCTTTGAGTTTCTTTTAGGAGCTTAAGGCAGCCACAGGAAAGTCCGGTTAAGCAGCCATTACCTCAGTGGTAAACTGCGAGATGCCCTAGTCAAAAAAAAAAAAAAAAAAAAAAAAAAAAAAAAAAAAAAAATAAATAAAAAAAAAAAAAAAAAAAGACATATTTTCTATACAAAAACTATCAAGCTTTTGTATAGAAAGTATGTCAAACTGTGATATCTATTCTCCAGTTAAAAGTTATCGAAGGTTTGAAAATCTGCCGTTATAATTATAAAGACCGCATAAGTTAGAACAAAATATAATAAGACAATGTGGTTTCCAGCACACGTAGCATGACAACCATAGAAACGGGTTTTCTACTGGTTTTGTCGACGGAAGAATAAACAAAATGACAGATTGTGATTGTTTATCTGTTATTTTGTCTATTCTTCCGTCGACAAAACCCGTTTTTTTATTGTGATCATGCTGAGTGTGCTGGTGTTGAAAAAAGCCGCAATAAGATTGTAATTTTGTAACAAACATCAGCTGTTCTTTGTTTTAAACAAATGACAATCACCGAGCATCCTCTCTAGAAGGTTTTGCAATTACGTCCATCATATTGTTCACAGTAGTACTTTAACACTGTTGACATAGATACACACCTATAAGAGAAATTCATGTTTAATACTGCCAACAGGAATCAAGCAGGACGATATAGCGTGACATATATTTCCCCAGACTGAAACAGCTTTACATGCTTCCATTAAAATACCATGATTGTAATTAAATTTACCGTTAAATTAAATCCAAGAGCGCATATTTCCAAAGAGCCGACCAGAACATTAAACAGATTGGGCGCCGTAAAAATATCTTCCAAGTCTTCCCCCAGTCTGAAATTGGTAACAGTGATTATTTCTCTTGCTTTTATTTATTTAAAATAAAATGAAAAAACAAAACAGAAAAAAAATTGACATGAAACCATTTTTTCAGGCAAGTATAAGAATGTTCTAACTCCTGCGCTAGTAATAACTGTGTTGCAGGAGCCAGTGTCCTCCGTAACAAAATAACACAATTTTTTTTTAATGATTGTTCAAACAAAAAAAAACAAACGAGGCTTTTCACTTTTAAAGAGAAGTTATAGAATCATTTTTTCATCAAAATTGCTAATTTGTATCCTATGGCAACTTTTTATGGGCTTTATTCGTCAAATTACTGTTATGATTTGAGAACTGACCCCATTTATCCCAATCGATATCGATCCGAATATCGATTTGGTACCATACTTTGACATGGTTTTCTATTTAACGTGCAAATCGACAAGGTGAAATTTTGTTTTTTTGTAATCCTGTATTAAATATGTTAACCACGATTTCTACTCGAATAGGAGTCACAAACATTGGAGAATCGGATTAAGGGACTGCACCAGATAGTATTCAATCCGAATATCGTGGAGTTATTTCGCGTGCACGTCATTTATCTCACTAAATAAGAGCGAGCACAACATACTAGGTTCTATTTGACAGGCCAATTTCTGTTTTTTTCGTATTACGATTGTAATAAGCAACGGAGGATGTAATTGGTAACTAATCCAAGAACAAGTAATAAGGTAATTTTACCGGAGATTTATCTGATAATAGAACACGATTAAATTATCCTGTTTACTGTAAATGCTTGTTATAACAGTAATGATGAATCTATACAAACATCTTTTCATACAATTAAAAATATTATAAAAAAAATTATTGTGTCAATATTTATTTTGGCCGTCTCATGTATTATAGTTTAATAATAAAAGAAAGTTGGTATAAACTTACTTTAAAATGTATTGATGTTCTTTCACAATGTTTGCCAAACGTTCCACTGTAGTTTCATCTAAACATTCGATCATGTCACTAATCACATTGAAATTGGCACATACGTGAGAAGTCAGAACAAAGTAAAGACCATCTACTGTTGTATAAAATAATACACAAATGAAACCTGAAAAGGAAAACCAAACTGTTAACTTAGATAAAATATTGGAAAGACAAGCATATTGGAAATCCAAGACCATTTTCAATTTTATCTTGATCTTTATTTTCAGCCAAATACAATCGGGCTTCCCGTAAAAGAAAATTGTCAGACGAGTCGCTGTCTAGAACCTTCGATTTTGGAAGCCTTGAGTGATTTTACTTACCACACATAATTGAATGGATGTACACAACAGTCCAAGGCAGCCAGGCCTCTGTTGAGAATGGCACCAGTACTGCGTACGGCAATTTATAAATCACCTCATTTGTAGTAAAATAATGATACATTATAATAAAAGGAGTAGCAAAATTATACACAGAAATAAGCACTACATTCAAAATGACATAGTACTTCATCAAGAGGTTGAGAAGAATTAGATCTTTTTTCACTAGGCTCATTTTCTTGTTATTATTCATAATGTTCTGATAAAGTTTTCTAAGACACTCAGTCAGATCATAGATTTTCATTCTTTTCTGTGCTATAGCTACAGTTTTCAGTGCTGTTAATATTCCGATTCCCAAGCACGGAGCCAGTTGTGTTAGCTCGAGGAAATTCTCCGGCGATATTCTAGAAACAAAGAATGATATTTCGAAGACAACCATCAATAAAAGTTGGAAAAAAATGGCAAAGAATCTGAAGTTAATTTTAGGATCACCATAAGGGATCCCTGCAAGCCATAAATTGATTTTTATTTGTTTAAGAAATTCTTCGTATTCGGGAATATTTTCCATTTTTGGTGTTCACTTGTTTTCAAATGGAACTAAAAAGTGATTCAGACTATGTGTCTTTGAACACTAGCTAAACTAACTCTTAAATATTCTGATGACGTTTCAGTGCCAGGGCTGCCAACCCATAGAAGATTACAAGAATTTCATAGCTTGGGGTTTGATTATTATTTTAAATTTTACTCACCCAACATGTCTGCGTCTGGACATTCTTTTCAATGGCCTGCACATCGGTGTCAAGGCGGTGTTACGGTTGACTGGTAGGTATATTTTTCGGACAACGAAGCAGCATCATTTGCATCGTGGCAAAGCTGCCTTCGACAGCAATGTCAATGTGCCCGCCCTAGGTAGCTTTCCCCTTGTATTTTGGAGCGTGGTGTGTCCATATTATTATTGTTTCAAATCGTGTTTGTTTGTGGGTAATAAAGATTGTAGATAATTATGTATCTACAAGTGATTGATTTTATGTGTGTGCTTTAATAGGTATTATCCCTTTTATTTATTGTAATATTAGAACAGTATTTCCCTGAGCTCTATCGCTAGTGTAACAAAAACTACAGTAGTTTTTAATTTGATCTTTAGTACTGACAATAAAATCATTACAATTTCAAAATCGTATGCTCTTCTTACTCATGATCAGCTGAAATCTAAATAAACAGTAAAATTGCTTTATCATTCGATTTTTGATCAGAAATATTAAAAATGTTGACAATCCAAGCTTAGGGCTAACCCTACAAACCGAAGGAATTGACACGAATATAATATTCACTTTAGAGTGTCCCTTTAAAGTGACACACAACCAGTCGAAATAAAATCAACCCCTATTTTCGATACCTAATTTCCCTTATTGTAAATTCCGTTTGAAACAATTCGTTTGTTCTTCGCCTTGATATCAATCACGTCAATGAAATGTGTGAACGTTAAAAGCGAAATACATTCAAAGAGAAAATTTTATTGAGGATGGGAATTGTCAGACAGTAAAATTGTTTGATGTCATTATTTTATCTATAATAATATTATACTGTAACGTATTTAATACAGTAGTCATTTTAAGAAAATGAAATACACGAATTAAAATCTAACACAATTTTTTTCTTGCTTCAATCAATCAATCAACTCAGCCTATCGCAGTCCACTGCTGGACATAGGCCTCTCCCAAGCTGCGCCACAACACCCTGTCCTCCGCCTTCCGCATCCATCCTTTTCTTGCTTAATTATTTGGAAACCTTAAATACCTACATGGCATTGACAGTTTGTAGTATTTTTTAAACTAAAGCGATCAGTAGGTACTCGAATTATCCAATAAGGGTCCAGAGTTCAGATAGTAACACTTTCTACGCATTAATTTATCATCATCATCATCATTTCATCCGAAAGACGTCCACTGCTGGACATAGGCCTCCCCCCAAGCACAACAACGCGGACCGGATCTGAGCTTCAAAAAAAAAAAAATTATATCATTTTATTTCCAGCGGATTCCTGCGACTTTAACAAGGTCATTGATTTATAGCTCTCCTTAATTCAATATTATTCAGAAGAGATGAAAATAATTATGGGCTTTTTTTTCTTAGTCTATGTGAAGTTCAATAACATAAGAGAAAGAACGCAGAAGAGTTTGTAAAAATACAAATTGTTTGAGTCGCGAGGGAGAGTTGATTGATCGACTTGTTTTGTTTTTGTGGGCAAAGTTTCACAAATTGTGTTTGGGCAAACAGCTTCGGGGACAAGCATCAATCAGATATTAAAATATTGGAGACTAGAATGTGATATGACCTATACGTGTGATATATAATACAGGGTGTTAAAGTAATTGCGTGCCATAGCTTAGGGGTAGGTTCAGTATCGATAAAGGAAACTAGGAAAAATAAAAAAATAAATCCAGAAAAAAATTTACAAAAGAAAACAAAAAAAAATTGCAAGGTCAACCTAACTTAGTTTGGAATCAGGTATTGACAATTATTAAAAATCAACTTATTTACTCATGTTTTAAGTTGATTTGATTGTTATTTTAAGTTAGTAGGTACAAAATTAGGTTGACCTAGCAATTTTTTTTAAATGTTTTTTTTTTAATTATTGTTCTGGATTATTTTTTTATTTTTCCTAATTTCCTTTATCGATACTGAACCTACCCCTAAGCTATGGCTCGCAATTACTTTAACACCCTGTATAACTTGATATATATATGCAGTTTGGTATATTGTATTTACTAAATGGGTTCCTTATCTGAAAAACAACTTTTTGCTTTGATACCAATTGGTATTATGAATCGGTTTTACTTAGTTATGTATGAGAAAAGGAATATGTATGGATGGTAGCAGGTGGCCTTTTGTTGTAGTTTCTGCGTACGTGGTACGACGATCTGTATTTGTTTACCTTAAATAATTATAAAAACCGCATCAAAATCCGTTGCGAAGTTTAGAGGAACAACGCGGTCACACAGATACGAAAATCTACTTCAATTTAAAATATTCAGTATGTTAACAAATTGCATTACAACAGTATGGTATCAATTTTAAAAAAAATGAGAAGAATAATTTCATAAAAAATAAATTAAAAAAACTTTTTTTTTTCAATGTTAATATTTTTCCTGGCATGTATGGACGCTATACTATTGCGGGTTAAAGGGAACGCCCTCTGTTAGTTAACATACTGTATATATAACGGAGGAAGATATCTGTCTCTTTCGTTAATATCAGCCATATTTTAACTGCTGTTGACGTACTGTGGATAGTGTTTGTTAAAACCGTTTGCAGTTCAGATCAAATTATAATTTACGTTCACATTAATCACACTAGCATTTCACACAATGTAGGTACACGACACAACTTTTCGAAACGAACGACAGTTTCTAAACATCTTCACTGCTTGACCGCCATCGATGAACTCTGCTTACTTAAGAGCGTTTACGCGAGAACTGTTTCGAAAAATAGTGTTAGTTGCAACCAAATTAGACCGATTTTAAATTTCGAAAATGTTCTTAACTAACTTATTAGAACTTTGTATCCTGCTTATACTTATGAAGTTTCATTAAAATCGGTTTATTAATTTCGCTAAACTAGGGCTTGAAAGTTTGTATGAAGTGCCGAGCGTTATGAAGCTTATGAAACTCTGTCAAGTACCGCTAGGCGGTGCTGGCGTCCCGATTAGTCATCTTAGTAACGTATTTTTGACATATATTATTATATAGATATCATAATACTACAAACGCTCATATTAATAATTATCCTTGATAACTAAATAAATATAATAATACTTGATCAAGTTTTTTCCATTCAGTTTTTCAACCCACACCATTATCGTATCGTGATTCTCGTGAACATGGCAGCCCAATCAGGTTTTCTTTCATACTGACAGTACAAATTACCTTATTTTCCTACCACAATAGAATATTTTCCCGGAATTTCTGATTTATTTTTGGGATCTCTATTATTCGAGTAATAGTATGATACCGCGTTTGTAATAAAAGTTTGGTAATTGTTACGTAATGTTGTTGTAATTTTTTTTTAAATGTTGTTGGAATTTCGGAAATATACAAATATTTTAAAATATGAAAATCTTTTCAATACGTAATGGCTTTTGGCTACATTATAATATTGTTTTCTACAGTCGAATAAGCATTTGGTCCACAGGCAGCTAACTTGTAAGTTTTGTTACTGAGTTGAATTTGTGTAGAATTTTTTTTCTCTCTCTTTGACTTGACCTAAATAAAAATGGTAAATATAGCATTTGCTTTAAAGAACACCATTTAATTTTACAAAGTAAAGTATTATCTTGCACTGACTTACAAAAATAAAACCTTTGTTATGCTAACGACGTCACCAAATAATAAATGAAATCCACAAAATACAAAATATACATTGTAATTTGTGGCAGTCAATCTAGAAACAAATCCTCTATTATTAAATGAACAATATTTGCATATACAAGGTGGAGACGACAATACAACAAAACATTCAACGGCGTGTCCATAACGACGTTCCCATTTTGTATACAAAAATTCAATTGAATATATTCAATAGTTTAGTCATTATAGCTCGGCAAAATCCACCCCAAAAATCCACCCTAAGGTGGATATCCTGAAATGTATGCCCGAGAATTCACCCAAGGCCAAGTTGGATAAACGGAATTTATAGGCTTAGGGTGGATTCGGCATACATTACATTTAATTTGTTTGAAAAACAATTTTTTTTATTTCGAAGCTATGATTTATTTGACAGTTCCAAAATACTCCTAAGCATTAGTAGTGCCAGAATTTTAAGTCCGTTCAGTTAGTAAGTCCCTGCTATCATGGCAGCATGGAATTAGTAAGTACTATATATGGAATTGGTATGAACTATCCTGTACTATTAAAATGAGCAGAGCTCGGTCGAACTGGTACTGAAATACTAAATTGTGTTCAACACAGTTTTAAAATGATATGCGCTTAAAACTTATTGAGCAAAGATCTCATTAGGGGAGAGAAGAATTATAATTAGGTTTCGATAGAACGAAGCTGTCATCGATCTAGGTTGCTAGGACAAACAAAGAACTTTATCAATAACATAGGTTGAGTTTTGAATAAAACACCATTATTAGACTACCCAGTAATGGTGTTTCATTCCACGTTGCACATAGCTAATGTACAACATGAATTGTAGATGCGGTATGGAAAAGACTGCATTGCAGAAAAGATTGCTTGGAATTGGCTCAGGTGGCAAAACCTTCAAGCCTGAGTAATGACACCTATAAAGAACGCGGTCTCGACCAACCTATCGGTATCTTATTGGCCTTTTTTATATTATCAGCTTCTTCGTTTTACATATAAATTTAAGGAAACATGAAAAAGACAATTTATGTATAACTCGATTTTTGATTACGCAAAACCCGAAAAGGGGTCATTATGCAAAACTTTTAATACATTACCAACCCAGAAATAGCGGGAAAAATAGTATATTATGCAACTAATGAATAAAGGACGGATTTAAAGCGAGGGCCATAGATGAATCACGATCAAGTGAAGGATTCTAACGACTGAATCACGACCGTAGGGAGTGATTCATGATGATTGAATCGCGAGCGCAGCGAGTGATTCAAGTGTTAGAATCCTGAGCGACGCGAGTGATTCATGGCCCTCGATATAAATCCGTTTTATTCAAGAGTTGCATACTATACTTTATACCATGACTACGAGAAAAGCGAAAATAGACATTTAATAAAAGGTTAACACGTTCAGTGTCGGGAGCCCTCCTGGAGGATTCACCTACTTGGATATGGGATGCCGGGAGCCCTCGCGGAGGGCTCATTTTAAATGTAGACGTTCAGTGTTGAGAGCCCTCCTGGAGGGTTCACCTAATTGGATATGGGATGCCGGGAGCCCTCGCGGAAGGCTCATTTTAAATTTAGAAGTTCAGTGTCGGAAGCCCTCCTGGAGGGTTCACCTACTTGGATATGGGAAGCCGGGAGCCCTCGCGGAGGGCTCATTTTAAATGTAGACGTTCAGTGGTGGGACCCCTCCTGGAGGGTTCACCTAGTCGCATATGGAATGCCGGGAGCCCTCGCCGAAGGCTCATTTTAAATGAAGGTTTTTCTTAGCGAATACAGATTATAAACCGTGAAAATAAAATCTGATGTATATTTTAACAAAACGTAATTTTATTTTATTTATTTATTTTAATGCCGGCAGGCATCCCGGAGGTTTCACTTCCAACTACGAATAATAAAAGTCGTAGACTTCCAATATGTATGGCGGCATGGCGTATGAGTTCTATGGAAATGGGTGGAGTCGAAAGTGTTAAGGAGGTTGTATAGCATTGAAATGGCGGTCGAATATATTGACGTGTTCCAAATTCAAACACCAAAATAGTGATTAAAAGAGCTTTTTATTCACTGTTTTCAGTGAATAAAATAAGGTTTTTAGAAGGGGAATGGTATAAAATCTTCTTTTCCATACAATTGGTCGATATTTGTGAACATAGAGATCCACTGAAGAGCTGTATTTTGTTTCGCGATATGTGGTTTTGTCCTTTGGTAAAATTTGTTCTTAATGATGAATGATCTCATAACGAGTTAAATGTGTGTGATGAATCTCATAAGTGTATTTTTTAATATTTTGCCAAGTATTTTAGTAAGTATCATAATACTTTAACTGCATCGTAATCTGCAGCATTACAAAATAATGTAATTTAGGTATATTATTTTTTTACGGTTACTTTGGGATAGCTTATATTTATTTATGTTTATTTCGTTACTACAAGAACTCCTTAGTAACAATTGTTAGTAAGGAGTTCTTGTAACTCATATAATCGCCTGATATTACTATAGGAGCAACGGGCTGTCCAAACCTCTAATGCGTGGGTAATTATTACATGGGTCAGCCCATGTAATAATTACCCACGCATTAACGGTTTATAACGGCTAAGCCAAGCACACCACGGCAATATTGCCAGGCCTACTGCTGCTTTAAGGGAGAAGATTAATTGAAAAAGTGGTTTGGTATGATGAGCGACACCAGGTGACAAAATCTACGAAACATTGGTAATAAAAAGATTTCTTAAATTAATTTAACACTTCTTAGATCTCCTACTTACCTACTATTTCGCTGGTGCTACTTTGTATCGTTTTATTTAAAAATCCCTAACAATATTAAAACTAAAACAATGGGATAATAATAATAAAAAAAACATGTTCTTAAGCCGTTGCTTTATAAACAATCAAATAACACACAATATTAAAACTAAAACAATGGGATAATAATAATAAAAAAACATATTCTTAAGGGTCCGGCGAACACAATATTCCAAAATGCGTTTGGAATATTGTTATCTCTGTTCTGTTGTGTTTTTGTGTTGTTGTTGTTGTCTGTGTCTGTTGTGTGTTATGTGTGTTGTGTGTTGTTAGCGTTGTTACTAGCTATCGCAATTTATGATAAATTTGGATGTGTTCCGTAATACCAAAAATGATGAATGAAAACCTAATATTCTTTCATAATTTTTTCTATACTTTGTAACTTGATAATATAAGCTATGCTTCTGCCGAAACAATATTCCAAATATTGTTGTTTATAATACAGAAAAAACAGTACGAAAACATGTCATTTAGCTCAAAAAATTGTGCGAATTTCAATTCGCTTAAACTTTATTTTAGGTAAGTTTTTTTGGAAAAAAAAGATGTACAAGCCTAGATAAATACTGTCTAAATCCGAATATTAACATAATATGATGGAAATATGCTCAAATTGCAAATGATTTAGGTATTACGTTTGTATGGAAAATTCTAGGGTCGCCGCGGTCTTAAGCCGTTGCTTTATAAATAATCAAATAACACACAATATTAAAATAACTTTATAAGTCATAACTATGACAGTTGAACAAGTACAGTCTTACATCAAAATTGTTTTTATCACCCTCTATTAGGTAATAGAAATTGATTGGATGGTAATTTTATGGAAGTTTCCTGTCATCGCAGGTCACATAGGTCGGCCATGCACAATTTTCCGTCTCTGGGTTGTATAAAAGATGAGGTGGACAGGTTATTGTAACTGGCTGTCCATCATGGCATTCGTAGAATTGACTACAACGTTCATGAGTGAGCAACATGCCGTCGGAACCTTCAGCGGAGCAGATAGTAAAAGCTTGACGACGGTCTCCATTATCATTGTCTTTATTGCTCGTTTTTTCACTGGTGTCAGCAGGTAGGGTCCTGTCACCACATACAACATTTTTGGGCCAATCACAGTAATTCTTTTGTGAGTTGTATAACAGATTTCCTGGGCAACTGAAAACGATTGGTTCCCTCCCTGCGCATTTGTAGAAATGGCTGCACATTTGATGGGCAATTAAAATTCCTTCAGAATTTCCATCTGCACATAAGGAATCAGCAGCAGCTTTAGTACTCCGTCTAACAAAAAAAATTTCTTTTTTTTGTTTTATACTTTTATTTCCTTCATCTACTGGATCGCTATTGTCCTCGTTTTCAGGAATAAATCTGCCAGTACAGTCTACATTCCGAGGCCAATCACAACGTTCTTTAATAGGATTGTACATAAGATTAACTGGACATTTCACAGTGTTAGGTACGCCCGCGAAGCACTTATAGAATTTGTTACAATTTTCGTGAGCGACTAGCACGCCATCAGAGTTTCTGTATGCACAAAGAGCGTTAGCTTGGTTGGGATCTGAGTTGCTACGTCCAATCTCTTCATCTGTGTATGGGAAAGCACTGTCCTCGTTGGTAGATATACTGAAATCACTTTCTCTAACAGAGCCTAATCTCTCACCACAATCAACATTATGTGGCCAATCGCATTTTGCATTCATAGAATTGTACAGGAGATTTTTTGCACATTTGAGATTAACTGGTCTACCATACACACATTTATAGAATTCATTGCAGTTTTCATGAGCGACTAAGACACCGTTTGAATTGGGGGCTTGGCAAATTTGCAACGCGTCGCTAGGGTTCTCGATGTCTAGTTCTTCAGTATTTGTTTTTTTGCCTGCATTCATATTTGCGGCGGAATCTTTTTTTACTCGTATTTCGTTGTTATGACATCCAACATGATAATCGCATTTTTGCAGCTCAGCGTTGAAATTGAGCCCATCTGGACAGACTCTAGGCATCAGTCCTCCGTGATGACATTCATAATACTGCCTACAATTCTTGTGGGGTATGTTTGTTTTAATACTGGTGTCTTTTGGACATCCGTTGTCGAAGAAACCTTTTAAGTCTGTGACGTCTAAGTTTGCGTGAGCTGTTGCAAAGAGAAGAAACAGTGCTGTGCCTGAAACAAATAAGTAAATTTAATCATTTAATTAAAACAATTATGTTTATGAAAACAACACACTTATCTCTGCGCTTGGTTGTAGTTTTGATTGATGTAAGGGAGCATTATACCAACTACTGTCAATTATGCTAACGTTACCATTGACGAATTTTTGAACTAAAATATTAATTATATATTGGTTTCTAAATAAAGAACAATAGTGGAGCGCCTTTTGACCTCGAACTTTTGTAACAGGTGGGATATTGTTCTTTATACTATAAATTGCAATGATTACCAAAAACTGCTCTAAATCGATCGAATAGGACGCTAGCTAGAAATATTTGTTTCAATACTCCACCCATCATTAAATTATATGAAATCGAATAAAATATTAGATATAGACAAAGATGTAAATCGTTTAAATGAAGAAATATTTTATTAATAATTTTCTTCTTTATTAATTTTTCCATAATTAACTCTTTTTTCCCGATTACTAGATATCTCTATATAAATAGATAGGTTAATTTAATTTTGATATGACAAATACTCTACATAATATTAATTTTTTTGTTCTCATCAGGATCACAATTTTGATATTAGCTAAACATGTCATTTAGAATTTTTAAATTTCCTTCACTATAACTGAAATCCGAGTTTTTCATGTTTTTAACGGTCCAGGCACTGCACTACATTGACATAGGTAGGTACCCAAAAATTTATGTTTGTTTAGGTTCAAAAAACAAAAAAAACAGCTCAGTTTTTGGACATCAATAAGATTGTTTTCAAACATTGATACGTAACTTCCAGAAAAGGAAAATTTTACGTTAAAAATGGAAAAATATGATAGGTATGTACATCCAAGGTACGGAACCCTCGGTGATTGAGTCAGACCCGCAGTTGGCCGGTTTTTCATCATCTCCTTCGTTTCGTATGAAAAATACATTTATCAAAATGGGTTGATATCGTATGCTATTTGCCCAGTATCTCCGTACCACAAAAGCCATTAATTAAATTTTGAGCCACACTTACGTCGCCAAGAAAGGCGACAAAAAAAATGCCACTGATTGCTAACAAATAAAGCCAGGTAGAGCAGTGGTTGCCCAGTGGTAACGGCCCCGACTTACGAGTTGTAGGTCGTGGGTTCGAACCCAAGCAGGCGCTTTACTTTGTGAAAATAATTTCATCACCACTGCTCTCAAAACGGTGAAGAAAAACATCGTGATGAAATCGGCATGTCTTAGAACCAAAAATTCGAAGACATGTGACATCTACCAACCCGTACTGGGCCCGCGTGGTAGATCACAGCCCGTTCCCTCTCACTGAGAGGAGGCCTGTGTCCCAGCAGTGGGAACATGAATAAGCTGATTATGATTATGATTATGAAAGACAGGTAAACTTAACTCCAATTCAAATTACACAGTAAGTACATTTTTTAACAGACGGTGGTATTTGAAGCGCAGTGTCCTAAAAGTGCATGTTACATTGCATCAATTTGGAGGGCTAATTATTGTTTTGCGTCTGTAAGCGGTATTAAATTATTATAACACTTCCAATATTATATGTCTATACATTATTATCTTTGAAAACTGTTTTAATTTTGCCTTACTTTCCTCACGTACAATGTTTAAAAAATAAATTAACAGTAAATTAATAAACAAACATGTTTTTTTACATTTCTTTATTAAAACAAAATTTATTAACATTAAAAAATGTTGACTATCCATCATAGTTTTATAATTATTTTATTATACAACAATATTGTAATTATTATGACACTTAAATTAAAACTTAACGATCAAGGCCGTGTCCTAACCAAAGCGCACGCCACGCGAACACGGGACCGTCGCATTCATTTTTTTCGGCGAACCCAACGCATGGTCGCGTCGCATGGCCTTCCGGTTTTTCGATCAACATAAATATGAACGAGACGATTGCGTTTTCGCGCGAACGATCGTTTTGGTTACATTTCACATTCAATTATTTAAGTGAATTTTCGCCCAAAAATGCCACTAAATAGTATAATAGTTGGCGTAGTGTATGTAATTAAAAATATTAAAACAATTATAGAACAGTAACAATTATAGAATAGTAACAATTTGTAGTATAATCTATTTGTGCAAAAATATAACATTAGACTTTTAGTGTACATGCCTCATAGTGAATGCTACAGAGAGCATTGACCATTGGGAAAGGAACTGACTTTCAATTTTGAATGGTAACAGATGCTACATCAACACAAGCATGATTTTTAACTTTACGAACAGAAGTGTCTAAGATAACCCTATGAGAATTAGCAAAATTAATAATTCTGTTTAGGGACACTCTGCAAGTCCAAGAGCTCTTCATGCTAGGTCGACCGTAGTTGTGCTTCTGTTAAACGATCCCCGCAATCTACGTTCATTGGCCAGTCACAGATTTTGAGTGAATTGTCGTAATAGAGACCTGGTAGACATTGCATGGAGTATTTTTGACCATTAACACATTTATAGAACTGACTGCAATTCTCATGCGGGAGTATACTACCATCGGCCATGCCCACGCATATCCCATCAGCATTATTGCTATATTTCTCACCAATGGTGTCATTTGCAGGAACTACTCTTTTGCTACAGTTAGCGTTTTGCAGCCAATCACAGTACTCCTTTTTGGGGTTGTAAAAAAGATTTAACTGGCAGAATTGAGCCTGTGCTTCGCCTTTAAAGCATTTATAGTACTGATGACAATTTTCATGAGGCAGCAAAATTTCATCAGAGTTTTCAGCTGAGCAAGTCCTAGTCGCGTCACTCAGATAATCGTTTTTTTCATAGCCGGTTTCAAAGTTCTTATTATCTTCATTTCGACTATCTGCTGTGACTGCTGTGACTGCTATGACTGTTGTGACTATCTGCTGACTGCTGCTGCGGTTTTTATGAACTAATTCACTTTCACTGCTTACATTGTTTTCGTCCTTTTGACTTCCGCGATTGACATCCTCTTTCAGGATATAAGAATGAGATGTGTGCTCAATCTCAGGCATTTTCCTACCATCGCAAAGAAAATGGGTTGGCCATTCACAACTTTCCGTCTTCGTGTTGTACAAAAGCACACCTGGACATTTGAACACCACTGGATATCCATTATGGCATTTGTAGAATTTATTACAATATTCATGAGCGATCAACACGCCATCGGAGTTCTCAGCACAGACTTGCTTAGGGTCGTCAGTTTTTTTTTCTTTTTCACTCTCTATGCCATCAGATTCAGTTCTGTCACCGCAGTCAACATTTTTAGGCCAATCGCACAAATTACTTATTGAGTTGAATAACAGATTTCCTGGACATTTGAAAGCAACCGGTTTTTTCCCCGAGCATTTGTAAAAATGGTTACATATTTCATGGGCAGCTACATCTCCTACAGTGTTTTCAGCTGCACATAATATGGCAGCAGCACTTTCATCATCAGATATTTCATTCTCTTCATTATCTTTATTCTTTTCCACATTGTTCATATTACTGTCTTCGTTTTCAGGAACGGTTCTTCCGTCACATTGTACATTCACAGGCCAGTCACAATGTTCTTTAACGGGATCGTACAATAGCTTATTTGGACATTTTACAGGGATTGGTATTCCCCCCCAGCACCTGTAGAACTTATTACAATATTCATGAGCGATTAGCATGCCTTCAGATTCTGTAGATGAACAAAGATACTTGGCTTGGCTCGGATCAGAGTTGTCCGTGCTATTTAAATTACTTTCAGTAACGCCACCAACTCTCTCACCACAATCAACATTTTGCGGCCAATCGCATTTTTCAGTGACAGTATTGTACAAGAGATCTCGTGCACATTTGAGAACCACTGGCCTACCATGTGTACACTTATAGAATTCATTGCAGTTTTCATGAGTGACTAGCATATCTTTTGAATCAGGTGATGAGCAAATTAGGGTCACGTCGTTTGGATTACTGTTGTCTAGTTGTTCTACGGAAGCTGTATTGTTTCCAAAACCAGGTACTGCAAAAGGTTTTTTAAGACATCTAGAATGCCAATCGCATCTCTCCAGGTCAGGGTTGTAATGGAGACCGTTTGGACAGAATCTAGAAATCAATGCTCCGTGAAAACATTGGTAAAACTGCCCACAATTCTCATGCGGCATAAGTTTTTTAATCCTAGTGTCTTTTGGACATCCATTTTCGAAGAAACCATCTAAGTCTGTGTCGTCAAAGTCTGCGTGCGCTAATGCTGTTGCACAGAGAAGAAACAGCGCTGTGCCTGAAACAAATAGGTAATTTTAATCATTTTATTAAAACAGTAATGTTTATGAAATCAACACACTTATCTCTTCGCATGCTTGTCGTTTTGATTGATGTTTTTACGAGTAAATTGAGAAGGGTTGTTTATTAATCATAACACTACACACTACTTATAGATAATTGCAACGCCACATGACCAGTCATGGATTCATTTGGGTGTTGTATTGACACATTTTAGAAGAAAAAAAAAAAATAACTTAATCGTCATTGAATTAGTCACCCAAAGGAAAAACTTTGTGTCATTAATTAATTATTATTCTTACTTTAGTTCGGCTTATAACTAATTACTTTGTATGGAACTGATTTCCTGATTTGAGTCTCATTTTCTAGTAGTTTAACAAAAGGTAGGTAAGTTTAGGTTAGAAATTGATTGATAGATTACTAATGCATGTACACTAGTAATTTCATGGTTTATTATGCCTACCTGGCTCAGGTGGCAAATCCTTTAAGCCAAAGATATGACATCTATAAGCACAAAGAACGCAATCTGGACGAACCCATCGGTTTCTGATCGGCCTGTAGCCAAATGCAAAAAATCGGCAAAAACCGACACGCGCTTGGTTAGTTTTTTATATGAATTCTTTCGTTTTGCATGTAGACTGGCATTTACACGTTTTTGACCATATATTATTTTCCAAATGTGTTGATTTAGTGTGGTTTTGCAATAATTTGCCAAGTGTCTCAGTACCAAAAAAGCCTGAGCATTGTGAACAAAATGTTTAAACTATTTATTCAGGGTACATTGAAATAAAGAAATAAAAACCGAATGTAATCAATTTAGACAGGCCTAGTACTTAAACAAAAAATTTAAAAAGGTGTGGATTAAAATCATTGTACTAGAGTCCTCCACTCAAGTTCTATAGACCCGGCGCTAGGGTATAGGTAATTGCATAAAATTGCATTTTTCGGGTTCCGTAGAAAATGGTGAAAAGGAAGGTTTTATGGTGCGACTCAGTCTGTCTGTCCTCGATATCTCAAGAACTAATATTACTATCAACTTGTTTGGAATAGTTTTAGATGACGCTGACGCATGACGTTTGCCCAACTATTTAGCAAATAAGAAATAAATAAATATATATATATATCTTTTTTGCAACAGACACTGATCGGCGGTCTTAAAAATTGGGGCTACTAGGGCATGTCTGTATCATATGAAAGAGCGCTATTTGCGCATTCTCAAAAACATGGCGTGTTTTTTAGGCCGCATAGGTTTTCAAAAATTGTCGAAAAATGTAAAATAAAATATCGCCCCGCTTATCACCGAAGTTTGCATAGAGAACAATCTGAAATCATTCTATGTAATAGAAGTTTATGTAAAGATTACAAGAAAAATAAAACGATATCTCTCAATTAACACATCCAACATATTTATAATTATATGATGGTAGGGAACCCTCGGTGCCTGAGTCCGACTCGCTCTTGACCGGTTTGTTTTAAATGTAGTTCTACAATTTTACGGTTGTTTTCAGTGGTGGCGTGGTCTCTATCTGACATGCCTTTTTTTTTAGGGTGGGAAATCGTCAAATAACTTCTTCCGTTCTGGGCGGAGCGGAAGAACGTGTCAGACTCTTACTGACTAAAACCCACCCGTGTTCCTTCAGTTGCCTGTACATTGCCAGGGGCCACGGTAACCCTTTAGGACTTTCCCGCAACCCCGGCAGGCATCGGCCCTAGCGGACCCTGTCAGTTGTGCTGACATCTCTTTGAGTCGCGCATGGAATACAACGCGCCGTGCAGCATGACACCTCAAGCATCAGGTATTACGTTTAGTCGGTTACTTGACAGCTGTCGTTTCACGTGGTGGTCGTATTGCCGTCCTCAGGTGTTAAATATTTATATGACATCACGCCTGTGGTCTCCGAAGAGTTAGGCAGAGGCACCCACAGTTCCACATTTCGCCATTTATGTTAAAGTCGCTATACAGGGTGACTTTGAAAACAATCGACAAAGTTTAAGGGGTGTTCTACCTATCAAATAAAAACAATAAATTCGTAAAAAAACATTGACTTTCCCATATAAATAAGAATATTAAAAGTTGTTTATACTTGATGGGTAGAACAACCTCTTAAATTATGTCGATTGTTTACAAAGTCTCCCTGTATAATATACCAGGCACAAATTCAGACTCCGTGCTGCTACTGATCATTTAGATGAATCTTGATTCGGTATCATCAAGCAAATCAAAAATTCAAATCAATTAAAAAAAAAAAACAATTCAAACATTCATTCATTTTCATTTTGTTGTGATCATCAAATTTAAAGCGAAATGTATATTGTGTTTTCAATATACATTAAGTTGTAGGTATATGCTTTAATTATATAAAAATGTACGACTGCGTCTATGTTAAATAATATAAGTGTTTAGTAAGTTTTTTATTGTTTTCGTCTAAAATAACTACTAACATAAAGATATAAACGATAAACTATAGATATTTCTTGTTTGATATATGACCTGAACTAAAGTAATTTGTGAATAAAAACTGTTATTTTCATGTATTCATTGCTTTATTTTAACAGAATTAATCAACACTACAAAAATACAGTAAATAATTATTATGACACACAAAAAACCTTACTGCTAGCATCACAAATGAGTAATGCGTTTAGCGCTAAACTTATCTAATCTAAACTAATATTGTAAAGAGAAAAGATAACAATTTTTTTGTTTGTATGTTTGTTATGATTTCAAGCTAAAATGGCTAAACGGATTTGGATGAAATTTGGCACATGGGTGTACCATGACCTAGGTTAGGACATGGGACACTTTAAATCCCGATATTCTCACGGGATCTAGGCTTATGTGGGTGAAACCGCGGAGCGCACCTAGTATATTATAACATCGTTCAGTTTCTGTCAATCATTTGAAAATGACAGGTACAGAATAATGTTTTAAATATGTTTCGGGCTTAAACTTATAAGTGACTAGCTGCGACCCATGGTTTCACCAGCATAAGTCTCGACCCCGTAAGAATATCAAATCCTATGTCCCCAGGTCCTGTCATGGTCAGGACCCAGGTCATGGTCTACCCATGTGCCAAGTTTCATCCAATTCCGTTCAGCCGTTTTAGCGTGGAAGCGTAACAAACAAACGTACAAAAAATCTAATTTTTGCTCTTTATGATATTAGTTTAGATTTATGTTGCAAGTAGGCCCAAGGGTTATCCCTCAAGTTCAATGATTTAAGTGAAACCCATTGGTGGATTTCTCAACACAAACATAATAGTGAATAAAATACTTTAATCTTATTCCATAAATCACATATTGGCGAAGCAATATATTATAACGAGTGTTGTGCATACAAAGTTGTGGACTTGTCTGTCCGGCAATTAACTTTCAATCATATCATCCTGCAATGAATGGAGATTTCACAAAATTTGTAATGCATGAGTGACCTTTGTGTCGGTACTACCATATAATAAATTAGTATTGTAGTAATACAGGATGTATCAGAAAGGTGTGGTCAAATTGAAGGGTCCATCAAACTGAACAAGTTTCTCAATGGGACCAACATCGTCCCAGACTGATTATTTTATAGCTTTATCCGTTATTTAGAGTTCGGAAATTATCCCACGGGAACGTACTACCGGGATAAAAAAGTATTTTTTGTGTTAATCTAGGTTATAAACTATAAGTGTGCCAAATTTCATCCAAATCCGTTCATCCGTTTTTGCGTGATTGCGTAACAAACACACTTTCACATTTAGGAGGATATAATAATAATAATAGTCTGTAAAAGGCACCATTTTCCTGTCCTTCTGTGCTTATTCTTTTTATATTTTCTTGAACTCAGTATTATATCTCCAATGTTTGCCTCCTAACCTGAATGCTTCAAGAGAGCCTACGCGAGCAATTTGTGTCAGCTGAACAATAAATCCGAATGACAGACAACATTAACTGAATATGTACTTAAGATGTCGAGATTTGGGTCGATTATGTATTGAAGGTTTGTACGGGAC
The DNA here is from genome assembly GCA_948150665.1 of Conistra vaccinii. Taxonomy (NCBI): domain Eukaryota; kingdom Metazoa; phylum Arthropoda; class Insecta; order Lepidoptera; family Noctuidae; genus Conistra; species Conistra vaccinii. The sequence continues at coordinate 9,827,004 of OX411334.1, read as the reverse complement.
AGCTGACATTTTTTTCTCAATTATGATGGTGGTCCCATGGAGAAGGTTGTTCAGTTTGATGGTCTATACCACACCTTTAAATATTATCACACGTTTCCGGTACAACCTGTATAACAGTTATGTTTAGTATCCTAAACTATGCTACATAGAACTTTGATAATTAGGTAGGGAACTGGCATTCAATAGAGAGAGAGGTAGAAGATATCAATAAGAGCGTGGCTTTTTAAGTTTAAGAACGAGAGTCTATATTCATTGGCTAGTCGCAAAATTTGAGTAAAGCGTTATAATAGGAACCTAGTGGACACATTTATAGAACTGACTGCACTTTTCAGCAGGAGCTACATAATATAGTACCGTTGACCTTGCCCTGGCATGACGAATTAGCATCATTGCTATCTTCTTAAACATTGGTGTCATTCAGGAGCTATCCTTTTGCCACACGCAACGTTAAACGGCCAGTCGCAGATCTCCTTATAAATGTTGTAATAAAGATTTAATGGGCAAAATAAAGCCACTTCTTTGCCTTCAATGCATTTATAGAACTGGTTACAATTTTCGTGAGGAAAAATTTTTCCATCAAAGCTTTTATCTGCGCAACTTCTAGCCGCTTTATTGAGGTCAGCATTTAGATTTTCATTTGCAGTTCCGACCTTTGCACGGATTTTCTTATGGTATCTACTTTTACTCTTAATTTTTTTTTTACCGGGGTTGCTACCTTTTTTTTTTCTACTCTTTACATTGATTTCATCGTCATTGTCACTTTCACTATCTACATTGTTTTTATCGCCCTCTTTTAGGGACCACCCATTCTCAGGTACTGTCCTATCTTCGCAGTTAACATGGGTTGGCCAGTCACAAATTTCTTTCTTGATGTTGTATAAAAGAATATCAGGACATTTTACCAAAACTGGTCGTCCATCATGGCATTTGTAGAATTTATTACAACTCTCATGAGCGACCAATATGCCATCGGAACTTTCAGCGGAGCAGATAGTAAGAGCTTGACTGGGGTCGTCGGTTTTTTTTTTTTTTGCTCGTGCTGTTTCTTCAGGTTCGATTCGTTCATCACATTCAATATTTTGGGGCCAATCACAATAATTATCTTTTGAGTTGAATAACAGATCTCCTGGGCAATTGTAAGCAAATGGTTTACGCCCTGAGCATTTATAGAAATAGTTGCATATTTCGTGGGCAAACAAAACCCCTTCAGAGTTATCAGCTGCACATATGGCAGCAGCACTACTATCGTCGTCATCACCAGAGATTTCATTGTCTGCAGTGTTATTGTTCTTCTCCACACTTCTTTCAGTGCTGCCATCGTTGCTTTCTGCAATGGTTCTGCCGTCACAGTCTACATTCCCAGGCTTGTCACAATATTCCTTTATAGGATTGTAAAGGAGAGTAAATGGACAATTCATAGTTACAGGTAAGCCCTTGAAGCACTTATAGAACTTATTACAGTATTTGTGAGCGACTAGCACGCCATCGGAGCGTTTAGCTGAACACTGAGCGATGGCTTGGCTGGATTCAGAATTGCTTTGGTCAATCTCTTCGATAGAGTATGAGAACCCAATATCCTTGTTGGTTGTCGACACGTCATATTCATTTACGGGATTAAATCTCTCGCTACATTTAACATTTTGAGGAAAGTCGCATTTTTCACTTACAGTATTGTACAGGAGATTTTTTGCACAACTGAGAACCAATGCCCTACCATATGAACATTTATAAAATTGATAGCAGTTTTTATGAGCGACCAAGACATCGTTTGAATCAGGTGATGAGCAAATTAAGGTCACGTGGTTAGGATTACTCTTGTCTAGTTCTTCGGAAGTGCTACCATTTTCTTCATCTCGTTTGTTGTGACAATCACCATTACCAAGCCAATCGCATATTTCCAGGTCAGCGTTAAAATGGAGCCCGTTTGGACAGAATCTAGACATCAATGCTCCATGAAAACATTGATAATACTGCTCACAGTCCTCGTGAGGTAAAAGTTTTTCAATACTGGTGTCTTTTGGACATCCATTATCGTAGAAACCATCTACTTCTGTGTCGTCTAAGTCTGCGTGAGCTATAGCTGTTGCACAGAGAAGGAACAGCGCTGTGCCTGAAAGAAATAAGATTTTTTAACGATTTTATTCAAGGTCGACTGACTTCTCTAGGAGCTCAACCGTCCGAAAGACTTATGCAGTTGGATAACAATTAAAATTTTATTGTGTCTCATTAGTGACAGTCAAGCGACTAGGCTTGTTTAATATGTATGTGACCGAGTTGATAGAGAAAATCAGCAGCTCGAATGTGGGATGTGCATTGATGGTATATCAGTAAACAACATTAGCTTTGCGAATGTCTTGGTGCTGCTGGCTCACTCAATCAGCACGCTCAGAAAACTCCTTCGGATATGTGAACTATTTGCGGCTAAACACGATCTCAAGTTTAACGGTAAGAAGAGTGAAGTGCTAATTCTTAAGTCAGAATTTTTATACCCAAGCGTTGTGCCTCCGGTTGTAATTTATGTGGCAGTTCTCAAGAGTGTAGATAGATTTAAGTATCATCATCATGTACTCACTGACAATCTTAGAGAAGACATAGTCAAAGCGGAGGGCGTTAGTGGTTCGAAGCAATATGCTGGCCCGATCTACGGTAAAGGTCATAAAAACTCTTGTAATGGCCTGCCGTCAATCATTGTACTCGATCAGTCTGAGGATTTGGTATACGTAAAGAGCCTATAACCACTCTATCAATTTAGTGACCGAAATAAATAATAACTTTTTATAACAATGTTCATGAAAACAACACAATTATATTTTCACATGTTTTCGTTATGTTTTTGTAAATTGAGTAGGGGTCTTTATATCGCCCAGCATCGAGCAACGCTCAGATCCGTAACGTACGAATATATATTTTACAGCTTAGATAAATAGGTGACCAATATAATTAATTTATTTTATTAATTATTTTTAATTTCTCATCTACCAGTGTTTTTTTACCGAATACCAACACTAACCATTCCTTGTACAAAACTAACTAGAAAATGTATTTAGACCGCCTATAGTTATTTTTGTCTTAAATAACTATAGTTGTTGCGTTTTAGCGTGGCAATAGCGGTCGATGACCCATCTACATTATTTTATTGTCAGCTTCTAGCATTCTTTTTTTTCAAAAACGGAAATAAAGCCCATAATGTTCCTGAATCGACATCTACCGTGACCCACAACGTTTTTAACTAATGAAAAACATAGGATACTTACTTTTTTCTTCGGGTATGAAGGAAAGAGCAATGACCGCTATTGTCATGCTAAAATGCAACAACTATAAATGAAAATGGATTATAATTTATGACGTCAAAAGTTCTTAAATTAAATGTCTTATTTATAATATTACTGACTATACTGACAAATTATGGCAACGTCACATGACCAGTCATTGACCTTTTAAGTGTAGCATTTGGGGAGGAATATTAACTTAAGTACACATTTCTAAATAAGTAGTAGTTAGTGGTTTAGATACCCAAAGGAAACACAGGGTAAGTTCTTTTTACTTATTAGAGGTACAGTACTATTCAAACTTAATGGCAGCTTGGAAGTGCGCTACTCATTGTGCAGTACCTTATCCCTCACCCCCGCTGACCCCTGAATTCATTACTGCACAGCGACTCGCCTCATGTTCCGAGCCATCATTAATTTTGAATCTGGGTGTATTTTGATTTTGATATCTTTAAATTATTATGTACCCATGGCACTGACACACTTTTCTGAGTTTTATTCTCCAGTATATGTCTCATCTGCTATACAAAGTTCTTTTGCAGACAATTCAAAAGATCAAGGTGTTGTTTGCATAAGAAAAAAACACGGTTTATTATGTCTAATATAATTTTTGGACAGTCAAACAAAGAGTATGTAAGTTAGGTAGGTTTCCACGCAAAATATTCGTGTTTCCACTAAACTACACATATTTATTTTTATTATGTGTGTAATAAATTTTTAAGCTCAAGACACTCTAAACATTGATGTTAAAGAATTGATTCCGCTGCACACCCACAAAAATAAAAAAAATCAACAAAGTGTAATAAAAAACTAAGATAAGTATGGTGTCTAATATAAAAAATACAAATACACACAATAAAATGTAATACAATATACAATAAAATTTCGAAACAATAAAATTACCTTTTAGAGAAAAGTATACCTACATTACTTATCTCTTTGTTTGACTGTACATAATTATTATTATTCTGTAAACACGTCTATTTCAAAATTATTAAAATAATTTTAAACAAGACTGTTTAAAAAAAAGAAATAAAATAGCTACAAAACTATCGCTTACCTATCATTTTATTTACACTTCACTTGTACTGCTAGTAAACAACAATTGCACATAATACCCCAACTAGTTAATAATTGAACTGCACATGTCGATAATCAGCAAGATATAGAATAAAGACACTGATTAAAAATAGATTAATAGAAATTGTAATGAAAGCCAACAGCCCAGTTAAACATCAAGAAGTGAAATGAAAAGTCGATGGCCGAAAGGTGATGTTCTTAATTTCCAACACAATGACATGATTATACTAAAACAACAATAGTATTTTCGCTTTTGTGTCATGATGACATCTCATTGTTATAGAATAGAAGAAGTTATGAATAGGATTTCTGTCGTAGTTTGGCAGCGAACAAAAATATTTTAGGTAGGTCATTCGTTTTTCTCTCAAGTGTACCAAAGCCAAAGTAGTCTTGCGCGGACTGTTTAATTTACTACGGACGCAAGGGTCAACTATGTTTATAAAATTATCCGTGACATCAGACGGATAATTTTATAAACATAGTTGACAGTACTTATTTAATCGTTTGCAGGACACTGAAAGAAATACAGTAGAAGTTTTGTTGTTATTACGTGTCCGGAGTTTAGTGTCCCGTGAAGTGTTAAGACTCCTGTTACATTTTTTAAAGGAAATTCATGATTTTCGACGCTGTAATATTCAGCAGCAGTAAGATATTTTAGTTATTTGTTTATAATAACGATAGTGCCATTTTCTTTCTTGTAAATTGGAGTTACACATTCTTTTCGTGTAATTTGCTGAATTGATGCAGAACATATACTTTAATTTTATTTATTGTAATTTTGTCTTATTATATTGAGAAACGAAAACTAATGAAACGTATTGGCTGTAGACAGAAGTTTTAAACCGTATTAAATTATTTGATAAAATTGTGTTTATTTGGAATATAAAGGACGCTGAATCAAGACATATATTGCTTTTCTTTACAATTTTTTTCGTGAAAGGTCAAGGAATTTTAATAAATTCTAGAACTCCAATAAAGAAGTAAACCATTCAATATATCTTTTACTAATTTTAGCTTTTATTAGAACCGAATGAAACAATGTGAATTTGAGCATCAAACTTCCATCGCCGACAGATTTTCTTGTAAACTGAGTACGTAAAATATTTATAGTAAATTACACGAAAAGAGAAATCAAAATGTTGTGTAACTCCAACTTACAAAAAAGAGAATAGCACTATCGTTATTCATTATCAAATAAGAATTAACATACTGGTACCGCCACTTCGACCGATTCTGTGCTTCCCGCATCCAGCGGATTCCTGCGGCCTTTACAAGGTCATCGGTTCATCTTGTGGGAGGCCTTCCAACGCTACGTCTTCCGGTACGTGGTCGCCACTCCAGAACCTTTGGGCCCCATCGGCCTTCTGTTCTGCGAGCAATGTGTCCTGCCCATTGCCACTTAAGTTTGGCAATTCTTCGGGCTATGTCGGTTACCTTGGTTTTCCTGCGGATCTCATCATTTCTGATTCGATCACGTAGGGAAACTCCAAACATAGCCTTCTCCATTGCTCTTTGGGTGACTTTTAGCCTTCTGGTAAGACCAATTGTGAGCGACCACGTTTCAGTGCCATAAGTCATCACTGGCAGCACGCATTGGTCAAAAACTTTCGTCTTGAGACACTGTGGTATGTGGGACGAGAAGATATTGCGTAGCTTCCCGAACGCTGCCCAGCCGAGTCGGATTCGACGATTGACCTCTTTCTCGAAGTTGGACCTACCTAGCTGGACAGTTAGTCCTAGGTAAACATACTCGTCTACAACTTCGAGCGAAGCGTCTCCGATCTTTATGAGAGCGGGTGTTACATGGGCATTTGACATGACCTTTGTCTTGTCCATGTTCATTTTAAGACCCACTCTTTCGGAGGCTCTACTGAGGTCAACGAGCATTATACTGAGGTCCTCCATGGTCTCAGCCATGATAACTATATCGTCGGCAAACCGAAAGTTAGTGATATACTCGCCATTGATGTTGATGCCTAGCCCTTTCCAGTCCAGAACTTTGAAGACATCCTCCAGTGCAGCGGTGAACAGTTTCGGAGAGATCACGTCTCTTTGTCTCACACCTCGCTGCAGAAGGGTAGGTTTCGAGGTCTGGTCGTGGAGTCGGACTGACATAGTGGCGTCTTTGTATAGGCACTTTAACACCTCGATGTACCGATAGTCGATCTGGCACCGTTGAAGAGACTGCATTACAGCCCATGTTTCGATCGAATCAAAGGCTTTCTCGTAATCCACAAACGCTAAGCAGAGAGGCAGGTTATACTCTTCGGTCTTCTGTATTACCTGCCGCAGCGTATGTATGTGGTCCACGGTGCTAAAGCCTTACGGAATCCGGCTTGTTCGGGAAGCTGGAAGTCGTCAAACATGCGCGCGAGACGGTTCGTGATGACTCTTGAAAACAGCTTGTAGACATGGGTCAGAGTGTGATGGGCCTATAGTTTTTAAGCAGGGCATTGTCACCTTTTTTAAAGAAGAGTACCACCACACCTCTGTGCCATGCCTGTGGCGTTTTACCCTCGAGTATGACGGAATCAAACAGCTTCTGGAGGGCCTTAAGAACGGGTTTCCCACCATCCTTTAAGAGTTCGGCCGTAATTCCATCATCACCCGGCGCCTTGTTGTTTTTAAGCTGCTTTAGAGCCATCCTAATCTCGTACAAGCTGACGTCCGGGATATCTTAGGTATAATGTCGGGTTAATCTAGCTCTTGGGTCATTTGCCAGATTCGTAACGGGGTTACTGAATGACGTGTATAACTGTCCATAGAACCTCTCGATCTCTCTCAATACTTCAGGTTTGGTGGATACAATCCTGCCGTCATCGGTCTTCAGCTTTGCAAGATGGCTCTGCCCAATAGACAGATTTCTTGCAAAGACCTTGGAGCCCTTATTTCGCTCTATTGCGTTCTTAATGCAGTCCGTACTAAAGCGACGAAGGTCGCTTTTCAAGGACTTAGAGATCCGTCTGTAGAAGTAGAAGACTGGAGGATCATCTCGCGCCTCTCCTTTATGAACTGTATAGTAGGATCAGAGAGCTTCTTATTTCTATTTGTACGACGGGTCTTAAAGATCTTGGACCCGACCGTATGGACAGTTTCCACGAACCCATCGTTAAAATTGGTTTGCCCTATTAAAACCATAATTCACAACAACAAACGTAAGTTTATCTATCTACTATACTACTACACTACCACCACCAAGCAACCGCCTCATCCATCTACTACACTATATTGTACAGGGTGGCTTGTAATTTGACGTATTCCTTCTAGGCCGTGATAGTGTGACACTTTTGCAACAATTAAGTACCCTATAAACCAGCAAAAATTTATGGGGTTCAAGAAAACCCAATTTGAGTGTATTTTTGAATATTTCCCTAAATTCGTCAATTAGAGCGTTTCTGCAACCCTTAGGAGTAAAAAAAAAAATATAAATAAAGTAAAAATAAACCAGTCAATGAACATTCAAACATGCATGTCATACAAATACAAATTGCTATAGAAACTTTTACATTGGTTGATAATTGGTAAGTACTTAAACGCAGATTTCTACTAAATTAAAAGCCCGGCTTTCGAGTGGCATTAAGTTCGCGCATCCGCGTTGACCCGTGTAAACTAAGTTGCGAAAGCAATCGCACGCGATGACGCAATGCGACTCAATTGTTTTGAAATTTTGAATATTTTGAGAACAGTATTGTTCAAGGGCTGAGTTTATGAATGAATTGTATTATTTAAAATGATGTGATAGTTATTGCGGTGATGTCATTTCCTATAATTTTGTGATTACTTATATGTTATTTTTATCAAAATGTGAATTCGGAAACACTAACTGTCGTGGAAACAGTATGTAAATACATTGAGTTTTCTGATAATAAGTAAATCTTTACTTCAGCTCACCGTAATCAACAACTGTACTAAGGTCAGTCGAAGAACAGACTCACGCATCGTAGATACGCATACCAACGAGTAATCGCTAATCGCCGTCACGCTCGCCAAGCTCTACTCGCTTCTTGATAATCGCCGGCGGCGGCAGTGAGACAGGTACTTGACCAAGAAGCGTTCCGCTAGGAATACATGCAGATGGACGAAGTGACCGTAAGGAAGTTGTATTGAGGTGTTTTGCTCAAGCTTTAACAACGTGCGGTAAAGCGATCAGCATTTCTAAAACGTGTTCAAGAGCTGTCAGTGTCAAGATTGTTATGGAATATTGTACACTGACAGCTCTTGAACGCGTTTAGATGTGCTGAACGCGTTCAATTTCATTGGTGAAATCCGCACTAAGTGACATTGACAGTGGGGTTCTTGTTGGTAAACATTTGTGAAATTGTTTTGTGAAATTTTATTGAAAGCATAAGATGGCGGCGTTAGTAGCGATTTTGGCCATCCGGCAAAAATATCAAAAATTCGAAATTCAAAATATTTTATTTCACATAAACCTACATGGGCACTTATGAAATGTCAGAAGCTAGGTGCACGGTTCCAACTGGTCGTTTCCTATGACCGGCAAAAAACTCCACGGTTACTCTTTAAAAAAATAATTGGCTTTTACAATAAAAAAAAGATGTACATTGTACATTTTGTACAACTTTAGGAAAGCGATCAAAATTCTGATTACTACCTACTCCACGCTTTAAGCTGGATCCATCTAAGTTTTGAAGAACTGACAGTTATTCACTTTATAGTCATTTCTCTTCCATACTATTTGGCAAAAAAGTAAAACTGCATTGTTGAAGATTAAAAGTAAATTATCTAAACAAATCCGGTAGATTAAGATTCGTGTCAGTCACTAAGAAAATCTAGATATATTATGTACCTAAGTATCTGATAAAAACAGTATCTCTTTAACTGATGGACAGTTATAAATGAAAGTGATTAACGATTATATTCGATTTCTGATGATAAAACAAGTCATCAGATATTTATCGAGCTTCCTTTCGTTACGATCAAAAGGTGTCGTGTCAATAAACTGCATGGACAATAACCTCTAATATTTAATTATCGATAACGTTTAAAACGTGAACATTTACATTTTCATTTACTTGGGAAAAAGGTTAGTTAGAAGATACCTTCAACTTTTCAAAGGCATATATTTAACAGATCCTCTAAAAACTTATAGAACTTCTAATGATGTCCATCATTAGAAGTTCCATATTTTTTAGTTTTAGTTCTCTTTTTACATTATAGAACCTCTAAAATCTTTTGGACTTCTTAATGATGCACACTTTATTTTAAATAAATCAGCCTGTTTTTAATTTTCTGACCTTTTCTCTCAGTTCATCTCAGTAACTAAGTTAGGTTAGGGCACCCCGAGCAAATGGGTTAGAAGTTAGGTTAGGTTAGAACTGTGAAGAACAAACTACGCGCGAGCCGTATTGGTCTTAGTAACGTAGCTAGTTCTCCCCGACCGAATGGGTTAGGTTAGAACTATGACCAACCACGCGCGAGTTGAACGAGCGTTATATTCTAGTTAATTGCAGTTATTGGTCTATGTAGTATTTGTTTATCTTTAATAATATTTTTAGGAAATCAATCTTCCTAGCCTTTTTCCCAACTATCTTGGGGTCGGCTTCCAGTCTTACCGGTTGCAGCTGAATACCAGTATTTTACATGGCGCGACTGCCTAACTGACCTCCACAACCCAGTAACTGGGTAATACGATACCCCTTGGTAAGACTGGTGTCAGATTTTCGGGCTTCTGACGACTCGTAACGACTGTCAAAGATCCACAAATGACAGCCGGGACCAACGGCTTAACGTGCTTTCCGAGGCACGGAGGAGTCTCGGTATGTGAAGATGGTCACCCATCCACTGACCAACCCCGGCAAGCGTAGCTTAACCTGATGGATCGATCCGTGCGGCTTGTTATTACTTAGCCACGAGCTCCTCTTCAAATAATATTTTTAGGAAAGCAAATTGGAAAATAATTGAGGTTCTATTAAATGTAGCACGACTTTTTCAAAATCCTGTTTTTTCAAAAGCACTATATGTATACAGCTTCATCCGTAGCCTGTTAGAAAAAATACTTATATGTAACGTTCTTCCTCTATAGAGGAAGAAAATTACATACTAAATATCTTCTACTGTAAGAGATTTCAATTCTAAACCGGGAACAGGAGCAATATAAATAGTACGATGACATTTCACTTAAATGTAAGCATAATATTCTATTATAGAAGTACTCGTAAAGTATTTTGCTGTACAATTTTCTACGCTACGTTGAAAATAACGAGTGTATAAAGAAACTTTTCAAATTTCCACTCGACGTAACTTTGGCGTCGCGGCATAGCCGTTGAAGAATTACATCTCATATATTGTAACGTTGGTAACAAAAGGCGAGGATCCCCATTCATATGTTTGTTCAGTCGATTAAATTCGCGCCATTATTCCGTTTAAAGTTTGCATCCAGCGTTTTATTAGAATAACGTATCTACGTTCAAGTTATTGCACTTATTGCAAAGATTTTTATAGGTTTTTGTGAAATATTTGAACGGTTGTTGCTGTTTATTTGTACGTAGTATTTACAGAGCTTTTATTGAAATATTGTTTTTGTAAGTTTTGTATTGAAATTGACTGACTGACATCCCTGAACAGCCTGCACAAGGCTTCCTTTTATAATGCATGCGAGTAAAAAACAGGGTTTTGGAAATCCAACCTTCAAGGGGGTAAAAAGGGGGGATTTTGTTTGTAACAAGCGGGTAAGTAATATATGGTATAATTACAAAATTACTAATATTTACAAGATATAACAACTGAATCTATAATTTTATTTGATATAATCATCAGTTAATATAATAAACGATTGATATAATTTTAAAATAACTAATTTTTATAATCATAACATACATTTAATATAATATCGTTTGATATACCACTCAAAAGACATAAAACATATTTAGTCTAATATGTAATTTCTATCACAATAAATAACCTGAGTAGATACTGTAGTTAAACTTAACTGATTACCACCTGCCGAGATGGTCACTCGCTACGCTCGCTCGCCTTCGTGCGTTAATAGTCACTGTTCTAACCTAACCCCAATGGTTCACCAAGAATAGAGGGGATCTGGCACTCGGCGGCCGCTGCCGCGGCACGCTCCCTACGGTCGCTCGCCTTCGCGCGTTAATGGTCACTGTTCTAACCTAACCTAACCCAAATGGTTCACCAACAAGAGAGGGGGGATCTGGCACTCGGCGGCCGCTACCACGGCACGCTCCCTTCGGTCGCTCGCCTTCGCGCGTTAATGGTCACTGTTCTAACCTTACCTAACCCAAATGGTTCACCAACAAGAGAGGGGGGATCTGGCACTCGGCGGCCGCTACCGCGGCACGCTCCCTTCGGTCGCTCGCCTTCGCGCGTTAATGGTCACTGTTCTAACCTAACATAACCCAAATGGTTCACCAACAAGAGAGGGGGGATCTGGCAGTCGGCGGCTGCTGCCGCGGCACGCTCCCTTCGGTCGCTCGCCTTCGCGCGTTAATGGTCACTGTTCTAACCTAACCTAACCCAAATGGTTCACCACCGATCGGCGGCCGCTCACGCAAGTTTTGTGTGTGTATGCAGACCAGCCGCTGTGTGCAGCCAGACCGACACCGGTTATTGTTATACCGTGAAGTTTTCTTAGAAATTGTATTGTTCGTGTCGTGTCGCGCTGGTCTGCAAAAGCCTTTAGCCTTCTAACCTAACCTATCCGAGTTGGATGGCTTTGAAATGGTAAAAATATAATATAATTTAAACGATAGACCTAATGATTTTCGATTAAATAAACGTTATATCCAATAACGTTATACGAAATAAGTTTTAGAGTATATAAATGTTATATGTAAAGAAATTATATCAACAGTTGGTATATCTCACGTTTATTATATCTTGTGAACGTTATTGAAATGAAAATATACCAAATAACTTTATATGATATGAGACGCACCCGTAACAAGCCTGTCGTGGTAAAAACGGAAGACACAGTTTATATACATAAAATATTATTTCTTTGTTCTACAACCTTGAAAATTGGCCCGAACACTTATTATTTTATATATAAAGATCGTAATCATGAATTTTTAGAAAATTATCTTTTTATGATGATTATGATTTTTGGAGGTAAAGCTAACCACGACTCAATTCTATATTTATTACCCGACTTCCTCGACAGAAATCAAGACATAGATACAAAAATGGTCAAGATAAAGCCGTAGTCACATGCCTGTCGGCTACAAAATTTACCTTGACCATTTTTGTACCTATGTCTTGATTTCTGTTCGAAATATTTACTTGTTTCATACTTTTTAGAGTGTGATTTTTCAGAAGTCGGGTTTTAGTTTTTTTCTTATTTTTGCACCGCAACATAGTTCCACCGCATCAAGTTTTTCTTTACCATACACTCATCATCTATACATACATAATTATAATAAGTAAAATAGTAAACGAAATCAAAACTATCCACAGAATATTTTTGAAAAAAAAGTATGAGTATGATGGCCAAAATATATAGGTTTTAGAATTTTTGTCTGTTTGCTTGTTTGTCTGGATGTATTTTCCGGATTGGCCCAAAAACGGCAATACGGATTTGGATGAAATTTGGCACACAAATTCAAATTCAAAAATTCAAATTCAAATTCAAAAGTCATTTATTCAAATTAGGCTGAGAATCAGCACTTTTCGAACGTCAAAATTACATAAGACAGTCCCCGAAAAACGCCCGCCCTTCACCACTTCCTAGTGCTTTTGCTGGAGAGAAGAAGTGGCGCAACAAACTCCCCAGCAGCACAGCTGTCTGTTCAGTTAGAAAAAAAACTTGATTCTATACAAATAGTATGCAAATAATTTACATTACTCAACACAAAACATTCAATAAAATATATGCCATAATGACAGCTAGCACGCGCCAATGTACCAACAAAAAAAAAAATCGAAATCTAAACTCAAGCAAAAATAAAAACTAAAACCGTAAACAGAACTTAATACCCGAATTATAAAGCCTCCAGGCATAAAGGGCGTGCCCGCTTACATATAGCTTTATTAGCTATATGTAAGCGGGCTGCAGCTGTAACTCGAAGTCACATAATTAGATATGATAAACTAGGACCATTGAAGTAAAAATAAATCAAAAATAGATCAACAGTTAGGCAAGAATAATATATAATCTACTGTCGAGGTCGCTAGCTAATCACATATTGCAATACAACTCATACGAAAACATTGTAATGAGTAGATCATGTCAACAATAAATAAAAATAAAATAAATTGTATAATAAAGTCAAATAAATTAAACATTCTATAAACTCATATAACCTGTCAGTAGGTAAGCTAATTCTGGAGAAAGAACATAAACATTGTCTTGAGTTAATCACAGCGACCAACTATTTTTATCGCTTAAGTAGTCATTGATAGAATAGTATGCCTTTGAACAAAGGTTGGATTTTACTTTAGCTATAAACGCATTAAAAGGCAAATCTAGCAGAGAAGTGGGTAGCTTGTTATAAAAGGTTATACCAAGCCCAACAAATGAGTTATGAACCTTATGAAGCCGGTGAAAAGGAGCTCGTAATTTGTGTTTATTTCTGGTGTTAATATTGTGGATATCACTGTTTTTAGTGTATACGTGTATATTTTGCCTAATATATAAGATATTGGCGAAGATGAATTGTGATGCCACTGTAAGAATACCAATATCTTTAAAAAAATCTCTCAGAGAGACTCTGGTACCTAGTTGGTAAATTGCTCGGACAGCTCGTTTTTGAAGAACAAATATATTTTGAATGTCAGCGGCTTTGCCCCACAGCAGAATACCATAGGACATAACGCTATGGAAATAACTAAAATAGACTAATCGAGCTGTATCAACGTCAGTGTATTGTCTTACTTTCCTGACAGCGTAGGCGGCCGAGCTGAGCCTTCCCGCTAGACTTGAAATATGTGGGCCCCACTGAAGTTTGGCATCTACTGTTATGCCCAGAAAAACTGCCGAGCCCACAGTTTCAAGCACTTCTTTATCTAAGACGATGTTGGGTCCTAGATTTCTAACATTCGGTAAAGCGAACTTAATACATTTCGTTTTCTTGGAGTTGAGAACTAAGTTATTTGTTGTAAACCAATCCGTAACCATTGAGAGTGCACTGTTTACATCGTCAAAATCTTGTCTGTTCCTGTCTACTTTAAAAATAAGAGAGGTATCATCTGCAAACAGTACAACTTCACAGATACCCTTTAAAAAGAATGGTAAGTCATTGATATACACTAAGAGCAAGAATGGACCCAGTATTGAGCCTTGAGGTACACCTAACTGAACTGGTAACCCGGAAGATTTCACACCATTAATATCTACACATTGGGACCTATTACTTAAATAAGAATTTATAACATCGAGAGCTTCGTTTTGCACACCGTAATGACGCAGTTTACGCAATAGCGTGTCATGGTGCACGCAATCAAAGGCTTTGGAGAGATCACAGAAAACTCCAATAGCATTCTGCGAGTTCTCCCATGCGCTAAATATGTGTTTCAGCAGAGCAACACCCGCATCTGTAGTCGAACGACCTTTTGTAAAGCCATATTGTTCATTATGAAGGAGGCTATTTAAATTAAAATGTCTTAGTAACTGCTTGAGTATTAACTTTTCAAATATTTTACTAAATGCAGGTAAGATAGAAATAGGCCTGAAATTGCCAACGTCATTTTTATTACCTGATTTAAATAATGGAATGACTTTACTACTCTTCATAAGGTCAGGAAAAGTTCCTGAGTCAATACATTTATTAAAAGTGACAGCTAGATAGGGGGCTACGATGTCTATTATATTACTTAAAAGTTTAATGGAGATGCCCCAGTAATCACCAGTGTTTTTGGATTTGAGTGTGTTAAAAACATTAACTACATCACGAGGTGTTACATGTTCGAAGCTAAATAAACGACTACTTTTAGACACACTACTAAGCAAAAGGTTTTCAGCTTTAGACGGGGACGAAGTTAAGGAGCGAGTCGTAGTTAAAGGTATGTTGGCAAAAAACTCATTAAACGCCTCAGCTACGTCAGCTGCTTTAGTAACTAATTTATTGTCGACTATAATCTCAAGTTCTTTATCTTGTTTAACCGACTTACCCGTTTCATTGTTAATAATTTTCCAAGTGGTTTTTACTTTATTATTGGAATTTTTAATTGTATCGCTCAAAAATTTCGATTTAGCATAAACACTAACCTTTTTAAATAATTTTGAATAATTTTTAACATACTCTAGGAAAGGAGTATCAAACCTGTATTTTTTCAAACCATATAACTCGTATAGTCTCGCTCTACTTTTATAAATATCTGGAGTGGCCCATTGGTTAAAGCCAGCGCTGGTGCCATTAATTTTAATAGTTTTGGTCTTGAATGTAGATTGGTACTCTTTTTGCACGACATCAAAAAGGGCTCCATAGATTTCATTAGGACTCTCGAGTTCTACTATAGATGGTGTAATTCTATGAGCTATATTATTTTTAAACTTATTGCAACGACTAACTGTATAGGGCCTGCATTCTATTTTACGCGGCTTTTTATGTAATGGCATGGGGAAGCTAGCTAATAAACCACAGTGGTCAGAAGTTAAGTCACTTAACACACATTTATTTTTGGCATCACAATCACTAAATACATTATCAAGACAAGTTGACGAAGATGCCGTGATCCTAGTAGGTTCAAAAAACAAGTTAATTAAATTATAAGACCTAAACAGATTAAGAAGTCTAATACTTAATGGAGTAACATCTAAAATATTAATATTAAAATCTCCACATAAAATTATACTTTTATTACTTGATTTTAGCCTATTGAGTGAATCCTCCATTACCGATTCAAAACTAATAAAATCACCAGAAGGGGGTCGATAAACGCAAATTATAACGTACCGCTCGAGTTCAACACAAGACAACTCAATAGTGCGCTCGATAGAAAGATTAACTAAATCTAAACGTTGTTTACATTTCAACTTGTTTGAAACAAGAACTAAAGATCCACCGCGAATGGCGTTTTTTCTTACAAATGCACTTTGTACAGTAAAATTATCATCATTGATAAACACTACTTCATGTTCTTTCAACCAGTGTTCAGTCAAACATAACACCTGAACATCATAGTTCTCCATAAATAAACTTAACTCTAGCTCTTTGCCGGACAGACCCTGCATATTTTGATGAACAACATTCAATATATGGGCCTCACCCGTTGTCGCACCTAATAGTTTAAACTACTAGGCGTATCAAAAGTAGTGTTAGTATCACTACTAACAGTAATCGATGGTACACTACAAGTACCAGTGTCACTGTGTATACTGTATGCTAAAAGATTAGCAATTTGTCTCCTACAACTAGGTGGCAAATACATTGTATATTCTGTCAGTTTGTAATCAGTGATAAATTGATTACAATCAAAATATAAATAGCATCGCTGTGACGACATGTCCTATTATAAATTAACATATTTAGATTATAAATATGCCTATTTTTGACACAGATAGTTTATATCTTGGATTGAGGTACTTTTAATTCCGGTAGTACGTTCTCGTGGGATATTTTCTGACATCCACGTGGGCGAAACCGCGGGCAAAAGCTGTGAATCATAAAAATAGAAAATGGTTAATTGTCCTGGTAAAACAGTAAGCAGGTTTACAGGTTAAAATATTACCTACAGCTAGGTTACAAAGTCAACTATTTGCCAGTGAGCCACAAGCTAGACATTTAGTCTGTATCTTGTGGGTACAAATTCCAGAGTAGAGACTAGAGAGGTGATTTCAGGTGTGGTGAGACATGTCTGCTGTGTGCGTGTGTGTAAATGAAGGTAGGTAGGTAATATATTGTATTGGTACTTATATTTTGTTTCTAGGTACACTTGTATTAACTAAAACAAACATGTTCTACCTTCCTTTTTGTTTGTAGAAGGTGTGTAAGCAAATTTGTAACAACAAAACTTAAAGCTGGTGTTTCAAGGACAGGTATTTTTTATTACTAATTACTTACTTTTATAATTAGTTATTGTACACACTTTTATGTAGGGATTGATCTTAAAGGAGGGGGGGATGGGGAGTTTTCTTATTCTCTCAAAACAACCAGAAATGTAGAAATTACAATGTTAAATTATTCTAATCCATATACTTAATAAAATATTATAACGAAGTCAAAAATGTACATTGACTACTTTTGAAAAAAAAAGTAGTTGCTACGAGGTGTGGGAACGTCTCTGATGAAGAAAATTTGGTGTTTAGAATTTTTGTTCGTTTTTCTAGATATAAATTTCGAATTGGCCTAAAAGCGGCTACACAGATTTATATAAAATTTTGGCACACAGATAGTTCATAACCTGGTTTAACACATAGGGTACTTTTAATCTCGGTAGTACGTTCTCTTTGGATATTTTCCGAGATACACGCGGGTGAAACCGCGGGCAAAAGCTAGGCATAACTAAATTAGTGTCAAAATCTTCTAACAAAAATGAACAATTTATTTAAACATGGTGCTTAGACTGCTTAGTGGAGGCCTATGTCCAGCAGTGGACGTCTTTCGGCTGATATGATGATGATGAAATTTACTTAATTTTAGATGTAAAAAATGTATTTAGAAACTTTCCAAATGCGTTTTTTACACCTAAAACGAATGCCAAATCAAATCCAATAAATTTAACTAGGTACACTATTGTATTAGGTAAGCCTGTGATGATAGTTGTATGTGTTTTAAATAAATAAATAAATCCACACGTGACTTTTGCAATTCAGTATTAATATTCTAGTTAGCCACATTTCTTATTTCCATAAAGTAATATTGCCAAATTAATCAAAACAGGTAAATTTTTTACAGCTATTTGTGACGTAGCCAACTTTTAGGATAAACGCTCTTAATATGATGATTAGAGTCGTAATCCGCTCATCCGACAGTTCCCGACTTTATCGATCC
The DNA here is from genome assembly GCA_948150665.1 of Conistra vaccinii. Taxonomy (NCBI): domain Eukaryota; kingdom Metazoa; phylum Arthropoda; class Insecta; order Lepidoptera; family Noctuidae; genus Conistra; species Conistra vaccinii. The sequence goes on along the minus strand of OX411334.1, from coordinate 9,808,745 downwards.
CTTCAAAACTGTATTGTTAAGAAACACGTTTATGTTATGACTAATGAACGATGCCAAATATTTTCTAAAAAAACATCAAACTTTATTTACTTTATCTAGTGCATTATTTGAACGCCTAAAAAACTATAAAGAATGGCCGAGTATTTTTTGTTGAAATGGATTTCAATCATCTCATACAAAAAACAATCGAAATCTATTCTGTTTACACAATTCTATTTATTATTTGGCTTGAAAAATTGTGTAAACATGAAATCATACTTATTTTTAGGAGTTTCTTTTTTAGAGATTTTACGAACTGGTATCACTCCGGCCGTGTCTTTATACATTTAGGCGATCATCGCGCGAATATGTGAACATTAATTTCGTTCATTTTGTTTGGCAAACTCAAACGCGTTTTCTTATCTTTCACTCAAGATCTTTTAAATCATCTAACCCATTATCAAACAACGACTAGGTTTTCATGTTGTATTTCTATTGCCCAAGAAAACCATTATGAAACTGTCGCGCTAGTGGCGGCATCTACATCATATTGACGCTACGCAAAATCCTGCATCGCGCAAGCAAAGTTTACCACGCGACGGGCATATACAAGGTGGAGACGACAATACAACAAAAAATTAAACGGCGGCGTGTCCATAATGCCGTTCCCATTCTGTATACAAAAATTCAATTGAATATATTCAATTGTTTTGTTATTATTATATAGCTCGGCAAAATCCATAGTCGGCTCGGGCTATTCCGTTTATCGACCCCAAAAATCCACCCTAGGGTGAATATTCTGAAATGTATGCCAGAGAATTCACCCAAGGCCTAGTGGGATAAACGGAATTTATAGGCTTAGGGTGGATCATTACATTATATTTTTTTGAAAAACTCTTTTTTTTTTTCGAAGCTAGGAATTATTTGACAGTTTCATAATACTCTTAAGCATTAGTAGTGCCAGTATTTTAATTTTTTGTTGTATGGTAGTCTCCACATTGTATACATCGACCTGGCAACACTCGTTGGGCAGTTGCTCACAGACACGACACCCATCTGGTCGGAAGATTCTCCCTTTTTAATAGAGAACATTATGTAGCGGTTAGCACTTAGTTTCATAATAAAATCTTATTTAAAAACTTATTTGTTAACACTATACGCTTTTACAAAATATTTGTTATGTTCATGTTACCCAGTACCTGAATTGTAGAGGTTAGATGAACAGTCACTTCATTTAAACTTGCATTTGGTTACGCTGGACAGTAGTCGACTCTAACATAGGTGTGAAAAGTCTAGGCAGCTGACGATGATTTTACAAAATATCAAACCAGCTAACAGCTAATTTTCCACTTTGTACATGTATGACAACTCAACTAGTACTTGAATAAGTGAAATTATATTCAAATTTAAAAAACCCTGACAGAAATATTTCCTAATTTTGTCTGTCCTACTCCATCAACAGACCCTGTTCCAATGAGCGCAAACTCGATACTTGTGCTGTAAGTTGGTAAGGGAGTTGGGTATCCTGCAACTTCCAGGTGATGCTCCAGCATCAGTTCAAGGATTCTGTTCTTATAATATTATTGAAGTAACAGAATAGCTTATTTCTATCTGTGGATGACGCTTACGTCCATTCATCAAAAAGAAAAGAGCTGATAATCTTCAAACGGCTGGACCAATTTTAATAAAAACATGTCTAAGAACCATCGCTAAGAAACCTGCTTTCAAATAATAAAAAAACGCATACAAATCGGTTCCCTCGTTTAAGAGCTACAGTGCCACAGACAGAAACACAGTCATAGTGGTCAAACTTATAACACCCCTCTTATAACCCCTCTTTTTGCGTCGGGGCGTTAAAAACACCGTTCGTCCTAAAGTCTTTGCTACCAGAACCAGGCAGGTAAACAATAACCTATAAAAGCTATAACAAAGATTAGCATAGAACTTCAAATCCCCATTCCACTACAATACTGTATAACAAAACCAATTTAATTTGAAGCGAAAACGTACTGTCCCATAATAATATCCACTAGAAGAGATTATTTCGCCGCACCGGCCTCGGTGGAATCTCATTGAGTGTTGCAAAGACGAAGGCTTATACCACGATAATCTGCGGCGCAATATCAAAAGCGTTTGCAGCCGTGTTCGGTATTATGTAAATTTTCCCCGATAAGGGAGCTGTTGGTAGACCTGGCTATGTATAAAATTAAAATATATAACACCGCGATGCGTTTACCTGGTTTGACATCTATGTATGCAGGTGTTGTAGAAACGATGCAGATGGTAAGGAAATTACTGTTAGGGTATGTTAACAGTAATTTCCTTACCATCTGCATCGTTTTACCATTACCGTATGGTAATGGTTGCTTGTTATGAGAGCCAGCTGGTGGTTTTATTTTCTTTTGGATTAGTAGGATAAAAGGATGCAATTAACTTTAGTTTTCTTTTTATCATCCAAATAAAATTTATGGGATAAACGCTTTCTGTGAGAATGGACTTAGATGAAATTCTGCTGAGATGAGCCTAGAAAATTTACTTACTCTACTTTATTACCCGTTAACTTGTGAAGCCTACTTAGCTGTGATAGTTTTCCCTTTAATTTCGTTATACATATACAGGGTGTCCGAGACATCGACGCAAAACCTGTTACCATGGATTCAGCGTGCGTTGAAATTTTTCGTCGATTATTTAAAAAGAAAAACAGCTATTTCATAGAAAAGATGTAATACCTACGCAGTCAAAATGTATGGAACAGCTGTTTTTTTTAATAACCGACGAAAAATTTCAACGCTGGGGGTTCAGAATCATGTGCTGAATCCATGGTAACAGGCTTCGCGTCAATGTCCCTGACACCCTGTATACTACTGCTGTAATTTTTTTTATGTATCCAAAACCAACCATTTAGCTGGCATGCGGTGGGTCTTAGTCAGTAAGAGTCTGACACGCCCTCCCGCTCCGCGCAGAGCGGGAGAAGTTATTTGATGACTATCCTCCCAAAAAAAAAAAGGGGTTGGACATTTGACTCTAACAAAAACTTGCACTTTAAAGCTTAATATTTCGCAAACGGATCCCTGAATCCAAAAATGGTTTTCGCAAACTCACAATATTGAACGATATTTCCAACGATATCTATATATAATATGTATAGTATACCCATGCCAAATTAGATCTTCCTAGTACAAAGAGTCCCTGAGTTAAGCCGCGGACAAACAGACAAACGGACATGATGAAACAATAAGGGTTCCTTGTTTACTATGGAACCCTAACTATATTAGGGTTCCGTAGTAAACAAGGAAGTAAGGTTTTTTACGATCACAAAAAATTTAGGCAGAAAACGCCGCTGTAATTAATAGTTTTACATGTTAGCAAGTCGCAGAGATCTACTATTTTAATTACCCATAGAAACCGCCCTTGTGATCCGAACAGATAAAATTATTGCAACCCATTTTGAAATGTTCAAACCTAAATAGGACGATACTCACCGCGAGTATTCGTTTAACGAGTTTATTTTGCAAACATTCGTTGCGTCAATGTATGTTCGTTGAGTAACTCGCGCAACGAGTGTGAAAGATCGCTTCGTGAAATGGCTCGTGGTACTTATCTCTCTAACTGTTGATATCTGCAAAAATAAACATAAAATAAAAGATTGCTAACATTACCTACAGCTACATAACATCATAATCAAAAAGTGATCACAGATCAAGTAATCATATTGACATTGCATATATACAAATACTATTTTCATTTAATAGGTTATTGCACTACACAGCTGTTGCATGTGCGTTGACTTATCGTCATTGAAATAAGAGTCAAATTACAATGTAGTTATATTAAAGTCTATGCAAAGAAATCAGATATTTAATAACAGACAGAGCGCTATTGAACGTGTGAGTGCAGTACCGTTCTGATAATTCAATACGGAGCACTTACAAGTACGATATTGGGTTCTAAAAGGTATGGCTATTGTGAAATAAAGCTCCTGACTGCATACTATCCTTGTACCTACCTGTGAAAGGCTGATGGATTCCAGTTTGGATTACGTAGCTACTACGATACTACAGAGAAAATACTGTTTTAAACGATTTTGAAGTAAGTAAGCAATTCTTATATTCTTATAATTCCATAAAAGATAATTGGCTTGTAAAAAAATGAGCATACCCTAAAAATTTGGGTTTGTAAGAAATTAGGTTTTAGATAATGGCCTACATGTTTTGTCATAGATAATGGGCGTAGAAAGTAAAAGATACGGTAAGTAATAGTATACGAGTAGGTAACTGAATTAAATAATAAAAAAAAACTATCTTCCAAGCAAATTGACAAATATTAAAAGGAGTAGCTACTTTGATTATTGGTTGTGATTTGACGAGGTTCTTGTAATTTTTAGGGTTCCGTTGCACCCGAAGGGTGCCAAACGAAACCCTTTTACTAAGCCTCCGCTGCAGAGTGTTCCATTGGACCAAAAAAATTTCCCTCTGCTGTTTATGGTATTTATCGATCAAGGGCTGTATTTATATTGCATAAGTAGAACACCCACGTGTCGATTTCAAATACTTTTTCTTTTTTTCACTGATGAAGTTTAGGTGATCTTTTCATTTAAATAATTAAAATTAATTCTGAAAACATAACTGTCCAAGATATTTATTTTATATAAATATAATCTAATAGAACATCTTTGGGCGTATAATTTCCAGTTTTTAAATTTGGAAAATCACCTCCTGATACGGAGTAATTTCTTTTTTTCAGAGTTTCGTTTTTATTTTTTTTCTCCCTAAAAACGCAAAATTGCGACTTGACACTAGCACAGAAATATTGCTCGTAACAAAGCCTATCACTGATAAAAAAGTCACGTCGCAGTGTCGCGGTGTTTATATCGCGGTCGCCATACAAGAAACGTGATTTTTTTCGGCGTTTTATGCTAAATATCGTACGGTGGTGCGGAAGCCTTCGTGTGCGAACCAGATTCGCACTTGGCCTTTTTTTTCTTTTACATTAATGTAGTGCTCTTTTCATAGACTTTTTTAGAATAACCTTTTATAGTAACATTTCCAACGAGCTTTTTCATTTTGAAAGCTATGTTAACAATTTCTTTAAGATTAAAAAAAAAAGATGCTTTGAAAGTAAATTTTGTGTACAAATAACTATAACATAACATCAAGCCTGTATTCCTCGAAGGGTAAGGCAGAGGTGTACCTATAGTACACCCAAATTTCGCCAGAGCAGATAAAACTTTAAAACGGTAAAAGTAACATTTTACTTCAAAACGCAATAACTTCAACAAAATTTAAATCGTTTCGTTCATCAGAATGGGATGCAACTCAAGGCCACATAAAAGAGGTTACAGGCAGAGTACCTATGTATAAAAGCTATGTATATAGGTGCACCGGCTGTTGTGAATGGGCCAGTTCAGGGCCAGTTTGTGTGTTGGTCGACCGTACTGTGGCCTGTATTGCTTTTGTTAGAAAGCCACCTAGAGGCTCCGGGTTTTACATTTTGGGAAGCACCTGTTTAAGATCGGATTTAGTCCTAATATTATATGTATAACTATTTTGAGTACAGTTGAATATACTTTTAGCCGTCTCAGGATATTGAGGCGTGAAATCAAAATAAACTAACTGTCATATTCAACGCTCTTAGTAAAGGAAAACAAAGGTTAAAAAAAGCACTCGACTTTTATAATTTTCCTAAGTTGACAAATACTTTCAAGACTTTCACACTTAGGTTAAGAGAGTAAATAAATAATTGGAGAGCCATTAAAATTCAAACAGAAGTCTTGAACAATCTCCTGACTTCTGGGTCACGATCACATCAAAGCCGTACCTATCAAAGTCCTTGTACTCGAGTCCAAAGTCTTGTACTCAAGTACATCGCAGTTCTCGAATTGAAGCCGCAGACACAATAGATATCAAATTGGGAACACGGGAGGCTTTAATTACATAACAGGTTACTATTCCGATATGCAAATTTTACTGCCATCAGAATTATGGAAATTGTTTTATCCAGTTAAGATAAAGTTAAGTGAATTTTAAGGCATGCAGTTAACATTTTCACGATTAAAAACCACAAACTAAGTATAAAGCCTTGTTTTAGGTTTAAAAAATCTACGAAGCTGCTTAAGAATTACCTTGTAAATCCCGTCTCTATCTGTCAGAGAAATCTTAGCTCCGGAAAGACCGTCTTTAACGGCTCTTTTTCTCTGAAAAATGGTTTTTAAAACATGTTTGAGAATGAGATCGTAATTTGTGCCAATATGAACATATTGTAATTTATAAATTAGCTTTTGGCTGCGGGTTCACCTTCGTGAAGGTCGAAAAGTATCACACGGGAGCGTTTTACCTGTAAAAAAGTATCCTATGTATTGTTCAATCTTTTTACCCGACTGCCCCAGAAGGAGGGTAATGTTTTTCGAGAGTATGTATGTATGTATGTCTATTTCTTTGGCACGCTCTGTAGCCTAAACGGCTTGATAGATTTTAACATAGGAGGTGTCGTTAGATTCGTCTTAATCGTAGAAGTGACATAGGCTATATAATATTTATGTACCTATTGCATCTGCAAATACAAAAAAAGGGAGGGGAAGGTTTTTTTTAAATAAATTATAACAATATTGGTATCAAATAAAAGCTGGTAATGTGTCAATTACAAATTAAGATATATTGATAATACTAAAAAAATTGAAATAAAGAAAATTATTCAAAAAACAAAAAACCCGACTGCAAAAACTTAAAACTGAAAAGAGAAAAACAAGCATTATAATCTATAGAATTCTGGTATCGCAGGTGGGGACAATAAATATAACAATAATAGCCGGAAATATGGTGTACCTAACTTTTGTTTGTTCCCGGGAGCCTGCGATACCAAAATTCTATAGATTATAATGCTTGTTTTTCTCTTTTCAGTTTTAAGTTTTTGCAGTCGGGTTTTTTGTTTTTTGAATAATTTTTTAAGACAAATACTTCCATAATACCTACATTGATTTCATATAATTCTCTTGAATGCTTTACTGGGAGCTTTACAGGCGTGCGCCTACGCGGCGCCTGTAAAGTTCCCAGTCCGCATGTATTTTCCGACGTCTTCAACAATCATCGTCATATTTCTAGCGACAGACGTTTTCAAGCTGTCAGTTTTATTTTAGAGTGCGTTTCCGTAATGTTGGCTCTATTGTTAAATAAAAAAACGGACCTATTAGGTAAGGCCTTAGCGGCGTAGCGTATTCGTTTTGGTCCTACAACAGTAGAGCCAACATTAAAGCATAGGAACTATTTGATGAAACTCACTCTAGCTCCCTCACATGTCTATTTGTCTGGCTCCTGCTTAATACTCTCACCCAACCCTTGTTAATAGTGAGTGTAACTTACTCTTCCTACCTACCTACTTATGTACTCTTACACAATAAATTCCACACCCGATTCCGAGTTTTCGACTCATACTAGGTGTGTTACAGGATGTAACCCATTAGTGTTTAGAGCCAAGTTTCGACGTGTTGAGCTCCCCGTATCTAATCTAACTTGGTCGAAAACTGATGCTGGGGCGCACCAACTTGTATCAATTTTGCGTTTGTATTTCAAGGAGTTAGTTGAGGTTAATCGATATGCTTTCAATATTTGGGATAATGTTAATAGTTTGATTGAGTTAAGTTTTAGGTATTGTAGTTATAATATTTTAGCGTTTTGAAGGTGTATTTACAGATGGAACTGTTTTTTGATTGATATTTGCAGGAGACAGGTACACTGCTCTAATGCAAAGTTTGCTCGTTTTGATCTTTTATTTATTGAGATGATTATCGTAAACAAATCATAAGACTGATTATAATTTAAAAAAAATTCTTTCGTCTCGCTTTCCTGCAATCTGTGGGAGTGATTTTGTGAAAAGGGACGGAAGTATGTAACAGGAAGCTGGGGAAGAGCGCGCTATTTGATTTGATCAATGTGCGCGCGTGGTGCTGCAGTTGGCCGTCAGATGGTACCAACCCATTTTCCGAGAGGTTGGTACTGTAGTGGTTACACCGCCACATACAAACTACGCAACGAAGACATGACGTCACTCAATTCCTGCATCGCACAGTTAGAGTTTACCGAGCGAAAAACATAGATAAGACTATCCGAAATCAACATATGGGGGCAGTTGCCCGCCAGACATAATACCCGTCTGGTTGGAGGATCCTCCCTTTTCTATGGTGGATGAGTGAACTTTACACCCCTGTTCCTCATACCCCTAAAGTACTGTCAGCCAAGATGTTACACCATCACACCTATTACGCGTTGAGAATTGATTATTAATTCATTTTAATTTCCAAGTCTGTAAATCAATCAAAAGTGTTTATAAGCTATTTATAAATGAATGAAGAAATAGATGTTGGCTTATCGTAAAGTGAAATTTGAGCAATCTGGGCTAAAATATGGACAACTAAAATTTGTTCACAGAGTATTTATCACTTGACAAATTGCCTAATTTATAATCTAACTTAAACCATTTATCCAATCATTATATCCATTCGAAGATTATTTTAAGTAATAAAACAAGTTATAGTCATATATTATGACAAGCTTTATCTGGTTAACCATTCACTAATGTAATGTGTTTCAAAGTTCACAGCTTACTTAAAAAATATTAACAAAGTTGTAGCACTCTTTGCTGCTATGTAAAAAAGTTTGAACAGTATTATGCAAACCCCATTGTGTCTACATACTTTCAAGCCAACGTTTCACGCCAGCTTATTTCAGCATCTACAATTAGGTTGCTTTTTGTAGAATTAGCCCACACAAGCTAACTCGAGCTCCCACAAAAAGGATTGTTTGCATGCATGACAAGCGCACAATTACATGTGTAGCTAGCCTTACAAAGATTTGAATTAGCGTTTCGTGAGTCAGCTGTCTAGGTTTTAATGTGAGTAATTTCAGTTTTCAGTCGACTGAAGACTGAGGCGGTCTTGACAGTAATATAAGACTATCAGTAGCAGTAATATCTATTTGCTTTATGCACGTCCAAATTTTTGTAAGTAGGGGAAACCGAAGTATTGTGGGCCCCCGAAGAAAGATGGACACCCCTTCTTTCTCGCAGAGTAATTCACTGTGATATTCTAAACTAGTCGGATCGCGTTCCAGTCGACCTCGCGCTTGCGAGACAACTAATTTTGTGTGGGAAACTGGACGTCACTCGTAGACAAAACGAAAAATGTAACTAGACGCTTTTAAGACTTTGTTTTCATTTTTAAATCTGTATTGTAACTAATTCGTGAATTTGTTAAATTGTAATTTATTCAGTTAATTACTACGTTCAATTATGTGACTAAATAACTAGACTGAAGTAATAACCTTAGGGGCATTCCGGGCGGGGCAAAATGAGCAAGGTACCCGTTTTGCCTAATTTGGTAATTTTGTTAAGTTTATCTTTTTTCTGCAGGTACAATAATTATTATAGTTCGCCACTACCATGGCGGTGGCGAGACCCTTCACAGTTGATTACTCCTTGCTCGGGTTTAGACTTGCATAAGAGTATAAGACTGGGTATGCCTTATTATTATACCCCGCATAATTATAAAAGATCACTCAGTTTTTTTTTTTACTTTCGGTTATCTCAGAATTCTAGTCGACTAACATAATTATAATACGTAACATAATTATTATAATTTTAAAAAACATGAATGAGACTAATAAATACCTAGCTTTTGATTTTTTTAATTATCTTGTTTTTCTATTGTTTTATTCAAGATTTCCCTTAAGGGGCAAGCATTGCTCCGGCTTCCCTACCTAAGTAAAAATGCTCATAATTTTGATAGAAATGCTTCTAAAAATAATTTATTACGTCAATGCATCGCTAGAGAATAGAGTAGCGTTTTTTTTCTGATAATGAGGCTAATCACGAAAAATTGGTTGTAAATGATCTTATAGAAACCTATTTATCTTTTGAAGTCTACACGTGTTATGTTTGAGACAAATATTTTGCATAACGCTTCAATGTACAGTCATTAAATTAATTAATACATTTCCTGAGTTAATGGATCCCAGTAGTATCGGAATGCCGGAATTAACGTCCTTCATTTTCATTTCATTATACACGTACGCCACCCCGTGGGTGTCGTGAGAGGCAACAAATACATTCGATGGTCGTTGAATGATAATGACATAATTCGACCAGGAATTGGCTTTCAGAACCGGAACGTAAATTATGAGAATAAGGCTGACTGTCCACTAGTGTAGTGGAGAGGAGAGGAGCGGAGCTGTGCCAATATTAACCAATGGAATTGCATGAAATCTCCGCCCCATTTCAGTGGACAGGGATTAGTGAACTAGTTTAAAAATTAATACAAAACCGAGAAGCGGAGCGAGGAAGCGGAGCAGGGAAGCGGGAAAAAACCGGCCGCGGGAATTTGCAGCTCACTCAAATTACTCGTCACGTGAACTCGGCCTAGGTCCGCACAGTCCGCAACTCCGCTCCGCACTACTTCGCTCCGCATCAATGGACAGACACAGTCTGCAACTCCGCTCCGCATTACTCCCTCGTGCAGCTCCACTAACTCGCTGCGCGTCAATGGACAGGCAGCCTAATACCCAACTTTTAATTTGTAACCTCCTTATGTATTAACATTGCTTTAACTTAAGAGGCTGACAACAGCTAAAGCTCAGTGTCGGCCTGCATAAAAGGGAAAGTGAAGTGCGATGACACAACGCTGGTAATGTATTGCAAAATATGAAGCAATTTACATTAAAAAAAAAATGATCGGACAAATAAAATTAAAACACTATTACTATTAATATATTATGTTGCTTGTAGAATAATCTGACAAAATTCAGAATGATTGCATATTGATCGTTAAAATAATTTTTGGAGAAATTCGTGATTTTTTTCTATCGTATAGTTGTATTATGTTTTCAATACACTATCTAACTAGCATATACTGAAGAATATCATATATTTTTCTGATTTTGTTTACTGCAGTGTATCATAATATATTAGGTATTATAAAACTAGCGTTTAGCTTCTTTAGTCCCCAGGAGGTAACGTCAGTGTAACCATAATATATATTGACGTGCAACGTTTATAAATATCAACAAAGTTGAAAATCTACAATTGAAGACGTGTAAATGTAGTTATAGGAAAAGAGACAGACCTATGAAAAGATGGACAGCTTGTGTGAAAGGTGCTAACAAGGAAGGCAGTACACAAAAAAGTGAAGGCTGATCGATATATGGAAGGAAAAAACGTATAGCTCTGACCCCAAATAAATTGGGATAAGGGCAGAGGGGTGATTATTACTCCGGTAACTTACGTTGTGGGTTATTGGGGTTTTTATTATTGCCACAATAAGGGTTGCCTGATCAAAAATGGAGAAGCCTCATTTTGTTACACGTAAGGTTTTTTCAACGGGGTGCTGTGTTACCTTCAGTAAGGTTACTTACTATAGTAGTCGCGTTTTAGAATGGCATTAGCGGTCATTGCCCTTTCCCTATTATCTCTTAGTAGGAATCCACTATGTACGGTTTTTCATTATTGGAACATGTTGAAGATCATGATAGATATGGATCCAGAACGTTAACGGACTTTATTTCAGTTTTTGGAATAGAGATGCTAAAAAATGTTGTGGGTCACGGGCCGCTATTGTCATTGTCATGTCGCAAAGAAAATACCGGAGAGTGACTATTTTTTCGTCTGTCAGTCCCACCAAACATTGGATATTTCACGTCTATTATGTTTATGACAGATTCAATTTATTTTTTAAAGTAATTGCTTTCGAATTGAAAAAAGCTGACGGCTAACATAAATTCAATCCTAAACGAAGAGCCACAATATAAAAATTAAAGTACCCATAAAGTTTCAAATTTAACAACCACCTAATCGTCGCTTAATAGATTTTTAAAGAGTTCATGATGAAAAACGAAGATCAAAAGTTTATTAAATGGCGCAGTAAAATTGCTGAGTGGTTCTCTAGAGGAAAATTTTAGATAGCTTTTCTAAGCATTTCTAGGGAATAAGATACCTAAACCATTATCTTCTAAGAACAGTGGCGTTGGATCTAAACCAATTTAAGACTACTTTGGACAATAGTTCTTTGCAGCTACTTTAATCAGTTGCAGTTTGTACAGAGGTGGTAAACATTTTCAGAGGTATAAAACTTTAAATCGTGTAATTAAGCCGGCAGTTACGAATTTCGGAGAGCTCAGGTAAGATTTAAATAATTAATTTGAAGTGCAGACATAAACTTTAAAAATAATTATATTATTCTTCTGCACTAAACTTATTTTTATGGTTTTCTAGCTGCGCTCCGCGGTTTCACCCGCAAAAGTCTCGATCCTGTGGGAATATCGGGATAAAAAGTTCTAACCCAGGTCATGGTCTACCCATGTGCTAAATTTCATCCAAATCCGTTCAGCCATTTTAGCGTGAAAGCGTAACAAACAAATAAATCACTATAAGTAAGAATGAAGATTTTGTACTTTTCGAAGTCCACGTAACCATCCGTAATTTTGTGTTGGTTCTAAATGCAAAAATCACACACCTGTGATTTTATAAGTTTACCTCGACAAAAAGATGACAATTTTTTTACATCTTCAGCTGCTGAACTACACGGTATGGCAAACTTCTCGGAACTCGCGGAGAATTCCGTATCCGGAATTCCGTAGTAACACATAAAGCTGAAGTGTGAAGTGTAAGTTCTTCGCGTAATTAGCGTCTAGTGTTGCTTGTGTGTTGCAATAGATTTGCAAATTGTTCGGATTAACACAATCTCTTAGGAAGATTTTTGTCGCAGTTAATATTAAAATGTTGACTTTGAATTTACGTATACAATTTTTATGTAGGTATTTATGATGCCCAAAAAAGTTCACTAATGGAATTCCTTTGTTTTGTGCTTACATTTTCAGTTATATCTTTTTTGCAGGCGTTTTATGCTGTGTAAATGAAAACTCTTTTTTTTTCATAACAGAAAGAAAGAACCTCTATACTTAAAAACAATATTTTCTTTTAAAATAAGAACCCAAGCAAGCCGCCTTTCTATTCTATTCAAAAACTCTTTTGTAAAACTCAAAAAACAAAGACGAACCTAATTTAGCAGTACCTAGAACCTACCCCTTAAATAATGCCTGCCACATAACTATAACGTTATTATGATGTATGCCAGGGCCCAGGTGTTGTCTCGATACCCCGCAAGTTATAGACGACATAAAGTGGAATTCTGTCCCTATACCATCCCACTCAACGTTACAACAATTTGATATTGATTTACTGAGAATCTTATTAGTAATACTGACATCGACAAGTGACAAAATAATGTCTCTTAGAATACAGGCTATCCTAGTCTAAGAGGCAGGGTTATACATTTTGTACAGATTTAGCAACGTGTAAAGAATTATATTGTACATTTTGTGTTTCTGTATTTTTTTGTGAATAAATCTTTTATTATTTAATTAATGTTTTTTTTATACAGTTCTTGCTATTAGCTCATATCCTATACTATTATACGAGCAATATTTGCAATATATTTAAATATATATTATATATTTTTTTGTAATCACGATTTCTCGAAAACGGCTCTAACGTTTTCGATGAAAGTTGCAATATAGGGGTTTACGGGGGCGAAAAATCGATCTAGCTACGAGTCATATCTGGGAAAATTCGTTTTCTCCGTATTTTCTTCCGACCAGAGCTCGGTCGCCCAAAGTTTAGAACAAGATGGCTACACTAGAATAGTGGCATGGCAGCATGGAATTAGTATGAACTATCCTATACTATTAAATGAGAATTCTATATTTTCACCCGAGCAGAGCTTGGTCGACCAGGTACTTTATATTATTTAATTTATTAATCATACATTAGTTTAGTTATGTATTAAACTAGTAGTTTTTTTTATTTTTTGTCCTTAGATCCCCACAAATAAATCTTAGTAATTATTTTACAAAACAATTCCAGTCTGCTTGCATAATTGTTTGAGCGCATAATTATTATCTATTTATTTAAAGAGTAATTCAAGTGTACTTACAAGTTTTTGTTTCAATTGTATTCATTACGAGTGAGTGTTTTTTACTAATGTATTTTTATGATATAACGTGTTGTTTATCTAGTGTTTACCTTTGCTTCATCAAGGAGGATATGATAAAGCAAAAATTGAGAATCGAAAATAAATTGCCATTTTTTGCATTACGATTTATTTCGTTTTTGAATACTTGCCAAGCCAAGCAGCAGGCCCATGGGAGGCTTTTAAACTCTTATGGTGTCAGAGTGGTTAGTCACTAACCACACGAAAAAGAAGAAGAAGAAAGAAAGAGACAACGAATAATTACGAATAACTGCATTTCGTTTATCAATATGTTCAACATCCAGTTATTAATATTAGGTATGACAAAATTGACACAGTTTAAGCAAAGAGGTATGGAAATATTATTTTAATATAGAAAAATATGGAAGAATAAGATGTTGCGTCGACCCCAAATAAATTGGGATAAGGGCAGGAGAATGATGGTGACATGACACTAATGATTGACTGTCGAAAATCTTTGAACGCAGTTTTTCATAACTCTGAATTTGATGACATGGAGAACAAACACTACCTTTCGCCGATTTTTGAATTGCGAATTTGAAGATGAGAACTTTTCAAACTCTTATTTAAGGTGCTTCCTTCAATGGAACTCGCGATACGCATTTTTTAAAAAAAAAAATTCTTTAGCGGCTTTGTGCACTTTTTTTGGGATGGGTAAAAATTTTTAAACTCGCGTTGACACGTGACCTAATCGAAAATTCGTAAGACGGAGGAAGAGTACAAATGTTGTTGACAGCGCACTCTATTTTATTTTTTTGGAATTTTTTAACGGAGCTACAGCTTTCGTTCTTGTACTGACAGCAAGTCACATAAATTCCTGACATTTTCGTTAGATGGCGTTACATTGTATCAAAAAGTTACTTAGTGTTCACTTCTATCGGCAGTCTCTTTTTTTTTTTGCAGATAACTTACTTGAAAATTAATTTTCACGGGCTGCACTGAAGGAATCACCTTAAGTAATACTAAAGTTTTCAATTTCAAATTCTTAATTCAGAAACAGAGAGAGTTTGAGATTTACCCGTACAGACTCATCAATGAATATGCTTAATTTCTTTGTTTGGATTTTACTTAGAATTATTCACAGAGCTCCTATCAAACATATCAATAACAGATAAATAATTATACAAACGTGTTTGAAACAACCTAATCATTAACCCTAAAAATCTACACTGTTAATATTAGACGAAACCAACAAACATTATAAATAAAACGTGATTGTTTCTGAGAATATGTATAAATAAAACAAACAAATAAATATACTCGAGCCATTAACTTTACAGGTACATCAAAGACCAGAGGCAACAAAACAAATCTTTGTTATTTTCTTTAGATTGTTTGAGGAAATTATACAAAGGCAATTGTTTAGAAGTTGTGAGTTGCTATTGGCAACGGACCTGTCATAGGTTTATCGAACTCAGTGTGTATATTTTTGTTATATTGTAATCATCAGTATTTCGTTAAATAGAGTTAGCTCACGTTCGCATTTAATTCGAAAATATCACGGCGGGATTTAATCGCGCACTGGATTTTCAACTCTCGATGTTGACACGAGCGTTGAGAATTCAACAGAGTGCAACCCCATCGCGTCGAAAAATCACACTGTTGGATTTTGAACTCTTGGCGCTAAGCAGATCCTTGAAAATCCAGTGTGCGAACAGAAATCGCCCCTGGTAAAAATCGCCCGTGCGTACCTGGACTGACTGTAGTGTAATAAAGTGTAAATTAGCTTTGTCGTTTTAGTCATAAGTAAAAGTTTCATGAAAACGCCCACAAGATGAAATTAAGTTATGTATTTTTAGCCAACAATAAAAGACATCCAAAATATTTATCTCATAACAAATTGAATCAGCCACCATATCGCAAAAACATTGTCAGCACAGTAAAGCTAGCAAATATTGAATTATGCCTTATTTTTTGGTTCACTGATTCCAACGAAGGGAGCTACCAAACATTCCTGACAGACCGATATGAAGACATGACTCGAGGATCTCTCCCTAATAAGGATTGAACGTAAAAATATATTACCCATCAAGCGAAAATTTTCTTAAGTTTACGACTCATTTTCATGAGAGTAGACGCTTGGCGGAGATCCAATTACTGGATTTGCGGCGCGGAGTGATTTTTTTTATTCGGGTTCGCCACGTGTTTTTAGTCTAAAGGACAATAAAGATGAAATACTGGATGGTAGAACACGAAACAACACGAATGTTTAACTACGTGGAAGTAAAGTGCCTGGACATGCCGATTTTTTTTAAACTAAGAGCCATCGCGCTGCAAAAATGACAAAAAAAATATTGCAGCTAGATGGCATAGTTTGCATTTATAATACATATAGCCGTTAACACATTAGTTTTATTATCTTGTTCATTTTTTATTAAATGTGATGCCAAACCAAATACTGCGACTGTGAAGCGGGATCAATCCTGACATCATTGAGTTCTAAATGGAATCGAATGGGATTTGGGTGAATTATTGTCAAAATTACATTAACCCGTTACAAATAAACGTCAAATAATATTTGTGATGCTCCAAACGATGTGTCGGTACATCGCACATCGCACGTCTAGTTGGCTGTACATCTTACTGACAACAAAAGGCAATCGGAATCATCCCAAAGGAGCCATTTTATCTTAAGTTGGAACGAAAATAGCTTGAAAGGCGACAGTTTGTTTAATAGCATAGCTTATGTAACAGCTTGCGGTACAGTGAGAGGAAGCAGTCGCGAACGTTTGTACCGCAGATTGCAAATCGACTTACTTAATGTTCGATTGAATAAAAAATGAAAGTAACCATTTTGTACCTATTTAAAATTTTAAGCTGTTGATATTAAGATTATTTTTCATTCATAGAAATTGCGCATGAAAAGATTGGGGCATTATTGTATACATCATGTAAAAGCTTGTCCTATACGTGAGGGTGTTCTTAGGTATCGTAATGAGAGTCTATTTATGTGGTAATTTTCAGGAAAAAAGAATAAAATAAATTCATCTAATTTTTTTCAATGCGGTATTTTACCGGGTAATATCATGGGGCACTGGCGGGCGTCGTTTAGCGGGTGTCTACAAGTCATAACTTATGACCCCTGTTGAAAATGTACTTTTTTTATGGATTTGGGGTAATTCTGGTACTAAAAATGAGATTTTTAAATAGCCATAACTTTTTTATTTTCAATAATATTAAGATTTTGTATTACTTTTAGGTAAGTATTGTTATTTTGCAGTACCTATGTTCCAGTTTTGGATCTGACAGGGTTTTTTTTACGTATTGTCTATTTACGAGTATATTTAAAATGATACTTCGGAATTTTGATTGTTTTGATCGAATAAAAATTGTATCTCCCCTACATTTTATATGTTATTTCTTCTGTACAAATATTTCAGGAACGGTCCTGAAATGCATAAATAAACTGCATCGTCTTGCCCCGATATGACTGTCTGCTGGTACAGGAAATTACTTTATATCGATCAATGAAAGAATAATAAATATAATTCCATGTTTGCAGATTTGAATGAATCAGACAATATGTGGACGGAATTTGTATGATCCCTTGCTAGACCAGACCATACTTTTAGATGAGGGATGAATGGAATAAAAGAAGTTAATGTATTAAAACACTACTGTATTGTCTGAATGTAAAATGAGCTTAATGAACTGATGGTGTGGAATGAGTGACGCGGCCTTTGTTGACTAATACGAGAACGTCTAGCTGCATTGATAGCCCAACGCGAACTGAACTAATTATGACTTGAAATGAATGAGTTGCGTAAACTGCTGAATTGCAGAATGTGCGGTTGCGCCGTACAGAATTCAAAGAACGCTTCGTGTTGTATCGAATTTTATGGAAGGAATTCAGTCTCTTCATTAAAGAATTATCTGACTGAAGAAGGTAAGTAGGTACATATGTTGTCGCGAATAGCAACACGGAGCTGTGCAATCAATACCTATTTGATGATATAGTCTCAGGAGATGCCAAAGAAGTCGAATGTATATCCAAATATATCCTGGTCCAATGTATATCCCGATTTCTTCACCTGTGTGTGGATTTCGTGATATTTGTTATATCTACCTACTGATGATAGGTAATTGATAAGTTTTAAGTAACTAGGAAATAAAAAAAAAACATGGAATGTGTATGTCTGAATGTGGAATGTGTGTGTACTAATAGGTACATCTCTACCCACCCTTTGTGCAAATAGGCGTGAAGTTATGAGTTATGTAGAAAATTATCATGGTCTCACTAACTCTAGGTTTTTTGTTATTAGATTTACATCTCCCTTTATAGGAAATGTTTTTTTTGTCCTCAACGGGGATCGTCTTGGCCTAATTATCACCTGATGGTAAGTGAGCCGACGGTGGAAGCGAGGTTCACCCGGAATCCTCAACCACAGAGGAACTGGCTATTTTAACTACAACTGACGAAACACAGCAATGCTGTTAAAATTGTTGTTATGGCGATTGACTGACAAGATAACTTAGAACAAGCCCTACCACCAACCAAACCGAGCCAAAAGTTCTGCCCTCACTGGAAATCGAACCTTTGTGTCTAAGACAACTGGTCCACTAGACCACGTGGCGGTTAAGTAAAAGCCTTTTATATCCTGCTTCCGACAGTAGGTATAAATAACTTTACAGAAAGGGTTCATGATATTATTTTACCCTTGAAATATTCTTAACGCGCTGTGTCGCCGAGCTAGCAAGAATATTCTCTAAAATTCTTGGATAAACTTTAATAATGTTATACTCAGTTCGCGAACTGTTTATCATAGAAATAGTACTGTCAATCATTTTATCTGGAAGTTGATAGTTGGTGTTATCTTGGCGAAATTATTCTGTCTGAGTTTGTGAGAAGATTTGCGTTTTAATTATAAATTTGTGTTTCGTTAAACTTATTATTAATATTTTTAATTATTCAACATTTTCTTTACACACGCACACATTTTTTTTTCATGTAAACGAAGCAAATGAAATTAAATGAAATCTTTTATTGTCAGATATGAAATCCATATATAAGTTTCAATAAATACACACATATATTACATATCAAGTATAGGATAGCAAAACAAGTATGTAAGGACCTAAGCAGGTGGCGTTCTGTTGTTTCTGCTTACCACCATGGGAAGAAGGCGTGAGTTTATGTATGGATGTATGTAACATATTCTTGAAAAAAAATAACCTCTAAATAATTCGTGGTGCGTTCTAGAGTCACCGCCTAATGGGATCCCAATGAGGTCTCTTTAGTTATAGATCTCTTTGCCATCGAAGTATTGACCATCGACTCTATTTACGCTTCAACGGTTTGGTTTGATTAATAAAATGATAAGAATAAATATTCATCATCATTTCAGCTGAAAGACGTCCACTGCTGGACATAAGCCGCCGCACAAGCACCGCTTCTTCGACCGGTTCGGTGTAAAGTATTATATTACTTTTACTATTGTCAACTTTTTTGTTCATTCCTCAAAAGATCGTTTTAGACACTGATCTAAATGGTCATCACCATGAGGTGATCACCGACACTCTTTTAAAATCCTGACAAAATCTAAGTGAGATCATTCTCACTAAGATTATGAGAGAGTTTGTTTCATCATTTCTTCTCAGGGGTTTTCAGATAGTTACGGAATGTCGATTCATTTCATCCATCAATCTTTTTTTTAATATGATAAGTATAAGTAATTCCGATATTTACAAAGTGAAAGGAAAAATGAAATGGAATTGTTTATTCCATTTCATTTCAGCGGGTTCGTGGAAGACCCAAGCGTAGATGGCGGGACGAACTTGACGTTTATAGGGGTGTTTTCTCGTGGACCTACTTTTTTGTCCTACCAGTAGGTCCACGAGTGTATGTTATTTCTGTTGGTCCTACTGAACTGTTGAAACCAACATGAACCTCCTGTATAAAGAATTTTAGGAGTCACGTGTGACTAGGTAGCTTGCAGGCGTTTCTTCGGAGAACGCTCTGCTCAAGACAAATGACAAGTTATTTGCTGTGTCGAAGCAGTGCTGTTATGAGTTCCTTGAGTGACCTTCAGTCATCATACTGCTTTCATATTGCGTAGACCTCCCTTTTAGTACATACCTCCTTAAAAGAATATCAATGATGCTGATATAACATTTACAGCCGTTTACTTCTTTTTGACTAATAAAATATTAACTTAAGTTTTATCTAAGTATTGGTCCATATTGGCTCAGGATCGAGTCGAGTGGAAAAAGGAAAGGGAGGCCTTTGCCCTGCAGTGGGACAATATGGGCTAATTATTATTATTATGAAAACAATATATTTCAACCAACAAAATCTTACGCCCTTGCTTAACATTGCCGACTCGTAGCGGATTATCACACCAGTATGACAAACAATGCAGTCCGTTTTTCGATCGATTTTTTATTCCTGGTTACTGGGCCAGTAGACAAGTTATATTGCTGTATATAAATATGTATGTAGTGGTAAAACGTCTCTGCTTAAAAGCAACAGGTGTGCTTTAGAGTATTTAATTGTTCAGTCAGGTTTAGTTGGGAAAGCAGGCCTGTGAAATTCATAAAGCAGTGATCAAACTACCGCTTGATTGAAAAGCACCTACAGGCACAAACGCAAATAAAATTTATTATCAGAACTTAACATCACGCCTATAATCCCCGAAAAATTAAGCAAAGGTGTACCTATACTACATCCACATTTCGCCAGTTATGTTTAAGTCCCATGTAATAGGGGGCGAGCCTATTGCCAACATCTCGGCACAAATCCAGACTCCGGGCTGCCACTGAGAAATTCCAGATTTAAAAACTCAATAACTCTGTTTTTGTGTGACTCGGGGATCACAAGACGTCATGCATAACAGCAGTAGCGCTAGCCATCACTAGACCAACGAGATAAACTAAAAATAAAAACTGTAAGGTACCTACCTACTCAAATATAATGTAAACATTATAACGATACTGTAATAATATGACCTTCACATTTTGATAATACATTTATTTTATCCAATTTGGAGTTTGTTACATCTATAAATACTGAATCGTGAGTAGTTGTCAGTGGTTTTCAACACAGGGCTGCGAGACGCAAAATAATTAAAAAAAAAATCTACTAATTATGATTAATTTTAGTTGCTTTTAGACATCGATAGTGTCCCTCTCACAGAGAGGAGGCCTGTGTCCCAGCAGTGGGAACATTAATAGGCTGATGATGATCGATAGTGTCGTGATGGTCGAGTGGTTAAGGCCTTGCATCTCATGCATGAGGTTGTGGGTTCACATCTGTGCAAGTACTGATACGACTTTTTCAATTCATTTATGTACTTTCTGAGTATATCTTGGACATTACTGATATCGGTGAAGGAAAACATCGTGAGGAAACTTGGACTTGCAGTTAATATAAGTCTGAAGGCCCTAACCCGTCTTGAGCAATCGTGGTGATTAATGCTCATGCCTTGTCTATATGAGAAGAGGCCTTTGCCCTGCAGTGGGATAATAATAGGCTAGTATTATTATATTTGTTTTTTTTTAATATTTTAAATATATAATTTATAAAGAGATTTTAAATAAAATGAATCGAAAGGGTGCAAATTTTGATGGTTTCAACGACGGCGAAGGTGGCAAGTAATAAAGTACTTACAGACATTGAACATCTGAATCCAACGGTCCCAATGGTAAAGTTTACTATCTGATCGCAGTAAAACTTATTCCTGGATGTTTAACACTCCGAACATGCGAATGCACGAATACTTTCCGGCATATTGGAAGTTCAACTCGAATCCCGAAAGCAAATACCGAGTGCCTACAAAAACTTCGACTAACGTACCTTAGATATCGGCTGTCGTGGAGTCGCTATTACAAAACAAATGCAAGAAAGTTTTGCTTGAAACATCTTCGTACATTTTTTTCTTGGAACCTATTTAAATAACATAGCGAGAGTTTTTGAAGAATTTTAGAAGTAATGCTTTCTTATTACAGACTATTGTGAACACAATTAGCGTAATGTGGGTCTATAAGGTACACCTCTGCCTTACCCCTCGGGAAACAGGCGTGATGTTTTGCTATGTATATTGTTTTTCGGAACAAAGTTAAACCACTATAACAATATCCAGGTGCATTATTCGCATTGTAAAGTTTACTTGCAAGCGATAAGCGGAAATATATAAAGCGGTTATGTAAAGATTCCTGAAAAGCTGTATTTTCTTAATAAACATTATTTTTGTATTGATACAAAATTCGATAAATTAAAGCGTGAAACAGTTCCTATGGTGTGCAATTTTATCTTTTAATAGAAAAGTATTTACAGTACAACAAAGAAAAACTGACATGAAACATTGAGAATGGAGTGGAGTGTTGTTACTGGAAATTGTTTAATTTCCAGCGACAACACTCCACTCCATTCTCTGTTCCAAACAAGGGATTATTTTCCCGCCTAAAGGGAAAAAGAGTGCGAAAACTTTAATTAAACAAGTTTGGTGAGAATTGAGCTCGGGACTTTTGTAAACGGATAATCGAAGTCGTTGAATACACCTGAGAGTATATTCGGACTCTAAAAGGGGGTTGACATACCGACAATATGATTGCACGGAAGAAGGTATGATCTTGACACCGAGACTCGATTTCTCCCAGAACCTACAAATCTTTGATAGAATTTTTATGAAATTTTAGAAATCGTGAGATGTCTTCAATATTTTTGAGGTTACGCCAGAACTTTTGGAATGTAGAACGGGGAATTTTAGCTGGTGTGTCGGGATGTCGATAACTTTTTTGATGTCGGAATACAGCAGATATTGCTTAAAGGTTTAGTATTTGGGATTATAACTACGTTTTCGTAGTAGCTTTTTAAAGCTACTTTTTAAATGAGGCCGTTAATAAAGATTGTTTGAATATTCACTCATTCTGAAAGAGGGCCACGTTACAAATAGATGTCAAATATTTCGCTGTTTTGATTTATTTTAGTAGAGAGTTATTTTTAAATATTACTGTATGGAAGTATGTAATATGGCTAACTAGTGAACTAAAATATTGATAATGAAATGCAATAATTAATATCGTTACACTGATTATTTAGTTTTAGATGTAAAAAAAAGTATTTGGAAATTTTCCAAATGAATGTTTTACACCAACGGTAACAACATCAAATTCTGAGTTATAATTGGACGTAGTTAAGCAGAAATCAATCAATCAATCCACACGCAACTTTTGAAATTCATTATTTATATTCTAGTTCACTAGTTAACGATATTTCTTAATTCCATACAGTAATATTGCCAAATTAAGCAAAACAGGTAAATATTTGACAGCTATTTGTGACGTTGCCAACTTTTAGAATAAATGCTCATAGTGTAAACACTATCTCATTCATGTCAGCAGTCAAGTCGCTGTCACTAATGTCAACTGTCAGTTCACCATCAATGGCGGGAAACGGTTGAAAGTCAAGCGTGCCTGCACAAGAAGCTTGGTATGGTGATGAGCCAGTGTAGTGATATATTCAACTTAATTACGGAATCAAAAGGATTATACATTCATCATTGCCTACTTTACCAGCTTTATAGGTCCTAGCTATTAAGCTTCACAATGAAGCACACGAAGTATTGATTTCAAACAAAATCAACGTAACAACACTAATTCCGTACGCTACGTACGTTTCACCCTTTATCGTTAGCTAAAAGAAGTATACAAAACATTAAAATGGCTAGCTCAAAAGCATTTTAAAGTACAGACCGAGTGAAGTAGCAAGTGCACTTCAATATGAAAGAAGTGTTTATGAAAGTGTTGCGACTATTGAAACTTCTCATACGTTGTACTCAAAATATTATAGTTCTGACGAATGAGCTTTAACAATATGAGAGCTAACGTGAATGGGTGTAGGATTTCTGGCATTTAAGAAGCTTCAGAGTTTTTGAGTTGGCTTTCGAATCCCTGACATTTGGTGTCAGTTTTTCAGACAGCATAAACTTTTAACGTTTTGACATTAAAATTTGGTAATTTGATCGGGTTCATATTGGGTGTTTATATAACTGTAAAGACTTTTTGCCCTTGAGTTTTGTTTTCAGTACCTGACTACCTCATTTCTGTTATTATTTTTGTTATAAAAATATACCTACATTTTTCTCAAACATGCTCGGAAATTCGAGCATTATTTTGCCAACCTTCTTTGAGATTATAAATCGAATTTGCTGTACTGGTCGAATACATGCGACCAGGCGGCTAGCAATGTTTGTATGAAAATCCATATCTGTCGTATTTAGCGGCTGAATAAATTACTATGAAAACTCATATCTGTCGCATTATTTAAAAATGGAACGAAACTTTGATTTCAACACAAGACACGTGAAAAATTTGTGTTGTTCTTCAATGAGTCTGGAATTTACGGAATTTACATGCAGATAGGTTTCTTTTTAAAAATAATGGAATGTTTCCTTTATGTAAAATTTGCTATCTCCAATATTAAAGTACTTTTCCCTCTAGTGAGTTTAAAAAACCTCCACCCTGTATAATTAATTTACTTAGTTTGAATTACCGCACATTATTTGAGAAAAGGCATTGATGGACTCACTTACGTGTACCTCGGCTTCGCCTCAGCCCACATTTTCACGATCATCCACCAATGCCCTTGTTGCAGGCCACGACAGTTAAGTATTAAACCTGAACCTGAGGCTAAACAGTTTTTGATGATATTAATTCGTGACTATTTAAATACCAATGCTCATGTTAAGCTGGTTTTACCTGCTAAAAGCATGTTATAGCTAGATTTGTTATAATTATCCTACTGACTACGAGACTTCATTACATCATTCGGGTGTTTCCACAGACCTAGTTTAGTCTAAAGGTCTGTACCGAACTATACGTAGATATGCAGACAATTTTGGGATGTAGTGTGGTAGCTGAATTACTGTCGTGCGTGCCCCGAATACCAACATGGCTAAATTATTTGCTTGTCACATACAACTGTTATCGTTACCCGATTCTCTCAATTATTCTTGAAGCTGTCGATGACAGGTTTCTGGTTATTGTATGATATTACCTACCAGTTTTTTTGGGTTATTGAATGATCGTCCTTTGTTTTCTTTTTCGATTGTTTCGTTTTCGATTGTTAGGAATTTTGTTCGGCTGTCATATCTATTTTGTGTGTGGCATGGCTTTATTTTTGTCTTGAAAAACAATGTAACGTGCTCATAACATTTTTATAGATCAAAAATCCATTCCTATTAAGAATTCAGGAAGAACGTAAGCTGTCATCGGCTCATTCGCAAAATGTCGCTTTCGCAAAATGTCTACTGGTCGTAAAATGTCTCTTTCTCATAATGTCTCTTTCGCAAAATGTCACTTTCGCAAAATGTCGCTTTCGCAAAATGTCGCTTTCGCAAAATGTCGCGATAGAACATAGAAAAAAATATGTTAAAAAAAACATGTATTAAAGTAAAATAAACTAATCATAATAAATAATAAAATTAAAATATTTTGTACACAATGAAGATTAGTTTTAGTTTTAGTTATAGTGTTAGTTTAAAATGACTTATTTTTGTTACTTAAAGGAGATAGTTTTTTTGGGCCTCCTGTCTCTTAGTAGTTTTATACTTTAAAAAAGTAACCAAATAATTATTTGTTTTTTTTTTAGGAACCACCATAAAAAAGCCGAGGTAGTTTATTCTTCGTAAACACGGACTAAAATAGCTTTTTAATCCCTAGGGACTAAAAGTGATTTGAATTTGGAATTTGGATATTGTTAGTAAAAGTCCCAATAACCAAAGAGATCAATCACGAACATTGTACGAACAAGTAACTAACTGGCAAGAGAGGGAAATTGTGAATATGGTCAAAATGTAAATCCAAGATGACAGCTGCGAACATTTTTAATTTTTTTTTTGTCAACGGTTTCGTTTTCATAGTTTCCGAGGGTGGTAAAGCCGATAGTGACATCAAAATGTAAAGCCAAGATAGCGGCGGCGATTATATTTTGGCATGAGAATTATGTTTTGTGTTTAAAATCATACGTAAGAACTTCGTTCCTGATCTGCTGGGGTCGGATCGGTAGGTTGTAATCTGCTCATTTTAGAGCTAAGGACTATAAGATTAGAGGGATTTTTTACAGGTCATAGAATAAGGCTAATGTAAGAAAAGCTGATTTTTTTGCGCTAATTACTTTTAAAAGCATATTGTAAAGTAGTTTAATATCACAAAATCAAAATATGCATGAAATACTAAATACTTATTATGCATATAAAAATGAGCAGAATACAACCTACCAGTCCGACCCCAGCAGATCAGGAACGAAGTTCTTACGTATGATTTTAAACACAAAACAAAATTCTCATGCCAAAATATAATCGCCACCGCTATCTTGGATTTACATTTTGACGTCACTATCGGCTTTACCACCCTCGGAAACTATAAAAACGAAACCGATGATAAAAAAAAAGTTGAAAGTTTTCGCAGCTGTCATCTTGGATTTACATTTTGACCATATTCACACTTTCCTTCTCTTGCCAGTTTGTTACTTGTTCGAGATTGATCTCTTTGGTGATTGGAACTTTTACTAACAATATCCAAATTCCAAATTCAAATCACTTTTAGTCCCTAGGGATTAAAAAGCTATTTTAGTCCCTGTTTACGAAGAATAAACTACCTCGGTTTTTTTTTATGGTGGTTCCTAAAACAAAACAAATAATAATTTGGTTACTAAATTCAAAAATTCAAAATTCAAAAGTCATTTATTCATATTAGGCTGAGAATCAGCACTTTTCGTACGTCAAAATTACATAAGACAGTCCCCCAAAAACGCCCGCCCTTCACCACTTCCTAGTGCTTTTGCTGGAGAGAAGAAGTGGCGCAACAAACTCCCCAGCAGCACAGCTGTCTGTTCAGTTAAAAAAAAAAAAAAACCTGATTCTATACAATAGTATGCAAATAATTTACATTACTCAACACAAAACATTCAATAAAATATATACCATAATGACAGCTAGCACGCGCCAATGTACCAACAAAAAAAAAATCGAAATCTAAACTCAAGCAAAAATAAAAACTAAAAACGTAAACAGAACTTAATACCCGAATTATAAAGCCTCCAGGCATAAAGGGCGTGCCCGCTTACATATAGCTAATAAAGCTGTAACTCGAAGTCACATAATTAGATATGATGAACTAGGACCATTGAAGTAAAAATAAATTAAAAATAGATCAACAGTTAGGCAAGAATAATATATAATCTACTGTCGAGGTCGCTAGCTAATCACATATTGCAATACAACTCATACGAAAACATACCTTTTTAAAGTATAAAACTGGAGAGAGACAGGAGGCCCAAAAAAACTATCTCCTTTAAGTAACAAAATTAAGTCATTTTTAAACTAACACTATAACTAAAACTAACCTTCATTGTCTGTATACAAAATATTTTAATTTTTTTATTTATTATGATTAGTTTTACTTTAATAAATGTTTTTTTTAACAATTTTTTTTCTATGTTCTATCGCGACATTTTGCGAAAGCGACATTTTGCGAAAGCGACATTTTGCGAAAGCGACATTTAGCGAAAGAGACATTATGAGAAAGAGACATTTTACGACCAGTAGACATTTTGCGAAAGCGACATTTTGCGAATGAGCCATCATAAAATATGTATATTGTTTTGATTTAGAGAACTGGGTGTCGTTTCCTGTTTTACTTTTTTATATGGCAAGTTTAGCTGGGGAAAAGGACAGGAGTAAAATGAGCAGTTTTAACGTCAAAGAATTAAAATGTCTCTTTTCAGGGAAGCACTTATTGCATGCTGTATAAAACTATCAGTACGAGATCCATCAGCTTTTATTTGCCGGCAATTGGAATTACTGAACATGATTTTTTATACCTATCGTTATTATTTTAACGTCACGTAATAAGATATGAATGTTTGTCAGAATAGCGATGGTGACACTATACAAATATTCATAAAAAATCATGAAAAGCGCCTCAATTGTTTTTCTGTTCTGATGAATTTGGAAACTCATCGGAAATTATTTTATAGCCTTGACCAGTGACCATCCCTTTCTTTTAGCGTGACGCAACAAATTGCTATATGATACCCAAATATTAATCACGGTTGATTGTAAGCCGACGGTTATCACCGCCACCCGAATATCCACAACAATAGTGTCCGGCAGTGGTTCAAACAATGTAACGTTGCTCACACACATACCTACACAAACAAACACTGGCACACACATGTGTGTGTCTGCCGAAATCGCATGCGCGCAGCATCTGTGCTTCTGCCCCTATCTCCGTTTGCTCTGCGGCCGAAATGGGCCAAAACTGCACACAACTTTCGACGTTGGCACAGAGTAGCAGAGTTCAATTTTCAAGGGGGGTTAGTGTTACAGAGTGAAGTTCCCAACGCGCGACTGTACGGCAATAAGCTTCCAGGACTCGGGATTTTTTAGATGTCTCCGGATCGCGTGGAGGCTGGGACGTATCGCTTACGCGCGAACTCTTTGGAAATTGTTACGCGGCTCGAAGAGAAACTGTCGTTAGCGGCCAGAACAACTGAGTGGTGACAAAAATATCTTAATTACCAAGTGTTTTGTTTAGTGATGGATGGTTCGCCTATTATGTGGAACAAAGTATTGGAGTGTCCCTTTTAAAGGAGTGACTGTAAGTCTATTAACTTTATTTACTTTTGTCGTATATACAGGCTGTTTTATCGCGGATTGTTACTTCTGAAGTTAATGGATATTTTATTGGCGTTTCGGACGTGACCAGATTAAAATTCGTTGTTGGTTCATATACCACGTTTAATACGACTGCTTCAGTATTGAATTAATACATACCGAATCTGTAAAAAAAATATTAATGAAGACATAATTCCAAATGTTTCAATAATAATGATACCTACGTTGAAATCAGTTATCATGCATTTTATTTTATTTTATTATAAAAAACATGCCAGATTATGCGGATGTGTATTTTTTTTGCTAATTCCAGATTTAGTGGCTTTAAAAAAAACCCATTAAACCTAATGATAAAAAACCCTATGACATTCTGAACTATGAAACATAATACTTAACGATGTTAATAGAGATCAAACACACGATGAAGATAATATATATACGAGTATAATGAAAAAAGGCCATTAATTTCATATTTTATGACATCGGAATTCGAGGAGAAGTTATAAACGTTTTTCTCTAGTTTAAATCTATTTTAATCGACAATTAATTAAGTAGGTTGAAATAGGAATAGTTGATAGATTTTTTTATCTAGGAATAATTCCTTTCTTAGTTTTATGCTTTTTCAAAGAAATAAGGAGATTAAGGGCTTATTTCTTATTTTTATCCTTTTAAAAAAAAAAAACAAGCAGATCGTTGGCGTTTTGGGATAAGCTTGGAGTTTTGGAGAGCTTTTAAATCACGTTTGAAACATTATGAAAGATTTTTCAAGCCATAAAATTTAGAAATTGTCCACCATTATCTTATTTCCCGGTTATTTCTTATCTGATTCATCCGTCGTACTTACGTCGTGACGCTTCTAACGATTTTGTATATTTTCTGAGAGGAAAGTCTCCTTAGTCTTTAGAAAGGCTCATGACGACCAACGGGGTTTCAGTTTGCAAATGCCATGTTGAGGTCTGTTATCTTAAAGAAGATGGGACCATGGAGGGTTGTGAATAGCTAGGTAGGTACACTATAAGAGCATAGTCTTATAATATAGCCCTAGTAGTGTATATTACTGAACGGGTTCTCGAAACTCGAACCGTTCCCGATGTTTTACACTTAAGTACATAAAAATCTTGACAAATAAGACATAATTAATAATAAAGCATGTAATGTTATGGTACTAACGACAAAGTCGCGTGGCTTTGTGAATTAAAAAAAATGTGTTCGGTTTCGAATAAAATCAATCTGCCGTCTTTTCCAACTATGTTGGGGTCAGCTTCCAGTTTAACCGAATGTAGCTGAATACCAGTATTGTACATGGAGTGACTATCTACCTGACCTCCTTCAACCCAGCTATTGAGTAACACGATACCCTATGGTAAGACTGGTTGTTAGACTTTCGGGCTTCTGACGACCAATAACGACTGCCAAAGATCCAAGATTGAGAGCCGGGACCAACGGCTTAACGTGCTTTCCGAGGGGTTCGGTATGTTAAGATACCCATCCACCGACTTACCGCGGCAAGCGTAGCTCAACCTAATCGATCGACCGGGTTCGAAAAGTTCGATTTGTGGAAAATTTTGTGAGGTTTGCAGTGAATTTTATACAAAAGCACGACTCACAGATATGTGTAAGAATGTAAGATTATTACAAAAAAGCAGAATGATTCAGTTCGTGGATGTGTGGACGTTTCTTAAACTATTAACATTTAATTTTCTGTTACCGTTAGAAACCATTAAGATTTACGAATCTGCCATGACGTTGTGTAATCATAATATTAATATTACTTTTCATAAACAAAACACAAAGTAGTACATTGGGGTACACTTGTTATTAAATTAACATTACTGTTACTACTTCTTTTTTTCTTTTGTGTTAACACGAGTTTTATTTATTATATCATCTTCCTTCACGTTTTTTGTAATAGGTATAGATTCACACAAATCTATAGATTCTCATCAAATGGCGCTCAAATATCAAAGCGTAATCGGAATTTGAAACTTGCATTTCAGAATTAGGTGCTCAATAATACAGCTAACAACGGTGAACCAAAACTTTGATAGAGATAGACAGGTAGATAGGTACCTACCATATTATCATTATAGTGTTTCAGAGTGAAAAAGGACTGGAATATTTTGCTAGACCATGTTTTTAAGCTGCAGATATGCTTGACTTTTTGGTCATTAATATGCCTTTTATTCAACTCCGTATCATAGTTGCGACAAATGCTAGGGCGATAGTTCGATATGTCGACCATCAGCGGTGCGACAACACATCAGCTCAACGAACGTTAGTGCGACTGATTGTTTTCACGACAAACGATTGGACGACGAAACTTTTAATCGACGAACGATAGCGCTACACAATTTTCGCTCGACAAACTAAGGCACTAATATTGACAAATATTGCAGTGATAGTATAATTACTTCGGAATATTGCACTCGAAGTGAAAAGTGTGAATTACGAAACGAATTAAAAGTGAAAAAATAATTAATTAGTGAACTAATTCAACGATGTTGGATTCCGGCATTCGGTATCTTACATTCGCGTTCAGAATGATCGAAAAATTAAATGAGAAGATGAGTGTTGAGTGTTCATTCCTATGTAATTTTGTCGCAGTCGTCTGAACTTCGAATGAAACAAAAATCCCAGCCACTCGAGTGAACCATCTGTTATCAGCTTTAAGAAAATGCTGGCATTTTTTATTAGTAGATAGGTACTATAAGATTATATTTATCAGATTATAAATTAAAGTCGCTTTTCGTGTTTGTATGTGATCGCGTTTTATTCATATAATACGCGACGGATTTAGAGAATTTATTTCGGTAGATTTATTTGTAAAATACATAATATTCATTTTACACATAATTAAGAAATCTGCATGTTTTGTCAAGCTGTTGGAAGCTGGGACTGGTCGTTAGCTGAAAAATAATAATGAAAATAAGTAGGTATAGTAGGGCACTTAGGCCAACTTACGCGTCAACAGCTAACTCGGGGTTAATCCAATAATTCTCTTTGGATTAACCCTGAGTTAGCTGTTAACTCCGAATTATTTAGCTAACCCATGAACGCGAAAGTGGCCCTAAGAGATAGATCTTTAACACAGTATTACTGTCTCTAATTAATCGGTCAGTGGAAAAATTGCTTAATTCATTAAAGTAGGAAGTAGAAGAATAAGGAATGAGAAACAAATAATACTTCTAAGCCCCGAATCTAAATATTTAGATTTGCGTTCGATCTCACTCCTCATCAATCATTAGGAATTACGCAACGATGGTCGATTTATCTTCAAAGATAAAACCAACTGGACTCTTTGGGAATAATTACAAGATTAAGTACAAGATGGTGTTCCGAAATAATGTTTTAGTGAACGTGTTTATTGACCAATTATTTTCATTAATTTGATGACGTAGTTGTCCTAATTAGGCGTTTGCTCCTAATAGATAACCAGCGTAATCATTAGAAGAAAATATATTACCCTTTTTTTGGTTTTTCGTATTTGTGGTAATGAGTGGGTAGATAATGGTCTATCACGAATCTAAATTCGAATACATAGGTAATTTTGTTTTAAGTTTAAACTTCAAATTAGAAACTTTAAAGGGGAGATCTGGTAACTATAATTGTCAAGCTCTATCTACTAATATTTTATTTTGTTTTGGAAATGCGCAGGACTTTGGATTATCCCGCATGAATGTTAGTAGTGAACTTCTAACCATGCTAATGAGGTTTCGAAAACTATGATGTTTAAGGGAATAAAATAACAACAGTTTAGGAGTAGTTTTCAAAAACCAAACATGTATATTAATGTATTATTCTTTCATATTATTTTGGCAAGGATTTAATTTGTGGAAAACAAACGACAAGTTTTATAAAAATAAACAAAAAAGATTGTCTGCATTGTTTTGTTTTTATTAGATTTTTTCACTCAGAATAAATCAGTAAACTGGCGATTTGTGGCTGTACTATACGTACGTTGTACACCCCTGTCTAACCCTTCGGGGATAAGAGCCGTAGTGTTATGTTTAGATGTGTTTAAGAATAAATCAGCTTAGAAAAAACGTGTTTAGGACAAAAAATTGCCTATTTTACGGGAAACGACTATCAGTGCGAAACGCGACCTTATCACAGCATCCCATATTCAAATCACGTAAAATTTCAAGATGTTCAACAACAGCCCTTATATTTATTCTAAAGTGGTCATGAAAACGCTGGTGTCTCAAATACCCCAAGGACATTCTTTCTTGAGCAGATCAGCAAAACTCGTCGCTTAGGGACACTGTGTAATACTATTCTGAAATGGTCACTTTGATTCTCACTCAAGTGACCATAGACATTTCGAAAGCGACCTCATTTGTTTTTGAAGTTTAATCAGCTTGATTCCATTCCTATTTTGATTTGAAATGATGTTTGAATATTCATGCACATAATTCGAAAACGAAATTCATTTGTTTTTAAAGTAATCACTCTTCGATTCTGTTCTAACTTCAAAATATAATTTAGATAATATAACTACATAGCTACATACTAGATAGATCGACATTTTATCGGGATCTTGACCGGTGTAATATTCCTTGATTGGGATTGGTGAGTATTCTTAAATCATTGATCCGCTTTCGTGCTTTTGTGAAAATGTCGGTTCCAGTTCTCATACCTATGACATCCGTTACAAATGGCCTGAAAATCTGATAACCGGTCTCAGCTTGGCTATTCCTAGCCTAATTGTGTAACAGGAGTCAGTTACTTATGGCTGTGGTCGCTTCGTGTGACAAAATGACATTTGGCCACATTGAGTTGGACTAAAGACGAATTCAATACAGTAGATGTAGTCTGTGGTGTAGTGTATCTAGCGTTTATTCTGAAAGTGGGCAACGTCGCAAATAGATGTCACATATTATACATAGATACTGTTTTGACTAATTTGGCAATATTACCTACTGAATGGAAATATGAAATGTGGCTGACTAGTGAACTAGAATATTAATAATGAATTGCAGTTATAACACTGAATTTGATGTTGTAGCCGTTTTCATTTAAAAACTAAAAAGGCATTTGGAAAGTTTCCAAAGACTTTTTATGCATCTAAAACTAAATATTCGGTGTTACGGTATTAATTATTGCATTTCATAATCAATATTTTAGATCACTAGTTAGCCACATTTCTTAATACATACAGTAATAATGCCAAATTAATCAAAACAGGTAAATAATTATTTGACAGCAATTTGCGACGTTACCAACTTTTGTGAGTT
Organism: Conistra vaccinii; assembly: GCA_948150665.1. Lineage (NCBI taxonomy): Eukaryota > Metazoa > Arthropoda > Insecta > Lepidoptera > Noctuidae > Conistra > Conistra vaccinii. The sequence continues at coordinate 9,774,888 of OX411334.1, read as the reverse complement.
GCTGTCACTAATCTGTCAGTCACCATCACCACAAAATGACGGGAATAGGTGAACAACGAGAGGCTTTGTGTGATAGTGCGCCAGTGTAGTAATAATATTATGATAGACTACAAAATACGGGATCAAAAGGATTCTAGACTTCGTGAGACTGTAAACTGATAAATTCAAAATTCTTTTTACTAATATACTCGAAGGTTATTTGTAGTAGGTACCTATTACTGGTTGGTATTGCGAATATCCAAGGATATTATAATCTATTCAGTATTTTTTTTAAATTAAATTACCTAGTAAAATGCGTTTCCTTATCACCACATAGGTACCATAGACCACAATCACGGCATAGCGTATTGACATGATACCGCAACTCACCTATAATAATAATAATAATAACCCCACCGCCGTATCTCTACGTTGACGTCGTGGTGGGGCTTGCGCGCTCCAAACTCTAGGTCTGTGCCGGTACAGTTTACTTTGCCGGAACAGGTCTAGGATGAGGAGCCAGACCAAGAGAGATACAGAAAACCGCAGGGCAGCATGTGGCGAGCTGTTGGGCAGTAGCGACCCCACGGACCCTATCTCCCGGGAGAAATCTTGTTCCTCATCTCTGGCTTGCCTTTATTGGTCGGCTGGAGTGAATACTGACGAGGAACAGAGCTCTGACCTCATTCTTGCCTTAATTGGCTGGCTTGAGTGGAGATTCGCAAGAGCAAATGTGCTCGGAGGAAGGAAGTATTCCAGTAAGATGCTGGTAGGGATCTTGACCGTACTTCCGGGATTGTCCTGATAGCCGTGGAATACCGCTCCACTCCTCATAAGCACCTCAGGACATGTTGCCCCCTTGTCGCTACGACACTTTGTGCTAGCGACCGTTTTCGGGGGCCCATTATTGAGTGTGCAAGTCACCCCCTGCCATTTTATCCGTGTATATATAAAACATTGATCAGGCAGGGGCCATAGTTCTTCCATAGATTCAGATTACCAGTCAACTTAAGCCACCCATACCCATAGTCCAATATCTTTGTTTCCATATCTTGCAATAGTCCTACACCAGCCGGGGGTTGTCCTTGGGTGCACTTGCAAAATGCATACAGGGATAATCGTCGGTTGGTGCCTCATTTCATTACAAACGTCTAACGGGCCTCTGCGAGTTGGCTTCGGCCCCTCGTACGCCTTCCAAAGGTCCGGGACCCCAGGGTCCCGAGAATAGTCAAAAAATAATAATAATAATAATAAGCCATGGATCAAAAACTGCCGAACAGTGAACAACGTGACATTAGGTGTCATGTCACCTCCGAAAAACACAAAATAAAAATGCAATAATGAAATAAAGACCTAAATGTTGACACGAGCAGCCGCACGCCAAGCACGCCCATCACCTCCGGACTCTTCGCTCAGCTCCGCCTCGCCGCCGCCGGTACCCAGCCCCACTGTGAGCGCTGTGACGACATCGGCCGCGGCAGTTGCGTCGAGCTCGAGCGACGAGTATTTCTCCCCGCCCACGACGCCACCACCTGCTCGTCGTCGGGGAGGACGCCGGCCGCCGGACGGCTTAGGACCTCAAGGCCCACCGGCCTCTGATAGGGTCCCAGCTTCCGGCGGAAGTGTGCAGCGCATGAGATGGACACGATCCATTAACGAAAATGTCATGCGCTCATACTATGGGGCTACAGAGGGGGGCAACAATCTGACCGCGTACCGTGTTCGGATGCTCTCTTTTTTTCAGGTGCTTGAGCCAGCTGTCAACGTTTCGGCACAACGACTGTCGGATCAGGTGCGGGTCATCCAGCGTAATCATATGTTGAATGACACTGCACTTGATCGCCTGCGAATTGAGATGCAGAGTAGCCATGTCATCGTCCCACCGTCGCAGACTGTTATACATGAGTTAGTTACAAGTCAAGCTGACGAACAGCTAATTACAAGTCAAGCTGACGAGGGGATTGATGACAGGGCTACAAACGTAAGTACCCAGTGCAATGAGGAATTGAGGAGTGCTTTGGAGGGTGCGATTCGGGAATATCGGCTCGTGCCACCCGAACTTAGACCACGCTTACCTCGTTTGCCCATGCATAACAAAAATAGGGCGCTGGTGGCGACTCTGGATTCGCAACTATCAAACTATTTTGATAGCTGCGAAGACCTCACCGATACTCATTCAATTCTGTACTGCGCGGCTGTAGCGGCATGTCGTGTAGCTCACGTCAAATTTGCAAATGACTCTAGAGCTACACGACCGAAACCAGCCGTACCAGCTTGGCAGTGCAGGATTGAGCGCCGTATTGGTGAGGCCAGAGCCCTCATTGGCAAACTAATCTGCTTCAGGGAGGGCAATACACGCCCTAGAGTGATGCGCTTTGTGAGACGGGCATTCTCAGGGACTGATATCGACCTTGAGAACTATATGTCCCGTGTCACAGAGCGCATCGACTTCCTGAAGCAGAAAGTGTATGCATGGGCAAACCGTATCCGTAGGTATAAGCGGCGAGTGGAGCGATACACTCAGAATCGCACCTTCCAAAGTGATGAAAGGTGGGTCTATAGGGCTTGGGAGCGACCGGACCCAGGTGTGGCCGACACGCGCTTGCCAGATGATAATGCCATGAGCTCTTTCTGGCGGAGTATCTGGTCGGTGCTTGTCAGTCACACCGAAGGTGACTGGACTCGGGAAGTCGAGCGAGCTTGCGATCCAATACTAGAAATGGGGGCTATTACTATCTGCCCCGAAGATGTAGGTCGTGCAGTCCGTCCGTTGCCTAACTGGAAATCTCCAGGGCCGGACGGGCTGCACAACTTCTGGATCAAATGGTTTAGAAGATCGCACGCTCGCTTGGCGGCTCAGTACCAGACTGCTTTGGAGTCTGGTTCGCTACCCCAGTTCCTAACGACAGGAGTTACCCACCTGCTCCATAAATCTGGTAGTACCGCAGAACCCAAAAATTATAGGCCGATCACGTGTTTACCGACGGTCTATAAAGTTCTTACATCCATCTTGAGAGCTAAAATTAACAAACATATAGAGACCAATTCCATCATGTCTGCCTCTCAAAATGGATGTAGGAACGGGTCCCGCGGTACTAAGGAGCTACTCCTCATTGATATGGCCATTAGCCAACAGGTTCGGCGTTCCCGTAAGGATCTGTCAACATGCTGGATAGATTATAAGAAGGCCTATGACTCGGTGCCACATACATGGCTCATGAGGGTGCTGGAGCTGTATAAAGTAGATGCAACTCTGCGCACCTTCCTGATGTCGTGTATGGGGCAATGGAGGACGGTACTTCGCTATCCAGGATGTCGAAATATCCAGAGGAATAGCGAGCCAATAAGGATCGAGCGAGGCATATTTCAGGGCGATAGTTTGAGTCCGCTTTGGTTTTGTTTAGCCTTGAATCCTCTAAGCACACTGCTGGAGGATTCAGGCCTAGGCTATCGGCTGAGGAGAGGTGGTCAGGTTATATCTCACCTCCTCTACATGGATGACCTGAAACTCTTTGCCCCCAACAATTTGCAACTGATGGAGCTACTGAAAGTAACTGAAACTTTCAGTAGCGCCATCAGGATGGAATTTGGTGTGGACAAATGTGCGGTCATGCATGTAAAGCGAGGGGAGATTATGGAATCCGTGGGAACCCAACTCTCGGATTCCATAAACCTTAGAGCCCTCTCCGCATCCGATACCTATAAGTATTTGGGTATGTCGGAAGCGCTGGGCATCAATGTTACTGACATGAAGCAATCGTTGAAGGAGCGGTTCTTTGGCCGCCTGAAGAAAGTATTCAATAGTCTTCTATCAGGCGGAAACAAGGTGCGCGCCTTCAACGGTTGGGTCATGCCGGTTTTGATGTACTCTTTCGGCATACTCAAATGGACTCAGACCGAACTCGACGCCCTGGATAGGAGGGTCCGTACGCTGCTGACTGCATATCGAATGCATCACCCACGGTCATCGGTGATGAGACTGTATATCCCGCGAAAGTGTGGGGGTCGAGGCTTTTTAAACGCTAAGACCCTCCACAATCGCGAGATATGCAGTCTCAGGGAATATTTCCTAGAAGCCGACGTGGGGATGCATCGAGATGTGGCCGCGGTGGACAAGGGTCTCACCCCGCTCTCCTTGGCTAAAGAGAACTGGCGCAAGCCTGTAGTGCTTGACACTAACGATTGCAAGGAGGTATGGCAGAGTAAGGAGCTTCACGGACGCTACTTCCGGGCCCTACATGGACCCGATGTAGATTTACTAGCGTCCGTAGCCTGGCTGCGTTTTGGTGACCTCTTTGGGGAAACCGAAGGTTTTGTCTGTGCAATTATGGACGAAGTTATGATGACGAACAATTACCGGAGATTCATTGTGAAGGATGGGACGGTTGACATCTGTCGGGCATGCCACCGTCCGGGAGAATCAATCCGACACATTATCTCCGGGTGTTCTCGTCTAGCTAACGAAGAGTACTTGCATAGACATAACCTTGTAGCCAGGATTATCCATCAGCAACTTGCTCTGAAATACAACCTTGTAGAATCGGAAGTGCCGTACTACAGGTATGTGCCCGACCCAGTTCTCGAAAATGGACATATCACATTGTACTGGGATCGATCCATCATCACTGACAGGACTATTGTTGCCAATAAGCCTGATATAGTGGTGGTGGATCGAGGAGAACGGCGCGCAATGATTATTGACATAACGGTCCCGCATGACGGGAACCTCGTGAAAGCAGAGAAAGATAAACAAATCAAGTATCTTGACTTGGCTCACGAGGTTGTCGACATGTGGGATGTGAACTCAGCGATCATTGTGCCGATAGTCGTATCAGCCAATGGCTTAATTGCCAAGAGCCTCGACCAACACCTAAGGAGGCTCTCGTTGGGCAGCTGGATTAAGGGCTTGATTCAAAAAGCAGTACTCCTGGACACGGCTCGCATTGTCAGAAGGTTCCTCTCTCTGGAGCCCTGACCGCCGGTAGCTTGGACCCTGTTCCCGATACCGGTGGGCTACTATTTTTTATATTTTTAAATGTTTTTATAATTTTTATTTTAATATTTAAAAATGTAATTAATATGTTTAATAGTGAATAAAGGAAATAATAATAATGTCAATTGCCACCGGCAGCTTTAACTGTGTTCCTGATAACGATGGGCTGATTTTTTTTTATATTTTGAAATTATTTTTTAAAATGTTTTTTTAATAAAAATAAAAATAATTATATATACGTAAGTATTGAAAATGAAATAAGAGAAAAAAAAAGGAAAAATATAAATACGTATTGAAATGAAATAAGAGAAATAATAATTGTCAATAATATTTATACCTAAACACGCATTTTTTCAGATAAATGGAAACATAATATTTAAAGAAAAATTTTACATCTCGTTTTAAAACATTTCTTAATAACCGGATGCTGTTCATCAGGTGATTCTGAGATTAATTGTTTCCGGAAGTTCCGCCATGTTACCGCTTCCTGTAATCTTAATTAAGCCTGAATTACGTACCTACCATCTGCGTAACAATTATGTGGAGTATTAATCCTGGAACCAACTTTTACAATTTATTTAAGTAAACAATCTTCTCCTTTTCGTATGGTTAGTGACTAACCTAGTGTCGGAATTTTAAAGCCACCCATGGGCCTCTGACTTGGCTTCAAGAAATATCTCTCAGGCATGCTGGTTTCCTCCCGATGTTTTCAATATTATACAACACGCACATGAATCCGAAAAGTCAGAGGAAACAATGGAAAGTAAACAATGAATCGTAATACAAAAAAAAACGGTAAAATATAATCATGATATGGTAGATCTTAAGGGTCCCCGAAACGATCCAATTACAATTATCAATTTTTACGTGATTGTTACACATTGATGCGCAAATGGATCGTCTACCAAATGCAATTGAAACGATTGACAATCCTACTATCCTACTAATATTATAAATGTGAAAGTTTGTATGTTTGTGTGTTGGATGTTTGTTACTCAATCACGCGAAAATGGCTGAACAGATTTGGATGAAATCTGGCACACAGATAGTTTATAACCTGGATTAACATATACAATACTACTTTATATAATAGTACGTTCCCGTGGCATAATTTCCAACCTCCACGCGATCAATAATTGCAATCGATGGCAATTGCTCAATTGCAATTATTGATCGTTTTGGGGACCCCTTAGTTTAACATAGCACATACCCAAACAACTGTATTCTTGGAAGGGATATTCAAAGGCTCTACACATATTTTGCCAGTTATGATGTGCCGGGTACAGGGGGCCTACCACCACCTTTAAAGCAGTATTATTTTAATCTTACTTCAGTAGGGGAAAGAGATGGAGCTATACCTCTTGTAGAGCTTCATCTCTTTCCCACACTTAAAGTAGGCTTGCGCAAGCAAATCGAGGTGGTGGTAGGCTTCCAGATTGAAACGGTACATTTCATGCTACGTCTCGTCAATCTATACCCGGCATTACAAATCTCGCCATGTGACAGGGGGCAAGCCTATAGCCATTAATTTCTAAGTTCTGTCATTCAAGGATTGTACGTTCTAGCACAGATAAATACTGATAGTTCACTCTGCATTTTAGGTATGAAGCTACAAGTAGGTATGCGGCGGGCACGACTTGTCGAACTCGGTGGGCGTACCGTAGTCAAAAGATATACTCTTAAGAATAACGGCCTATGTCGGAATAGCCACTACTTAGCGAATAAATTCAAAAATGGAACAGAATTTGTATGAAATTATCTGCCAAGTAAGTTGATAGGACCTTAATCGTAGGTGGTGAAACAGGGGTGCGCCAAAGTTCACCTAAATTTTCAACTCCGATAATTGGAAATCCGAAAATGTTCTTCCTAACATTTTTCATCCTAACAATCACAATTCCTAACTACTCTGTCTCTAATGTTCATAATTCCGAAGCATTCAACTTCATATTGTCAGTAGCAATAATCATCTATTATACTTTTATTTGTTTTCCTATATTTTCTCAACATAACCATCTTTTACACTATTATTCAAAGTCATATCTTTTTTGTTTAGATGAGGATTAGGTTAGGTTAGGTTAGAACTGTGACCAACTACGCGCGAGCCGAGCGAGCGAAGCGAGCGGTGCCGCGGCAGCGGCCGGCGAGCGCTACCTCGAAATTGGTCGTGGATTTTTCTAAGTATTTTTTTCATAGTGCCCCCAAGACGACACTTTGACCTGAATTTCATTCATTTAAGACAAAAATCAGTGAAACGACCTTTAATCATTCTAAACAGTTGGTTTTTAGACATAATTATCTCAGGTATAGTTAAAGTAATAAATATGTAACAACAATAACCAAAAATAAAATGGCTAAATGTAAAAACAGTTGTTTTGTAATAACATGAAATAGTTTAAAAACAAACCTTTTCCTTCAAAGCATCTGGTTCATGATTATGTTCTCTCAGTAGGATAAAAGCGTTTTATGATAAAAAACAGTAGGAGTTTAAATATATTTACGTTAATGATATTATTAATTACAATTTTCGGAAACATGAGTGTTATGAACATCGCCGGTAGCACTACAAATAGTATGAATGAAAACTTTAGGATGAAAAATTTTAGGGAGAGTGATCATTCGGATTACAAATCGTTAGGAAGAACAATTTCGGGTAAAGAACTTTAGGTGAGCCAATATGGACCCGTGAAACAGGCCCTTACGCGAAAGAAAGAGAGGCAACTTCTAGATGTATAATCTTCTAGATGTAATATTAACTATAGGTAAGTATTGTATGAATTGCACTTTGTTGTGTCGTAGCAAGAGTCGGTTTTTATTTTAATGATTTTGCGGAGTGTCCCATCTGTACTAATCTGTGGTTCTAGTGAAGATTAATTCAAATAACCTTTCATTTTGAAACCAATGAAAATTAATACTCGCAGTAAAAAAGAGCTCAAAAAGCCCTGTAATGCCTACAAAAATGTCCTGTTATGTAACTTGATTATATTTTAACAACGTGTCGTGTTCATCGTTCATGTAACATAGGTACTTACGCATATACGCTTCATGAAACAGTATTTCAAGCATAATGCATTTTATGGAACCATAAAAGGAATTTATCGCAAGATAATTATTGGTAAAATTCTGCCAAAATTTATATTCATTGCTTTAAACCTTCATTTTGGTAATATCAAAAATGTGTAATTTATTTTGTGGAGCTTATAAAGCAATTTTAGTTATACGAGTATGTGTAGTTTCTCCTCATTTAATTTATTTATGTAGACTTTATTATATAGCCAAATTATTAATATTATTCTCAAAAATATATCACAATTTGTTATTTCAATGATTATTAAGGAAAATCCACAATCACAAATGTTTGTAAGATTTTATGGGTGTTTAACATCCTTTGATAGTAAATTAATTGCTTAAAATTTTGAAAAACTGATAAATCATAATTGTAAGTCATTAACAGTACCGACCTACTTTAAGTTGATATAAAATTATAACAACCACGAATATTATCTTTTAATTACTTCCAGACTCCTGTAATAACATATTTAATAGTTGTGTATTAGTTGCTGCTTATCGGTTATAATTATTGACTAGCCAACGTTACTGAAGAGGCGAAAGTTTTCATAAAAGAGTTCAAAAAGTATGGAGGCAGCCGACAGGAATTTATTCTGAACCCTCTTTTCTTTTGGAAATTGTTTTGAATGTCGTTCGCTTTAGTTTGGACGTCTGTCACAGTCTGTCAGACTCTTTAGACCTGTCGGTGTTCTTCCAACTACCTTTGCTTGGGGTATGAGTTGGTGCATTTAATGACGGTTTTATAAAATTCATGCTACCAGTTAGCACCTTTTTTTACAAGAGGTCTTCCATTTCATCAATAAATATAAAATATGATGACGTTTATCATTCGTTTTATTCATTGATTCATCATTCAGACACGACTTCTTGTTTTTTTTTTTGTTTTCTCCTTTTATCTGCAATCAGCTTTCTAGCCATAATCAGATGTGGTCTTCGTGTGGGTTTTTTTTCCATTGAACATTAACTTTAAATTTTCACTGTCTCTCCGTCACGTCCCTAAGGCGTATTATATCCGCGTGTCTGTTTAGGAGGTTCTTGGCTAAGACATTGCTGTGCTTGCTCAGTCTCTGTTTTCTGTTTGTAGGTTTTGCATTTTTCGCATAGTTCTTTTTTCGCTGTTGATATTTTACATCTTTCATCTTTCATCTTTCAGCTTTTTTTACATTGATACCTGATGGGGTGAGGTGCAGTGAGGGTTTTCTGAAATGATGTTCACGACGACGTTCACTATGTCGTCATGTGTTGGTATCTTTAGGTGCACGAGCACCTCACCCCATCAGGTATCAATGTAAAAAAAGCCAGCCAGAAGTAAAGAAAGACTTCGCCACGACTGGTCAGTTAGTATACTTATATAACCGACCTCAAACTCAAACTCAGAGCATTTGTTTCAAATAAACCAATTACAGGTACTTTAGAATTGTTAAGGGGTGGGTCAGTGAGAAAGATGAAGCTAATTGCCCATTCCAAAGCGTAATAGGAGAGGAACGGGCAAGAAGCTCCACGGACACTTTTTTAAATCACAATATTGTTACAAAATATTGGTTACATCATTCATGTTGAAATTATACAAGTGAGAAGAATGTAGAAAGACGTGCACGTTTAAAGCGTACCTAATAATGATATAAAAACAAAAACAATTCAAAGGGGAAAAATCTCGGAATTTGTATAATTAAATAGCAATAATTCCCACCTCAATTTCTAAACAGTCAACCAGTTCCCTCCACAAGGCAGGAGCTACATGTGACGGTACCAGTTTAACCCCTGTCAGAAGTTTTTCAATTATGCCCCCGAGATAACACATACTTAGCCGACAAACATATTTATTACAACAAAGTTGATGTGGCTTCCTGGAACGTTAAAACTTGCCTTGTCTTATAAACACGTCTGGAAGTTTTAATCGACTCGACTTTCTTCTTGTACTGTCGTGACGGCACGAGCTATAATGTCAGTCATGTCTCTGATCCAATCTTGTGGAAAATCTGGGCTGATTAAAGCCGCTTCTCCACAGGCGCGTTTTTATCGGTCGATAATAACACAAGCATTATTGCGATGATGTGACCCGATACCATGAACACAGCTCCGTTTTTATCGTCCGATATTTTTAACGTCTGCTTGTAACCTACACTACAGGCCCGTCGGCCGCACTACACCGTACTGACGTTATTAACGCAGGTTTGCGTAAAATGACATGCGTCCTAATACAAAATGTTGTTAGAACAATATTGGAATATGGTAATACGGAGGAACGCAAGTGTCCTACTTCTATTACGTCGTTATTATCGCAGCAGTGTGTAACTTCGTGGCCGTCCTAATACAAAATGTACTGAAAAAAGATATCGCAATAACGCTTGCGTTGTTATCGAACGATAAAAACGCGGCTGTGGGGGAGAGGCTTAATACGTTGAATCGATGTTTGAAGACTCAGAATCAGTCCGGGTTTAAAGTCAGCCACACTTTGCCAGCGTTTTCGTTTTAATTTCGAGTCATGCGAATACGTATAAAAACTCTCGAAACGAATCTAAAACATCCTAGTTCTATGGGAGCATACACATTGGGTTCGAATTACTTATTCGTGCGTATAGATCCGGCGTCCTAAATCAATGCGAACTGCTTGTGATATTGTGGACCGTGAGTAACAAATACAAAATGGATATATTCCAGAAGCAATTATTATGTCTGTGTATGGAACAGGAGCATGTAACCAGAATACGAGAACCAGAAATCAGTTCAAAAGACCAGTGTCGTATGTTTACGTACGATAAAAATATCGTATTCAATGTGTGGTCTAGGATGATGTAACATGGGACCCATATGCAGACATTATTAAACCGTGAAAAAGACTGATTATCTCTACCTACCCCATATATGGTTATAATACGTCTTACATTACTGAAATTCGAGTAAACGAGAATCTTGTTTAACATTTACATAATTTCACGTTATTTGCTCACGAATCCTATGGGAGAAAGATATGAAATTGTGTATGAAAGAATGAAGGCGGAGCTTTAAGAATATAACGTGTTACGAACCATGTCCGTAGGTTTTTATAACGTGTGTGGGTTCCTATATAAGTTGTATGGTAAAGCAAACCCGGAGAAAATAATCAGTAGTTTTAGTTTATGTAAGCATTTGTTCCTATCCAAGAGTTAAATGAGGTGAAACTCTTCGGTACGTTGTGGCTTTGAAGTAGAAATATCTATTTTTATGTATAACTATACAATGTACAATTTTGGCGAATCATCGAGATTTCTGTGTAGTATGTAAGTTAAATATTAATGTATTAGTGCAGCAGCGGTGGCCCAGTGGTAACGTCCCCGACTTACATTACCACAATTTTCTTAGTGTCCTTCGGCAAACTTCGTGTTTCGTCATCATCGGATTTCTATTAGTTGCCCTTTGCACTTGATAATTATGGTTGACGGCAACGCGGGCGCAGCGGCAGGAGTCAATACGTACAAGTACCGAGAATAACGAAACATGAAGTTTGTCGAGGGACATAAAGAAGATAGTAAAGTTGTACTGTACGTGTCGTAGATCGTGGTTTCCAGGCAGACACATAACTTTGTGTAATTTCTTTCAACACCGCGACTTTCAAAACGGTAAACGAAAATATCGTGAGGAAACCAGCATGATACAGAAATAAAAATTCGAAGGCATTGACATCCACACACAGAGAGGAGGCCTGTGCCTCAGCAGTGGGAACGCCATGGCTGATTAAGTACACAACAAACTTCCAAAATAAATTCTCTAAATGATCATGAAAACGGGATCAAATCATCATCGTGTAGTTTAGAACTAAGCGGTGAAACAGACAGACACGAAAAGCGACTTTATTATATTATAGACTATTTATAGGGTATTTTATAAGTATTCCTATGTATAACAATGGCAGCTGAAGAGCCAGTGGGCTGGCCGTACTGTTTGTCTAAGGACCTATAGCCGGTGGAGCAGACGAGTCCTGAAGTGGAAACTGCTTATCGGCAATCATAGTATGGGATGCCCCCCAGCTAGATGGACAGATGACCTTTCCATCTAAATAATGTTGCTTTGTCAAGAATATTGAATATTTAGCAACGACTTATTTCTGTTGTTAATTAATTCAGGCTTTTAACTTTTGTTCATGTTTTTCTTTTTTTAAATACACTTGTTTTTAGAGCTTTTACATACTAAAACGAATGCACAAATGGACCGACATTGTTTTTGTGAACTTTGTAAAGTAATTTGAAAGCTACATTTGTTTATGTTGTTCAAAGGGTTTATTTATGCTTCAGTGCTCTTACCATAAATTGCTTACATTACCCTAGGACAAAACTAGGTATTTAGTTTTGACCCCTGAATAACTAGTAGTAAAATTTTAGCTAAATTGATTAAAAGTTTTCATTATTCACTATAAATTATTTAAAATTATACATTTTAACATGCATGTTATTTTGTATAAACTTTGTTTATCTTTTTGTTTGCATTGATTGGATTTGCATTCATAAAAACTTTTTCTCAAACATGCTTGGACATTTTAATATTTTTTGACAACCTTCTTCGAGATTTATAGAAATTGCTGTACTGGTAAAAAAAAAGCGAGTGCCCGGCCAAATAAATTACGATGAAAACTATTAACTGTCGTGTTATAAAAAAATTTAATTTTTACTTCAACACATGGCAACCATGGAGGTAACTTATTAAAGATTTCATTCTACTCGTAATTTCGAACTGGCTAAGCAAAAAGAGCAGTTTAAAGTAAAGAAGAAACAAATGAACATATTGGCGCTTGAAAAATCTTCTTTGTTCGTCATTGATTCGGGATTTTATAATTAATTTACTTAGTTTGAATTTCAACGCATTGTTTGAGAAAATTACTATACAAACCTTTTCCGCAACCAAGCATTGATGGACTCACGTATTTATACGATCGTCCATCAATGCCCTAATTGCTGGTCACGACAGTAATGTACTGTAACTTTGTAGAGTAAAAAACATGCTGTTTTAACATTAGGGAGATGTGGTATATCAACGATTATTAAATACATTTACATGGGACTTCAATATAACTGGCGTCTAACTAAGTCTAGGCACACTTCTGCCTAACCTTTCGGAAAGAACATGGATGAGATGCTATGATAACTAAATAGAATTATAGAGGTGATTTCTAGCTATGATTATAATTTAAATTTACTGTCAAGTGCCTCAAGACGTAGATTTAGAATACTAAATTAAATAGGAATACATCTTTATCCTAGTGACAAAGTGCTAAACGATTATTTTACCAGCAACCTTTACAAGGAAAATCCGTGTTAATGCACCAATCAGGTTCCAATTCCCACAAGCATGCAGAATGAAGACGCAATCCACAAGAAAACTATTCCAGCACGATTCTAGAGAGCCATACGGAAACACATTGGAGTTCAAGAATGTCAACTAAGCTCTTCTTTATTATACCTAATATCTTCGAGATTTTCAACCAGAATGGTACATGGCACGACCGATTTAAAAATGTCAAGAGTCATGTTTCATTCTCGCCATAAATTGTGAGCTTAAGTATTTGATACATTTCAAGGGGAATTCGAACAGCTACACTTTGTAATAGTCTGCTAGCTTTTCAATGGTTAATTTTAGCTTTACTAATAGGCTCTTGTTATATGATCCGACAACCAATGGGTGACAAGAATTTTTGAAAGCTGGAGAAGCTTTATTTCTTTGAAGTGCATGTTGATTTAATTGCGACAATTTTTTTTTATATCACTTAATGTGAATTTCTGGTAAGGCAACCAGGGTCCTTTGTTTTTAGGGGTCGTAAAATGATTTAATAAGTAAATAATGAATGAATTTCCTGAACCCTAATTGCGTAGCACTTTCAATGACAATAGAATTTGAGGGATATTCCTAATCAATTACTTCATAGCTTTGAAAACTTCGTCTGCTTAAAAACGTAAATAATGCAATGTATGTGGCAAAATGAAAGAAATTGCTATCGATTGTCATTCATTTTATGTTTGTTACGCAATTTCCCCGCAGCTCAATGCCTTCTAAAACTGGCAATCAAAGAAACTAAATTATAATAATTACGTAACATGGGAAAACTAGAATCATCTATTCTAGCAGAATAACACAAAACTTTTTCTTTACTATTCCGCTAAATTGCTCACTTCATAAGCAATCAGGGCCAAAGGCAACTTTGTAGTATAAATAGAATTGCCTTTATTACTTTACTATTCCGAAAGTGTAGGAATTTCGTTAAGTTGGACATAAAAAGCGGAATCCAATTTACCTCGCGGGTAGATAGAAATCAGTTATGTTTCCTATGAATTTATTTGATGTTGTTTATTAGATTTTTAGGGTTCTACTGTACCGAACTGTGAGAGTAGGTTGGATAGAAAGTGATACTAAGAAATAGGAACTCATTTACATTCCTTTCGCAAGCAATTTATAGGAAAAAAATAGCTTTTGCGCGTAAATTCATTTGAGTCGACTTCGAAAGCCCTTGTGCCTTGTACCCTCTAGGGGCGGATTATCGAAAAATGCTTTCTTAAACCCTCTAAAAATAATAGTATTCTCTTTTTATATTGCTACATTCGTATTTTTTATTCAATGTCGCCAATGAGCACGTGACCGCCTGTATTTTTCTGAATATTCATAAGAAATTATCGAAATATAACTTTAAAAAAGGTCTTTAATATTTTTCATTTTATTCAATTTGTTATTTTTTGAGTAGCGTTTATGATATCCTCGTAGTCATGGCTGGATTTGGATTCTGTTTATTATTTCTAATAGCCAAGAGTTATTTTACCTAACATTTTTTATAAAAATTGTCGAACATTGAAAAAAAAACGGTGGTTTAAAGACAGTATAAAAAAAAATTGTATTTATTTTAAAAACACAATAGTTAATTCTTAGAATGATATACATAAATGATTTAAAAATAATTGAAAAGATGTAAAAAAGGGCAGTCATATGCCCATGGGCCACATGGTATTTTGTATTGCATCAGTCGGTCATTCTTAAAACTTCTTAGTTAATTTGCAAGTAGCAATTTTGTCGAAAAAGCTACCTGAATTTACCACTCTTCTTTTAAACTAATTGCGGTCGAAAAGCTAGTAACACAGTGTATTGCAAGTAACGCTTAGGCATAAAATCCTTTAAAGTGGCTTCGGAAAAACGAGTAAGAATTTACATTTGCGGGTTTTCCGCACTTGAAAGCAAGCCTGCATGAAACGTAACGACCGTTAAAAGCATTATGTAAATGAACCAAACTCTGCATTGGGTGATTAGATTAGAACAAAGTGTGTCTATTATTCCAAATGCGGACAGGATCTGATTAGTAAATTGCTTGTACCTTGCACCTTGTGAATTCAGAACCTGGATCAGTTTTGCTTGATAAACCATCCTGAATATAGTTTGAGCGAAACGGATGTACTGCGCCTTAAGCCCACTCTACGCCCGCGAAATTGGTGAAACACGAGTGTAGATGGTTTTGCGCCTTCGCGTTCGCGCTTGGTGCCGTTCCCCGATCGGAGTCGATTTTTCGTCCCGCGACAAAGGGTTTGCGCTTGGTTCACAGCGTGCGAACGCGAACGCATCGAAACTAGCTGTTTTTGCAGTACCTCACATCGCAGTCGGGAGTTGTCTTGCTTGATTTTTTATAACCATAGATTTTTTATATGGATTTTCGTCATCCACCATCTTCTCTTTCTCCATCTCTTTTTTATTTGTTTGTTATTGCACGACTCTTAATGCGAAGCATTAGAGTGTGCTCTACGATCGAAAAATATTTTTTGCCCCATTTCTGTAACTGTTTTTATTGTTACACTCCTGGTAGTACACAGAACCTACTTAATTTATATACCATTGTATAGATGATTAAATGGAGATTAATACTGTACTTTTTAACAATTGATTTAATGCAGCAGAAATGGAAAAAGCATCAAAATAGTTGAAAAAAAATTCCTGTCCGTCAATTTATGAACCCTGAAAACATTGTAGCTTGCGATAAAATCAATTAATTGAGTCAATTTTTTTTTTATACATTCGTTTCAGCCGTAGAAGGAACCCTATTGAAAATGGCTCTTTTATTCAAAGTAGTTTAATTATAATTAATAAAATACTAACTAAAATATAATATCTTTATCTAAATATTTCCAACCATTGAGTTGATGTTGCCTAGCAACCGCCAAGTAAATATCTTTGTCAGTCTTTGACATTACGACTTCATGAAAAGTGATAAATTGTTCATTTTTGTTAAAAACTATGTTTTGAAATGGTTTTGAATTTCTTTTTCGTATAAGAATGAGTGTTATGTATGAGGCGTGCACTTTTGGATTTTCCAAACTATTTTTAATATAATTTATTGTAGTACGCTACACCTACAGCGCATAGCGTCAAAGCAGCAGCAACAACTACATCGTCGTCCACTTTCTTTGAGATCGCGAACGAAACTACGAAACTTTGCGAGTTTGGAGGAGAAACACGTTTTTATGCGAAGTTCACGATGCGAACCACGGTGTTAATTTACAGCAGGATTCGCGCGGTGCGGTACAGGCGGTTTCGGTCAAATTATAAATAAAATAAAAAAGCCTTTATTCTACTATTTTAAAATTTCAACATAAATTATAATATAATGTATACGTGGTTCCCGGCTTTAAGCAGTAGTCGCCTCTTTGCCGTAGGCCTCCCGAATTTCCTTCCACTGATTCTTGTTCCTAGCTTTAGTCATCCATCCTGGTCCTCCCTTCTCCAAAAATATATCTACCTTTTCCTTGGCCGACCTCTACTTCTGCTTTGGTCTCTTGGTATCCATTCAGTTAATCTTTTGGTCCATCGACTGTTTTCCAACCTGCAGACATGACCAGCCCAGTTCCATTTGAGTAACCCGATTCTTTTGACGGCATCAACTAATTTTGTCCTTTGTCTAATAGTTTTCGGTCAAATTATAGTACATGTTATTTTACTTCTCCAATGATACATACTCTGCTGACTGAATAATATTATTGTCACGGAATGGGCAATTGTCAGTCCGATACAAGAGACGAAGAATTTCACTGTAACTGTGTCACATTCACGATCGATGTAAAACCGTTAGTAAGTCACTGCAATGTAACTTTTAACTCGGTAAGGTAAGGCATAAATTAGAATGATTACCGAGAGTTTTATCAAATTCACGGCAATCATTCTAATTCATACTTTATAACAAAAAGATACGAGTTACATTGCAATGGCTTAGTAATAGTTTTACGTCATTAAATCTGCTGCTATACTTGTATGTCATTTTGACCAGTCTGCGTAGTTTCCAGCCAAACCCAAAATATTCCAGACAGAATAACTTAACAAAAACCCTCAATTAAGCAATAAATAAAATAGCAAATCAGAATGTAAATTAAAACAATCAAACGCAATCAAATTTCTGTAATTAACAGAATGATTCGGCAATTTAATTACGTGTTCACAGCAGAAGGTTTGGGCCTTGTCTGGCGTTTCGAATTTTATGGTGCTTTGTCATTGCCCCGCTCAATACCCAGGAGGGAAAACAACGAAATTAATTTCAAGCATTAATCAAAATAAATATGACATGGCTTTAGCAACAAATAAACCTTAACACTTTCCGCGCTGGAATTTTCCTGAGGAATTTCTTTACCTGTGAGAAAATAAATGTACCTACATTTTTTTAATTTAATTGTTGAGAGACTCACATAAAATGTATATCTTTAAAGTAATTTTGAAATTAGCACCAAAGTAGTACCTAAGTACATTAATTCTATAAAACATATTTTAATTAAAGTCGCTTTTCGTGTTTGTCTGTAGCGTTGTTCTTTTAAACCACGCAACAAATTATGATGAGGTTTTCACCATCGTTGAGAAAATTTATTCCGGAAGGTTTATGTGTAATACGTTATAAACTTACATAAAACTAAGAAAACTCGATGTTTTCTCAAGTCGTAAAAACCGTGCGAAGCAGAAGCGGGTCGCTAGTCCTACTAATCCTAGGTACTATATAAATATCCTACTATATTCTATTATATTATTTATCTCTATAATATTATTATATTATACATATATATAATTATGTATATAATTTATATAAATTATTATAAATTTGAAAGTTTGTTTGTTTAGATGTTTGTTTCTCAATCACGTAAAAACGTCTGAACGGACGTGGATGAAAATTGCACACAGATAGTTTAAAACCCGGATTAATAATATAGGATTAGGAGGACTTACTTACTTACTTACTAGGATACTTTTTATCCCGGTAGTACGTTCCCGTGGGATAATTTCCGAACTACACGCGGGCGAAAGCTAGTAGTTAATAAATAAATCATAAAATATTAGTTGCATTATGACAATATTTACACGATTTTCATACGCCTTTGAAAATGTTTTTTATTTTTTTTATTTGATTAATTAACCGTATTAAAACGTGAAAAAAATGGTTGGACCGTGTAACATTGCCATTACGAAAGTGTTCTCTGAATTATAAAAATCTATACAAAAAATATTAAGCATTACATCAATTTATTAGAATGTTCTTAATCCTGTTTCGTTAAGAGTCTATTTTGTTCCCAAACTGGATCACAGGAGTATTATGAAATTGAGGTTAATCTACCGTTTTCGTGTGCAAACGATTTAGCAGCCCGTTTTGTGGAAACAATGGACCAAGATGGCTCTAATATTTTACCCGGAGCCAAATAAAACATTAGAACTTCGAGTAGCAGCTGCTTTATGGCTATTTAGACATATAATATTCAACACTGAAGAGGCTAATCCGTAATTGGTCGATGCGCAGTACATAGCTATAGATAGATTGCAGTGAATACACGGACACTGCAGGGTAACATTTAATTAGCTAGCAAAATTTTGTTTTTTGTGCTTTATTAAATGTAAATTTGATTTATTGTAATCATTAACCAATTAATTTCAAATTATTGTTGTTTTATGTATAATCAATACCTAGTTATAATTAATTAAATAAATTTTAATTTAGATTTTTTATAACTGTTTGCAATTAATTACCTATTCCTATAGCATCACTAGTTAAGAAATATAATTATGTGTCACAACTCTTGTCCCCAAGATACAGGCTCTGCCTAGTTTGGAGACCACCGCATAACATAATGAATGTCACCAACAGTTACAGATATAATTATTATGCACTAACTTTAAGGTAATATTGTAACAATGTTTAAATAAATTTTATCTTATCTTATCTTATCTAAATATAGTTATAGTTATAATAATACTTATTTGTACGCCGTTAAGTTAAAACATGACTGTAATCCTTTCTGCAATGTAGGTACATAACATCTTGCATGCTTTGTGTGTGCATACTCAAGTTTCGGAAAAATAAATAATTATTTCATTTAATTTCAAAACTCTGCAGACGTGATGGGTATCAAATATCTTACTTACTTACTTAACTTGACAAAACAAAATTAAATTAATTTGACGATGTTTTTTTGTGGGGTCAAACTCAAACTCAAAGCATTTATTTCAATTAAAACATTTACAGACACTTTTGAATTGTCAGTCGGTCAGTTAGTTAGAAAGTAGAAGCTAAGTTGGGACCACAGTTAGTGTATCAGTTTTAAAATCTGTATTTTTTTCATCAGTGTACCTACTAGTCTATTATTTTTATTGCCGACTGTCCACCAATGTGTCTTAAGACTGAAATCAAAACATTCTTCATCCGGCTTACAACGACGAGGAAAATGATCGAGAAAAATAAACTAATACCAGAAGTATTATGTTCTCATACATTTATTCTTACCATAAGTTCATCCGGGAAACAAATAAAAAGACTGGGCCACATCAAACTTCGCCGTTCTTGCGAACAAAGATAAAGTTTTCCACATAATCATAGTTATGTGGAGTCCCATGTAATTGTTCCCGCAACTCTCACTTTGACGTTCAAACAGAACAATCTGTGGTCCGGA
Source organism: Conistra vaccinii (assembly GCA_948150665.1). Lineage (NCBI taxonomy): Eukaryota > Metazoa > Arthropoda > Insecta > Lepidoptera > Noctuidae > Conistra > Conistra vaccinii. The sequence continues at coordinate 9,754,932 of OX411334.1, read as the reverse complement.
ATACGGGTCCGCATGAAAATGACAGACAAAATGTAATAAAGTACGCTCAGGCAAAAATATTTCTCCAGTTTCTAAGTCAAGCGATACCGAAATCGGATATCGGCCTTTTAATTAAAATCCTTTTGAGACATAAGTATAAAGTTTGGTAATTTTATGCTTCAGAGAAGGGTGAAAAAAGGGAAAGTTGTCAACGAAATATGTTAATAAGTTTTAAGTTCAACAACCTTTTTAAGTAGGTACAGTAGGGTGGAATAAAAAATTTTAGATTGATAAAAAAAATATTGAAGTGCTTTTAGTAAAAGGAAGAAAACAAAGTTGTAACGCCTGATCTAATAACGTCCATATTATTGCTCACTCCATTAAAATTAAAAAGGACAGTGTTGGCCTTTTTATAAAGCTTATTTGTAAATGTGTGTTTCATGAATAAGGGCTCATTTCACCAATGAAACTGAACGCGATCAGCATTTCTAAAACGCGTTCAAGAGCTGTCAGTGTCAAAATTGTTAGTTTGTTATGGAATATTTTACACTGACAGCATTGACCGCGTTTAGTGTGCTGAACCCGTTCAATTTCATTGGTGAAATCCACACTTGTTGGTAGATACTAGGGGCTAATTTGACCAGTGAAACTGAACGCGATCAGCACATTTAAACCGCGTTCAAGAGCTCTCACTGTTATTATTATTACGGAATTTTAACATTGACACCTTTTGAACGCAGTTTACTGGCACACTAAGAGAATAGACGACTATGTCGAAAATTGTATTTTTACGCACTGAGACACTTAATTAATAAAAAGTTTATATTTCGCAATTGAATGGTTTTAACTGTATATACTATACATACATACACGTGTATATAATATTAATTTCAACTTGATATCTCCACGCTTTCCTGGGAAAACGGGTATGTTAAATAATACACAAAATAAACTACTAATAAATACGTTCCTGTTTCCCTTTTGTTGAAATTGTTTTTCCGGAAACAAAATATTAACCTGAGTGATGTATTCCACTACTCGTTCGTAAAACACAAAAATAAATACATGATATGTATTCATAACCGCGTTGAATATTAACCGTAGGTTGCCATACCTTTTTTTTGCCGTTCCAACCCTTTGAATTGTTTCTGTGATATCGGTAAATAATAGCAACATTATACCTTTGTGTTCAATTTTGATCTCCAATTTATGTTCGGTATTTGAATGGAAATTCCCGGTCCGTTACTGGTACTGGTTTGTTTCTGTTTATATAGGGACTGTATACATGTTGTTAATAAATGTTTGTTTGTTTTGTTGTAGTCGACAGTGAGTTTGCTTGTTACCACAATAGAACAAAATTCTATTTTAGCTGTAAAACCCGGAAGTTAAAACATAGATTCTAGAAAAATAAACTAAAACCACTACCAAAAAAATTAAGAGTTCGCCATATTGATTTTTCTGACGTCATAGTAGGACAGTAGATACAACGGACACCTTATTCGATTCAGTTGAAATAGTCCAGTTTCTTACCTTTGGAACGGGCAACTAGCATCTTTCTGACTGGCCGATTCCTTGACAGTTCAAAAGTGCCTGTAAATGGTTCAATTGAAATAAATGCTTTGAGTATGAGTTTGACAGTATGCACGCTCAGGGTTACAAACGCGTCCACTACTTATCTGACGAGATTCTTTGAAGAATTAACTGCTTCCTTATGTCTTTGCCGTAGTAAATTAAAACGTGACTTAATGATGCAAATCTATGGCCGGGATGTGGTAAGACACTATTCTAGTTGTGGTCCCACGACCATCTGCCACCATCCACCACGTAAGAAAACAAACCAAAAGTTTTATACGTTTTCTTCAAAGATCTTTTTTTACCCGACTGCGGCGAAGCAAAAAGGATTATTATGATTATGGGTTATGATTTTGACCGATATGTATGTATGTAGGTATTAACGTTCATCTGTGGAGGATTAATTAAGAAGTATGTAAGGATCGTAGCAGGTGGCGTTCTGTAGTTTCTGCCTACTCCCATGGGAAGAATGCGTGAGTTCATGTATGTATGAATGTGTATTTTTATAATTTTACATTTTTTTAGATGACTGGCTCTGTGAACTCTTCAAACTGACTCCCTATTATTTTCTAATCATCTCTAAATAAAAATAAAGTGTTTGTTTCATATTCTTGCCATTATCTTATAAAAAACTCGCGGAGGTTACATGGGAACACCAAGTAGGCTATAATGTCTGCAGTATACTGGTGCTTATGCAGAATACAAACTTCGTTGAACATTGTAATCAACCTTATAAGGTGTGGAACGCATTACAACAGCATAGCAACTCCAGTGTGAGCTCACGATAGAAAAACTTACAAAACACTTTTTGCCATTTTATACTTAGAAGCGATGGAAAGTATTCTTTGCAAGTTAAGTACTAAGTAAACCCTAAACTAAGCTTAACTAGCTTGTTTCTCATATAGTCGGTTCACATCAACAGCGGGTGAAGATTGAACTTAAAACCTCTTTTTCGTCGTCGTCAAATTAGTTCACAATATTAATAGGCAAGTGGGGTTTGTGTGTGAGTGAAGTTTGTGGGGTAAGTGTAGTGAGTTACCGGCCATTAATTTCGAAGATCGAGCTTTGGAAAAAGATCATCACGCAGGTATAAAAACTTTTCCTAAGTTAGTTTTCTTTTAGTTAGCTTCTGGCGCTTGAATGACATTGATAGAGAGGCGTTGTTGGTAAGAAATTGTGAAATTGTATTGAAAAAAACCTGTAGTGCGTGTCGGACGCACAATGAAGGGTTCCGTGGTTGGAATTAATTTATTCAAAAAAAAACTTAACATTGTAGTTGTAAAAACAAGTTTTCCCATACCAAACTGAAAATGTAAGTTATACTCAAACTCAAAGCATTTATTTCAATTAAACCATACAGGCACTTTTGAAGCGTCAAGGAGTCGATCAGTCAGAAATATGAAGCTAGTTGCCCAGTCCAAAGTGTAGTAGGTACCTATGGAGAAGAACGAGCAAGAAACTCCACGGACACTCTTTTAAATAAATAATTGTTACAAAATAGTGGTTACATCATTCATGTTTATATTATACATGTGAGAAAAATGTAAAAAGATGCGCAAGTTAAAAGCGTCCGTAATAAAAAGATAAAAACAAAAACAATTCAATGATTAAAATAAATAAAATAAAATAGGTAAGCCACGGCAGCTAAGAGATGACCAGTCCCAACTGACGGCGCCCGTTCACGAACATGACGCATGTATTAGCACCATTCAGCTCAACCATTTTGAAGGGAGCTAAGTTAGTAATGGCAATTTTTTATTTTAGTTGATAAAATTACAAATTAACAATTTTCGAACTTTTTTCTTTACTTGTGCAGACCTTGCTTCTTGCCAAATTTCATAATTCTAGGTCAACGGGAAGTACCTGGTTTTGATTTATTGGCGAGTATCAAAATATGTCGCCTAAATGAAAGTATTTTTTATGGCGTTGACTTGATTATTTTAGAGCTACTAGGGACCATAGACCTAAGTATTTGAAATTAATTTCAAATTAACACCTCCACGCCTGAGAAAAAGGGTTTTGACAAACTGAAAGACAGACAGACGGACAACGAAGTGGTCTTTTGAGGGTTCCGTTTTTTCGTTTTGAGGTATGGAACCCCAAAACTAAGATGGCGGCATTATAATAATAATAATAAGCGGTACTCCTGGACACGGCTCGCATTGTCAGGAGGTTCCTCTCTGTAGAGCACTGTCCGCCGGTAGCTTGAACCCTGTTCCCGATACCGGTGGCACGGTAGACGGTAGGCCAACTTCATAGAAACGGACGAAGCGCGAGCTATACCTACGCGCCTCGATCGAGGTATGCGCGAGGTACGCAGACAGTCGCGTCTGTGCCGCAGTGACGAACGAACGGTGTGTTGTTTTTTTAACAATAACCACGCGATTTTTACACTAAAAATAAATTCAAGTACATATTTAATATGACGAGTAGGATATATTGTTGCTGTTTTTGGTTGCATGAATTTGGCAATAACGCATCCAGAGATAACTTTTTTTAGATTACCTGGAAACTTTGAAAGGTATTATTATTAACAAACAACAACAACAACATTATTTTATAGTCTTACTATAAAATAATTTTACTTACTGGTAGGTAGGTACATATTGTGTGTATTTTTTATGGATAAGTATTTCCTTTTATCTCCCGAAAAAAAGATGTCTGGATTAATAAATAAAGTGAATAGAGTAAAGGAAAGTGATAACACGAGTGAAATAGGTAGTTATAGGAGGTTCATGAATTAATACGGTAGGTACGCTTGTTTTAAAACCTCGGGCATTTGTGTTTTGTTTTGTTATTCAATTCACAAAGTATTTTATTTATTTGTGTAGATAAAAAAAGTATATTTACAATCACAAAACTAAATGGAAACACAAAGTAGGCAAATGTAATTAAAATACTGGAGGCGGGCAGCCCTATCGCATGTTTACGTACCGCGCGGCTGTAGGCATTTATTTCTAAGATATGGCTTAGTTATTCTACCGTCTACCGTGCCGGTGGGCTACTATTTTTAATATTTTTTAATGTTTTTTTTAATGAATTTTATAAAAATATTTAAAAATGTATCAAATAAGTAGGTATCTAAATGAATAAAGTAAATAAAAATAATAAAGTTTATTCATCAAAAAGTAATAATTCAATGTGACATAATAATCGGTGAGCCACAAACTAAGCGTTGCTTGTATCTTGTGGCTCTGGAGTGCGAATTTTTTAGAGTTATAAAGGTTACATTACAGTTTATTTTTTTATTACATTGGTTTCAGTTTTCTCTACAATCCAAAAGGTCCTTGTTCAACGAAACCTTTACCTTATAGTCAATTCGTAAAGGCTACGAACCTTCTTTTGTTTTACCGAATCATCAAACAATTCCAATTTGGAACATTCGTTTTCCTTGACACATTGTCCGGAGTAAAATACCTACTACCTACGCATACCTATGAATCCTAAAGTGCCTACCTAAAGAAGAACTTTTGTTACTGGCAAATTAACCTTTGCAATATTTATCAGTTTGGGGACCCTTCGTTTCCAATACTAATTACTTTCCTTATAACAACGCGTTTTGGGTCCACGCTAAATTCAGTACTAGTTTCTTGGACAAGTTCGAGTTGGTGGGGGTTCCGTAGAAGAACAAAGGACCCTTAATTGAATTTCGCCATCTTTCCGTCCTTCCTTCCGTCTTACTTTGTATTTGCACGAGTTAAGTGCATATCATCATTCCTTGAAGTTTTTTTATGCACTAAGATTCAGCCACTAAAGGCGACGATAACCGACTTTTATTGATTTTATACTGAAGATCCCGTCTAAACGAGTAGTGTTAGTGATTTGGAAAAAATATATGTTAAATTAAAACATTTTCTTAAAACTTAATATAGGAATATTTTAGATTATTTATTTATACTTGAAGCACAGATATGTACAGAGGCGGACTTCTTTGCCATTGTTAGATTATGTTTACATAGTGAAATTAATTTGTAAAGTTATGTCTTAGAACCAAAAATTCGAAGACATGTGACATCTACCAACCCGCACTGGGCCCGCGTGGTAGATTACGGCCCACTCCCTCTCACAGAGAGGAGGCCTGTGTCCCAGCAGTGGGAACATTAATAGGCTGATGATGATGATGATGTTTAACGCGCAAGCTAACCACTCAAGCATATATCTGAGTCTTAATTCAACTAAACACCTGCCTATTAATAGCAGTCTTAATGTCTGGTTCTTATTTATAACAAAACTAAGTTCAATTATAAAATCTGCTATTTTCACTACTTACCTGCATTCTAATCGATGCATGGTCTCTAATGTTATAACTCCGTATTAGTGACTCCGTCTGTCTGTTTCACGCCTAAACCACGAAAGATACGTAGCTTGCAACCGAAAGAAGGCTTCTTTTCATCCTGGGACATTTTTATTAAAAAAATTATGAAATACAAAATACACGCAAAGTCTCGGGCAACATATTTTATACGGGACCATGCAGTAAATTTGTGTGTTCCAACACTAACTTGGCAGCATTTTTATTTATTCACCAATCACAAAGTAACAAAGGCGGGATAATGGATGGTCGCCATTACATAAGTGAATTAGTTAAGAGTAGTTAGTTTGGAGGACAAACTTACGGCACGGCTAATGAAGCAGATTTATTATGTATGCTACAAAGCTGCACGGTGGGTAATCCCTCTTCAAACACAAGCCATTTTGTGCTAACGAAACAAGAGGCGCTTGCTTATGATACGAAGCTTTTAGATTTTAATGGATTTTCGGAAATGGTTTAAGTACAGACAGTAGTGTGCACATTATGGTTTTCAATCTATATAAGTAAAAAGGGTATGCAGTTCATTGGTAAGCGCATCACTTGAGAACGGCTGGATCGATAAAAAAATAGTAAATATTTGTTATTTAAAATGTTCGTATTGTACAAATTAGGTTTTTATGGAAAAAAATATTGATAAGTTTTTTGTTGTTGTTTGTTGTTTTCTGTTTGTCTCTGGTCTCTGCATCACCCTAAGGTTGACTGGTAGAAAATGTCTATGGCATTAAGTCCGCCTCTGTAAATTTCTGTGCTTGAAGTATTAAATAAATAAATAGTATTAAATAAGTTTCCCGGAAACTCTTCTAATTCGGGAAAAACTGAATGTTTTTTTTTAATGGATTTTTTGTATGAGTTATTTTTTAGACAAAAGACGTAGGGAGTTTAACATAATGACAAGGCTTTCTTTGGATAAAAATATGTATGTTCAATCATTTTTGCACATACTAAAGCCGCGATTCCATTGGGCAAGTCTTGCATACAAGTATCACGTCACATTTGCGTACAAGTTGCTTGCATTGGAAACATGTTTTCAAGAGTGTGCAAATTGCATACAGGTTTTACTTGCATACAAGTGGAGATGTTCAACAATTGAGTTGGTTTTGGTTCGAATTTTTAGTTCTAGACTTGTTAATGTGCAACTAACGTTTGCGCGTTCAATTTGCACGTCACTTGAATTAAAAAACGTACAAGTTCAAACTACCTCGTACAAGTTGTAGCTTGTATGCAGGTTTGTTCAAGTTGTATGCAATTTGCAACTTGCGTACAAGTAACTTGCCTAATGGAATCGCGGCTTTAGTATGATACCTCCAAACATTTAGTTAAATTTGTGATAAATCCTTCCCTGCAAGAATCAGGCCGGTAACTTTAAAATACGCCAGTAATACGTTTTCAGAAAAGCCAAGATTGGTTAGGTTTTGGATAATATAAATAACACTATCGTTTATCTTAATAACAGCCATCTTGCAGCAATTTCTTACAATAAATAAGAGGATATATCTGTCATCAAAGTTCAAATCCCTTCTAATGAAAACATAACAAAGTCAAAGACCTAACGTAAATAAATGTTTCAATTCACCACATGTGTAGGTACTAGCTTGTATCCCACAAATTCTTGTACATTTAATACTGGGTCTGTGTACTCGGATAGTTTATACTGCGCCAGATGGCAGTACCCACTACCCACTCTCAGGACATGGTACACGCTTAGAATTTATTACAAACGTGTGTTTTTTACCGTTTTATGCTGGCTAACTTATCTTGACTGTCCCTTGTGAGTTGACGCAGATAACGGATCCCTATTGGTCGAAATTGTATGATTCCAGACATTGCTGTTTGGCTTCCTAAGGGAGATAGGTCGTTGGGAAAATTCTAGTGGATGGCCATTTTGGTTGATTTGTTTAGTGATGTTTTGAACTGCGAATTTTATTATATTGCTACGTTTGTAGTTTGATGTTTAAGCCACTGGTTTTTAGCTTTGCTTTTTCTTATCGTATGTCTGTCAAGTATTTTTATTATAGCATCCGTTCCATTAAATAGGCCTTGCTAAGAATCGTAGTTGGCTTCTAAAGAGAATACAATTTAGATAGGAAGATGAACATTCATCTCACCTTCATTTAATTTTTTTAAGTTTGTTCGGTTATTGGTGACTCGCCCGATTCATTTTGCCGGTAATATTTTTCAAGCGTTTGATCATTTCGATGCTGTGATATTTTCTAACATTAACGCGAAAATAACATGCTAATTTCCAATAGGTAAACAAAAATATCATTACCCAAATTGCGCCAATAAAAATACGAACCTGATACTAAAATATCGCACTGCACCATTTTATACATTACAAGTCTCTTCGGCTCCCGACTATAAATATGCTACGGCAGCTTCGTAAACAGATGTCCCTAGCCATAAAGAGTTAATTATCATCTAAGAATACCGTCCCTTGCCTTCGGCACGAGAATAGATCCCTTGGGAACTTTGCTCCTCTTACTTTTTATTTTGTTACAAAGTTACATTGAAACTTGATATATTAGAAACTGCTGGTAGTGAGGAATATTGTATGTGAGTTGAATACTAATGAGCTATAAGAGGTAGTATAATGGGATGGTGATTGGTATGAGTTTCGGGGTGTAATTCTTGTGATTGGTTAAAATTGTTTATTGATTTGAACGTAACATCCCACCTGTATCCTTCAGAGGGATAAACAGAAATGCATAATACCTACACCTAGCTTTCAACAAAAAGTTCTATTATGTAAAAATAATACAAGGTCAAAAAGTTCTAATATGTAAAAATAATACAAGGTCAAAAAATTATTAGCTAGCGAAACTCCGCTGACGTGATGGGTATCGATATCTAAACAAGATAAAATAAAAAATAATAAGATTTGATGATTTTTTCGATCTTTAGATCGCATCACTTCGGCGGAGTTTTGCTTGCTAATTTAATTTGATCCTGTATAATATTGATAGGTATCATCAATATCTAATAATATATTATCTAACATTGCACAAATTCGAGAGGTGTCGTGAGAAACCCCGATTCTTTCTATGTATTAAATAACAGGCGCAATGAAATAAATTAACAACGCTTGAGAGAACAAAAAAAACTTTTTTTTTTTCGGTCTATGTCACTTTCGCCAACTGTGTAAGGAACTTTATTCGAAAACATCTACAATAAACTGACCGACAAATTTTAATGATCGAAGATCATAAGCTTTCATCTTTACATACCGAGACTCCTCCGTGCCTCGGAAAGCACGTTAAGCCGTTGGTCCCGGCTGTCATTTGTGGATCTTTGACAGTCGTTACGAGTCGTCAGAAGCCCGAAAGTCTGACACCAGTCTTACCAAGGGGTATCGTATTACCCAGTTACTGGGTTGTGGAGGTCAGATAGGCAGTCGCTCCATGTAAAATACTGATATTCAGCTGCATTCGGTTATACTGGAAGCCGACCCCAAGATAGTTGGGAAAAGGCTAGGAAGATTGATTGATTGATTGAAGATCATAAGCTTTCAAGAGGATGCGTATTCTCTTGGCAAATCATATAGCAGCGTTCTTAGAAGTTTGGAACTGAGGGGTTTGGAACTTTTTTTTAAAGATTACATAAAAATCGATTTTCACATTAATGGTATCCTTGTTAAATAAACGCTCTAAGAGCGTGCATTCTTAAAGTGGGCAACGTCGCAAAAAGATGTCGAATATTTCACTATTTTTATTAATTTGGCAATATTACTGTATGGAAATATGAAATAAGGCTGACTAGTGAACTAAAATATTGAGTACCAATGAATATTTAGTTTAAGTGTAAAAAAAATATTTGGTAACTTTCCAAATGCCTTTTTTACATCTAAAACGGTTAACAACCTAAAATTCAGCGCTATAATTGCATTTCATTATTAAAATTCTAGTTCACTATTTAGCGATGTTTCATATTATTGCCAAATAAATCAAAACAGGTAAATTTGACAGCTATGTGCGACGTTGCCAACTCTTAGAATAACTTATATACTTATACAATAACGCTCTTAACTTAGCTAGCTTGGCAGTTTACTTCACGTCAATAGTGCAAGCTAGGATTTTGAACTAACGACCTCCAATATACCTCCTTAATCGTTGCAATTACCGGGCTGTTGCTTCTTGTTAGCTTCATGTCAGATTTAAAAAAAAACAATCATTTTGGCTTCTGTTTCTTTTGCAAGTTTTGTAGGGGAGAGCAAATAAACGATGAATGAAAACGGGAGTGACTACCGAGATGACGACTCATAGAGAAGTATGGAAGAAAAATACATGTTGCGCCGACCCCAAATAAATTGAAATAAGAGCAGGAGAATGATGAATTTTGCCTCCTGTTTCTCTATAAACATCTGCTGCATATTACTAACAGTCGAAGTTCCATGCGTAGTGCATAGCAGAAGCAGTAATAAAATAACTCTTCATAGCATACAAACTTCATTTCCGTCGACGAATGAGTGACAAATGTCACACGAAATATAATAAAGCACTCGTCATTATCATCCATTTATCATTCGTCGTAGTAATAATGTCATATTACTATTAATATAATTATCTCTCACAGTTGCATGTGAAGGAGAGGAGGCATTTAAATTAGACGTCATTTTAGGGTTGCTGGTTGAAAATAAAATAGGGAACAAAAAAAGAAAAAATTATGGCATTTTTGGGCTGTCTTTATTCTTTCACCAATAAAGATTCAATATCTTCATACTTAGCGAATTGAAACTAAATATACTCGGGCACCTATGAAATATAATAGGTACCTAATATTAATTTCTACTGTCCGTTATTTAGATTATTTTCTTGATTCCTGAAACTCAACAAAACACACGCGACTTACTGTGCATTTGCACTGGCGAAAGATTCACATAAAAACTTGTGGAAAACTCTATTTTCCGTCAATATCGATCCGCGTTTACATTGTCACATAACAAGTTGATCCCAAACCTGTTTTACAAACCAATGAATAAAATGTTACTTTAAGAATCTTGCAACACGTTGTCCATAACATGTTTTGATGTTGACCGTTTTATTTGGAAAACACTAAACCTTGCACACAGCAGTGCGAACGTAAATGTGTCAAATCTCTATACAAAACATGTCTATTATGATGTTTCTAGACAGTGTGAACTAAGATAACAACAAATCTTGAGATCTGTCTTGAAATTTACTTATGTTTCGTGCAGTGCAAACGCAAATTCAACAAAACAAGTTGTGAGATTTGTTTTACTTGACAAGTTTCGAAACATCTGGATGCTGAATGTTTTCTAGTGCAAATGCATATTTACTCACTAGTTTGTGATTTGTTGCGTCCGTCGTGTACGAACTGCCATTGAAATACTAGTGCTGTAACATGGCTGGCTTTTCATTCGATTTCAGTTTGTAAAATGTTACTTTTGAGCCAGATCTGTTATGTTATTTACAAGTGGTTAAACTTATATGTCATTTATTTGTTTAAATTCTCACAAACAACAACGAAAAATAAAATAATTGCTTTGTAAGCGCACTGTATTCTAATGACTCGGACTTAGAAACAAGAACATTGCCTGAATATAGCTTTTGTAAGTGTTACCAGCGGAATATTTTAGGCATAGTGTGGAAAGACAAAGCCACAAGAGATATTTCTTGATTATTCTCAGCTGCCCAGTTGCACTACATTTATCAAACCGACAGTGTGACCGCGTGGGCACGTGCTAAGAAAGGGAACATTCCGTTTAGGTGAGGTGTACGAGTATAGTTTAATTGTGAAGTAACAAATGCTAAAGAAGTTGGTATACTTATACGTCGATATCAATACGCTAATACCATGAATCACCAAGACTAGGAGCACCTTACTAAAAATTGAGATAAATGGCGTAAGCGTGCTTAGTCTGGATGGTCATGAGAAAGCATTACCAAAGGTAAAGGTCTCTGCAAACAGCGGGCGTGGCGTGGCGGGACGGGACGGCGACGTGACGCTGAGCAGTTGTAATGTACTAGATATTACGGACGACTCCACACAGAGCCCTCCCGCCCGGCGCGACGGTAACCATCACGCCATACCGCCGCTGCGCCGGTAACCATCACGCCACGCCGCCGCCGCGCCGAGCGTGAATACAAATCAGAACCGGCGGGGCGGGGCGCGACGGTTAAATTCAGAATTGAGAGATTGTATTAAAGCTTAAAACTTTAACTCATAACTGTAACTAATAACTTATAAGTTACTTTAACTAACTTAGTTACTTTTAACTTATAACTGTTTACTTTATTTTCATTCTTTCTCTCTCAATTCGCGGCGGGACCGGACGTGATCGCGCCCACAGTGTGACCGCTACCGTCACGCCAGCGCCCCGTCGCCGCCCGGCCACGCCACGCCCGCTGTGTGCAGATACCTTTAAGGTGTTCATGAACGGGCGCCGTCACTTGAGACTGGTCATCCTCTTATCTGCCATGACTTATTTTTACACGACTGCCCAAAAAGGAGTGTTCAGGGTTCATGTATGTATATATGTGAGTTTCTTTGTTCCAACATAACTTTTGAATGCCTGAACAGATTTAGATACATTGGGTATCGTTAGAATCCTTACATTATCTTGAGTGACATAGGCTATATTTTATTTGAAAAAAAAAATCCTTGTGGCGGCAGCATGGGTCCATTTCAAAATGTAAAATGTTTGTTTTTATTAGATTATTTTTTGTACATTGTTTTCATAGAAGCAATAAGAATAATGTACCCAGAATTTTGTAATAATATCTATATTTAAAAGAGTGTCCTGGGATTTTCTTGCCCGTTCTTCTCCATAGAGATCCACGTTTTGGAATCGGCAACGAACTTCAACTTTGTGACTAACTGACCGACTATTTGATAATTCAAAAGTACCTATAAATGGTTTAACAGAAATAACCGTTTAAGTATAAAAAAAGAGTAAAAAAAAGTCGGTTAATTGAATTAACTATCAACTTAAACTGTCCGTATATTCAAATCACAACTGTCTTTGACAGTTGAATGAAATGACTATAACACGGTAAATTGACGTAGGGTGTCAATTTGCTTAACAATCAATTCCCTGGCTATACATAGAAGAAGGAAAACAGAGAACTAATAAAAAAAACAATCATGATTAACGGTTGCTTATTTTACCAGGTGAATCGACAAGTGGAAACCTTTTCTCCGAAAACGGTTATGTATCCTAAGCATTGTTTATTTATGCTAAAGCCATAGGTAAAAAAAGAAAATTTCAAAAGCTGGTTTTAATCCGTTTAAAAGGAGACCGATTGATTTATCTTTTTTGTACAAATTGCGACCTAACGTAAGTAATAATGTTTAATTACCTTCATGATGTAGTAAACCGGGTGGTTTTCGAGAATGTATCTGATTCGGACAGGCCGTGTAATAACCATTACTCAGAAATGTATGATACCACGTTATGAATGATTGCAGTACATAATTCAATTTCAATTTATTGATATAAACGATTGTACGTATTTTTCTGTTCTTTTCTTCTTGTCTGTTTATATTGTGTGTACATAAATGATTAATAATGAAAAAAAAAAAAAAAAAAACAATGAAATTAAAATTATTTAATACAGATGTCCATAAATTGTTAGTTACAAAGGTCTTAAACATTTTATAATACTGTAGCGGTGACACCGCCACATACGAACTACGCAACAAAGACATGACGTCACACAATTCCTGCATCGCGCAGTTAGAGTTTACCGAGCGAAAAACATAGATAAGACTATCCGAAATCAACATAATTATGGGCAGTTGCCCGCCAGACACAACACCCGTCTGGTCGGAGGATACTCCCTTTTCTATGGTGGATGAGTGAAGTTTAAACCCTGTTCCTCATACCCCCAAAAACAATGATCTGTAGCATTAAATTTTCGATTTTTAATCAATAATTTTACCATAAAAGCGTTCTTTTAATAAAAATGTTAACAATAAATCCATATATTTATTTACAATATACATATTCTCGTATACCTAGATTTCTTAATTAAATTCCTATGTAGGTATATCTGCAATGTTTGTGACTCGGGAATTAGTTATTCGATTTATGTGTTTGTTTTTATTGTTAATAATGTTTTCTCTGACCAGGGTAGCTACATATCTATCCTATAATAGATATTCCGTTTCAAATTGATTTCGTTCTATCCGAACTAAATCAATTCGAAAACACTTTTCAATTATCTACTGTTGAAAAAAATGCGTAAACTTAACAATGAATTAAATCTATCTTCGGATTAATTAAAGTACTTAATCTAGTTTCTTGTCAAATATTAAACTTGCTGATATCTTAATCAAAATCCCTAATTTTAATTAGATCAACTTTGTTTTCGCTATTGTTAATAAAAGTTTTATATCTCTCAGAATCTAAAGTTGCAAATTTAATTTAGGTACTCAAGTACTTATAAAGCACTTAATTTATTTAAGTTAACAGTTAACTTAACGTGATAAGTAAGATTCTAAGAATGATAGGTTTCAAGAGTTTTAGGTAAACCTACATAATAGAGATAGGTTCATGATTTAAATTTACTTTAATATTCTGAGCAATCTAAATTGAATAAATTTTGATAGAGATCAACTCAAGTCACTACACTAATTACATAAAGATAATAATTGAATTGAGCTTAGAAAATGCTTTCCACTAGCTTCAATGAGCTATAGGTCCAAAATTATTCCACGGCAACGTCGTACCGCGTTAAAAATGTATGTGTGTATTCTAAGTCCTAACCTAGGTTATGTCTTTTAACTAAAAATATTCAGCCGTTAAGGCGTGAAAAGGGACCAGACAGTCAGACAGAATTAATTTCGCATTAATAATATTAATATGGATCACTAGGTATTAGGCATGTATCTCTCTATACAATAATTTTTTACCAGACTACAGCACAGCAAAGAAAGGGTTCTGTTTTTCATAAAGGAAATGAAATAGTTCCTAAAAAATGTTTAATAACCATATTTTCCATTCGGTCTTTATTAATTCTTCAAACAAATTACAGAAATATAAGTAGGAATGGCTGACCTCGTAAATGCTTTATCAGTTTTAATAGGGTATTTTACTCTATATGAGAAAAAATCTAAAAATATATTATTGAGATAGCTTAGGCAAAAAGCAGTCTTAAAACGTTAGTTTTAGTTCATAAAATAACAAACTAAATTTTAAAATTCAATTCTAAGGTTTCAGCTTTTATAATCTGTTTCATAACACCATTAATATCAGTCGCCATGTTATTACGTCATAGGGCTATGTAAACTTAGATGTGTCAACTATCAGAGTACCTTTAATGACTGCATTTGTTTACACAGCCAACTGACGTCATGCGTCCACTGCGTCCAGCGTTTTCGTCAAATTACGCGTGAAATTTGAAAATGCAAAATTTAAATGCATACTTATGGCACTTAACGATTGAATAAAAATTTTGTGATTTTTTTTGTGGTTCATTAGCTCTATAGAATCTAATTGAGAACCTTTTCAAAAATGGGTATACCCTATTCTCACTAAATTGAAACTGTCTTCAGTATTTTCATCTCACGAAGCGACGTGCGCTTTACTTGTGGTTACCAACTGTACAAACACGCTGTGAATGTGTGTGCAAGCGCAGGAGTTCCCGATACCGTCCGAGACAATGGCGAAGTAGGAAGTGTGTGTGTAGGTGTGCTTATGTGTGTTATGTGAAGACGCTGCTCCACTTTATGCACACATTTATAGCGTGTTTGTACACTTTGTAACCCTTGTGGTTACCAAGGTTATAGCGCGCGTCGATTCGAGAGATAATAATACTATAACTGTCTTAGACAAATAGATCTTATCGTTTTATGACATTCAACCTCAGGGTGATAAAGCAGTAACGAGGTTGACTATACCCGCCGTTTTTAAATATTGTTTAGCACTAATACCCCTTTAGATACCCCTTTAGTTATAAACTTTGCAGAGACTCTGAACGTCAAATATCTATGACACTATGACATAAAAAAAGGTGTCTTTGGTTTTGATTTTCGTTTTTTTTGCCACCGACTTCCGAAATTAAAGTTATTTTTGACTTTGTAGTGTCTTTTTTGGAAGACGGATGTTTTTATTTTGTGGTTCCTACCCCAAACAAATTCCGAATACCACTACCAGCTATGTAAATAACAGTGACAAGAACATAAAATCATCCACATAGGCTAAGTGAGAAAAATACGTATTATTGAAGCTAACTCAAAAACGACTGAAGCAAAGTTAATAAAATTTATATGGGACTACCTCTGAAGTATGACCTACCAAACAACAAAAAGAATCATCAATATCAATTAATAATTGGCGGAGTAATCGCGTAACAAACATACATAAAAAACATACAGTCATATAGAGAACCTCCTCCTTTTTGAAGTCGCTTAAAAACAGTCGCTAATCATTACTTAACTTTAAGCAACGTTTATATACGTATATAAACCTCTTTATGTTTGAAAAACAGTGTAACAAGTCAGCCTTATTTTGTACTCTTTACATCATTTAAGTAAAGGACATTAGCTTCCTAACGACGAGGACCTCATTCTCAAAGAGGCTCTCCAAAGTACTTTTGTAACATGTCGAGTTTGCAGCCCTCGACGTTCGCTTCTCCACCACGTTATTTTCAAGTAGGCAACCGTCTTTCAAACGCCTTTCATAAATAAAGAAACTGAAGGAAACCTTTTAAGTTTTAAAGCTTGAGTTGTTTAGCTTTTCATGGACGATAGTGCAACTGAATATTTGAATTTCTGATAAAATTAAATGGAATAACTACATAAGTATAGCCAACCTTCACTTTCTGTGATTTATTTCATCACCACTGCTTACAAAAAAGGTGAAGGAAAACATCGTGATACAATCGCCATGTTCTAGAACCAAAAACTCAAAGACATGTGACATCCACCAACCCGCACTTGACTCGCATGGTGGATTACGGTCAACTCCCTCTCGCAGAGAGGAGGCCTGTGTCCCAGCTGTGGGAAAATTATAGGCTGATTATGTATATGCGTACGCCATCTTAAGTTTAACTGACTTGCACGACATAAAACCTCAAGGTCTATTTATGCTTTCAAGTTCATGACCAATGTGACTTTTATAACTTAAGTGAAGTTCCAATTTACTGGGTTTTTATTTGTCAAAAGTGGGAAAGAAAGAAAGAAAAAGTATTTATAAGCACAGGAGATCACAAACTAAACTAAGACACATTGAGACATGAATAAAAAAACTATTAAAAAAAAAAGAAGACAAAAGCTTTTTGGCCTCGCACAGGACTGCATCTATTTTACTTTGTTACTCGTAGTAAGATTAAAATAGATGCAGTCCTGTGCGAGGCCAAAAGGCTCCTATTTCAGCACGACACGATGCTGGTATTACGAGGTAAATATACTTTCTTTAAAAAAAAGAAAAGGAATTACGAGGCAAAATATACTTTCTTAAAAAAAAAACACTTAATGAGTATTATTTAAAAAAAATATTAATGTATTAACACTACTACAAAGTGCCTTTAACGTTTAGCATAATATGTAGGGATGTGTGTTTAGCTCAAACTATTAGTTTCGTATCCTTAATGTTTAAGTTGAAATAGCTTTTTTAAAAGCTATTTCAACTTAAACATTAAAAACAAGATAACCTAAACATTAAACTATACTTAGAATTTCCAAATTTTCAAGTTTGGAAGACTAAGCAAAAGCTAATTGTGAACATTACATTAGTAGGTTAATACATTGCAATAAACATGAAGTTAGTCTGCACTACTGAATAAAGAAAATTATTCAAAAAACAAAAAACCCGACTGCAACAACACACGACGGGACAAACAAAAGTGAGGTACACTATATTTCCGGTTATTAATGTTATATTATTATTGTCCCCGCCTGCGATACCAAAATTCTATGGATTATAATGCTTGTTTTTCTCTTTTCAGTTATGTGTTTTTGCAGTCGGGTTTTTTGTTTTTTGAATAATTTTCTTTATTTCAAGTTTTTTAGTTTTATTAATATAATCTTAATTTGGAATTGACTCATTACCAGCTTTTATTTGATACCAATATTGTTGTAATTTTATTTTAAAAAAACCTTCCCCTCCCTTTTTTTTTGTATTTGCAGATGCAATACATAAATATTATATATCATATGTCACTTCTACAATTAAGAAAAATCTAACGACACCTCCTATGTTAAAATCCATCAAGCCGTTTAGGCTACAGAGCGTGCCAAAGAAATAGACATACATACCATACATACATACATACTCTCGAAAAACATTACCCTCCTTCTGGGGCAGTCGGGTAAAAATAAAATTATTTTCGCAAGTAGCACCATTCTATTAATGTAATTCCTACAGTAAGTGTCGGTTCCACGTTGATATTCTTGGTTTCTCTGATTACCAAGAATAAGTTTTTAGTACAGAAGTTTATTCTAAGATTGGTTAGTTTATTTTTAAATTTAATTAAAATGGTGAGCGAAGTACGAATAAAGTTGAAGGCAAATGAAAATATCTGAATTATATAGTTTTGCAAAGTGACGAATATGTAGCTTACAAAAAAAACACTCGTTGAATGCATAACTCCTTTTCTTGAAGTCGGTTACCCTTTCTGAATCTTGTAGTAGGAACTGAATCTTTGCAGTCGATTCCTGCAGAAGACATCGTACCTACCATAACGTACCTACTCAAGGGTCTAAGCACACAAAACATACAAACGTTCTTACAAGATAGCAAAACCTGTATACTATCCATATATTTGGCAGTATCTACTACTAATGTCTGTTCTGTACCTATTACTAACTCGATATTATTTATCTAGCTACAAAAAATTGTTTTTAATTACGGAGCGTCAGCGGGACTTTCAACTACGGTTTGGAAAGTTGTTTTAATTTGAATTTGAATATATCGGAGAAGTGCCGTGCCGGCAAATTAGTGGCACTGCCTTGGCCCCTCGGCTAAAGTGCCGTAAGCATTGCATTGTCATCGTCACTGAGCTACTGTCACTTGTTATTTTATTTCATTGTTGAGGTTAGTACGCTGCCCTTTGTTTAATTGATCGTATTTGTTTTAGATAACTATATCAAAAGTCACTACAATGTCTGAACTTACGAAATATGAAGTAGCAAATGAAATTAGCTGAAAGGTAGGTTAGGTTAGGTTAGAACTGTGACCACACAACGCATGAGCCGAGCGAGCGAAGCGAGTGGTACCGCAGCGCAGCAGCGGCCAGCGAGTGCCGGGGTCCGTTTAGGCACAAGAGAATGTGGTGTTTTACAGCAAACTAACTTCAACAATCAAACAAAATAACATGTGATAGTGAATCAGTGACAGTGACAATGACAATGCCATGCTTACGGCACTTTAGCAGGGCCGAGGCAGGTCGAATATAATGCCGCTAGCGGCATTTTATCCGATAGGGATATAGAGCCACTAGCGGCACTCTATACACTGCCTTAATATTTTAGCAAATATACGCATGCATCTTTTTTTTTGTCCTTTAATTCGTACTTGATTGGTAAATACGATACATAAAATCCAATTGCAAAATATAAATATTTTAAACTACGAACGGGGTGTTAAATCTTTTGAATAAAATTATACAGAGTTTTCTCATAAGGAATATTCTGGCCAAATTCTGAATTGGAACATTGCCCAAAGCGTCATTCCCAATTTAACCTGTCATGATTGCTTTAAAATACATTTTAAACCCATTGTTTAAATCTCCCCGATAATTTTCTACTTCTCGTTTAATGTCTGGTTCTACCATTTAATGTAGAAACATGAAATAGTGTCACAGCACAATCATGTTGATTAAATACGATTTCAGAACGTGTTTTTTTTTTGCAATTCATGAACTATATAAAATGTACACAGAATTTCAATTCTAGTTTTCCTTCGTCGACATTTTTCGTACACTTTCTTTTTCTTTTACCAAGATAAGCGTTGAAGAAAGCGGTTTATCGTAAATGTTTTGTTATTACAAGCTATCTTACTACAACCTACTTTAGCATTACTAATCCACCACCTGAGTTCAGCTTTTCTTCATTTTCAGCACTAACTACGAATATTTTTCTCTCGAGCTAGCATTATGGACTCATGTCATGCCAAAGTTTTTATATCAAACTGAAATATTTAGAAGATATATTTTATATCCGAGCCAAAACAGTGGATACGCCATTTGAACGCAGCCTGGCGCTATGTCTAACGCTATGCTACGTTAACTCTGTGGTGTCGAAACCAATGAATCGTTTTAGACAGTAAAAATTCAACACAAAACGTCCCTAACTCCATTTTCTTTTGTTACAGATAAAACAACAAAGAAATATAAAACGGAAGGCAGTGTCAATGCATCGTATACTACACAAATTACTTTTGTCGCTCGGTATAAATTCGCTGCAGTAAAAGTGTTCGTCGTAACTGTCGCATAACGTTCAGTGTCGCGACGACTTTTGTTTCGAGCAACAAAGTGGTGTTGTGATGTTTCGACTTTCGCCTATAAAGGGCGGCATTGCCGAAAATTTGGCTGTGTATGAAGATGGGCCATAAAAGTGAATTATTTTGCTCCCGCGGTGGCAAGATGCTACTTACGGTATACGCGGCCCTGCTTCTCTGGAGGATAGACTGCGTCGTGGAGAGCACCAAAGGTAATACCATGCTTATTCAACGTTCTGAACATGTCACACGGTTTATATCGAATCGACGAGAAGTTATTACGGCGGTTCCAATTTGGAAGTCGATAGGTTTTGCGGTGAGGAAAAGTAATAACCAATCATCCGGTTTGTGTTTTCTACATTTTATTTCGATTTGATAGGTTAAGGCTGAAGCGAAGATAATTGGTTTTCGTTCCGTGACGGCTTTGTTTTTCCGCGACGAAAATGCTTTGGATTGACTTCGGTCGACTAATGGACCTATTGATTAGTTCTGAACGCTCAATCAATATTGGGTTTATTTAGAACTTGGCTACAAAACTGTCAATCATTTGATCTTTAGTAGTTCCTATTAATAATTATTAATTAGTACAAGACTTAGTACTGAGACCCTATTGACAGTATATGCGCGCGAGATCTTAGGAGTTAAAGTCTGAGGAATCTTCTCTATTATATCATCTGTAAATAGATAAATCTCGCATTTCTAAATCGTACCTCGTCAAGATAATAATCATAGCTTCAAAGCAGCATCACATTTTCCTCATTCTTGCCACCGCACTCCCGAGATACACACAATATTTTTGCGAGTCCCGTAATCATTTTTTTCATGACTGCAATCTCTAGCAAAAACATGTTCCTACAAGACCCACGAACATAACAAGACGTACATAACATGCCACTCACATATGAATACATACATATGTATGTAAGAACATAAACCAGTAGAGGTGTCCTTCATATCACAAATGTTTTAACCCGGACGCCCGCAAAAAATCCCTATTCGTTATTTATACGAATATGCTTTATGTACACCGCGGTCAGAATAAAGGGGAAATGTCATATTTTGTATGTATGGTCGGGGACGCAGCCCAGTGCCAGATTTGGTATAATGTGAGTCTCACGTGTCGGTGATATATATTTTATTTGTTTACTATGGCTGTTAGCCAGACGTAGCGTTTGCTGGGTTACAAGGGAGAGCGAGCTAAGGTTTTGATCATAAAGTTGATAGATTCTTGGTTCTTGGTTCAGTGTTACATATATGGACCGATAGAATACTCTATTGCACCTTAACATAGGATACAAAATGCTTTATACGAAAGGAGTGTGATACATGGGCGGTCTTGTTGTGTTATTTAGAGAGTAGGTAATTAAATTATTAACAACGAGAATGGAACAAAAATATATACAATTTTGATTGGTGGTTAGATTGGTGTCTGAAATGGTCTTTTGAGGAAAGAACCAGACAGACCTGCCCAGTCAGTACACGAATTTGTCAGTAATCGTGCAGCTCAACTCAAAACTTAAAGAGCTCAACGGTTCGACGAATACAAAATAAAAGAAAGGACAATACCAACGAAAGGACATTTTGGTAAAGCGCATAAATTACTCAAACTACCAGACCATCACACTATAGTTACAATCACCCACAATAATCTTCACATTCACAATTTCTATCTATTTAAAGTGTTCCTTGTCAAAGTATCTGAATTTCGACTCCTCATTCAAATTAATTTGTGTAGGGAATCGAGAGCTTTAGTTTCAGATACAGTTTTAGAATTGAGCCTCATTGATTGTTGGATTACCGTCAAAACTAGCTGAAATGTCCAAAATATCAACAAGAGTTTTGATTGGTATTCAACTTGGACAACCAACAAAACCACAACACCCCATATACGAATAGTTAAACCTGAGACTAAACCTCTTCAAAGAAAGGTCTCGTTGGCAGATTGCTATAATCCGGCATCATCTCAAATAAACACAGTCAAACCTTAGTATATAATATTCGATATATAACTATAGAGAATCAAACGGCTAATGAATTTTACTCGATATGTACCTATGTACGTACATATCGTAGGATTATTTGCTAATATCTGTAACCCTTTCATATCGACCCTCTGAAATCTTACCCTAGGTTAATTAAAATATGAATTGTTAAATGCTTCAATAGACTATATTTTCTTAAAGGTTAATTAATTTAAACGACGATGTTTTTGTATTGTTACGGACACTTCTTGAAAATTTTCGTCGAGATAATTAATTTGGGTACAGGTAAAAGACAAATTGTAACTAAGATTATTTTTCTAGCATTATTTTTTTAACGTAATTACTAAAATAGAGACCGTTTTGGTTTGTTATTCATGGAATCTTATAATGAATTCAAAAGTACGGTAAATATTAAGGCTCAGACAATATTGAATAGGTAGATAATATTTTATTCTTGTTTAGGTATAAAACGGAGCTATAAGCGATGTGTAGCGGAGCCCTTTCCGTTACACAATAGCGTATAAATAAATATGAAATTAGTCATGTCAAAGTGAGGAAATGATTATTTTCCTCATACAAGTGTTGACCCGGAAAAACTACAAAAAAATAAGGGTTGTTTTCTTTTACATAGTGTCTTTTGAAACTGTTTCCACACAGGCTGACATACTTTTATCCTTACTCAATCAAACAAGACAAGTTTATTACCTAAACTGAACCTTAAGTAGGTACTTATTTAGTTTGGATCAATACTGGTAATCTGCTTGTAAATTAGATATATTGGCTATTTAACGTCGATAGGCTGCCGCAGACAGGCTCATCACGACTCCATCATGGAAATTGTTTTACCAGAATCGCGTCGCACCGTCACGTCGGACCTGTCTGCGGGAGCCATATTTGTGTTGGTTTCATTACCTAATTAGCATAAATAAATACAATAGTCAAATATTCTTCACCAAAAGTGCTATACTTTATCATAGCATTACTTTATAGCACAATTTAGGGGCAATAAAATCGCGCCGCATCGGACAAACCTTGAACTCGCAATACGAAAAACAATAAACACGCCCCTTTATTGCCCGACGTGGGACAAGAGCGGGCTATAAACTTACTCCACTAGTGGATACAAATCTGAATTGTGACGCTAGCATAAAACATTCATGTACCTACAGAGCTACTAGCCCACCGCGCAAGGCACGCCCCTGGGACCAACAAAACGTAACGAACCAACCTACACCATCCTTTTATGTCCCAGATACATTTTTCTGCCTGCCACACACGGGGTTGTCTTCGGATAGATTATTTATGTTGTCACACCACGTCTCTTGGAAAATGGAAAGACGTGGTTACTGGTTTCAGTTCGATAAGCAAAAACTTTTAAAACAAAATCAAACACTGTTTTTAAGCTATTGCATAGCTTCTATCGCGGGCCTTGAGCGTGGAGACCTAATCCAGAAATTTCGTAACGAAAATACTACCTAAGAAAAGAGTGTTTTGTATTGAAAATTATGTTTAACTGCTTGACAACAAAGTTCAAATTTACTTAAACGAATGATACGAGAGTGTTGTATTGAAAATTATGTTTAACTGTTTGACGATAAAGTTCAAATTTACTTAGACGAATGATCCTTGACTATTAATAGTTAAATTAAAACCTTTTTATTAGTTTGATGTTCCCATTACGTTGTGTCAAGTTTTAAAAACTATAAATGTGAATAACAGTTCCTGTCAATGTCATCATTGCTATTTCTTGTATTCGGGTTAATATTTTACAATTGCGTAAGTTGATAAAAAATGCTATGCAATAGCTTCGCCGGGGCAGTCCCCGAGTGCCACACGTCTTTTTTTATTTACATTTTGACACTTCTAAAAGCGAAGTCGAGTTATAAAGTTTTTATAGTAAACAAAAGGCCATTAAATCAATCACGTTTTCAATGAAAGCGGTATTAAAGAGAAATCCGAGGAATAGCTTGCTCACCTTCGGCAAAAAGTCGGTCTGCGGCAAGGCTTTCCACTAATTCTGAATTTAAATGCATGAGATCGAATAGGTTCACACGGAGTGGATCCCGCGTTGAGTTTTCCGATTGCCAGTGCTTATGTATTTAGGAGAAAAATGGGACTTTAGTTTAGGTCGTACTTCAGCTTTTACAAAAGAACGTTATCAAAGAATCTTTTTGAATAGATTTACATACTCGCGGGGTAAGCTTGTCGCCCTCCTTTGTATCGACTTGAACAATATTGTTTGAATCGATAGATGTGATTAATTCTCTATAGTCTATACTTTACTTTGTTCTCGTGTTTCTGTATTTTTGGATAAAGTTAATTATTTCTATAGGTTTTAGATATTGTATATGTAGCGGTTAGACCGCCACATACAAAAACTACGAAACAAAAAGACATGACGTCACACAATTCCTACATCTCGTAGGTAGAGTTTACTGAGCGAATAACATAGATAAGACTATCCGAAATCAACATAAGGGCAGTTGCCCGCCAGACATAACAACCCGTCTGGTTGGAGGATCCTCCCTTTTCTATGGTGGATGAGTGAACTTTACACCCTGTTCCTCATCCCCCTAAATTGGTGACCCCGAGAATGAACGTCAACGCAGCCTTCGTGCAACTACTTCAGCGTGACGTCATCATCATCACTCCCGCAAGCTTTCGTGAGGCGAGTCACACAGCCAGCCAGCACCCACGGCTTCAACGGGTATCCTGACCACCAGCATGCAGCGAACGCGCATTCCTGGTCATCACCCTCAGCCTCATCAGCAACCTTGGCACAGCACCTGCACTTCCGGCCGGTTTCACAAGCAGAGCCTATTCTACCCTCTCCTGGTCGACGCAAGCAGTCAGCCAAAAACCCGGCGCTGTACCACATCCGACTCACTGGATGACGACGCAGCGCCTCCCCGACGCACTGGGGAATCACCGCAGACAGTTCCGACTCACCGTGAACTATGCGGCACCCGGTTCCGACTCACTGGAACCACAGCTGGCACTGTGAAGCATCGCAAGATCCAAGACTCAGCCCACTATCGACCTCCGGTCTCCGGAGGGGAGTGATGTAGCGGTTAGACCGCCACATACAAAAACTACGAAACAAAAAGACATGACGTCACACAATTCCTACATCTCGTAGTTAGAGTTTACTGAGCGAATAACATAGATAAGACTATCCGAAATCAACATAAGGGCAGTTGCCCGCCAGACATAACAACCCGTCTGGTTGGAGGATCCTCCCTTTTCTATGGTGGATGAGTGAACTTTACACCCTGTTCCTCATCCCCCTAAATATATATTCACTTCCCTTAGCAACCAAGCACTCAATACACAGAATTGGTTTATATGTAATTATGTATAAGTACTTAGTTTAGGTGATTAGCTCTCTGTAGACAGCCTCAATTTACGCATGCAACTAAGCGTAGATTGTTGTCTTAGCTTAAACACCGTGTAACATCATTGTATGTACACAAATACCTTACCTGATGACTACGAAATATAAATGCGTATTACTCAATTGCGTATGTTATTTGGAATAACATAACAGTACCTGGTCGACCCAGCTCTGCTCAGGTAAAAATAGAGAATGCTTATTTAGTAGTATACGATATTAATTTCATACTAATTCCATGCTGCCATGAAAGTAAGTACTTACTAATTCCATGCTGCCATGAAAGTAAGTACTTACTAATTCCATGCTGCCGTGAAAGTAAGTACTTACTAATTCCATGCTGCCATGAAAGTAAGTACTTACTAATTCCATGCTGCCATGAAAGTAAGTACTTACTAATTCCATGCTGCCGTGATAGTAGGTACTTACTAATTCCAAGCCGCCATGTCATTATTCTAAGGTAGCCATCGTGTTCTAAACTGTGGGCGAATGAGCACTGCTCGGGTGAAAATATGGAGAAAACGAATTTTCCCAGATATGATACCTAGCTAGATCGATTTTTCGCCCCGTAAACCCCTATATTGCAACTTTCATCGAAATCGTTAGAGCCGTTTTCGAGAACGTGATTACAAATATACACACATCAAAAGTGTCTAGGGATCAAGCATTTTTATGCGGATTTCTTGAGATTGAGATGTGGCTTTGTAATAAATTTATGATTTTATAAATTTATATGGATCCTTTTTGGTGCATTTCATAATTTGAATCAGGAACTGTGAATCAAATTCGAGTAAAAGATGAAAATCAGCTGTCAATATTTTCCCTATAAAAACATACAACGCATTGAAGACATTATTAGTGCTACTGTTTCCCTACTACTGATTAAAACCAACGTTATTATGGAGCAGCGACGTCATTTAAGCAGGGAAGAAATGCTCAGAGCCGTGGGAATGATAGAAGCTGGTTCCCGGCAACGTACTGTGGCTTTAGCTCTGAATACAAGTCAGAGTGTTATCAGTCGACTTTGGACACGTTACCGAAGCACTGGTACCGTGGCTGAGCGCCATGGAGGACGGTATCGCTGCAACACACGGAGACAAGACCGATACATTCAAATCTTAGCTCGAAGAGCTCCAACAATAACCGCCATGATGTTAGCCGTGAGGCTTCATCACTCTTCAGGGAACTTAATTAGCGACCAAACAGTCAGAAACCGCTTGCATGAAGTGAACCTTCATTCCCGAAGACCGCTACGGGTACCACCTATAGCAATGCACAATCGTAGGATTCGATATCAATGGGCTCTTGAATACAGAAATTGGGCAGAAGAACAATGGCGTTTCGTGTGCTTTTCTGATGAGTCTCGTTTTGGTATGAGACCGGATACAAGACGTATACGACACTGGAGAACCCCTGGACGCCAACAGCGATTAAAATCCTGCCAGGAAGTCCATCCTTATAGTGGTGGAACCATCATGGTATGGGCGGGTATTTGGATCGGCGGAAGAACTGAGTTGATTTGGATCAGAGGCAACCTCAACGCTCAAATTTATGCTGAGACGATTGTATCAGACGTCATCGTTCCTCTACAAGTGCAAATCGGTCCCTTATTTCAGTTAATGCATGATAATGCACGACCGCACACCGCAAGAGTTGTAAGACAGACTCTCGCCGCAGCTAACATCAATGTCCTGCCCTGGCCTGCTCAGTCGCCAGACTTGAACCCGATTGAGCATGCATGGGATATGCTACAGAGAAGAGCTCTGCCGAATATGGAGGGTATCCAGTCGCAAGAAGACCTTTTTTTGTTGTTGCAACGAACATGGGCGGCCATTCCACAGCGTGATTTGGATGAACTCATTTTGAGTATGCCAAACCGATGTTCTTGTGTTGTTAGTGTTCGCGGTAGAAACACGGATTATTAATTGTTTAAGTTACCCAATAAAATTTTAAAGAAAACTGTTATTTCAGTCTTTTTTTCGAACTTTAATGTTAGTGGTTCAAATGTCAAAAATCCCTTTATTAGGAAAATGGCAAATTTCTTTATTAATGCAAAGGTGACTTGGTTTATCGTTACTGTGACAAACGAAAACACTTTATTTGATGAATCCTTAAAGAAAATTTTAATTAATATCAATCAGGAGAAAAGTTATTGCAAAAATATATGTTGATCCCTAGACACTTTTGATGTGTGTATATATACAAATATTACTCGTTTAATATTATAGGATAACATCACACCTGTACTCCCCGAAAGGTTAGTTAGGCAGAGGTTAACCTTTATAGCCACAAACCCACATGTCACTAGTTATACAAAAAAACAAATAATATTGTGCGAAAATGAAACAAAGAGGCATCAAAAATTATACAAAATAATTTCATTTTTCTCAAGCAGATATTAAAAAAACAAAAATAAATCCGATTCATTTATCATAAAAAAAGTAAATCCGATTATATTCCAGTGCCATTACAATATAATTTACGGTCGGTGTGAAAGTAACAGATGTCTAGTGCAAGATAGAGCCGGCCGCATTTAAATAGAGGCGAGCTGTCGTTGACATAAAGTGCCATTGTGAGTCACCCCTAGAGTAGGGCGCAAAAAAGAACTCCTTTCTAATTGTTTGCACATTTTACTCCCTATGGCCCGCACGCGAGTTAGTGAGGGGTGTCGATATTGCATTGGAAACTGGCAATTAATATTTATGTGCCCTTTGAGCTGAGTGTGAAACAATTAAAATGTGTTATTAGTTTTTGTGCTTGGGATATTGAGGTAATAAACAAGAAAAATATTCATTATTTATTATTCATAAGGCCCCAATCAAATTATGTCTGACGTTGTTGTTTTTAAAAATAAAGCCTAGAAAACATTTTTATAAAATAGTTATTCAATATCTATACGAATATGAAATTAAATAATTTCATATTGATCCTTCGTTCCGAATTCAAACACTTATGTTGACCCAATATTTACACAACAAAAAAAGAGTAAATCAGGCGCGTCACATCTCTATTCTGCACACACTGTCAATCCATCAGTTCCCCCACATTTCTTTTGTGTTTTTAAATCACCATTGTTGTTCCAAGTGGCCATTTCTGGATAATTTTTTTTCACGTCCCCGTAGAAAAGACTTGGGTTCCGCAAGAAAATTGCCTCAGATTACTTTATCAAATGTCCGTCCGTGATTCTTGGAGGCGTTAAAATAAATGGACGTCATTATGGAAGAAATATGTGTCAAGTAAAAGTAAATTCGTCGGTTATTAAGATTGTTTTAAATAAAAGCGACTTATGTTTTGATGTTTTGTGACGTTGTCGCCTCGTTTGAAGTTAAAAGATAATTTTCTCATGGATGAAGAAAGCTTTTTATGGTTCTTCTGATTCCATATTCTTTCAGTTGTCGAAAGGAGTTCGATTGTCTTATTGAAGAAACATTGTACAACATTTAAAGAACATTTTAGTTCGGTCTATCGGTTTTCTAGATTTTAGTCAGCTGTTTGTAGAGGTTGTAATAAAGAGAGTTGTAATACCAATATCTAATTGGTAGTACAACTCAGAAGTTTATTTCCTGCTTTTTTACTCTAAACTAATAATTATATATAATATTAAAAAGGGAAGATATTAAATTTTTTGTATGTTTATTTGTAATGGATAAACTCGAAAAAAAAACTTATACGATTTAAAAAAATATTTCACCTATTATAAAAAGAAAGAAAGAAAGAAAGAAAGAAAAATATTTTATTTGGGACACGCACAGGAAATACAAACAGTAATAAAAAACTAAAGCATATAAAACTAACAATAAAAATAGTTCGTGTAACCAAAAATAGAGAAATATTAAAAAACTACGACCTGTGCGAGGCCAAAAAGGCCACTATCTCAGCATGTGCTGCGATATTTAAAAAATAAATACCGCAGCGCTGGTATTCTGATAGGGCCCGCTGTGATGCCACGGACATACCCACGGACACATAAATCCCACTAGGGGATTACAAAATAAATAAATAAACAACAATTATTAATAAATACAAATAAATAAACAAATTTAAAAACCGTAAACTAACTAGCTATCGGCTCACGCACGACGCCGGCGCTCCTACATCACTTATCCTAGACTAATTTGTCTATGTCATAGCGCATGACAAGTGAAGAGACGCAGGCGCACTGTATGATGCTATTATAGTCTGTGGTATAGAATACATATTATTTTATACATCTGCGCATTCGGCTGTCAATGTTTGTGTATTATTAAAATAAAATAGGAAAAAGAAGTTAAAAGTATTGTTATGAATACAAATACACTACTCTGTACCGTATTGATACAAATAACAATGAGTGAATAATATTAGATACTGCAAGAAAGTGTTCCAAATAAATAATATTATAACGTATCGTTGTAAAAAGTATGACTTACTCTTGTGTTGCGTTGTGTAAAACGAAAGAAAGAGTTACAATCAACGAGCAAAACAAAGCGATTGGAGCAGAAATCATGGCGCCAGGAACATAAGGCTCCGCCATGGTCACCTATACCAATTGCGTGCAGACCCCGGGTAAGTTAGAAACTGGTTTCCTTTTGTACTCGTATCAAATGTTGCTTATATTTAGTACTAAAAGTCCCAACCGTTCTTATAGCACGAAAAGGAGGAGGCAAGTCGTTCCAGCAGCGAGAGGCTGCGAATTTAAAGCTTCCACGGAATGCAGCAGTTTTATGCGTTGAGGCCAACAGAAGGTATGATGATGCTCTCGTCTTAACTTTATTAATGTCACGTGACCAAGTCAGTTTCCTATATAGATATTCTGGTTTTTTTGTGAGAATGGTGCCAAAGAGTAGGGTAGCCAGATGAAGTTTTCTGCGATCTGCCATTCTCATCAAATTACCCTTATTTAAAAATGGAGTTATATGGGACCGGGGAGGAACATTGAAGCAAAATCTCGCACAAGCATTCTGCACTCGCTGGATCAACTTTTCGCTTCTACCGAGAATGCACGGACCATACACAGTGTCAGCGTAGTTCAGCTTGGATAAAACAAGTGACTCACACAGCATCACCCGCATATCCACACTTATGTAGGGCCGTACACGGTACAAAAGCTTTAAACGGTAAAAACAGTTGCGCACAGCCTCAATGATATGTGTCTCAAAATGCAGATGCTCATCAAACACCACCCCAAGATTACGGGCTTCTTGCACCCTATCAACAGGACACCCATCAATCTTCAAGTCCAGATTGTACCCTAACATCTTGTTTAGAAAATCCCTTGATCCCATGAGAATGTACTTGGACTTAACTGGGTTCAGAACCAAACAGTTTCTTTTTGACCATGCTGAAATCCTACATAAATCTTCGTTCATACTTTTTACAGCATCAGCAGTGTGTTGAGGGCGGAACGAGAGATACATCTGCAGATCGTCAGCATATAAATGGAACTTAGTGTTTATCAGACAGTTGATGATATCGGCACTGTACAGTATGAAGAGAAGCGGGCCAAGGATCGATCCCTGCGGTACGCCACGGTTCACATGTTTGGGACTAGAGGACTTAACATCTCCATCACTATCACTTGTTACCTGGACAAACTGAGAACGGTGACTCAGGTAACTCCGAAACCATTGAACTGTCTCTGGCTGACATCCATAATAAGACAGCTTGGAGAGGAGAAGAGAGGTATTGATGGAGTCGAAAGCACGCGAGAAATCCAGTAGCACAAGCATGGTACCCATGCCCTGCTCTCTGGCTTCCAGGATATTGCCAACCACGTCAAGAAGAGCTGTGGCTGTGCTGTGCCCCTTACGAAATCCTGATTGGGCTAGCGGCAAAATACTGTGCTGTTCCAGATATGCCCGAAGCTGGTTCGACACAACTTTCTCTAGAATCTTGGAGAGACATGGCAAAAGGCTAATAGGACGAAGATCTTTCTCACTGGTGGGATTAGATACCTTGGGGATGGGCCTAACTATAGCCAATTTCCATAGGTCGGGAAAAGAAGATGAGGCTATTGATCTGTTGATGATGGCAGTTATAGTAGCAAGCGTGCGAGGAAGAGTCATCATCAGCATCTCCAGGGAGACCTGATCAGAACCCTGAGCATTGGACTTAAGACCATGTAAAAGCCTCAGCACCATGTCTTCCCCCACTGGCGCGAGCTGAAAATGACCATTACTGAATCTGTGGTGCTCAAAGTAAGATATATCAGCATTACTGACCACACCACTGCCAGGCACATCCAAAAAATGGTCATTTATCTTCTCAGGGTTGTTACAAAAGTGCGGTAAACTGTGTTCTGGCTTTTTAGAAATAGCTATAGACGATTTTATATATTTCCATAATGTCTTAGGCTGTTTTATGTTTTTATTTATATAAGTTTTATAATAAGCACACTTTTCACTATCGAAAGCGGCCCTGACCAAATATTTAAGCTGTTTGTATGAGTCTATATGATGTACAGATTTAGTAGCTTTAGACTTAACATGGTATTGGTCGCGCAACTTCATCATTTCCTTGACAGTATAAGTTATCCAGGGGTAAGACTTTTCTTTGATAAAAACTTTTTTAAGGGGTGCATGTAAGTCGAAGAGGTTCAAAATAAACTCATTAAACGTTGCCACCATAGAGTTCACATCCTCCAGACTTTCTATATATTCCCAGTCCATCTTATTCAGATCATCATTAAAATTGTCAAGCAGTATGTCTTTAAGTGGCCTATAGGTGATCCAGTGTGGGGAAGGTTTCTCCAATTTAAAGTTGAGTTCAACACATATAACGGCATGTTGACCAAGCTCTGGTATGTGTGATACAGAGACCCCACACACACGGGCATCAGTACATACAACATCAATTAGTGTTTCACTATGGTCTGTAAAATGGGTAGGCTCTGTAACAATCTGCTTTAGCTTGGAGCATAGTAAAAAGTTGTTAAGTAATTTTGTTTTATTTTCCAGCTGGTTTAACATGTTAATGTTGAAATCACCAAGCAAGATAACCCTATCCGCGCTAGCAAAAGAGGAAAGAGAGTCGGTAATCGCATCCAGGAAGATATTCACATCAAGCCACGGCGGCCTGTATGCCGTACCGACAATAACTGTATGCGAGTTAATGTTAAGCCTAAGCCACATTTGCTCGACCTGCGGCGCCGGCGGGTGCGGCACGGCGCGCACGGACACCCCGCGGCGCACGTAGAAGCCCACGCCGCCGCCGCGGCCGCCGCGCACTATGTGCGGGCGGGGCACATGCCGCAGCCGATAGCCTGGCACTGTCGGTGCGCGACCCTCCTCTCCCTGCCTGAGCCAGGTTTCATTTATTGCCATAATGTCTACCGAGAGGCTCTCCATAGCAACAAGGAACTCCTCATGGCGCGAACCGAGTGACCCCGCATTAAATAATCCAACTTTTAGATTTTTTGTTTTGTTCATTTTTGTAAATAATGTAGTATGTAGGTAGTAATAATATATTGATTGCAGATAGTATATGGAAGTGTTATGCAGTCCAGAGTTTAGTATGATAATATGAGGTGTAAATATGTTGAAATAAATAGTATTAAGTGTAGTACGTAATAATAATATACAGTGAAATATAGTGAGCGTTAGAGATGTATACATAGTCAGCCAAAGTGTAATAATATTAATAATATATAAAATCCGTAAAAACAAATATAACTTAGTAAATATAGCAGACGCGGAGATCTGAAGTTTCCTACATAAGAAATGCACATAGATAGTCAATAATCGAGCAGCGGGGCCACCACCAGAAGTAACCAAAGTATACCGAGACATGAAAATAACCGGCCTCGCACAGGAAAAGCTTAAACACTGAATCAGAAACGAAACAGATAAAAAAAAGTAAAGTTTTAAAATAACATAGATAAAATTAAGGTGCCTGGTAGGAGCCACATTATTAGACTTCCTTCTCAGTAGAAACATCACAACAAAAAACACGCGCATAGTCCTCCTCTGAGCGGATGCAGTGGGTTGGCTTGCCGTCACCCTGCTTAGCCAGGATGCGGCCAAACTTCGTCCATGTGTACCTCCATCCAAGACGGCTGCCAGCTTCACGAACCCGGTAAAACAATTGCTTGTTAGTTCTGGTGAGTCGCTCATTCAGAAAGAAGCGACGCGGGGGCGCGGTGAGTCCGAGATCCTCTGTAGTGGCACCGCGCCGCACACGCGCACTCTGCAGCAGGTCGTCACGCAGTGCGCGCCGTGTCAGGCGCACCACGATACGCCGCCCGCGCGCAACAGCCGCCGCTGCTCTGACTTGGTTCGCGCCGCCTGCAGAGCCCGTCTGCACCTCCCGGTCAGCTCGCAGGCCCACCCGTTGCGCGAACACAATGTCCCGTTCTACGAGAGTCACCCCAAGCTTAGCCGCCACCAGACCGACGGTGTGCGTCACATTCTCACCGGGAATTTCTGGGATGTTGGTGATCTCTAGATCGGAGCCCAGTAAGTCCTGCTCGCGATCGTTGAGCTCGAGCTGCAACTGGAGCACTACCTGCTCGAGCCGGCCCACTTTGGCGTCTGGCACTGCTGCACTCTGCCTACATTCAAGAGCCCCGATCCTGGCCTCAAGGCTATCAATCCGCTCGGTGCAGACTCCCATCGACGAGTGCAGGCCTGCCATCTCCCGCCGAAATTCCCGCATCTCATCCCGAACCTCCCGCAGCTCGGATCGGAAGAGCCTTATTTCTTCCCTAAGAGTCAGCTGCGTATCCGGCGAGGGCTCTCCATCAGTACCCTGTTCGCTCGCTGCCCGAGACAATACTTTCTTCACCGCGACGGGGGGCCTGGTCAGAGTGCCCTGAACCTGTGTTACCGCGACCGGCGACTTGGTCATAGCGCCCTGGAGTGGTACTGCAACTGGAGCTGATGCCACTGCCGCAGCAGGAGCCACTGCCGCTGCCGACGCTGCTGGCGCAATAACAGGGGGACCACTACCTATATCCTTGACAGGCGTGGCGCTATTGTCACCCCTGGGCAACTTTTTTTTACAGTCTGGGCACAGCCAGTCCCTACTCAGCTGCGCTGGTTCGGGCAACAACAGACATGCCAGGTGATACCTATTATGGCAAGAGAAGTTACTACATGTAGCGCTCCCCTTCGCAGACAAAAACTTCCCGCAGGCTGCACACTTTACCATGGTGTTGCGGCAAGTAGTAGCTAGATGGCGCACACCTCTTAAGCTTCGTTTGGCGGCACTAGATGGCGCACACCTCTTACGCTTCGTTTGGCGGCACTAGATGGCGCCCGCCTCCCATAAATTAATGACTGATGTGCAGATCCGTAGCAATGTTATCGACTTTATGGAGGTACCGGTAGCAACAAAAAACTTCGAAGTCACTTCAAAGTCAGAACGTGACAAAAACTGTAATTTGTTTTTATGGATTAAAACCACCGAACTGTTGTAGTTTGCCTTGCGAACGATCACACACGTAAGTGACACTACTGTGCTAACGTAAACACGAAATTTGCCCGGAAATTGTTGTTGTTTTATTTTATATTAGTGCAGACACGAACAGCTGATGCGAACCGTAAAACGTCCGTGACGTCACTCCAGCTACATTATCAGCGAGTAAAATGGGCTGTATTTAAAAGCTACATTATCAGCGAGTAAAATGGGCTGTATTTTATCTACTTCTTCGCGAACGAAGTCGTGGGTAGAAGCTAGTTTAAAAATAATATTAGTATTAAAATTATCTTCGATCTGACTCAATTTCAAGTTAAGTTACTCATATTCCTGCTTTATGGAATATTAGCTTTCGCCCGCGGCTTCACCCGTGTGGATGTCGGAAATTATCCCTCTGAAACGTACTACCAGGATAAAAAGTATCAGTGTTAATCCAGATATTAAACTAACTGTGTACCAAATTTCATCCAAATTCAATGAGCCGTTTTTACGTGACACGATTTGTGTAACAAACATTCAAACATACAAACTTTCACATTTATAATATTAGTATGATTACAAACTGAAAAAATATTGTGGTACATAGTCCTTATCTAAAACGTTACCAGTTTCCGTGAACTATAAAACTCGTGGAAATTTTTATAAAAGCCGAATTAACGAAAGGCGTTCTGGGTAACCACTGTTGATATTATCGCAGTTTGACTGATGGATAAAAAGAAGTAAACACTTTGTGGTACGCGTATTTTCCGTTTTTTTATCCATTTTTTTAAAAAGTGGTATGGTTTTTGGTCATTTTAATTTAGTTTACCCTTTCTCTTCGCCCAAGTTTTGTACATTAAAGTATAAAACATGCATAAATTCTGTTTGATATAATTCATAATAGATTATACCGAAAACAAGTTATAAAGACTAATTTTCTTTTTTTCCATTCTTCTCCATACGAAAACTACCTTTTGGAAGGGGCGGCTAGAATCAAATCATTCTATTTTTTGAAAATTTCGACGTTCTAAATTGCCTTTTATGTGCCTCATTGAAATAAATAAATAAATTATTTGACTTTAGTGGGATACGAAATTCAAAAGGGTGAAATAAATAGTTAAGAAAACATGTCTTAAACAACGAAAATACATGCACTATAGTACATGTTTTTGCCAAGTCTTTGATAAGACTTGTTGCAAACAAAATATATCACAAACTTCTATAAGGATGTAAATGCTGGTTTCGAAAACACAACTCAAAAGCTACTGTATGTCAACTGCTTCTATTTCACTAACTGTTAATATATAATGTGCTATGTAGATGTAGACTGTGGTCATTATAATTAAAGAGGTTCTAATTGTAGAACGTAACATTTACCCTTGCGTAACATATTGTACCGCTCGTTAGTAATAACATTAACTTTAAGTGTTACAACTACTATTACTTAGTAAAATTGTTCTCTATGTATGATTATAACCTTTAGTTATTGTCACATAACATCATGCTGGGACTGGGCGGGCCACACGTACAGGATTCATTAGGATAAATGGGCCACAGTCGTCACGCAGTGGGTGCCTGAAGACGGGCGTCGTCACTGACGCAAGCCTAAGAAACGCTGGCGCGACGACCTAGACTCTTTTCTGACAGATTGGACGGAAAAGGCAGCAGACAAAGATGAGTGGTGAAGTATGGGCCTTTGCCCAGCAGTGGGACAGTATAGATTTAAAAAAAAACATCATTGTTTCCCCAATGGGATATCAATCTGCTTAGCCTTTCCCCAACTATGTTGGGGTCCGCTTCCAGTCTAACCGGATGCAGCTGAAAACCAGTATTTTACATGGGGCGACCACCTATCTGACCCCCACAACCACTGGGTTGTGGGGGTCAGATAGGTAGTATCATGTTACCCAGTAACTGTACTGGGTAACATGATACCTCTTGGTAAGACTGGTTGTCAGACTTTCGCACTTCTGACGAGGGTAACGACTGTCAAAGATCTACGAATGAAGCCGGGACCAACGGCTTAATGTGCTTTCCGAGGTACGGAGGACTCTCGGTATGTAAAGATGTCACCCATCCACGGACCAACCCCGGCAAGCGTAGCGTAGCCTGATAGATCGATTCGTGCGGTTGTTATTACTTAGCCACGAGCTGGGTTAGTAGAGTACCTATCTATAGTACACCCACATTTCACCAGGTACGCTAAGTACCATATAATATCCGCGAGCAAACATTTTGTCATCAACCGAGCTCAAATCCAGTATCCGGGCCACTGATAAAATTATAAGATGTCTTTTAGTATCCGCCGTCTTCCCTGAGGTCACTCAGTGGGCGGACAGAGTCCCCACTCTGAGCGCCCGTGATCCCTAATTCCCGCCTGCCTTAAAGGTTGCAGGCGTGGTTTCGGTGTGTTAGGCGTCGAGGCGGTTGCCTCCCCGACGCCTTTTCCTACGAGCTGGATCAGCCCTCTCACGATCTTGCTCGAGACCTGAGGGCCTAGTATGAGTTTCATTTAACCATCTCGATCTTACGCATCGACCGCGTTCGGCGCTCCGATTGGCAGCCGGCCGGCCTTCACCGGTGAAGGGCCAATCGGAGCGCCGAACGCGGTCGATCACACTAGGCCCTCTGGAGACGAGTTAGGACAAACCATACCTATCACACCCTACCTATTATCTGACCAAATGGGTAATATTATTATAGTATTGCTGTAGTTTCTTGTAAAGTTTAATATACCGGGAAATAGGAACTACATGTGTTTCTCTTAAGAGGTAAAGGTATGTGTTTAGTTTTAATTACGCCACGTTAGACTATTTCGTCTTACTGTTGAGGTGGTAATGTACTTTAACGTATAGGGTACCCTTTAGGTAGAATGATTTACGAGCAATTACAGTTTCACTAGGCTTAGTTTCATTCATCTGTTAGACAATAATAGTCCTCCAGACCGAATTTCGGTCATGGCGACCAGTCTCAGCGGAAACCGGGAGATATTATAGTGCATAAGTGTGTGCGCAGACACAGGTGTATTCTCTCTTCCCTCACTCTCATAGGCCGATGGGACAGTAATCCGACACGACCGGAGTGAGATCAGGCGCAGCG
Source organism: Conistra vaccinii (assembly GCA_948150665.1). Classification (NCBI taxonomy): domain Eukaryota; kingdom Metazoa; phylum Arthropoda; class Insecta; order Lepidoptera; family Noctuidae; genus Conistra; species Conistra vaccinii. Next base: position 9,716,827 of record OX411334.1, on the reverse strand, counting down.
GCTAAACGTACTTTCCGAGGCACGGGGGTATCACACTGCCAACTTGAAAACTCCGGGCTGTTACTAAGAAATTCTTGCCCCGATTACCCCGTTGGTCTCGTGGTTGCAAGCGCGACTGCTGAGCGTGAGGTCCTGGGTTCAATTCCCAGATCGGGCAAAATGCATAAAATTTGTCAGATACTAACTAATTTAAAATAAAATAATTACTTACACCTGGTTTCTGAATTGACAATTTTAAGTTCAGAACTTGACAAACTCGACTTTAGTAGTACTTAAGGTAAAGCCCACGAAATTCAAAATTTCTTTGCATTAACGTATTTTTTTTTAAATTTCGCGACCTTTATTGAAGTAGTCACCTTAAGTACCCAACATCAATAGACAGTTTCATACATCATTCATAGAAAACCTAATAGACTACAGATGCAATTAAAAAACACGAAGCAGGGGCAGCCCCTATTCGAGGGTGCAAAGTCCATCGATACAGCAAATCTTCGGCTCAACAGCCAATCCATTTAGCGCGTAAATCACCCTGCAACACCCCAACACTATTTCGAAACATGGAACGAGAAATCCGAGTCGAAACGAAATTCTAAGTTCGCAGTTTAAAAAATGTAAACAAATATGTGTAATTGGAAAAATGACTTTAAAACCTAGCGATAAGATTCAGTTTACGATGCAACTTCAACTTTTATGACTTTTTCAATCATACGCACTAGTCATTTTAAAATCAAATTATTTTAAATTCAACTCAAACTCAAAGAATTTATTTTACATACATATTATACCAATTACATGCACTTTTGAATTGTCAAGGAGTGAGTAAGTCAAAAAGATGAAGCTACTTGTTTACACTAGCATTCCTTAAATTTAATATTAGTTTACGTGGAAATGACATCAATTAATTGTAAACAAGGATTTAAATATATTTCCCTACTTTCTTATGTAATATCTTCTACGTACGCAACGTGTAACATTCGCAAGCAATAATAAAATCTTGACTGTGTTGAATTCGATGCCAGACAATGCGTTTGAATCGGTAGATTCACTTCTATACATTCTAATTCTGTCCCAAACCCATTATCAGGGGGTAACTGTACGTTTACCCCTCTGGGGTACGTCAGATGTGCAGACTACAATTTGATTACGTCATTACCCCATACTGGGGCAATGTCGTATCAACGATATTGTTAATAAACTCGTCACAATATTATTTATTGTTATTAGTCCCTTTTGGTATAAGGGTAACATTTTTCCCTAATCATGATTTTTAATTAGTCGTTGTTTTTTATTGCGAGGGGCAAACGTGCAAGATTAAAGTAATTAGTTGGCTTTAACTAAGAAAAAATAATGCCAGGGTTCAATTTTCATTTTGGCACCCAAAAGAACTCATTGTTTAATTATTTTGAAGGTTTCTGCTTTCCATATTTTGTTTGTTGTTAAATCCTAACTGGTCCTAACTGGTCTTAACTAGTATTATAAATGCAAAAGTGAGTTTGTTTGTTTGTTACGTTTTCACGCTAAAACGGCTTAACAGATTTGGATGAAATTTGGCATATTGGTACACCATGACCTAAGGACATGAGATTATTTTTTTCCCCGATATTCCCACAGGATTGAGAGTAGAGCGGGGAACCGCGGGGCACAGTTTGTTATAAATAATTTATGGTATTCTAAGTTTCTTGATAGATTTTTGACCCACCCCATCAGTGCTGCTGAAACTCTCAGTCATTATCATCAATTACCGTACTTTTATATGCCAAAACATGATCCTTTATTTTTATTTTTAACCACCTCGGGGAAGGTAAGATCTGCATCTCATCTGATGGTAAGTGATGATCAGGCCGGTGGAAGCGAGCTTCATCCTGAATCCTCAACCACAGAGGAACTATCTATCTTACCTCTAACTGACGAAACACATAAATACTGTTAACATAATTGTTATGGCGACAGACTTAGATAAGATGGTGGTAGCTAGCCAGGCGGAGTTAAAACATGCCCATCACCAACCAAATCGAGCAGAAAATTTCTCCCCTACTGGGAATCAAACCCAAGACCTCTGGGTCTAAACAGGTGGTCTAACCACTCGACCACAGAGGTGGCTTACGTAGTTAAATAGTTCAAACTTAAACTTGATTCCATATTTGAACAGTAATTGTTTCGCTCAACCATGAACGTGAGGTTAAGTACGTTTGTGATTTTATGCATTTATCAAAGCATGCAATTTTCCTGAGACGTGCATAACATTAACGAATCCCTCGTTAAAACTCGTGACTTCGCGGTAATGTATGTTCGCTCCGTGCAAGTATTGCAACCACATTTATGTATTTCATAACATTTTGTAGGTAAGAATTTGAACTGCACGGTGGGGTATGGTACAGCAAAGACCAGCACCTTAATTACTTAACAAACTTTTCAATCACAATCCGAAAGATTTTGCAAGAAATTTAAAGAAAGAAAGAAAAATGCATTTATTGGCATTAAAACAGAAAAATACACCATAAAACTATAAACACAGAAAATAATTATTATACGAGAAATGCCAAAAGGGCCTCAGCTCAGCATAATGTCAGATGACAAAGTGTACCACCTGACTCTGATTTTTAGTTACAACTCACGAGTGCCATACGCTAGATTAGCTCAACCGTCCGATAGACTGATGCAGTTCGATAACAATTAAAATTTTATTGTGACTCATTATTAGTGACAGACAAGCCGATAAACACATAGGGGAGTGTTTGACCGTTTTATTAAAAGAATAAATAAAAGGTAACATAAAAAAGCTCATTCAAAATCAAATAAAATATTGTGCATAAATGTGTGTATGCGTTGTGTTGTGAAATGAGAAACTACAATAAATACCCAATAACTGTGTATTTCCTAAATTGAAATAATAAATCTATCATCTATAAATATAGAACGTACCTTCAATGCAAAATAGTGTGAATTGCTAATGCATTGCTTTATAGGTTTGAAGAATTTGTCTGTTCAACAACGTGAATAACGCAATGTTTGTTGCAATTTACCCCGCTGTTCCTCTCGTGGGTAAAAAGTGCAGAAAGATTTTTGTGTGAAGGCCATACGATTCTCCTGCATGTTTGCCAAACTCCCTGACATCTTTTCCGCTGGCCTGTCATGGTTATTATGGCAGTTGCATGCATACAGTAAAGTTTATTATAGCAGTCATTTTGTTCAGAAAAACTAGTTTCGTCACTGGTACAAAAAGGCAATTCCAACGCGTTAATTGACAGCAGAAAGAGAAAGATTGATGCCAATGATGGTCAACTCCTAGGTATTAAAAGACATCTTGAGTGGAAAAAAAAAGATGTTTATCAGAATAGATAAACATCTTTTTTTACGTACTCGAAGTAAAAAAAAATCCAAACTGTTTCTTTTTTCTTACATAAACCTACCTAGAAGCAACAAGAATAAATATACTCAGGATTTTGTAATATCTTCTCTCTATCTCTCTCTTTGCCTAGCCTTAGTGCTCGATCACGTTGACCTCGCGGGCGCGGTGGCGAGCGCGGGCGCGAGCGCGGTTTCTTTCACCGCACCTGCGTTTGTACGCGAACACTTGCATATTATTCTATGTGTTTGATATTTCCTGACCGCGCCCGCGAGGTCAACGTGATCGAGCACTTATCACATTTCATTTGGTCGGCTCTCCTCGTCATTCTTCGCCAGATGTTTCGGTTCTGGGTCGTCGAGTCATTCACTTGGGCTTGCTTCAGATCGTTGCTGACATTAATCCAACTGAGAAGGGGTCTCCCTCGCTTCTTTGAACCTGAATCTAATCTGAATTTAAAAATTGTCCATGTAAGTTCTTGCCCGTTCTTTTCCACAGAGATCTACGTTTTGAAACGGGCAACTAGCTTCAACTTTCTGACTAACTGACCGACTTCTTGACAATTCAAATGTGCCTGTATATGGTTTAATAAATAAAATAAATGCTTTAGCATTTATTTCATACACATAAGTGGTCACAGTTCTAACCTAACCTAACCTAAATAACAAGTAACAGTGACAATGCAACGCTCACGGCACCCTAGCCGGGCCGAGGCAGTGACACTAGAGTACCACAAGAAACTCGCGGCACTCTATACACTTCGTTTAAAATATTTGAATAAATGAAAACTAACACCAGCATGGTGGTTAGACACTTTAGATTTGCATATCAATTGCTACATAGCAGTCTCGTACATGCAGAGATGCCCACAAAAATATGCTAAGCGACTTCTTTATTAAAATCACGTACATAGTATTTTAAACCTGCTGTAAAGTTTTACATTTAGGTAGGTACAGTCTGTGTTCATGACATCTTAAGACGAGTTATTAAAGCGTAAAAAGGTCGTTTTCTTTAATATTTTTTTGTGTTTCAGTATGTTTTTTTGGCAGTTCATTAACTCTTGACACAGTGCTACAAGATTTTTATGTTCCATCTAAAACTTGTTTTTTAGAAGACCTTCGTCAAGTTCTTTTATCATATTTTATTTTTAATGTTTTCTGTAACGTATTTTTTCGGAACGAAATGTCCTAAGAGTAATACGTTCTTTATTTTAACTAAAAATAACTGGCTACCGTGGAAAATCTACATGAACAACTATTTAAAATATGTTTTCTCAAACATGCTTGGAAATTCGAATATTATTTTGACAACCTTCTTCGAGATAAAACGAAATTGCTGTACTGGTCAAAAACAAGCGAGCGCGTGACCGGTAATCTTAGTATAAAAATCCATATCTGACGTGTTTAGCGGCCAAATAAATAACTATGAAAACTCATATCTGTCGTGTTATTTAAATATGGAACTAACTTTTTACTTCAACACAATCATGGCAACCAAGGAGGTTAACTTATTAAAGATTTTATTTAAATTTCGATTGATGAATTCACGTATGTGTGCCGAGGCGAAATCAATGCCCTAATTGCTGGCCGCGACAGTAATGTAGGTACTTATTCCTAGACAACTCGGGTTTTTTATCTTTTATTTTGAATCTGCTAAGATCTATTAGAAAATTGTTTAAACAATTTCAACTTAGTTTAACAAACAAACGAACGGCCAAACTTTGATGAGTTTGGTTTAGTCAAAGTCCCTACGGATCCCCGAGAAATAGATTTGACAAAGCTCAGAAAAAGCAATAACCAATTAATTCTATAGTTTTCCAGAAGCATCCTTTCAAATTAGTTTTGACTAACTGTTGATTAAAATCTTGCCTAATCGAAATTCTGTAAAAAATGTAGCCAAAATTCAAAGTAATCAAAAACTTTAATCAAGACATCTATTACTTGTTAAAATGAGTCATTTGAAAGACGCTCTGAAAAACTACGAAAATTGACGTACAATAATACAATACTTTTTTTTTTGTATTCCGCGTATTTGAAGACTGAATAACAATTCTTCTTATTTTAATATACAATTAGTTTGTTTACCAGACAGACAGTATGAAAATAAATTGACCTTCAAAAGGAAATCCTTATTACAACCTTCCCTTTCATGGCTTCGTATTAATCTGGTAATAAAAAAGTCTGTTTCTCTAATATTAGGCACCATTAATACCTATTAAGAAGTTACGGAGGGTCGGTAAATGCGTTTTGCATTTGGTGTTGTCACTGTCCTAATCAATCTTGTAATGGAATTGACAGGTGACATAAGCCAGCCAAGGGAGGCCCCTATTTGTGTCCATTTAGATCCTGGCACACGGATTTCAGAGGCTTAATGGTTTTTACACTATAACAGTTTTCAAAAATTCTGTTTTGATTTGTTTGATAAACCAGAATAACAAAACCAAATAGTAGGTACATAAATAATTTTAATAATAATTATCAAACACCACTGCTATAGTCTAGTTTGTAAATATGAGAGCACCATGTATTAATTAATCTAATTTATCTTCATTGCTTATTGTTTCATTTTTCATTATTTTTAATTTTATTCTAGGTCGTATCGTCTTCACATATAATTTATAATTACTTAATCAGCCTATTAATGTTCCCACTGCTGGGACACAGGCCACAGACAGATTATTGTGAAGTTCAAAATTGTCTTTTATGTGCCTATTTGAAATAAACGATTTGACTTTGACTATAATTAATTTGTAAATCTAGACTATTAACACAGATAATATTACGTACGTACGTACGTACAGATACCCAATCCCATACAAAGAAATGCGACCTCCCTAAGTCGGGCTATTGTCTGGCTACAACATAAATGTGGTACAGTGATGTAAAACGCCATCTATTGCAAAGAGCCCTAAACAAAAAGGTTTTATCTTTTTTTGTTGAAAATACGAGATTTATGAGTTACAACAGATAAATCAGCATTAAACAAGGAAGTTTTGATTTTTACTAATCTTAATTTAGTCAAAATCTTCCGTTTATCGCTTTTTAGTGACTGTTAATTTCATAATTGTAACCTATGCTGCCATCTATGATCTTTTTTCAAGACTAATTATATTTTGTTCGAATTGGTACCCCATGCTATTAATAATTTTATTTCAATCGATTTCTAGGCCTACCAGAATGATCCTGTTATACTTGTTTTAAGATTAAAAGATAAACATTTATTTTTCTTATATTTCTTATCGTGTTTGCTTTACGCCACAATCTAGGTAGTGCAACAAAACTGATGGGGTAATTAGCTAAGTGGTCGTTTAAGGATTGTTGGAGGAAATAAGCTCAGTTTTTAAAGGTTTCACATTTTCTACGTAGACTCGGCTATCTAATTCATTTACTTAAGGTACGTACTTAGGTAGTTGTTCGTTTCTTAAGGGTTAATTTATAAATGAAAGAGTGCTTCAGCGGTTTTGCTAGAACGATTTTTTGGAACGAAGTTTTGTAACGTGGCTTGCGGTAGGTGTTAACTGGTAGAAATTTTCACGTAACGCAAAAGCGTTATGCCCCAAAAGGTCACTATCAAGGTCTCAAGTTTCAAATGTCAAACTTATTGTTTTATAATACAGTCATCTATTATATGTTTTTAGCTTCTAAAAACTCATACTAGATGCCTAATCATAGATAAATATAAACCGTCTCTCCACTATTCCATTGCCTACTCTAGGATGCATATCCGTCACGGCTCGCTAATCCTTCCATATCCTAAGGGCACATCTTCCTTACCATTACCGCGCCCCCCGGTCTACTCCTTGATATTCAATGGCCTCTGAAACCCCATGAAACATGAGGCTTCAGGGGCTAGTGCAAATCATGGGGTTCATTCGATTTGTCAAATCTGGTTCAACCAAGCTTTTTTTTTTTTTTTTTTGGGTGGGAAATCATCAAATGACTTCTCCCGCTCTGGGCGGAGCGGAAGGGCGTGTCAGACTTTTACTGACTAAAACCCACCCGTGTTCCTTCCCTTGCCTAGACCGGGGCCACGGTTTCCCCTAAGGACTTATCCGCAACCCCAGAGGTTCAACCAAGCTGGGATCGGTGCATTTCATTCATTCTAAAAACTTATACTCAATGGATCTGTATTAATACATAATAGGTATACACTGAAAGGAACTTCGTTCTAACCGGATGTTCTACGACACTTTTTATTTCAAGCTTCAGATTTAATCTTAAAAATTATATCAGTAATGATGCAAAGCAACTGTGAAATAGGTCCTTAGTCATTTCATCATCTATCTGAACTTGTTCTTAGATTCTTTTAGGAGTGGAATTGATTTATCGTGGTGAAATCGATGAAAATAAAAGATTAGTGATCAATCACTTATCTTTTTTATGACAATCCGAGATTTATAAATGTCCGTAAATGTTGAAACGATAACAAAAGACTCCAAAGACGAAGTTTGCTCATAATAAGAAACCTTTTTATGAGGAAGCGTGGGCAGAACCACTTTATCCTAATACTATCAGAGGAAATATGGTTCATTACACATCACACATAAGTTTTATTGTCAAAAAACCTAGTGGATCTTGGAGAAATTGTGTGAAGAATATCGAGTTTTGAACAAGTTTCATATTATGAGAGTAAAAATTCATAAATATGTATAACTGCATAGATACTTAGGTACTTTAAAGTGCAATGTTTCCAAATATGACGTGACACAAATTGTAATCATGTGGATCACATCATCATTTCAGTTAATTACTGACTTAATGGGAGCACTGGTGGCCCAGTGGTAACGGCCCCGACTTACGAGTTGTAGGTCGTGGGTTCGAACCTCAGCAGGCGCTTTACTTTGTGTAAATAATTTCATCATCACTGCTCTCAAAACGGTGAAGGAAAACATCGTGAGGAAACCGGCATGTCTTAGAACCAAAAATTCGAAGACATGTGACATCTACCAACCCGCACTGGGCCCGCGTGGTAGATAACAGCCCACTCCCTCTCACAGAGAGGAGGCCTGTGTCCCAGCAGTGGGAACATTAATAGGCTGATGATGATGACTGACTTAATGAAAATGAAACTGATGATTCTCCATAATCTGTAAACGTTCATGTTTGCAAGCTGCGCCCCGCGGTTCCACCCGCATACTACTCCATCACCAAAATATACATGTCCTCATCCAAATCATGGTCTATCAATGTGCCTTTCATACAAATCTGTTTTAGCGTGAAAGCGTAACATACAAAGAAAATTAAGTCACTTTTGTATTTATAATAGTTAGGATAGGATAGAATAGGATAGGAAGGATTTATGTAAGTACACCTCAGATTGTGTACTTATATACTATAGGTACTTCCAGTGAAGGACAACATCGTGGGGAAAACCAGTATCTAATCTAAATACCTACTTCTGAGTAAAGGTTTTTCTAATTATTTTATTGCTACGCAATCAATTCCTTTTTTTTATCGTTTTAATACGTTATTGCCATTTCTTACCTGTAAGTAGGTATAACATACTCATTGATATCCCCACTTTTCAATTAACTTTAGTAGATACGTAACAATAACAAAAAATAGATACAGAGCTCCATTAGCCTTACCACTCTGGAATAGAAAGGCTACGGCTATTACTCTCTTAGTAATAGAGCTGGCCTCTTAAGCTTCCGTTCAGCCACATTTAACACAACATCTTCATAAACCTTTACGAGTGTAGGTCACAACACTATAGCTATGTAACTGTTTACCTCTCAGGAGATAGGCTGAGGAGTAGGTACTGTGGGGGGTACGTGTTTGTGCGGGGCGCCGAGACGCTTTTAGTATTGGATAAATATGTATGTTTATAGTGTGCGGGTTCTCTTCAATGATACAGTGATACGTTATATTTATAGTAGGTTTTTAATTAGATATTTGAAGAGAAAATATATTATAACATGAATACGCGCCTACGAAGTGACAGCTAGCCTTCCGCTATTTTTATATAAAAACAAATATAACGAACCTATTCTAAATTAGAAAGTGACTCATCAGATAGTTCGAACTGATATATTCATAACAGCCAGTACAACATAAGGTTGATAATACAATAAAACCTTACATGAGCTACGCCCACCTCGAATAAAAGCATAGGAAAATTGCTTTTATTCAGAACATTCGAACAATCTGACTTTCCCTACCTATACCTATACGAAAAACTACCTAACAGTGGGAAATCATTTACACGGCTGAGGTCTTTCTCTTACAAGAGATGGCTTAGTTCATGACAAGCGAGTCGCGAAGGCCTGACACTACGCTAAGTGTCAGCCAAATTAAATTATAGCATGTGCCAATGTGCACTTCAAAAATTCAACGCTGTCATGCCTAAACCATACCGCAGCAAAACCACTGTAAAAGGTACGGCAAGCCTCGGGAAACAAACAAACTGATGTGACAATTCACATCGACCCAGAAGGGGTTTAGAAGAGATAAGAAAGAAACTTAACATCTAAAACCTTAACCCCATCGGACAATGTTGAGCCAGAGGGAATTCAGGATCAAGAAGTAAGTGTCCAACCAAAATAACTATCTCATGGCCACACTCCAGATGAATAATTCTCGAAAATTCATCACACCGCAATAATATCAAAATCCCAAATTATTAGTTCATGTTGACTGAACCGTCGATCCTCAATCATCGGCAGAAACCAAATGTGTCGAATTGACACACTTCGCGAGGCTATGCCCCTTTAGCGAAGTTGGTATCAACCTAGACCAAGCATCATCCCCTAGTATAAAACTCAATCCCCATTAAATGTCAGTCACTCCTGACTAAACTGTGGGTCCTCAGTCATGAGTTAACCAATTGTGTTTATCAAACACATTTTGCAAGGGCTATGCCCCTTTTAGCAAAATAGATGTTAACCCAGACGGAGCGCCATCCCCCCCCAGGAGGGACCACAGTATTTCAAAACTATTTACTTCCCTCTTAAATTACAACGATAAATTCTGGAGTGCGTTCATGCTAAGCTAAAACAAGAATATAATTTGAAGACGATGAGGTTGACACGTTCCCTCAGGCTCCTTGGCGACATGAGGAGTGACACCTCACTCGCTCCCGGCCGCGTCCGATGTTTATTCCCCGCATATGTAACGAAAACACACATAACATTGCATTAGTATAATGTAATTAATTACTAAAATAATGTGCTAAACTATTATGATGTTTACATCTAAATGACATTAGCCTAATTATAATATGAACGCTCTTTTAAAATAAAAATAAAATAACAAATAATTACATTCTAAAGTGACATTGATATGAAAGGAGGTGACACAAAATAAGAAAATCTAATATGTATAATGTTCCTAAACTTCTTATTATTCAATTTTAAAAACTCATATTCTAAAATGGTAAACTTTATTATAAAATGTTTATAAGCTTTCGACCTTTTTAATTTACTTGTTTTTGGCACAAAGCATTTCATTTTACTGTTTCTTGCAAATATGGTTTTGTTTTTAATTGGTGCACTTCTTAAATTGCTTTTAGCACTTTGTTGTTGTAATAATATAATGATGTAGTATAATAGTAACATGATGATATAAAATAGTAATAATATAAACTTTGTTGGCCAAAAGAATGATAACTTTATGACAAAGCAACCTTGCGATGGCACACTATGTTTATGTTCGTTGTTATAAACTTTCACTCGAAAGTCATTACTAATATCTTCATTCGTCACTAACGGTGACTCCACATCAAACTCGATTAAGTCTTTGTTGGCTTTAATTGAGTTTAAATCAACCAAAATATTAACTTGTTGCTCATTGCTTATTATTTCAGTCGAAAATGGGGTTTGGGCGATCTCCTTTGAATCGGAAAATTTTTCAGTCGAAAATGGGGTTTGGGCAATCTCCTTTGAATCGGAAAATTTTTCAACAATATCATATTTATCGGATTGGACAGCGATGAGGTTATGTATAGGAATATCCTCCTCGAGACCAATTATTTCATTTGACGAGGGAACATTCTGGTATTCTGAAACATATTCAAACTGTTTAATAATTGGACTGAACTGACCCGATTCGTGAATTTCATCCAAATTTTCGTTTTCGATTGAGCCGTCTTCATCATTTGCAAGGCTGCGTTCCAGGCAGCTGCACTCGTCATCATCATTATTTTCATCATCACTGCGCTCCTGGCAGCTTTGTTCAGTTTCAAGTGGGATAATATCCAGTATTCCGCTAAAAAATAAATCGGTATGATTATCTATGTTTGCAAGCTCTTCCTGTCCGCCTGCCTCGGACATTATTTGTACCATCTCTTCTTCTTGCAACGTATTCATATTTCTATGACATTTGCATGGAAACTCTTTCCTTAGTGCATTGCACATCGAGTCAAAGCTCATACCTTCATGGTACGTGTACTTGTGGACAATCTCAGCTGGACTCACAAGAAATGCGCGTAAAATTAATGCCCAGTTGCTCTCTTGCCATTCATTGAAGGTGGCTGTAATCCTGAAATCATCTAGGAAATTCTCTAGGCATCCGTTTATACCTGAGAAGTACTCCATGTCGCACTTTTGTTAGAAAAAACACTTTTAATAAAAACCACTTAGCTTTAGTTTCGGCTCCGGTGAGGAGCTGGCATCTTCTTCAGCTCTTTCTTTGCAACGATATGAGTTAATGCCTATTACCTACGTGTCGAACTGTTACGTGTCGAATTATGTTTTTTTTTTTTCTAAATTATATTTTTTTTCTAGTGCAGTATTAACTGGCTCTGCATACGCCTTATTTTAAAGCCCGGTTTTAGGCGCCATCCACCATGTGTGGGGGGTACGTGTTTGTGCGGGGCGCCGAGACGCTTTTAGTATTGGATAAATATGTATGTTTATAGTGTGCGGGTTCTCTTCAATGATACAGTGATACGTTATATTTATAGTAGGTTTTTAATTAGATATTTGAAGAGAAAATATATTATAACATGAATACGCGCCTACGAAGTGACAGCTAGCCTTCCGCTATTTTTATATAAAAACAAATATAACGAACCTATTCTAAATTAGAAAGTGACTCATCAGATAGTTCGAACTGATATATTCATAACAGCCAGTACAACATAAGGTTGATAATACAATAAAACCTTACAGTACTTATCTGTATTCTAAAATTAACTGCCAGGATTTCAGGAACTGCGTATGACATCTGTTTGTTTTTATTCGAAATCCTGCTTGATATTCTGTTTAGAAAGAAAAGACTGTCAATTAATATTTGAAGCTAATGATACTTTACTAGTACTCGTGTGGAGAGAGCAGTGGTGGCCCACTGGTAACGGCCGCGACTTACGAATTGTAGATCGTAGGTTCGGACCCAGGCAGGCGCTTTACTTTGTGTAAATTATTACATAACCACTGATCTCAAAACGGTGAAGGAAAACATCGTGTGGAAACCGGCATGTCTTAGAACCAAAAATTCGAAGACATGTGACATCTACCAACCCGCACTGGGCCCGTGTGGTGGATTACGGCCCACTCCCTCTTATCGAGAGGAGGCCTGTGTCCCAGCAGTGGGAACATTATAGGCTGATCATGCTATATGCTAGGATTCTAATGCTCAAAACGGCAACGATGTAGATAATTTATTAGGTACTTAAAAGCAAATTCTTCACATCTAAAAATTTTATTTGCTGCTAGCAAAGTTACGTCTGGATTACAGAAGGAAGAATTTCACAATTAGTCTACACCGTGTTTGGTGATTAAAAGACTTACTAAAGAGTGTTTTTTTTTTCTAACCATGCCTAACTATCATCAAGCCCTGTACAACACGGTCAATATAACTTGGCAGGTCTGAACATAGGCACTACAAACTTACGCGCATGTTTTCTCCTTCACACTCGTCTCATGTCACCAATTAGTTCCTAAAAAATGTTATTGCGCAGCCTTCTGCGCGAAATTCGGAACTGGCAAGTTATATCGGCCGTATTGTAAGTACTGAGGGGCTTGTGGCTAAGTAATAACAACCGCGCACGTGTCGATCGATCAGGTTAAGCTACGCTAGCTGCGGTTGGTCCGTGGATGAGTGACCATCTTTACATACCAAGACCCCTCCGTGCCTTGGAAAGCACGTTAAGCTGTTGATCCTGTTGGCTGTCATTTGTAGATCTTTGATAGTCGTTACAGGTAGTTAGAAGCCCAAAAGTCTGACAACCAGTTTTACCAGGGGGTATCGTGTTACTTAATAACTAGGTTGTCGAAGTCAGATAGGCAGTCGCTACATATAAAATACTGGTATTCAGCTGTATCCGGTTAGACTGGAAGCCGACCCCATGTAAGTACGGACTTCGGTCAGTAACGTAGGAAAACAAGAGTTACCTATCAAAAGCACTAAAAAACATAAACTTTCCAATCAACGCAGAATTTCGCCTTTATTTCCCCCTCACCCTATTCACCTTACACCAATATCTGATACACAGACGAAGTTGTATCACTTCCACCGCTCATTAACTACGTTGATGAGGGAATTAACGTCTGATGGTAGACGTTTCATCTGTCTCGCAGTGATCGCTGTGTTCATTACACGAATATGTGCCCCGCAAGCTGATATATCGCTCTCATTGTCGCGTACTAACAACAGTCCATTCTGGATAACGGCCCGCTTTACTGACCTCGTACGTCCGGGTTAGTGCGACCAGAATTCATATTGAAAACGGGATTCGGATAATATGGCTTCTTTCGGTTATTGACAGCCAATTTTGGAGCCAATAATGTGATTGCTGAGGCTATGAGGTCGAGAGCGAGAATTGGTTTGGTGGAATTACGTTTCTGAGTTGTGATAGTTATCTGCATTAGAACGCGAGTCTATGAACATTCAGAATTTAATATTATTAAGTACTTGCTTTTGCCAGCGTCTTCGCGTGTCGGAAATTATCCCACAGGAAAGTACTAACGGAATAAAATGTATCCTATGTCGTAGTCCAGGTCATGGTCTATCCATGTGCCAAATTTCATCAAAATACGTTCAGCTTTTTAGCGTGAAAGCGTAATAAACAAAATCACTTCCGCATAATAAAATATTAATATTACAAATTAGTTAAGATTTAAATTCTTAATAGTTAATATCTTCTGCATTCATAAAGGCACGAAGTAGTTACAATATTCTTATTATAACTACTTCGTGCCTTTATGAAATTATTATTTTTAGCAAAGGATGTACTACTACATCCTTTGCTAAAAATAATAATTTTGCAAGTCAACAATCAGGATTGACTGTCCAATCAAGCATCGGACGTAAAAGTAGTTAGTACATACGCCACTCGTAAAGGCTATTTAAATGGACCTTCATCAATATAGGAAGCTTATTAGCAGGATGGTTTCTGGCTTTCCCAAAATACTCAACATACCTTACTATAAAAGCCAAGCCCAAAACATTTAATTTCATATAATTGGCCTCAAAGCGTTTTAACATTAATAAAGCTAATTGCTTTACTTTATGCGGCTTAAATATCCGCGGGATCCGAATATTTCGGTGGTGTAATTGGTTTGAAGTGCTAGCAAAGTGCACTGTTTTTGAATTGCAAATTGTTTGTTTGGCAGTAACCAAATTAATATGAAATGTACCTGCTAAAATACCTACTTGTAGGCTGGATACCTTTATTTTATTAAATTGCCTATGCTATGCACGAATGGACCATTATCCATATTATAGCTAAAGAATTTATTTTGAGCATTACTTAGTGATAAAGCTCTGGTTAAAGTTGAAGTGAGGGGATTGTGGCTAAGTAATATCAGCTGCATGGGTCGTCAATCAGGGATCTTGCCGCGGTTGGTTCGTGGATGGGTAACCATTTTTGCATACCAAAACCGTTTCGTGCCTCGGAAAGCTGTTGTTCTGGCGGTCATTCGTAGATCTTTAATAGTTGTTACGGGTCATCAGAAGCCCGAAAGTCTGACAGGCCAGTCTTACCAAGGGGTATCGTATTACCCAATAACTGGGTTGTGGAGGTCAGGTAGGCAGTCCCTTCTTATAAAACTGGTACTACATCCGCTTAGACTGGAGGCCGGCTCCAACATAGTTGGGAAACGGCTATGTAGATGATGACTTAGTGATAAAATTTATTTAAATGAATTTCAGCAAAAGGGTTTCACTTTAAAATAAATTATAAAATTGTCCAAATCTATAGAAAGTGCGTGGATCCATTGATATGTATCCACTGCTTACCCTTCGGGGAATAAAGGGCGTGATGTTCTGTTATGTTATGTATTGAAACTTAACGCAGTCATATCTCTATTTGTAGATAGGTATATCCAAAGGACTTTGTCCCTAATTTCTGTCAGCGCGACCCACAAACAATAAATCAGGAAGTTCCACAGAAACGGGTAGATTTGGAGGCATTCGTTCAAAGCCCTGCTTCAGTGCAACAACAAAGAATAACAAAACAGGAACAATGGGCGAGACAACCTAATGAGTAGCTTGCTGAGATTAGTTCAGTTTTAATATTTTGAGTGGTACTATCCCACTTTTTAGCTCCATAACCAAATTGAGGGACCGTTAGGTCAAACCGGTTTCTGTCAAAACATTTGTCTTTTAAATCCTCATAAGCTAAACGGAAATCGTAAGCTAAGCTAAATCAAAATCTACCTACTCACATAATATTATCGCGGTAGTTAGGGCATGCTTTCAAACTTGACTGAAAATTTGAAAATTCAGTATTCTAAATCTTGGTGCAGACTTGAATAGAGAATTTCACGGCTAAGCGGCTTCTAGCTCTGGGAAATAACATAGGCTATACTTTTATCGGCATAACATGCGGGCGAAGCCGCGAGCGGAAGCTAGTTTTCACATAAAGTTAAATCAAAATGTTATAGTTGGATACGTACCTCATTTCAAGATAATAATATAGATCAGTTAGAATCAGCGCTTTATGGAAATCTAAATTTACAAACGATCCCGCTTCTAATACTCATTTCTCACCACTGCCTAGTGTTTGAGCTGTATCAATCAATCTCTCAGGTAGTTTGTAAGCTTCCGTTATACATAAATATATTAGATACTTTGAGAGTCTTAGTACTGTATCATTCAAAGTCACAAGCAATGAGATTGAACATACAAACTCAGATGAGAATAAGCTACTCCATGAAATCCCAAGAGTGTCGTTTGAAGGCGAATAGGGGTTATACCTTGTGCAAAATGATTAAATATGGCCTAACTCTATGTAGCTATATACAACATGCGATATTTTGGAACCTGTTTAAGGTGTCAGCTCCATTATTTTAGAATGATTTATGTATGTTATGATGACAAACATGTATTTGTTCACAAATAATATCATCAAAAGAATGAATCAATTTGTTTGAAGCTCCCCTCAGTTCTAGGGTTTACCATCAAGCCATTTCAAAGGGGGATCGAATGCGATTTTCTTTTGCCTTGCGGCTTGGTGTGTTGTATTGATTTTGTACTGTACCATTGGTCTTTCGGGAATTCCGTTCTGTTTTGCGAAAACACTACAGCACAAAATAAAAATGTATCCTTTTCCTTTCTGTTTATAATGAAAAACAAGCTTCCTATGAACTAAAAATTGGGGTTTTATCTGAGTTCCTGTTCTCTTCTCTCTACTGGATACAATATTTATGTTCTGAATGTTTATTATTTGCCCGAGAAACATTTTCGTCGCGGCTTACTACGCCATTTACTTGTTTATATTTTATTTTGTTTACACTATCTGAATTTATCTTTTGATTAAAATCTGGGTTAGGCCTGGCAATTTGAATAAATTTATACCAAGTAAACGGTATCGAAATAGAGAATCTCATTGAAAACACAATGGATAAACGTTAGGGTGCCATTATCGATCGAGATCACATGGAAAATAAGTTTTACTACCGTGCGGCGAGCCTTATCGAATTTTCTAAACTCTGTTTTAAATTGGCAATCACAATTACGGTTGGGGCAGACCAATATTTATAGACAAAGTTCGATTTCGAATTTAATCATTACGAGCTTAAATGTATCAAGTATCTCGAATTACAATTATAGTTGGTAATTCCTTTAAATAATGTATTTCTGATACAAATATCCCTCGAGATAATCCTTCAATGGAAATTTCGACGGTTTTAGTGGTCCTAATAGGCACATTCTTGCGAATAACAACAGTTTTAGTGGCAGTTACCTCGAAAACAATTCGGCTTCCGAAACTCTCGTTCTCACGATCAAACGCGTGCGGAATACGATCGTAACACAACACAATTATTTACTTATTACTCATCCCGACTTTGTTGGTAGTCACGTTTCATTCAAGTTATTGTTTTGTTACTCTACTTATTTCCGACCAACATAATTTTGTTATCTTCAGGAAGCCAATTCGACTGTGCTAAAAAAAAGTGTCCGTCACGGGACGCCTGGCAGGTATGAAACATGGCGGAGACGAGACATGCATGACGGCATAAGAGAGCGCCATCCCGTTTTCCGTAACACCATACGATTTGATCGTACCCCAGCAGGATTGCGGACGGAGAGCAATGGGTAGCTCGCCGTCCGAAAAGGACCAGGCCCAGGATGACGGCGTGTCGTGTTTCACGCGCGTCTCAAAGAGATGTCAGCAAAACTGAAGGGGTCCGCTAGGGCCGATGCTTGCTGGGGTTGCGGGAGTTCAAAGTGGAAACCGTGGCCCCTGGCACAGGCAAAGGGAAGGAACACGGGTGGGTTTTAGTCAGTAAGAGTCCCAGAGCGGGAGAAGTCATTTGATGATTTCCCACCCAAAAATAAATAAAAAAAACGCGCGCCAATAGATGTTTCACATCACAAAGTCGAAAGATGTAGCTGGGCACCCGGTTAGAACAATGTCCCTTTCGCTGTATATTATGTATTAAATAAATAACGGGCACAGTGAAATAAAAAATAACGTTTGAGAGTAACTTACTGGAAAAAAAAGTGTCGTGACGGTCAAAATATCCAAAGTGTCCAAAATACAACGGGTTATAAGGAACTTCGTTCCAAAGTCTTTCATTAAAAAAAAACGCCCGTCACCCTCGACCAAAAAACATTACTTCGTTACAAGTTTAAGGTCAAAACAAGCTAATGAAATTTCAAGTAGGTACCTATCGATTTCAAACTTCCTAGTTCCTCTTTAAATCCTTCAACTTGTTTTTCAAAAAGTATTTACGCCACGCTGGTTACTGGAGGTCTACGTTCATTATGGATCGTTGAAAGCCCCCGCTGTGATAGATGACCTGTTCGACGCGAATAATGGTCCATTCAAGTTACTTTGGAAACCATTTACATTTGGTAGTCCACTATACCTAATTACGGAACGGATGGACATGATTGAGGGTGTTGATACGATTCGGGACATCAAAAGGGATTGTGAGGAAGTAGGCCTATTCTATGGAAAGTTGAGTACCAACTGGTGAATCTGAATTTACAAAATTTTGATTGTGTGAATTCAATTTGTGAAACAATTAGGTTGTAGATGGTTGAATGAACAGTAATAAAGATCTTTGTGATGAACTCTTTGAACAGTGAGTACCTACTGAAGAGTTTCATTATTAATTTGATCTTCTCCTTCAATACATGGGGGGTACCTACTTGAATGTCGATTTCGAGACGATTCTTTCCTTATTAGCTACAAGTTACTATGCCAACCAAGGCAACCTAAATTATGTGAAGGTGGGTAGGCACATTTATATTCATTAGTTCATTACCTTCGAGTAGCGTAGGTGTCTCTCGCAATAAGATCGCCTTGTCTAATCTTGTTTTCGTTAATTCGTTTTTATCAGAAGGTTTTTGGCCATACAGTAAGTACCAATTGAGCCTGGCAATGGATCTTCCTACGATAGATTTTCGAATAACCCTCTTGATAAAGGTGAAAAAACAAAGATGACAAAAATGTGGATATGGCTTCCCCATACTCATCGACTAGTCACCTGTGGATTAACCTACATCAAAAATATTGGCAGACGTTGAAAAATGAACACCAGGATTTTCGGGGCCAAACTGAAGTAAAAGATAATGGTTTTTGTTTTATTTACTGTAAAACTACAGCTCTGCTTTTATTATGTTAGGCTTTTGTTATGATTTTAATTATTAATTACTCTACTTGAAATATTGGATAATATATGACGATTATTTACAGCTTTTCAAAATGTTCAGAAAATTACAACTTCCAATAGAAATTGAGATAATTTTAAAACCCCAAAAAATAGAATCTTGTATATCTGCCTAGCCTTTTCCCAACTATGTTGGGGTCGGCTTCCAGTCTAACCTGAATACCAGTATTTTACATGGAGCGAATGCCTATCTGACCTTCACATCCCAGTAACTGAGTAATACGATACCCTTTGGTAAGACTGTAAGGTTGTCAGACTTTCGGGTTTATGACTTCCCGACGACAAAGATCCACGAATGACAGCCGGGGCCAACGGCATAACGTACTTTCCGAGACATGGATGAGTCTCGATATGTAAAGATGGCAACCCATCCATGGACCAACCCTGGCAAGTGTAGCTTAACCTGATGGATCGACCCTTGCGGCTGTTAAAAATAGCAACACTCAACCTCAAAAACTTAAGTGTCGCAACATTTTTCCTCACACTCATAATATGATTAATCTATACTTTCATTACTAACAAGAGGGAGCTGAATGGAACTCAAAAGTGTGGTGGCTGATTGATGACATGTACCACGACGCGAGCGCCATTGAAGATGGCCATTCATTCCCGCGCTGTAAAATATTTCACCAATGTTTTCGGAAGTGTCCCAGCTTCGTAACAAATGATCTGCTAACAGATTTTACACACAAACTGTCACAACATTTTAACTGATATATGAATCAATTTGGAAAGCATTTGGCCCCACTTTTGTCGAAAACATCAGGCAATTTATGCAGAAATAAATCTGTTATGCGTTCTGGGCGATTTGCGGCAAAGTTGCAAGAAAAGTTAATTTAATTTGTTTTCCTTATCTAAAGTGAGAGGCAATATACAAGGCTTAGAAGATTTCTTTTAGTCCTCACCAGCCCTATACTCATTAACAGCTCCAACAAAAATCCTAAGTACAAAGCACAAAGACTAAATCAAGCCGATAAACCAAATTAACCAATCCAGTCCAACGGCGATACGTTGAAAATCGCAGGTACCTGTACCCTTATAAATTTAATAAAACCCTTTAATTCAAGTAGGTTACCGAATAATAGCGAGGGTTTAGTGTGACTCCACAATTTAACACGCTCCAATGGGGGAATTGAGTCGTAAAAATAGTGAGAAACGGTCAGCAATCAGAGGTGAGATTAGATGGCGCTTCAGAAACATCGCCCCAGATATTTTCGACGCCTCCACCCGTTTCAGCGATTCAAAGCGCTGCTAACGATGCAAAGGGATATTTGAGAGCTAGTGGTGTGTGATTTCTAATTTTATTTCGAAACCAAAAATATTTTTGTGTAGAAATAGAAATAAATGGTGCTGAATTCTTTTATAGGAATTCTTTTATAGGAATAAGCTTGACTTCTTTGGGATATTGAATTTATTTAAAGGCATGAATGATCCCGAAACAAATTCTGCGTAAAGTAATCATTCATGTAAATCCCAGCAAACAGATATCTACTCATTAAAACTTCCACTCACCGTGAAATACTGGAATTAGTGCCTACATATCTAAAATTAAACGTACACACCCTTACGAGTATTGAAATCCTGATAATTCAAAATTATCTAACGACCTTCAGAAATGCTAAATCAAATCAAGGCTTTAGAACTAGGTATTTGAAGCACCACCTACATTATTAAATGACTGGGTTTTGAAACTGGGTATAGAGTAAAATTGACGTCGACAGTTTTGTATGGAAAAACTGTCGTAAATCCAAAATCATTCATTGATAAAATATCTGGCGTTGAAAAAATCAGGTTTATTTTTTTTGTTTTCTTGCGATATTAAGTAAACTTCTTAATATGTATCCTAAAGTCTAAACATTACGAATTGGCCCATCGAGAATATTCTGTAGGCAATTTTCGTTTCGAAACCATAAATGAAAAATTATGAAAATTACGCTTTAATATTGACGAAGATACGATATAAAAACGTGAAAATAAATATCGGTATTGATTACATCATTCAAGACCAAAATGCTTTTCATATTATACTGGGTGAAATAGGTTAGGTTAGGTTAGAACTGTGACAAACCGCGCATGAACCCAGCGGCCGGCGACCGCTACTTCCAAATTGCTCGCAGAAATATTTTCACCATTGTCTAATTATCCGTGTTTTCGCAATATTCCCAGGGTTTTCGCGAAAATTCGAATGATGAAATCATCATCATCCTACGATATACAGGGTTATTTGTAAAACACCAGCAACCTCTTAAGAGGCCATTATACTCATCATTATGAACAACTTTTACTATGGGACCAAACCCTTATAATGACCCCTTAAGATGTTGCTGGTGTTTTACAAATAACCCTGTATACAATAATTTTAACGAAGTGTATAGAGTGCCGCGAGTATTCTTGTGGCACTCTAGTGTCGCTGCCTCGGCCCGGCTAGGGTGCCGTGAGCGTTGCATTGTCACTTGTTATTTAGGTTAGGTTAGGTTAGAACTGTGACCACACAACGCACGAGCCGAGCGAGCGTAGTGAGCGCGGTAGCGGCCGGCGAAGTGCCAGGGTCCGTTTAGGCACAAGAGAATGTAATGTTTTGGGAATGTGGTGTTTTACAGCGATCTAACCTCGACAATCAAACAAAATACCAAGTGACGTGACTTAGTGACAGTGACAATGACAATCCAATACTCGCGGCACTTTGGCCGGGCCGAGGCGGAGTTACTAGGGTGCCTGTAGTGGCACTTTATCCGATAGGGATAGAGTGCCACTGGTGGCACTCTATGCACGGCCTAATTTTAATCTTACTCTTTGTTTTGTCGTAAAAACTGTGCAAAGCAAGGGCAGGTCGTTAGTTTATAGCTAGATATAATATCTTAGAACCGTTCGCCAGAAATTTGGGCTTATTGTTTTGACTGTCTAAACGCATTATTTCCAACGCTCACTTTTGCCCAATAATGTTTCTGTTGCCATCTGAGTTTATTTTCAATCAGATAAATATTTTATATACGGTTATTTTATTCCTGTTTTGCTTCTTCTTGTGTTTGTGTTGAATATGGCAGACACGTCGGCTTTGCTTAAGTTATTATACCTAAGTACCTGAATGTCGAGAATAATATAGAATTTCTTAGGGTCTACCATAGAGAGGATAGAAGCACGTAGTGGTAACGTGCTGATATGCATTGTACCTAAAGATTTTGGGTAAAAAATTATCTACGAGTACCTATCTCAAGTTTCAGGTTTTCTTGTGCCTTTGGAGCAGAGGCGACCAAATGTTCGACTAGAAATCCCGTCTGAAGTGCTGAGCATAGCCTCCGTTTCGATTAAGCTTTTCCCAGACAGAGGGTACCTATCACTGACTAGCATAAGCAAATATATAATTTTCCCACTGCAGGGTGGGACCCATGCCGCCTCTCTATGAGAGGGCTTTCACTTTAATCATCGTTTATGAATAAACTCCTATATGTTTAAGCTTTATGTATTTATTTAAGAATACGTATTTTTTTTGCGTTATACGTGTAGTATATTTAATATTTTAGTTAAGACTTCGCTTATTCATATTTTTCTCTTCTTGTTCTCACACACTATGTTCTACATTTTTTTCCCTAAGCAGTACCTTTGTACTCAAAACTATAATTACATTGTATCTATAAGTATTTTACTATGTGTAGGTACATAAATTGTTAAATAAACCTTACATCTTCACAAAAACATGACATTACAACAACACAATTAACTTAATACAGTCATAAAGGTGTATCTTAAAATAATTACTTCAAAAATATGTCGCTCATCCCGACAAGCCCATATAATAACCGAGAAACAAAGTTAGGAACATATTCAGGAAGTTGATCGTATATAAACAAGTTTAAGAGGCCCGACATAAGCTATTAAAGACAAATTCCCAATTGATAAGTGCTCATATACGCAATAACTTGGAAATTACTTCCTTCAGTGAGTTTCTTCCGAGTTTTGCTCGATTACTTTATCTTCCGGGTTTACGAGATGTTTTGTCAGATTAATATTGGTAAGAAGTTGATTCGGTAGGGATTAGGTAATATAATAATGGAGTCACCGCGCTTTTCCGCATTATATAAGGTAAACTGTCAAACACGCTCATCGAGAGAATACTCAAGTTTATATTACTTTTAAAATAATGCATAGAAAAAATCATTCATCATCTGCCTAGCCATTTCCCAACTATATTGGGGTCGGCTTCCAGTCTTACCGGAAGCAGCTGAATACAAGTATTTTACATGAAGTGACTGCCTATCTGACCTCCAGTTATAACCGGTATAACCGGTAATACGATACCCGTAAGACTGGTTGTCAGACTTTCGGGCTTCTGACGACCCGTAACGACTGTCAATGATCCACGAATGACAGCCGGGACCAACGGCTTAACGTGCTTCCTTGGTACGGACGGGTCTTGATATGTAAAGATGGTCACCCATCCACAGACCAACCGCAGCAGGCGTAGCTTAATCTAATCGATCGACCCGTGCGACTGTAATTACGTAGCTGCAACCCCTCGAAAAAAAAAATCAAACAAAAAAAACAAAAGTCTTTTTAATCATCATTAAAACGTTTTCTATACGTCTACCCACATAGGTCAAATAAAAAATGAACTCCTTAACTACACTCCATGAAATACCATAATCTATAATACTACACTATTGTACATGCTATTCTACCTACGCGACTTTAATAGTGTTACAAAATAGACTCTTTAAATGTCTTTAAAAATATCAACCATGACGTCACAAGCTCCTTTTTTACACTCAGTGACTTCGTTTTTTTTGCTCGACATCGTAAAAGACGACATCAATCATTATTGTGACATCGTCACTTAGTGGATATGTAATGTCACTTTATGTCAGCAACGTTATAAGGGGATCAGCTGACAAAATAGAGTCTGTAGCGATTGAGGGTTTTGTTGCAGTTTTGCAAAGTCTATGCACTGCTTAACAAATTAAAGACGAATATAAATCACACTTGAGTTGAATATCAGATTGTCTCAAATGGCTCATGGTATTTTCACTTTTTTTCATGATACTGATATTACCTTCGTCTTTCATAATATGTTCAGTTAGAATTCTTATAATATTCACCGAAAGTTTTTAGAAATCAATCTAGAACATGTAGAGTTTTTTGACAGAGTAATTCCAATTCATTCAAGTGGTGAAATCAAAACAAAAATGGAGCATCATAATTATTATTAATTACAAATATTTAAATACAATAAATAATCTAACACTCAAATATTTATATTTTGAGCAAGAATATGAAAGAAAAAAAAAGGAGAAGTACTCATTGGGCATCAAAAAATTCGTCCATATCGCTGTCAGTGGGAAAAGTACCCAAAAGGCTGTTAACATAATTAAAATAAGTGCCAGGTTACAAATTTTAATATACAAGGTGGAGACGACAATACAACAAAAATTTTTACGGCGTGTCCATAATGACGTTCCCATTTTGTATACAAAAATTCAATTGAATATATTCAATAGTTTAGTCATTATAGGTCGGCAAAATCCATAGTCGGGTCGGGCTATTTCGTTTATCCACCCCAGCAAAAATCCACCCTAAGGTGGATATTCTGAAATGTATGCCCGAGAATTCACCTAAGGCCTATATGGATTAACGAAATGTATAGGCTTAGGGTGGATACATATGGCTATGGCATACATTACATTTAATTTGTTTGAAAAACTCATTTTTTTATTTCGAAGCTAGGATATATTTGACAGTTCCAAAATATTCATAAGCATTACAAGTGCCAGTATTTTAAGTTTTTGTTGTATGATAGTCTCCACATTGTATAGGGTGACTGGTAATTAGTGACCGATACTTAAACACGTGACTTTACTCATCATTATGAACAACTTTTAATAAACCAAACCTGACATCGCGAAAAAAAAATCAGCTGTTCCCTACATTTATGTTAGCAAAACTCGTCAAAATGCCAGACCAGTCCAGTCCAGTACCAGTCGTTCATCTTTAGACTACAATCATCACTACTACATACACTTGAAGTAGTTAAAAGCAAAATTTGTTCTAATTAAACCATGACCAAACACAGCACAACAACTACAAATAAACAAATTGAATGACCAACTTTCGACCTTTCTCTGCATTGATATGAAACTTAGTTTGAATTACAAAACCCAATAT
Source organism: Conistra vaccinii (assembly GCA_948150665.1). Lineage (NCBI taxonomy): Eukaryota > Metazoa > Arthropoda > Insecta > Lepidoptera > Noctuidae > Conistra > Conistra vaccinii. The sequence continues at coordinate 9,691,265 of OX411334.1, read as the reverse complement.
GGACACAGGCACAAAACCTCAATGGAATACCAAAAGGCACACACAAATTGTGCCTTTTGAAATTCCATGAATAGAATTTAATTCAAATAATAACGTAAAACTGACTAATGTTCAAAGCGTTGCGAGTGGGTTGTTTTCAGAAACGAATTTTCCGTGAATAAGTCATTCATATTTCATACTAGCTTTAACCGGCCCGGCTTCGCACGGGTGGCACTAAGTATTTATCTACGGCGCACCTACCCTACCAACCCTACCTACCTCGCAGCTTTTCGATATTTTCTCAACTTTTAAGCCTTCCCTGGACTACGACAAATATTTCAAAACGAAAATCAGCGAAATCGGTCCAGCCGTTCTCGAGTTTTAGCGAGACTAACGAACAGCAATTGATTTTTATATATACAGATTAACTAAAATTGTTCTCTGTTCATTTTCTGAATAAGGCAGATACAAATACCATCCTTATGCTATAAGAAAAGTTCTTATAAAATCATTAGGTGAATAACCAATCCTTGATACAAGTTATTCCAAAGTTCTATTATAATCATTATACCTACCTAAAGTTAATCATAATCAACAATAAATCTGTTGCAAGAACATGACAATTCATACTTCCTTTGAGTGTTTAAGCGTAGGAAGGTAAAATTGTCAAATCTGCCTAGCCTTTTCCAGCTCGGGTCGGCTTCCAGTCTAACCGGATGTAACTGAATACCAGTATTTTACATGGAGCGCTGACCTCCACAACCTAGATACTTGGTAACACGATACCCCTTGTAAAACTGATTGTCAGACTTTTGGAATTATGACTTCCCGTAACGACTGTCAAAGATGTACGAATCACAGCCGAGACCTACGGCGATCCATCCACGAACCGACCGCGGCAAGCGTAGCTTAACCTTTGATCGACCGGCAGGGCTATTACCTATCTTGCAGAAGCAATGCGATAGCGATCATTTGTTTCATTTTGACAGTTCAACAACATTCATTGCGATAATTACGTTGCAGAGCAGAATTTATTTTCGAACTTATGAAGCAATGGTTTAGTAATCTGTTTCAAAACGAATTGATTGTGTATTACGTAATTAGGGTACCGGTTATTTTTTACCCACGAGCCCCTGAGAATTCTAAAACAACGTTGAACCTACAATCAAAATGATGTGAACATTCTAGAATGTTCATAATTGGTACAGTCAGCTTAATGGTTTCATTTTCATATCTGCATTTTTACGATCGCCACTACGTTTTGCTGACGCGACTCATTTTCATAGTTAAAATAACTCAGTATTTTAGCGTCCTCTTGTGCTGCTAAAATGTCCAATCATAAAAATGCTTGAATTTATGTGCTATTTGTGTCAAAAATATTATATAACTTGTGTATTCTATGTATAAAAATGTTAAACTAACTGTACCACGTAGGTAGAGGCATAATATGCTAGTTTATTGCATTTGTTAGAATTTTGTTATAGAAAATAGTTAGCTACCATTTTCACCAAATCTAAAAGTCCAATGGAAACCAAGTGTATCTTTTATCCGTCCCTAACATTATTCTTGCTAATGATAATGGTGTTTGGACCAAAGATAGACATTTGTCACTGGAACACGTTACATCACTAGTCAGCTAACGTTAGTTTGCGGCGTAGATCCATCCTTCGGTGCTTCCACCCGATTTCCGGCATTAGTAAGTTGGACGATTCGGGTCTGATGTCATTTATCACATGACCACGATACTTCGTTTCACGATTAAAAAGCCCGAAAGCTTTGTCAGTTTGATCCGTTTTACAGGCCTTTATTGTTTCAAACTTCTACAAGATAAAAGGTTGGTAGGTATCTAATTTATTTATTTAATCTCTTGATTAAAATATTTCATTATGTCAAGCCTGTTTTACCTGTAGTACACCTTTCCACGCCGATGGAACACACCAGTTTTTAGGCGCTTTGATGACGGAACTGTACGTAACTGGTAATATTATTAGGGGCCCAGTTGACTAGAGTCGTGCTGTCACTGACACCACTTTTCGGCAGTTTAGTAAGTTCCATGTAATAGAGGATGAGTCTATTGCCAAAGTGCCATAAAATATTTCGATTCTATTCAATTTATAAACTTCCATTTCCATTCTACGGATATTCAAATTAAATGTCTACAATACATATTTCTAAAACCAACAATAATGTAACTGACGATTATACAGACAACAAGAATGTTTTTCTGAATATAACTTTATCTTGAAGTGTCAATGCAACTGCCTTGAAATTAGTCTCATCCGGAAAATTCTTCCATATTTTTCAAGGCGTCCAAAACGAGGCATTTAAAGAAATGCTGAATCCAGTAAAACACACATTTGGGTTTAGTATTATTTTTAATAAAAATACTATAACCTTCGTAAACCGGTTGCTTTGGCGCATAGCCAGAATAATACTAAGCGGAAAGAAATGAAATAAGTTGGAAGAATTCTGCTGCAGTAGATGCTTGTAACTAGAGCCGGCTTCTGAGCTATCAAATGTAGCGATTGACAAACTGACACTTTTTAGATACTTTTTTCTTTTGTTTTTTATTTCAAGCTTCTAATAACAGTTCACTTTCTTGAAGCGCTTTTCTTTTGTTTTTTGAAACTGTAGAAATCAAATCCTTTTTATGAAAATAATACCGAAGTAAGATAATTTTCTTTTAAAAATATAACAGCCTTACAGTTGTTAAGTTAAGAGTAGGTTAAGTTAAGGCTTCTATGGTTTTGCATTTGAATATCTCTGTGGTAAATCCTTTTTCTCACTTGACTTAATAACTTACGGGCTCACAAATTCGAAATTTTACTTCCGTTTTTATACCATGACAATACCTTTGTAAAAATATTGGTATGTTTCCTTTTCTTTAGTCATGCTACTGTTTAATCGTGTGTCCAAAATCACATTGAAGTTATGAAATAGCGTAAGGAAGGGAATTGGAGTGGAAGCATATATCGCTGGTCTAATTTGAATAGGCGGGGAGGGTCAGACCTCTCTCAGTTGACTGAGGGTCGACAATGACACATAAATTACTACTTTATACGTCCGGCCACTCTCTATCTACGCTCAGCGATGCCAGAAAGCTTTGGAAATATGTAGGTAAGTGAAATTCGGGGAAAAGGGGTAGCGCAATTATTTTGATGAAGCTGAGTTTGTGAGTAGTAAAAGTGATGACCAATGGCAAAAGGTTGGCAATTAGGGTCCTTATCAACGAGCAGAAGATTTATTTAGGGGTCAAACAAAACGTTAAATATTTTAGCAGTAGGTAACTCTTATAACAAACTGTCTGTTAATTTCCACAATCAGCATCAAAAGTACTTGCGTAATAATAGTCCTCCAGATCAAATTTCGACCATGTCTGCCAATCTCAGCGAAGACTAGCCATAAACGTGGGAGAAATTATAGTGCATAAGTGTATGAGATATGGGTGTATTCTCTCTTCCCTCACTCTCATAGTCCGATGGTACGGCAATCCAATACGACCGGAGAGAGATGAAGCGCAAGACCAACGACTTAACGTGCTTCTTGAGGTACGGGGTTATAACACCGCCAACTGCCAAGGTCCGGGCTTTTACTGAGAAATCTTAATGAACCAACCCAAAAACACTGCCCGAACTGGAATCGAAAGTCGCGCTTACGACCACGAGACCTACAGGGCTGTCAAAATACCTTCCAGCCGTGCATAATACATTCCTCATCAAGGCACTTATCATACTCTGGTACTATACAATTCAATTTTGAATATCACTCTATACAAATCTAATAATCCCTAATCTGCGTTCGCAATTCATTTTCCAAACATGAAAACAAACACGAGTTTTAGGAAAAACAACTGTAATGCCTACACATAAGGTTCAGTTTGCACTACAACTTCATATTTTTTATGACTTTTTCAACAGTACTAGTCAGTCTAAAATCAATCTTATTTACACTTGCATAATGTTGATGTTTGTCACAGTGAAAAAATCTTGTTTGTTTACATGTTTGGCAAATACATTGCGAGCGCATAATATTACGTAAATCCGCTGCCCTACTCTCTCGGTCCTCACTCGGAATTTCAACCATGGCTAGGATACTAAACCGAATTTAGACGAGAAACAATCCTACTATAATCGCTCGGTGCTACATCGTTTTCCAATTGATTTAGGAGTTACGCAGTTATCGGTAATAGTGTACTTAGCGTGTTTCCGTTGTGATAGACGTGAGCAATTGAGTATGATATTGTGATTTTCGCAAGAAAAGGTGATTCTTTTTATTCGCATGTTTTCTTTACGAAAAGTAATCTTGATGAAGACTATGTGACTTTTATTGTTCGTTCTTCTTTAACTTAATACATAGGAATTGAGAACTTCCTCCTTTTTTAAGAAGTTGGCTATAATGTACATAAATATTTTTTGAGTAATGAGTTATGAATAATATACTGGAATACTAGTTAACAATAATTTTGATCAATTATATGATCAAAATATATGATACAACAAAAATGATTACAATAATAGGTACAAAAAAGAAACTGCTTATGGTCAGGTTTTATATTTGTGAATAATGTGATTAGACTCCCCCTACAGTAGATACTAATTTCAAGGACTCGCCCATCCGTTGTTTTAAAAATTATCTGTGGCTGTAATGGCGGCGTGTCATCGCAACAGCTGATCGGTTGCTGTGCCACGTATATGTGCGTTTCATCAAATAGTTCTTATGCCGTATTCGTGTTCTTACGGCACTACCTAATAGGTCCGTTGATAATTATGATGGCTGCTACACACACGCCCGCCGGCCTTGCCGCCGGCCAAGCCGCACAAAGCCGCAGAAACAAACGCAAACAAAATGAAGGAGCAAAAGCCGGGGGCACGTGCCGCGCGGCAAAAGCCGGCGGCCATGCCACCGGCACTGTGTGTAGGAGCCATAATGATAATATGTAGTTTAACAGAGGAGCCAACATTACGGCATAGGAACTATTTGATGAAACGCACCTCCCGGCAAAATGTCGCATTTAGGCGCCATATTTACGATATTAGGTATTTATAACGTTTTTGATGATAATGCATGAGTTTCGATAAAGTAGCTCAAGTTTAAAAACTCATACACTCGTGTGGTAGTACAAAACATTGCCTGCGGCTCGGTTTAAGAACTCAGACTGATGTTTTAATAACCCCAGGGGGCAATTCCCGTAATTTTTAAGAACGTTCGGATTCACATATCATTTTGCGATCTGTCAAAAATACAATCAATTTACCAACATTTTTGACAAGTATGGCAGATTGCGACTTGAATGTTAACGTTTTTTAAGTACGAGAATTGGCCTTCTGCTACGCAACGACTGATGTAACAGTTTCATTCATAAACTATTTTCCGCATAACTTACCATTTACTTTTGTCAACAGTAATAAAAAGCAACATGCGGCATCAGACAACGTCGCCGATAACCAAGGTGGGCCCCACCGTGTCGTTAAGAGATGCTGAGCCCGACTTCATAGGACCTATTGAGAATGTCACTGTGGCTCTTGGCAGGGAAGCTGTGCTGACCTGCTCTGTATCAGACCTAGGAGATTATAAGGTTAGTAAATCTTCCTTTATTAATGCTGACCAGCACGCGTAGCATGGTGCTTTCTATGTCTACGAAGAGTAGACACAGCTCTTTCTATACAAAGTGACATTTCCTTTCTTCATTTTTGACATCGCACCGTAGAAATCTTTCTTCAATCTGTCACTTTGTCTTTCGTTTCTAACTATCTTTGTCTAGGTCATTTTATATGTAGACTATTTCAGAAGAAAACTTTCTATACCAAATTGTCAAAATCACTCTGACGACTGACAGTTGTCTATGGTAGTGAAATATGAAATATTCTACTCGACGGTCACAAAGTATACAGGGTTATCTACAAAATCATGATTTTACAGAAGAGCGTTTTAAACGCAAAACTGTGATAACTAATAGAAGAAGAAAGCTATCTTCTCCTATTTTACATCATTTAGTTAATATTGGAGGGAAGGAAATGGTTAAGGCCAATATTACTGTAATGTTATTTGTTCCAAAACACGCTGAGACACTGAAAAAAATAAGCTGTACTTAGTTGTGTTTAACGTGACTTAATATCAGTAAAAATTGACAATCAAACAGTAAAAACATCCTATGACGAAACAAAGAATTCTGAGTCGAATTATTAAAGAGTGAATTTCGTAAAAAGTGCAGTTGCCTATTTCTACTTTGCTGCCGTCGTACTGTCTACACGGAACGTCATTTTTGTCGTGCAGGGAGACAAGGGATTTCGTTTTTATGTCCAGTGCTTTTCCATTTTTTGGATTCTCAATCACAGGCGATGAAGGCTCAAAACGGTGAAGGAAAACATCGTGAGGAAACCGACATAATATCCTAGAACCAAAAATTCGATGAACCAGCACTGGACGCGTGTGGTAGATTAAAGCGCTCTCTTGAAGAGAAAAGGCCAGTGTCCCAGCAGTGGGCTGTGTGAGTGGCTGATATGCTTATGCTATGACTGCAACACAATGTTTAGGTGAATGCTAGAAAGTTCACAGAAATCAACTGCAACCCGAATAACAACCCACTCCCTCTGGAAGAGGCCTTTGTCCCAGAAGTGGGAACATTATAGGTTGATTATGATGATGATGATGATTCACAGGCGTTATTTCTCGTTGAAATTACGTCTTGTGATTGGTAAAGATTCAGAAAAATTACATTGTTAACAGAAATAAGTTTGAGCCTTGATCGTTTGCTTCACTGCCTCCAAATAAATTCCGGGTAACTTATTTGTTACGTAAGTTCAATTGAAAAGTGTCAGATTTCACCATCATCACACCAAAAAAATATTTTTGTGCCCGATATTTATGACTATTGCTAATGAATAATGGTCCTAAACGCTATTATACTCGAATCATTTATCTAACAATACTCTATGTGTACCATACCAGAATAGGTATTAAGCTAATTTACCGTCAAGGCTCTCAATGGACACTAAAAGCCTGTCTATTGTAATCAGTGTAGTAATGTTATTCCAAGATCACGCTAATGGTTTTGTCCTACCTATGTAGGTACATTCAGGGTTTAATTATTTAGTAAATTGACACCCTACGTAAATTTGCCGTAAGAATGGCAGTTGTGATTTGAATACAACTTGTCCGTACAAACTGGTACTCAATTTGCTTAACACTTAATTTGCCTGAATTTACCGGTATCAAAATTGTATATTAGATTTCATCTCTAAACTCACTCCTTCTTCCCATGGGGTCATATAGGACGCCACCTTCTACGCTCCCAACATGCTCCCAACATACTCCTTTTGCTTCGTTTACGTTCATACATCTACCCATATCGTGTGAGCTGACGCTACGCCTACTCGTCTTCTCGCAGACATTCACAGCGTGCTTGTACACTTGGTTACCACGGCTTAAGGCTGCCTGTCCACTGGAGCGGAGAGGAGCGGAGAGGAGCGGAGAGGAGCGGAGATGTGCCAAAATTAACCAATAGAATCGCACCTCTGGTGCGGAGTTTTGATTCTATTGGTTAATATTGACACATCTCCGCTCCTCTCCTCTCCTCTCCGCTCCAGTGGACAGGCAGCCTTACTCGTGGCTTTACGCGCCGCTTCGAGACATAAAAATACTGTATGAAACTATATGCCTAATTATTGTACATATTCTCATGAGCCCACACTGTATTAGTTTCGTGTTAGTTTATGATGATATTATTAGAATAATTTGGCCAAATTCCTACGTAAACATCTCTTCACAAGTCAACAATCCGGGGTCTAGATTATGGCGTAAGCTACTTCAGTCTCGTAAAATAGGCATGAAAAAAATTCCGACGCCTAAGCGGACAATAAAATTTGATCTCACGCGTTTTATATTCTCTCTTTGTGATAATAAGATTATAATAAACAGAATGAAATACCTTTGAGGAGCTTACTAAAGTTTGTCTTCCTTAAGAGCTTGCTTCCGTGACGTTATCAGACCCCACTTGGAAACCAGCGCTTAGTACTTCTTAGTCAACTTTAAGGTCACTCTGATTATACTTAAGAGGTTTATACTAAAGTTGCGCTCTTAAAACTTTAATGAAATATGTTCACTTGAAAATTTAAACGATGAAGGTAGTTTCGTAAGTTATGAAATTAAATTCTGCGGTACAAGACGGTACTATTTCACTTTTAGAAAGTTCTGCGATGCAAAAATGTTGGTAAAAATAAGGTTATTTCTGTAACACATTTCAGAGTAAGTTATGATGTGTAAGTCAGAACTCAGCGATATGAATGGCCAATCTCTGTTTGTTGAAAAGAAAATTAATGATGTTTCAATCCGAAACACTTAGAAACATTTATCTGTCTGAACTCCTTTCATGATGTGTTTTTGCAGAGCAGTAGTGGTTCTTAAATAACCCTCATTTATCGAGGATCCATTTAGTGTCCTCGCTCATGAAAAACGAGCTCTTTTCCTTTTAGAAGCGATCGATCAATTGCAATGTCATTTAAACAGAAGCGTACGTTTGATCCCCCTGACTCGTCGGATGGGGCCTCAACTTTATTTTTATCATGAACTCAAATGGCTTTGAGGAATTTTCTGAACTACTCTACATCGGCATTTTTGCTGCCGTTGGTAATCTAAATGAAATCTTTGCTAATTCTACCAGATGTTTTAGGCAAACTGTGTACATGCTAATGACTGTAATAGGTACGTACCTCCTATACATCTAAATATTGAACGCAATTTCTGATCTCAAAATAAATAACTTCGCACAAATACAAGATGAACCTATAACAAGATGTAGGTAATATGTTACACCTATTTTCTTAAGGTAACGAAACATTTTCACCACACTGAGCATGAAGGAAATATCGGAGACTCTTCTTCCTCGATGTTGCTGCTGTTTTTTTAATCTTACTTAGGGATCTCGTATTATCCGAGTGACGTCATATCCCCCCCGATGTCACATACGATGTTTCGAAACCATTCATCCAGATCATTGGTTTTGTGTGAATCATAAGCGAGGGAGGAAATATCTAAGTAAATAAGAGCATTTTCACATTGTCGCGTAATATGTATTTACTATTAGGGACTTTAGCGAATATGAGTTGTGGATACAATTCTGTTTTTATTATACGCCGCAATTCTTCGATATGAAATAAAGTTGCGTCTATTTTTATGATTGATCGTAGTGTTGACGATGATATTTTTCCTGGGGAATCAAAGTTTATAGTTTTGATGATAATAAATCTTCACTTTCTTCATGTTTTAATTTTGCCTCTGTAATTTTGAATTCTCTATTGTACGGTTTAAAAGAATAAATTAAAGTTCTAACCGGATGTTGCAAGAATTTCCTGAATACTATGACGCAGATGCAAATAAAATTGTACAAACTGAAATAAATTCTGATCTTACTGCACAGCTGCATCGTTTTAAGTTTCCAACCGCCATTTTGTTCCAGTTCTTCCGCCAATATTTCCCACCTCCATTCTTGTTATCATAACATTTTACAGATGCAATAGAACTGAATCAAGGTCCTTTAATTTCCGAGGGTACAAGGACCTTGTAACTTTAGTAGGTCATAGTAATAACTGTAAGTAAAACGGTAATTGTAAATCAGGCGGGGATGTATACTCGTAAATGAGCGCGCAAATTCTGTCGTCTGCCCCAATTTGTTCCCAATCCCGGGACCCAGGCTGGTCCCGTGCCCATCCAACCGAGAAATTCATTTGCATTTCACCGAAGCGTTATCTCATTACGATTTCCCGATTCCTCCTTCTACTCATGAACTCTATAATAATTCATAAATCGTTCGTAAAACAGCGTATTTATAAAATTGATGTGACAGACTCGATATATATTTATGGAATTTATTATCGGTTCTTGAGGCTTGTTGAGGTTTTTAAGGCTTTTGTTAATAAATGAGCCGTTCTGTTGTGTTATTTACGATGTTGAATTCATAAATTATTATGTTAAGGAAGAGCTTTGTGGAATGTTATTTGGGTTTTACAATGTTACAGTACTTGATGTGAAATGTTATGAGCATCTGGTTAGTGTTTGTAAAATGAGGTCTGCTGGTTAAAAAAACTTTTATACAATTCTAGCTTTGTCCAAATTTTTTGCTTAAATCCTTTAAAACTCTCGTTACTTTGACGGCCTCTGAGTCTGGGAGCTAGTTAAGTAAACGAACCCTTACCTACTTTTTATCTTTATGCAGCATTAGTCTGACTGCCTCCAATTTTAGGCCTTTAGTCTTTGTTCAGCTTTAATAAAATACCTACATTTTCTTTATTTTACATGGAAATACTGATTTAATATTATGAAAATACACACACACACAAACTCACTCCTTTTACTTTTTTTTAATGAGAATCTATAAATATAATAAAACAATAGATAACAAAGTCAAAATTGTGTCAAAAGTTATGACACAATTTTTAATATTAATGTTTTAAATATCAATGTTTTGACTCAAAACATTGATATTTAAAACAAAAAAGTACTTGCTGCGAGATGTGGTGAGCTTGTGTGAGTCTGATGCCCTAAATGTATTTTTGCGAATTTATGGCCGTTTGTCTGCTTGTCTGGATGTATGTTCCGGATTGCCGCAAAAACGGCTGAAAGGATTTGGATGAAGTTTGGCATACAGATAATAATTGATTGAATTAATTAACACATAATGATACTTTTAATCCCGTGTGATATTTTCCGACATCCACGTGGGCGAGGCTATGCCAAAAGCTAGTGTAGAATGCAGTGTATCATTGCATATTATCCCCAGATGTTACATTATAAGCCCGTCTAGCAAAATAGGTCAGCGGTTGACGTGCAACAAACTTACAAGTTATAATCATATAAGTTAGTATGTGTGCAAGTTTATAGATAATATTACTTTGAAAGTTAGGGATCTCTTGAAATTTTTTAAAAACGTATCCAGAGCAGTGATTTCGCCGACCAATCATCCGAAAGTAATTACTTTATGGTATAAAATTTTCACAATGAGCCATAATGTGACTCTACAGCTTTCATAAAATTATATTTTCTGACGTTTGGGCATATTCGATTCAAAATTCAAAATTCAAAAATTCAAAATTCAAAATTCAAAAGTCATTTATTCAAATTAGGCTGAGAATCAGCACTTTTCGAACGTCAAAATTACATAAGACAGTCCCCCAAAAACGCCCGCCCTTCACCACTTCCTAGTGCTTTTGCTGGAGAGAAGAAGTGGCGCAACAAACTCCCCAGCAGCACAGCTGTCTGTTCAGTTAGAAAAAAAAACTTGATTCTATACAATAGTATGCAAATAATTTACATTACTCAACACAAAACATTCAATAAAATATATGCCATAATGACAGCTAGCACGCGCCAATGTACCAACAAAAAAAATATCGAAATCTAAACTCAAGCAAAAATAAAAACTAAAAACGTAAACAGAACTTAATACCCGAATTATAAAGCCTCCAGGCATAAAGGGCGTGCCCGCTTACATATAGCTAATAAAGCTGTAACTCGAAGTCACATAATTAGATATGATAAACTAGGACCATTGAAGTAAAAATAAATCAAAAATAGATCAACAGTTAGGCAAGAATAATATATAATCTACTGTCGAGGTCGCTAGCTAATCACATATTGCAATACAACTCATACGAAAACATTGTAATGAGTAGATCATGTCAACAATAAATGAAAATAAAATAAATTGTATAATAAAGTCAAATAAATTAAACATTCTATAAACTCATATAACCTGTCAGTAGGTAAGCTAATTCTGGAGAAAGAACATAAACATTGTCTTGAGTTAATCACAGCGACCAACTATTTTTATCGCTTAAGTAGTCATTGATAGAATAGTATGCCTTTGAACAAAGGTTGGATTTTACTTTAGCTTTAAACGCATTAAAAGGCAAATCTAGCAGAGAAGTGGGTAGCTTGTTATAAAAGGTTATACCAAGCCCAACAAATGAGTTATGAACCTTATGAAGCCGGTGAAAAGGAGCTCGTAATTTGTCTTTATTTCTGGTGTTAATATAGTGGATATCACTGTTTTTAGTGTATACGTGTATATTTTGCCTAATATATAAGATATTGGCGAAGATGAATTGTGATGCCACTGTAAGAATACCAATATCTTTAAAAAAATCTCTCAGAGAGACTCTGGTACCTAGTTGGTAAATTGCTCGAACAGCTCGTTTTTGAAGAACAAATATATTTTGAATGTCAGCGGCTTTGCCCCACAGCAGAATACCATAGGACATAACGCTATGGAAATAACTAAAATAGACTAATCGAGCTGTATCAACGTCAGTGTATTGTCTTACTTTCCTGACAGCGTAGGCGGCCGAGCTGAGCCTTCCCGCTAGACTTGAAATATGTGGGCCCCACTGAAGTTTGGCATCTACTGTTATGCCCAGAAAAACTGCCGAGCCCACAGTTTCAAGCACTTCTTTATCTAAGACGATGTTGGGTCCTAGATTTCTAACATTCGGTAAAGCGAACTTTATACATTTCGTTTTCTTGGAGTTGAGAACTAAGTTATTTGTTGTAAACCAATCCGTAACCATTGAGAGTGCACTGTTTATATCGTCAAAATCTTGTCTGTTCCTGTCTACTTTAAAAATTAGAGATGTATCATCTGCAAACAGTACAACTTCACAGATACCCTTTAAAAAGAATGGTAAGTCATTGATATACACTAAGAACAAGAATGGACCCAGTATTGAGCCTTGAGGTACACCTAACTGAACTGGTAACCCGGAAGATTTCACACCATTAATATCTACACATTGGGACCTATTACTTAAATAAGAATTTATAACATCGAGAGCTTCGTTTTGCACACCGTAATGACGCAGTTTACGCAATAGCGTGTCATGGTGCACGCAATCAAAGGCTTTGGAGAGATCACAGAAAACCCCAATAGCATTTTGCGAGTTCTCCCATGCGCTAAATATGTGTTTCAGCAGAGCAACACCCGCATCTGTAGTCGAACGACCTTTTGTAAAGCCATATTGTTCATTATGAAGGAGGCTATTTAAATTAAAATGTCTTAGTAACTGCTTGAGTATTAACTTTTCAAATATTTTACTAAATGCAGGTAAGATAGAAATAGGCCTGAAATTGCCAACGTCATTTTTATTACCTGATTTAAATAATGGAATGACTTTACTACTCTTCATGAGGTCAGGAAAAGTTCCTGAGTCAACACATTTATTAAAAGTAACAGCTAGATAGGGGGCTACGATGTCTATTATATTACTTAAAAGTTTAATGGAGATGCCCCAGTAATCACAAGTGTTTTTGGATTTGAGTGTGTTAAAAACATTAACTACATCACGAGGTGTTACATGTTCGAAGCTAAATAAACGACTACTTTTAGACACACTACTAAGCAAAAGGTTTTCAGCTTTAGACGGGGACGAAGTTAAGGAGCGAGTCGTAGTTAAAGGTATGTTGGCAAAAAACTCATTAAACGCCTCAGCTACGTCAGCTGCTTTAGTAACTAATTTACTGTCGACTATAATCTCAAGTTCTTTATCTTGTTTAACCGACTTACCCGTTTCATTGTTAATAATTTTCCAAGTGGTTTTTACTTTATTATTGGAATTTTTAATTGTATCGCTCAAAAATTTCGATTTAGCATAAACACTAACCTTTTTAAATAATTTTGAATAATTTTTAACATACTCTAGGAAAGGAGTATCAAACCTGTATTTTTTCAAACCATATAACTCGTATAGTCTCGCTCTACTTTTATAAATACCTGGAGTGGCCCATTGGTTAAAGCCAGCGCTGGTGCCATTAATTTTAATAGTTTTGGTCTTGAATGTAGATTGGTACTCTTTTTGCACGACATCAAAAAGGGCTCCATAGATTTCATTAGGACTCTCGAGTTCTACTATAGATGGTGTAATTCTATGAGCTATATTATTTTTAAACTTATTGCAACGACTAGCTGTATAGGGCCTGCATTCTATTTTACGCGGCTTTTTATGTAATGGCATGGGGAAGCTAGCTAATAAACCACAGTGGTCAGAAGTTAAGTCACTTAACACACATTTATTTTTGGCATCACAATCACTAAATATATTATCAAGACAAGTTGACGAAGATGCCGTGATCCTAGTAGGTTCAAAAAACAAGTTAATTAAATTATAAGACCTAAACAGATTAAGAAGTCTAATACTTAATGGAGTAACATCTAAAATATTAATATTAAAATCTCCACATAAAATTATACTTTTATTACTTGATTTTAACCTATTGAGTGAATCCTCCATTACCGATTCAAAACTAATAAAATCACCAGAAGGGGGTCGATAAACGCAAATTATAACGTACCGCTCGAGTTCAACGCAAGACAACTCAATAGTGCGCTCGATAGAAAGATTAACTAAATCTAAACGTTGTTTACATTTCAACTTGTTTGAAACAAGAACTAAAGATCCACCGCGAATGGCGTTTTTTCTTACAAATGCACTTTGTACAGTAAAATTATCATCATTGATAAACACTACTTCATGTTCTTTCAACCAGTGTTCAGTCAAACATAACACCTGAACATCATAGTTCTCCATAAATAAACTTAACTCTAGCTCTTTGCCGGACAGACCCTGCATATTTTGATGAACAACATTCAATCTATGGGGCTCACCCGTTGTCGCACCTAATAGTTTAAACTACTAGGCGTATCAAAAGTAGTGTTAGTATCACTACTAACAGTAATCGATGGTACACTACAAGTACCAGTGTCACTGTGTATACTGTATGCTAAAAGATTAGCAATTTGTCTCCTAAAACTAGGTGGCAAATACATTGTATATTCTGTCAGTTTGTAATCAGTGATAAATTGATTACAATCAAAATATAAAATAGCATCGCTGTGATGACATGTCCTATTATAAATTAACATATTTAGATTATAAATATGCCTATTTTGCTCATCAGACAAATAATGAGAATAAGGCAAGGCACAGAAAATAAATTTACAACTATTGGTCGCATTAAGATGTAACATCAAATGGACACATTCAATTATTTCTTTTTTTCTTACAGATAAACTATCCCCATATAATAATATAACAGTTGAACCGGGGTTTATTTTTGTCAATTTAATATTACAAATTAATTGGCTAACACTGGCACCGGGTAAACAATTATTTATAACATACTGTTGTGAACACTGATTAAATATTCTACCAAAACCTTGACCAAATTTGTCAGAAAATACATATGTTGTGTTAACCAAATTATTCATACTATCATTAACTTCATTAATACAGCTACCTACTGGCTGAGCCACTGAGGGTGTGGGTGTAACAAGTTGAGGCTGAGTTGCCAGGGAACAGGCACAGCTAAAAGAGAGGTTATTTGTCAGAGACTCATACCTCTCCGCATTGTACTTGACCAAGTCTGCCAACTCATTGGCGATAAGCCGTGAACCGCAAAGATGATTAGATACCTACCCTAAGTTGGTACATTATGTGTTCTTCATACTTAGTTGATACACTATAGTTAATCCACAATTCCCTGCGCTGGCGTTAGTCTACGTTTTCAATGCAATCTGTTCAAAGGAAATTACTACCATTAGCATTAGGTAAATCTACAGTCTGGTGCAGTCACTTAAAAGTATGACCACTTAAATTGCTTGCAGTAACCACTTGGTTACTGGTTGTGATACTAGCTTATTTGAAAAGTGATATTATGTATTTTACAGTAAGTACGTACCTACTTGCATAATATTTAACTATACAAATAAATATAATTGAAGAGTCTGTTGTAATGTCAAAATATTAGCTTTTTCTAAATCTCTATGAAAATAAAACAAAAAAGAAAACAATTTTTAGAATTTAGTCTTTGTATCTGTTTGTTCCGGCTAATCACCGAAATCTGGACAGATTTTGAAAGGAATTTTCACTGGCTTGATATCTATGTTTTTTTTGAAGTTTTTAAATATTATTATGAAGCGGATTGTGACTGAATGTGTTATGCAATAGGGATGTTGACAATTTTTTTTTTTGTCCGTCAAGTTGTATAAAACAATATTGGACACGTATTTTTTCTTTTTTTACTTTATCAAAAGCTTACGGCAATATATTAAGTTAAAATTTTGCATGACGCCACTCCCCGGTAGATTTTGTACTGACTTGTGACGTAGCGAGCCCCCACTCCTCAACTTTAACGTGTTTTATCTAAACCATTTTTTTATTAATATGTTATAAAAAAAAATACGTGTCATATATTTTTTTATTATGTGACTGACGGATTAAATAGTTTTTTTTTCCCAGTCAACATCCCTATTATGGTGCGGTTCTGTATAAATAAACAAAAAAAAAACTTTATTATACTCAACCAACTTCCCCATTCGTGGGCCATAGTCAGTTTATTCAGCAAATCAGTTCAAATGAAATGACTACCGTGTTCACTGAAAATTTTGACCATTTAAATCACTTGCAGTAGTCGCTTGGCACTGTTAGTGTCACTAGTTTATGTGTAAAGTGACAGTCCGTGTCTGTTTCTATTCTCAAAGTGGGTCGCTAGAGCGTGGCATGCGTTCAGAATTTATTATCATCGTCTAGGAAGGGTCTTATTAGCTAAGCGGTTTGAGTTTTAGTTTGTGACATGATTAATTTGTTCAATTGGTTGTTCTATGCTTAAAAACCAGTTTAAGCCAGCCACCAACAATAATATTGTGCTTTTTAATGTTTTTAATTGAAAGCAAAATACAGGGTGTAATAAAAAAAACGTCACGAAAAGGTCATCCACGTATTCTGTACATCAAATGAAATAACTTAGTATACAAATAATTGCCGGAAAATTGTTTTTAAATTTTTGGTGTGTAAATTCGTTGTTTAAAGTAAGTAGTGCACAATGTAACGCACGTAAAGCATGGTGCTTATGGGTGTATGCAACGGTATACGGATCGTGAAAGTATTTTAAGTTAAGTTATAACATTTAAAACTTGTTAAAAAAACGTTAAAGAGAGTTGGAACTTTGACCTTCAATATCTCTGTAACCTCTAGGTAAGTCTGATTGTTAGACGTTCAGACGTACTATAACTTGTAAGACGTAAAGTTGTAAGTTATAAAGTTGTAAGACGAAGGAGACTAGTCTCCACGACATATGGCATCCTAGTATGGAGGCTAGTGCTATTAGAATTTGTACTGCTTTCTTGAACAATAAAGTTTTTGTTATTTATTTATTATTATAACTACCCGTAACGACTATCAAAGGTACCGAATTACCGCCGGAACAATTATTGTTCTAAAACATACCTATACCTAGTAATATTCTTACTTGTTCACTCTTTGTTCAAGTTTTATGATAATATAATTAGTGCCAATATCAATGACTCGCACTTGGTTGGTATCGATATATACCTAGTAATATTCTTACTTGTTCACTCTTTGTTCAAGTTTTATGATATTTAGTGCCAATATCAATGACTCGCACTTGGTTGGTATCGTTTGGGCCTGTTTCAGCTACACTCCGAATCACTTGATTCTAAAACGTGAATTGATGCTTTCCGCAGTAGCAAGTGCATGTTACTGATTAAGTCACTATATCATGCCTGACTTGATAGACAGTGGGTATCTGTTACTGTTGACAAACTAGGCCAATAGTACTCCGCACGTGATAAGAATTCATTACACACATTTCTCCGATCTCTAGTTTACTCTAGTTTTTGCCTCGATGGTATCCTGACGTATTTTAACCGGTAATAGGGATGTTGACTGGGTAAAAAAAAAACAGTTTAGGCCGTCAGTCAGATAATAAAAAAATATTAGACTCGTATTTTTTGCGTTCTCGTATTAATAAAAAATGGTTTAGATAAAACGCATTAAAGTTGGGGAGTGGGGGCTCGCTACGTCACAAGTCAGTATAAAATCTACCTGGGAGTGACGTCATGCCACATTTTAACTCAATGTATTGCCGTAATCTTTTGATCATGTAAAAAAGAAAAAATACGTGGTCAATATTTTTTAATAATTTACTTTAAAGACAATTTTTTTTTAATCAACACCCTTATTCTTTTTTATTCTGTTTGTCAGTTTAGATCACTTTTTATTTATTATTTACTAGCTTTTCCCGCGGCTTCCTTCGCGTGGATGTCGAAAATTATTCCACGGGAGAAATTATTCCGTAATACGATACCGTAGACTTTGTTTTATAATATGAAGTGATTTAGCAGTGTACACACATACAAATAGATAAGAAGAAAGGAACAAAATATCTACAAAGTTGATGCTTATTTCTAAAGATCCCATCACTTCCAGCATACTTGCGATAGGAGAAAAGGTAGACAGAGATGTCAGAGACAAGTAGATACATAGGTTGCGTGTTTTGTGTCGTCTTTTTTATAGTTCTTTTACCGAGGGAATTATTACACCAAGTCTTTTCCTATGTGATGATGCGATGTGACCTATCACAATCAATTTTTATGTAGTATGAAAGATTAGCAAATTTTTTTTTAATACGTAGCCCCGTACTAGGAATAATCAATTATTAAACGTCCTCAATAAAAACTTTTTAGTTCATCCTTAGCATAGGCACCTCGGGTTTGAAGGATCTCCTCATAATGAACAATCTTCCCCTTGTATCCCCAACGAAAAACAAGCTTAAAACTTCAACTTAAACCAAGAGATAAAGCTTTAAAATCTAAGTTCTAAACCGTTAATCGACTTTCCATGTTCTACGTAATCCTCTAGAAAGTTCATAAGTCAACGGGGAATCAATAAGTCCGCATATTCTGAGGTAGTGAGATCAGCCTTTTTCCCCACAAAGAAATTGGCGGCGTTTGCAATTTTTCCCACAAGCTATCTAACGGTCGAGTCATCACGATTTAAATCCGTGTCTACGTAGAACCTTTTAAGTACAAAGTAAGCTGTTGTTTACATTGTTTAAGCACCTTTTTATAGTTTGAGTTTGAAGTTTTATTATTTCTGTGTGCAACACTAGAATAGTTTGTTAAATATAACATTATATACCTATAAAAACATACACATATATTTAAATTTAATTGTTACACAATTTATTTTTAGGTTTTTATCAGTTTAGAATTTTAAATAGTTTATTATTTAAATGTATGAGTGCAACTATGGCCTACAATTATGTCTGAAATAAATAAATAAATCTGTTAACACAATGAAGTACACAATGTTTAGTATGTTTTGTGCCCACACATTCATACAATGTTATGGAATCAAGATTTTAGACAGTTAAATGAACTCTTGTCGGTGTTTGTGTAGATATTTTTGAGGCGGACTATACCAAAGCCTCGTCCATATACGTAGCGGTGCAGAATAGCCTTTAACAGAAGTCGTCATCCAGCAGTCAACATCATCAGGATTGTACCGGAATATAGCCGTTCATCGTGGACGTAGTACGACAGATGCCCCCCTGACATCATCTCTGTCTTCAGCCGCCACGTAACCATTGATGCGACATCTGCTAGGGTGACTGTCACCCGCCAATGTCACACATATCCGACCTTTTAGGTGATTCGTAGTAACACCGTAAGCAAGACTAGATGGCGCCACATGATGCGCCATCATACTTATATAAATACTCAACTCTCACAAATAATTGCCTACCTATCTATGTAACGAAAGAAACTGTGAGGTAGTTCGCTATCATAGAGCGATTATCAGCTAGGTAATAGGGGTAATACGGAATTTTTAGTGTTCGCGACTTCACGTCAATGCGCAATGGGAAAATTGATTATTCGATTCACTTCAGCTCCTCAAAGCAGGCAAGTAACTGACAATCTAACGGAGGGTACCTGGGTTAACGAAGTACTTCGCTCTGTAAGTGGCGACCACCAGGCATTTTAGAACCACATGAGCTGCTGTCTCGTCGTCCTCCATGCAGGCTCTGCACAGCGGACTGTCTGTGACTACTATGGTGTTTATTAAGTGACACGTAACCAGTTACAGTTGCTGTAACTGTACGCAGCTTTTGTTAAGTTAGTCGGAGAACCTGTTTTTTGAGGCGGCCATCCATTGTATTGAGTGCTTCTTTAGCCTGCCTGCACTCACTTCAGCTATAGGTAATAGGAAAAATACATTGGCATTTTACTTTACAGACGTTCTCAGGTAACACAAACAACAAAACATGTACTTGTTTACTTCATTATGTAAATAAGTATCGAAGTATCAGAAAATAGTTGAAGCAACATAGAAATATGATTTATGTGTTTACGTATCCATTTCACGCTTGCTTGAAGTAAATAACTTACTTCAGATAAATAATAAATACCTACACATGTACTTACATAGCTTACCATGTTAATATCAAGTTCTTTGACTGAAAACATGTAAGTAGTGTAGCATTGGGAAATCAGCTTCTGCCACTTGTTAAAAAAATGCTTGGTGAGAATCGAACCCACACTAGCATAGGATAACTAAATACAAAGAAAAATAACAGGAGATTTTAAATATGATTTGTATTATAATTTAAAAGTAAAAAAAATAGAAACAGTTTGGTATAAAAAGAAATAAATTAAAGGACTATTGCGAGCCGCTTATCACTATGGTTGTTTTTATTTACCGAACGGAGAATTATGCGGTTTAGGGTTGAGTGTACGATCGCACGCGGGTTAAATATGTATAGGCCTTTACTAATTTAATCCCGGAGACGCGAGGTAGAACAGAGCTATTAAACCGGCAATAAATCTGAGTTCAGCGCAGTCGATGGATTGCCTAGCTTAAGATTCGAAAATAAAGTAAAGACTAA
Source organism: Conistra vaccinii (assembly GCA_948150665.1). Taxonomy (NCBI): domain Eukaryota; kingdom Metazoa; phylum Arthropoda; class Insecta; order Lepidoptera; family Noctuidae; genus Conistra; species Conistra vaccinii. Next base: position 9,670,556 of record OX411334.1, on the reverse strand, counting down.
TCCGATGAAGTTTATGAGGCAATGAGCCCTGAGTTCCTGAACACCGAGCGCCGTCTTGCTGCTTTCTGGTACGATCTCGTCTCGGTTGCCGGAGAAACCCGACGAGGTTGGAAGACGTGGGTCTGTGTTGACGCAGGCTGGAACTAGAGAACGCCAGGATCCTGTCCACGCGACGGACGGGGGTCCCGGGAAAGGCCTCGCGGCCTTGTTATATGTTTGTACAGTAAATACTTCACCAATAATAGTGGTTCTAGACGCTCGCTTGGCTGGTACGAACTATAGATTTAACTTGAGGACTAGACACCACAATGAACACGATACGCTTAATTAAAACTGCGACCAGCTAGCACAAAGATACTATCGTCATCTTTTTGATAAGTTTGTTGAACTGGAAACTAGACGCTTGAAGCAGAAAGAAAAATTATTTTATTCCATGACGTTTTATCCAGAGCGACTCACCATAGAATGACGCAAGTCAAAAAAATTGTTTTCCTTCGAACGATATAGAATTCAAAATTTGAAAATGTGCTCAATTCGATTTTTAAAAGAAATAATAGTTTATGAAACTTTTACAACTACAAAAGAGGGTTGAACGGCAGCGCAATGCTGCAGTAGGTACCTAATAGTACCTACTGATCAATAAATTATGGTTTGTGAAACCACAAAATTCATAATAGTACTTACAAGTAAAAAAGATTCACCCCGCAAAATCATTTAAATAAATAGCGACTCTTGCTACGTCACAATAAAGTGCATTTCAGGTTACATAGCGCTTATTACCTACAAGCTACAGGTATATTCACCTAGAAGTTGCCTCTCTTTCTATCGCGCCTCAAATCTTCTTACTTACGTTACACCCACTGAATTAGCCCGACAAGTCGAGCCCGCATACTTGTATCTTCATACCAAAAATGCGGAGTGCGCCTGGCCTGGTCAAACTGCGAATATTTTCTCGAATCTTCATACTGCAAATCAAGGCTCCGAGCAGTTTCTGAGAATTTATACAAAATAAGAAATTGTTGTGTTGATGGCAATAGGCGCGCCCCCTATTCTTCTTCTTTGTCGGTACACTCTTGACAGAGCGGTCGTGGTCATCACGCTGCAGTGAGATTTCGGACAGCCGTGATTTGCCTTACGGTGCGACGCCATCGTTCTCTGTCGGCTGTAACATGCGTGCATTCGTGTAACGGGCAGCCCACTGCGGATTTTATCTGGTCGGTCCATCGCACGGGCGATCTGCCTCGTGCTCTTGTTCCTTCGACCTTTCCCTGCACTACAAGACGATCTATGGAATCGTTTCCCCGTCGTGACACATGCCCAATGGATTGGAGTATTCGAGCCTGTACTGTGGCCGATAGACGCTGGTTGATGCCGAGTTCTTGGAGTATAGATGTGTTGATGCGAAATTCTGTCCACGACACTCCAAGCATTTTCCTCCAGCACCACATTTCCAGAGCGTCTATTTACATTTACATGGACTTAAACATAACTGGCGAAATGTGGGTATATAACTCCTATATGGAAAAAACAGGCATGATTTTATGTGTTGTTTCTTATTTTTGCAAAAAAAGCTTCCGCTTATTAAATCAAAAGTAAACTAATCAGCTTGTAATAGTACCTTGTCACAACTTTTAAAAACACCATTTATCTTAAGTCACCATTTATCGTAAGTTGAACACGGTGGAATTTGGTTGTGGTACTGCGCGGCACGGTTGGTTAACTTGGCAGGGGTTCGCAGTTCTAACGAACCAACCAAGTAGCCAAGTTGGGTTTTTTACAATATTGAATATTCTGATATTAAAATTCTATAGGTATACAAATATTATAATTTGTGGAAAGGATTAAAACTAAAAGTAGAAAACCGAACACGTAACATTGTTATGTAAATAAATATTTTCAATTTTTAGACAAACGTCCGACTCCCCATTAAGATAATCCAGAGGCAATGTTTTTTTTTAAGTTTTTTTTTTTCGTGTAAAGTCTCCAGATATTACACGAAAAATAAAACTTGACCATGTAGTGTGTAGGTAATGTATCTTGACTCCGTATCAAAGTTGCGACAAACAAAGGTGCGACAAATGCAAGGGCGACAGTACGATAGGTCGACCATCAGCGGTGCGACTAGGGCATGCAATATTCGTCTGATTTTAGTATTCGAGTTTATCGAATATTTACTCACAAACTATTCGAATAATTCGAGTTTTTCGATTTTTTCGAATATTTTGTATTTCGGATAATTTATTATTAAAACATCAAGTATTTTAATTAGTTTTTATTTTAATTATAAACTTCATTCAAAAAACACAAATTAAGGAAAAAAGTACCATATTTCTTTTTTTATTTATGTAGAAAGATCGAAGGAAACTGAGCGCGTCTAACGTATCGTCGTTAAAAGAACAACGTAAATGGTTACAAAAAAACTTGTTCGCTGAAAATACGCGTTCGGGCTCTACACTGGTTGCGGAGATGGAAAGTAGAAATTTGTACGCCTGTGACAAATGAACTGGTTTAGGACCCCCACGATCAAACTGTTGTGCCAATTCTACACGCAAGAATGTTTTTATTACATTTATTCAAAAAGACGTAGTTTAATCCTCGTAAACAGGGACCAAAATAGCTTTTTAATCCCTAGGGACTAAAAGTGATTTGAATTTGGAATGTAGATATTGTTAGTAAAAGTTCTAGTCACCAAAGAGATCAATCACGAACATTGTATGAATAAGTAACAGGCTGGCAAGAGAGAGAGAAAGTGTGAAAATTAAAATTAAAATCCAAGATGGGATGCGAAAATTTTAATATTTTTCGGCATGGGTATCGTTTTCATAGTTTTTGAGGGTGGTAAAGCCGATACTGAGATCAAAATGTAAATCCAAGATGTCGGCCGTTTTTCTTTGTCATAAAATTTTTGTTTTGTGTTAAAATCATACGTGAGTAGGAAATTCGTTCCTGATAGGGGTCGGACCGCCCACGTTTATTTTCTCATAGAGGGTGATAAAAAGTAGAGTGTTCACCTCGGGAGCAACACTATTTTAAGCTCGAGTTACTACTCTAGAATCCTTCGCTCCGCTTTGAATTCAAAGAAACACTCTCGCCTTAAAAATTGTTGTTTGCTCCCATGGCAAACAATCTACTATTCTAGATCTTCGTTCGTAACCAGTCGGCTAGTAGAAATGGTAGCTCTATTTTGTAAAGATTCTTGAACCTTTTCTTTCAATTGCTCTTTGATAGATTTTGTCAAATTCTCGTTATTTGCATTTTGCTGCTGTCTGCTTATTTCGCTCAAAATTACATCATCCTCCTAATCATTAGTGTTTTGTTGGTTTAAGTCATCGCAAAGAAAGAAGCCATAAGAATAAAAAAAACAACCATTCAAACAAATAATATTATTCGTAAAATTCGTAAAACTCGAATACTTAGTCTTCTAGTATTCGAATAGTAAAAAAGGCGAATACTCGAATAAAACGAATACTCGAATACTCGATTATCATGCCCTAGGTGCGACAGAACATCAGCTCGACGAACGTTAGTGCGACAGATTGTTTTCGCGACAAACGATGGCACGACGAAACTTTTGATCGACGAACGTTAGTGCGACTGATTATTGTCACGACCATCGATGGGGCGACGAAACTTTTGATCGACAAACGATAGCGCGACACAATGTTCGCTCGACAAACTAAAGCACGACAAACATTTCTATAATATTTTGTTGCTAATAGCAGATAAGAAAAAAAATGTAAAGTTTTAGGTTCTTTATACATGGTTTTCGCCTACCTTGCTCGTAACTGCACTCGCGCACTGCAGTCATTTAACATTGACAATAAAGAATGAAAACATTTATTAAAAAAAAAAATCTTATCTGCTATTACAACAAAATATTATAGAAATGTTTGTCGTGCTTTAGTTTGTCGAGCGAACATTGTGTCGCGCTATCTTTTGTCGATCAAAAGTTTCGTCGCCCCATCGATGGTCGTGACAATAATCAGTCGCACTAACGTTCGTCGATCAAAAGTTTCGTCGTGCCTAGGGCATGCAATATTCGTCTGATTTTAGTATTCGAGTTTATCGAATATTTACTCACAAACTATTCGAATAATTCGAGTTTTTCGATTTTTTCGAATATTTTGTATTTCGGATAATTTATTATTAAAACATCAAGTATTTTAATTAGTTTTTATTTTAATTATAAACTTCATTCAAAAAACACAAATTAAGGAAAAAAGTACCATATTTCTTTTTTTATTTATGTAGAAAGATCGAAGGAAACTGAGCGCGTCTAACGTATCGTCGTTAAAAGAACAACGTAAATGGTTACAAAAAAACTTGTTCGCTGAAAATACGCGTTCGGGCTCTACACTGGTTGCGGAGATGGAAAGTAGAAATTTGTACGCCTGTGACAAATGAACTGGTTTAGGACCCCCACGATCAAACTGTTGTGCCAATTCTACACGCAAGAATGTTTTTATTACATTTATTCAAAAAGACGTAGTTTAATCCTCGTAAACAGGGACCAAAATAGCTTTTTAATCCCTAGGGACTAAAAGTGATTTGAATTTGGAATGTAGATATTGTTAGTAAAAGTTCTAGTCACCAAAGAGATCAATCACGAACATTGTATGAATAAGTAACAGGCTGGCAAGAGAGAGAGAAAGTGTGAAAATTAAAATTAAAATCCAAGATGGGATGCGAAAATTTTAATATTTTTCGGCATGGGTATCGTTTTCATAGTTTTTGAGGGTGGTAAAGCCGATACTGAGATCAAAATGTAAATCCAAGATGTCGGCCGTTTTTCTTTGTCATAAAATTTTTGTTTTGTGTTAAAATCATACGTGAGTAGGAAATTCGTTCCTGATAGGGGTCGGACCGCCCACGTTTATTTTCTCATAGAGGGTGATAAAAAGTAGAGTGTTCACCTCGGGAGCAACACTATTTTAAGCTCGAGTTACTACTCTAGAATCCTTCGCTCCGCTTTGAATTCAAAGAAACACTCTCGCCTTAAAAATTGTTGTTTGCTCCCATGGCAAACAATCTACTATTCTAGATCTTCGTTCGTAACCAGTCGGCTAGTAGAAATGGTAGCTCTATTTTGTAAAGATTCTTGAACCTTTTCTTTCAATTGCTCTTTGATAGATTTTGTCAAATTCTCGTTATTTGCATTTTGCTGCTGTCTGCTTATTTCGCTCAAAATTACATCATCCTCCTAATCATTAGTGTTTTGTTGGTTTAAGTCATCGCAAAGAAAGAAGCCATAAGAATAAAAAAAACAACCATTCAAACAAATAATATTATTCGTAAAATTCGTAAAACTCGAATACTTAGTCTTCTAGTATTCGAATAGTAAAAAAGGCGAATACTCGAATAAAACGAATACTCGAATACTCGATTATCATGCCCTAGTCGTGCCATCGTTTGTCGCGAAAACAATCTGTCGCACTAACGTTCGTCGAGCTGATGTTCTGTCGCACCGCTGATGGTCGACCTATCGTACTGTCGCCCTTGCATTTGTCGCACCTTTGTTTGTCGCAACTTTGATACGGAGTCATGTATCTTATGCTACACAAGGTGAAATATTTAACGTATCCTCTAAAAACTTATTGACCTGCTAATGTAGGACACTTTTTAAATTAATAAACCCGTAAAAAAATCCTGTTCTAATGATGCACCTTGTTATTTAATAACTGAGCCTCTTTTTAACTTTCTGGCCTTTTCTCAAAGTTCTGTTGTTTGCAGGAACTCAGCTATGGCACCGACCAAATGGGTTAGGTAAGAACTGTGACCAACCGCGTGCGAGTCGAGCGAGCGAAGCGAGCGTCGCTCCGCGCCCCATTCAAGTTGCTCGCAGTTACATGGCTTTTTAGTATTTATATGACCCCAAAATAAGAATTATTTTGAGGTTAACAAAAACGGGTGCAATAATTATATTGTTAAATATATTTATAAATGCATGCAGCACACAAGCAGTGCATAAGTGGGCTGAGCTTGCAAATGGACATCGTGTACAGCACATGTATAGTTTCATTCGAAAAACTGATCAATATCATAATTATGTTCGTTCTATCATATTACTAGGTATACTGTCTCAACAATACCCTTGAATGCTGACACCTGGTAATTAATTAGTAGAACAATGTGTGCTGCAAACTATTAATTAGTCAACTGACACGAGACTATTGTCGATACGAACAATAACTATTAACAAACTATAATTATTGGTGAGTATAGAACTTGATGATTGTTAAGATAATACAATTATGGTAACAATTAGGTGATTATGGTCATTTATTTTAGTAACCAGTTAGAGCTAGGTAGTTATTTTGTTTTGATGGTAAATGAATAGGCTGCCCCATTAATTTGCGCAGAATTGTAGATGTTGATTTCTGATTGATTGCAAACTCTAAATCTGTGAATGCAGAAAAAAAAAACAACGGGTTGCACTCCGGGAGTGCTGGCAGAAGTGAAAACTTGAACATTAACGTTGTGCATTTTTGAATATTTTGGAATGGTTAGGGAATAATTTCACACGAATTGCTTTATTTATCAGTATAAAAGTACATAAGTATAATTTATATGGTTAAACACAATATTCATTAGTAGTAGTAGCATATTTATTTATTTTCAAAATATAGTGTAACAAAAATAAATATTTTACTTAACCACTTTTCATGAAGTATATTTTTAAATTTCTTACCTCGAAATCTGTACGTAATGTCAAAGACTATTTTGGTATTTACTTTGTCGGTTGCTAGGCAACGGATCTTACGATCACACTCCTGACGCGAGTTTACCATCCCAAAAAAAGTGCACAACGCCGCTAAAGATGCTTTCACTTCAAAAATTTATCTAAAAATTAAGTAACCGTTGTAGCTCAAGGAAAACGGTCATGGGAGACTCATGACCGTTTTCCTTGAGCTACAACGGTTAAGGTACCCTTATAGCCCCGTCTCAAAAATCCAACCAGTAATTATGTAATATATACCTCAGGAATAATGTAGCTTTCCACCAGCGATTTTTTTGTTGAATTGGATCATTAGTTCCGGAGATTACCCCTACATACAAACGTACAAAAAAAACAAGTTTTAAAGAGTTTTATAATATAATTAGTATAATTATTTATTTACATTATAAATGAGAAAGATTGGATGTTTGTTACTCAATCACGCAAAAACGGCCGAACAGATTTAGTAGAAAATGGCACACAGATATAGTTTATAACCTGGATTAACACATAAGATACTTTTTATCTTGATATTCCCACGGGGTCGAGACATATGCGGGTGCATAATCAGCCTATAATGTTCCCACTGCTGGAACACAGGCCTCGTCTCTGTGAGAGGGAGTGGGCCGTAATCTACCACGCGGGCCCAGTGCGGGTTGGTAGATGTCACATGTGTTCGAATTTTTGGTTCTAAGACATGCCGGTTTCCTCACGATGTTTTCCTTCACCGTTTTGAGAGCAGTAGTGATGAAATAATTATTTACACAAAGTAAAGCATGCTCGGGTTCGAACACTTCGAACCCACGACCTATAATTTTAACATAAATTCTTGTACTGTCACAGACATAAAGAAGGACAGAGGAAAAAATAGGTTTATTGTTGATCCAAAACGAACGAAACCCAAAAAGTATCATGTTAGGTATTTCAACGAATAGCGAAGAATTCATATTATTTAAAACTTTCCGATATTATAATAGCTGTATCGGAAACTTCCTTCGAGCAGAAATAGTTCCAAACTTAATTTAGGAGTTCTTTACTTAAGATATTGAACACTAATAGCTGTGGCTTCTTCAGCATTGTAATAACATTTTCTGAAAGTTAAAATTACTTGTGAACGGAAATGGGATTTCTAGACCTTTTTGTTCGGAGCAACTATTTTAAGAATATAGCGGTTCTATAATGGCGTATCTTCACTTAAATCAAGAGGACAACGTGTAATAAAAAAACATCGGGCAGTCTTTTAAGACTGCCGATAGAAGTGAAAACTAAGTAACTTTTTGATATAACGTAACGCCATCTAACGAAAATGTCAGGAATTTATGTGGCTTGCTGTCACAACGAAAGTTATAGCTCCAATACAAAAACCCGAAAAAAATAAAACAGAGTGCGCTGTCAACAAAAAAGTGCTCAACGCGCCTTCGGTGACGATGACGCGAGTTCCATGATTTTTATTCACCCAAAAAGTGCTTAACGCGCCTAAAAAACTTTCACTTTAATTTCAATAAAATAATGGAAATGAGATGGTCTTTAAAAACCAGGTTTTTGTTTTTAACAGTTTGTGTAATATGAATAACCCTACCTATAATAGCTAAAAACCTCATCAAATATATATCTAACTAGCCTGTATTGTCCCACTGTAGGGCGAAGGCCTACCTCTCCTTTTTCCACACAATTCTGTCTTTTGCTAGTCCTTTCAGCAGGAGTCAAGCTCATCCCGCCAACTTCGTCTCGGCCTGCCGCGGTTATCCTAGCCAATTTGTCATCTGACATGCGACAGACATATCCGGGCTAAAAACCTTACAAAAAAAATCCGATAGGTACTGGCTTCGCTAATAAAAATAACAAATGCCTATCTATAGGAAATGATAAATCACATAGCGAAAAAAGGGCTCGCGAGATTATGCGAATTTACGTATTGAATATTCAGCCGAAGGCACTTTCGCAATCATGACGGGATTGCGAAAATACTGTGTACATTTTCCAAATCGTGGCATTGGGGCAATCCCGTATAGCCATAAAAAAATGATATGACAAATAGAAGTAAGTGAAAATCGATTTCCTAGAATTTGTTACAAACTAATAAATACGAGTCATATCATCATCTGCCGAGCCTTTTCCCAAATATGCTATGATATGTATATTAATATGTATGTGATATGTGACTTTACAATGCATTTGCTCGAAAAGGGCGTTTTCCAAGCAGTCAATTTGTGCGGAAAGTGTCACTTTTTTTGACTAGGGCTTTTTACTTTTCAGTTTTTTTTTAATTTTTGAATACGACGTCTGCCCGACGCGACGCAAAGAGTTTTCATTATTTGAGAAAAGTTTTACAAATTAAATGATGATGATGATGTTGATGACGATGACGATGGCGATGGCGATGTAGATAATGTTGGTGGTGAAGATAATGTTGGCGATGGCGATGGCGATGACGATGGCGATGGTGATGGCAAAGTCGAAGTCGAAGTCGAAGTCGAAGTCGAAGTCGAAGTCAAAGTCAAAGTCAAAGTCAAAGTCAAAGTCAAAGTCAAAGTCAAAGTCAAAGTCAAAGTCAAAGTCAAAGTCAAAGTCAAAGTCAAAGTCAAAGTCAAAGTCAAAGTCAAAGTCAAAGTCAAAGTCAAAGTCAAAGTCAAAGTCAAAGTCAAAGTCAAAGTCAAAGTCAAAGTCAAAGTCAAAGTCAAAGTCAAAGTCAAAGTCAAAGTCAAAGTCAAAGTCAAAGTCAAAGGCAAAGTCAAAGTCAACGTCAAAGGCAAAGGCAAAGTCAAAGTCAAAGTCAAAGTCAAAAAGTCAAAGTTATAAATAATGTTTATATCATTTATATCAAATGTCAGCCAATATGTTAGATGTTAAACATACGCGACTACTGTGAAGGTCGCTAGTTTTTTAGTTTCCTCGCACAATGCATAGTAAAACGTTGTATGATACACGTGCGTCAGATGATTTCCGCACTTGTAGCATAAATAACTATTGTGACATACAACGTGCCGCTACAATCACGACATTAATTTAACAAACAGGTAGGGCTAATGGCCAGTAATATAAGAAAATAAAATAATTCGTAAATGAAAAATTAAAATTTTCAAACGCTCGCCGACATAGGGCTCTCTCTTCCGTTCAATTCGCATACTCTTTGCGCGTTACCTCGTTTTACTTTCATTGATGCGATGTTATGATTCATGACCCCGGGAAATGACATCTGCACTACAGTTCTTTAAGTACAGGTTGCTCCAAGATGGTATTTTAGAAAGTTTAAAATAAATTGTTAATAATGAAATGAAATAGTAGATTGTTATACAAGGAGCTAAAATGACCCATTATAACGAGGTAGTTTTACTCCCGAGCTTTAGCGAGGGAGTAAACAGAAACCGAGGTATAATGGGTTTTTAGCGCCGTGTGTTACACTCTACTTTTCACTACGATTGCGAGAAAATAAAATAGTAAATAAAATAATAATTATTTATTAAAAAATATTTATTTTCCTTTCTCTTCCATCTGCAAATTAGGGTCTCCATTCTCACTAGATGATGACATTTTCACTGTTGTAAATTATATTAAGGTCACCAATGCAATTTATAATAATTGGAGAAAAATCATCCTATCATATATCCATACCTATCTTACCTATCTTACCTATCTTACCTATCTTACCTATCTTACCTATCTTACCTATCTTACCTATCTTACCTATCTTACCTATCTTACCTATCTTACCTATCTTACCTATCTTACCTATCTTACCTATCTTACCTATCTTACCTATCTTACCTATCTTACCTATCTTACCTATCTTACCTATCTTACCTATCTTACCTATCTTACCTATCTTACCTATCTTACCTATCTTACCTATCTTACCTATCTTACCTATCTTACCTATCTTACCTATCTTACCTATCTTACCTATCTTACCTATCTTACCTATCTTACCTATCTTACCTATCTTACCTATCTTACCTATCTTACCTATCTTACCTATCTTACCTATCTTACGTATCTTACGTATCTTACGTATCTTACCTATCTTACCTATCTCACCTATCTCACCTATCTCACCTATCTCACCTATCTCACCTATCTCACCTATCTCACCTATCTTACCTATCTCACCTATCTCACCTATCTCACCTATCTCACCTATCTCACCTATCTCACCTATCTCACCTATCTTACCTATCTCACCTATCTTACCTATCTCACCTATCCTACCTATCCTACCTATCCTACCAATCCTACCTAAGAACAAAGACTTTTTCGTCTTTGGGTGGTAGGCTCGTTGGAAGCAGACAAAAATTAAAAAAAAATTACTTTAGCCCCTAGAGGATGAAATGCTATTTTATCTTCGCTCTGGTACGCTACAATGACGGATTTTTTGAGCAAGAGAAGTGAAAATATCTTTTCATCCCACCATCTCGGAAAGAGTATTTTTAATCTTCAATATCTGAGTGGAAAAGCCGTTTTTATTCGCTAGAGGATAAAGTAAATTGAATTTAGAACATCGTGTGCACTAAGTTTGTGAATTAAAAAAAACATTAAACCTATTTACTGCTACCTCTATGGTGCCGAATATATCATACAACTTTTTTTTAATTTTTTTAAAAACTCAGACTCGGAACCTTCTTGGTGTTCTTTTTTCAATTTGCTTTGTACGCGGTTCTTTACGCGGCATTTTTTCACGTCATTGTTAAACCTTTTATTAAAAACAAGAAACTTGAAAACAAGTGAAAAAACTAAAATGAGTGATTCTAGCGACGAGGAAGTTTGCTTGACGCCAACAGAATTGACTGAAACTGTTAATAATGCGCAAATGAGCTTTCTCCCTCAACAATCACGCGAGAAGTATTTAAAACAGTACGATATGTTCAACACGTGGCGACTAGCAAAAGGAGCCAAAACTTTCTCAGAAAACGTTTTGCTGGCATATTTTATAGAATTATCCGAGAACAAGAAAGCAAGCACTCTATGGAGTACGTATTCGATGCTAAAAGCAACAATAAAGATGAAAAAAGACAAACATATCGATACCTATCCTAAATTAGTGGCATTTTTAAAAAGAGCCTCATCTGGTCATCAACCAAAAAAATCGAAGGTTTTCACAGTATCTGATATTGAAAAGTTTCTTAACGAAGCACCCGATTCCGTATATTTGGCGGCAAAAGTAAGTCAGTTGCACATTCAGTATCTACTTAAGTATATTAATCTCAATTAAATAGTATACTTAGTAGATGTTGATAGGCATAATTATGCGTTCATATCAATTTTATTCATTTATCTACTACAATACTCTTTACGTTACAGGTTGTTCTTATTATTGGAATAAACGGAGCATGTCGAACTAATGAACTAACACAACTTAATGTCAAAAACATTGAGAAACATTCAGATGACTTACTATTAATTAATTTACCTAATACAAAGACAAAAAGAGACCGCAACTTCGTCATTCGCAAGGAATACGTAACGATTGTTGAGAAATATCAAGCCTTACGCCCGCCTAACACTCCAATCAATCGATTTTTTCTACAGTATCGCAATGGAAAGTGTGTTAGACAGCCTATGGGTACTAATAAAATTGGCAGTATCCCACGAGAAATAGCAACATTTCTTGAACTTCCAGAACCCCTGTTGTACACGGGTCATTGTTTCCGACGAACTTCAGCCACACTTTTGGCTGATTCCGGAGCTGATCTCCTGTCCCTTAAGCGCCACGGAGGCTGGAAGTCCAATGCAGTTGTAGAGGGATACATAGAGGATTCCATCCAAAATAAGTCTAAAATATGTGAAGGCATCGTAGGAGCCATTACACTGAAAGAGCCTCAATCGGATCCTTGGACTGGCCCTTCTACATCAAAAATAAGCCGTTATGAAACACCTAACCATCTCCCTCTCTCTCCAACATTCACGCCAAGGGAATCCGATGAATCGGTACAACTATTAAGTATGACAGATAGTTTACTGAAAAACAGTACACAAGTGACTAACACCAATATTACAGTACCAAACAAAAATATTACACTCAATTTAAATAACTGTAGCAACGTTACTTTAAAATTTTCTTAATTATACCTTAGTATTATTTTGTTATAATTTAAAGATTATTCTGTAATACTTACCTGTTATAATGTAGTAATTAATACCTAAACTGAAATAAAAGTGTACCTATCTTGTGATTGTAAACGTTTTTTTTTTTGCATTTAGTCATTTCCTCGCTGAGGTGGAATGAAAAGTTACGTTTTGCACTCGAGTGCAAAGATTTTTCACCTCGTGCTCTTTTGATTCCCTCGCTAACGCTCAGGCTTCTAATTTTGAATCACTCGCTGCGCTCGTGATTCAATTTTAGAATCCTTCGCTTGCTCGGTCATCAAAATTGAACACGCGGTTAAAAAGCAACTTTGCACTCTTGTATAACAAATAACTATTATAAAACGAAAACGCGAAACTGTACGTGTATTAAATTAATGTCGCCTTAAAGCGGCACGCTACATAATGTGACCCAATGGCAGCCGGGACCAACGGCTTAACATGCTTTCAAAGGCACGAAGGGGTCTCGGTTGATCACCCAACCACGGATCAACCGCGGCAAGCGCAGCTAAGGCTCCGCGCAAACAAGTCACCGACCACAACCACTTCATATGTTTTTTCATAGGTTTTGTGTGGATTCGTCGCACACGTGTGGATGGTGGCGGCTACCCGCTACAGCAGTACTTCGCCCCGTAGCAGAAGGCGACAGCCACCGGTGGCTGTGGTCGGTGGCTCGTTTGCGCGGAGCCTTAACCTGATCGTCCATGCTGGTTATTACTTAGCCACGAACGAGCCCCTAAATAAAACACGAGTCATATTATACTAATATTATACACTGAACATAAATTGTCCTCTGTATAACACTCTGTGGTTCATTGTCCTCTGTGGTAAATTGTGACTACATTGTTGTATTGGGTTCCCACCTGTAAAAACAAATGTTGTGGTAATAGTAAATAAATAAATAAAGAGTAAAATTAGTGAATTTGTATGATTGAGCTAATCTTCGGAACTACTAATCCGATTCCAAAAGTTCTTTCTCTGATGCGAAGCTACAGTATTGCCGACTGTCATAGGACATTATTGTATGTTAAAACATGAAAGAAGCTGATGAAGTCGCGGGCAAAGATAGTATTAGTAGAAATTGAATAAAACGCACACCACAGACTCTTAAGGTGGCCGATTATCGGGCGTCGGGAATTGGTAGCTAGCAGATTTCCGATCACCGTAGGCGCGGGCTTGCGAACGGAGAGCAATGGGCAGCTCGCCGTCCGATAAGGACAAGGCCCGGGTCGACGGTGCGTCGTGTTCCACGCGCGCCTCAAAGAGATGTCAGCACAATTGACGGGGTCCGCTAGGGCCGATGCCTGTCGGGGTTGCGGGAAGTCCTAAGGGGAAACTGTGGCCTCTAGCACAGGCAAGGGAAGGAACACGGATGGGTTTTAGTCAGAAAGAGTCTGACACGCCTTTCCGCTCCGCCCAGAGCGGGAGAAGTCATTAAAATTTGATGACTTCCCACAAAAAAAAAAAAAAAAGTGACCGATTATTAGATCGTTTTCGTTTACTGATTCAAGTCCCGTAAAAAGTAGCTCCCTGAAAAAAAAAACAGTAGCAAAAAGTGCTAAATAAAAGTCTTTAGTTAGTACCTAGTAGGTAAACCCTTTTCGTCTAAGCAAAGTCTGAGAGATCTTTATAATAATTTAAATCTTCCAAATTCAATCACAACAAGTAATCCAAAGTTATTTATGGCTTCTCAAACTCCAAGAGGATTGGGTTCCATAAATATTAAATATTATTAAAATGATGCCTTATCCAGATTTATTAAAATTTAAGTTTCCCTGTACAGGGCTGTCAAACATTAATGGTAATGTTAATAGATTTGACAGAAAGTTGACGTTGTGAAATATTTTGTTGCGTAAAAGCCTACCTGGAATTTTATTAATATTAATCGAAATACGTAGCGTAATGGCAGGTACTGGTGCTAATTTGTTGTCATAATAATATAAGATTGGTTTTTCATTGGACAATACATATTCATCTTCATTTAACTAATAAAAATGTCTTTAAATTTTTATATCAATGCAAGTATAATAATTTATGACAACCAATCAACAACATTTACCTTAGAAATCGTAGAAATATGCTAACTCAGCAACGCAAACACATTATTCACAAAATAAGTTCTCAATTCCTAAGCAAATTTTTATCACGAAAATCTTTTCCTGCTTCTGGTCGACCGACATAACTTCCCTTCTTCAAATCAGATAATATTGGATTAAAATGTGCCGAACAAATACAAAGTGCGGCAGTAAAATGATTTCCCTTTTCGTGCCTCTTCCCTTTGTACCCTAGGTTTGTGTTAAACGTAATGTAATTTGTAATTTCACTTGATTTCTAACCTTTTTTAAAAGAATTTCACTTTATTTTCAGCTTGTACCACTTCGGAGTATACGTTTTCTTTTGATCATGGGTTTAGCGCCCCTGGCAAAGGCTATTGTTCTACAGTAACATTGTGTGTTTAATTATACTCCCATTTGCCTAATATTTATGTTAGGGTCTTGTCTTACAGAACACACACAATGTAAGGGCCTATTTATATAACATACACGTTGTATAACGATGTTGTGTTTTCAGGCTCTTTGAGAATTGAACCTACATTTATTTTCAAGATATTGTTGGCAGTTTATTTAATAAAATAATTTTAATATGGCTTAGAAGCTACCAGACATTTCATTTAATCAAAATCAAAAATAATTATAATCAAACTAGGTTGAGAATCAGCACTTTTCGAACGTCAAAATAACATTATGACAGTCCCCAAAATTCCCGCCTGTCACCACTACCTAGTGCTTTAGCTGGGAAGAAGAACTGGCGCACCCACAGTGTGCTGCTGGGGAGTTTGCTGTCTGTTCAGTTAGAAAAACTTGATTCTATACAATAGTCAATCTGACTAGCCTTTTCCCAACTATGTTGGGATCAGCTTCCAGTCTAACTGGATGCAGCTGAATACCAGTATTTTACATGAAACGACTGCCTAACTGACTTCCACAACCCAGTAACTGAGTAATACAATACCTCTTAGTAAGACTGGTTGTCAGACTTTCGGGCTTCTGACGACCCATAACGACTGTCAAAGATTTACGAATGACAGCAGGAACCAACGGCGTAACGAGTGCTTTTCGAGGCACGGAGGAGTCTCGGTTTGTAAAAATGGTCACCCATCCACGGATCAACACCGGCAAGCATAGCTTAACCTGATGTATTGACCCGTGCTGCTGTTATTACTTAGCCACGAGCACCTCCTGATTCTATATATGCAAAATAAATTAAATTAGCTAATAACAATAACTGAAAAGCGATCTTTATATCGGGGTAAGGTGATAATGTTTTATTCATGATCTTTGTGTTAAAACGTAGAATCTACATGTGTACCTTCACCAAAAATGCCAATTCTTATATTTCCCGAGCGACGTTTGAACCCTTGACTTCGCGCGTCACGGGTGAATAGAGTTGGTTTCAGTTCAATAAAGAGATTCGTGCAAATATTATAAATCAGTTGGAAGGGTAACAGCGAGCAATCCACTTGAAGGTCAAGGGTCGATGTCAACTAGGTATCCTTATTAATAGTATAGATGTCTAAAACTGTCTAACTGTCTAAAACTCACTTAGGTACAAGATCAGTCGATAAAACGCTAAGTCAGGACACTTACTGCTCATCCTATGACCCTCCATGGAACCCGATCCTTACTTGAAAAAAAAAGAAGGTTATTCATTTTCGTCATAACCGATCGTTGAATTAAGGCTGTATGACTAACATTACTTACACTCGCCACTATTACTAACATTGTATATATACTCGTACAATGTTAGTAATAGTGTCTATGTTGAATATGAAATGAAGTTTGTTACTTTATAATCTGTCAGTATTATTTTCGTTAGATTATAAACTGTCGAAAAATTGTGAACTGCAAGAAACTATTTACAATTTAACGCAATATTTTTCGATAGTTTAGAATTATGATGTATCCATGGGAAATCGAAAAATTGTGAAGTGGTATAAAACTTGCTTGCGACCGTAACGCACCTTGCGCATTAAGCAAGCAATTTGGAAGTAGCGCTCGCTTAGCTCGCGCGCTGTTGGTCACAGTCTAACGTAACCTTACCCATTTCACCTAGTTCACAGTTATAATTTTACTTGTTTTTGTCTGTCTGTGACATAATACATAACAATATTATGCATACCCCTGTATTTAGCTTCCGTAGTTGGGTTAAAATTGTAGGTCATTAAATAGAAACTTTTAGTTTCGCTTTGGGACAAAAATGGCCTAACAAATGGTGGAGGCACCCACGTTCCTACATAGTATAGGAAAAATAACAAGTCTTTAATGTTTCCACT
This sequence comes from Conistra vaccinii, assembly GCA_948150665.1. Classification (NCBI taxonomy): domain Eukaryota; kingdom Metazoa; phylum Arthropoda; class Insecta; order Lepidoptera; family Noctuidae; genus Conistra; species Conistra vaccinii. The sequence continues at coordinate 9,653,430 of OX411334.1, read as the reverse complement.
GTTAGAACTCACGCTTTCGTTCTATCCCGTACCAAGAAATCCAAGTCTCAATTCACTATGTTCCTCTCCCAGGTGGCGTGGATCCGAGCAGATGACCAAACGATCTTAACCCTGCATACTCGGCTGGTGACGCACAGTTCTCGGTACGCCGTCACCAACGACTCCCCAAGGTCGTGGCAGCTCCACATACGACCGCTGAAGGTTGAGGACCGAGGGTGCTATATGTGCCAGATCAACACCAGTACTATGAAGAAGCAGATTGGATGTGTTGATGTGTTAGGTAAGTGGACTATAATTTTGGTACAGTACGACACAACTTAGATGTAGCATCGGCAAAATTCGTAAAACCAATCACCATCTAAACTGAGTGCACCTTCAAGATCACCAATATTTATCCTGCTTTAGGGAAAATGATCTTTACGCAAACGCAATAATTTGTGAAGTCATATAATCAAATACATTCGTAAAATTGAAATGAATGAATGTAGCATAAATTTGAACATTTTCAAATTTATGCTACATCTAAGTTGTGTCGTACTGTAAATGCTTTCTTATTCTGATATGGGACGTTTTGAGAGAGGCGTATGCCCAAAAAATAAAGTTTTTATGCTGAAATGATAACGAAACTCTTTGATAACTCATTGTTTATTTTTTTATCTCAAAAACGTGGCAAAACGCGAAAAATGCAGTGTTTTTGGTTTAAAATTAACCGTTTATAGAATTTTCCGTTATCTTAGAAGTTTTTGAATTGCATCAACGTGCCAGCCTCATTATTGAGAGAAGAACATACAAAAACAAGTAATTAAATAAAAACTTCAACGGTATAAAACATGTTATTTTAGCGAACAGCTTCAAAAATTTGTACTAGCACTGAAAGAACCCGATTTCTTAAACTGCACTAAAACAGCAACTTTCCAAATAAACCGATGCCACAAAATTATATGAGATACTGTTCGTTCGATGTTCTCTCTCTAGTAGAAAAATTTCGAGTATTTTTCTGAAGGAAAACAACATCGGGGTGGAATGGGAGCTTGGAATGGCGTCTGGTCAGCCATTACGGGCCCGTCTGTTATAACATAACATCAATACGTTTCTCTGAAATGTTTCTTCCCAAATGAAGCACCGAAACAAGCGGTAAATGTGAAGGATAATGCTGTCTTACTGTAACAAATGAGATTATGTCGAAATTCCTCGAAGTGTAATTGAAGCAAGGATACCACCTTTTGTTATTAGGTTTTGTAAACACAATAGTTACAGTTTGTGATAAGATAAATTACAAAAATGTTTACATGAGTATTTATTGCCTAGTTCCAAAATGGGAGTTATTACTATGTAAATAGGTACCATAGACATACACACATTTTGTAAAAGTATTCCGTGATCACCAGTTCACTTGTGATTAGTCACAAGGAGAAACCAATATCCTCTAAAGTTCTTGAATAAGTCACGCTACATTCAGTAGCCTTGCAAAACTTTATTTATCAACACGGTGTCAACTTTATTTATCAACGCTACTTAAATTTTATGACGTCGGAACTTCAATTTGTCATGAACATAACCAGCACACTTGGGAGTAAATTTAGTTACACACGAGAGACAAAAACATGATGATATTTTAACTTTTCACATCAGCAGAACACAAAAGCAACAGTCCCACTGTTGCTTTTGTACACATTTTGTAAAAGTATTCCGTGATCACCAGTTCACTTGTGATTAGTCACAAGGAGAAACCAATATCCTCTAAAGTTCTTGAATAAGTCACGCTACATTCAGTAGCCTTGCAAAACTTTATTTATCAACACGGTGTCAACTTTATTTATCAACGCTACTTAAATTTTATGACGTCGGAACTTCAATTTGTCATGAACATAACCAGCACACTTGGGAGTAAATTTAATTACACACGAGAGACAAAAACATGATGATATTTTAACTTTTCACATCAGCAGAACACAAAAGCAACAGTGGGAATTGTACCGAAATTAAAGTTACCACATCTATTGCACAAAGTGTGCAGAACAAATTATGCGCCATCGCTGCGCTTTCTTAAATTGTTTTTGTTTTGTTTCGGTCCTTCCCGGCTGCTCGTTTGGGTTCTGCGTCCTTTATTTCTACACTTGTTTTGTGGCCTTCACCTAAAAAAGATCCCGCAAAAAGGCTTCATGATAAGATTTCTCTTGAAGCAATAATAATTATCGTAACTGTCGTATGTCCTCAACTTTTGGTGATATATCGGTCTGTTTTGGGGCCAACGGCTGTTAAAAGCTGTCTTTTCATTCTGACTTCCTCGTTTTTGTACGAAAAGTTTCAAAGTGCTCGATTCGGGGCATCGTCACTCGAATTGAAATACATGGTCGAGATATTTTGTAAAATAAGTCCAAGATTTACTGCGAAGTGTGTTTGGAGTTTGAATTTCCGTCAACGTTAAGAATATTGTTATTTTGTGAGTGAGTATGGTTGCAAGAATATATTTTCTCAAACATGCTTGGAAATTCGAGCATTATTTTGTCAACCTTCTTCGAGATAAATCGAAAATACTGTACTGGTCAAATACATGCGAGCGCCCGGCCGGCAATGTTTGTATGAAATATCTGCCGTGTTTAGCGGCCGAATAAATTACTATGAAAACTCAAATCTGTCGTTTTATTTAAAAATGGAAAGAACTTTTTACTTCAACTCAAGGAGAAAACTTATCAAAGAACATCTTTTAACATTGAAAATGTTTTTTCGATCGCTTCAGCATTTCTATTTTCACCCCATTTTCAGCGAAAGACAGTGCAAATCTGCGACTATGTAAAAAGTAATAAAACGATCAATGAAGCACATTGAAATGTATACCAAATAAAATACCTATGACGAATTTGATACTATACAAGCTATAAAAAAAAATACACAAAAGAGACGTTTTTTGGGTTGTTTTTTACGAAAAGTTTGATAATTATAAAACTAAAAGAGATATAATTATAAATCGAAAAATCCCTCCAGAGAATTAAATTACGCAACTTTTGATATCAAAATCGCGAGGATGAGATAGGTGTCGGGAATTGCTTTAATTTTGTACCCTTTTGTGTGAGAGTTCACGCGTCAACGTACATAGGTTGCGCGGTGCGCGGTGACACACGACCGCTCGCTGGCAGTGTCACGCAAAATGTCGAGACCTAAGCATCGTATTCGTGACAAAGTGTTAACTTTTGTTTAGAGTTTTTAAGCTGTTTGTGTTTTTGCGGAATAGTAAAAACGAAATAAATATAATGCATTTTTATTTTGTTGAGTTCATTTTTAATGTACCTCGAAGGTCGTGGACTACGCGATCTGTAATTTTTTTATTTAAATTTGAATTTAGTTTCCAAATAGAGCTATTTTAAAGTATATAAGATATATATTGTCCTCCAGGCCGTATTTCGGCCATGGCGGCCAATCTCAATGGAGACTAGCCTTCGGCGCGGGAGATATATTATAGTGCGCAAGTGTGCGCGCAGAAACAGGTGCACTCACCAGGTCAGGCAGGTTATGGCAGGTTTGGCTCAAATGAACATATTGGCGCGTGAAAAATTATCGTTGTTCGTCATTGATTTTGGAATTTTTAATTATTTTAATTAGTTTGAATTTCCGCGCATTAATTGAGAAAAGTACTATATAAAAACCTTGGCCGCAACCAGGCATTGTTGGACTCACGTACGTGTACCTCGGCTTCGCCTCGGCCCACATTTTCACGATCGTCCATCAATGCCCTTGTTGCAGGCCGCGACAGTAATGTAATGCATTGGAAGATGCTAAGTGTAGGTTAAGATTGTCCATCTTGAATATTGGCTGGTACAATAAGACGAAAACTTGCGTTATTCTCCCATTATGGCACGTTCTTTTCTTTTTACCAAGTAGGTTTTAGATCGAGTCTTAATAATACCAGCTAACACAGGATGAAATTGAATTCATGCGACAACTCTTAAGGGGTCATTGTACTCATCATTATGAACAACTTTCACTATGGGACCAACCCTGAAATAGCGAAAAAAAAACAGCTGCTCCCTACATTTTGACGAGCTATGCAAACATAATAGGTTTTTTTTCGAGATTTCAGGGTTGGTCCCATAGTGAAAGTTGTTCATAATGATGAGTAAAATGACCCCTTAAGAGTTGTCGCATGAATTCAATTTCATCCTGTATAATGTCCCACTGCTGGGTAAAGGCCCACACAGAGAAGGCACGAGCAATGATCAGATCGAAATCAAGTATCATCTTTATAATATTGATTTAATGCTCTATTTTATCAAACAAATGAAAATATTAAATTAAGTTAAATGTTATATTAGTTTGCAATAGTCCAATTCCATTAAAGGTTTTTCGTAGACGGAAAATGAACATGTTAGCAATATATTTTTTGCTTGTTCACTCAAGGGCAATTGAAGAAAGTAAATATAATTAAGAGCGATTATCCTAAAAGTTGGCAACGTCGCAAATAACTGTCAAATATTTACGTGTTTTGATTAATTTGGGGATATTACTGTATGGAATTATGAAATGTGGCTAACTAGTGAACTAGAATATTGATTAAGTAACGAAATTATTAACGTAACACCGAATATTTAGTTTTAGATGTATAAAAAGTGTTCGGAAACTTTCCAAGTACCTTTTTACACCTAAAACGGTTACAACATCAAATTCATTGTTTTATTTGCAATTCATTAAAATTCTAGTTCACATTTCATATTTCCATACATATTGCCAAATTAATAAAAACAGCGAAATATTTGACAGTTATGTGCGACGTTGCCTACTTCCAGAATAATCTAACTCACTCTTCACTTAAAGCAACTTTAGAAACAAAAGTAAAACTTAGACGCTTTCTTAATCACTTATTTATTACACAGCACACAGCTTTATTGACGAAACTCAAACAGTTCATATCCTAGGAAATAACCGACCTCTAGCTCCCTCGAAGAATGACATACGATGGAACAGAATGCTTTTCACCTACACTCACGTTGTTTTTTTTACTTGCCAAGCCAATTCCGTGAAAAAATACCCAGCAAGATTGGAAAAACGCAATTCTTCGGATTTGTGGCAGATGTCTGGATGGAAGACAAGTGAAAGTCGATAGAAGTTGGTGGAACTTTGGATGTACCGCAAAACTTTCGGTGCTTTGACGTAGTTTTCATATAACAAATCACTTCATCGCTATTGTTTTAGAAATTCGAATACAGCCTTTGTTCGGGTGAATATTTATGTACAGAATTGTGTGGGTGTTCTGAATAAAAGCTGAAGTACTCGTATATGCCTAGGTTTAATTGGGTTGAGCTTGATGTTATCGGGTTATAATATTTTCTCTTAATACTAGGTTTTTATTATAATTTGTTCATATAAATTTTAGCAAGTAACAAAGACTCATTAATTCTATTATTTTTGATAGTGTTTTCGAAAATAAATTCGTTATGCGTGCTCCACCATATCTGCATCGGTGTGCTACTTTCTGCAAAAACGTAATTTCAATTGGCCTTATTATATTACTTTGCGGAAAGTAAAGAAGGTACCTATTGAATTGAATTGTATTGCATTAATATATATGCATGTTTCACCACCTACGATTAAGTTCCTATTAACTTACGTGGCAGATTCTGTTCCATTTCCGTTTGTTTTGAATTTATTCGGTAAGTAGTGCCTATTCGGACATCGTGAAATAGGCCCTATGAGTAACAAATTAAGTTATCAATTAGTCTCCCTCAGTTTTACGTAAAATCCAATGTTTACAGCTTTTATTAAACGTAGATTTTACACCAAATATATGAATACAAAAATTCGCAACAACGACTATTTAAAATAAAAACGAATAGTAACAGTTACTAACGCTTCAATGGTCCCCGAGGGTTGTCAGCGGGTAGCACGTAGGCTAATAGCGCCGTGCCCCCACGTCGCCTGCATCGACAGCGTCGACTATTTTGTTCAGTTGTTCCAGGATCCCGTGATTTACAGTCCGCACATTTTGTTCGTGGGGCTATTGGGGTCAATGGCACCAGATTCTGGGAGGTTGATCGACGGTTTGCGTTTTGTGAATGGATTTTGGACGATAGATGTTTTAGATTTAGAGTGACGTGTTTATGTTTATTTCTCTGTTATTCTGTGGGTTTCGCTAGAATACATAATGAAATACATAATGTTTTCTTCTGAGGTTATTGTTGCCGCGTTGATCCCGGTGTGTATTTTTTTTTTGTTAGAATTTATTTGTGGTTTGCGCTAACAACATTCAAATTCAGTGTTTATCACTTGGTGAGCAAGTTTTACATTTTTATTAGATCTGTGACCTGTGTTATGCATTAGGTACAAGGTTATAATATTCCAAACGTTCCTTTTCAAGTAACTCCACTACCGCTTTCAAGCACAGAAAAACATGTTTTTCTTCAACTTTGTTATTGAACGATGTTCTCAAAATATTTTCCGTTCATCGCAAACCGGGATATTATCAAAACTTGTTTATAACGGTCGCTTTAATACACGAACGTCACCCAAAAGTTTACCCGTTTGCACAGTGACTTAACACGCAAAATTATGCTCAATAATCCTCTATCAAAGTCACATAGTTACTATGTAAGTGCTATAGTATAATGTTAAGTTCATAAAGACGATAGTGCCGTACGTGGTTTGGAGAAGTTTGGTGAGACGTGACTATATTATAATACGTTCCATCCATACACGAACTTTGTGTGCTCCAGAAAGTATTATATTTGTTTTGCTTATAACTTTTATTATAAGAGCAAGTTTTGTTATTCGTCGCAGGCGAATATTTTCGATCTACAAAAGTTTTCGTTAAACCGCCCTGGATTTATCCGGTAGTGATTTCGCGGTTCAACTGCGGGTAAAATACGCTTTACTACCTCTTAGAATTTTCACCCCTGTTTATTTTATAAACTATTCATTAATGATAGTGACAGATTAAATTATTTCAATTAAGAAGACACGCTAGGCCGACCAAATAAAATAGGATAAGGGCAGAAAGATGACGAGAAAACGTACGAGTACCTACCTATAAACGAATACTGTATAATACCAGTTACCTAACAAAAATCCTAATATTTATATGCAAAAGAAATCCTAAAATATGATAACAAGAAGACCCTTGCATATATCATAAAGGATATTACATGCCAAGAGTATTCTGAGCCTATACTATTTTTCTCAATTTACGAGATATTCTGGGAGTTCGCGAATAAGTAAATAAGCATCCCTTTCATATAAACGTTCGCTTTATTGTATTGTACTGTAGTCGGGCTTAGCTAAATTTATTGATAACGGATTCTGTAGGTATATTATTCACAATATCACAAGTTTCATGTACCTTCATGTTTTGTCATCTGTCAGTTTTAGTTTAGTCTGCGCGCGACTGCTAGTCACCGCCTGAGGTATGTGAGCGTTGAGATGGGGGAGGGCGCTATTGACAATATTGGCAGACTGAGGTAGCTTGGTCTGTGCCTACCTCTCTTGTCTCACCGCTCAGCAAACTTAGTTAGCTTGGTCTGTGTCTAATTCCCCGTCTCACTGCTCAGCAAACTGAGTTAGCTTGGTTTGCGTCTACCTCTCCCGTCTCACCGCTCAGCAAACTGAGTTAGCTTGGTCTGTACCTACCTTCTCCGTCTCACCGCTCAGCAGACTGAGTTAGCTTGGTTTGTGTCTACCTCCCCCGTCTCATCGCTCAGCAAACTGAGTTAGCTTGGTTTGCGTCTACCTCCCCCGTCTCACCACTCAGCAAACTGAGTTAGCTTGGTTTGCGTCTACCTCCCCCGTCTCACCACTCAGCAGATTGATTTAGCTTGGTCTGTGTCTAATTCCCCGTCTCACTGCTCAGCAAACTGAGTTAGCTTGGTTTGCGTTGAGATGGGGGAGGGCGCTATTGACAATATTGGCAGACTGAGGTAGCTTGGTCTGTGCCTACCTCTCCTGTCTCACCGCTCAGCAAACTTAGTTAGGTTGGTCTGTGTCTAATTCCCCGTCTCACTGCTCAGCAAACTGAGTTAGCTTGGTTTGCGTCTACCTCTCCCGTCTCACCGCTCAGCAAACTGAGTTAGCTTGGTCTGTATCTACCTCCTCCGTCTCACCGCTCAGCTGACTAAGTTAGCTTGGTTTGTGTCTACCTCCCCCGTCTCATCGCTCAGCAAACTGAGTTAGCTTGGTTTGCGTCTACCTCCCCCGTTTCACCGCTCAGCAAACTGAGTTAGCTTGGTTTGCGTCTACCTCCCCCGTTTCACCGCTCAGCAAACTGAGTTAGCTTGGTTTGCGTCTACCTCCCCCGTTTCACCGCTCAGCAAACTGAGTTAGCTTGGTTTGCGTCTACCTCCCCCGTCTCACCACTCAGCAAACTGAGTTAGCTTGGTTTGCGTCTAATTCCCCGTCTCACTGCTCAGCAAACTGAGTTAGCTTGGTTTGCGTCTACCTCCCCCGTTCCACCGCTCAGCAAACTGAGTTAGCTTGGTTTGCGTCTACCTCCCCCGTCTCACCACTCAGCAGACTGATTTTGCTTGGTCTGTGTCTAATTCCCCGTCTCACCGCTCAGCAGACTGAGTTAGCTTGGTTTGTGTCTACCTCCCCCGTCTCATCGCTCAGCAAACTGAGTTAGCTTGGTTTGCGTCTACCTCCCCCGTCTCACCACTCAGCAGACTGATTTAGCTTGGTCTGTGTCTAATTCCCCGTCTCACCGCTCAGCAGACTGAGTTAGCTTGGTTTGCGTCTACCTCCCCCGTTTCACCGCTCAGCAAACTGAGTTAGCTTGGTCTGCGACTACCTCCCCCGTCTCACCGCTTAGGGAACTGAGTTAGTTTAGTCTGCGTCAACCTCCCCTGTCTCACCCCTCAGCAGACTGAGTTAGCTTGGTCTGTGTCAACCTCCCCCGTCTCAGCGCTCCCATTCCTAAAGCGGTGACGAAAGAGTATTCTATCTATCTATCTTATGAACAAGTCAAGTTTTTGTTTACACGTAAACTAACCATGTTTTCTAAAAAAAACATTTATCTACTACCTTACCCAACTTCTTCTACAGAAATAGTTCATACCTAATTTCACTGTAACTTCACTACTTTTGATGTTTTACCTAGACAAAAAAAAACTAACAAAATTTAGCATTCCACAAGAAACCTGGGACATGACTAAGCAAACATTCTTCATTAATAATATACTGTCTGTTTACTTCTGATTTTATACGAAAACATCAAATCCCTGCTTTTTTTCTCAAGCTCATGGGAATTGAGACATGATGGGACCTACTTCCGTTCAACTTTTTATACGTCTGTCGACGAAAATAAATTTATAAGGCATTATTTCACGTTCATAATTAATTATCTTTACTGAAATAACAAACCTTTGTGTATATTAGGTACCGACCTAAAATTGTTTTTCTGAATTTAATTTTACTTAGCACGAGTATCTGTTTTTTTTACTTTATTAGCTAATGTTTAATTAAAATTTGCTAAGACGCGTTCATTAATTGTTTAAAACAATGTAATTTACGTGATTTTTCAAGCGAAGCGTGGCTGCTAATTACAAAGAACATTGTAGGAAAATGTTTATGAGATGTTATTTAATAATTACTAAACAATTTTCACTTCTTATTTAACCAATTTTATAAACCCTGTCACTTATAAAGTTACTCTTAACACTGGCACTACCATTTTAAGTCACCATTTATATCTCCTAAACTATCTTTAGGAAATAGCCACATACCCATAGTGCCATAGCACTATAAATATGCACACTAATTTTATTAACACTTATGCCTTGATCACACGTACCGAGTAGATGGGTGAAACAGTGATTTCGGCCGAGTATTGGGTACATGTAAACACATCACTGAGTACATTATAGGGTGAGAGAGTTCCAGTTCCTGTTCTATTTACTAGGCCGAGTGCCCACCACCGCGTTTCCCCGAACTGACTTGCTTGCCCACTTGGCAGGTATAAACATGCACTCGGCGCGTACTCGCCACGTATAATTTTTAATTATCTTTTTACGATCCATTGTCTCGCTAGTCTGCAGCGTCGAAACTGAACTGACTGACTGACTCGGTGAACAGTTAAAAAAAAACGTGTAAACACCTACTCGTCCACACAACTGTCAGCCTAGTATAATTTTGCTGTCTCGTCCATCTAATCGGTACGTGTGATCAAGGTATTAAACCATATCACATGATTAACAAAAGAAGATCAGCTACTTATTTCTCCTTTTCTTCCCCAGTGCCTCCAAACATAGTTGACGAAGGCACAAGCGGAGACCTGATCTCCCGCGAAGGTCAAGACGTCAGCCTGTCCTGCAGAGCTGAAGGTAGACCTCTTCCGAGGATCCTCTGGCGAAGAGAGGACGGAGCCAACATACAGTTGCGGAATGAAGCTGGAGAGCTTCGGAAAGGTAAGGCTGCCAAATTCTTTACTGGAGTCTGTTTTTCGATTTTATTCTAGGACTAATTTAATAGCGAAAAACATGTTTTCTCTGCTTAAGTAATTTATCGTTACTTAAGAGAAAATGATCATTATTTACAAAATTCATCAATAAATATGAAGTCAGTCAGTGATTTACACTGACTGACTCATCAACACCCAGCTATAATTAGCCAGAAAGCTGAAATTTTGAACATAGTTTCACTATAAATGATGTAGAAAAAGCCGGGTTTTTGAAAATTTCCACGGGATAGGGGAATATAGGGTGGATGAAGTTGCTGGCAAGTACAAGTCTTCAATATTAGGTATCTATAAAAAACTTGTGCTGTACAAAGTTCACATTCGCAGAGTTCAGAGTTCCTAGAAAGATATTTCTAAAGCCGAATTTACATTACGAAACTAGTTGCGCAAACTTAGTTATTCATTGAAAGTTTCACGTGTAAATAGATAATTGTTTACTCGTGAAAATATCAATGAATAACTTCGGCTGAAGTTTAATGGCGTCACAAAAATAAAATAATAAACAAATGCAAGCAGAAATAACAACTCCTCACTAAGAATTTAAATGGTTTAAAAACAAATTCTGGGACAGCTGTCCTGTTTCGCAAACTTTACGAAACTACCCCCACTTACTAATTGTTATACTATTACTATGTACAATTTATTTATACATTTATTTGATATGCTTTAGTATGATTATTATACTTCTGTAATACGTGGAAGATGTCGGTAAACCATTATATTGTTAGGCCTTCTATTTTCTATCACGCTCGACTCCATTTTATTTAATTACATACAAAATTCATCAGTCTGCAATCCTTAAATAAATGTGAAGTCCTTTCGGTACAGTTTTAGTAAGTTTATTAGTTAACGTAAATAATAAGTTCAAATAAGTAAGATTGAAACGCAAACGGTTCGCCACAAGTTCATGCATCACGTATCTATGCGTCGTAGTGAGTTCTTTCATTGCGTCAAATACGTTGTTGCATTGCAACGCACTTTTGAGCGTTACCCTTTGCAAAAGCAAAGACAGGGTTACATATTTTTATATTTCCAGTTTGATATTAAACAAAAGTCAACTTGAACTACTTAACTAAAAATGTCTATGGCACAAAATCACAATTTATTTGTGTAAAAGCTAACTTAATAACACAAAACATTAATAAAAAACTTTCCCCATCAGTTCTTGTGTTCAAAACACCGTTAAATTCATACTAATTTATTGTATTTGTACATTATGCTAACCGCAAGCCTACCCGAAAATGTACTTGCGAAAACAGTAATAAACCATTCCGTTGTTAGAGTTACGGTTATTGGTAACTTTATGAAATAACAAAAACTTTTTGGGATCGAGAATAAAGGTTTCGAATAAAAAAAAAAAAATAGGAATTAACAATACCAATACTTTTAGTTTATTTAGGTTACAAAAAAAACACAAAAAAAACAAGAGAACATCGTACAATACGGCAGATTTATCATGGCCGGTCTGAACACAGGCTCTCCGAACTTTCGCGCATGTTCTGTCATTCACATGCTCACCGCTCGCATCATGTCACCATTTGGTTTCTAAAAAATGTTACTGCGCAGCCGTTTGCACAAAGTTCGGAACGGCAATAGTTCATCAGCTGTATTGTATTTTGGTTTGAAATTCAAGATCAAGGTTAGGTCAGGTTAAACGTAGTTATTTTAAATATTTACACTATGTAATTTTATATCTTATTAAGAAATCTTGGACATTTAAGATAAATTAAAGCTCTTCTACAGTTTAGTTTTTCACCTCATCTACCCATCATCGATCTACCTACTGACATTATTTTGGAACTACAACGGACCGTTAATTTATCAAAACTCTAATTAGGATTCTTAGTACACACTTAGAATCCTAATTACAGTTTTAATAAAACTAATTTTTAATCTTATTGCATAAGTTTTCAATAGTATTTTTTAAAAATGTCTCGCGGCGCAGTGCGCTACCTTAAAAAGTGCACGCAGCGTCGCTTCGCGTCACGTCGCAGTGTGAACTGACCCATACTGAAATTATACAGGGTGCATAAGATATAGATGCGCAGTTGTTTTTTTAATAACCGAAGAAAAGTTGCAACGGTGGTGGGTCTAGAATAAAGTACTGAATCTTATTAATGGTAACAATTTTCTTCCGATATCCCTTGCATAGCCTTAAGTATGTGCGCGGCGAGACGCACTGCAGCCCGTTCATTCGTCAACGCTCACAGCGTCCCGCGGCTCATTCGTCAACGCTGCCCCCCGCCTCGCCGCTCATTCCTTAGGCGCGGTACAGCGGGCTCGGTCAAACTATATCACAAGGCTATTCACAGCCTTCAAGTTACATTTAATATAACACTAAGGACGAATAAATAAACCCTTCTACTTTCGACTATAAAGAATTCTCCGCCGCCGTAATATCCAAAGGAATGATAGTCCTAAAAAGATAGAAAAGCAAAAAGTGATGTGACACGAATGTGAGAAAAATCGCAATATCATTTAGTCACCACAGTGAGGAAAGTTTTTCCCCCGTCACAGATGCATGTGATAAACGACCGCCCTCTCAAGATTTGCTCGAGTGTCACTTCAATACGCTTACTTCCATTATGATACTGTCTGGGACTTCGCTTATGATATTTGCGGGTCTTAGATTCCTTTTTTAGATTTCATATTAAGGGTTCCTATTTTATTCGGCTTTTGCTGTATAAAAACTTACTCAAAGGTCTAAGGTTCAGAGCGATAAATTTGTCTATGCAAGCTTATCGCCTACTAGAGGCCGTTTGCATGCAAGCGTTTACTGTTTTATCGATTATATTTATTGTCGTTTCGAGTATACACTGGCGCTTGTTCATAAGACAGTATAAGAGTTTAAGAGTAAGACTTTTTTATTTATAATTTTGTTAACTTTCACTTCACAGCAAACTGATTAGCAGCAGTTCCATCAATGCTAAGAAACTGATTCTGCCGTGAAGTACACGCTGGCCTGCACGGTGACCAGCCATTATAATTCTTTTCAATTCTGTTACATATTTTGTATGAGTAAACTACGAAAGCAAGAAAATCTGTAGAAAAGTTGTTTATTTTAATAAATTCAGTTCTAATGGAACTATGTCTATAAATTAAGTAAGAATTTACTTCCCTAGGTTTTCCTCTCACAATAGAACTCGCTTCACTTAATAAAATCTTAAATTGTTACGAACCTGTAAATACCAACGGGCGTTTTCATAATATTTTGTCTACGGAAAATACATTTTATTTACTGACAAAGGAAAAATGAAAGAAAATTAATTCGGACGTTACTACAAATAATAAAAATGGACGTAATATTGTGCTTCAAATCAAATTAAAATGAAAAATACCTAATAAATAAATGAAAATGGAGTAATAAATCAAAATTATTAACAGAAAGGAAATACCATTGACAATATGAGCAAAATTTCCCGAATATTCCATTGAATTTGGAAATGAATAGAGATCTTTTATCAAAGTTAGCTCCATTACCCATTACATTAATTTACTAACCATTTAATTAGTTGAAACGGAGACTCCGTTTGGACATGATTTTAGAAATGCGCAGTCGAAAGTTTACCAACACGTAGCAGAATTTAAATTTATATGGATGTTTTACGATTTTCTAGGTTGATTATACTAAAGGTACTATTCCGTACCCAACCGTAGGAGGCAACTGCAAGTGACGTGTCGCCGACACACGACTGGTTTTTGCGAGCGACAGGCGACACGTGTAGCCCGACCGCAGACAAGTAGTGCACCCAACGCTCGAGCGATAACACGTTTTTCTATCTACCGACTAGAATACGGGCTGTTGCCGCCTGCAGTCGGGTTCAAAATCATGACTGCAGCGACGTGATGCCGCGACGTGTCACCGCGACATGACTCTCTAGTTCAGAGAGTGGGCCGTAATCCACCACATTTCATCATCACTGCTCTCAAAACGGTGAAGGAAAACATCGTGAGGAAAACGGCATGTCTTAGAAACACAAATTTGAAGACATGTGACATCTACCAACCCGTACTGGGCCCACTATTTTATACCACAATTTATTTCAAAGTTTAAAAAAGCTTTAAAACTCATAATATCCAAGCCTTAATTACTGTTATTTTTGTCTGTTGTCTTTTATGGTTATTTTTATTATATTATTTTTAATGTTTTTATTATTAGGCAATTTGATTTGTGTTTCATTTTGTTTCTTTCTATGATTTCGTCTTGTATATGTTGATTTGTTTTATTATTATTTTTATTTTCACTTTGTTAAACTTAATATAAAACCTAAACCTAACCTAGATTATGAAATAATGATGTGGTGTTCTTTAATTAGAAGCGCACACTGTGTTTGTCTCTGTTCTTAGATTGTAGACTTGCATGCATTTGTGTAGCTTCTGTTGGAGATCCAATAAATAAATAAATAAATAAATTATTCTGACACTTTGCCCAGCAGTAAGACAGTATAAAGGCTAGAACAAAAATATAAGATCATTACGTTATATTTTCGAGTCTTCTATCGAAGACTCTGCTTACTGCACTCTGCTACTGCTTAGGTTAAAACATAAATCTCTAATCTCTCATTTATGTTTTTATGTAGTTTAAAAATAAGCACTTACATTTTTGCAATATACAACTCCCTTAACATCCTTATTTTGCAAGTATTAACTTAATTTACAGTTTATTTATACCAAAAATAATTAAAGTTTAAGGTGGATATTAATAAACCATTACAAAGACGCCAGTTGTTTGCAGTAAAAACGCCATCAGACAAAGTAGGGCTGGAGGAGCTGATAAACTGCAGCACTTCCAAACAAGTAACACGATTGAAGCAATTAAGGTTGTTCTTTCAAAAAGTTAAAATGGCTTCTTTTTTAAGCCAAGAGTCTTAACTTGCTTCGACGAGGTAGAATAGATACTTACTAAAGAATTTGAAATAGACTACTTTTCTAACCTTGAAACTGGAAAAGGACCTAAATCAACAATTGAGACGTAGGTCTATTCCGATTACGTACAATTTTTTATATATTATTTTATTTTTGTAAAGAAAACTGTAGTCAGGGCAAAATTAATTATATGAACAAAAGAAACTAAAAATAACAAATCAAAACTCTTGTGTGTATTTTTAACTACGGGTCTTATAAACAAATAAAAAATTGCTTGAATGTGATCTACCGCTTTGCTTCAGAATTTTAGCTATATTATTTTTTAAAGTATTTCGGCTAAGAAATAGTAGGTATGTCGGTACTTCTGTTCCAAAAGTGTAAACAAAACCTGTTCAGGTCAAATTCTTACCCAATCAATCACTAAGGGCATTCATAATAGTAACATTGCAAACATTTTATTTAAACTTTATGAAATTGTAATTAAATTTTTCAATTATTAACCTCAATTGTTAAATAATTTAAAAATAGCATTTCGGGTTTATTAGAAGTACTAGTATTCAAATAATCAAATCAAAGAACTACGTTCGTGCTGTTTCCTACACCTATACCAGTTTTGAACGGCAACAAACTTGCCCGTATTGTGTAACAATTTGTACGTCATGTTATTTAGACGGTACCAGTCAATTTTTGCTTCAATTTTATGGTATGCTTGCACCGTGCAAATGGGCCTTTGCACAGAACGCACGGTGCGGTATGCCAGTTTTTGTTTTGTTTTCTCGACAAAATTGAACGTATAAAAAACATTCAATTTTGTATCTACACAGCAGTCCGAACAAACTAAAAAACCATACGCTCGGATTTTGAAGCTCCAAAAACCTGAGAAATTCTAAAGAAAATCAGGAATTTCGATTTTTTTAGCTTTAATATTTGAGCTGAGATTACGCCAAAAGTTTAATATTAATTGCAGCATTTAGAATACAAGGCCTAACTGCTTAGAGCAAGGAGCCATAATACCTACGCCTTAAGCATAAGTACTATCATTATCATAAATCAAATCCCAGTGGGACTGAGATGGCGAGAATTTATAACCCTTGTCACGCCGGCTATCTTTGATGATTAAATGGAATTTATGACTGTCAGGATACACGCCGTGGCACCTGTGGTGTTCATTTTATCTGTGAAGACACTCATCCTATAAGGTGATCTTTCAGACGGAATAATGACTCCATAGAACGTCTTGTCATGCAGGGCAGAGTAGAGGGTAATAGCTCACGCGGGAGGTCACTGATGTGGTAGACAGACCAAATGCTGTCTAATGTTAACATTGTTAATTCATTTGAATAAATAAATTAAATTTTAAAAATAAGTAAAAACGAGGCAGAGGAGAGGAGACCCTGCTAATATTCATTAGCAGGGTCTCATCTGGTTTTGTTCGTTGTGTCAGCACCAGACTAACAACGAACAAAACCGAAAGGAGAGAGATAGTCAGGCGAATTTCGACGACAACTGTGATTGGACACACTTCATAGTGATCATGTGACTGCTCTGCCAAGAACGAAGCGAAGCAGAAAAAGAGGTGTTGTGGTAAGGAGAAGTATTGAGATAGGATGATCGAATCGTTGGACTAGACGCATTAGACAGATTAGAGTTTGACTTCAAAGGTCAATCGACGGAGGCTGACATGAGACAAAAGCATGCTGTTTTCTGCGCAACAGATGATGAGGTGACCCCATAATTTCAGCGGCGAAGAAAGCCAGGAGAGAATTACACGAATAAACCCAGCCCTGCAGACTTCTTGGACGATGATTCTTGTAGAACCAATATTATGTAGTTTTATTTACGAAATAACTTTTTGATCTACTCTGGCAGACCCTTTTCGATTTCTCCTCGAAAAAAGGATATAAAAGTGATTGATATTGATAGATGATCGGAGTAAGTTCCGAAATAATATTATAACCCTAGAGACTTTAAATAAGTAGTCTACTTAGTTGAATCATAAAATTATAATAAATACCTCCCTTTTTATGTCAACACCTACAGACACAGGACATGAAGTAGTCACGTTCGAAAAATTAGGCAAATACGTTCAGAAATATTTTTCATCTTGATATACATAAGTGGATCAACTTTCTTTCTTCAAGATAAAAATTTTATATTCTTCACGTTCCCATTACATGCTTCGTTTACATTATTATATTTATAATGTTCTATCCGATAAGATATTATTATCCTGTCTTTTCCCTCGCTGAATCCTTAATTCTACAAAAATGTATTATGTGCCTAATTCTTACCATTTTTCTTTTGTTCTCGTAGTTACTTACGCACCTAACTAATAATGTCAAGGACCTAAAACATATACGTACATATAGTTTGATATATATCAAATCATTTCATGTGTAGTGACCTGATAATCTTCTGGTAATCGGATTATTAATTCTAATTACATTTAAATTGAGAATTAATTATATTCGTTTAAATTTCATTTCTGGAGGTTTCGGGTTCCTAAACCTCAAATGATCGTCCTGTTCACCTGCATGCATTCAGCTCCTCAACCACTTTGTTGACAGGCATTTTTACCACACTATGAACACTATTTGTAGAAATATAGTTTGTTTCTTATAGAAAAAGAAGAATTAGCACGTTACCTATCATATGCATTATTTGAGGTGGTTTTTTTCAAACCTGACAATTCCACTGTGTTCTATGTTAACGGGTTTAATTTCCGCACTTAGTCCTTCGAATGGACCATTGTGCGTGGGCCATGGCGGCCTTTTGGGGGGTTATTCCAACCAGCCCACCTCCCTCCAGAAGTTAATTAAAACTCCTGGTCTGTTTAGAACGTCTGTGAAAGATCTGGGCGACCCGAGGGTTTGTTTTCTAATCTGGGTGACGCCTATGCATTCAAAGAGCACGTGCGCGACGGTTTCCTCTATGCACGCCCTGCACAGAGGACTGTCCGTTATGCCAATTGTGTGGAAGTGTTTGTTGAGCGAGCAGTGTCCCGTGATGGTCCCCGTCACCAGACGCAGGCCGTTCCTGTCCAGGCGTAGTAAACGTCTGGTTAGTCCGCTATCCAAGGATGGCATAGCTTCCTTGGACTGTCTGCAGCCTGGTGTCGAGGTCCACCAATACTCCGCTTGTGTATGGGTGAACTCCTGTAGCCACCTGCGTATTTGGTTGAAGGGGATATACGATAGGCTCGGGTCCACAGACTGCTGTGCTGGATCCTCGTCTAGCAAGCTCGTCTGCTGCGTCGTTGCCTAGCGATCCGCTGTGTCCTTTTATCCATTGCAGTGTCACCGTGTTGCGGCTAGATAACGTTATTTTTTCTAGGGCATTGTGACATTCTAGTGTCAGCTTTGAGGTTATACATTTTTTCTGTAAGGATTGGAGAACTGAGGCGCTGTCGGAGAGTATACGTATATGTGTATCCGTAACTCTCCTGGCTTTTAGGGCATGGGCCGCTTGTATGATGCCTACACACTCCGCCTGATAGACGGTGTTGAACATTCCCAGCGGGCTGGATATATTTATATTAAAGTCGTGTGAGAAGACTCCGACTCCAGTGCCGGAGTCGGTCTTGTATATACTCTCATCTCTTTCGGGCCTAAGTAGTCACACTGTTCTTCTGTAAGTACAATGGTGTAGTGTCTTTGAAAATTGTGTGTTTTCGGGGCTTTATCACAAGGTGATGCCATCATTGGTCGACGTTTGATCGCATTTTCCTTTATGCATGTGTGCTTAACTCTGGAGTCATTGCTTAGGGAACAATTCCACTATTTATAATTTTTTTAAATTTGAGTAAATAGTTTTTTAGGAATGCAGTTATGTATTTTAATCCTATATTTTGTTGAATTATTATATACAACCAGAATAGCCATTGTTTTGACCAAGTTTAAAAAATCAAGCAATAATCTATTTTGAATAAATTAAAAATTTTAAATGGAATAATCTTGTTTTGATTCAGCTTTATTGAAATAATCATGTTTTGCTAAGTGCTCTAGAGGAATAATTTCAAGCCACCCCATTTTTTTTCAAGCCACACCATTCCAAGCTTTTTCAAACACAATTTCAAGCCACGTCTTAAAAATAAAAACTCTACACTGAAGAAATGTATCTATGAACTTTGAAACTTTTACTGACTGAAAAATATAGGGAATAAGTGGATAACATTACTTTTTTTCTGCTGGATCCATCATGTTTTGGCTAAGTTTTGTTTTTGCTGCATGGAAATTTCAATGTTACAAAAAAAAAAAGTGTTCGGTCAAAAGTCCTCATTTATTAATAATTATGATTTATACAAATACACGACCTTTCCATGTATTTCTCTGTTCCTTTCTAATAAATCCGTAAACACACAACACTCAGACTATTTATTTAATATTCTACAAACATTTAACTTCTTACTCTCAGAGAAGTTTCGAACATATTTCAGTGCTCATAGTTACGAGTGGGCAGAACTTTAACTTCCTAAAGTGACCGATTTAAAGTTTTCGCGGACCAACTTTTCATTATATTAATGTTTGTCTTCCTCATATTATATTATTATACTGTAAGTTTCTGTGCTTCTTCTTGTTTTACAAAAGAAGCGCCTTCAAACTACATAGCTTTTACACGCCTTTTATTTTTATTTCCTTATTTGCGAATTTAAGTCCAGAAATATATTCGTAAAATATGACTGTTAAAAGAAATCCGGTCAAGTGCATGTCAGACTCCCCCGTGATGGATTCTGTACCTAACGTATTAAGATCGAGCAAAAAACACCGAAAAGAACACGTTTCTTGTGTATTTATTCCTTACTTTTTTTTTATAAACGAATAGAAATACACAATCTGTGCAACTGTCTACCCATTACGGTTCATTCGATACAGCCCGCTGACGGACGGACCGACGCGGCGACGACGGCCAGACAGCGGGGGCTTAGTAATAGGGTTCCGTTTCGGCACCTTTCAGGTACGGAACCTTAAAAGAGAAAGAAAAACATTAGGATTTTGTGTGTTCAGCTTTGTGTAAAATCAAGAAGCAAGCAAATTTATTTTGTGTTAAAAAACACCATAACTCGTTTCATGTCTTCAAAGAGGACTAATACTTGTTTCTTAGGTACGTACAGCACAAAATTAAATGCAAAAGAAGTAATAGTATTTTTTTAGGATACTGTAAAACATACCACCCACACACGGATTGCATAATAATATCAAAGAATCCTAAAGTCAGAATTAATCCCTACATAATTATAATTTATAATCTTCCTCCTCAAAGAGCCGTGAATGATATAGCCCGGACACAGAGTAGTATCTTCAGAAAATCGGTTCCATACATCGAGCGAAAATAGGCGTGCGCACACGTACGTATGGCGATCTCAAGCTATCTCAAAGTGGGTTTAGACGAAACCATCACAGAAACAGAACAAGAAAATGAACATTATTTACTCGATATTTTAGTATGGATAGAATAACGAAAGAATGATCTATCTCTGTTTTATACAAAAAGAATATGGTAAAGTGGGTATAGAATGAAGATTCGTTTAGTCTGTGGTAGCATCTACATCGCCGAACTACGCGTCACGTCACACGTCACGTCAAATCCTGCATCGCACAAGCAGGTTTTTTTACACCCTGTTCCTCATACCTTTATAAGTCTAAAACGATCTTCAAACTACGAAAGCCAGTTGCGAGTGCGCTCGTTTTCACTCGTTTTATGCAGCCGACCCTCTGTACTCTGTGGCCCGGTTTCGATTTGCAGCGTCAACGAAGCGCATCTCTTTGTGTTCGCCGCTATTACTTTAATTTCTCTTTGTCAGCAGAGTCGGTGTCTCATTTCCGAGTGTGTTTTGTTGGCCTCTCTTATTGCCATTTATTTTTGTCAAATAAAATGCAGTTGAGATTTTTTTTTTCGAGTTACTTTTTATGATGGGATTATGTGGAAATGGACATATGTTATCACATACAGATGAAATCTGATCTGTTTAA
The DNA here is from genome assembly GCA_948150665.1 of Conistra vaccinii. NCBI lineage: Eukaryota > Metazoa > Arthropoda > Insecta > Lepidoptera > Noctuidae > Conistra > Conistra vaccinii. The sequence goes on along the minus strand of OX411334.1, from coordinate 9,632,163 downwards.
TATCCTTATTATGAAAGTGAATTATTTTGACGTGGAATTAGCTTCTTCATCTACACATTGAAATGCAAACAAAACAGATATAATTGTGGCATACCAGTAAACAGCAAACCTGTAGTTAATCCTGACTAATCATAACATTTTCCTTTCCCTAACGAAGAATAGGTACTTATAAGGTATTCCTACCGCGACTTTATTTTGTTACGCATTTAACATTTAGGTATAAAACTTTTTTTTTTCAACAACAAACATTTAATCGACAAAAAAACGACTACTTAGTATAACATAATTTAAGTATCCTCCTAAGCAACCTTATTTGTTTGAAGAAGGTTGCTTAGGAGGTTAAATGGCGTCATGTCCTTTAGAACCTGTTAATCAAAGCGAGAGTATCAACCATATATGATTGCCTTAATTTATATTTTTGTTCGCAGTGGACATGTTCATGGGCCCTAGCCTGAACCTGACGAAGGTGGAACGTCGGCAGATGGGCGCGTACCTCTGCATCGCGTCCAATGACGTCCCGCCCTCAGTCAGCAAGAGGATAATGCTTAGCGTTACTTGTAAGTAATACATTTGATATCACATAATATAAGGCTCACTTGAACCACAAATCGCTAAATGCGTGCTCTGTTATCTTCAAAAGATTTACAGAAACAGAACGATGTTTAATGAAAATTGTTAAGCGTTTTAAAACGTATTACGCCGGACCGCAAGATGTAAAAAATACAGAATATCTCAGAATGAGTGTAAAAGCATTAGAGAGTAGTGGTGGCCCGGTGGTAACAGCCCCGGCTTACGAGTTGTAGGTCGTGGGTTCGAACCCAAGCAGGCGCTTTACTTTGTGTAAATAATTTCATCACCACTGCTCTCAAAACGGTGAAGGAAAATATCGTGAGGAAACCGGCATGTCTTAGACCAAACATTCGAAAACATGTGACATCTACCAACCCGCACTGGGCCCACGTAGTAGATTACAGCCCAGGTCTGTGTCCCAGCAGTGGGAACATTAATAGGCTGATTATGAGTGTAAAATCTATGCAGTGGTGGTGCAACGCGTGGCCTATATTCATTCGTATACACAAACATGCGGTTCGGCGCCGATGCAGCTCGAGCGTCATATATATACAGGAAGCCTTAATGTTCAAGATATACCCGGCTTTTATCAGGAAAAGCCGGGTTTCTAACACCAGATCAAAAAAAATTTAGAATGCGGCACAACAAGGACTACCCAGACATACGAGTAGCCATTTCAATTTCAGTGTTCAATAAAGTATAAACCAGTACACGTAGCATAGCCACCGTAGAAACTAAACAAAAATAAAAAAATACAGATTGTAGACAGTTTTCAAAAGAATGAACTAAAAAAAAGAATGAATAGAAATATCACTTTATCTTCGTAGAGAAGAATAGAGGTAGAAGAAGTCATGCTACGCATGCAGCAGTTTAAAGTATCAGCATATTTAATCTGATATTCTAAAGTCCGTTAAAGTCCAGTTAGCTTGTCAGTGATCAATATTTTATTTAGCATCCTGTATAGACGGGAAGCTAAGCTTATTATTCCGTAGTTTCAACGATGCAAAAAGTTGTTAACTGCGTTCATACTGCATCGGCCCAGCTATTCCGCCAATTAGGTCAACTAAATCCTCTGTACGTGATCGTGTTTATTTCAGAAAAAATATAAGAAGGAAAAATAAATTCGATTCTGCTGCTCTGGTGCTATTGACTCTGGTGCTATTGCCTTTTTTCAACCGTTTTACGTTAGCACCCCTGAGTAGCTACAGGAACTTGGAGAAAGCGCCTTTAAACTTATCGCTAAATGTAATGCTTTGGGACCAGACTGATAACCATAGTTTCAAAATATAATGTCTTAATCTAGCGCAGCCAATTCCTTTAAATCAAACTGTGGGATATTGCGGAACACATCTAAACGGCAATGCTTTTCATTTCGACAATTCGACAACATTAATTGCGTTACTTACGTTACTTACGTTGTCGAGTAGGCGATTTTTATTTCACCACCACGGGGTCTTTGTTTTGTTGTGATCGAAAGTGTGTTACGCTATTGAGGTTCTGTTCAACCAAATTGCCATTTTTTCTTCTTCTAGACTATAAGTTATCTTATAAAACACAATAACATTTATATATCTTATTACACTTTTATGTCTTTTTAAATGTAGGTAAATATAATGTAAATATTCTATTAAACACAAACCTTTTCCACAGTTCCTCCTTCAACATTAGTGGCGACCAAGGTGATCGGCGTCCCCACAGGGTCACAAGCAAGGCTGGAGTGCTTCGTAGAAGCCTTCCCTCAAGCTATACACTACTGGCTCAAGAGTGGAGACGAAATGATATTAACTGGGTAAGAACATATTATATACTTTACTTTACTTTGAGCTGCTTACGGTAAACTAGCTTTTCCCGCCTGCGTAGGTGACGGAAAATATTCCATGGAAACGTACTACTGGGATAAAAAGTATCCTATGTCCTAATCCAGATCATGTTTTACCCATGTAACAAAGCGTAAGAAACAAACAACCTCACTTTCGTCTTTATAATATTAGTTAGGATAAGTATACATTTTCGACTTTACATGGTCTCTAGTAAATTTAAAACAGTTAACATAAAGAACATACCGCTAAGCAAATGTGCATAATATTTAAAGCACAAATTACCACTGTAATCATAAGTGTCTAATGTGTAAGTGTAATTTCACTTATGATTACGTCCAGTAAACTTATACGTTCAGTAAACTTATACGTTCAGTAAACTTATACGTTCAGTAAACTTATTATTACGTTCAGTAAGCCTATTACTACGTTCAGTAAACTTATGATTACGTTCAGTAAACCTATTATTACGTTCAGTAAACCTATTACAGTACGACACAACTTAGATGTAGCATCGGCAAAATTCGTAAAACCGATCACCATCCGAACTGAGTGCGCCTTCGAAATCACCAATCACTATTACTGCTTTAGGTGAAAATGATCTTTCGAAAACGCAATAACATATAAAGTCTTATAGGCAAATACATTCGTAAAATTGAAATGAATGAATGAAAATTTTCAAATCTATGCTACATCTAAGTTGTGTCCTACTGTACTACGTTCAGTAAACTTATGGTTACCTTTTTAATACTCAGAGTTGCGCGAGTTAAGTGTGGTAGCCCTACTACAATTAGCTTTGTCAGCAGTGCAGCTTCTTCCAAATCTAGTGAGTAAGTAATTATAATGTAGAACATTGTCGTCACGCCACAATTGTCATGTTAGCATAATTTAGCTATAAGTACCTTGTATCTTTAGGATTAAGATTATTATTATCTTCATCGTGACTCTGTCAGTTAAATAAAGTTATTTTTATAAATCTCCGATTGTCGTTAACTTAATTCGCGCGATTACGGCCATCAGCACATGTGGTAGTACCACAATATCCAATACCTGCCTCTTCAGGTAATTCATGTCGGTCTACAGAGTCATATTCACAAGGTATTTTTCTACACTGTCAAATCAACACCACACCAGTTCCACATTAGATAAGTTTGTCCAAATACCTACTTTCCAGAAAGAAAATGGGTGATTCAACGGGCAAAAATAACACCTGTAGGTTTAACACCTAAAAGAGCCAACATTTGCTAATATCAATCGTACCAGTAAAACTCCCGTTAAAAGTATTAACGAATGCCGCGAACTTCCCGAGAATTCTGCCATTATCTTGTGCCCCCTTCGCACATCTGTTCCTGGCTTTGCTCCGAAATGCCGTTATTGTATATTACGATAATTATTTTTTATTGTACGTTTATTGCACGTATGCAACTATCGATCACTATATCGTTCTTTTTAACCGACTTCAAAAAAAGGAGGAGGTTCTCAGTTCGTCGGAATCTTTTTTTTCACGTTTCCCGTTGTTGTTTGCATACCTTGAAAGTTTCGTTACTTAATAAGGAGCACCTCTGCGTCCTAGTAATAATACGACCATTATTTTCTTCAGATTATTTTATTTTCTCAGTGAATCTTCTATCTATTAGTCACGGTTCTACTTTATTGAAAAGATTTTCTATTTTCCTGTCTGAAATTACAATTATCATTAGGTAACATAGAATCTGTAACTTAAATTTCCCTCGAGCATCAATCAAATACTATAAAACAAAGTGCCCCCGCGTCTGTCTGTCTCTCTGAACGCGATATACTAAAAAATTACCAAACGGAGTTCTAGACGGTTTTCACCAATGAATGGAGTGATTCAAGAGGATGGTTTAAATGAATTGATTGAATTTTATTAAGATTTTGTGTAAATTGGCTGAAATATGACGACGTTTATTGAAGATATAGAAAAAATCATGACGTGGCATGGCGTGCGCCGCGTAAACCACTAGCGTTTTATGAAAACAATGTTACGGAATTATTCTTCTTAAAAGATCTTTTAAACTGTAGCAACTCTAATATGTCTACCTGCATTTTAAATTTCTCTCTGGACCCAATTCTGAAGTCCACGCAAACGAAGTCGCGGACAGAAGCTAGTAAATACTCGTACTAATTAAATAAACGAATTTGAGAATTAAATCAAAATAATTATTATCTTTATCTTTCTCAGCATTCGTGAGATCCTTATTAAATTAGTTAAAACATCTAACGTAAAGTAATTAGACAAATTAGTTCATTATTTTGTGTAATAATCACTGAGTCGGTCTCACTTTTATGACGTCGTTAATTCTCGAAGTCTGCAGACTATCTTTCCATTAGCGTTTTATCTGAAGTGTTTTCTTAATGTTGTTTAGTTGTCATTATTTTTAATGTTTAGGTCGAATAATATATTGATAGATTTAGGGTCGATATTTTTATCTTTAGATAACTTTAATCTAAAAACTTATAAATATAGCGGTTTCACAGCTTTTGTTTAGAAAATATTCGGTCAGACTGTCATATTTATTGATCACATTTAAAATTATTGACTACGGAAAAGTCAGCCCTTTATTGTCAGTCTAGTAGGCAGGTAGGGCCGTGATGAATTCGGTCCTAACAGATTTAGAAACTCAAAACTATGATTGCCGGTTAAAATTTAACCGGACCTTGAATTTGTAGAATAATAATTCCTATGATTTAATCATAGGAATTATTATTCTACAAATTCAAGGTCGCTCAGCGCGCAATGGAGCGGGCTATGCTTGGAGTTTCTTTGAAGGATAAAATCAGAAATGAAATTTTCCGGAAAATAACAGACATAGCTTGCAGAGTGAGCAAGCTGAAGTGGCAGTGGGCTGGTCATGTTTGTCGGAGGACCGATGGCAGGGCAAACGAGTCCTGGAATGGAGACCGCGTATCGGCAAGACTAGCGTGGTACGGCCCCCAGCTAGATGGACCGAAGTGGCTGGGACAATCTGGATGCAGAAGATGGAGAACAGGGTGTTGTTGCGCAGCTTGGGAGAGTCCAGCAATGGACTCCGATGGACTGAGTTAAAGGGTATTATTTGGAAATGAGGTGATAGTGACACATTATACATGCCATTAAAATACCACCACCACCACCACCTACGAGGTGCTATAGGAAGGAAGAGAGGAAAACGATAGCCAATTAATTACCGAGTCTTCATGTCCATTTGATTGTCCTAGGAAATGAATATCATGAGTACTAAGAAGACACTATGTTGTATATGTATATATCGAGTACCTACATAATTATCTTTTGCTCACATAATTGCTTTGAATGTCTTCCAATTAACTACAATTACTACGCAAGTCCGTTATAGGCCGATAATATAATTATAACAGTTAATAATAATTCTTAGCGAGAACTTTATTAATTTTTATGAATGATTCCAGGAATACAGTTTTTTTAAATTAGAATTACGATCAAAAGGTCGCTGTAATTAGGTATATAATTATTGTGATAGTTTTATTGACAACCATTTTTTTACCTAGAATGTTACAGTTTATTCAAATTGCTCTTTGGTAAAAAAGAAAAAGGTCGGTAGAGATTTATGAAAATACCCACTATTTCAGTAATTAATTTCAAGGTCTTATAGATACCTACTTCGAAAAACAAGACGGTATAGTCTTCTGAAAAAATGAAAAACAATTGAAATTGGATTGAATCAACAAAAAACTATATGCATAGTAGAATAGAGAACCTTCTTTCTCCTTGAAAGGTTCAGTAGAAGTAAGCGGTATTTTTTATCGTGTTTTTTTTGTTCCATAATATTAAAAATAACAAATAACTAAAAAATATAGTAACGCACTGATAACGGTGATCGAGTTCAAGGTTACCTAACTATGAAAATCAAAAATATTGTTAACTAGTTTATTTATTTTTATTATATTTGTTTTGTTATGCTCTACACCTACACTGTCCATAACTGTACCTCAGATTTAAGCTTTTGTCATCTTGTTAACATTTACGGAACGCAAATAAAGATATGAATACAATAGTTACGCGCCGTATCCGGGAGTACCACTTTCTGCTTTGTCTTGAACTAACTCAGCAGTGTTTTATTATTACTGTAGTAGGTTTTTTTATTCCTTCTAACTAATACATTTTGTTGCAGTGGCAAACACGAGATATCAGAAGAACGCCTCTCCTCATATCAACTGCGAACGATACTCGTTGTAACGCAATTTGACCCAGAAGATGTTGGTACTTACATCTGCGTCGCTACCAACACTTTGGGGAAAGCCGAGGGCACTTTACGACTTTATGGTAAGTGGTTTTTTAATTCTTACAACGTGGCCACGAGCTACATGCAAGACGCGTCTTGCGACAGTGACTGGGGAGAAACAAATGAAAGTTGTTTAGAGTTGGAGCATACCACGAGTCACTGCGACATGATTTGCGGAGCGATGCGACGGACAGAGACATGTCCACTGGAGCGGAGAGGAGAAGAGCGGAGCTGTGCCAATATTAACCAATGGAATTGCATAAAATCTTCTCTCCGCTTCAGTAGACAGGGATATGCAAACTAGTTTAAAAAATCATACAAAGTCGGGAAACGGAGCGAGGAAGCGGAGTGGCGAAGCAGAGCGGAGAAGCAGAAAAAACCCGGCCGCGGGGTATTGAAGCCCGCTCAAATTACTCGTCGCTTGAACTCGGCCTAGCTCCGCACAGTCCACAACGCCGCTCCGCACTACCTCGCTCTGCATCAATGGACAGACACAGTCCGCAACTCCGCTCCGCATTACTCCCTTCCTCCGCTTCGCTGCCTCGCTCGGCAGCCTAAGGCTACCTGTCCACTGAAGCGGAGAGGAGAGGAGAGGAGCGGAGATGTACCAATATTAGCCAATAGAGTCGCACCTCTGGAGCGGAGTTTAGATTCTATTGGTTAATATTGGCACATATCCGCTCCTCTCCTCTCCGGTCCAGTAGACAGGCATCCTTAAGCTTGGTTTCCTACTACAGTAGTGGCCACCATAAGGCCACAGTAACGGCCGTCAAAAAAATAATGGCTGTGGGGTTTAGGTTTACGGTGTCAAAAAACGCTCTCTAGGGAAACACACTATCTTACTTTCATATATAACGTTTTAGCGACGTCATACGACGGTAAATTGCGGACGCTATTTGGTGGCCATCATAGTCTTAGGAAACCTTTAGGGAAGGGTAGGATATGGATCACAACGGCTAGAATAAATCCTGGAAACGTAAAGATTAAGCTAAGCTAATGTAAGGCACTAATGTGTTACTAGATCATTTAGATAGTTTCGGTTTGTGGATTTTTAAACCAAGAACAGTAATGGCCTGTGTCAGCACTTCAGGACAAGTAACGGTTAATTACTTGGCAGTGTATAGAGTGTCGCTAGCGGCACTCTATCCCTTTTGGATAAAGTGCCGCTAGATACACAATAGTGGCGCTGGCTCGACCCGACTAAAGTGCCGTAAGCTTTGTATTGTCATTGTCACTATCATTTGTTATTATGTTTGATTGTTGGGGTTAGTTCGCTGTAAAACACCTTATTCTCAAAAAATTACTTTCTCTTGTGCCTAAACACACCCTGGCCTGGCTGGTGTGGTCACAGTTCTAACCTAAGCTATCATCCATTTAGCCATTCAGCCATTTTAATTTTCAAAGCCAAAGGGTTATGGCTACACTTAAATTTTGCCGGCTAATAGATGAAAGAAACAATAGCTTCTCCTCAAAATACTCAGTTTTTGATAATTAACCTCAACAATCAAATAAAATAACAAGCGAAAATGACAAGGCAATGCTTAAGGCACTTTAGCCGAGCCGAGGCAGCGCACGCTATACCTATCTAATTACTTTTCTTGCAAGTACTCCAAACAAATTCTGTTCCTTTTTCAATTATTCCCGGATATAGCACCTACTTATCCAGATACTGTGAAATAGGCCCTTCCTGTTAATTGGTACGTATATCAATCCAATGTAAACTGAAAATCATCGCTATTTGCAATGTATTTAAATATATTTTCCATTTCAAGATTCGTAATTTCATCGTTAGGATGACCGGATTGACCGGCATTAGCCCCAGTGGTCGGTCTCAAGAAAGAATTATAACAATCATTATGATACGCAGCCTCATCAGCAACTAAATTATATTCATACTTTATTCGAGCAGTAACAGCTTTTGTTACATCAACAGAAGAGTGTTTAAGTGATTTTCAGAATAGATTCTTTTAATGAAAGTGTAGATACATTACAAATTTTACGACGTAAGCCCAGTGCTCTCTTCTTATCACGCTCTTCATTAGCCTTTTCCCAACTATGTAAGGGTCGCATTCCAGTCTAATCGGATACAGCTGAATACCAGTATTTTACATGGAGCGACTGCCTATCTGACATACACAACCCAGTTACTGGGTAATACGATACGCCTTGGTAAAAATGGTGTCAGACTTTCGGGCTTCTGACGACTCGTAACGACTGTCAAAGATCAACGAATGACAGCCGGCACCAACGGCTTAACGTGCTTTCCGAGGCACGGAGGAGTCTCTGTATGTATAGATGGTCACCCATCCACTGACTAACCCAGGCAAGGTTAACCTGATGGATCGACCCGTGCGGCTCTTATTACTTAGCCACAAGGTCTGCCTTCCGTAAAATAAACAACATTGTTTAAAACCTAAAGCTGATTCAATTACGCGTGCTCGTGTGAGGAGGAACTTACTTCAGATGTACAGTCTCCAAAAGAGTTAAGTATCCAGTTTTGTACTGGTGTGCCCTACAAAACTGGATACATGAACTCTTTTGGAGACTGTACACAATACTGTTGGATCACCTTAAGAGGGTTTATTTTGAAAGTTGGCAACGTCGCAAATAGATGTCAAATATTTCGCTGTTTTTATTAATTTGATAATATTTCTGTATGGAAATAAAAAATGTGGCTAACTAGCGAACTGGAATATTGATTAAGAAATGCAACAAATAATATCGTAACACCGAATAGTTAGTTTTAGATGTAAAAAAAGTATTCGGAAATTTTCCAAATGTCTTTATTACACCTAAAACGGGTACAACAACAAATTCAATGTTATAATTGCAATTCATTATTAATATTCTAGTTAGTTAGTTAGCCACATTTCTTATTTCCATACAGTATTATTTCCAAATTAATCAAAACAGGTAACTATTTGACAGATATTTACGACGTTGCCAACTTTTAGGATGCACCCTCTTAAGGTAAAAAAAAATAAAAAAATCCTCCGTTAGTTAATTTAATAGCAGTCAATGAAACGTTAAACCATTGACCGCAGGACTTTACCGTGCAGTTAACTTTTTAAACGGAATTGTATCGGTAAAAGTTTACCGTGCACGACGCAAACTGACAAAGACTTTGTTCGCGTAGATTAGAAAATAAAAATAATGCTTTTATCCACACTTTAATTCTTTGTGCTATTGGCTGAGTATGTAAGAATCTTCTTGTTCTTTTCGTGTGGTTAGTGACAAACCTGGTGTTAGTGTTTTAAAGCCGCCCATGGGCTTCTGAGTTGGCTTACAATAATGGCACGATATCCCGTGATGTCTATTAACAAGTTGTATTGCGAAAATTGACCTTCGCACTTAAAGTAAATAAACACAGTTCTTATTTACCATTGTCCACCAGATCGCACAGCGATATCACTCGTGTCAACCAATAAAACATCAATTTTGACAGAAATAAAATAGCTTAATTTCTCGCGTTGACTGCCGCTACCAAATAATCTTAACTATAACTAATATAACTATCGTTTGTTTTGACAGAAATAAAAATAACTACTACAACGACTACAACAACAACAACGACTACAACAACAACGACAACGACGACAACTCCAGCGCCGACAACAACGGAGCCGCCTCCACGTAAGTTAGCGAGAGTATTATTGATTTTTCTATGGCCGTGAAATGGACCGTGGTTTGTTGAGTCTTAACTTGAACTATTATATTAATAAGAACCTACCTACCTCCATTTTGACTTCAAATATAACGTGCTAGGTATCCCACGGATGTCCTCGGTTACTTTGGCAGTAATCGTAAGTTCGTCAAGCAATTTAAAACAAATAAGGTTTCGACCAGTCATTCAGCAATTTAGCAATTCACTAACTAAAACAATATTTATATAAATCAAGGTTTGTTTTGTATTCTGTTTTATCTCTACTAAGATTCATATGAAGGTTAGACTAGTTTAAGGTACGATGAGGCTGACATGCCATTGTGGATAAAAGCCTCATACAAAAATTAAGAATAAAAAAATAAAAATAAAAAAGATTCATATAATTTTTATAATATTACAATTGAAATATCATGCAAAAGAGAATGCCACTCACAGAAACGTCATGAAGAAAGACAAATTATGATAATTCCACTCCGATGTGCATTTATTTCTGTCACCGCATTCAAATTGACGATTTTTCACAGTCTCGCTGACGTCATCGAGATGAATCGTGGAAAAAATTCATTTGTCATAATCCATTCAGTAATTTATGAGTCCGATAAGAAAAAACCGCGCGCTGCATGTACCTAAAAGGCGACGCAGCTAAACTTTTTTTTTGTTCGGCTTGTAAGCCCGCTTTGGCTATCGGTGATTTTTCCGAGCAGGCAGGATTTTTAAGCCTGAAAAAGTAAAGTAGTGAGCACTAGATCCGCTATAGTCTTTTGTAAGTTGTCTGCTCAGACCAAATAAAAAACCAAGACATAGCGCTGTCAACAGTGACATGAGGCCTCTAAGCATGTGTGCAGCTAGTGAGGTGTAGTTTGATTGTAATAGGTTTAATATGTGCGTGTGGGCGCGTATGCAGAGAGCGGAGGTGTAGTTTTAGCATGCTCCACTGAAGTCTTGGTTTTTTATTCGGTCTCAGGTTATCTGTAACTGGATTTAAATAGGAAAAGCTACCTGATATGAAATTAAAATCTTTCTAACAAAGCAATAACATAATTACAAGCCAATGTTACAGAAATTCCTTACAGTGCCCATGATCCAGTCAGGTCGAAAGAAAATATTTATATTAGGGAAACTTATGGAAATTATTATTATTATTTCTCAGTAACAGCCCGGACTGTGGCTTTGTGCCCGGTTGATGGCTATAGGCTCGCCCCCTATTACATGGAACTTAAACATAACTGGCTAAATATGAGTGTACACCTCTGCCCAACCCTTCGTGGAAATAAGGCGTCATTTAACGTTTTGTTGTTATGGAATTATTGCCGTAATTAATTCGTAGTACATTATGTTGTAGTTTACTCACCTAAACTAATATAAGAATTATTCGCAGGGTTTGTTGTGCCGCTACAACCAGCTGAGCAAAAGTTCTACACGCCAGATGTCACAACATATGGTAAGTAGCAATAACACTCTCAAAGGACCTAATAATTTCCAAGTCAATGGACAACGTAACGAATCAAAGGAATCGTCTTCTTAATGTCGTCTATAATATTTGTCTTGAAATTGAAAACGACGTTAATGTTCTTGAGTTGTTTATTGAGAAAAATTAAGTTGATTTATATCGTACATCATTTATTAATGGAGCGTAAATTATAATTTAATGTTGGTGAATAAAGTAGAGATCACATCAGAAACTATGTTTGTTTTATAGACACAATGCAGAATGTCATCGAGCAGTCTGTTCTCGACAACAACTGGCTACCGACTGCGGAATCCGCAGCAACAAGCCGCTATCAAGCCTCACTTCCTACTCTCGCGCTGATCTCAGTGCTGCCATATCTAAAATATATATTTTTTTGTAGTTTTAATGTGTTCGTTCTAATTAGCAGGAATTTTAAAATTGTAACACAGGGTGCAAGATGATAAGTTATCTTGTTTACACGGAGAATCAGTGTCAATTTAGTATTATAGGAATGCGTTGGCTACATTATTTATGCAGTTAGTTACATAGTTTTGCTTGGATTTTTAAATGCGAATCGCTAACAAATATAATCGTTGTGCATGCCACTGAATTGTTTAAAGGCAGCCAGAATTATGTGCGTAAACAATTATTACCTATTAAGTAATGTATAATTTTTCCTCAAATTAGTTGAAAGCAGTTTAGTGAATATTTTTTGTCCGGTATTTATTCTTATAAATACAGTTCAATGGTATCTAAATCGATTTAAATGGAAAAAAACGTTTAAAAGAAGTTTCCAAATAATTTGAAAATTTTAACTGCCAAAAACGATGGCTTTGTATTATAAACTAATCTAGCTGAAAACTATGAAAATATTCCGAAGAAATTAATTTAAATATGTTAAATTGTAAGGTTGTGTAAAAACGTTACAAGTGTAAATAGTTATCAGGTTATTAGTGTTTCGAAATTATTGTGATGGAATTATAAGTATATTTAAGTATGAAAAGCCTACCCAAGAATGACTAACTAATAACTACGTTTAACCTGACCTAACCTTGATCTTGAATTTCAAACCAAAATACAATACAGCTGATGAACTATTGCCGTTCCGAACTTTGTGCAAACGGCTGCGCAGTAACATTTTTTAGAAACCAAATGGTGACATGATGCGAGCGGTGAGCATGTGAATGACAGAACATGCGCGAAAGTTCGGAGAGCCTGTGTTCAGACCGGCCATGATAAATCTGCCGTATTGTACGATGTTCTCTTGTTTTTTTTGTGTTTTTTTTGTAACCTAAATAAACTAAAAGTATTGGTATTGTTAATTCCTATTTTTTTTTTTTTATTCGAAACCTTTATTCTCGATCCCAAAAAGTTTTTGTTATTTCATAAAGTTACCAATAACCGTAACTCTAACAACGGAATGGTTTATTACTGTTTTCGCAAGTACATTTTCGGGTAGGCTTGCGGTTAGCATAATGTACAAATACAATAAATTAGTATGAATTTAACGGTGTTTTGAACACAAGAACTGATGGGGAAAGTTTTTTATTAATGTTTTGTGTTATTAAGTTAGCTTTTACACAAATAAATTGTGATTTTGTGCCATAGACATTTTTAGTTAAGTAGTTCAAGTTGACTTTTGTTTAATATCAAACTGGAAATATAAAAATATGTAACCCTGTCTTTGCTTTTGCAAAGGGTAACGCTCAAAAGTGCGTTGCAATGCAACAACGTATTTGACGCAATGAAAGAACTCACTACGACGCATAGATACGTGATGCATGAACTTGTGGCGAACCGTTTGCGTTTCAATCTTACTTATTTGAACTTATTATTTACGTTAACTAATAAACTTACTAAAACTGTACCGAAAGGACTTCACATTTATTTAAGGATTGCAGACTGATGAATTTTGTATGTAATTAAATAAAATGGAGTCGAGCGTGATAGAAAATAGAAGGCCTAACAATATAATGGTTTACCGACATCTTCCACGTATTACAGAAGTATAATAATCATACTAAAGCATATCAAATAAATGTATAAATAAATTGTACATAGTAATAGTATAACAATTAGTAAGTGGGGGTAGTTTCGTAAAGTTTGCGAAACAGGACAGCTGTCCCAGAATTTGTTTTTAAACCATTTAAATTCTTAGTGAGGAGTTGTTATTTCTGCTTGCATTTGTTTATTATTTTATTTTTGTGACGCCATTAAACTTCAGCCGAAGTTATTCATTGATATTTTCACGAGTAAACAATTATCTATTTACACGTGAAACTTTCAATGAATAACTAAGTTTGCGCAACTAGTTTCGTAATGTAAATTCGGCTTTAGAAATAACTGAAAATTTATTTTTGACCGTTTATTGGCCCCAAATTACATAAGCACAGTGTGCACATTGGCAACAAAACGACCCGTACATGAAATACAAAACAGTTTTATTTATCTTGGTTTAAAACAGGATTTTTTTACTTTGACTATGAGATGTTTTGTTGCGAATATGCTTACCATCGTTTCCTTACAGTCAAAATCTGTCTAAAAGACCGTATTTACTCGGTATAAAACTAATCATGAACGGCATGAGCGAAGTTCAAAAGGAGTCTGAGTAGACCTGGACTTGTGTTAAGTATCCCATAAGCCAACTTGTGTATATAAGTAAGTGTAAACTTACTACATAAATACGAAGTTTAAGCCGCACTCTGTTAACTTTACTTATGAGCTCTGAAGACATAAGTTTAACATAATTTGCTTGCGTATTTCTAGTCAAAGGATAATGCTAGTTATATTAACCTTAACTGATTTATTTCCGAGCAAAGGAAACCATACTAAAATGGTGGTAATAGTAAATAAATAAATACTGTTTTTTTATTCAAATAATACCTACCTAGTTTGCTTTCACCGGATTAATAAATACGTAAAATACATATTATAGTAAAGATACGACATATTTACAATTAGTATTATTTATGGTTTTTTCTGTATTAAAATCATATTTTGCTCTCATATTTTTTTCTATCAATAATATAAAACTTTCAAAGAGTTAGTAACCCAATTCAATTTGAAATAACATCAGATAGCAAAATCTAAGGTAACGAAGTCCCGATGGGTTACTAGCCGCAAATATAATTTGGGTCAATAGCAGCGGTCAAAAAGGGACAACACCCTTTATGCAAATTAATATTTATTACACTTTCGTGTACCATAATATTGATATGTACAGTGGCCGGCCGTAAAAATGGGACACCAATTTTTAGAAAAATGTTTGGCTTAGGCGCCATTTACACGGGTGAAATTATCGCAGCGATAGTCATGCCGTGGCATCAAATTCAATAGAATCTGTATGAAGCTCACCTTTGAGGTTCAATGTAAACTAGAGCAGCTAATAACAAACTAAAGATGTGCCCCACGAATGTCAAATGTGACAATCGCTGTGTATGCGTATTCAGTAGACTGAGACGTTTCCTGTCTGAAAAAAAAAATCGCGGGGTCTTCTCTAGTTTACATTAAACCTCAGCTAAGCGCTAGTTTTCATTTTAAATCCATGACTCCGGTTTACAAAAAACAAGAGGTGCATTTAGCAACAACGGAATACAACACTAAATGTTAAATTATGATACCACGGCGATATCATCGCCGCTGGAATTTGATGGCACGGCAAGACTATCACCGCGATTCTCTTGCCCGCGGAGATGGTGCCTTAGTAGAGCGTTGTCTCTGTCACTCATAGTTGTGTGTTAATGGTGTGTCTCTTTCTAAAGCTCGATGTGTCAGTTTTACGTCAAAGTTTGTTTTTTGTTGGAAAATTGCTAAATTATGTTAATATAAGCGTTATTTAGTTTTAGGAAGAATGTTATGTACATATTGCTGGTAAATTAGACGTAATCGCTAACATGTACTTAGGTAGGTATTGTTTTAATGATAGGCACCTGCCGCGGAATAATGTAAATAAATAAGGACTAAGGAATATCATTAAACGAACAATTTATAATTACTTTGTGGTTTTATTTGAATCAAAATTTTATTTCAGAATCTTGGAGTCTCCTCCTTACATTTTGTACTTATTACCTATCAGAAGGTACTTACAATGAAGTTTGTGAGTGAAAGGAATAATATGATCATGCTTGTGAAATTAATTTAATTAATTTTTGGTTACACATCAATTACGTTCGTAAACCTAGTTGTTCCTAGACAGAAAATATTTTTCTTTTATTTACTACCATAATATTAAAATTCGTTATGTCAATGTTATAACCATTAAATAAACTAGATTTTAGCTCAGTACCTGCATTAAATATAGTGGAATACGCAAAGGGTTCTACGCCGTAGCCTTTCGTAGACACCTGCTACGAGCAATATCGCTACGAAAACTACGCCGCTGGGATTCTAGTTAATTCTGTTTTATTTTTTGTTTTATAGAGATGTTGAAACGGGTTATTTGAATAAAATAAATATGAATACCAAAAAACCTTCCTTTTACGTTTAAAATCGCTTGAATAATGAGTAAAATCACAAAAAGATTAATGTCAGCAACATGTTTTTGAAATATGAACGGAAGAGGCGTTCAAACGTGCATCGTTTTAAATGCATTCACATATTTTCTAGTCTACTGTGCCAAAACTTTTAAAATAATAGTGAAAGAATCAGCTTGTTATAAATCTGTATGTCACAGCTTTTTTTAAAGTTTGTTCGGATCTGACTGGGTTTTGGCATCGCTACGAGGAATAAAATATTTCCATAAAATAGTATTTGAATTGATGGTGGTAGTATCTCTTTAAGTTTCGTTAACATCAGAAACTGAACGTAAAATATTAACAATATCGATATTCTTTCAAGCAGTCGATGTCCAAAAAGGCTCGACCGGCTGTTCACAATGGAGTGCTGGTGCCTACGCTTATGGATAAACGTCAATGTTGAGGGTGGAAAAAAAGGCATGAAAATAAAATAAATACTGTGGAAATGCGTTCCTTGCGAAGCATTTGTGGTGTAATAAGGTAACGGTGATGTAGTGACACAAATGGAAAATTCAATAACAACCTCTCATGTTGAGAGGTTGAGTCACAAGTTAGTCTCCTTTAAGGGGGATGCGCCAAGGTAGCCCGCGAAATTCAAATTTTCTTAGGTTTTTTGCAATTTGCAGGTCACTGTCAGGTTGTATGTTGATTAAAATATTTATGATTTGCCACCATAACCAATATGGGTTTACAGAATTATAATCATTAGAATCCGCAATACAACTCCTTAGGTTAGCATAATCCCCAAATGTCATGATTTCATAGGATGATTCATAAAATAGTCATTCAAAGGGATTACGTCATGAACTTATAGAGTTGTATTGATGATTTCTAGGATTATAATTTTATAAATAAACATTTGATACGGTCGCAAATCATATTTATATCAACATACAACCTGATACTGACGAGCAAATTGCAAAAAACGTAAGAAAATTTGAATTTCGCGGGCTACCCTGACGCTTTCACCTTAACTCAACCTCTTGACTCAGCTTCGGCTTGCTGGCCGGCTTCGCTGCTTCTCAGCTCGCGGGCCGCCTCGCCCCTCCGCGTCTACGAGGGCTTAAATTACACTCTGGGGTAGGGCAGAGAAAACTACGCGGAGTTGGTTTTGCAACTATTCGTTTATGTCACTAATTTTTGTAGCACAACGTATTGACTTTTAAAGACATATTAATATTAATTTAAAGTTAAAATAGCTATTTTATAGAAATAGCAATAAGCCTAATAAAATTATTCCAAATTAAATTCTGCTATCTTCATAGTATGCCAAGTGAAATTGTACCAAATAATCGTCGCTCTAAATAAACGTTATGCTAAACGAAATTAAGCGGAATATTAACTTTGCCAAAGGTCAAATAAAATAATTCTGCCATCTTATAAGTATGCCATTGTAAATTCGGACATATAAACATTCGGCAAAACAATAATTATATTAAATAATTACTATGCCTTAAAAATATTCGTTTGTAGAAGATTATGCCAAGTGTGTTATGCCAAATAAATTTCGAAGCATCAAGATTATGCCAGATAGAGGAAACCCCTACACATTATTAGGAAGATTTGGACTATGGAGAGAGAGAAATTTTGAAGCCAAATGAGTCTACTTTGTTATCGTAGTCTAAGAATAAGTCAATTAAACAAAAAAAACACGTAATTCAAAGTAATATTACTCTCCATGTAATTATTAATCGCGTTTCATTATTTTAACCGCTCCGGGAGAGCGGTTAAAATAATTCCACGTACTGTACCAGCCATTTCGCATTCTTCACCTCCAAATTCGCGTAAACAATGCGTCCCATTAACACTCTACTTCCCGTGTGAAATGTAAGCATGAGAAGATAACCCATGTCTCGTTATTTATTGTGACGTCACTGCCATGGCATCAACAATCTTTGTAATGCTAATGATAGAACAAAAACAATTTAAATGTTAATTTATCTGAAAAGGCGGAAAATTACGAATTATTCTACGACGCCGACGTTAGAAGTTATTATGAAAACTAACAAACGTTTCAGTTTTTCATGTGTTTTTACAAGGAGGCTTTGATTATGTTTAAAGGAATGAAAAATAAACTATTTTAAAGAAGTAATATTTCAGTGTAAGATATTAAAAAAACTAAGGACTTTTTAACAAATTCTGTTCCCGCATAGCGGGCGCATGACAGCTTTTGGAAATATAATTTTCAATCATTTTGGCAATGACGATGAATAGTAAGGTGCAAAAATTTACTTTAATTATACCGGTTATTAAAATTAGCGCGTTTACCGTTTTTATTACCGTCAGTAATTAGTATTAGTAATTAGTAGTAGTAGTAGTAGTAAATTAGTACACCTTTATGGTGTTATTTATGTACATATCATTTTAATCTTCTTTCTAATAAAAATTAAATGCAGCTTGTTAGTAAGCGAATCGCTTAAGAACGGCGGGACCGATTTGGCAATATTTTTGTTTTAAAATGTTCGTAATAGTCCGAATACGGTTAAAAGGGAAAGAAAAATTTGAAAAAAAAATCAATTTCCGAATACTCGTTTTTACAAACCTAAAGGCGCTTCTTTATTCCTTGACTGTACCCAATCTTACCTACAACGACGACAAAAAACCTAATAACTACAGTATCGATTTTCCTAACAAAAGAATGATGAAATAGTCGTGTTACTAAGGAGAAATAATCCACATTCTTAAGCTACAACAGGCCTTGACAACTAACCCTGGATAAAACATAAAAGAACTATTTATATACCTATTCAACCATCACACACTTCCAAAGTCTTTGATGTTGCTAATATTATACTTGTCTGTTTATGTCAAACATTGGTTACAATATGAAAGCAATAAACGGTATTACATCATATGAATTGGCAACTAAAGATCCCAGTTCTAGGAAAGGTATTACAAAAATCTTTTTAATCTCGTCTCGTATCGTAAAGTTTTAATTATGAAATCAAAAATAGTATCTATATAAAGAGTTTATCACCGTGCGACATTGTAACAAAAATTTTTAAGTTATTTTATACTATATTTTCCCTGACAATATAATGCTTAAATCTCTAACAAAATAATACTTTAAACAACTATTTTCTATTAAGAGCATTTATTTTGAAAGTGGGCAATGTCACCAATAGATGTTAAATATTTCGCTGTTTTGATTAATTTAGTTCACTAGTTAGCCACATTTCATATTTCCATACAGTAATATTGCCAAAGTAATCAAAACAGGTAAATATTTGACATATTTGTGACTTTTCCAACTTTTAGGATAAGCGCTCTTAAAAAGTCATTAGTTCTCAATGCCGTTTTAGTTGAAAAATAAATAAATAAAATTACTATTACGGTTGCATTATTTTTTACGTATAGTGCACCACATACAAAAAACAATTAATTAGCTTAGTAATAACCGCTACTATTGAAAAATTGGTAATATCGGTAAAAATTTACATATACCTACATATGAAATTAAAAAAAAAAAAAATTGGTAACGGTAATATTTTAAATTCTTTAACATTGATATAATTGGTAACATTTATAAGAAATAATAAAAAATATAAATCGAAAAAATGTATAAATTAATAACATTATGATTAATAATAATTATTATGGATAACTCTCGCAAATGTAGAGGTACTTACCCGCTTCAAATTAGATTAAAAACGTATGTATCGAATGAATGAATGCGAAAGTTCTGCATGTCTGTTCGACTGTATTTGGCACACAGTTACACCATGACCTGGGTTAGGACAAAGGATACTTTTTATCCAGGACGTCCCCGCGGGATAATATCCCGTGGGCGAAGCTGCGGGCAAAAGCTACTGTAATCTTATAATGATGATCTCTCAATAAAAGTACTACAAAGGTTTAATTCCTAGGTAAGGATGCACAGCACATCCGGTACGGCTCGCAAATCCTGCCTTATCCTAAGGGCACGTCTTCGCTACCATTACCGTGTCCCCCGGTCTACTCTTTGATATGCAATGGCCTCTGTAGCCCCATGAAGCATAAGGCACCAGAGGCTAGTGCAAATCTCGGGGTTCATTCGATTTATCGAGTCTGGTTAAACCACGCTGGGGACGATGCATTTAGTTAAGGCGACGATAAGCTACTTTTAATGATTTTATAACGAAAATTACGTCTAAACGAGTGGTGTTAATGATATAAAAAAATATAATATGTTAAATTAGAGCATTTCCTTAATAATTATTATTAACGAACGAATATTTTAGATTATGTTTACATTACATAGTGAAATTAATTTGTAAAGTTGTGTCTAACGCGAATAAAAAACTGAGAATTACGCAAAAGCTATCAAGCGTATTTTTCTGAAACCTTAACCATTTTAAGGATAATTAAAATATTAATCTTTTAGTATACGAGTTTTATTAAAATACCTTCTGTTTTATGTATAATAAATTAATAATGCGTCAAATTGGTGACAGCGCTCCTTGATGCGCGAGTTCTATTACTGGCTGAACGTACGACGCGTTGCGTGAGCTCAGTACAGAACACGCAAGTTAACCACGCAAGGTCACTGTCATGTATCTGCGTCTTTATTAATTGATTCATACGTATGTTTGATTTCTAGGTAAACTAGAGATTACACAACATTGTAACAAGTAAGTAGATGCTACATCTATCTATGTCAGTATTACATTCCTACTATGCAAATCGCTGGAGAGCATTATTACCTCGCTAATATGATTAACTGAGTAATCTAACACGCAGTATCTGACTAATTGTGTAAACAGTTTGTCCAGTGCTTGAGGAATGACGAATATGTATGTGTATGTAAGTTATGTCTGTAATTTACGGCAGTGTAGGTATGGTCGGTAATCATGAGAAGGTAGGTAGTCATATCCCTAAGGTCTGAAACAGAGTGAATTCATAAAAATGTGGTGACAAGATATTTTTGTTCCTTGTTAGAATGAAAACAATTTTGTATCATAGACTGTATTCTATCAAAACAGGCTATCAGATGTTTTAAATTTAAATTTGTCTTTGTGAACGTTTTCATTTACCATAAGTTAGTGGTTAACAACAAATTAAAAAAGTACATAATTATTGTACTTTAATATTTTAAATTAATATTAACGATTACCTACATACTTACGGCGGTACACTTTTCAGGTTTGTAACCCGATAACTAGGTATGTACCTACTTGCCGGGTTTAAAACCTGAAAATTATTTTTGAAGTAGAGTTTTTAAAGCGGCATGATGTATGCGCGATATTGCAGATGGACGCAGACCAGCCCTCAAGGCCGGTGACCAAGATCAGTCATGCACAGCAGACGAGATCGGATCCGTTTTGTAATTCCAAAATGCAAAGGGAAAGAGAAGGTCGCACCGCGCCTTTGAATTTACCGTCTCGCGCGGATCGGACGCACCACAACGTACCGACGTGTCCTCGCTACCATGGACAATACTCTTACCACGGTGCGTCGTGCGGTCAGGTTCACGTCCGTCCGATAGTGCGGACGGACGGACGCACGATACGCAGCGTGTGAGTCACCTTTATAGATAGGACAGACCTGTTTGTTTATACCTCCCACCCGAAGGGGTGTCTTGGGTCTGGAATGAATTCGTTATAAGTGAAATAATATACGTAATACATCAACATCAATTCTGTCTAACTTTAAACTTCTTAAGTCCGAATACGGCTTCCAAATCTACTTTAGAACAAACTTAGATTACCTCTATACAATCCTAAATAGGGTTTCTATTGATTGATCGTAGCTTACAGACTTGTTTAAACTTTTATCTAACGATACCACATCAGTTAGAGCAGTTTAACTTAAATACTTCAGCTCCATTTAAAGAATTTTTAAATGGAGCTGAAGAACACTAAGTTTTAAGTATCGTATAACGTTTTAACTTTCACAAATTTTGTAATAACGTTTTGTAATACAACCGTAGTTATTATAAAACTGTGAAATGTAATAGGATTTTAGACTCGAACTTAAAGATTGTAACAGATAAAACATCTAAATCATAATCAGCCTATAATGTTTCCACTACTGGGACTCAGGCCTCCTCTCAGTGAGAGGCAGTAAACCGTTATCCACCACGCGGGCCCAGTGCGGGATGATAGATGTCACACATGATGTCTTCGAATTTTTGGTTCTAGGACATGCCGGTTAATCACGATGTTTTCTTTCACCGTTTTGTAGACGTGAAAACATCTATGCAATTAACTAAATAGCTCTTCTGAATAACTTGAAATTTACACCTGCCGGTCTATTCTGTAAACACCTCATCGATGAAACCTAAGATGAAGTGAGCTTGAAATGAGCTGTCAGTCCCTAGAGTCAAGTGGAATAACATCTCACTTCAATCACACTCTTAACCTAAGTTTTCACGGTGAGATTCTTACAGAATACCACTACATGATTATGAAAGAGTAAGGGCCTGCGCCGCCAACGGCAGGGAAGAGCATCGGGGGGGATCCCCCTATCCACCAGCGCACATTTACCAGAAAAATCCTCTGCGATACCGCGAGCGTCCGCCAGCTTACCAAACCATCCGCCGGTATGCCGTGGCAGGTGCCGGTGTGCTCCAAAGTCAATCACCAAGCATTGAAACATATACATTATTTCGATTGGATAAGTAGACCTGACAGACTCCAGCGGATACCGCCTCCCGCTGCGGTATCCTCCAGCGTGCTTTTCGGCATTCTAGAGAAAACTGCGCTGCGATGCTCCAAAGTCGATCACCGAGCATTGAAATATATTATACCTTATATCGATTGGATAAGTATTAAATATTATTCAATTGATAAATTTAAAATCCTCCAGTTTGTGCAGGCCCTTATCAACACAAATGTTTGCTAACAGACTGTTACAGAAATTAATATGAAAGTGATTTGATTAGTTTTTGTTATTTCAGTCCACACAGGAGAAAGTTTTAGGTTAAGTATCAATTGAACGACCTTGACCTACATATAACACCTACCCTCAATAAACTGAACACAAAGTAAGTTAAGTCATACATAACTTCAAGAATTCGAATCACGATCTCCATACATTTATCCGCAGTCCCAAACATCTCATCGCTTGACAAGAACAAAGCTGTGATTTTATCTCACACATACCGAGCTGACGTCACGTAAGTTAAGCTCAGTTTACATTGGTTTAGTAAGCAGTTTAGTACAAATGGCTTAACTTCTTGGTCTCTCTAAACTTGACGAAGAGTGAGAGTTAAGCTGGTCGATAGCATAGTAGAACAAACTTCTAGTGAGATATTATTATGGTTAAGATTAAGCTTGCATAATATGTCACTGAATAATAAAAGTTAAGTTTTGAATGCGCCATGTAATGCTAAGTGCTCGATTACACGCGCGTTCGCGGTAGCGGGCGCGGGCGCGGTGGCGTGGCGGGCGCGGCTTCATTCACCACACCTGCGTTTGTACATGAACACTTGCATATTATTCTATGTGTTTGATATTTCGTGACCGCGCCCGCTACCGCGCCCGCGAGTTCAACGCGATCGAGCACTTGTCTTTGTCTTTGTCGTCTCTAAAGTTTATGTGGGGCAAACGTACGGGATAATATCGGAAACTACCTAGTTTTATTATTTTATTTGAAATATACGCAAAGGAGCCTTATATGGATGCACTGTCTTAAATCACCAGAGTTAAATTTAGTTGAACAACTGGCATTGAATTATAACAATAGGAATAGGTAATCATTTGACGCATTGAAATAGTAAAGAAATGAAAATAATAGTATAGTAAAGTTTGCCCACAGAAACTTGTTAATAAGTAACTTAGAGTTTAAAAGTAGAAACAATTCCAGGTATTATAATCCGTAATGTCGAGGTAAGCCAATTTCCAAAATCTTAACAAAATTAAATAAAAGCTTAGCAAAACCAAATAACTTTTTGTTCAACGAACTTTTGTAAAGTCATGCAAAGAATTAATCTTGTGACTTTGAATGAAACAAGGCCCGATTTTTCATTTGCCCAAATTATATTTTTAAAGGCTTTAGAATTTTACCTTCCAATCCTGAGTCATAAATTACCCTAGCGAGACAGTTTTTTATGGTATTTAAATTTATATAATGTCGTCCGAGGCTTTACTGCCTCGATATATTTTACAAGGATCGAGTTAGACTGCCTTTCAAATTTGTTCTAGTTAAAATTAATTCTCATTGCTTTACACTTAGAGGCATGAGGAACGTAAATTTCACTCATCCTCTTTAGAAAAGAGTGGATCCTCTGACCAGACGGGTGTCGTCTCTGGTAGGTAACTAATATAAGCGTATGCTGAAACGCAGGTCCACGCAGCGCAGGGCAGAGCAGATTTTGTAATGCAAGAACGTACTGACAACTGCATAAGCTGCGGCGCAGGCACATGCGTGTGTTCTACTCTGCGTCGCGTGCAGTACATCACTTGTTTTTTTGCAGATACGCAGGTAACGCAGCACAGTGGTCGCAGCACAGCCATCTATTGTTTGTACTAGCTAGGACGTGAATGTGTCTGCGTAGCTGCGTCACAGCATATGCTCGCGGCCTATATCTGCCTCGCCTGCTCTACCCTGCAAAATTTGTACTGTGCTGTGCTGCGTCACCTGCGTTTCAGCATACGCTTAGCCTAATTACGCGATACAAGATTTGTGTGACGTCAGGTCTTTGATGCGGATGTAGATGCCACATCCATAACCCTTTTATGCTGGTTCTGTACTATAATAAAGTACATCTTATTCGACATCGGCCACAAAGGCAATCCCTTGGTAATGTGCCGTCATATCCGAGTTATTAACCCAGCAATACGTATTCCCTGAAATTGGATACTGTAACATAACGCTGGATTAACTTTCGGGTGTTTTTGCCGGTTTAGATGGAGGTTATACGTAATTCATTGGATTTGGGTAGCGGATTGAATGACAGGGTTGATGGACAGTGAGGTTTAAAGCTGAGGATTAGAGCACAATACAAACGAGCGACAGAGTAGTACAGCCTTATCCCATTGTCGGAATCAGTACCTCCTTTGCTTAGCGACAGCTATTTCTGTATATTGATTAAGATTAATAAACCCAATAGAGATGTACTACGCATTATTTTGTTATACTAAGTAATATATACG
The DNA here is from genome assembly GCA_948150665.1 of Conistra vaccinii. Taxonomy (NCBI): domain Eukaryota; kingdom Metazoa; phylum Arthropoda; class Insecta; order Lepidoptera; family Noctuidae; genus Conistra; species Conistra vaccinii. The sequence goes on along the minus strand of OX411334.1, from coordinate 9,606,812 downwards.
AACGACAGATATTAGTAGCTATATACCTAGATGTGTTATTGGATCGAAGTTTTTTAACGCGTTTTGACTTTCAGAAATTGTCACGCTAAAGAGTAAAGTGATTACAGTGTCATGGGATAAAATGGTACACATCGACCCGAGTACACTGAATGAGAGAGAAAGTGTGAATTTGGTCAAAATGAAAATCCAAGAAGAAATTTTTTCGTCTTGGGTGTCGTTTTCATAGTTTTCGAGGGTGCTAAACCCGATCGTGATGTTAAAATGTAAATCCAAGATGGCGGCTCCTTAAATTTTGTTTGGTTTTAAATCATACGTGAGAAGGAACTTAGTTCCTGATGGGGGTCCTATAACCGGACACGTTTTTTTTTAAACCTATAGTTGGTTTTACAACCTTTAATGTAAGTGTCAGAAAATCATTATAGGCTTCACTTAGTGACACCTACTATTGTGAGTATTAATACGTCTCTGCTTATTAAGTTCAGCTTCCAGGATAAACTGAAGTACGATGTCGACATCCTTGTCGAAAGACATCCGATATTTCTCAGCCCAACAATCAAAAACCGTACTAGTACAATGAAACGAAGATAGTTTGGTAAGATTAGCTCATGAGCTAAGGGTACCAAATAAAATGCTTGTTAATAAATATGTAAAGAAAAGAATTATATTTTCTTTATAAATTAGAATAAAGGCCGCGCTACTAGAGCCATTACAGTGACAAACTGCAATATCGTCAGCCTTTATTAATCTGTGTTCGAATCAGAACCATTGTCGTAAAAACTATAAAGTTTGGTATAGTTTGTTAGGAGGAAATTGATATTGTTATTAATAGCATTAAATGTCGTTTCTTTTATTACAGGTAGGGTTTTTATAGTTCATTGAATGTTTAAACAAACATAAATATTTTATTACAGAGAAACTCAATTGTATTTGATTGACGGCAATGAGGTTATACAATACTAGAGAAGCAGCGTCCTACAAACAATTTCTGAAAAACGTCACCACTTACGAGTTTAAAGACGTAGCTTTGAAACGGATACATAAAATGTCAATCTGTCAAAATAATCTATGTTTGTCTCATTTCTTCTACCGTCAAACTAATGACGTTGGAATGAGACAAGACATTGCTATCGAAAAAACGACCAGAGTTGCCAATTATCAACATAATTTGCCCAGAATGAATGAAGGTTTTATTAAATAAATTAGGTAGGTACTATGAAAGGTTGTGTTATGGAACTTTCAATAGATAATAGTTACTTATGCAACTGTTGTATAATAAGGGGTATTAAAACACGAATGTGGGTTTGTAAAAAATAGTATCACATGAGTGTTTTAATACCTAATTATAACAGTTGCATTCAAGACTTTATCTACACCCATGATATGAATCCTCTATAAACAACAAAGTAATAAATTTTTTCAATACTAATATCTAACAAAAATGGCGGGATACGACGTGAATTCGAAGAACCTACCCAACCTTTTCTAATTGTGAAACGCGCGTGCATGACAATGTTCTTTTTTTGAAATTCATAAACATACCACGAGAATGTGGCTGTTCGATTAGTAAAAAACGAGTTGCATTATGAAATTTAGTACAACATTATAACACCCGTTTGGATGTCATTAGGGTTACTATGACACTGGCTGTTTTAATTTTGGCAATAAGCTAACTGTTTCAGGAACTTTTATAGATGATTTATAGCATGGGTGTAGATAAAAGATTTTTAAAAATTTACAAGGATTACGGTATACTTACAAAACATAGGCAAAAAAAAAATGTTTCAAAAGTTTTAAGATTTGTGACAAATAATATTGTTCATAATGGAATATATAATTTATATATTCATGACAATCGATTAAATTAATTAAAGTGATGTAACGCACTAACCAGCGACATTCACTTTTTTTAGAATAATCTAAATTAATCTGTCTAGCCTTTTCCCAACTATGTTGGGATCGGCTTCCAGTCTAACCGGATGCAGCTGAATACATATTTTACATGGAGCAACTGCTTATCAGACCTATACCTGTAAAACTGGTTGTCAGACTTTCGAGCTTCTGACGACCCGTAGGTAACGACTGTCACAAGATCCACGAATGACAGCTGGGACCAACAGCTTAACGTGCTTTTGAGGCACGGATTAGTCTCGGTATTTAAAGATGGTCACCCATCCACAGACCAATCCCGGCAAGCGTAGCTTAACCTGATGGATCGACCCGTGCGGCTGTTATTACTTAGCCACGAGCTCCTCCTCCAGTTCAAATTTCTTAGAACAATAACATCAATTAAAAAATAGTTAGTAGTAGTTTATGAAACTGTTGGAGGGGTATAAAAACACGAGCGTTTTAATACCTAGTTATGTGCAGTTTTATACACACTACTACATCTATCCCTACTAAATAAATTAATGATAAAAGTTAAAAGAGTACGAAATATTTTTACATGTCGTCATTCACTAAACTCCCAACAGTCTGGCAAAATCAACATCGTTTTTCCTGGTAACATTGATCGCAAAAACAATGTTTGCTAAATTGATTTCGTTTTGTAATGTTTTTTTGGATAATCTGAAGAAAATTTAGCAAACTTGATTGTGAAATGTAACACCACTTGCTTTATTAATCCTTTCAGACCATGACATACTAATTTTAACCGCAAATTCCACCATTTTTTATTTTTTATCGCTAAGCAATTGCTCACTTGACGTCAAGCTGACAACTGAATTCAGATATGCCCGCGGACACCTAAGTGGTGGTGACGCTTATGTGCCGTCCACTGCGCCTCTAGTATTGTATAACCTCATTGATTGACGGTGTCACCTCACCTAACTACTAAACAAATACCCTTATACCTTCAGCTGTCATTAACGAGAAACAATACTCGTAGAATTTTAATTGTTATGATGTCCACTGTAACGGTCAAGCGGTATATCGCGTAATTATTTCGATCTTTAAATTAATTTATACATTCTTTATTTTTATATACGAGTATTATGACACGCTTGAGAGCCCGCTAAGCTGACAGCTAAATCTTTTCTTATTCTCAATACAAATCAATGATTGTCTCCTATTTATGCCAACAATTTATAACAGACTCGCGGAGGTTGCATGGTAAAACCATGTCAGCCTCTACAGTACCTACCCACTTCTCTCATAATAACAACATCCCTCCGTCATGGCAAATAAATAACTTGTCATTCAAGTTAGGAATTTAAATGTATTAAAGTTTATTTTATTATGGCTTTACAGAACAGTGGACGAGTCGCCGCCCGCTCACTGCTCGCGAGCCGTCACAAGTAAAATAGACTTTCATTCCATTTGTTTACATTTTAATCAGATACTTTTGGAACAAACTTTAATCATGGTTCATAATTCCCAATAAAGAAAAATTGTGCTTCTGTAATTCCATCACGACCTGCACACACAGTGTCACCGCGGGGCACAATAAAGTCACCTTTCCACGAATTCATCGTCAATAATAACACGAATGTGCCACAAAGGGGCAGTTAATTGTTATATTTGTGTTGGACTCGGGTTGAAGAGGGTTGGCCACTCGCTATCGTAATTTATTTATTTGGAGGCCACTGTGAGGCCACAGTGTGATGGACTGTCAACGTGTCTGATGGTGCACTAGAATAAATATTAAAGGTCATGAAAGGGTGGCTACTGGTGTGCTGTCCACTGACATTGAAGGGATCGGATGGTTGGCAATGTTGTGGAGTGGGTACTGCGCTACTGGGCGATTTTGGCATGGAAAAATATATATAATAAAATAAAAAATATATTAATTTCTTTATTGGAACAAAAAAGTATATTCACAATTTTATTGCGTACGATAAATAATAGCCACATTAGTTATAAACTGTGTCGCAGCTATTAACGCCCACCTCCGTCAGTGTTCCAGATATTTAATTCTATACTAGAATATTAATTTACCAAATAAAACTAAACCAAAACTGAACTTAATAAAACTAAAGAGTTCGTATGTAGAGTTTGTATGAGCAGTGTGAGTACGTGTATTATGTGTAGATGGAGGGTATGTTCCTAGGTGTGGTATGTGTGGGCGTGTGTGTGTGCGCATGAAGCATGAATATGTGCGGAGGTGTGTGTGATGTGCATATTTACTACGGAAAAAAATCTTACACAGGAAAACCTTATGGCCTAACTAAAAACTCAACTCTAACTAGGCGAAGGTAATATATTCAGCCTACAGATTATTCTAGTTTAGAATGTTTATTTCTAGGATTTCTCTTTGTATACACAGTTATACACACAGGTTAAATAATTTCCTAGAAGGAAATGTTTCTTTATCACCATGAAAAATATATTGATATAATTTGGTCCTATTATACCATCGATCACTAATAAAGAACTAGATACATGTCGGCGCATCATCGCCGTCGTCGCCGGAGTCACACATTGGTTGCACAAATATATCACACAAATGGAGAATAACAGGAAAATAATTCAGAGAGTAGAAAGAAAATACCTTACTTCAATTCAGGGTGTTTATTCCAGGAGCAGCGCACAAAGAATGTCTTTCCATTCGTATTACAACAGTATTTATTACACAAAATTACCGCCAAAGTTTACCGCCAAACTTAACTGCGAACCTTAACCGCGAAACTTTACCGCCAGAAAGAATTTATATAAATCAAGCGGATATGTGAGTCAAAATAAGTCCATAATAATATAAACTCTAAAGGAAATTACATTTTAAATAGCAAGCGGATGTCAAGATATATCCTGAATAATATTACTATACATTTAAAATAATTCAAGCGGATGTTAAAATAAATCCTTTAAACTAACAGAAACTTAAAGTCAACCGGAAACACAATATTTCAAATAAATCAAACGGAAGTATAAGAAAAGAAACTTTATACAAATTCAACCGGAAACCACAATATTTTAAATAAATCAAAAGGAAGTACATAGCATAATTTAAACTTTTATAAATTCGACCGGAAATCACAATATTTTAAATAAATCAAAAGGAAGTAGGTAACATAACAGAAACTTTTATCAATTCTACCGGAAATACAAGTATTAACTCAATAAATAATATGAAAGTCAGATTAAGTACTAAATAATGAAAACAAGCTTAAAATTAAAATCAAATAATGATTTGGCGCCCATATACACAATCAGCGGCAAAAAATGTCTTCACCGAATGAGCACCCACTTGAACATTTGGGTGCGCTTTTGATTTAGTAGCATTCGAACGCTCCGACGGTAAACATGCCACATACTATCGGTCGTAAAAAATTTTTGCTTTTTAAACATATCTTTGTGAAATAAACTTTAAGCATTGCGTTTAAGGTTGAATTTACATTAATGTATATTTATTTCAACTATTATTACTTAAACACAATTTGGTGACAGTTTTAAGAGAACTTTTGTTTGGGATTGTGTATCTAGTTCTTTATTAGTGATCGATGTATTATACAAACCAATTTCTCTCCATCTGTGTAACCGATAGTTCACTTATAATTCCAGAACCACGTTTCCAATTACTTAGTTACACGTTAATTTTTACCCGTACCTGTAGAAGCCCGAAGTTTTTACTCGAGACTGCATTTTCACGATCGATCACAAGACCAATGGTATCTAGAATGTCAACAAATGTAAAGAGACGGCATCAGCGCAGTGGTTTGTTTGCGGACGATCGGATAACAGCGAGGAGGATAACACACCATGTTTTATCGATACCAGGATCCACATTCCCGCGCGTTGCGGTGCAGTGCGATGCAATGCCGTGTATAGTCTGTTCTAAAAGTAAATGACGAAATGTCAGAAAATGAACCCTGGATGGATGGATGCCAGTCTGTAGTGCCACTTAGAAATTGAGTGATTTGGTTTGATTATTTGAAAGAAAGAAAGAAAAAGTATTTATCGAGACTAGCACAGGAAATCACAAATTAAACTAAAACTCACTAATAAAAACATAAATAAAATAAAAAATAAAGTAAAATTAAAATTGTATTTGAATACTTAAACCAGAAATTCTTAATTATAACTCACCTTGAAGATGTTTTCATTTGACAAATATTTTCAAGGTTTTTAAGTAAAATTGCAGATAGTATTATATGAATGAATGAATTAATTAATGAAATGCCGCGATTCCAGCGTGGTATAACCAGACTCGATAAATCGAATGAACCCCAAGATTTGCACTAGCCCATGAAGTCTCATGTTGCATGGGACTTCAAAAGCCATTGCATATCAAAGAGTAGACCGGGTGGCGCGGTAATGGTAGGGATTAGATATGTGCCCTGGGATAAGGAGGGAGATGCGAGCCTACCTGATATAGAGTAAACATAGGAATAGTGGAGAGACAGGTTATAGATCATTGGATGGGCATCTTTTTACGACGTCGCCACTCGCCGTTATGTCGGTTCACGTAGATCTTCGCCGGTGGTTCTTGAGGTGGGGTTACGCTGCTTTCTTGGCTCTTTTCTTTATCGCTGCTTTGCTGTGTTATATTTAGCTGTTTCTAGGTTTTCGTCAGTAGTATAATAAAATTATTTTCACGTTAATAAGACCTATTTTACGATTACTAGCTGCACCCCACGGTTTCACCCGCATAAGTCTCGATTCCGTAAGAATATCGGGATAAAAGTATTCTATGTCCTAACCCAAATCATGGTCTACCCATGTGCCAAATTTCATCCAACTCCGTTGAGCCGTTTTAGCGTGAAACTGAAACAAATAAACAGACAAACAAACTCTCCTCCGCATTCATAATATTAAAGTAAAATTTAGGATATAAGAACTTTATCACAGCTTAAAAGTAAGAATGGTTGCTGACCAAATTTAAATCATTAACGATCCTAAATGGGCATTCAAAATGAAAAATGATTAGAGAAACCTTCAATGATACCCACTTAACAGAGTTCTGCGATTTTTATTTCTTCTTTTTCTCAGTAAAGCGTCTGGGTTGTCGCCATTTTGAATTTTGATAAATGTCATGTCTCGTCAATCGATTTGTCTAAATCTTGTGAATCTGTGACACTCACAAGATTAAGACAAATCGATTGACGTAAGAATTTTCAAAATCGGCCCACGCATTTAGTCTTTAGAGTGCCTACATACATTTAGGCTGATAAACCCTCCTTTGCGTCGCGTAGTAGTCGGGTAAAAATAGCAATGATTAACAAAATTATCAGAATTTCAGATTAAGTGACGTAAGTCTATGTTCCACTAGCTTTTGCCCGCGGCTTTACCCGCGTGGATGTCGGATAATATCCCACGGGTACGTACTACCGGGATTACATACCTAATAGCCCAGGAAAAGGTCATTCGCTCCTACTGTTGCTACGCCCGCGTTGTCGTCAACCATAATTATTTGATTACGCGTAATCTTCAATCTGTGCTATCTTTTAAAGTATTCATTTTAATAATATGATGTTGAGATATATTTTAATCTAAATTAAATACCCAATAGGTAACATATTTTATTTGACAAATTATTAGAAGACCGATGAAATCAATCATTTATAATAATCCAGTCTTATTAAGTCGTATCTTAATTTACCAATGCCTACGTCAAAAGACGGAGTGGGTTGATAAGTCAATTAATTAGATAATATTATATGCCTAGTATAACTTCAGCTTTGAAAAAACTAACGGCTTGGCTACGGGGAACGGGCGTCGCGAACGGCGGCGGTACGGCGGGCTAGGCGGCAATCCATATGCACATAGCACAGTTTGCACGCCACGGGCAGTTGCGTTTGCCGCTGCGACTAGTATAGGCCGAGACCGAAATGTTTTTATTCTATACCAAAGATATCTCGATATTGCTTGAAGAGTAGCAGATTTTTTGTTTCAAGACTAAATATTTGAAGGAGATTGTGGAGAACATGATTTAAATAAGAATAGGGGTATAGACGGAGAATTCCACAAGAAGTACCTACGAGAAATACAAACTTCAGAAATAGCTGGCTAAGCTAGTTTTCGGTAATAAAATTTTCGAATTTGGGAATACAACTAGACCAAGTTTCCTTCTGCACTATTCGCCGCGTCAGCCGCTCGACACCGTGGCATGATTCCTGAGCCGTACTGATCGTACATTTGTTTCTGTCGCCCACCGAGCCGCCAGACTCTCGTGCGATTCACTCGTCAAATTGCGCCGGTCGCCCCGTCGCGTCGTTCAGCGCTACGCGTGTCATGATTAGTACATTTCTATAGGTACATTTGTTTTACTCGCTAGACGCTTCGCTGTTCGCACCGGGCGAATATCGCTGCAGCGAATGTCCCGTGGCCAGGCCGTTTAGTTCTACATTTACATTTTCGGACGGTGGTTTAAACTTAATTAGCAGTGTACAAATCCGTTCCATATAGACACAAATTTTACGTTTGAAATATAAATATACCTGAGGTTATTTAGCCATAGAAAAAGATTAACCTTAATAACCTTCCAAAAAGATTGCTCAAAGATTTTTGTTCCAAAAAAGATAAGAAAAGAAAAGAAAACACAACAGAATTAAAATAGTTTCTGCACACGTAGATTTTTTCGTGCAATAGCTAGAAAAAGGGAAAACCCGAAGAAAGGCAAAATGGTGCTAATGAGGATGCTCAAGTTGCGTGTTGGGGTACACAACACAAAGATGACCGGGGAAGATGCTCCGACAAATTATTGTTACACAAATATTGTGTCATGTTGGGAGTCTACACTCAAATAATATTTGTGGTGCTCATTAACTGAAAACGTGTTATATTTTGAGACAAAATTATAGGGATTCAAAGGAAATATAGGCAAAAACTCGGTTCTATCGATGGAATCTTGGTACACCTTTTAACTGAATAAGCTCAACTACGAACTTAATTAGTAGTAGTTGGGTAAGCACATAAGATCTATAAAAAATAGCCGACAGTGATAAATGGAACACACAATTTACTTACTTACCTAATTTACTTTTAAAAGTTAGTTTATTATTACTTCCGAAAGCTTTGTCGTTACCGTAACGAAATATAAAACCGGCAAAATGCGATTAGGACTCGCACACGAAGGGTTCCGTACCACGTAAGAATCACGTTTGGGGACCTACAGAAACATGGGGCCCTTTAATTTTTAACTTTGTCTACCTATTTCTGTTCATGAGTTACAACCCGCTGACAGGCAGATGGACAGCGGAGGTTTAATATTAGGGTTCCATTTGGCACCGTTAAGGTATTGAACCCTAAAAACTACAAACAGTCAGCCAGAAAAAAATACTTGCATTGAATACAGAAATCATATGGAACAAAAAAAATAAAAATTAAGAACAAGTTTCATAAAAACAAAAGAACAGAACAACGTGCAAAACGCAGCACAGTTAAAAGAACAAGGATTAATTTAAATAAAAGAAATTCCCACTCGTTAAATATTATGAGGAGCAATAAAGCTAGATAAGCTTTTAATATAAACCAAGTTGCCTGTGAACATCGCAATTTACAAATGTCTGGAGTGCACAAAACGCACGTAAGTATACCGAACCGCGTTGGCAGCCAGCCTTAAGAGATTTACCTCCAGGTTTATTTGAAAAGGCATTCCTTTTAAAGTAAGTACTTAATAGTTTTTATAAACCACTCGGCAACTAGGTTGTAAAGTTTGTCTTGAACTGGATGAGACGTCTCTGTTCGTGACAGTGCAAATTCTCAGACTGATAGATTTCAGACGTTGTTTTTGCAGTTGTGAACATTGTTTGCACGTAATGTAACTGGTTAAGTAATGAAAGTACAGTTCAATGACTTTTCTGGGTTTGAGAAGATGTTTTCTTCAGTGTTTGTTTGTAAAAAGTTTGTTTTAGTAAAGTACAGTTGTAGACATATAGATGGCGGATTATTATTCTTTTCCTTTTTCTAGTTTAATAAAAATTTGATCAAGAGTTCAAAGAAACAATTTTGTTCGTCTAAGATCATTTTGTTCCTTTTTGTGGGTGGTGGTTGGTGCGGTGAATGTCCGTATAGATAGAGGAGCTATTTTAACGCGGGTACTAACAATATTTAGTAGTAAATTACCTGATTTTGTAGGCCTGATCGAGTAGTATTTGTAGTAAAACCCTTAAAAAGTTACAGGACGTTTACTAGTGACTCGAAAACTAGCCGACATTGAAAATGTATATTATACATAATTATTCTACTCACTTTCCATTGTTCGTAAAAAAATCCAAAATTCGTATTGATTATTAACAAATATTCAAAGATCTTTGCCCTGAGATTTTGTTCTGGCGATTTTCGTATTTTTTCCTGGCCTCATTTTCCGCATGTTTTTAGGTATTTAAAAAAGCTATAATTACCGCCTATGTAGTATGACTTAATCAAAATACATTTAAGTACTTGTCTTTCATTAGTTGGTGTTTATTATTTCATAACTAGGTATAAATCTGTGATCCCAAAAATAATTAACGATAGTCTTCTGGAATCTTTAGAAATACTTAATGTCAGAACATTATTTCTCTCGCCCCAGGGAAACAGAAACTGTAGTTCCGAGAACGTCCCATTTGATACAACGATTAAATAATTTAAATATTCGTTTCAACGTAATGCCGCCTCTTTAGAGGCGTCTGTTAGAAATATTTAATAATAATATCTCTCTGTGGCCTAGACTAAGACCTGACTTCAGTAACTAAAGTGGATTTATTGCCTTCACAACGCGAGACAAGTTTAAATTAAATACTTACTTACATTACCATTTTAAAACAAAATGCAGAGCAATTTTCTTAACATTTTTTCGCTCCATTAAATTTTATTAAAGTCTATAGTTGTAATGAAAGAAAAATGGCCGTCGAGATAATTTATTTCTTTTAGAATATGATCAGATTACAAAAAGATTTTCAAGATTTTTTCAGAAGTTTAAAATTAATCGAAAGAAATAAAGATCAACAAGGGATATCAAGTAACAAATAAAAAAAAAACAAAAGAAGTATACCTACCTTCTAGTATATTTACGTTACGACCCGTAGTCGAAATAAATCAATAATATTGCTTTCAATGAGGTTTGCCGGTGAAAACTTTATATAGATGGCGCTAGCATAGTTTTCACCTGTCAAGTTTGTGTTGTGTTTTAGCTTCCCTTGTTGACTGCGTTTTTTTTTAATAATATTGAAAGAACTGTTGTAAAAAAAACATGTATTCGACATGGCGGATAAGTGAGTTAAAAGCTGAATTGAAGAAAAGAGGTACATCTTTACGAGGAAGGCAGCAGACCTAGACAAATCAAATCAAATGTCAAATTAAAATGTTCCTTAGAAAATTCTTTTATTTTGGTTAAAGTTACGAAGTGTATAGAGTGCCGCGAGTTTCTTGTGGCACTCTAGTGTCACTGCCTCGGCCCGGCTAGGGTGCCGTGAGTGTTGCATTGTCACTGTCACTTGTTATTTAGGTTAGGTTAGGTTAGAACTGTGACCACACAACGCACGAGCCGAGCGAGCGTAGCGAGCGGTGCCGCGGTAGCGGCCGGCGAAGTGCCAGGGTCCGTTTAGGCACAAGAGAATGTAATGTTTTGGGAATGTGGTGTTTTACAGCGATCTAACCTCGACAATCAAACAAAATACCAAGTGACGTGACTTAGTGACAGTGACAATGACAATCCAATGCTTGCGGCACTTGAGCCGGGCCGAGGCGGTGTTACTAGGGTGCCTGTAGTGGCACTTTATCCGATAGGGATAGAGTGCCAATGGTGGCACTCTATACACTGCCTTAAAGTTATGCTAGCACCACTTTGACATGTGTCAAACCCATTTTAATAATTTCTCACAACTTAAAACAACGTTAGTTAAATCGCACGAAACATCGTTTTTGGGGCTTGAATAACTTACGACGAAAAATTTAATTAAAAGATTGCTTGTCTACACAAAAACAGTGAAAATACTTATGGGAATTAATAATGTTTGGGCACCGGAGTCTTCGTGTTTCTTTTTCATTAAGGGCTGCTATCAATTTTCTAGGAACCTCTGATCTTGGTAAAGACAAAATGTAAATTTATTGGCAAAAAGTAAAGACAAAGTCAACGTTTTTTTATTTGTAAATAACAGGTAGGTGTAAAAACAGGTGTTGAAAATAAAATATGTGTAGAGATCTCTCAACGCGTACAAATATCAATGAAGTTGGTAACCTCAACTGCCCTAACTTCGCCTGGCGTCCTAAGTTGCCTATAATGAAAAAGATATAATATCTTTTTCATTTTACTTGTATGGTAATCGAAACTTAAAGCTCTATAGTAAAACTCAAAGTTTCGATTGCCATACAAGTAAAATGAAAAAGATATTGCATTTTTTTCATTGTAGGCAAACATAGGACGCCATGCAATGTTATGGCAGTTGACCGGTATCTAAAATTCACTTAAGTAACAGAATTTCGATAAAATTAAATGAAAAAATATATCAAGGTTATTATTTACTTATATCCTAAAACAAAAGCAGAGAGGAGCTCGTGGCTACGTAAGAACAGCCACACGGGTCGATCCATCAGGTTAAGTTGCTTGACGGGGTTGGTCGGTGGATGGGTGATCATCTTTACATACGGAGACTCCTTCGTGCCTCGGAAAGCACGTTAAGCCGTTGGTCCCGGCTGTCATTTATGGATCTTTAACAGTCGTTACAAGTCGTCAGAACCCCGAAACTCTGACACCAGTCTTACCAAGATAGGCAGTCGCTGAAAGTAAAATACTGATATTCAGCTGCATCCGGTTAGACTGGAAGCCGACCCCAACATAGTTGGGAAAAGGCTAGGCAGATTGATTTACTGACTAAAGGTTAGTAACATTTTCACCGTAACAATTATTACGCGAACAATAAAAAAATATGTCTTATACCGGAGTTACCTACAAGGTCCTAAGTGCTACAGCAACGAATTATCAAATAGATGTCAGTAGGCATCATTATGTATTTACTATGAGAATATTAAATACATGCTTACGTATGTAACGCACGTATATGACATAATACATGGCTTCCTAAGCCAATATCACTCAAGATAATCATCATTCAACCGCACCGTGACGCAAGCGTGCTTACGTACATGCTTACTTAACTTAGGTAAGTACGAAACAAATCTAATATGAAATAACCTACTTCATCATTTCACTCGATCAAAATGTTTTCCTGGAACACACGAATGGAAATACATTAATAATATTACATTATAATAGAAACGATTATTTCCAATGAATAAACTGGAAAACGATAGGACTGATATTAAAAAAAAATCTTTCCTCAATAGAATGCTATTATATGACTGAGTAAAAGAGGCTATAAGAAGCCTCTTTTACTCAGGCCTCGCGCATCGCGCTGACAGCCACCACGCCTGATATAGTGATACAAAATATAACTTTATTTACTACTCAATAAGATACAGATTTAATTGATATAATTTAAAAATGTATCGCGGCGCAGTGCGCTACCTTAAAAAGTGCACGCAGCGTCGCTTCGCGTCACGTCGCAGTGTAAACTGACCCATACTGAAATTATACAGGGTGCATAAGATATAGATGCGCAGTTGTTTTTTTAATAACCGAAGAAAAGTTGCAACGGTGGTGGGTCTAGAATAAAGTACTGAATCTTATTAATGGTAACAATTTTCTTCCGATATCCCTTGCATAGCCTTAAGTATGTGCGCGGCGAGACGCACTGCAGCCCGTTCATTCGTCAACGCTCACAGCGTCCCGCGGCTCATTCGTCAACGCTGCCCCCCGCCTCGCCGCTCATTCCTTAGGCGCGGTACAGCGGGCTCGGTCAAACTATATCACAAGGCTATTCACAGCCTTCAAGTTACATTTAATATAACACTAAGGACGAATAAATAAACCCTTCTACTTTCGACTATAAAGAATTCTCCGCCGCCGTAATATCCAAAGGAATGATAGTCCTAAAAAGATAGAAAAGCAAAAAGTGATGTGACACGAATGTGAGAAAAATCGCAATATCATTTAGTCACCACAGTGAGGAAAGTTTTTCCCCCGTCACAGATGCATGTGATAAACGACCGCCCTCTCAAGATTTGCTCGAGTGTCACTTCAATACGCTTACTTCCATTATGATACTGTCTGGGACTTCGCTTATGATATTTGCGGGTCTTAGATTCCTTTTTTAGATTTCATATTAAGGGTTCCTATTTTATTCGGCTTTTGCTGTATAAAAACTTACTCAAAGGTCTAAGGTTCAGAGCGATAAATTTGTCTATGCAAGCTTATCGCCTACTAGAGGCCGTTTGCATGCAAGCGTTTACTGTTTTATCGATTATATTTATTGTCGTTTCGAGTATACACTGGCGCTTGTTCATAAGACAGTATAAGAGTTTAAGAGTAAGACTTTTTTATTTATAATTTTGTTAACTTTCACTTCACAGCAAACTGATTAGCAGCAGTTCCATCAATGCTAAGAAACTGATTCTGCCGTGAAGTACACGCTGGCCTGCACGGTGACCAGCCATTATAATTCTTTTCAATTCTGTTACATATTTTGTATGAGTAAACTACGAAAGCAAGAAAATCTGTAGAAAAGTTGTTTATTTTAATAAATTCAGTTCTAATGGAACTATGTCTATAAATTAAGTAAGAATTTACTTCCCTAGGTTTTCCTCTCACAATAGAACTCGCTTCACTTAATAAAATCTTAAATTGTTACGAACCTGTAAATACCAACGGGCGTTTTCATAATATTTTGTCTACGGAAAATACATTTTATTTACTGACAAAGGAAAAATGAAAGAAAATTAATTCGGACGTTACTACAAATAATAAAAATGGACGTAATATTGTGCTTCAAATCAAATTAAAATGAAAAATACCTAATAAATAAATGAAAATGGAGTAATAAATCAAAATTATTAACAGAAAGGAAATACCATTGACAATATGAGCAAAATTTCCCGAATAGTCCATTGAATTTGGAAATGAATAGAGATCTTTTATCAAAGTTAGCTCCATTACCCATTACATTAATTTACTAACCATTTAATTAGTTGAAACGGAGACTCCGTTTGGACATGATTTTAGAAATGCGCAGTCGAAAGTTTACCAACACGTAGCAGAATTTAAATTTATATGGATGTTTTACGATTTCGACATCGCCGCTCACCGCAGGTCAGGTAGGACCCGAGGGTCGTGAGTTAGTATGGAAATTCTAACAAATCACAACGTTTTTCGCAGTAACAGAGAATTTGTCGCGAACCCACGCGTGTTAAGGTGAGGTCTGATGGACGCGACTAAACGGATTTGGGTGCGTGAAAATTGTCGCTTTTACGTCACTTTAGCTTAGTGAAATTGAAACTTTTTTCGGGTGTACACTCTAGCTTTACTGGGTATCTGTAGTAAAAGGTTGGAAGCAAAAAATCGTATTAATACATTTTTACATAAGCATTTTTGATGACCCAACGTATGTAACATACTATGTTATTGCCTTGGTAATAAAAACTATAAGTAATACAATAGATCGAAAATTCCTGTTTTAAAAGACCCATTTGGTGGTAGCTTTACTCCAATCGAATTCTTCACAACCCGCAATCGTTTCGTCGCGCCAAAAAGACCTATACTTTATCGATTTCGTTTTAAATTAAACCCCAGTTTCGTGTGGTTAATTTATTTGTGTGATACGTGAAACGAACGTTTCACTGGGCCCGCGTTCATTTATCTTATTCACTTTACACAAGGGCATGACTCGACCGAGTTTTACATTTTAATTTGGCCCGCGATTTAATATGTTCCTACAATCATGCCGACTGCGTGCTTACATGACGATTTTTCACGAGAATTTAATATAAGCAGGCGACGACGGTACACAAATAGACTTAAATAAATGTTTAGAACTAATTTTACTCTGCGTGTTATATAACTAATGTTTTAATTTAAAACTCTTATGGCTTTCTTTGTGGCTGAAAGATGTTTCCACATCAGTGGGTGGTTAAATATTTACACTATGTAATTTTATATCTTATTAAGAAATCTTGGACATTTAAGATAAATTAAAGCTCTTCTACAGTTTAGTTTTTCACCTCATCTACCCATCATCGATCTACCTACTGACATTATTTTGGAACTACAACGGACCGTTAATTTATCAAAACTCTAATTAGGATTCTTAGTACACACTTAGAATCCTAATTACAGTTTTAATAAAACTAAATTTTAATCTTATTGCATAAGTTTTCAATAGTATTTCCTCCCGGGAGAGGGCACTGGCTCTTGTAACACAGGTTAACAACCTAGCACAAGTGTCAGGGACTTCACACAATTTGTAACCACTTCTTATGTAATAATAAAGATTAAGATTAATTAATTTATTGGAGTGTTCCCGGACTCTTAACAAGCCACACAGATTTTTTGGTAAAATTCTCTGCATGTTTTTAAATGGTCATGAATTTAAATTACATGTCTAGACAACTTCCCTTAGTATGTATCAGTCGCCCATACTTCTATTTAGCCATGTCCTTTGAAACTTTGATGACACCAAAATTGTGGCAAGTATGTCGGCTTCAAAACTGCATCACCACTTTTTCTTTCACTCATCACTATTTTTTTATTTTTTTGTCCCTCATCATAGATGAATACAGATGGGACACTCCGCATATTAGGTATGAAGCTACAAATACACGGCGCGCGGCGGGCTCGACTTGTTGGGCCAATTCAGTGTAACGTAGTGAAAAGATCTAAGGCGGTTTACACACGGCACCGCGCACCGCCGCGGCAGGCGGTGAAGCGGATCTCATGTCGCATTAGCCTGTAATAAATCCGTTGATGACACACGAACAGCGCCCGACCGCGCGGTCGTGCGGTGCTAATCCCTTTGCCAAAACCGCCCTCCGCGGCGGAGCGCGGTGCCGTGTGTGAACCGCCTAAGAGTTACGCGATAGAAAGAGAGGTAATTAGCGGTGTGCGCCCTGAATCGCACTTTATTGTGTGGTAGAAAGAGTCGCTTTTTGTTTAAATGATTTTGCGGAGTGTCCCATCTGTACTAGTCTGTGCTTTTATACCAAACATGGAAATGAAATGGAGGCCCAATGTATGAGTCCGGGAGTGTACATTTGCAATATCTCACCGCACATTGTGTCACTTTATGTAAAATTTTAACATTCATCTGTAAATTGCATAGTGTATCTGCATAAAAAAAAAATGTTCTATCCTATGCACGATATCCTATACCGAGGTAAAGTAATCAGGTAATCCCAAGAAAATACCTTATTATTCACAAATGCGATATTTATTTCTTCGGCACTCGAACTTTCCAGAAGGTATCCGTGTTGTGGCAGCAGTTTCGGGTTAATTTCACGTTAGTCTTAAGCGGTTTACTTTGCGGATACGGTGCGCAAGCTGGTATTTATATCCCAACTCCTCTAATGATCTTTGTATTACCTAGAGCGGTACTGAACGTCTTGAAACTATGTTTTTTTATTTCCTTTTTTGAATAAACTTGTTTTGAATATGGAATATCTGTGCTGTTTGCTGGCTTAATGGTTTTGATGTGGTTTTCGAGTGATAAGAATTATCATTGGTTTGGTGCACTTTTGTACCATTCCGTACCCGACCGCAGGCAGCAACTGCAGGCGACGTGTCACGACGTCATGTCGAGGCGACACGTTGCGGCATCACGTCGCTGCAGTCATGATTTTTAACCCGACGGCAGGCGGCAACAGCCCGTATTTCAGTCGGTAGATAGAAGATAGAAAAACGTGTTATCGCTCGAGTGTTCGGTCGGGCTACACGTGTCGCTTTTCGCTCGCCCGTAGGCTGCCAACGACGTGTCGCTAGCTATGGAAGGTATTTCATAGAAACCAGTAGTGTCACGGCGTCATGTCGCGGTGACACGTCGCGGCATCACGTCGCTGCAGTCATGATTTTGAACCCGACTGCAGGCGGCAACAGCCCGTATTCTAGTCGGTAGATAGAAAAACGTGTTATCGCTCGAGCGTTGGGTGCACTACTTGTCTGCGGTCGGGCTACACGTGTCGCCTGTCGCTCGCTTATCCTTACATATTATAAAACAAAGTCGCCCGCCGCGTCTGTCTGTCTGTCTGTCTGTCTGAACGCGATAAACTCAAAAACTGCCGAACGGATTTTCAAACGGTTTTCACCATTGGACGGAGTGGTTCATGCGGAAGGTTTTAGTGTATAATTCATTAAGGTTTTGTGTAAATTGGCTGAAATATGACGATTATTGTTGAAGAAGTCGGAAAAAATCATGCCGACTGGGAGCTTTACTGGAGTGCGCTGCGTAAACCGTGAGAGATAAATCAAATTTATGTTCTAGAGTATTGTATATCTTAAAAATTGCAACAAAAAAGTCCGTGATGACATATGTCTATCTTCTAAGGGTGACCCACAATAACCATTTTTATCTTTCAAAATTGTATAAAATTTTCATTGTTATTTCCGAAGCTATTTTGACCGGTATCTTATTAATCCTTATCCAATTAAATAGGTTATTTAAATTGGGCATTCAATTTCGATTAAAATATGTCTTTACATCACATCATTTAAATGAATAGTTTAAGAGATATCACAGTTTCAAAATTACGCGTAACAAAATAATTATGGTTGACAACGCGGGCGCTGTAGCCTACCACTGCGTCCTCTGAAAGTTAGTCAATGATCTTTTCCTTGGCTATTAGTTATGTATTCACGGTAGAACGTTCCCGTGGGATATTTTGCGACATCCACGCGGGCGAAGCCGCGGGTAAAAGCTAGTTGAATATAATTTAGAACATAATATTCTGATTGGAGTGTTTGGTGGTGTGCATTTTGCGTGTAGGTCAACGGTGTGCGTCAACGTATTATTCCGGGACAAGCTGTAGTGGTGTTGGAGTTAAATATACTCTTGTTATTTATATTCAAATTAATTTTTAGTTCAGGAAGCCACCCATATAATATTCACAACAGATTACAAGCACACATTATACAATTTTATCACCCATTTATAGGTTTATAAGATTTTAAGAGTTTTCAAGTAGGTAAGTAACTCAAAGGCTCGTCTTCGGGTGACCTCCAGTTCTTTAATGTTGATAAAACTCTGATTCCTCCGAATTTGCATTTATTCGCCTTTTAATTTAATGGAAGTAGCATTGTGTTACATTAAAAGATTTTTCTGTCTTTGAGAAGTTGTATCTCTTTATTTCGTTATCATTCTTAGAACATTCTTTTGTAGGAAAGAAAGACGGCGAACATAAAGGTAAATACTTTTTATTAAAATTCAGTAGCCGTGGACTTAAGTATGCAATACCCACTTTTATTTTTCAAAGAGGTAAAAATCGTGAGAGCTTTCCAATGAACAAATATTACGAGTGCTTTGGGAGCAGGTACATTGATTTTTTCTTTGATTTAAATTACTTTACCTACTCGTATACTCATGGGTTCTTTGTTAACATATGCCAAATGGTAAACAACCTTTTTTTTACAGTCATTTATCTGGCAGGCACGTGTTCTATAGAAAACTCATTATTATTTATGTTGTTTATTGATTTGATCATTTAAATTTTCGCGAATACCCTAGGGATATTTCGAAAACATGAATAATTAGACTATGATGAAAACATTTCTCAATCTTACTAAGAAAAAGTTAGGATTTTGGCAAAAACACGACCCGCTCTAGTAATATTGAATATCCTTAACTCTGATTGGCTAGATTTTTGCTTACTGAGCAATTCTTATTCTGATTGTTTCCTAGTTTTAAAGCTCACCGGCTTTGAAATATTATGTCATAGAGTTCTGAAGGGTTAGAAATAACAATATCGATTTTTAAGAACTTACTTTTATTGAACATTTTAGTTACATAATCTACAAACAGGACCCTAGGTAAATATCTATTTTATAGTAGATCACAAACAGAAGTTTAGTAGGGGGTTTCGCGAAAATTCGAATTATTATATCATCCTACGACATTTACACATTTTACACCATACAAATTACAGATGAATGTATAAATTTTACAAATATGGTGACACTATGGGCTTAGTCGATGAATATCCAATTCGTATCATGCCTAGCATTCTACAAATGTCTAATTCAACAAATGGCTGATTCATAAAAAGACTAATTCTTAAAGTGGCCAATTCGTAAAAGGACAAATTCTTAAAATGGCCTATTCACAAAAGCACTAGTTCTTAAAACGGCCAGTTCGCAAAAGGACTAGTTCTTAAAATAGCCAGTTCGCAAAAGGACTAGTTCCTAAAATGGATTTAATTCGAAAAAGGACTTATTCTGGAAATACTTCCAGACATACATATAATAATACATACATGCGGGAG
This sequence comes from Conistra vaccinii, assembly GCA_948150665.1. Taxonomy (NCBI): domain Eukaryota; kingdom Metazoa; phylum Arthropoda; class Insecta; order Lepidoptera; family Noctuidae; genus Conistra; species Conistra vaccinii. The sequence goes on along the minus strand of OX411334.1, from coordinate 9,586,598 downwards.
GCCTTCTCGCTAAAAGCGATCTTTTAAAGACCTTTCAACCTTTTTTAAAACGTTTGTAAGACCATAACTTAAATACCTGACGACAAAATAAACTCTTTTTTCAACAAAACAAAATAATATTAAAGCTTACTTCCACAAAATCCAGGTGTGACATTATCCACACGCAAAAAAAAAAACATACAAATTAAAACCTATTTTAATCCCATTCTTTGCGCTGTCCGCTTGCGATTAAAGGCTAACAGTAATCCCTATAATTGATGGTCATAATCGGCATGCCCAGGCACTGGATTGATTATGAAATTATACAAAAATATGCATATTAAATAACGGGGAAAAAATCTTTCCGGACCCACTTGTACAGTCAAGGACAGAAATATGTATCACACACTACAGGCTACGTCACAACACAAAACAGTAACCGCAAAAATACACCCGGCAAGTGATCCACCAGTGCGTTGCGCTTCGGCCCAGTGAGGCCCACCTGTAGTATGGATAAAATGTACTAAAGTATTCTAGGAGAGTTTTTGCGATGCGATGCGGCGGGGCCCGCCCAAATGTGCGCGAGCCTTTAATAAATACTACTGATTTTAATATAATCTTTATTTATATAGAACAGATTGTAGTACATATCTCAATACTCAATACTTTATTTGCATTCCACAATGTGTACTTAGGTGGTAAGTTAAAATTATAATTATGTGATCATTATGGACCCTGTCGGGCACAGCAAAATAGTAGGAGAGAGGAAGCTTTGAAAAAACTTAGATTATCATCAGTCTTTTGAACTAAATCTAATATTAGGTATTATATTAGGTTATTTTTAATTCTTTTTATTTTATATAAATAGTTTACTCAATACTTAATATACTTACATTTTATTTATCGTTGAAATATTCGTTTAAACTATAATAGCATTTTTTTATTAGAAATAGTTTTAGTTTTTTTTATATATATTCAGTTTTTCTTCTTTTTTTATAAATTCCGGTAGTTTATTGTATATTTTTATTGACATTACATAATGGACTTGTAGAATGTATTTTTAGCCGAGAAGTTGGAATGTTTAGTCTAGATTTATGTCGAAGTGTGTAGCGTGATTGTATGTCTTCGCGTTTTGTATAAAATTCTTGATTTTTACGAACAAATTAGCATGTCTCTAATATGTATATACTTGGGGAGGGTTAAAATATTATAATTTTGAAAGTGAAGTTTACAGCTGTCAGTTTGTTCGATGTTTACTATGATCAGTGGCGTATTTTAAGATTCAGTGCCCTGGGCCTGTAAGGTTTGCCGCCCCTTAACCAAAAACGAAAAAATCAAAAAGTTTTAATAAAATAATATAAAACCCCAGTGTGTGTCCATTGAAAGACCTTTTCATGAAATCATGACATTTGAGAACAAATATAACTATAAGAGTAAAGGCTTTTGCAGACCAGCGCGACTTGTCGCGCGACGCGACACGAACAATACAATTTCTAAGGCTGGTTTTAGAGTGACGCTGACCGCACGCTGACCGTCGGCCGGCGCTGACAGCCGAAACGTATGAACTTCAGATGTCAGCGCTGAGCGGTTGGCGTATTTTCATAAGAATACTAAACTTTATACAATGTCGCCCATGCGCATATGACCGCCCGTAATTTTCTGAATATTCATGAGTTTAAGTTTATTTTCGATATTTTTTCATGAATATTCAGAAAATTACGGGCGGTCACATGCGCATGGGCGACATTGTATACATTGTCTTGTCAGCGCCGACGACGGTCAGTGTGAGAGGAAAACCAGCCTAAGAAAACTTCACGGTATAACCGGTGTCGCGTCGCGCGACAAGTCGCGCTAGTCTGCACAAAGCTTTATAATGATTCTAAAGATTTTAATTCTGTAAATACATATTTGTTAGGAAATGTATAGCTAGCTACATTCTAGCAACATTCCTCACTATCGGATAAAGTGCCACAGCAGTGGCGCTACCTAGGCCCGTTTATAGTGCCGTAACTTTGCATTGTACGAGGTGGGTAAACTCTTTGAAAGAGTCATTGCAGACCGTCTTGTCAGGCGGCTAGTGCGGCAGGGGCCAGATTTGGCAGAGAGCCAGTTTGGTTTCCGCTGAGGGAGGTCTACCGTGAACGCCGCGGCAAACAGGGAATGCTGTGGCCCGAGGTGGAGTCGTCTTGGTCGTGTCTGTAGACATCGCCAATACCTTCAATACCGCCCTGGAGTTGCATCAGGGAGGCACTCCGGTATCACCAGATGCCGACCTACCTCTTTCGTGTGGTCGAGGCCTATTTGACGGACAGGGCCGTCATCTAACCCGGTCACGAGGGAGAATGGAACCGGCGAGAGATGCCTTGCGATGTCCCACAGGGATCGGTCCTGGGGCCGCATCTGCGGATGTCGGATACGACTGGGTGCTGCGCGCCGACCTGCTAGCGGCGTCAGCATGGTTTGCTACGCTGACGACACGTTGGTCCTGGCGCAGGGGAGGTCGCACCAGGCGGAGGCCGAACTAGCGTCACGAGAGGTAGCGACAATCGTCGATAGGATCCGGCAATTGGGACTCGAGGTAGCCCTGCACATTACCGAGGGCATGTGTTTTCATGGTCCTCGGAACACGCCACCGTCGGGTTCCCAAATAACGGTAGCAGGGGTTTACATCGGCGTCGAGTTGACGATGAAGTACTTGGGACTCGTCCTCGACAACCGGTTGAATTTCGTGGAGCACTTCCGACGTTCGTTTGGCTCCCAGACTGGAGCGGGCTGGGGCTGGGAGGTTCCTGTTTCAGATAAGGCGGGAAGAAACACCCAGGTGTCACCATTGTGTGGATCCCCCGGAGGACACGGTGGAACATACGGTGCAGGCCTGCACGGCTTGGGCGGAGCACCGCCGTGTCCTCGTGGAGGCGATTGGTAGCGGTGACCTGTCGCATCCGGCCCTAGTCCAGGCCATGGTACGGAGCGAGAGGTCATGGGAGTCAAGGGAGAGGCAAATTAGGCGCCCTCATGCCCCTAGTCGCCGCTGAAGACGCCCTGGGCGTCGGAAATCCATAGCGGATTTCCGGCCACCGTAGGCGCGGGCTTGCGGACGATGAGCAATGCTCGCTGCTGATAAGGGACAGGCCCGGCTCGACGGCGCGTTTTGTTCCACGCACGCCTTAAAGAAATTTCAGCACAACTGACGGGGTCCGCTAGAGCTGATGCCGGCGAGGGTCGCGGGAAAGTCTGAACGGGTGGGTTTTAGTTAGTAAGAGTCTGACACGCCCTTCCGCGCCACTCAGAGCAGCAGTTATTCCATAATTTCCCACCCAAAAAAAAAGCAGTGCATTGTCATTTGGTATTTGCTTGAGTGTTAGCGCAATAAAATATTTTGTGTATGGACAAAACGCAATGTTACTAATACTGTTACTAGGAAAACTTTGGATGCAAGAGCAAGCGAAGCGAGCTTGGGACTTGGGGCACCCTGACTCGGACAGGTTAGGCTGCTCCGCCCCTCGCAGCCTACCGCCCCGGGCCATGGCCCTTTTGGCCCTAGGGTAAATACGCCACTGACTATGATCCTGACTAATTTCTTTTGGAGTGTAAATAGTGTTGGCACATCCGTGCTATTTCCCCAAAGGGTAACGCCGTAGCTCAGCCATGCATAAGCATACGCGTAGTAGGTGGTGAGTGCTGTTTGAAGATTGGTGGTTTTTTTTTATTTCACGGAGAGCGTATAAAATACTTGAAATTTTTTATCTAAGTTTTTGTATGTGAGTTTTCCAGTTTATATGAGTGTCTAAATTTAATCCAAGTAAGGTAAATTCTTTAACAATTTCTAGTTTTGAACCATTAAAAGTAAAATCTATATTTAAAGGTGTTTTTTGATGGGGATGGAAGGTAATCAGTTTAGTTTTAGAATAGTTAATTTCAAGGTTGTGTGCGTTCATCCGGGTGATAGTTTTGGTGAGGATTGAGTGTAGTTCTTCATTTAAATTTAGGTTGTTCTGACATGAGACTAGAAGAGAGATGTCATCTGCGAATAAAACATGGTCCCTCTATGGTTTTTGGCAAGTCATTGTCATTGACATAAACCAGAAATAAGAGACATCCGATTACACATGTGACAGTTATCACAAAGTGGGTAGTTTAAAATATCTGGCAATCGAGTGGGTGACGTGCTGATCTCCTTGCTAGGCTATGAAATAGCCTGTATTAAGGAGCAACAGTGCCGATGCCTTCTAATAATCACAATTTTATTTTAACAAACTAAATTTTATTTTAACATTTCCTACATAATTATCATCACATTCATGACACATCCACCGATGACCGAAAATAAATGTGAAGGCCACTGGAATCCACTGGAATCCACTGGATGCGGGAAGCACAGAACCGGTCGAAATGGCGGTGCTTGGGGGAGGCCTATATCCTGTGGACGTCTATCGGATGAACGATGATCACATGACACATTAAAACTTTTGAAAAAAAACGCATTTGTATACAGACATTTTTGCCTCCGACTGTACATGCGAATACAGAAAGCGCCTCGTCAAATAAATCATTTGTGTTTTTTACCAAAGAGTTTGTAGGTACCTTGGTTTGTACCTTACCTTTTTCCGACCCCTGTTGTTTTCCGCCCTCCATTTTCGAGTGTTTTACCTCTGCGCGGTGATTACGCCGGAGTCATTGTTTTACGGAGGTAGGCGTACCATAATGCGTGTGTATGTTAATTATTGTGTTTTTCATGTCGGGACAAAGTTAACTTTGTGTGGTCGACCTTTAATAGGTTGCTTAGGATATGTTTATGTTTATTTTGATGATAACTGAAAGAAAACATTAAGCCTTATTTTTATTCTCGGCGTTATTAATATTTTCAGCGCCTGTTGTAGGTAGAATAGTCCATTATAAAGACTATTCCAGACTAATAAAGTCGCAAGCTTATGGTTCGCATACACTTAATCCGTCATCGTCCGGACAAAGTGAGTGTACACATTACTTCAGCCGACATCGTCCGATGACTCTCTTTCATAGTCACCTTCGTTTGGACGACAACGTACGAGCATAGTTCGGCAGATGACGGATTACTCCACGTCCTAATATAAAGCAACTACGCGACCATCGCAAGTTCGCGCGAACTTTGTTTCTACGTAGATACTAGCGATCAAACGTACCGTCGGTATGTCCTACCTGACATATGATACTAAACAGGTGGCCTAACCGATATTCGCGCGAACATTATCGCGTCGCTTCGCACGTGATTGTGGGAGGAGAAATCAAGAGTACAGCGCACCGAGCATGGCCTACTGTGAGATAGCTTAAATCACACATTATATCACAATTTGGACGATAAAATAGTTATGTCACAAATGCTAGCACGGCGGCGTGAGATAATCTCTTGACTTGTGACATAACTTCTTGACGTTTATTTGGGATTCTATGTCTTATTCCTTTCGGCCGCTATGGCAACTGAGTTTCGCAACTAGTTGTCAACAAAGAACTAACTTTCGTTCAATGCAACCGGTTGCCAACGAAGAACTTAAATTCTTGTGTGGCAAGTAGTTGCCAATTAAGAATTCCTCGAAAAGCGTGGTAGCGATATAGGATTTTTCTTTCGTAGTTCACAACTTTGACGTTATTGCCTTGTTGTATGTTTATAAGAGCCTAGCTAAACAAGGTGAAAATGTACCCGTGACAGTGTTCGACACAGTAGGTATTGTCTTCTGAATCAACTTTCAATCAAGAAAAAAAAAAAAAAAATATAGAGAAAAATTTCTTTAATTTCGGAAGTCGGTGTCTTTGGTTCTGTATTTTCGGTTTTTGTAAAGTTATTTTTTACTTTTGTGTTGTTTTTGGAAGTCGGTTGTTTTTTTGCTATTAAAGCTTTTACATTCCTTTATTTTTTTAAAGAAACACATCTGCATTCAAATAATTTCGGAAATCTTTGAATGCAGATTTGTTTGTTTTAAATAATAATGGAATGTTTCCTTTGAGTAAAATTTGCTATCTCCAGTATTTAGAATACTTTCCCTCCAGGTGAGGTTCAAAAATTCCACTCTGTATATATAATTATAGTCAGTATATATATATATATAAAGAGTGGAATTTTTTAACCAAAAAAACCTCCTCTTTTTTTTTAAAGTCGGTTAATAAAAACAATTTCTTATACAGTTTAAGGTAAGGGTATTTTATTAACTAAAACATAAGATCATAAACAGCTTCTGATAATTATGTACATATAAATACTAAAAACTTATTTAAAAAGTGATAACAAAAGGGGTAATAATTTCAATGCAGTGTCCAACAGCAATTTTATTCCTTTTCAAATCATTAATCGCTGAATTGATTTCATTATCAATCTCCTCGTATTCCTTCCTTTTTTCGGGGTAATCTTTTTTGAATCATAACACGTAGCTTCTGATTCCAAAACATCTAGTAATTGTGCTAACGTTGGATACTTCCTTCCAATATAATTATTTATTTTAAAATGCCAACCTTCAATATTATTGTTCGTTCTAATGGTTTCATCTGCACAACAACACGATTCCGCGAACTCGTCTTTTTTTAAGCACTGTTTATGAAAATATTTATTAAATGACATGGCTAAATGGAAGTATGGGCGACTCCCTTAGCAATGTATAAACATTGTACCTATTAATATGTAATGCTGAATAGCTGAATATTAGTATTGCGTATGAAAAAAGTTTCAGGAACTTTTTATATCGTTACAATCCTGAAAATAAAATCGTAGAAACTCCTACGTCAAAAGGCATACAAACTTGCACAAGAAAAAGATTTTGCTATGAACTGTAGCTAGGCGTTTGTTTACAACCTTCAACAAATAGGTAAAAAAAAAGATTATGTTGGGAAAATCACCCACCGCATATAATTATACGCACTGACAGGCCAGGCGCACTCCGTATTTTAGGTATGAAGCTACAAGTACCCGGCTGGCTCGACTCGTCGGGTCAATTCAGGTGGCGTAACGTAGTCAGAAGATAAAAGAGTTACGCGATAGTAAGAACCGCAACTTCTTGGTGAATATAACTTTATGTAATTAGCACTGTGCTACCTGAACTGCACTTTATTGTGTCGTAGCAAGAGGCGCTTTTGGTGAGCAGTGGTGGCCCAGTGGTAACAGCCCCGACTTACAAGTTGTAGGTCATGGGTTCGAAACCGAAACATGATGAACCCAGTCAGGCGCTTTACTTTGTGTAAAATAATTTCAGCACCACTGCTCACAAAACGGTGAAGGAAAACATCGTGAGGAAATTGGCATGTCCTAAGTGCATCTATGCATGTCCTAGAACCAAAAATTCGAAGACATGTGACATCCACCAACCCGCACCGGGCCCGCGTAGTGGATTACGGCCCTCTCCCTCTCACAGAGAGAAGGCCTGTGTCCCAGCAGTGGGAACATTAATAGGCTGATTATGTTATGTTATGTACGTTAAGAGTCGCTTTTTATTTAAATGATTTTGCTGAGTGAATCATCTGTACTAATCTGTGCCGGTACATAAACAGAATGCTATTGCAGAAATAAAATAACAAAATGTAGGTACATTAATTATTTAATATGGAGCAAAGCAGTACTAGGGTTTGTGAGACACATATCTATCACATATATGTGTCTCACAAACCCTAGTACTGCGGGGAATATAAAAATTATGTTTTTCAACAAGCATCTTTTTTATAAATCCTGGGATTACATGTAACAGTTATTCAAAGACACAACCATTAAACATACAGTGTGTTGAGGTGTTTGCAGCCCACTTATAATTTATTTCAAGTTCTAGTAGGTAAAGGTCTAGATGCTGCTTCAAGTTCAGGTCTTGATTCAGGTCCAGGAAGATTTACTCGATTTCGATCTTGATTTGACTGCCGTTGATGTCTCATCCAACAGGGACACGCATAGTTCATAACCTAAAAGAAAAAGTCAATATAGGATATTTAAGGAGTCATCACTAGCCACAAATATTTATGTGATGAACTGTGAACATACGTGTTTTTGTTGGTCTGGGTGTTTACAAAAAAAAGTATGAAGTTGTATAAGTATTAAATATAAGCTCTACTTAGTTTAGGACTAGATATGGTGCTATGTAAAATATCCAAAATATTTATTATAAGTATTAATATAGTGAAGTCAGCATTGAATCATTATAGGAAATACACATAATATACAACACATAATATTGAGGTCTGGGACAGGACCGACTATTTGCAGGCTGATGAACTGATTATCCGAAAAGGAAGACCATCCATTCATGCATTGGATGGACATTTAAATATGAAAGAACACATTGTAATACACATCATTTTAATTACCTGATAGAAAGCTGGATGTGACCTCCGTACATTCTGAAACATTGAATTGTTCCTTTCCACTGCATGGTATTGTGCACTTCATAACGGCCACAAGTGATGCACATTGTATGCCCAAATAAACGTGCATCAGGAGCTATTTCCGAACTCAGACGTTCAAAACATGGATGGCAAAAGTTGGCAACCCTTGAAACCTAGAATAAAATTATTAACATGAGTCAAGTATGTAACAAATACATAAACATATTAATAATTTATGACATCTAAGGCAACTAGTTTGTCGTTGTTACAATTATAAGAAGACCTGAGTCTTTCTGATTCATTTCCTCCATTGCCATTGAGTTTATAGTAAACAACCTCCAAATCCGCTTTGCACTTAGTTGCTTCTCATATTGAGTAGTTGTAGAATGATTTCAGCTAACTCTAAATGACTTACCTCGATCGATTGTTTACCATCATGCTAAGATAGTGAGTAGAAGACCATGTAAAGAAGAGGTGATATGCCTCCACAGTCTACACCACACACGACTAGTTTATGCATCTCATAATGAATGAATATGCAAGGGAAGTCCATGTAGAGTAGCGGAAGGTCAGTATGAAGATAAGCACACTCAATAAGGCCGACAAATAAGCGAGGGTCAAAAGTAAATACTAAATATCCAGAAACGGCAAAACGAAAAAACGACGTCTGACACACGTCTGGCCTGACTGACGTTTGACTTTTTAATAGAGATGGTATGGAACATCTTGGAATGTAGCAGAATCGATAAAATAATTGAAAATAGAAATACTGTTCTTGTCGATTATTATTCAATCAACATTCTTCGACATAAAATAGTTTCCTATTATTGTGATGGTTATTGGACCATTTGCATAGATTAAACAAAGAGTTTACCAAAGAGTTTACACGTTTTCCGAAGCTTTTGGTCATTTTTTTATTTGGTTCTAATCGAATCAAGTCTATTAAAGAAGAATCGATTGTCACTTTTTAGTAAACAGCACTATTTATTAAGTGCCGTCATAATTTTGTGTGCTTCTTGTCAAACAAAAAACAGGAAAAATACTTTTAATTATTTGATTAGTTCACGAAAGTTGTAGGAAAATAATAAAACCGTAATAATTCATTAATGAATATTTGAATGTTATGATGTAGTGAGAAATGTCTATACATGCTAAAGGCAGTGGCTTAGCCATGTCCAGGATTTCTTCACCAACTGGACTTTTGGCCATAACATACTCAATGGTCAACTCCTTGGTCTAAAAATTGTTTCGGCAAGCGAGCTAGCCCGACACACCTCGCTACATGTCTGTTTTTAACTCTCGTTTTTATTTGTAAAGGTTTCGCTTTTTTCCACAAAGAACGGTTGTAGTATTCAAGGGATGCTACTACCATAGCATCCCTTGAATATAATTTCGGAAAATATTTCTTTAAAAGCATTAATAGCGGCTAATTCAAAATCCAATGTTATCTTTTTTGGTATCCAAGAGGGAATACGAGACTGGATTAATTGCAATAAAATTTTATTTATTAGGTAGTAGAGCGAAAAATAAAGGTGTTATAATGTGGTTCTTTTCATCATAACCATGAATCGTATATAATTGCTTAAAACTTTTCGGGCAACTTCTGAAAGTGCCATCGGCAACGAAGTGATGAAAGTTGCTAATTTGCGTTTTCGTATCATTAGTACAAAATACAATGATCCGTATATCATCGACGTAGTCACAAAGAAGAAAATCATGATACTTTGTGGGTATGCTTACGTCATGGGCATGTGTGAAACGCAACTTTTTGGCACCGATGACTTTATTCCTTCCATTGTAAAGAGCCGTTTTTACACTGCTGAACTTTGGTATTCCAGTGGTGAAATTATATCCATAATTTTTTAGTTTAAATATCATGCCATCGTATTGCTTTGAAATGGATTCAAAATTGCAACTACTTCTTTTTTTCAAATTATCTAATTCTTTTAAAACGATATTTCTCCCAGTGCTCTTTTTACAATCAGTTTCATGGGCCCTTTGGTTTACAATCTCGTTACGAACATTTAAAGTGATGTTACCTTTACATCCTTTCGTTGTACATTTCCAGAATTAATTTTCATTAATGTACGTATTTTTCTGTTCTTTTCTTCTTGTCTGTTGTTAAATGTGTGTACATAAATGGTTAAATAAATAAAAATATCGTAATTTTTTTTTCGATGATATCGCCGGCCATCATGCAGCATTGCTACTCCACCTCTTTTAGTATTTATAAATTCAATGAGCGATGACATGATTGGTGAAAAAATCACCACTGCCACAGCACGCACTCGAAAATTACACTAATAAAAGCGAACATATTTACACTTAATTCCACTCGAACAGATTCATAAAAAAAAAGAAAAGGTTTTTTAATCATGTTGAAACATAAAAGTTTGTATTCAGACTTCTTTTTAAATCGGGAAAATTAGATCTTTTTTGGTAACTGGTTGCGAATCTTCTGCGATAGTGGCTACTGCTTTCCACTCAAGAATTTAAGTTCTTCGTTGGCAACCGGTTGCATTGAACGAAAGTTAGTTCTTTGTTGACAACTAGTTGCGAAACTCAGTTGCCATAGCGGCCGAAAGGGTCTTATTTGCTACTATGGGCGCACCAATTTTGTCACAAATGCCACACAATGAATGTCGTCCGTACATCAAAAGTGAATTAGTTCACAACACAATTAAAAAGTTGTAAAACTGTATGAACCTGCACTTTATAAAACGTATTATTTCATTTGGTCGCATATTCACTGATCATAGACATTTTAATTTTTTAAATTTACTGTGTCACACTATGAAGTTAGCAACAAGAAAGGCATGTCGCGCCTCAGATTTTATCACATGGTTGAACCGTGCTAGCATTTAAGACAAATTATAAGACATGATAAAATTTATCATGTCTTGTCACTAAACGTCTTGGGTACGCCTGTGTTAGCCCCGCAAAGGCTCGTTTTTTGTGGGAAACGAAAGTAGGAACTCTTTTCTGTATAATTTTTAGAAATTTTAGTATACATCTGTGCGTTTCTGACTTGAATTGAATTGCGACTTGTTGACGCGAATTAGGACACACATTTCACATCAAGCGAACACGCGCTTTCGTTCGCGTAACGGTCGCATAATCGCGCGACGATCGCTTTTGATTAGGTGTACGCATCGAGGTAGCTAAGTGAGGTAGATTAGGAACTTATCGCTGTAACAACCTTAATTACTTGTCAGCAGTGACCGTTTACGGACCCTTAACGATGAAAAGAAAGCGAATGAATGATCTGGTCAGGGTAAAGTTCCGGTTACTGAGTGAATTTCAATAGATATTACATCGAAAGTTCTGTGGCTTTATTTAACCTTTTCCTTTTTGTACCCTTGACATTTAGGACTATTTCGTCCTACCTTCAGACCTTTTTTATGAAAAGATAAACTATTCTATCCTAAGATTATTTTTATATGCATAGTCGCGGAATGGAAAAGTTAGGCACCTTTAGGTAAACTTCTACAAGGAACTATGTATGTAAAAAAAATATTGTAGGTACCTTCTTTTTCCAACTCAGTACGCATTGACAAACTGAAGAATAAGAAGAATAACAGTAAAATGTGGCATGACGTCACTATCCGGTAGATTTTATACTGAATTGTGACGTAGCAAGCCCCCACTCCCCAACTTTAATGCCTTTTATCTAAAGCAGTTTTTATAAAAATGTGATAAAGCAAAAAATATGTGTCTTATATTTTTTATTATTTGACTGACGGACTAAATAGTATTTCTTTTTTCCCCAGTAAACATCCCTATACTTCTTCCTGCTGTTACTTTACTATTGTGAGTAAGTTATATCAATCAAACTTGACAGAACTTTATCAAAATACACCCACATTAATCAAACTCCAAAGCACGGAAGTACCTCCTAAATTTTGTACCAGATTTTGATCTCAAACTGCCCTTTAAAGTACAAACCGGAATCATTTTAAGCCCTCGGAGCCGATTAAGATGCCAAGAAGTGGACAGACGATCTTCAGTGGGACGACCCTTAAGCCCTCTTCCCATTAGGACACCCTCCTGCATTGCTTCAAGGACCCTCGATTCCTCACAAACCCGGATTTTTACGGGCTAGTGAATTTCAACCGAGTGGACACTTGAATATCAGTGTTCTGCTTGTTACTCTGTGACTTTTTTTTTATCATTTTTATGTTGATGTTGCTGTTGTCGTATCGGATTATTTTGGGAATGATAATGGTGAACCTTTATTGTGTTTTTGTAAAAGCGCTAATGAGGACATATTCTTACTAGTACTATGTAGGTAGGTATAATTTAAGTTTTAATCTATGATATGTTATTTAAATAACTGTTTATTTTCCTTTACGAAATAAATAAAATAAAATGAAACTTGAGTTAAGGGGTTTGAAGATTTTGGCCCTAAAATCAGCCACCATTTTGTTTTTTTTTCAAAATCGAGGTGTCCAATAAATGTCATATATTTGGATAGGGGATACTTATACAAACATAAAAGTTCATATAACATAACATCATAAAGCGTCACGTTTCTGAGATATTCAAAGATAAAAATAACAATTATTATAATGAATTAATTTATTTATGTTGTAGTTACTTCATGTTGATTAAGTTATTTACACATTAATTAATTGACTACACCTAGTGGATAAAAAATAAGATTTTTTAATCATTTTCGGTATAAATAATATCATCCAAGAAGGCAGCGGGAGGCTGAATAGGATTTTCTTGGGTGTCGCGCCCATGCCATGCACCATATAAGACATATACCATATAACACACGTCCTCATTCGGCGGAGGGTATACATATATTATTGTCTCTTTCGCTCTTAACTAAAATATTACCTAAACATGATGCAATTATGTTTTCATAGGTCAATATACTTACCTGAAGGGAAAAAAAACAAAAAAATCCTTGTTTCAGGGTTCAGTTTTCGACTTATATTTCGGTGAATAACTCCGAAACCTGACGCTTTAGGATATCATGACATATGACATTTTTTGTTTGTTTAAGTGTCCTCTATCTAAATATATAACTTTCGATTTTCACAGCGATTCTAAAAAAAAATCAAAATGGCGGCATCATGTTAGGGCCACCCTCCATACAAAAATCTTCTAACCCCTTTTCTTTTTTAAATGCACGTGATTCTGTGGCATTTTTTTTCTTTTTTTCTTAACATTGGAATTTAGTACCGTTCCAACATTCATTACCAAAACTGTAGGTGTAGGTACCTATACGATGTGTCTTTTACTTGAAATGTGCAGACTTTACTATAATTATTTATTCTCCTACTGGAACGCAATACAGTAATTATGCTGTAGATGAACTATTTGCTCTGTTGGTGTAATATTAAACATAGCAAATTATTACTTCATCTGCTGCTGTAAGTCCCTTGATAATAAAACAACGTAAACACCACCATTTTATTATTTATCTGATCCAACGATCGCGAATGTTCTGCTCTTTTTTATATTTCTTTTTTAGTTAGCCTAAGCTATACTGACCCACTGCTGGGCAAAGGCTGCCCCGAAATCCTTCAAGAAACTCTTTTTCCGCGCCGCGTATTTTTCGTGTCCAGAGTTACTTATATTAGGAACTATGTAGCTTCTACCTGCGACTTCGTACGCCTAAAATTTCGACCCCCGACCCACCCCGTCGCATCGCATCCCCCGCCTGCGCTATTACTTCGTTTTCTTTCTGAGTTTTTGTTGTTTTGCTCGGCTCCTAAGGGTTGTAGCGTAATGTTGTCTATAATTATTATCAAAAATTTTCAAATCCGACTGGCAGTTTCTGTGATTAGAGGGCTCAAACAAACAAAAAACAAACTCTTCTGCTTTATTATTGGTCTAATATCCGACCCAGAGATGACCTTCACCCATCTGTATAATGGATGAAAGTATTTTATATCTTTAGGATGTTAAAAAACATATCACGGCAAAAAAAATCCTGGCCAAACTATGATTAATTAAAAATTCAAAAAAGTTTTTTTTCTAAATTGCACTCAATCGTATAACGATTAAATCGTTTTAGTAATAAATGTTTCTCTTAAACAGCACTATCCACTTATGGCTATTGGGCGCCATGCAAGAACATTAATAAACTTAGGTAGCCAAGTAATCACCTATTTTGGTAATTAACTCCGAATTGACTATCAATGGGCAAAAGTCGAGTTAGTAGCAAAGGTTCTCCTTGAAAAGCTCTTTCGATTGTTTGTCTTACAATGTTTAAAAAAAAGTAATTTTTTATTAATCACAGTCTGACCAGGATTTTTTTAGCCAACCCACTCGCTATAATTATTTTTTAACTTACTAATCAAGTAAGTTAGAAAATACATTTCAAAAATACTATTCATCCATTAAATTTTAATAGATTGGTGAAGGTTGTTCCTAAGTCAGATCCTCTATTGGGATAGATTCCCGACTTACTATACTATCATTAACACTCTTGATACCAATAGACCAATCAAAACTTCAAGACTATTATTACTTACATCCAATCTTGTAATCCGAAATCCGGAAACCATAAGTTTAGAACTAGTCCTCAAGTCAACTCAAAACAGTAGACACTTGGTATTAACGATGATCACGTCAATCTAACTTCTCGATAGAGTCGCCACAAACTAATCATAGTTAGAATATTGTTTAGAATTTCCGTCAGCCCTTCCTTACCGGTTTTATTAATGAAAATGTCTAACAATTTAGGGTTTTGTACAATAGGATTATAAAATTCATTTATTATCTTTAAAGGGCGCTACTGCGAAGCAGTGGTGGCCCAGTGGTAACTGCCGTGACTTACAAGTTGTAGGTCGTAGGTTCGAAACCAGGCTGGCCCTTTACTTTGTGTAAATTATTTCATCACCACTGCTCTAAAAATGGTGAAGGAAAACATTGTGATGAAACAACCACCCAAACCACCCACCCACCCATTGTGGTCCTAGAAAAATTCGAAGCCATCCGCTTCAAACCGCACTGGGCCCGCATGGTGGATTACGGCCCACTCCCTCTCACAGAGAAAAGGCCTATGTCCCAGCGGTAGGAACATTATAGGCTGATTATGGGGAACACCCAAATACTCCGAAATATTTTATTCCGAATTTCGTTGTTCCGATTTTCAAAAGTCCGAATTTCATAATCCCTAAGAATTATAATGTCTATTATAAAAAATCACGAATTTCATTTTACCGAAAGTCGTAAATACGATTTGTTTGGTTTCCGATTTTCATATGTACGAAGAATCAAATGCTCGATGGGTTCTCGGTCCGAAAAACGACATTCCGATTTTCAATACTTCGAATAAACTACTAAAATTAGGATTCTGATTCAATAGTATAATACGAGTATTAAGTTACGCATTATAAATTAAAAACTCATAGTTTTTAATTTAAAAACGTCTACTTTGGTCCCCTCTATTGTTGGTGAATCATTTGGGTTAGGTTAGGTTAGATCAGTGACCATTAACGCGCGAAGGCGAGCGACCGCAGGGAGCGTGCCGCGGCAGCGGCCGCCGAGTGCTAGATTCCCTCTATTGTTGGTGAATCATTTGGGTTAGGTTAGGTTAGATCAGTGACCATTAACGCGCGAAGGCGAGCGACCGCAGGGAGCGTGCCGCGGTAGCGGCCGCCGAGTGCCAGATTCCCTCTATTGTTGGTGAATCATTTAGGTTAGGTTAGATCAGTGACCGTTAACGCGCGAAGGCGAGCGACCGTAGGGAGCGTGACGCGGTAGCGGCCGCTGAGCGCCAGATCCCCTCTATTGTTGGTGAATCATTTGGGTTAGGTTAGATTAGTGACCATTAACGCGCGAAGGCGAGTGACCATAGGGAGCGTGCTGCGGCAGCGGCCGCCGAGTGCCAGGTCCCCTCTATTGTTGGTGAATCATTTAGGTTAGGTTAGTATAGATCAGTGACCATTAACGCGCGAAGGCGTGCGACCGTAGGGAGCGTGACGTGGTAGCGGCCGCCGAGCGCCAGATCCCCTTTATTGTTGGTGAATCATTTGGGTTAGGTTAGGTTAGATTAGTGACCATTAACGCGCGAAGGCGAGCGACCGTAGGGAGCGTGCCGCGGTAGCGGCCGCCGAGCGCCAGATTCCCTCTATTGTTGGTGAATCATTTGTGTTAGGTTAGGTTAGATTAGTGACCATTAACGTGCGAAGGCGAGCGAGTCGAGCGACCGTAGGGAGCGTGCCGCGGCAGCGGTCGCCGAGCGCCAGATCCCCTCTATTGTTGGTGAATCATTTCGGTTAGGTAAGGTTAAATCAGTGACTATTATCTTAACGCGCGAAATCGACCGACCGTAGGGAGCGTGCCGCGGCAGCGGTCGCCGAGCGCCAGATCCCCTTTATTGTAGGTGAATCATATGGGTTAGGTTGGAACTGTGACCAGTGTGTTTTGTTGTCTTGCTTTTCAGTTTTACAAGGCCTTTTTATTTCGGAATTCTAATCCGTACTTTAATAATCGGAATTCGTATTTTTGATGTTTCGATTTATCATTAATTCGGACTTTTTGTTATTCGATCTATTGAAACTCGGTATTTTGAGAATAGTAATTATAAACGTTAGGAATACTGAAATTTTGGAATTATAAAAATAGGATTAATGATAAATCGGAGTTGTTATGTTAGGAATTTTGAATCATTCGGAATTCTGATAATCGGTATTTTGAAATTCGTATTTGTGACTTTCGGAATAAAGTTTTTCGTATTTATGTAGTGTACCCCTGATTATGCTACTACAGCATGGGGTCCTGGGTTCGATTCCCGGGTCGGGCGATGTGTTATTGGGTTTTTCCATCAAGAATTTCTCCGTACCAACCCGGAGTCTGGATTTAGCCCGGTTGATCGCAATAGGGGCCTATTATCATTCACATATCAGCGACCGTAGGGAGCGTGACGCGGTAGCGGCCGCTGAGCGCCAGATCCCCTCTATTGTTGGTGAATCATTTGGGTTAGGTTAGATTAGTGACCATTAACGCGCGAAGGCGAGTGACCATAGGGAGCGTGCTGCGGCAGCGGCCGCCGAGTGCCAGGTCCCCTCTATTGTTGGTGAATCATTTAGGTTAGGTTAGTATAGATCAGTGACCATTAACGCGCGAAGGCGTGCGACCGTAGGGAGCGTGACGTGGTAGCGGCCGCCGAGCGCCAGATCCCCTTTATTGTTGGTGAATCATTTGGGTTAGGTTAGGTTAGATTAGTGACCATTAACGCGCGAAGGCGAGCGACCGTAGGGAGCGTGCCGCGGTAGCGGCCGCCGAGCGCCAGATTCCCTCTATTGTTGGTGAATCATTTGTGTTAGGTTAGGTTAGATTAGTGACCATTAACGTGCGAAGGCGAGCGAGTCGAGCGACCGTAGGGAGCGTGCCGCGGCAGCGGTCGCCGAGCGCCAGATCCCCTCTATTGTTGGTGAATCATTTCGGTTAGGTAAGGTTAAATCAGTGACTATTATCTTAACGCGCGAAATCGACCGACCGTAGGGAGCGTGCCGCGGCAGCGGTCGCCGAGCGCCAGATCCCCTTTATTGTAGGTGAATCATATGGGTTAGGTTGGAACTGTGACCAGTGTGTTTTGTTGTCTTGCTTTTCAGTTTTACAAGGCCTTTTTATTTCGGAATTCTAATCCGTACTTTAATAATCGGAATTCGTATTTTTGATGTTTCGATTTATCATTAATTCGGACTTTTTGTTATTCGATCTATTGAAACTCGGTATTTTGAGAATAGTAATTATAAACGTTAGGAATACTGAAATTTTGGAATTATAAAAATAGGATTAATGATAAATCGGAGTTGTTATGTTAGGAATTTTGAATCATTCGGAATTCTGATAATCGGTATTTTGAAATTCGTATTTGTGACTTTCGGAATAAAGTTTTTCGTATTTATGTAGTGTACCCCTGATTATGCTACTACAGCATGGGGTCCTGGGTTCGATTCCCGGGTCGGGCGATGTGTTATTGGGTTTTTCCATCAAGAATTTCTCCGTACCAACCCGGAGTCTGGATTTAGCCCGGTTGATCGCAATAGGCCCGCCCCCTATTTCATGGGACTTAAACATAACTAGCAAAATGTGGGTGTACTATGGGTACACTTCTGCTTAGCCCTTCGGGGAATAAAGGCATGATGTTATGTTAAAATAAAGGTGCTGAATGTCGCGGTTTGTCCATAGATAGATCACCATTTTATATACAGTGTGTGGTCACCGGTGTCCGACCCGTTATGGCGAAGTAATAATAATATGATCAATTTTATCGACAAATCCACCATAATAAGGCATTTTACCGCTACTGTTTTTTTAATTACTGAGTACAGTTGTTTCATTTATTTTGCAATATCTACCGATGTAGAGGTCCTACAGATATGATAGTGGTTTCGTTCGACAGCTACAAAAGTAGGCAATAAGTTGACACACAAAAGTTTATCAAAAACTCCCATTAAAACTTTAAAAAATTACTTGAAACTTAACCGGTGTGCAAAATTTGTTTTTTTTTTACTTAACTTATTTCAAAACAGCACAAAATGCCTTATTATGGTGGATTTGTCGACAACATTGATCATATTGCGTTGCTTTAACGGGTCGGACACCGGTGACCAACTACGCTGTATAGTCCTTTCAGCTCTTTGATGACCTTTGTGTATGATAGTACTTAACGTACTCTAGTGACAGCAACCCACACCCGAATTGGGTAACACACTCAATGACAATCTTAATAATTTTGAAGGATATTGCTAATCCATTGCTGCTTATGTTCGAAAAATCTGTCCGCTCAACAACGTAAATAACGCAATGAATATCGTTGAACTGTCAAAATGAAAACCATTGCTTCAGTGAGTGTGTTACGCAATTACCTCGTCCGCTGCTGGTTTCCATGTAATTTATAAAGAAAAAAAAAATATGGTGACAATCATTTTTCTTAATTTCTCGTTGTTGACTTAATTTTGCATAAAGATCTCGTTAAACTCAAAGTTTTAGAAGTGAAAACTTTAGGCACGTTAAGCACTTTTTGTGTGAACAAAAATCATGGAACTCGCGTCATCGTCACCCTCTAACGAAAGACATCAACGCGAGATCAAAAAGTTACCGAGTTTTCACCTCTATCGGCAGTCCCCAAAGACTGCCCGTTTTGTTGTGGTACAGCAACTACTAAAATACTACCTAATAGAATACTACAATCACAAGTATACAGATAGATACCTCTATTTGTAATACTATTTATATCTTCAACTATTCCTATCGGCTAGTGGCAGCAGTTTCCTATATTGACAACTATCGCAGCTCGATGGGTATGAGATACAATCTGTTTTATCTTTCATTCCTAGAATAGCCTGATAGCTTGAGATGAGATACAGTATGTTTTCTTTAACTGAGGCAATATCGGGTAATTCTAAACCAAAGGACCTGAGGCATACTTATATCCTTTCCGTTTGTATATTTTTTCTATAAAAAGAAATGGCCATTGGCTATTGCATCAAGCACAAAGATTCCATTTATAAACCTTTTTTTTTTGAAAAAAATAAAAGTAGAACATTTTTTGTTATGAATGTTAATGAAAAAGCAGAAAATTGCATAGAAAATGATAAATAAAGCCATGAATCGTGCCAGCCAAAAATATATTTATTTGGGGGTAGAAGGAAAAAATGGTAATTGAATTAAGTCGTATGGCCTTCGTGTTTGAATATTATTTGAATCGAAATAAGCGGACAACGAGGGCGTTTGGGTAGATCGTAACAAAAAAGCCTGCGTGAGTTATAGGTTTAAAGAAATCGAAAATTGGGATATTTTCACTTTCGTCAACTAATGACCCTTTTGCAGGCCGCGGCAGTAATGTATTATTATAATACGGGTGTGATGTAAAATCTATAAATAGTATAAATAAAGGCGCTTTCCGTGTCTGTCTGTATAACCGCTTAGTTCTTTAAAAAATATATCCAGTCAATTTTGATGCGATTTTCACCATAATTTAGACATTTTATTCGAGAAGGTTTATTTATGTATAATACATTAATATGATAAACAAATCTCGATTTTTTATTAAGTCATAAAAACTATGCGAAGCAGGGGCGGGTCGCTAGTATAGAATAAAATCATATCCTTACACCTAAGCTTAATGCTACTATAATCTATAGTAAAAAAAAACATGCTATGTCTGATTCTGGTGAGTTCTACATAAATATCCTCGAAAATACTTATTCTAGGTATCCACAACAAAAACCTTTTTTAAAACGCTACCCCAGAATTTAAGTGCTATCAACCCACTTTGTGATGTTCCAACTCACCCCAAATTCAACATAGAGTGTGCACAAACACCGTTACCTAAAAAACCGGGGCACAAACAGTTTGAAAGCCCTAAATTGTGCCTAACAAAAATAGCGTACCCTTAGCCGTAATAAATAAAAAGGGAACCACGGGTTGTCCATTTTTCATCATCCCATAACGTTCTGTCACTGGGTTGCGAGGTTGTGATCCGACCCTTATCGATGCCCCCTTTTTTGTCAAGGATTCACCCTGCTACCGAATTAAACACTTTCAAATTACCTACCTAATTTAACCAAACATTTTGCGGTATAAAAGGTTTTTAAATAATCTTGTCTGTTATCATTATCAGGCAAGTTTTACGCGTCAAGAAAATGCATTGCGCACATCGAAAGACAAAGAACCATTTCTGACGGTATTTTGTTGCATCTTTTTTATGTGAGTAGAGCAGTGGTGGCCCAGTGGTATCGGCCCCGACTTCCGAGTTGTAGGTCGTGGGTTCGAACCCAAGCAGGCGCTTTACTTTGTGTAAATAATCTCATCACCACTGCTCTCAAAACGGTGAAGGAAAACATCGTGAGGAAACCGGCATGTCTTAGAACCAAAAATTCGAAGACATGTAACATCTACCAACCCGCACTGGGCCCGCGTGGTAGATTACGGCCCACTCCCTCTCACAGGTAGGAGGCCTGTGTCCCAGCAGTGGGAACATTAATAGGCTGATTATGACATAATCAGCCTATTAATGTAATAATAAAACTCACATAAAAACATAACATACATATAAAAAGTAGCTTAGCAAGTGGCTCAGAGCGAAATAGGTTACAACTGGTATATTCTTTACCCCATGAAAACTTAGTTGAAATGAGCTGTCAATATTGTCTTATTCCGTGCATCAGTATTTTTTTTCCCTTTGATGAGTTTCAATACTGGTGTCAGTGTTTTTATGCCGGCCATGGGCCTCCGACTTGGCTTCACAAGCCGTCGAGAAATGTCTTTCAGGCCTGAAATAGTAGTAGTCATTCATCATCATCATTTCAGCCAAAAGACGTCCACTGCTGAACATAGGCCTCCCCCAAGCACCGCCACTTCGACCGATTCTGTGCTTCCCGCATCCAGCTGATGCCTGCGGCCTTCACAAGGTCATCGGTCCATCTGGTGGGAGGCCTTCTAACGTTTCGTCTTCCAGTACGCGGTCGCCACTTTAGAACCTTTCGGCCCCATCGGCCATCTGTTCTGCGAGCAATGTGCCCTGCCCACTGCCACTTAAGTTTGGCAATTCTTCGAGCTATGTCGGTTACGTTGGTTCTCCTACGGATCTATTCATTTCTGATTCGACAACGTAAACGAAACGAACGCACGAAACGTACATGAAATAGTAATAGATAGTAAATAGGAGAAGAAATAGTAGTTTTCACGTTAAGGTTTTTACAGAATAGCACCACAAGTACTTCATCATCATCAGCCTATTAATGTTTCCACTGCTGGGACAAAGGCCTCCTCTCTGTGAGAGGGAGTGGGCCGTAATCTACCACGTGGGCCCAGTGCGGGTTGGTAGATGTCACATGTCTTCGAATTTTTTGGTTCTAAGACATGCCGGTTTCCTCACGATGTTATCCTTCACCGTTTTGAGAGCAGTGGTGATGAAATTATTTACACAAAGTAAAGCGCCTGCTTGGGTTCGAACCCACGCCCTACAACTCGTAAGTCGGGGGGGGCCGTTAAACTTACCTAACACAAATTGTATCTCATAATTATATGTATATATAAGTCAACTTTGCGTCGGAGATCAGTGGTGGCTTGAGAGCAGTGGTGGCCCAGTGGTAACAGCCGCGACTTACGAGTTGTAAGTCGCAGGTTCAAACCCTGACTGGCGTTTTACTTTATTTTAATAATTTTTTCTCCACCGCTCTCAAAACGGTGAAGAAATAACATCGCGAAAATTCGAAAACGAGTGACATGTACCAACCTGTACTGAGCCCACATGATGGATTATGGCCCACTCTCTCTCACAGAGAGAAGGCTTGTGTCCCAGCAGTGGGAACATTATTTTGCTGATTATTTTGCGTCGAATTATGGTACTTTTACTTGAAAGCCCATTAAAGGCCCTGTATTTTACAATGTGAAAACCGTTGCCACATAACTCAATATCTCATGATGTTGCCAGTATTTACTCCTGGTCATTCTTTATAATTATCTACAAATGAACCAAGAAGTTCTGCACTACTCTTAAAATAAAATCTTTCCTGGTGCGAGAGTGAGCAAAAATTAATGAAGGTGAGTATCCCGTAAACTCGTAAAAATTACAGTGCAATCTCATGTGCGTTTTTTCTAAACTAGCCGAAACTTTCACTTCGCGACGGCAACACGCGTTAAAAGTACCGGCTAGTTTAGACAAAACGCACATGAGATTGCAATAGCGAGATGATTTGTGATGAGATGAGCGGCCAAATAGTCGCGCGCGGACTATAACAATCGCGCCACGAGTCAAGTTATAACAAACGCACTGTACGCATTTTTGGCTTTGACACTCGTAACTTTTTTTCCAAAGGTTCTATTTATTTAAAATTCATCTAGGTTACTGGTAATAAATTTATCCCGGAAAGTATCTTATTCTGTTAAAAATCATGTTCTTTTCCACCATAATCATATAATATGGGGCTTACAAGGCGCTCATCCAGTCTTTGTACAGCGTTAGATCAGCTTACACACTGCTCGCGAGTGTAGACATCATAAACTTACGTACGTGAAATGCTCAGAAGATTAAGGTCTTGAATTTTCCAGACAATAGACTACAGAATACTCCACGCGAGGTAGAGTACACCTGCGGACATTATTAGCGATGCACTGGAGGTAGGTTTATTTTTAATGCAGAAATTGTTGCGCGTACCCACGTTAAACTTCATAATTACCAGCAACATAATTATATCATAAAAAATAACAAAATCGTACTTAATTATTATGTACTTTTAATTAACAGAAAATGTGTTTATCCTTGTTGGTTTTATAAAATTCGTTTAATGAAAGGTTGTACTACTACTTATTTTTTTTTATTATGACAATTAATTCAATTTGTCACCTACGTCCTTTCTTTGGTATGGTTCGTCGTGTTAAGCTCTTTAAGTGCTGAGTTGAGCTCCACGATTACTGACAAATGCTTGCACTGACTGGATAGGTTCACTCAAATCTGTCTATTCTTTCCTCAAAAGACCATTTCAGACACTAATCTACATGGTCCTCATGGTGGCCCATGTAGATTAGTGTCTGACCAAGATTATGTCTGGACTTTAAAAGAGACTGTGACTTCTGAGTTTGTTTCGGCCTTTCTTCTCAGAGTAGTCAGATAGGAAACACCGAACTCATCAAATTTTTTCTAATATTTTTTTTAATATAACGTGTAAAAGTGATTCCGATATCCTATTTACAGAATAAACAATTTCATTTCATTTCACCTTAAACAAAATAATAGAGAAACAAAAGGTTGAAAAAAAAAACAACTACCTTCATTGAACCTAATAAATCAGTCGGAAAAAGAAAAAAAAAATACAACTTTTGCGAATTCCCGTAAGCGTTTCACTTAATATGTCCGGCTGTGTAAAATATATGAGACAGTTGTTCGAAAATTGTCACAATGGCGGAGGACGGCGCGAATTTGCGAATGCAAATAATAAAGTGGTAGGCTTGGCATTTTGCCCGACCGCACCCGCAGTTGCACTTCTAATCATCTTAATATTGTTCCCGACACTAATGTAATATACCTGATGTACGATTATGCATTCGTGGACCGCAGCAACTCTGAATTGGAACTTGTAATGGGGAAATTGAATTACAAAAGGCAATTCGCTGTTACTAGGCTGTGTGAGTACATTTGTTGATTGTTTACAAAAAGAACGAAAAGGCGTGTATGTATGTTGTTCTGAAGTGAATGGATACTGCCATAGGATAGGAAGATTAATAATAATGCAATTTTTATTGAAGCGAGAATAAAAAAGTTACTTAGTTTTCACTTCTATCGGCAGTCTTCAAAGACTGCCCGATTTTTTTATTTATGATCTACTTAAGTCCGATTCCTATGATTACGGACCGTTACTGGTTAAAATGAAGACTCTTGTATCTTTACCAATAAGGAAGAAGACCTCATAGCTTTGTATAGTAGACCCTCCCATAGAAGTAGCTCATCATTATCAGCCTATTAATGTTCCCACTGCTGGGACACAGGCCTCCTCTCTGTGAGAGGGAGTGGGCTGTAATCCACCACGCGGGCCCAGTGCGGGTTGGTGGATGTCACATGTCTTCGAATTTTTGGTTCTAAGACATGCCGGTTTCCTCACGATGTTTTCCTTCACCGTTTTGAGAGCAGTGGTGATGAAATTATTTACACAAAGTAAAGCGCCTGCTTGGGTTCGAACCCACGACTCACAACTCGTAAGTCGGGGCCGTTACCACTGGGCCACCACTGCTCCGTATCTAATCGTATACCTGATGTTCGATTATGCATTCGTGGACCGCAGCAACTCTGAATTGGAACTTGTAATGGGGAAATTGAATTACAAAAGGCAATTCGCTGTTATTAGGCTGCGTGAGTACATTTGTTGATTGTTTACAAAAGGAACGAAAAAGCTTGTGTATGTTGCTCTGACGTGAATGGCTACTTTTTTATTGCAGTAAAAAATTCATTAGGCGTGTTGAGCACTTTTTGGGTGACAAAAATCATTAAACTCGCGTCATCGTCACCTAACGCTCGAACGAAAGACATCAACGCGAGAATCAAAAAGTTACTTAGTTTTCACTTCTATCGGCAGTCCCCAAAGACTGCCCGATTTTTTTTTTATTATCTACTTAGGCCGATCGATTCCTATAATTTACGGACCGTTACTGGTTAAAATGAAGACTCTTGTATCTTTACCAATAAGAAAGAAGACCCATAGCTTTGTATATAAGACCCTCCCATATGGAAGTAGCTATCATAAGTAAAAATAGCTTACGAATCTATTTATGCCCAGTTTGGTAGTAAAAAAAGTTACCATTGGTAAGAAAACGATTAGTTTTTTTATAGGAACCAAGCTTTAGCGAGCATTAGTACTATCCTATTTATTAATTAATTAATATTATAAATGTGAAAGTTTTTATGTCTGTTTGTTTGTAAACGCTGAACTTTCACGCTGAAACAGCTTAACGGATTTGGATGAAATTTGACTCATGGGTAGACCAAGACCTGCGCAGGAGATCGGATACATTTTATCCCGATGTTCCCTTGGGGTTGAGACTTATGCGGGTAAAACCGCGGGGCGCAGCTAGTATATAATATGATAAATGCGAAACTGTATTTATTTGTTTGTTACACTTCCACCCTAAAACAGCTGATCGGATTTAGATGAAATTTGGCACATGAATATACCATGACCTGGAGATGAACATAGGCTACTTTTAATCCTGGCTCGCAGACAAAATTGCGGACAACAGCTAGTTTATTATAAACCTGTCTACATCGACAAGGCTAATAAATATCCGCTAAGGTGAGAATACAATTTGTCTTTTTTTTCTCTACATTTTGTCGCTGTGACTACTGAACCATTAATGTAAAAACTCGCTTAGCAATTTTTCGTGACACTGAACTTGTTCTATACTTGTGGACAGGTCTCCGCTCAATTGGTCTTGTAGCGGTTAAACCGCCACATACGCAACAAAGATATGACGTCACACAATTCCTGCATCGCGCAGTTGCGCGCCAGACATAACACCCGTCTGGTTGGAGGATCCTCTCTTTTCAAATGAGGATGAGTGAACTTTACACCCTGTTCCTCATACCCCTAAAGTCCAATGTCAGAATTATTAGGTACTTAAGTACAAATGTGCCCTTCACGCTAACCACTCATTACTTTGATTGGACAACTTCTTAAAGCTACTTTTTGGATTACGGAATACAATAGAAATCCAGTGTAACTGAACAAGTAACACAAAAGAGTACTAAAGTCGCGCAAGAGTTCGGGAGTAGGTACGTACGCTAACTTGATGTACCTATTAGGATTATTATTTTCATTTGATAGGAAAATAAACGACTAATAAGAGGAAGATGGTGGCCGGAGCAGTGGTGGCCCAGTAGTAACGGCCACGACTTACGAGTTGTAGGTCGTGGGTTCAAACTCAGACTTATTTCCTCACCACTGCTCTCAAAACGCTGAAGGAAAACATCGTGAGGAAACCGGCATATCCTAGAACCAAAAATTTTAAGACTTGTGACATCTACCAACCCGCACTGGGCCCGCGTGGTAGATTATGGCTCACTCCCTCTCACAGAGAGGAGGCCTGTGTCCCAGCAGTGGGAACATTAAAAGGCTTATAATGATGAAATGATGAGAGACCTCTAATCTTTATACATAATTATTATTTGGGTCACAATGTAATTCTTCGATTTCAACATACATACAACATGTAAAGAAACCCTGTCCGATCCAAAAAGGGCACAAAGTTACTACAACAATATTACCTAAAAGTAATAAAAACTCTTATTATTATTGAAAGTAAAAAAGTAAGTCACATTTTTAGTACCAAAATCAAATGCCCAAAGCAAGGTCAAAAGTTATGACTTGTAGACAACCGCTAAACGACGGCCGACCGCGCCTCATGTAAATATCCGGTAAAATTCTCCATTGAAAAAAAAAACAACGGGTTGCACTCCAGGAGTGCCGGCAGAAGTGAAAACTAGAACATTAACGTTGTGCATTTTTGAATATTTGGAATGGTTAGGGAATAATTTCGCACGAATAAATTTATATATTTATTTTCAAAATACCTAAAGTCTAACAAAAATAAACAATTTATTTAAACACTTTTCATGAAGTATGTTTTGACTGCTTTTTTTACCCATCAATATGGGTAAAATTTCTTACCTCGCAATCTTTACGTAATGTCAAAGACTATTTATTTTGATATTTACTTTGTCGGTTGCTTGGCAACGGATCTTACGGTCACACCCTGACGCGAGTTTAAAATTTTTTACCCATCCTTAAAAAAGTGCACAACGCCGCTAAAGAAGCTTCCACTTCAAAAATGCGACGAATTGTTTTTTCTTTTTTCCCAAAAAATTCCACATAAATAGACTCTCAGTACGATGCCTAACAACACCCTCATAATTATTTAAATGTTGGATAGGTAACTCTTATCCAAGTAAGCTTCTCCAGGTCGTCGATTCTGGCTGGTGTTTGGATCACACCTGGTTTTGACGTATCCGTCTCAACTCAAGGATTCATTGGTTCCTATGGCCTACTTAATTTTAAGCCTAACAAGGCAAAATAAACTTTATTCAAAATGAATTTAAATCCGTCCTTTTTCATTCAACTTTACTGTTACAAAAGACAGGCTCAGTTATACTGGATTAAAGAGGCGTCTAATCAAACTCCCCAGCAAGTCACTTTTGTCAATTCCTTTTTAGGGTTCTGTACGCAAAGGAGGCCAACGGGACCCTATTACTATGGCTCCGCTGTTCGTCCGTCTTTTGATAGGAAAACACCAA
This sequence comes from Conistra vaccinii, assembly GCA_948150665.1. NCBI lineage: Eukaryota > Metazoa > Arthropoda > Insecta > Lepidoptera > Noctuidae > Conistra > Conistra vaccinii. Next base: position 9,558,532 of record OX411334.1, on the reverse strand, counting down.
AAATTCACAGAGTGTGGCCGCTACAACAACTAATAATAAAAATAAAATAAAGTTAAAAATTAAAGGGACTCATACATGAAACGTGTTTTTCTTTCATTTTCTTTTAAATCTTCTTTGTCGTTCCCTCAATGCTGAGTATCGCGCATAACTACAAACAACGCGTCTCCAAGCTATGCGATTTTCTGCAGTGTGGACCGCTTGGTAAATACTGCTTCCAACAGCCTTCTTCATCGCGTCTGACCATATCACCGATGCTCTCCCTTAAACGCGTTTTCCTTCCATCCGGCCTAGTAACATAAGCCTCTTTTAAATAATATATGTGTGCCGGACTTAAAGAATCGCACTACCCTATGTCTTCCCATGGGTGTCGTAAAAGGCGACTAAGGGACTTACTAGAGAATGGGCAGCAGCGATCTCTATGCACTTTTAACACCATACTGCGATCGCCAACCCGCTTGCCAAGCGTGGCGATTATGGCAAACCCCCCCAAAAATGACAAGCACCAGAAACAAACGGCCCCTAGTGCCCGGCGGCCTACCTACCCTTGGCTACGGTAGCGGTCAAGGTCACGGTGAGGCAAGGGGTGCGAAGAATCCCCGGAAGAGATCCAGCAACCAAAATCACCGGAAACTGGACCTGGTAACATTCAACACGCGCACACTCCGGACCGAAGAGAAGATCATCGAACTCGAGGAAGAATTGAGCAGGTTACGATGGGGTATAGTAGGGTTATCTGAAGTCCGAAGAGAGGGGGAGGACTCGATAATCCTTAAATCCGGAAACTTGCTCTATTTCCGGGAGGGCGACCAGCAGTCCCAGGGTGGTTTTGGGTTTATCGTCCACAAGTCCCTTGTGAGCAACGTGGTGAAGATCGAGAGTGTGTCGACCAGGGTGGCGTACCTTATACTCAGAATATCCGCAAGATATTCGCTGAAGGTCGCACAGGTTTACGCCCCGACCTCGTCACACCCCGACGATGAGGTGGAGACCATGTATGAGGATATTTCAAGAGCCAAGCATGGCTCTAAAACTCACTTCACCGTTGTCATGGGGGACTTCAACGCGAAACTGGGCAAACGAAACGATGATGAACTGTGAGTGGGGCAATTTGGAGTTGGACGTCAGAACCACCGGGGTCACCTACTGGCCAGTTTTGTGGAGAAGGGAGGCCTCTTTATGATGAACTCCTTCTTCAAAAAACGTGAGCACAGAAAGTGGACCTGGCAGAGCCCTGATGGTGCAACAAAAAATAAGATCGACTTCATGATGTCGACGAAGAAGCAGATATTCAATGATGTCTTTGTGATCAACGCGGTGAAAACCGGAAGTGATCACCGTATGGTAAGAGGCACATTGAACCTAAATATCAAGCTGGAAAGATCTCGACTGATGAAGTCTACGCTCCGCCCAGCACCGATCCAAGTCCAAAACCCCGAGAGCTTTCAGCTCGAACTTCGGAATCGTTTCGACTGCCTAGGGAGCTCCGTGGACGACTATAACGATGGGTTCGTGGAAACTGTCCATACGGTCGGGTCCAAGATCTTCAAGACCCGTCGTACAAACCGAAACAAGAGGCTCTCTGATGCTACTCTACAGCTCATGGAGGAGAGGCGCGAGATGATCCTGCAGTCTTCAGACGATGCACTCAATTACCGGCGGCTCAATAGACGGATCTCTTAGACCTTGAAAAGCGACCTTCGGCTTTATAATACGAACCGTATTAAGGACGCAATAGAGCGGAACAAGGGCTCCAAGGTTTTTGCAAGAGAGCTGTCTATTGAGCAGAGCCAGCTTGCGAAACTGAAGACCGATGATGGCAGAATCGTATCCGCCAAACCTGAGCTGTTGAGGGAGATCGAGAGGTTCTATGGACAGTTATACTCGTCAACCAGTTACCCCGTTACGAATCTAGCAAACGACCCAAGAGCTAGATTAACCCGACATTATACCGAAGATATCCCGGACGTCAGCTTGTACGAGATTAGGATGGCTTTAAAGCAGCTTAAAAACAACAAGGCACCGGGTGATGACGGAATAACGGCCGAACTCCTAAAGGCCGGTGGGAAACCCGTTCTTAAGGCCCTTCAGAAGATATTCGATTCCGTCATACTCGAGGGTAAAACGCCACAGGCATGGAACAGAGGTGTGGTGGTACTTTTCTTTAAAAAGGGCGACAATGCCCTGCTTAAGAACTACAGGCCCATCAAGATTCTGACCCATATCTACAAGCTGTTTTCAAGAGTCATCACGAACCGTCTCGCGCGCTGGTTTGACGACTTCCAGCCTCCCAAACAAGCCGGATTCCGTAAAGGCGGTAAAGGCTTTAGCACCGTGGACCACATACATACGCTGCGGCAGGTAATACAGAATATGTCGAATATGTCACTAACCTTCGGTTTGCCGACGACATAGTCATCATGGCTGAGACCATGGAGGACCTCAGTATAATGCTCGATGACCTCAGTAGAGCCTCCAAAAGAGTGGGTCTTAAAATGAACATGGACAAGACAAAGGTCATGTCAAATGCCCATGTAACACCCGCCCTCATAAAGATCGGAGACGCTACGCTCGAAGTTGTAGACGAGTATGTTTACCTAGGACAAACTGTCCAGCTAGGTAGGTCCAACTTCGAGAAAGAGGTCAATCGTCGAATCCGACTCGGCTGGGCAGCGTTCGGGAAGCTACGCAATATCTTCTCGTCCCACATACCACAGCGTCTCAAGACGAAAGTCTTTGACCAGTGCGTGTTGCCAGTGATGACTTATGGCACTGAAACGTGGTCGCTCACAATGGGCCTTATCAGAAGGCTAAAAGTCACCCAAAGAGCAATGGAGAGGGCTATGCTTGGAGTTTCCCTACGTGATCGAATCAGAAATGAAGAGATCCGCAGGAGAACCAAGGTAACCGACATAGCCCGAAGAATTGCCAAGCTTAAGTGGCAATGGGCAGACACATTGCCCGCAGAACAGATGGCCGACGGGGCCGAAAGGTTCTGGAGTGGCGACCGCGTACCGGAAGACGTAGCGTTGGAAGGCCTCCCACAAGATGGACCGATGACCTTGTAAAGGCCGCAGGAATCCGCTGGATGCGGGAGGCACAGAATCGGTCGAGGTGGCGGTGCTTGGGGGAGGCCTATGTCCAGCAGTGGACGTCTTTCGGCTGATAATATGATGATGATGATGATGAATGCGAGTGCGACTCGCACTTAGCCGCTTTTTATATACCTCAAATATGGTCAATCTTTTCGATGGACCATTTCCGTGAACACAGATAACATCATTGGTTCGTGGATGGGTGCCCATATTTACATACCAAGACCCTCCATGCCTCGGAAAGCACGTTAGCTAGCGTATTATGTGCTAAGCTCACGCAACGCGTCGTACGTCCAGCCAGGAATAGGACTCGCCGATCAAGGAGCGCTGTCCTAAATTAGACGCATTATTAATTTATTATATACTAGCTGTTACCCGCGACTTCGTCCGCGATGATGTCTATACATAAACTTTATTTGCATAGCTGCCAGTGAGACTCCAGTCGAAAAGCCGTTTCGGAGATTAGCCGGAACAAACTTTTTTTTGTGTTTTGTTGTATGGATCGTATATACTTTCATATGCATTTAGTAAAAAGCTATTATTTTGAAATTACAAACAGACACTTCAATTTTATTTATTTGTATAGATTACCCATGACTGCCCCTGCGTGGAATTCTATACATCAACTTTATTTATTTGTAAAGCTGCCAGTGAAACTCCCGTCAAAATCAGTCCAGCGGTTTCGGAGATCAGCCGGAACAAACCGACAGACAAAAAAAAATAGATTGTGTTTTGTTGTATGGATTGTATATACTTTCATATGCATTTAGTATAAATGAATGAATGCTAAGAGGGATGTGTGGTGTTACACGAATGGATAGAGTAAGAAATGAGTACATAGGAGGAAGTCTGAAAGTGGTACCGGTCACCGAAAAGTTGTGCGGAAATCAGTTTTCATGGTATGGGCATGTGATGCGGAGGAATGAGGAAAGTGTCGTGAAAGCAGTAAGTAGGTATGAATGTCGATGGCTATAAGAGTAGGGAACGACCAAAGAAACGATGGATGGACTGTGTGAAAGATGATATGGCTAGAAAGGGGGTGGTAACTACTGAGATGACGACTAATAGAGAAGTATGAAAAAAAGGGACATGTTGCGCCGACCCTAAATAAAATTGGGATAAGGGCAGGAGAATGATGATGCATTTAGTATAAAGCTGTTATTTTGACATTACAAACAGACTTCAATTTTATTTAAGATTACCCACGACTGCACCTGCGTGGAATTCCATACATCAACTTTATTTATTTGCAAAGCTGCCAGTGAAACTCCCGTCAAAATCAGTCCAGCCATTACGGAGATCAGCCGGAACAAACAGACATACAAAAAAATTTGATTGTGTTTTGTTGTATGGATTGTATATACTTTCATATGCATTTAGCAAGAAGCTGTTATTTTGACATTACAAACCGATTCAATTTTATTTAAGATGTAAAAAGATATTGTGTAGATACAGATTTCAAGGGTTTTAATTTTTTTGCGCGAAACCCTAAGTCTTTTTCTGAAACAAAAGTAGCCTATTTTAATCCTTATGAAATAAGTTATCTTCCAGTGAAAGTCCCATCAAAATAGGTCCAGCCATTTCGGAGATTTCCCTTAAATGTTCCCGTGGGAATATCGGGATAAAAAGTAGCCTATTTTACGCCCAGTGGCCTCAGCTATCTATTAGTGAAAGTCCAGTCCAAATCGTTCCAGCCGTTTCGGAGATTAGCCGGAACAAACAGACAGACAGACAGACAGACAAAAAAAAATTAAATTGTATTTTTGTTGTTTGGGTCGTATATACTTTCACATGCATTAAGTAAAAAGCTATTATTTTGAAATTACAAACAGACACTTCAATTTTATTTATTTGTATAGATAAATCAAACGGTATTTTAATGAAACACGTACTAGAAAAATAATTAAATTATCTTCAAAATGGTGAAGGTTTCAGAAAAATACGCATGATAATTTTTGCGTAATTCTCAGTTTTTTATCCGAATTAGACATAACATTACAAATTAATTACACTGTGTAATACGGATATCTATGGTGTAATATAAACATAATCTAAAATATTCTCATTTTAAGAAAATGCTCTTATTTAACAAATAATATATTTTCCAAATTCTTAACACTACTCGTTTAGACGTGATCTTCAGTATAAAATCATTAAAAGTCGCTTAGTGTCGCCTTGAGAACGAGTTTTCAGAAATTGTAGATTCGAGAATGATGACTTGATGAGTGACCAATTAAATAAATGTGCAAAACACAGATATAACAGTACCGACCTAACAGCGGAGTATCTACACCTCTCCGGCTTCATAGCTAAACCGCACTCCTGTGCGCTTTTAGTAGTACACTGGTACGCGTTCTTAGATTTTTCATTTTAACTTACAAACAACACAATAGAGAGACCATAGTACTGAAACAACTCACTGTTTTCCTTTTGACGCATATGGGCCTGCAGAGGGTTTTAAATTTATTAATTGAATTTAATACTTATGCAATCAGGGTTCATCCAAAGGTATTTATTTCAATGCTCGGTGATCGATCTTGGAGCATCGCAGCGTAATTTTTTCTGGAGCATTAAAGAGCACTCTGGAAGATACCGCGGCGGGAGGTGGCGATATGCGGCGGTATGCGGTATGCGCCGGTATGCGCTGAATTCTGCTCTCAGTTCTGAAGAACTACTTATCCAATTGAAATAAGAAAATAATTTCTATGCTCGGTGATCGACCTTGCATAATACCGGCGAATGCCACAGCATACCGGCAGATGCTCCGGTAAGCTGGCGGGCGTTCGCGGTATCGCAGAGAATTATATAATCAGCACACTGATTATGTGTGCGCTGGCGGAAAGAGGAATCCTCTCGATGGTCGGTATCCTCCGCCAGTGTGCGCAGGTCTTAAAGCGGTCTGTATAATAAAGGCAAGATTTCACAAAGATGGTAAAATTCATTTTTATATTGCGTGCAAAACAAAAGACACTTTATGTTTCAAAGATGGTTCAAAACGAAATTGCAGTTAGCTGTAACTAAAGCTTTAAAATTTTTGAGCACAACATAATTGTATGGGTTACCTTTCAACCGGCAGCTGTAGGAAAATTCAATTGAGAATGAAGTCTGTGTTAGCTAATCCTTACAGCCATCCTTACTACGAAAATCTCTGATGACGAGACATACATAGAGCTGCAGATACATAATAATCAAATACCACTTTACAAAGCTGCCGTTCGCACGAACTACTCTATATAATAGCTACCTACAGCACTTTTCCAACAAGTTGGGTAAAAGGCTTGCGGTACCCTTTAATCGAATTTCTAGAAACTTCTTTGTAGGAACTTGTAAAACTGGTGTGTTGTAGTTTTGTGTCGTTGTCTCTGAAACGAAAAAGTTTGCATGCTATGGTTTGAGATACCATAAATGGTGAAAAAAATAAGCTAGCAAGTTATTGGTTGGAGTTAGAAATCGCTATTTTACTCAGAGTAATAACTAAAGCATAGAGGGAGGGTGAAATTTCTCAGTCTAGTCATACTCTTTATACATATGACACATTCCGTGTGAAAAAAAAGGACAGGTATATAGTTATAAGGACCACCACTGTCCACTTTTTTGGTCTCGGTAGTGATGTGCAGAGAGGTGCAGAGGTATCGATATTAATTTATTTTTGACAGATAATTTATATAATGTATTAGATGTACATGTCGTATATTCCATGGATGATGTAACGTTGTAACGTGCCGTTTTGTAAGGTATATAGTGGAATGCATTAAATATTTGTTAGAGCTTTAATTCTAGGCTTCTTTCAAGCATTGGCAATTTGGCTTTATTAAACAAACATTACTTTAATAATAAAAGCAAATTGCCAATGCTCCTACTCAACGCAATGCGTGACCTTGGGTCGCAAAAGAACCCATTTGGGTTAGCGATTATCTGTTCCCTCTCCCCCGTCACCGTCCTGGCAAGCCCGGCCGTCAATCTGTGCGCGCCGGCTCGACACACCGTCACATGCTGGCTAGGGAGGTTTACGCTCCCGTCGTCGCTCATTCTCAGCTCCACTACACTTGCCCGTGACTAGTGAGACCTCCCCTACAGCCGCGGTTGTCTCAGTTTGCAACGGTTTCCTTATTTTATAATTGACTACGTATATAGTCATGAATCCTACTCCTTTAACTCAGTGTTAAATCCCCATATTGGGGTTCAAAGTTCCAGCTTACCAATATCTCCAAATTTGCGGCTAATCACCCAGGTTACTCACATCGAGAACCATCACTGGCATCCGTACTTTATGTTACGGTAAACTAACTTCCGGTGTATCCGATTGCCGATATAGTTACGATCCATTACAACAAAAACACTTTTTTTTGTCTATCTGTCTGTCTGTTTGTTCCGGACAAACAGACAGACAGACAGATAGACAAAAAAAAAGTGTTTTTTTTGTAATGGATCGTAACTATATACTTTCTTAAGCATTTAGTAAAAAGCTGTTATTTTGACATTATAAACAGACACTTCAATTTTATTTATTTGTATGTATGTATAAATGTATTTTTGTTGTATGGATCATATACTTTCATATGCATTTAGTAAAAAGCTGTTATTTAGACACTACAATTTTATTTATTTGTATTATACAGATTGTGGATAAAAAATAAAATAAATTGAAAATCGCACAACACTCCCTGCTATATAATTTATAATATCTCTGGCGTATTCTGAAAGAGCACATGGATCATAAATGTACTCATGTTCATTTGTTTCCAACAGCGATTCTTCATTCTTCATGAATGACATCGAAATTGGCATTTAATTTTCATCTATTTCCGTAGCATCTGAAGAACCCTGAAAAAGTATATACTTTTGATTTTTTCTCCGATAGTGCAATACAAATAATATATTTTAGAACCTACTGTCTGATTTTCAGCTACAGTTTGAAGTTGACACAATGTTAAATGGACAGCTTGTAAAGATACGAGATACCGTACTTGACTTTCAGCATGATTTGTTGTAGGAGAATTGTGATCAATTCGTATAATTTGCAATGGCTCGAAAAGAAAACGATATCTTCTCCAATTTATTAGCATGTAATTATCGTATCGATAAAAAGTATCTACATTACCGACATTACTAGTTTAACATAACCTCACAATTTAACGAATTTATTTTTTGAAAATAAATTCGCGATCACAACATAATTTGTAATAAAGATAGTTTGAAGGTATCATTATCAATCTAATATTTATGTTATCAGTGATCACATCCAAATATTTTGGGTGATTTTATACGAAAAATGTAAAAAAACACTTACCGATGAAAGCTTACAAATTCATTGTTTTTTTTCCGTGACGAATGTGATTTACACGTTATCACAAAACAAGCCATGTTAACAGACTATTGATAAGTCCTTTGCACCTTTCGTTTTTACAAAAATATTCAAAAATCTATTGGTTTTTAATAAAAAATGACCAGCACCTCAACCAGCACACGTACTGACATTCACGACGTAATATACGGCTAGATCAAATACTTGTACGGTTAACCGTTTACTAAGCAACTATTGTGCTTTTTAAATTGGTCGTGTAAAAAAGAACAACTGTGACCGTTTTGACAATATTTTAAAAGACATTTTGACATTGATACCGATTGTATCTTGTGGCTCATATTCATTAGTCGATAACTCGATCGACTATGGAGTCCCCGCAGGGTGGGTAATGACTAGTGAAAGTCACAAGTCGATAACGCGGTCGGTACACCGTCTGTGGGGAATCCCCTTAGCGACCAATGAAATTCATCGTTCGGCAAAAAGCGGAGACTCACACCCAATGAAAATTACCAATGAAATGAGCCTTTAAAGCAACTGCCTGGTACAGTTCCGCTTACCGCAATCCTTCCCTATCGACTAATAAAAACGGCTCCCCGAACACGGGCCCCATGGCATGCATTATAGAAATCTTCTGCACCCCAGATAAGCGCGGGGATATCGAGTAAAGAAAATGGTTCCCTGCATGCGGGCCCTACGAAGTAATAGCGCAGGCGGGCGATGCCGATGGGATGCTACGCGGTGGGTCAGAGACCCAAATTTCACGCGAACGAAGTAGCGGGCAGAAGCTAGTCCTACTAATATCCTATATACTCCTACTAATATTATAAATGTGAAAGTTTTTATGTTGGGATGTTTGTTACTCAATGACGCAAAAACGGCTGAACGGATTTGGATGAAATTTAGCACACGGCGAGACCTGGATTAGAACATAGTATACTATTTATCCCAATATTCTCACGGTATCGAGATTTACGCAGGTGAAACCGCAGAGCTTAACTAGTAACTTATAAACTTGAGTTCACAAATAACAGAGCTTAGATTTCTCACACCGAAGTACAAGTATGTAGTAAATCCGATACCAATATTATAAATAAGAAAGTAACTCTCACTGTTTATTGTTTTTTCGGCTACCTTTTCACACCTTAACGGCTGATTAAGATAAAATTTGGCACATGGATTTACCATGACCTGCTAGGCTTTTTATCCTGGTTAGTATGTTCCCGTGGTATAATTTACGACCTCCACGCGGGCAATGTCGCGGGCAAAAGCCAAGTATTAAATAGAGAGAGCATTGCATGTTCACATAACGGTCTCTGACAGTAAAATGCAGTTCCATTAGGTAATATATCAATGCAAACTCTAAAATGTATTCCCACCATTTTATATTACATATTCATTACTAGAATGTGGTTTACAGCGGTGCGGTAACGAAATCCATTAAAATACAGTACCATTAAAAGACTTACTACCAAGTATAGTAACTAAAATGAGAAAGGAGCCTTTTAAAACGAGAACACAATTTTCTTCAGATTTCATTTAATGCAAAGTTGGTAAAGATCCAATTTGAACTTGACCGATCCCACTAATTGCATTTCTGCCAGCGAATTTCATTCAAGACTGCTTTTTTTGAAAATTACTCTGTGTAGTCATGACCGTCCCGTTGTCGGGAGACCGCGAAGTTTAAATACCGCGTTCTTTGTACACTGTGGAGCCAAAGAAGAAGGAAACTCTTTGGTACAAGAAATTATTCATTAGCCTTTGCGGCGCGAGGCGAGACGAGCCTGCGACGATACGTCCATATTCTCTCTAATTACGCCCGTTGTTGTAGCCGCTATGTTTTGCGCAAACAATGTTTAATTTAATGATAATTTGGAACACAAAATTAAACATTATTTTCCTCGTTTTAGGGTTCAACGTTTTTGAATCTTTTGTCTTTGTCGTTTTAATTAAACATTTTCGAATTCAATCAATTTATAATTAAAATGAGTCATTTATCTCACAATGTTTTCAAGTTATTTTAGTTTTAATGACATCAAAATTATTAACTAAATTAACGCTTTTGCGGACACTGAACGAAACACAATAGAAATATTGTTATGACGTAAAATATGGGCGTTCACCGTCCGTGAAAGAGTTAGGTAGAATTTTGTTTCTTCAAAAAATGTATTGACCATAAATCTCAATCTTTGAATAACATGGAGAGCAGTGGTGGCCCAGTGGTAACGGCCGCGACTTATGAGTCGTCGGTCGTACGTTCGAACTCTGAAAGGAGCTTTAGTTTGTGTAAATTATTTAATCACACTGCTCTCAAAATGGTGAAGAAAAACATCGTGAGGAAACAGGAATGTACTAGAACCAAAAATTCGGAGACATGTGACATCCACTAACCCGCACTGGGCCCGCGTGGCCTACTCCCTTTCACGGACAGGAGGCTTGTGTCCCAGCAGTGGGAACATTGTAGGCTGATTATGCTGCATGGCATAATATTATGTTTATATACCTAACAGGATATCTTTCGCATGTCTATTTACATAGCTTCCAAACCCGTTATCAAAAACTCGGAACATGCGCAAAATATATTACCAATATTCATGGCATTCCCATGATTCATCGACGTGCTTTGATATACGGCATCATATTTTATAGTAGAAAAATAATGAGATCGATAAGTTTTCATTGTTGAATTCGAAGCATGGACCGTATACACATAACGCGACGCCATAACGGAAATTGGATAATAAATCTCTCTGTTTTACTTTGTAATTTAAACATAATTATTTCACAATCTTGCAATTCAAACAATGGTTCGTTCGGAAACAATTTCCAAACATTTTATCTTTAATTCCCGTGAAAATTTATATATATTTTTATCGGGACTAAATTTATTTTAGTAACTGCAGCGGATTTGCCCGCTAATTGGCCCTGTGAGTGGAACTCTGGTGAAATACCGTTCATCTTTAATTTTTATTCAATAGGTGAGTATGACATCTTAATATAATATCTTACCAAGGGGTATCGTGTTACCCAGTAACTGGATTGTGGAAGTCGGAGAGGTACTGGTAGAGGACTGGAAGCCGTCGCCGGCAGCTACCTGGCCTCTTCCAAAATATCTTTAGTTCAACATAGTGTGGAAACGGCTAAGCATATCATTATGAGGTGAGTAGTCTATCTATATCTAAATCTAAAATTCGTTAAATGGAAAAATTACTATAATATTGTGTCATTTATGTTTTCATAATAAATACTTATCAGTTCCCTGTACGGTGTAGTTTGAGACAAACATATATAATTATAACATTATCAGCTTGTTTTTTTTCGATAAACTTTTCTCGGCTATCGGGTACCTACTCCTCGTGTATCCACGAACCAGAACGCACCTGTGATTACGTCATACGAAAGGTTAATAGGTCCTGTGGTAAGTTTTTAAAGTCTTCGTTTACAATGTGATAAGGCTAATTATGGTTTACGTTTAATTTGCGATAAGCAAATCAAACTGACATTTTGAACCTATCTTAAGAGATTAAATGTTCTTAACTAAGTTTTTAGACCTTTGTATTCTGCATATGCGTATGATGTTTAATTAAAATCGGTTCAGTTATTTTGAAAAATAAGGGCTTGGGAGTTTGTATGAAATGCCGTACGACGTGAACCCTCTTAAAGAATTGGGCACTACAAAAGTATGACACAATTGTACCTTTAGGCTACTTACATTTCCTTTGGTTCCTCACATAGTACATTCCTACAAGTATTTTACATGCAAACAGTCTATTCCCGGTAGATTTGCGGTAAGACCTACATCCAGTAAACTAGAAACGGGTAGGTTAGGTGTAACAATTACCCGATTGTTTGATTCGTTTCGTCTGAACCTACATGAATATTTTAGCAGCCTCTGGAATTACTGTAGCATTCACACACAAAGTAAGAGAATTCCTTTGTCAATGTTTAGATTATTTGTAGGATACCTGAAGTCCAATTCTCGTACTTAACGAAAACGTTCACATTCTAGATTTCATCATTCAGTCGCAATCTGTCAAAACTGTCAAGAATGTTGGTAAATTTATTGTATTTTTGACAGATTGCGAACGTTCTTAAAAATTACGGGAATTGCCTCTCTGACGTTGTTCGTAAGGTATATTGATTGAAAAAAAAAAAATGTAGATAGCTGATATGACTGATTTGACTGTATAGTAAGATTAACCGAGAGACGAGTAGGTATGTCGAAATCTAATAGTTTCTCAGTAACGATCTTTCGCAATCGATTATCGAAGTCAAGTAGCTCCGTAGAAACGATTATGCATCGATATTTTGTGCGTCGAAATTTCGTGTTCTACTCACCTCGCTTTGGTAAGAAACTTTAAAAAGTGAACTACAATATGGTCGTACCATATTGGGCGAGTAATCACCAACGTATAAGAAAGTAATTTCATTCTTTTTCCAATAAAAAAATGGAATTTGGTGCCCCTCCCTTCATGTATATACTGAAGAGGGTCACTGTGTCACAAACTGGACAATCAGACATCTAATAGACACAAAAATTCATAAAATCGGTACACTTCCAGATTTCTGCAATTTTGAAAAATCTTGCTAGTTATTTGTGACCGATGAATAATTATCAAGTACCTAATATAGGTTTTCGTTTGTTTAGTCGTTCAACAACAACGTGCTCTTCACAAAATGTTTACGAAAAATCTCTTTTTTCTCCCTTTTTGTTGTGGTTGACCAAGGTTTTGAGATGTTTTCCCTTTTACACCACACCTGTAGCACGTATCACAAAGCCAGGCCGTCACACTTATACAAGTATTAGCCCATATCTTGAAAACTGCTGAACCGATTTTGATGAAACTTGCACTGCTCCCTAAGTTGAAGTACTTGCTTACACGTACGTACTGGCTTACGTTGCCAATAAAAAAATAGTAACGATCCGATGTTTCGAAGAAATGGGTGGACAAACATAAAAACATACACAATTATGAATATTTGTATACTAAATTAGAAGCCATCCTAGATCATCGTATGTGAATATATTGCAGTTCCAATAATCTGTATCTATACTCGTACTAATATTATAAATAGGTGATGTTGTAGGGGGTAAATCTGGATCTACTGAACCGATTTTGAAAATTCTTTTACCAATAGAAAGTCACGTTATTTGTGAGTGTCATAGGCTATATATTTATGTTTACCGCCCAATGAAGTGGACAGGGGTCAGCTAGTATTACATTCATACGTATCGAATTGATAACCTTCTTTTTTTATAGTCGGTTAGAAAGGGTGCTTTTTTTTTTACAACTATTCGTTTTTGCAGGCCTGAAACGTTTAATAAGCATAGTGAAAAAAGGACACAGCTATTTAGAAAGGCGGTCTTGTTTGAAGTTTATAGAACAAAATCCGATGGAGGCGGCCAAAAACAAGAACCTTACGTTTCTCTACTATAACTTTTCTGGAGTACTTGAGAATTGCTGCTTGAAATTCTTTCACAATCCTAAAGGACGACGCGTATGTTGATTATTACTTTCTTTGTAATCTCATTATAAATACTCTTTTTTCTGCCAATAAAAGAAACATCAAGCAAATTAGTAGATATCACCTAATAACGGTGAGCAGTGGTGGCCCAGTGGTAACGGCCCCGACTTACAAGTTGTAGGTCCTGGGTTCGAATCCAGGCAGGCGCTTTACTTTGTGTAAAATAATTTCATCACCACTGCTCACAAAACGGTGAAGGAAAACATCGTGAGGAAACCGGCATGTCCTAGAACCAAAAATTCGAAGACATGTGACCTCCAACCCGCACTGGGCTCGCGTGGTGAATTACGGCCCACTCAGAGGGAAGAATGTGTCTCAGCAATGGGAACATTAATAGGCCGATTGTTTATTATGTACACAACAAACATCACGCCTGTATTCCCCGAAGGGTTGAGCAGAGGTGTACCTATCTATAGTAAACCCGCATTTCGCCGGTTATGTTTATTAAGTCTCATGTAATACGAGTAGGGGGCGACCCTATGGCCATCAACTGGGCACAAATCCAGACTACGGGCTGCTACTGAGTAATTCCAGATGGAAAAACCTGATAACGTTTTGCCCGACCCGGGAATCGAACCCAGGACCTCATGCTCAGCAGTAGTGCTTGTGACCACTAGACCAACGAGGCAGTTTTAACTTACGAAGAACTTAGAACTATCATGTGAAACTATAGAGCTCAAACAGAGATTTAAATATTAACTAACCTGAAAGGTGGTAGAGCCTAATGCTCAGGGTGCACCAGACGTACATTCAAAATGGTATGCGAAGGTAATGAATAGCAAGAAATGAAATGTAATTGTTTATTCTGCAAATAGGATATCAGAATCACTTTTACACGTCATGAAATAAAATATTCACATAGTCCTCACATTCACAATAATTAAAATAATATAATACTTTACAAAGTAATCATGTCACTTTGTATATAATTTTCAACAATGTTGATGTGTATATAAAACTGGTATATTTTAATGATTTTACATAATAATTAAAATGTCAAGTTTTATGGTTTTATCACAAGGCTTAACAGAGCGAGCAGCACAATCCCAAGCTTTTTTATCTTCAAAATTATCTAAAATTTTAAACCCGTCAGTGTCACTTTATAACGTAACGCAGTAAACCATAACCTGTGTAAAAGTTTACCTGACGCTTCCCTAGATGGTGTTGAGATCGAAATAGATCGCGCTATGGTTATATTTGCGCTATATCGCGCTATCGGAGCAGTGGTGGCCCAGTGGTAACGGCCCCGACTTACGAGTTGTCGTTGTTGTGGGTCGTGGGTTCAAACCCAAGCAGGCGCTTTACTTTGTGTAAATAATTTCATCACCACTGCTCTCAAAACGGTGAAGGAAAACATCGTGAGGAAACCGGCATGTCCTAGAACCAAAAATTCGAAGGCATGCGACATCTACCAACCCGCACTGGGCCCGCGTGGTAGATTACGGCCCACTCCCTCTCACCGAGAGGAGGCCTGTGTCCCAGTAGTGGGAACATTAATAGGCTGATGATGATGATGATGATATCGCGCTATGGTTATATTCACATATTCATTTTACTTTTATTTTCCAGCTGGTCCTAATAACTCCAGTATGTTCTCTGCCAGCAGAGGTAGCGCACGCGACGCTGCACGGCCTGGGAGTGAGACATAAGCAACATGAGTATTTCAGTGAATCAGCGGCAAGAGCAGCGCTGTTCCCTATAGTATGCCCCAATGCGCAGGAGAAGATGATGCTATTCGATAAAAAATCATAGTATCTTTCCATTCCACACCATCATCATTTGCGTAGCCTATCCCAACCATATTGGGGTCGGCTTCCAGTCTTGCCAGACCACCAGCTAATCCTGTCTTCCATTCCACATTTAATTCGTAAACTGTAACTAGGTAAAGTCGAGGAAATTAATTGTTTAGCCTATTGACTACTTATTTAAATTTTCCGTATATTCAAATCACAACTGTCATTCTTTGACATAGTTACAATACGGCAAATTGACAAAGGTACTGTTCTTCTTCTTAGCGTGTCGATGGCAAAAATAACACGAAATAAATACATAATATAATTATGTTCTAAGTTTTTTAAAGGAGAACATTCACGGTCCATACATTTTTGGGCTAAATGTGAAAATGCCGGCCAAACAAAAAAAATGTTATATTCCGTTAGAACATGTTACCTTCACTCTCACTACGCTCTCGCGTTGTGTGCTCTTCACTTTTCACTACGGGACCAAATCCGTAGGGTCATTCCCTTCGCTGTTATACGTCTTTGTAAAATACTGTTTTCAGTATGTTTTAGTTAAGATAATAACAGTAATCTAATTATAATAATAGCATTTTATGGCAGTAATCATTACAGTCATCTCTTATTGTGAAACTAAGGTTCTAGGGTTATTCTCCACATACCTACAGAATGAGAAATAAAGTTTTTTTTTTCGACAGTACTATTATTAGCTGATTGAAATAGTTATCACTTATAGAATTAACTGGTTTTAGGTCTATTTCATCATATCAGCTGAAAGACGTCCACTGCTGGACATAGGCCCCAAGCCCCGGAATCCGCTGGATGCGGGAAGCACAGAATCGATCGAAGTTCTGTGCTTCCCGCATCCAGGATTCCTGCGGCCTTTACTAGGTCATCGGTCCATCTTGTGGGAAGGCCTTCCAATGCTTTGTCTTCCGGTACGCGGTCGCCACTCCAGAATCTTTCGGCCCCATCGGCCATCTGGTCTGCGACCAATGTGTCCTGCCACTTAAGTTTAGCAATTCTTCGGGCTATGTCGGTTACCTGCAGGCTGGGCAGCGTTCGGGAAGCTACGCAATATCTTCTCGTCCCACATACCACAGTGTCTCAAGACGAAAGTCTTTGACCAGTGCGTGTTGCCAGTGATGACTTATGGCACTGAAACGTGGTTGCTCACAATGGGCCTTACCAGAAGGCTAAAAGTCACCCAAAGAGCAATGGAGAGGGCTATGCTTGGAGTTTCCCTACGTGATCGAATCTGAAATGAAGAGATTCGCAGGAGAACCAAGGTAACCGATATAGCCCGAAGTAGAGAAACTCAAGTGGCAATGGGCAGGACACATTGCTCGCAGAACAGATAACCGATGGGGCCGAAAGGCCGTCTTTCGGTTGATATGATGTCGGTTACCTTGGTTCTCCTCTGGATCTCTTCATTTCTGATTCGATCACGTCGGGAAACTCCATGCATAGGCCTCTCCATTGCTCTTTGGGTGACTTTTAGCCTTCTGATAAGGTCCATTATGAGCGACCACGTTTCAGTGCCATAAGTCATCACTGGCAACACGCACTGGTCAAAGACTTTCGTCTTGAGACATTGTGGTATCTGGGACAAGAAGATATTGCGTAGCTTTCCGAATGCTGCCCAGCCGAGTCGGATTCGACGCTTGACCTCTTTCTCGAAGTTGGACCTACCTAGCTGGACAGTTTATCCTAAGTCCTAGGTAAACATACTCGTCTACAACTTCGAGCGTAGCGTCTCCGATCTTTATGAGAGTGGATGTTACATGGGCATTTGACATGACCTTTGTCTTGTCCATGTTCATTTTAAGACCCACTCTTTTGGAGGCTCTACTGAGGTCATCGAGCAGTATACTAAAGTCCTCCATGGTCTCAGCCATGATAAGTATATCGTCGGAAAACCGAAGGTTAGTGATATACTCGCCATTGATGTTGATGCCTAGTTCTTTCCAGTCCAGAACCTTGAAGACATCCTCCAGTGCAGCGGTGAACAGTTTGGAGAGATAACGTCTCCTTGTCTCATATCTCGCTGCAGAAGGATAGGTTTCGAAGTCTGGTCTTAAAGTTGGACTGACATAGTGGCGTTTTCGTATAGGCACTTTAACACCTCGATGTACCGATAGTCGATCTGGCACCGTTGAAGAGACTGCAGTATAGCCCATGTCTCGATCGCATCGAAGGCTTTCTCGTAATCCACAAAGGCTAAGCAGAGAGGCAAGTTATACTCTTCGGTCTTCTGTATAACCTGCCGCAGCGTATGTATGTGGTCCACAGTGCTAAAGCCTTTACGGAATCCGGCTTGTTCGGGAGGATGAAAGTCGTCAAACCTGCGCGCGAGACGGTTCCTGATGAGTCTTGAAAACAGCTTGTAGATATGGGTCAGAAGTGTGATGGGCCTATAGTTGCAGGGCATTGTCGCCTTTTTTAAAGAAGAGTACCACCACACCTCTGTTCCATGCCAGTGGCGTTTTATGGACATAAAACCAGTTAATACTAGTGATACCTTTTTTTGAATCAGCTTAGACTAGTAGTATAAAAAAAAAACTTTATTTCGCATACTGTAGTTATGTGGAGAATAACCCTAGAACCTTAGTTTCACAATAAAAGATGATCACTGTAATTATTACTGCCATAAAAAGCTATTATTATAATTCGATTACTGTTATTCTCTTATAAAACATACTGAAAACAGTATTTTACAAAGACGTATAACAGCGCAGGGAATGGCCCTACAGATTTGGTCCCATAGTGAAAAGTGAAGGAAATAACATGTTCTAACGGAATATAACGGATTTTTTTTTTTTTGTTTGGCCGGTACTTTCACATTTAGCCCAAAATGAATGATGTCCTTTGTTTGGCCCAAAACTCAGCAACGCGGATACGAGTGTGAGAGTAAATAAATGTCAATGTCAAAAAATCCTAGTATCTTTCCATTCCACACCATCATCATTTGCGTAGCCTATCCCAACTATATTGGGGTCGGCTTCCAGTCTTGCCAGACCACCAGCTGATCCTGTCTTCCATTCCCCATTGAATTCGTAAACAGTAACTAGGTAAAGTCGAGGAAATTAATTGTTGAGCCTATTGACTACCTACTTAAATTGTCCGTATATTCAAATCACAACTGTCATTCTTTGACGTAGTGTAACACGGCAAATTGACGTAGGGTATCAATTTCATAAATAAAACAATTATTTTAATTGTACTGTTCATGAGAGTGAGAGTAAATAAATGTCAATGTCGACCTTTATACAGAACAGTTGGAATATCATTATTTTTATACCATATAAATATACTTTACTATATTGCCAGATTTGTCTTTGCTCCTAAGTATCCAGAAAACATTTTATTTTTATAAATCTAAACGAGGACAAAGTGAATTTTAAGCCTACCATTAGTCTATAAAACATTTATTTACATTTCAACCCACTGGAATGAATTCAGGTTTGGAACAAACGAATGGTTTATGTCCCTTTTAAAATCTCGAAAACAATGTTTTTTTTTTTAAGTTTCGGTCAATAGTGCGAAAACCAACTGCCAACATTCTATCGGCGTCAGGTGGTATGACCTTGTGTTGTCACCTGACATTATGCTGACCTGAGGCCCTTTTTAGCATTATAAGCATTATTTTCTTTTTGTTTTTTTTTTAAGTTCTTTTTAGGGTACTGTACCCGAAGGATGCCTAACGGAACCCTATTACTAAGCCTCCGCTGTTCGGTTGCCAACCGTCTGTCTGCCAGCAGGCTGTATCTCATGAACCGTACTAGGTAGACAGTTGAAATTTTCACATATTCTGTAGATTGTGTATTTTTATTGCCGTAAAAATTAAATAAAGTTAGTTATTAAAGGGACCTCATACAAGAACTGTTTTTTTTTTCGACGTTTGTTCTCTCGATATTATAATATATACTCATGCACACCGTATTTTCGCCTCGGCGGCCAATCTCAACGAAGACTAGCCCTCGGCGCGGGAGATACAAGTATGATACAAGTGTATGAGTAGACACAGGTGCACACTCTCTTCCCTCACTCTCATAGTCCGATGGGACGGCAATCCGATACTTACGACTGGAGAGAGATCAGGCGCAGGAGCAACGACTTAACGTGCTTTCCGAGGCACGGGGGTATCACACCGCCAACTTCCAAACTCCGGGCTGTTACTAAGAAATTCCTAATGGAAAACCCAATAACACTTTTTCCGACCCGAGAATCGAACCCAAGAC
Source organism: Conistra vaccinii (assembly GCA_948150665.1). Classification (NCBI taxonomy): domain Eukaryota; kingdom Metazoa; phylum Arthropoda; class Insecta; order Lepidoptera; family Noctuidae; genus Conistra; species Conistra vaccinii. Next base: position 9,538,635 of record OX411334.1, on the reverse strand, counting down.
CGTTCAGCAATCGCGCTTGCGACCACGAGACCAACGGAGCAGTTCTCGATATTAATACGGTGCAGAACCCTTCGTGTGCTAGTCCGACTCGCACTTAGCCAGTTTTTTGTTGTAACGCCGATAAATGTATTTTTTTTTCATTCTTTCCTTTTCACTAGCGAGCTAGATTGACAGGTAGGTACAATTAGAATTGTAAGACATTATCTTGTACCACAAACACACATAGGTACATAAGTTATCAAAACAATACACACAAAATCCTAGTCATTAACGACTTGAATATGTAATTTGAGACACGTCCGAAGTCTCTTGTGCACTTGCAGCGACTTCGTTCATTAGCCAGCCGGGAATAAGTCGCGAAGTTTTGCTAACTTGATTACTTCGAGCCGGGAATTAACACGCTTGCCGAAACAACGCGCCTAGTAATGTGAATATTTCGCAGTCCTCGAGATGAGCGCTGTCGAGATACGAGATACGGAATAGTAGGGATTTGGAGTATGTACGAAGCAAGTTTCGTTTGATGAATTTTCGGGGATACAAAAATCACGTTAGTATAATTACTTTTACATACAGTTCAGCTTATCAGTAACTTTGTATGGAAAGATTGGATTATGAGAATGAGAGAATAGAGAGTGCACCTGTGTCTGCGCACACACATGTACTGTACACTATAACATCTCCCGCGTCGATGGCTAGTCTCCACTGAGATTGGCCGCCATGGCCTTAATTCGGTCGGAGGAGGACTAGAACTACGGATATTTTTATTGTTAAATTCTCTTTGTCCTGTACAATTATCCAAAAGTTCATCGCAAAAAGAACCTCTGTACGTTTTATTAGAGATCCCGGAACCTACCCAAAATGAGCTAAACGCAGCGACCATTTTGTGGGGTAGAAATCCGACTCCACCATCCCCAGACAGAAAGTTACTAAGTATTTCCACAACAAAAAAGGCACATCGAAATGACCTAAAGTCAAATAATATTTAAATATATTCTTATAAACTCCCCTTTAAACTTTTCCAACCTTTTGCCTAACCAGTTAGGTAGTAATGCCACCGTACTCTACTTCAGACGACAGTAGACTAGGAGTAGTATTCTGGTTAACGATTGTAGTGGCAATACGGGGTGGCAGACATCGACGCACAACCTGTGTGGCTACCATGAGTTTCATTTAACCTTCTCGATCAAACGCATCGAGCGCGTTCGGCGTTCCGATTGGCCCTTCACCGGTGAAGGCTGGCCGGCTGCCAAGTGCCAAACGCGGTCGATGCGTTTGATCGAGATGGTAAAATGAAACTCATGGTAGCCACACTGATACATATCGGGACACGTAAGTTGAACCAAAATGGCGGTCGCCCGCGCAGTTAAAACTTTGATTATGTTTCCATTGAGACCCGAAAATATTTTTCTACGCATTTAATTTAGGTCATAGTTCAACTTACGTGCCGCGATCTGTAACACTTTTCTGGTCTCAATCGAAATATAATCATAATTGTAAATGCGGACGACCGCCATTTTGGTTCAACTAACTTGCCAAGATCTGTACCATGATTTCAGTAGGTGCATGATTCTGTACCAAAAAAAATTTTTTGCACTTAGGTAACAAAAGTGCATAAGTGCAAAGTACAGTACCTACGCAGTCAAAATGTATGGAACAGCATTTTTTTTTTATAATTGGCGAAGCTTTTGCGCGTAGGTGGGTCCAGAATCATGTACATGAATCCATGGTTGCGCGTCGATGTCCTTACCACCCTTTATACGAAATACTCTCCCCAGATTTGTTTTACAGCTTTTACCTTAAAATTATTACTCTTTTTGTTACCTATTCTGTGGTTTCAAGGTGAATACAACGAGCCCCGGATGTTTTCATCTTAATTAAGGAGTATTGATTTGGTAGCAATTTTCTCCTTGTTCGAAACACTGGATGCTAATTCAGTTTTATGGTTTGACTGGAAGCTGACTGCAGTGCTCTACGGTAATGGCTTGTATAGCAGTAACTACTGGTTTAATTTAGAAGACATAAATTATTGTTGTTCGTCATTGATTCTGAAATAATTTCCTTAGTTTGAATTTCCGAGCACTACTTCAGAAAAGTAACTACTATAAAAGCCTTGGCCGCAACCAGGTATTGATGGACTTAATGTGTGACACGGCTTCGCCTCGGCCGACATTTTCACGTTCGTCCATCAATGCCTCTTTTGCAGGCCGCCGCTGGAGGAATGTACTAATTATGTAATCTCGTTTTTTTTTGCATTTTAATTAAAGTTATTGTTTCATATAATAAGGTTTCTTTTGATTAATATTTTTCAGCTAAAACTTAAGAACCGTATTTATTTATTTTGCATCATTATTAAAAGAAGTTAAAATGACCTAAGGGCCAATTTTTGAATCGTCAGATAAATTTTATTACAGAAATAAGTCACTTTGTCATATTTATTCTACAGATAAAAGTTATTTGACTATTGAAAAATCAGCCCTAAGTAAAATTATATAAACTAATTAACTATAGGTAGTAGTCTGTCATTTGCGGTAAACACTTCATGGAAATTAACATAATTATTGTAATAATGATAATAAGTTGATAGTTAGTTAGTTAGATTATAAGTTATATAAATTAGCAACACATTATAAGCGCTAAAGACAAAGTCATTCATTTTAATCACATCATTTAGGTAAATAACTTATAAATATAAGTTATTTACAAAGTAAAGAGAACATCAACATCATCAAATAATATTAATGATAACTAAATGTTTTGATAACTAAACCAAAACAACGTTTATGTTGATCCCGTTATAACTTACTGGTTGTCAACTTACTGATTGATAGGTATGAATACAGTTTAGGTTATAGAAACAAAATGTTAAGGCTTTTATTAGATAGGTTAAATCTAAATATTTCTACAACTTCTTTTATTAGATAGGTTAAATCTAAATATTTCTACAACTTCTTTAAGCATGCGGACTATGCCTGTAAGTGATTGTTGTACTGTTGCATGCACAATTTTACATTTTACCTAGCATTGAACTTGTGTTAACAATATTGTTGGTGAACCAATAAAAAAAATACTTTCCTTTACGTTTGTACAACTTGCATATAAAATCGACATGCATTTTATCGAACTTCAAATAACTTCCATTTTGCGTTCCTAAACACATTATTGAACTCTATAATATAATAAATGCGCCTCTATTTGTGAACCTTTAATAATTCTGTTTTTGCTGACCTAAAAATAATAAATGGCCGAGTAACTGCGTCCAAATTGGATTTATCATTCGGCACCACAACTTTCGTTTGCTCGGTCAGTCAGTCAGATCAGTTACTTGCGACCAACTGTGAGGAAAGGCCAGAATTTTAAAAAGAGGCTCATTTGATTAAAACTTGTATGCATCATTGGATACGCAATTTTTTTTTGAGGTTTATTAATTTAAAAACTGTTAATAATTAGAATGTTAATAAGTTTTTACAGGATCATTTGAATATTTCCCTATAAAACACCTCTTATTTGAGACTTAATTCATAATATTTGACTCGGAACTACCTCTGCTTTGATAAACCCCATCGCAATTTACAATTTACCCCTGTTAAAGGGCGAAGTACCCCTCTGACATCTTATTAGATATTTTTCGATTGCTCTTTATATAATAACACAAAATCGCTCAGTACCAATCCACTGAGTTACTGCGTGAAAGAAATGTAATTTTCTCAACGTTGCTGTTCACTGATTTTCCAATTTAACGCAATTTTTTGTTGTGAATAGACTCGTTATGCGAGAAAACTTATATAAGTACGGTTCTTGAGTAAATGCTTAGTTTTTAGTTGGTAACTAACTGAAGTAGTAACGTAAGTAAATAAATGTTGAGTAGTTTGTCCTGTAGTTTTTGCCTTGGGAAGAAGGCATGTCTATTTGTTTATGTATGTATAAGTATACAGTATTAATTTTATATTGCTATTACAAGAAATAATATAAAATTCATCTTAGATACTAATATTTCATTTAATTTAATTTCATTATAAATAGGTAATATTTTTTGGTTGTTTTTGTATATGTAGGGGGGTAATCTCCGGAACCACCAGTCAGATTTGTAAAATTCATTTTGCATTGGATAGCCCAATTCTTTAGGAACGCGGACGAAGTCGCGGGTCGCTTTTATTTTTTTTTATTAGCCTTTTAGTCGGACAAACAAAGTGTAGTCTTCAGTCCCGTATTTGGTGTTTCTTTATTTTTTGCATGTCCGTTTACCAGTCGGCAAAGGCCTCCTTCAACCTTATCCATTCCTGTCTCTCTCTGGCCCTCTGCCCCATGTCGTTCCAGCAACCTCTCTGATGTCATCGTCCCACCTTTTCTGTGGTATACCTCTCTTTCGTTGGCCATTTCTTGGGTACCAATGGGTAACTATTTTGCTCCATTTGTCCTTCCCTCTAATCATGTGTTCAGACCATTTCCACTTTAGTCTTCTGATTTTTATGGTTATGTCCTGAACCTTGGTCTTGTGTCTGATGGTTTTGTTTTTTATTTTGTCGGCTTTCCTGGCTCCTAGCATGCTTCTCTCTATCGCGCGTTGGCATGTAGCAAGTTTATTTGTTGAGTTTCTTGTTAGAGCCCATGTTGGACTTCCATACATTAATACCGGTAGTATGCAGGTGTTAAACAGTTTACTTTTTGTTGACATATGATGGTTTCTGTCTTTCATTACCTCTCTCAGGCCCCAGTAGGATCTCTTCCAGCTGTTTGCTATTCTTCTGTCGATTTCTTTGTTTATGGTGTCTTCTGGTGCTACCACTCGCTAGTGAAATATAATTACCGAGGCTTACAATGGTGCCGATTCTCTTGTCACAAAATTCTCTAAACTAAACTAAAAATCACTAAAATTTAGTTTAATCGTGTCAAACGACTTAACCTATTCTGAAATTGACTAAAGTGACACAACTAAACTCTACTATAGTTTGACAGCACTAATATCATTTTAGTTATTCAATTTAGTGAAAATGGCAATTTTGCTATTCTGAATTTGACGTTTCTCACCTAAAATTCTGATTGTCAAACTAAATCACACTATTTTTAATCGCGATTAAAAACGTGTGGAATAAAACTAGTCGTCATGAACTAAAATTCACAAACCACATTTTCTCTTCAAGATCTTGAAGTTTGGATAATTTGTGAGTTTACAAAATCTTTGAGATTTTCTACAAACATTATGGAAGCCTATGTGATCGCAGCTGTTGTCGATTCGGCGGAAAGGTAGGTAATAAAATTATAAGTAGGTACAATACGAAATGCATTCGTGAAATCATTAAGGGGTTTTTGCACATGTTCTACTTATTGATTTGGAAAAGTAGATAAATCCACTTCCAAATTCTGTGAAGAAATACGTACCTACTTACTTAACATTTTGTTTTTAGAAACTATCAAGAAAGGGTTCTGTTGGAAAGATTGCGAGACCGATCCAACCCATTCGAAATGGCAGAAGATAAATTTAAAAAAATGTTTAGACTGCCTAAATCGGGAGCACTATATTTGTTGGACACTTTGAGGAATCCTCGGTTGGATGAAGGATTTCTCCCCAAACATATAAAGGTTAGAAGAGTTTTGTGTCCTTTAGGTACCTATCTTTGTTTTGGAACCTTTTATACCCCATATTTAGGGTGTGTAGTAATTCCTATTTATAAGAAATAACTTTCTAAATTACAAGTTTGTAAGAATTATAGTTCCTGAGATTTTGTGATTTTTCAGTCAGAGCGAGTGGTATCTGATCTCACTTTTACATTAAATTTATGGATGATATAATTATACCTAGTCATTGCTTAGTACCTACCTGTATGATAATAGAATTTATATTCATATTCAGATTCTAGCTGCACTCAACTTATTTGCCCAAGGCAGTTACCAAACACCTGTTGGGCGAGACAACATTCTTGGGCTCAGCCAGCCATCAGTGAGCAGGTGCCTAGCTCTAGTAGCAGAGGAAATTATAATTAATTTATGCCCTCGGTACTTAAAATTTCCCATGACCCGTGAAGAAAAGGAAGTGGCCAAAACAGAGTAAGTTCAGTTTAGTATTTCTTAGTTTTAAAAAGTACTAGGTTTCTGAATGGCTATTTTTTTTAAACCTGACTTCGCTGTCGAACTTCTGAAAACTGAAAGGAGAATAATAAATAAGTTTAAGATAATTAAAACATCCCTCTTTACAGCTACCAAAACTGAGAACTGCATCACTCTTATTCATGAACAACTTGCTTGTTTCAGTTTTCAAGACTTGTATAATATGCCCAACACACTAGGTGCAGTAGATGGGACCCATGTGGCAATTGCCAAACCACCACTTAATCACCCTACTGCACCTGGCAATCTTTTTTATAACAGGAAGGGCTATTATAGCATTAACTGCCAGATAGTGAGTATAAACTACATTTTTTAACACACTTATGTATCTTGAAATCGTGATTTACAAAAAAATAACTTTCAGGTATGCAGTGCGAGGGGAAAGATTATTGGCCTAAACCCAAATTTTCCGGGCTCCACCCATGATGCTGCAATTTGGAGGGCATCAAATTTATATAGAAACCTGAGAAATGAGTTTGTGCATGGGGAAAGATCTCAGTGGCTTCTAGGTAGGTCACTAGTAAACTTTTATACCTACTTGGTTTATCTATTAGTTAAGTGCAATATAAAGTTTTATTTATTGTAGGTGATAAGGGATACCCACTGCAGCCATGGCTCATGACTCCGGTTATGGAGCCAACCAATGAAGCCGAGGCTTCTTACAATGAGTGCCACACAAGGGCAAGAAATGTGGTAGAGATGTGTAATGGACGCCTAAAAAATAAATTTAGGTGCCTACACAGGCATCGCTGTCTGCATTACAAGCCAGAAAAGGCAGCAAAAATTATTCTTTCATGTTGCACTCTATACAATATGTTTTCGGATACATTCGATGGTAAGTGTACCTTGCTTGTTAATATTATAATGTAATTCTTCTTCTGTTTTATTAACCCTCGACCCAAAAAAGGGGTGTTCTAAGTTTGACCACTATGTTAGTGTCTGTCTGTGGCACCGTAGCTGTTAAACGGGTGAACCGATTTGAATGCAGTTTTTTCTATTTGAAAGCAGGTTTTCTAGTGATGGTTCTAAGACACGTTTTATCAAAATCGGTTCAGCTGTTTGAAGATAAGAAGAAGAAGACAGCTCTTTTCTAGTTGATGAATGAATGTGGATGATCTTCCATAGGTCTGATTAATTTGCAGTTTGATATTCTATTACTTCAATGACATTAAAAGAACATAGTAACTTTGAACTGATGCTGCAGCATCATCTGGAATTTGCAGGAAACCCAACTCCCTTACAAAACTTACAGCACAGGTATTGTGCTCATTGGAATGGTCTCAATGAATAGGTTATAGATAGATGGTGAACAGGGGCTGGTGATGGAATAGGAAAGCAAAATGACGTTTGTGTCGGGGTTTTTTTTAAACTTAGTTAATACTTTGTGCAAAATAAGAAATCTACATAAGTGTATTTTTGCAGATGAAGTAGAAATCGAGGACACTGCCGAGGTCAGCGACCAGAGTGCGATTGTGGATGAATTTGAAGATACCAGCACCGATTTCCTTGCCGAAGCAAGGGAAATTCGACAGTCGCTTATAAGTCGTTTTAATTAAATTAAACATTTTATTTCTTTATATTCCAATTTTTTATTGTCTCTATTAAACCTATCCTTAACCCTATACAAAATAATTAACAATCAATAAATATAACAATCCACAAAATTAAAAATCAACAAAATATATTAAATAACACGAGGAATTGGTTAGTGCCAATGTCAATAGCGAGCTGAGAAGAGGCTTTGGCACAAGCACTGAACGAGAATACCCGGTTTTATGGAGTTGTAAGCTCCAAGACGAAGTAATGGAGAAGAAACCAATCAGTTTTCATTCCCATTATCTTCGTCTTGGGCATGTGTCACTATGTATGGAACACCGGAAGAACGAATGGCAGCAGCCAAAATTTCTGCAGCCTGAACTATGCTCTCCCGGAGTAACCGGCTATTCTCGTTCAGTGCTTGTACCAAACTGTGGTGCACTGGCGGGCGGGGAATTCTCGGCTGTCTTCGCCGACGGGTAATTCGCCCGCTTGACTGCTGCACTGGTACAGGAATCCCGCCGTCGGTTTCCACACGCAGCTCTTCCGGTACGAACTGCAGAGAGGGCGACATACTTTGCTGTGGGGCAGGCGACATGGGCAGTGGGGACGAGACAGGTATTCCCTGAAATTAAAAAAACTGTCAACACTCAATTCATTGCACTTCACGTGAGCGCCGGCGCTCCGATAACAATAGATTTATCCGTGCTTGAAAGGTATAATAAATTTCTGAAAACTAGTTTTAATAACACATTTGTAAAATTTGCCCTTCAGCCATAAAAAAAACCATGAATACTATAGTAAATTACCATTTCTAAAGTGGCAAAACCATCAACAGAAGCAGACCCAATGATATCAAGAATTTTTTTCTCAATATCATTGAGATCCGCCCCTGCCGGTCCTCCACCTGTGGCCCTGATGGAGTCCCTCACTTTTCTCGCCTTTGTTTTCACTTTTCCCACCCACACAGTCCAAATCTGTTGAAATTAAATTAGTTTAGAACACATGAAAATTATGCCTTACAACAAATCCAGTTTTAACATTTTATCTGACATAAACAAACTTACATGTTGCCACTGCTCTACAGTCCTGCTGCAGCCCAGTTGGTTGAGCTCGCTACTGACATCGGCCTAAAACTGCACTACCTCGGCATCAGCTTGATTTTCTGAAAAAATAATATAAAAGACACTAATAGTAGACCGGCCAAGTTAATAAAGAAGACATAATTATAATAACAGGTTTCACACCGCAGGCTGCTTTCAGGTTGTCCGCGAAAATAAAACTTTCTTTTGTTGTGTAAAAGTCTTCGATAGGGATATAACAAATAAAGTTCAGTTGTATTTCTCACCTCTGGCCATTTGCCGATTATTATGGAGCCTTTCCACGAGCAGCTCCTGCTGTCTTTTATTGGCTCGCTTTCTTGATATCGACATCCTGATGACTTTCCTATTCTATTCTAAATTTACCAACTTCTGTCTATAGTGTCTATCCTTTACAGTTTCGACAAAACAACAACAAACAAACAAAAGTCAAAATATTCAAGATGTCCTTGTCCTTGATAGGGCTTTCCTGCGGCGATGAGAATACCGGACTTTTTCAACTTACTAAATGAAAAACCGGATTTTCTTTTCTTGAGATCACTTTTTTACTGTCAAATTAACTCTAATACGCTGAAATAAATATCAAGATAATCATACTACCTGAATCAATTTTTTTAATGCTGTAGTTTGTCGACTTTATTGAAATTAAAGGTTTTTTTTTCTTATTGAAAACCGAAAAAATATCGCCGTAGTTCTAAATCGTTTTTGGTGTACAACCCTAGAAGGATCACATTGGTCACAGATAACAAATACAAATATAGGTTATTGCGTCATATAAATAATGTGTAAACAACAATTTAATTTTACACCGTCTAAGCTCACATTTCATCTAAATAATTATTGTTAAATAATTAAAGTTCAATATTTGATTGTTCTCAAGATTTTCTTTTGCACCTCTGATCGTTTCGTTTGCTTTCATTCACTCTTTTCAACAAATCATGGTCTATGGCCTATTCAACTTAGCGAATGTCAAACTCGATTATAGTTGTGTCAAAATCGTCTCTAACTTTAGAGAATCTTGAAAACAGAATAGCTTTTAAAATTCTCTTAACCAAAATTAGGAAATTTTAGTGATAGTTTAGTTTAGTTCGTTGTACAAGAGAATCGGCACCAATGTTTGATGCTAAACTTTATTTTGCCATGTCAATGGACCAACTTCGAATTTGTGAAAAAAAAATCTGCCGTTTTTGGCTGAATGGTCAAAGATTTGTATTGTGTATCATTTTGTATAACTATCAATTGTAGCTTTTCACAATATATTTTTATATTACGTGCAATCAACACGAGAGATGGGATTTGAACGACTTGTCTCTCGATCCGCAATACGCAGTAGGAGTATACAGTTCCTACATTCGGAGAAATTCTTCCGCTGATAGCTTCCATTCTTCTTCAAAACTAATATCAAGATACGAGATGCATTCAAATATGCACATACCTTTCGCAAACGGCAGAAATGTCTATTAAACCTAGCTATTTCATAAAATGAAAGAATATGAAAACGACTAGTGTGTCTGGCTACATATTTAAAAGGCGAACGATACATCATTTCTAGAAACACAGTGAAGATAGAAGTGCAAACAAAGCGATCTTATCGACCCAGCAGACGCAATGCGATCAGATAACAACCAAACCAAGAAGATAGACCTCTATTCTTACCATTTTTAACCCCCCAACGCATACGTGGAACATCTTAGTAGGACGCGCGGGAGATCATGTTACAATAGCCGCTTGCACTTAGTATTGCCAGAGGCATTCTAATAGTACCTCTTAAAAAGAAAACTAAGAAACAATAAGCCATACACCATATTATTTACTCCAGATAAAAATAATACCGATACTATCTCAGTCTACGAAATTGAATTCCAGTTTCAATTTAATTTACAGAACTGTACTTCAAAATAAATATTAGTTCCTTTATTTCTGTGCTATGAGTAATCCTGGGGAAATTGATGAAATATTTTTGTTTTGTTCAATATTGGTGAAGAATACTGATTTAGGTATCTGCTTGATGGCAGAGAAGATTTAACTCTAATAAGGATAAGTGTGTGTTTGCATTTTGTTTCATACGATTCAAATGTTTGTTTTTATTTGATTGCTTTCTTTAAAATCATTTGATTGTCTATGGACAAACATACTCGAATCGTGCTCGAATCGAAGAATTATCTTCCAATAAAACATCAAAACAAATCAATCTGTGTCATCTTAACAACAGCTATTTATAACAAAAATGATGGTAACAGGGTGAGGTTATAAAGCGAGAGTGCGATTGAGAAGAGAAAGAGAGAAAATGTACACAACAGCTTCGCTCGAATGTTATTTCAAAAACATTTCGTCTATCTCACAACAACATTCTTCCCTTAGGAATTCGACAACGGCACTCAATTACCGAATCAAATCACATATCACAAAAAGATTACGAAAAACTATCACGTATGCAGACTTCTATTAAGCCGAAAACAGCCCAGAGGTCCTCTCTGATTTTGGCAAGCGTGCATCCATAGAGGCACAAAATAGGTATGCACAGAAGGCCGGGTCAACGGGTGATAACATACGCACACACGCACAGACGCGCACGTACGGCGATGTCAAGCGAATGTCAGTCGTACTCGTGAAGTCGTGAGTGCGTTTGCACTCGCTTTATGTGTTTTTTTTTTTATGATAGTGATAAATTATTTCATTTTTTGTGAGTAGGTTTGGACAAACACTTTTACACGTCAAATAAATTTTAAAACTAGATGAGGTCGGCGTTTCCTATCTAGTCAGATAGCAAACGGAAATGTGAGAAGAAAGGCAGAAACAAACTCGGACGCCACAGTCTCTGGACACGGTGGAGCATAAGTATGGTGCAGGTCTGCCTGTGTGGCACCGCCGTGTCCTCGTGGAGGCGATCGGCGACGGTGACCTCTTGCGTCCGGCCATGGTATGGAGCGAGATGGTATGGGAAGTCGTTACCTCTTTCTGCGAAGCAGTAATGCTCGCGAAGGAGGCGAAGCGCGTGAGGGAGAGGCAAATTTTGCGCCCCCACGCCCCAAGCCGCCGCAGGAGACGCACTGGGCGTCGGGAATCTGTAGCCGATTTCCGGCCATCGTAGGCGCGGGCTTGCGGACGGAGAGCTATGGGCAGCTTTCCATCCGATAAGGACCAGGCCCGAGTCGATGGTGCGTTGTGTTCCACGCGCGCCTCAAAGAGATGTCAGCACATCAGACGAGGTCCGCTAGGACCAATGCCTGTTGGGGTCGCGGGAAAGTTCTAAAGGATTACCGTGGACCCTGGCAAAGAACAGGAAACTGAAGGAACACGGGTGGGATTTAGTCAGTAAGAGTCTGACACGCCCTTCCGCTCCGCCCACAGCGGGAGAAGTTATTTGATGATTTCCTACCCAAAAAAAAAAGAAACAAGGCCACAGTCTCTTTTAAAGTCCAGAAATAATATTGGTCAGATCATGTGAAGGCCATGTAGATTGGGGTCTGAAATAGTCTTTTGAGGAAAGAACCACTCAGAGTAAGTGGACCTGTCTTTAAGGAAGATTTACACCAAACGAACATAGAACCAGAACAAGAGCAGCAGCATTGATATTTTTGAAATTTTAAGTATTCATAAGCCAACAATAGAATTCTAAAACAGAGGAGAAGAGGAGCTCGTGGCTAAGTAATAACAAGCCGCACGAATCGATCCATCAGGTTAAGCTACGCTTGCCGGGGTGGTCAGTGGATGGGTGCCTCGGAAAGCACGTTAAGCTGTTGGTCCCGGCTGTCATTTGTGGATCATTGACAGTCGTTACGAGTCGTCAGAAGCCCGAAAGTCTGACACCAGTCTTACCAAGGGATATCGTACCCAGTTACTGGGTTGTGGAGGTCAGATAGGCAGTCGCTCCATGTAAAATACTGGTATTCAGCTGCATCCGGTTAGACTGGAAGCCGACCCCAAGATAGTTGGGTAAAAGGCTAGGAAGATTGATTGAATAGAATTCTAAAACACTTTTTACAGAAAAATTATTTAATATTTGAAGATAGAATGTACAGTACATTCTCTAGTTTCGTCTAAACCGATCTTTAGGTACATAGATGCGTTCTATCTGTGCATGTATTGTCCATCGTTTTATGGAACCTTCTGGACCTATCTATCTATTCTGTGGCATAGGTAAGTACGTTTTATAGGTAGGTATATGTATGTTAGTGATCACATTAACATCTACCCTCTCATAAAAGCCAATGGACTCGGTTGCGCAATATGAGAACTGTATCGTTTTATTTTACTGTTATTTCACTTTCTATTTCTTCTCTGATCAATCTGGTTGGAATTTAAAATATTGTTGGCTAACTAGGGATTAATAAATAGTATTTAACTAGAGAGGATTGTGGCCCCTCGTTTTCCTAAATAAATATCGGTTCCGAGCTCAAAACTGTACACACCTGTTAATAGTTACATTTACGAATTAAAAAGCATAGTCGAAAATATATTACATAACATCACACTTGTTTATCCCGACGGGTTAACAGAGGTGCACCTATAATACACCCACATTTCGCCAGTTATTTTTAAGTCCATGTAATCTGGGCGAGCCTATTGCCATCAACCGGGCACAAATCCAAACTCCGGACTGCTACAGAGAAATTCAGATGGAAAAACCCAATAACACTTTGCCCGACCCGGGAATCGAACTTAGTACCTCATGCTCAGCAGTAACGCTTGCGACCACTTGACCAACGAGGCAGTAAATTCTTAAATAATACTGTACCAATGTTCATTATAATACAAGTAAAGGTACATCTTGTTCGTGTGTGTTCGTTTATTTATTGTAATTTATACCTAATGTATTTCAAGTGAGAAATAGGATATTTTGCATAAAGGAAGATTACCTTGCAAAGGAGACTTAGGCTAGGAACTCACGGAGCGGTTTTCACCCGCGCCCGCCGCGGTTGCAGGCCCGCAGCTTCTGTAGGATGTAGATTTTTAAGCAAAAAGTAAGAGCACATTTCACGACGCGTTTTACACCCGCGGCGCGCGCGGTTATTTGCGGTTCCCGCGGCACCGGCGGGCAACTTGTAGAATCAAAACTAAGAACTCACGGAGCGGTTTGCACCCGCGTCCGCCGCGGTTGCGGGCTCGCAGCTTCTGTAGGATGTAGATTTATATGCAAAAAGTAAAAGCACATTTCACGACGCGTTTTTCACCCGCGGCGCGCGCGGTTGTTTGCGGGTCCCGCGGCATCGGCGGGCAACTTGTAGAATGGTGCGGGCGGTGGTCACCCTCCTCCTCTGGCGGGCGACCGCAGTAGCTGGCGGGGCGGGGGGGGGTACAGAAATCCGACGCCATTTTTGCACCCGTCTTGTGATTATCGCCCGCCAAGTTTGCGGGTCTCTCAACCGCGACGGCTGCGGGCAGGCTAAGAACTCACGGAGCGATTTTCACCCGCGCCCGCCGCGTTGGCGGCACCGCAAATACTCGTACGAACACGTAATACATGGAAATTTAGATATTAATTTTCACGACGCGGTTTATGACCGCGGCGGGCGCGGTTGAAAATTAACCTTAGCCTGCCCGCGAAAATCAGCGGTCTCGTGAGTTTTGAAATAAAACCGCAGATCCACGACCGCGGCGGGCGCGGGTGAAAACCGCGCCGTGAGTTCTTAGCCTTAATTCAAGGCTCTAATGTAAGTTATTTCTCGCAAAAATAATAACACATTCATAAAAATATGTAAATATTCTTTCAAGTTCTCATTTTCCACTACCTACTACACTAGAATAATTTTATTCGTAACTGATTAAAATAACGAATGAACATTTTTCTGTGACTAGTTGGAATTACTGAATGTTTTCTCATTTCTCAGCGAAGATAACTTCAACAAAAATGTACTCACCTCTATATTATCAGATTTACTCAAAACATTGTAGGCACAACATTTTTCAAGCCTGTCTAAATGTTGGAGCTTAATCTGAAAAATTCAAAATAAGTCCGTTCTTATCGCTCGCCATTTTTATTTTAAAACGTCGGTTACATTTTATTCACCGACATAACCCTAAACGTGCCACTCGGCTGCCATTTGCGGACATCCGTACCAACCTAAATTTAGCATACTGCGCTGACCCCACAATCAGATCCAGTATTGAATAAAAACTCGTATTTGCACATAAACGGCGCGATCCACAAATACACGGGTTGGGTATCGGCGGGTTGACCTCTTTGAATCAATGATGAATCCAATTTCACCCTACCCTTACGAACGACAGTCTCATTTGGTCACAGGTAAAAACATTTACGTGAAACACGAACCAACGGACCACTTTGTCACAGAGATTTACAGCTCAGAAATAGATTTATTATTCTTTTTTGTGAACAACTATTGTGCCTCCCCCTCGGGTATAAAAAGTACTCGAGTGAGGAAAATGACCGAAGTTCTGTCTTTAAATAATATCAGACTGTTCCCTTCAGAGGGGCAGTTGGAAACATTCCCCTTCTATACAAGAAGAAACAGAAATTCTCGTTCTGTATTTATAATAGGTATATTACCTACAATAAAAAAGTTTGAATCTCTTGTGAAACACTGGAATATCTTTATTTTAATCTATGGCAAAGCAATTACCTCGGGCGACACATAAAACCTGAAGTGGTCGTAAAAATTCTGGAATCATTCGTAAAACTGCTATCTAAAATCTTTTGAATCGAATTTTCTGCTAATTTGGAAAATAGTAATTTATTCATTCGCATTTTGATCTAGTCTAGAGAATAGAAAATGCGAGTTTTGTTACGTAAATAATTATTTAGGCAGGGAATAATGTCTTGAAATATTTCAACCAATTACTGAGCTCATTGAACAATCGAAATTAATTCAAATCTTTTTATTGTATACGCAATAATAAGCATTGGCAAGATGTTAGGTAAATTACAGTTCCATTATGTCCTGCAATAAAGGCATACAATAATTATGTCAACATGCAGTATAAAAAAATCTCAAGTATCACTTGTAAAGTAAATCTTACAAAATAACAATTAGGTGTATGGTGACAGATTGTAGTAAGTTCTAATTATTAAAAATATCTTGGATCGTGTTGGTCGTGTGTGTTAAGATCGTCACGATTAATACTCGACCTTCTTTGTACCCAAAATAAGCCTTTTGATGGGCAATTTAAGCTTGTATTCAACATAATCTAACACAGTTATTATGACCAACTAATTGCCAGTTCAGACATCTAATCTACACAGCCCACTTATCATATCAAAACAGTTATAATAATCGCCTTACTGGAAACTTACGCTATACGCTCTCGAATCCCTACAAAATATACCAAGTGGCGTAGTTAGGCAACTGCAAACAAAGGCAGTTTACATTATAACACCAGCATACATGCATATGCATGTGTGTCTATGTGTCCGACATTCTCCGTCTCGCTCATTAATTCAAGTATGAATAGCACAGAAATTAGTGTCAGAGTAAAGTCTTGTATCTCTGTTTGTGTTGCCTGTGAACGGGAGCTTAGGACGGATTTACTAGGCAGACGGAATTCAGACACCTTGTCGTAACTTCTTAGTGTGTTGGAACTTAGAGGGTTTAGATGGCCGCTTGTATAATCATTATAAATACAGTAATTATACATATATAAGATAATGTTCTTTTTGTTTAAATGTTACGATGTTCTTCTTCTTCTTTTTCGTGTGGTTTTTTTTTTTGGGTGGGAAGTTATCTAATGACTTCTCCCGCTCTGGGCGGAGCGGAAGGGTGTGTCAGACTCTTACTGACTAAAACCCACCCGTGTTTCCCCTTGGGACTACCCGTAACCTGGTGTCAGAGTTTTATACCACCCATGAGCCTCTGTCTTGACTCGGCATGTGAAGACATGCCGTCGAGAAATATCTCAGGTATTCAGATTCCTCACGATGTCACCTTCACCGTTTTTGAACCAAGTGCAACAATTAAACAATACGCACATGAATCCGAAACGGCAGAGGTGCGTGGCGTGGGTTCAAACTCGAGACCTATCTATGACTTGGCAGTCTGACAGTCTCACCACTTGGCTATCACTGTTAACGCTATTTTGCTTTTTTGCGATCATTATAATAATATGAAGGGAGAGACTTTTTGTTGGATGTTTACTTGATCTTTTAAATTACACAGTACACTGACGAGCAGTTCCTCTCCGCTGTCGCGCGCGCGCCGGCGCAAAGCAGGCTACTGTCAAGCTGCGCGTGGGTGGTCCTGGGACCACCTACGGAGCCTGACCACTTGAGATTAAAACGACTATATCTCTAAAGTTTCATATCTATAGAATTTTGGTATCGCAGGTGACAAACATAAGTTACAACATATTTCAGGTGCTTGTTTTTACTCTTATTATGTAAGTAATTTTAAGTAATATGTTTTTGCAGTCGGGTTTTTTAGTTTTCTAAATAACTTTTTTATTAAATAAAACTGGTTATTTCTAATCCTTCTGTTTCGCAGTATTCAGGTAAAAACAAACAAAGTCGTGATAATTACTGTCATTTCGTCACAAAACCGGTAATCGTCTCAATCTCGATGACAGTAAGGTCATTATGACGTCATGTTATGAATTCCTAATCGATTATATAACTAACGCATCGTAAAATCCTCAGTCAAGGAAAAATACTACACACACACAACATAAAATCACGCCTGTCGTACCCATCCCCTTCAACCAATTACGCAGGTGGCTACAGGAGTTCATCCACACCGGGCGGCAGGCAGTCCAAGGAAGCTATACCATCCTTGGATAGCAGGCTAACCAGGCGGTTATTACGCCTGTACAGGAACGGCCTGCGCCTGGTGACGGGGACCATCACACTTCCACACAATAAATAGGCATAACGCACAGTCCTCTGTGAAGGGCGTGCATGGAGGCTGAGGAAACCATCGTGCACGTGCTCTTTGAATGCACAGGCGTCATGCACATTAGAATAGAAACCCTCAGGTCACCCAAATCTTTTATAAACTAATCAAAACAAAATAGGGCCCACCCTAAGTTAATTTAGAAATTTGTCTAAGAATCAATAATTAGGTAAGCATTTGTAAAGTAAAGCACTAAACTTTATTCTTGACATGTTTATGGGTTCTTAACAATGTTTCCAGCGTTAATTTTAGCGTTAAATTCAAGTGAATAGACAAAAAAAGTGTAAAGTGATTGAAAAAACACTTGTTGCATAAATTCTGTGACTTGTGTTCTCAGTCCGATTCTAGGCTTTGACGTTACCCGTCACTTTCTGTCATAGCCTTTTTTTTATTCGGTGTTAATCATGATTATTATGCCTGGTTTTCGTCGTCATATGGACATGGAAAGCGCAGCAAGTGTTGTTGCTATGCTTCAGGAGGGAGACTCTCAGATATCTGTAGCAAAACTTCTCGGTGTGTCACAACGCGCTATTCGCAACGTGTGGGATCGCTTGCAGGAGCTCGGGAGTCTAACTAGGAGGCCTGGATCAGGAAAAAATTGAGCTACAACTTCCTAGGAAGACCGGTATATCAGGTTAACTGCACGACGAGAGCGTGCTGTTACCGCCCGGGCATTACAAAACCGGCTGCGGCAATCTACTGGTACCAGAGTCAGTGATCAAACAATTCGTAATCGTCTCTACGAAGATGATCAACATTCCCGAGAGCGTGCTTTTGGACTCAAACTGACAAGAGCCCTTCGAGCAGGGCGCTAAAGATACGCTATCGAGCATTTAAACTGGTAATGGATAACAAGAGGGCTGTACTCTTTAGAGATGAATGCAAGGTCAAGTTTTCCAGTGATGATAAACGAGTCCGCGTGTGAAAACAATGTATTGAATGTTTTACAGAACCATACATCCACGGAACAGACCGCTTTGGGGACCCAGTGTTATGGTATGGGCGAGAAAACGCTTGGTAGGCAAAACAGAGCTGATAACTCTGGATGGGATAGTGTAAACGCCACCAGTTACGTTGGGCGGGTAATCCAACTTCACGTCATCCCATTTTCACAAAGAGTGGTCGCTAACTTTGTTTTTTATGCATGAAAATGCTTACTCACATACGGCCCGTACTGCACAAAGAGCACTTTCTGAGACCAATGTCACGGTTTTGGCATGGCTAGCTAACAGTCTCGATCTCAACCCCATCAAGCACTTAAGGGATCTATTGAAAAGAAGCCTTAAAGAAAACTAGAGCCATGGTAACAGTCAGCAGGAGCTCATAACGTGTTAAAACTCGATTGGGAACGAGTTCCGGAACTAAATTTAATGTTACCCATATTGTTGAAAGTGTAACAAATTGTCTCAGAAAAGGCATATAAAGCAGAGGAGGCCCCACTGCTACTAACCAAAACATTTTTCATCAAATGGTTACAGAAAATGGGAGACAGACTAAGTTTATTTTTCAAGTTAATTTGAGTTTATTTCTCTAAAAAGTGATTTGTTTGTGTAAATCGATCAAAAAAGACAAACTTAACCACTGTCTAATTTTAAATAATTTTTTAATCCCTACTCTAAACACATCTATCCATAAAAACCATTTAATCATTAATAGTTTTTAAAAAAAGCTGAAAAACTTAGTGGGCCCTATTTTCACCAGAAGTTCTAATTAATTTCTGGAGGGAGGTGGGCTGGTCGGAATAACCACCAAACGGCTCCCAAGGCTCATGCAGAATGGTCCACCTGACAGACTAAGTCCGGAAACCAAACCCTATAATATAGAAATCACGCCTGTATTCCCCGAAGAGTTAGGTAGAGATACCTACCTAACGTTTTAGCTTTGCCGTAGTCGGGGTGTGGGTGTACTACCCACACCCCGACTACGGCAAAGTCAAAAGGAAGGGTTATGTCGGTCATCCGAGTCTGTTTTGAGCTTTCTTCTCAGAGTAGTCTGAAAGGACACCTCATAAAGTAAAAAAAAAAAAAATACTACTACTAACAACAAAAAAATCATTGATTAATTATTAGCAGTCGAAGGCCGCTCGCCCACGGCGACTTTTTGTAGCGATGCAGTAGCGATGCTGTCGCGCGTCCGCATCGATACAGCCACGATGCTGTAATTATGTATGAAGAATGCTGCGCGATAGTAGCGATGCAGAAGCGCGTTTACAAAACGCGCTACAAAAAGTCGCCGTGGGCGAGCTGCCTTATGTGTGTATGTTTGTAGATATTTAATAAATTCACGTAGTGTTACCATAAACTATGGATAATAATTGTCTAACAAGTTCAATAAAAATAATGTTTTTATTGACACAGATATTAGAAGTACGCTTGTTATTTTGCTAATCAATTATAAATAGCTTTTTTGTTGCACAGTGCATTACGCATACAAATACCAATTCAAAAACCTCAGGAAATTAGTACGTTAATTTTTTAATTGTTTGAATGCTGGGGCTACATTATCGCGATAACGCTAACTATCTTTCGCGCGCTCTCTGTTACTCAGCGCGACATCAAGCGGTGTGCGAGAGAGAGCGTGTGAAGATAAGTTCGCCTTATTGCGACAATGTGGATCCAGCATTATGTGTAAGCTTGTTTGCAAAATGCGTTTGGGAAGCACTTTGTCTGCATTTATTGTTTCTTCACGCAAATAAACACCAAGAAGAATACCTAAATAAAATTGTAAACACCGTGACATTTTAGTCGTCTAACAAAAGGAGCCCACTTCTATATCAAACCGAATACTAAACATTGCTTAAAAAAAAATTGTAACAATTTATTTATTGCTTCTAGAGGAATTTTATGTCGAATACATTGAGTGGCCCTTTGTAAGACGACTAAAATGTCACGTTGTATATATTTTTTTATTTAATGATATTTAATAGATATTGGATACTGAAATGGGCTGCTTTTGTAAAACGAAGAGCATAATTTGTTCTACTTACTGACTAAAGGTTCGAAAGAGGAGCTCGTGGCTAAGTAATAACAGCCGCACGAGTCGATCCATCAGATTAAGCTACGCTTGCCAGGGTCGGTCAGTGGATGGGTGACCTTCTTTACATACCGAGACTCCTCCGTGCCTCATAAAGCACGTTAAGCCGTTGATCCCGGATGTAATTTTTGATCTTTGATAGTCGTTACAAGTTGTCAGAAGCCCGAAAGTCTGACACCAGTCTTACCAAGGGGTATCGTATTACCTAGTTACTGGGTTGTGGAAGTCAGATAGGCAGTCGCTGCATGTAAAATACTGGTATTCAGCTGCATTCGGATAGACTGGAAGCAGACCCCAACATAGTTGAGAAATGGCTAGGCAGTTTGATTTACTGACAAAAGGTTAGTTACATTTTCGCCTTAACTTTTTATCTTATAAATATTTTTGCTGATAAAAATATTTATAACACGATTTACGTGTTATAAATATTTTTATCAGCAAAAGTCAAGGGTTAGGTTAGGGCTAGAGCAAGTCAGTGCCTATAAAATCTCCCCCACACCCGATAATTCTTAGTACAATCTAGACACGAGGGTAAGTCGGTCGTCTTCAACATCACTAATCAGTCTTCAAAATGTGGAAAAACCTCATAATCCTATCAGCGTTGCTGGGTGTCCTTCAAGGAGCTGATATTAATCAAATCTATGGAAATTACACGATGGTCATGAACTATGGAAATAGCACCAGCGGCTTTGCGTCCGGGTGCTTAAAGTTTGCCTTTACTGAAGATCAACGTAACATTCCGTGTTCTTGTTCTGACGGAAATAACAGTACACGTTTTGTGGTAACGGAATACCAAGAACGTTTAACGCCGTCTGAGAAGTCAAGTGACCGAAACGTGAACACAGAGCTTGTGCGAGTTGTTGACAAAGGGTTTGATCTGAGGACCCTCACGAGCGTCACCTGTAATTGTGCTGAAAAGGAATACAATCTTCGTTCCGGTGTTCAAAATTTGAACGACAACTATTTGCTGGTATACATCATAAATGAAGGTGATTTTTTGTGTGCGCGGAATTTGCCGAGTTCTGCCGAATTGGAGGCGGACATCGCACTCATTGATGAACTAAAACATAGGAACGGTTCAAAGATGTGTACCCGAGAATTGTATGAGGAATTGCGTTCGAAAAATTAATTGTTTTTTGTTGTGTAATATTTTTTATTTTATTGTCATCTATACATTTAAATCCATTTTGTGTTCCCATGGTGGAACGCAGAAGCGTTATATTAGAATCCAAAATTTAATTAATAAAATAAATTAATGAAGCTAATTAAATTGGAACATGATACATCTTAGTTATTCTAATTAAAGAACAAGAATGTCAATCATATTTTATGTCAAATTATTAAGTAAATTGTCAGTGTGAATCTTTAAAGGTCAAGACTCATTCTCAGAATAAAATTATTTTTCTATAAGCCTTAACCTTTGTGCAGACTAGCGTGACTTGTCGCACGACGCGACTGTAGTTATTGTTATACAAGTCGCGCTGGTCTGCAAAAGCCTTTATGTTATTTACCTTCTCCTACCTTCTGGTTGCTAATCCTTGATAGTGTTAGTGTTGATACAGATCAGTTCTAAATAAAGTAATTGATATACCTAAATAATTTTACTTTAGGTTTTATTCAACCTAGAATGGTGTTGGTGGCCTTTCCTGCAGCAAGAGCGCCGGTCGTTTGGCACGACACGCAAGCATTAATGACACCATCCGTCGGGCTCTTGTCACCGCCGGGGTGCCAGCCGTTTTAGAACCCAATGGCTTGGCGCGCGACGATGGGAAGAGGCCAGACGGTATGACCATAATGCCTTGGAAGTTGGGTAGGCCTTTGGTGTGGGATGCAACCTGTGTCGACACCCTTGCGCCATCCCATCTTCCTAGCACGGCGGGCTGTGCCGGGGCGGCTGCTGCAGGTGCAGAAAACCTCAAGCGGCGCAAATATAACAACCTTACCAGTAGCTATATTTTTGAGCCGTTTGGGGTTGAAACACTAGGGCCGTGGGGTCCGAGTGCTCACCGAGTATTTCGGGACATCGCCAAGCGGTTGGTCGACTCTACACGTGACCACAGGGCTGGCCAATTCTTAGGCCAAAGAATCAGCATTGCCATTCAACGTGGCAATGCTGCCAGCCTTTTGGGCACTTTCCCCGCTGACAGCGATGCGGACGAATTTTTTGATGCCCAAAGAGCCCTTCTCTATATATTTCAATTTTTTCCTTTACATACCTGTACATAATTTAATTACATAGTTAGTTGCGTATATATAGTTTAAATGGTGTAAATAGTTAGTTGCGTTAAAAATGAGTTGTAAATATTTTATATAGCTTTTATTAAATGAACCTAGAATTATATTGTTTTAGTATTTAGTACTCATTATTAATAATGTTGGAACACCGTCGTCTCTCTCGGAACATGGAATAATCACAACTTTTTAAACTAATAAAGCTTTTAATGAACTCACACCAGTAATTCGAAGGGTTAGGCAGAGGTGTACCTATACTACATACCTACCTACAATACGGCCATGTTAATTTTATTTCATTTAGTTCATGCAGGTTGTTGTGGGATGTTAGGGTCAGGCTCCTTCAATGAACAATTTTATATTTAACTAGCTGTTACCCGCGACTTCGTCCGCGATGATGTCTATACATCAACTTTGTTTGCATAGCTGCCAGTGAGACTCCAGTCGAAAAGCCGTTTCGGAGATTAGCCGGAACAAACAGACAGGTTTTTTTTGTGTTTTGCTGTATGGATCGTATATACTTTCATGCATTTAGTAAAAAGCTGTTATTTTGACATTACAAACAGACTTCAATTTTATTTAAGATGAAACATGAAAACATAAATAAAAGAAGGTTACAACACTTTCACAAATTCCTCTCACAGTACTTCTAACATACCAATAAAATCTTCGTCCATCCATCCGCAAACAGGTCATCATATGCATTTAGTATAAATGAATGAATGCTAAGAGGGATGTGTGGTGTTACACGAATGGATAGAGTAAGAAATGAGTACATAAGAGGAAGTCTGAAAGTGGCACCGGTGACCGAAAAGTTGTGCGGAAATCGGTTATCATGGTATGGGCATGTGATGCGAAGGAATGAGGAAAGTGTCGTGAAGAAAGTAAGTATGAATGTCGATGGCTATAAGAGTAGGGGACGACCAAAGAAACGATGGATGGACTGTGTGAAAGATGATATGGCTAGAAAGGGGGTGACTACCGAGATAACGACTAATAGAGAAGTATGGAAAAAAGGGACATGTTGCGCTGACCCTAAATAAAATTGGGATAATGATGATGCATTTAGTATAAAGCTGTTGTACAAACAGACTTCAATTTTATTTAAGATTATCCACGACTGCGCCTGCGTGGAATTCCATACATCAACTTTATTTATTTGTAAAGCTACCAGAAACTCCCGTCAAAATCAGTCCAGCCGTTACGGAGATCAGCCGGAACAAACAGACAGACAAAAAAAATTAGATTGTGTTTTGTTGTATGGATTGTATATACTTTCATATGCATTTAGCAAACAGCTGTTATTTTGACATAACAAACCGATTCAATTTTATTTAAGAAGATGTAAAAAGATATTGTGTAGATACAGATTTCATGGGTGTTAATTTTTTTGAGCAAAACCCAAGTCTTTTTCTGAAACAAAAGTAGCCTATTTTAATCCTTATGAAATAAGCTATCTTCCAGTGAAAGTCCCATCAAAATCGGTCCAGCCGTTTCGGAGATTTCTCGGAATATCGAATATCGGGATAAAAAGCTTATTTTATTCACTGAAAACAGTGAATAAAAAGCTCTTTTAATCACTATTTTGGTGTTTGAATTTAGAACACGTCAATATATTCGACCGCCATCTCAATGCTATACAACCTCCTTAACACTTTCGACACCACCCATTTTCTTAGAACTCATACGCCATGCCGCCATACATATTGGAAGTCTACGCCTTTTATTATTCGTAGTTGGAAGTGAAACCTCCGGGAGGGTTGCCGGCATTACGTTTTGTTAAAATATACATCAGATTTTATTTTCACGGTTTATAATCTGTATTCGCTAAGAAAAACCTTAATTTAAAATGAGCCTTCGGCGAGGGCTCCCGGCATTCCATATGCGACTAGGTGAATCCTCCAGGAGGGCTCCTACCACTGAACGTCTACATTTAAAATGAGCCCTCCGCGAGGGCTCCCGACATCCCATATCCAAGTAGGTGAACCCTCCAGGAGGGCTCCCGACACTGAACGTCTACATTTAAAATGAGCCCTACGCGAGGGCTCCCGGCATCCCATATCCAATTAGGTGAACCCTCCAGGAGGGTTGCCGACACTGAACGTCTTCATTTAAAATGAGCCCTCCGCGAGGGCTCCCGGCATCCCATATCCAAGTAGGTGAATCCTCCAGGAGGGCTCCCGACACTGAACGTGTTAACCTTTTATTAAATGTCTATTTTCGCTTTTCTCGTAGTCATGGTATAAAGTTTAGTATGCAACTCTTGAATAAAACGGATTTATATCGGGGGCCATGAATCACTCGCGTCGCTCAGGATTCTAACACTTGAATGAGCGTTAGAATCCTTCACTTGATCGTGATTCATCTATGGCCCTCGCTTTAAATCCGTCCTTTATTCATTAGTTGCATAATATACTATTATTGCTTGCTCTGGCGTATGCGTGCATATTTTATCCTTTTTACGTAGATTTTTATAGCCAGGATTTTTCAGATCGTATAGAACAGTATGTTCTCTTACTTTTTACGCGACTGCCCCAGGAAGAGGGTAATGTTTTTCGAGAGTATGTATGTATGTTTGTATGTATATATAGGTATGTCTATTTCTTTGGCACGCTCTGTAGCCTAAACGGCTTGATTGATTTTAACATATGAGGTGTCGTTAGATTCGTCTTAATTGTCGGAGTGACGGCTATATTATATTTGTTCGGTGTTTTCACCGAACACCTTAGTTAGCGATATCGGCGTGACGCGTTGATCTTATTTTATATAACTTATTAAGTATTATTTTATAATGTATTTAGTGCACTTTTGTCTACTGCGTTAGCCGGGTGTATTCTTCAACATTTTCACTAACATTTTAGCATTAAGAACAGTTTGAGTGTGAGCTAATAAATAGTGTTCAACATTAACATTTGTTTCTCCTCAAACACTGACACCTTGCTGCGTACCCCGACATATTTTTGATCCTTCGAGCCATCCGGCTCGAAGGACCAAAAATATGTCATGGATCACGCGTCGCGTAATTTCGAAAATTCGGAATTAAGGTGTGCGAGGTCTGAACTATCGTAACAAATAACAGTGTGTGTACGTCGTGAGGCAGTCGGAGCGAACATTGGAGAAGAACAGTGAAGTAGCAGCAAAGGCTGAGTACGAACAGCGGAGAATACAAGTAATAAATTTCCTTATTTTTAGTCAGTAAGGACTGCAGTTTAACATCCTATAACAATGTCGGAACTCATTGAAACGCAATCAATGATCTATGATAGCATCGTAAAACTTGGTATTAACCTGAAGAAGGATAGTGCTGATAGGAAAACAGTAGACTACTTTAAGCGGAAGCTTACCACTTTGGAGAGTTATTGGAATGATTACCAAGTTAATCATGAGCGCATTGTGGGGGAGGTAAATAAGACTGATCCATATTTTACCGACCGAGAGTACGAGAAAACAAGATCGGTGTATGAGTCAACCAAGGCGTTGATCAACCAACAGTATCAGCTGCGGTTCATCAAAACCGGAAGCCTTTCAACAGGTGAGCAACCAACAGCTCGAGACAGATCGCCATCGACATCGAGTATGCGTGCAGAACAGAAAACAGGTGAGGAGGCGGGCCCGAGTTGCTCAAGGCAGCTGAGCGACCGACCAGCTCTGAAGTTGAACATGGAGCCAAACAGCAAGCTAGACGAGTTGTTGAAAAAACAGTATGCGAATTTTTAAGCCTTTGTGCGTACAACCGCAAACATAGAGGTGGACTCTATCTCAGATAAGTGGGAATTTGAGGACGTATTGAGGTCACTACAGGCTAGATGGTCGGCTATCGACAGACTACATTGGACATTGAGATCGAACTGGAGGGAGAGAACGAACAATACAACATGTATGAAAAAATATTCAACAACCTGAAAAGGGCTCTTAACACGAAAATGTGGTCAGTCGCACACAGGGAAAAATCAACACCCCAACTGGAGATACCGAACTTCAACGGGAACTACAACCAATGGGTATCGTTTAGAGACCTATTTATGGAAGTAGTACACAACAATCCTTCGTTATCAAGCGGCCAAAAGATGCAGTATTTAAAGGGTAAGGTTCGTGAAGAAGCTGAGAAGCTTATACAACATTTATCGATAAGTACCGATAACTATTCGGTGTGCTGGAATATTCTCACCCATCGGTATGATAACAAAAAACTAATATTCTCGTCCCATATGAACATTTTGCTAGGCCTGCCAAACATACAACAGCAATCGTTACAACAGATTAAGCGAATGCATGACACTACGCTGGAATGTCTTAATGCCATAAAAAACTTAGGAGTGGACACCACATCGTGGGATCCAATGATTGTACACATTCTAGGTCAAAAGCTAGATACAAAAACATACACAGACTACATAGAGTCGCTGAAGAATTCGAAAGAACTACCGGCTCTTGCAGAGTTCTTAGAATTTTTCGACTCCTGAAGAACAGTTTGAGTGTGAGCTAATAAATAGTGTTCAACATTAACATTTGTTTCTCCTCAAACACCGACACCTTGCTACATACCCCGACATATTTATATATTGTATCTACAAATACAAAAAAAATTAAGAGGAAGGTTTTTTTTAAAATAAATGCAACAATATTGGTATCAAATAAAAGCTAGGATTGAGTCAATTCCAAATTATATTAGATAAATATTTATAAAAACTAAAAAGTTTGAGATAATGAAAATTATTTAAAAAACAAAAAAAAACCCAACTGCAAAAACACAACTGAAAAGAGAAAAACAAGCATTATAATCTATAGAATTTTAGTATCGCAGGCGGGGACAAACTAGTAACCGGAAATAAGGTGTAACTTTGGTTATTCCTACGATAGGGTCCTGCGATATCAAAATTCTATAGATTAAAATGCTTGTTTTTCTCCTTTCAGTTATTCGATAAACATCTCTATATTATTATCGTCTGTCATCGTGGAGTTTAAATAATGAGACGTCCGTAATATTGAACGATCCGCACACACGTCTGACTACAAGACGCGTGCTTCCCGCTCACTCCCGCTTTGACGCTGTGTTTCCGCGACGCGGTCGCGTAGGTGTGCAAGGCGCCAATAAATAACACGGGCAGCGTCCGCCGCGCGGTAGACGCTCCCGCTTTTCTTCCCGCCTCCCGCGTCGTGGTCGCTCTGGTTTGGCCAAAGCTTAACTCCTTACACAGATATATCTATATGGAAAAATATATAAAATGCACACTTATTTATTACAAAACCGTTATTATTATAATAGTAGTAACCGTTATACAGTAATAACGGTTTTGTAATAATAAAGTGTGCATTTTATATGTTTTTCAACACAGTTGCTCGTAAAGTGGCTCTTATTTAACCGTTTTTAGGTTATAATGCAGTGTATTATAGACACGTGCTTTTTTCTTTACATAATTGCACTAGTGCGGTAATGGGCGCCATAGATAACTATTTACTAGTCGGAGTAATGACATAGCAGTATGGAATTAGTATGTACTATCAAGGCACGACATGTCTTTCTTATTGCGACTTAAATATAGTGTGATAAAGTAAACAGGTTCTTGGAACGAAGTTCTTTAACGCGGCTTCATTCTTGCGTCTGTCTCTTTCGATAGAAAGACAAAGAGAAAGTGTGAATTTCGCCAAAATGGAAATCTAAGATGGCGGCTGCGAAAATTTTCTCATTTTTCGTTATGGGTGTCGTTTTCGTAGATTTCGATGGTTCTGAAGCCGATAATGAGGTCAAAATGGAAATCCAAGATGGCGGCTCCGAAAATTTTCTGATTTTTCGTCATGGGTATCGTTTTCGTAGTTTTTGATGGTTCTAAGACCGATAGTGAGGTCAAAATGGAAATCCAAGATGGCGGCTACGAAAATTTTCTCATTTTTTACCATGGGTGTCGACTGTGACCTCACTATCGACTTTAGCACCATCAAAAACTACGAAAACGACACCCTTGACGAAAAATGAGAAAAAAAATTAGCAGCCGCCACTTGGATTTACATTTTGACATCACTATTGGCTTTAGAACCATCGAAACCTACGAAAACGACACCCATGACGAAATATGAGAAAATTTTCACAGCCGCCATCTTGGATTTACATTTTGATATCACTATTGGCTTTAGAACCATTGAAAACTACGAAAACGATACCCATGACGAAAAATGAGAAAATTTTCGCAGCCGCCATCTTAGATTTCCCTTTTGACGAAATTCACACTTTCTCTTTCTCTCTCTATCGAATTAGAAAAAGACAGACGCAAGAATGAAGCCGCGTTAAAGAACTTCGTTCCAAGAACCTGTTTACTTCGTCACACTATATTTAAGTCGCAAAAAGAAAGACATGCCGTGCCTTGATAGTACTTACTATTTCCATACTACCATGTCATTACTCCGACTAGTAAATAGTTATCTATGGAGCACATTACCGCACTAGTGCGATTATGTAAAGAAAAAAGCACGCGTCTATAATACACTGCATTATGAACCTAAAAGCGGTTAAATAAGAGCCACTTTACGAGCAACTGTGTTGAAAAAAAAAATATTTACAAAAAAATAAATGTATAATCCACTCGTTTCGCAGTATTCAGGTAAAAATGAACAAAGTCGTGATAATAACTGTAATTACGTCATAAAACCAGTAATCGTCTCAATCTCGATGATCAATATGACGTCATGTTTAAATGAATTCCCTGAATCTATTATCTAACTAACGCATCGTAAAATCCTCAGTCAAGGAAAAATAGTACACATAACATAAAATTACGCCTGTCGTACCCATCCCCTTCAACCAATTACGCAGGTGGCTACAGGAGTTCTTCCACACCGGGCGGCAGGCAGTCCAAGGAAGCTATACCATCCTTGGATAGCAGGCTAAGCAGGCGTTTATTACGCCTGTACAGGAACGGCCTGCGCCTGGTGACGGGAACCATCACGGGTCACTGCGCGCTAAACAAACACTTCCACACAACAGGCATAACGCACAGTCCTCTGTGCAGGGCATGCATGGAGGCTGAGGAAACCATCGTGCACGTGCTCTTTGAATGTACAGGCGTCATGCACATTAGAACAGAAACCCTCAGGTCACCCAGATCTTTCACAGATGGTCTGAATAGACCAGGCGTTTAAATTTTGCTAATAAATATTTATTTACTAGCATTTTTGTTTAGTCTCGAACTTGTGTGTTTCAAAATGTATTGTGTATTAATTTGTTTTCCTGTGTGTCGCTGTATCCATTGGCACAGTGCACAGTGCAGTAGACACAAATAACAGTTGAAAAACCTCAGGAAATGAGTACGTTATTTTTTAAATTATTTTAAGCTGGGGTTACATTGTCGCAATAACGCTAACTATTATACTTCTCGCGCTCTCTGTTGCTCAGCAAGACGTCGAGCGGTGTGCGAGAGAGACCGCGTGAAGATAAGTTTGCCTTATTGCGACAATGTGGGTCCAGCATATTATGTGTAAGCTTGTTTGCAAAATGCGTTTGGGAAGCACTTTGTCTGCATTTATTATTTCTTCACGCAAATAAAAACCAAGAAGAATACCTTAAAATTTTATACACCGTGACATTTTAGTCGTCTAACAAAAGCAGCCCAGAATATTTGTGAAATACCCACTTGTGTATCTTTTTTGAAATAAATAATTAATTTAAAAAAAAATGTATCCAAAGACTAGTCAACATTTTGTTAAAAAAAAAATTTTGACTATTTTTTAATTCCTTGCTAGATGTATTTTATGTCGGGTACATTAAGTGGCCCTTTCCTTTGTAAGACGACTCAAATGTCAAGTTCAATTTTTTTAAATGAATTATTTTTGGTCATTAGATACATAAAGTGGGCTGCCTTTGTAAGACGAATAAAACGTTACGGTGTATAATTTGTTCCACTTACTGACTAAAGGTTCGAAAGAGGAGCTCGTGGCTAAGTAATAACAGCCGCACGGGTCTATCCATCAGGTTAAGCTACGATTGCCGGGGTCCGTCAGTGGATGGGTGACCATCTTTACATACCGAGACTTCTCCGTGCCTCGAAAAGCACGTTAAGCCGTTGGTCCAGGCTATTATTTTTGGATCTTTGACAATCGTTACAAGTCGTCAGAAGCCCGAAAGTCTGACACCAGTCTTACCAAGGGGTATCGTATTACACAGTTACTGGGTTGAGGAGGTCAGATAGGCAGTCGCTGCATGTAAAATGCTGGTATTCAGCTGCATTCGGATAGACTGGAAGCAGACCTCAACATAGTTGGGAAAAGGTTAGGCAGATTGATTTACTGACTAAAGGTTAGTAACATTTTCGCCTGAACTGATTTTGTAAATCGTGTTACAAATATTTTTATCAGCAAAAGTCAAGGGTTAACAGTCAGTGGCTATAACATTTGCCCCACACCCGATAATTCTTAGTACAAACTAGAACCGAGGCTACGTCGGTCGTCTTCGAAATCACCATTCAGTGTTCAAAATGTGGAAAGTCATAATCCTATCCGCGTTACTGAGTGTCCTTCAAGAAGCTAATATTAATCAAATCTATGGAAATTACACGATGGTCATGAAGTATCGAAATAGCAGCAGCAGCGCTGGGCCCGGGTGCTTAAGATTTGCCATAACTGAAGATAGACGACGATAGATACTTCTCGCGCTCTCTGTTGCTCAGCAAGACGTCGAGCGGTGTGCAAGAGAGAGCGCGTGAAGATAAGTTTGCCTTATTGCGACAATGTGGCTCCAGCATATGTGTAAGCTTGTTTTCAAAATGCGTTTGGGAAGCACTTTGTCTGCATTTATTTTTTCTTCACGCAAATAAAAACCAAGACGAATACCTTAAAATTTTATACACCGTGACATTTTAGTCGTCTAACAAAAGCAGCCCAGAATATTTGTGAAATACCCTCTTGTGTATCTTTTTTGAAATAAATAGGTAATTAATTAAAAAAAAAAATGTATCCAAAGACTAGTCAACATTTTGTTAAAAAAAAAATTGTAACAATTTTTTAATTCCTTGCTAGATGTATTTTATGTCGGGTACATTAAGTGGCCCTTTCCTTTGTAAGACGACTCAAATGTCAAGATCAATTTTTTTAAATGAATTATTTTTGGTCATTAGATACATAAAGTGGGCTGCCTTTGTAAGACGAATAAAACGTTACGGTGTATAATTTGTTCCACTTACTGACTAAAGGTTCGAAAGAGGAGCTCGTGGCTAAGTAATAGCAGCCGCACGGGTCTATCCATCAGGTTAAGCTACGATTGCCGGGGTCGGTCAGTGGATGGGTGACCATCTTTACATACCGAGGCTTCGACTGACACCAGTCTTACCAAGGGGTATCGTATTACACAGTTACTGGGTTGAGGAGGTCAGATAGGCAGTCGCTGCATGTAAAATGCTGGTATTCAGCTGCATTCGGATAGACTGGAAGCAGACCCCAACATAGTTGGGAAAAGGTTAGGCAGATTGAAAAGGTTAGGCAGATTGATTTACTGACTAAAGGTTAGTAACATTTTCGCCTGAACTGATTTTGTAAATCGTGTTACAAATATTTTTATCAGCAAAAGTCAAGGGTTAACAGTCAGTGGCTATAACATTTGCCCCACACCCGATAATTCTTAGTACAAACTAGAACCGAGGCTACGTCGGTCATCTTCGAAATCACCATTCAGTGTTCAAAATGTGGAAAGTCATAATCCTATCAGCGTTACTGAGTGTCCTTCAAGGAGCTAATATTAATCAAATCTATGGAAATTACACGATGGTCATGAAGTATCGAAATAGCAGCAGCAGCGCTGGGCCCGGGTGCTTAAGATTTGCCATAACTGAAGATAGACGTAACACTCAGTGTTCATGTTCTGACGGAAATAGCAGTACACGTCTTGTGGTAACGGAATACCTAGAACGTATAGCGCCGTCTTGGAAGCCAAGTAACCCAGACCGGTCAACAGAACTTGTGCGAGTCGTTGACAACGGGAATGATCTGATGACCCTCACGAAAATCACCTGTAATTGTGCTGAAAAGGAATACCGTGTTAGTTTCGCTGTTAAAAATTTGAACGAAAACGTCTGGTGTACGTAATAAATGAAAGTGATTTTTTGTGTGCGCGGAATTTACCGAGTTCTGCCGAATTGGATGTTGACATCACACTCATAGATGAACTAAAACATAGGAACGGTTCAAGGATGTGTACCCGAGAATTTTATGAGGAAATGCATTCGAAAAATTAATTGTTTTTTGTAGTGTAATTTTTTTTGTACACACGAGTTTTTTTTATTGTCATCCATACATTTAAATCCATTTTGTGTTCCCTTGGTGGAAGGCAGAAGCGTTTTTCTAGAATCCAAAATTGATATCATAAAATAAATGAATGAAGCTACTAAAATTGGAACATACATCATATTATTATATTAAGAATTTGCGATCTGTTTCTGCCTAGCACGGTTTTCGACTTGACAAAACATCGAGCTTTCTTAGTTTTTTGTAACTTAAATAGTAACGTATTAAGGACATAAACCTTCTGAAATAAATTCTCTAAACGATGGTGAAAACCTCATCAAAATCTGTTGCGTCGTTTGTGTTCTTCTATAACAACGCAGACATACAGACAAACACGAAAAGTGACTTTAATGTATAATATGTACAGATAAGAATGTCAATCATTTGTCAAATTATAATAGTAATATGTCATAATATATGTCAGTATGAATCTTTTTAAGCACTCATTCAAAGAATAGAAAGATTTTTCTATAAGCCATAATGTTATTTATTTTTTCCTACCTTCTAC
Organism: Conistra vaccinii; assembly: GCA_948150665.1. Taxonomy (NCBI): domain Eukaryota; kingdom Metazoa; phylum Arthropoda; class Insecta; order Lepidoptera; family Noctuidae; genus Conistra; species Conistra vaccinii. Next base: position 9,505,015 of record OX411334.1, on the reverse strand, counting down.
ACTGGCCTTCAAAAGTTACCGTAAAAACGTACCACGTTTTTAAAATTGCAATTACTCCTAAACTATAGAAGGCCGAGTTTTGAAATAACAAACGTTTTATAGCTAATTTCATCAACTTACTTTGAAATTATATTTTATTATACATAAGTAACGTATATAACTTAAAAAAAGTTGAAAATTTAAAAAATTGCCATTGTTAACTTACTGGCAAAAATGTCAAAAAACATTTTTAAGTATGCTTTACTCCTTATTTACATTTTAATAACTGGTATTGCCGCCTCAGGCTCTGATTACAACAAACTGAATTAGCATCCAGTGTTTCGAACAAGGAGCAAATTGCTACCAAATCAATACTCCTTAATTAAGATGGCAGTATTCAACTTGAAACCACAGAATAGGTAACAAAAAGAGTAGTATAACACTTTAAGGCAAAAACTGTTTTTTTTTTTTTATGAATATTTAGTAGGTAGTTACTGGACACATGAAGTGGGCTGCTTTTGCAAGACAAATAAAACGTCATGGTGTATAATTAGTTCTACTTACTGAATACAGGTTACTAACATTTTCGCCAAAACTGTTTTTGTAAATCGTGTTATAAAAAATTTTATCAGCAAAAGTCAAGGGTTAACAGTCAGTCAAACACGAAAAGTGACTTTAATGTATAATTTACTTTAATGTATAATAACATAAAATCACGCCTGTCGTACCCATCCCCTTCAACCAATTACGCAGGTGGCTACAGGAGTTCTTCCACACCGGGCTGCAGGCAGTCCAAGGAAGCTATACCATCCTTGGATAGCAGGCTAAGCAGGCGTTTATTACGCCTGTACAGGAACGGCCTGCGCCTGGTGACGGGAACCATCACGGGTCACTGCGCGCTAAACAAACACTTCCACACAACAGGCATAACGCACAGTCCTCTGTGCAGGGCATGCATGGAGGCTGAGGAAACCATCGTGCACGTGCTCTTTGAATGTACAGGCGTCATGCACATTAGAACAGAAACCCTCAGGTCACCCAGATCTTTCACAGATGGTCTGAATAGACCAGGAGTTTAAATTTTGCTAATAAATATTTATTTACTAGCATTTTTGTTTAGTCTCGAACTTGTGTTTCAAAATGTATTGTGTATTAATTTGTTTTCCTGTGTGTCGCTGTATCCATTGGCACAGTGCACAGTGCAGTAGACACAAATAACAGTTGAAAAACCTCAGGAAATGAGTACGTTATTTTTTAAATTATTTTAAGCTGGGGTTACATTGTCGCAATAACGCTAACTATTATACTTCTCGCGCTCTCTGTTGCTCAGCAAGACGTCGAGCGGTGTGCAAGAGAGAGCGCGTGAAGATGTTTGCCTTATTGCGACAATGTGGCTCCAGCATATGTGTAAGCTTGTTTTCAAAATGCGTTTGGGAAGCACTTTGTCTGCATTTATTTTTTCTTCACGCAAATAAAATCCAAGACGAATACCTTAAAATTTTATACACCGTGACATTTTAGTCGTCTAACAAAAGCAGCCCAGAATATTTGTGAAATACCCACTTGTGTATCTTTTTTTAAATAAATAATTAATTAAAAAAAAAAATGTATCCAAAGACTAGTCAACATTTTGTTAAAAAAAAAAATTGTAACATTTTTTTTAATTCCTTGCTAGATGTATTTTATGTCGGGTACATTAAGTGGCCCTTTCCTTTGTAAGACGACTCAAAAGTCAAGATCAATTTTTTTAAATGAATTATTTTTGGTCATTAGATACATAAAGTGGGCTGCCTTTGTAAGACGAATAAAACGTTACGGTGTATAATTTGTTCCACTTACTGACTAAAGGTTCGAAAGAGGAGCTCGTGGCTAAGTACTCTTACAGAAACGAGCCATAAGGACAATAGTCAGAATTTCACAACGTGTCTCATGCCGAGATTACTTTAAAAAATTAGCAATATTAACAGTTCCTAGTCTGTACATATTGGTCCTCTTAAGTTATTTTGCCAAGTATCTACATGAGTTTGAATCGCAAGAGGAACGTGAGGTTAGAGAGAGCACACGAAGAAAAATGTTTAAACAACCAATAGCACCAAAATTTAACATAGTAGAACATTGCTCGAAGTATCAAGCTGTAGAGATTTTCAATAAGCTGCCTTCTGATCTAAAGATCTTGATTTATAACACCCACTTGTTTAAAGCAAAATTAAAGGTCTTTTTATTGGAGAAATGTCTGTATAATATATCGGAGTTAGTGTCACACAATAATAGATGAATTATATTGTATTTTTTTTTTTATTGTTTTTGTTTTTAATCATTTGACATTATATAATTTTCAAATAATTTGCCGACATTAAATATAGCTTTAATCATAATGTTTAAAATTGTCTGACATTATATTTAAAACTGTTTGACATTATATTTAAAACTGTTTGACATTATATTTAAAACTGTTTGACATTATATTTGAAACTGTAAAAAAGCTGGATACTAATTCATAATTTGTATATTCATAGTTCTATTTTTTGTATCTTGTATTTGTATGAAATTCAACACAATGTAAATTGTTTATGAATAAAACAAACTAAACTAGTAATAACAGCCGCACGGGTCTATCCATCAGGTTAAGCTACGATTGCCGGGGTCGGTCAGTGGATGGGTGACCATCTCGGATCTTCAGTCTTACCAAGGGGTATCGTATTACACAGTTACTGGGTTGTGGAGGTCAGATAGGCAGTCGCTGCATGTAAAATGCTGGTATTCAGCTGCATTCGGATAGACTGGAAGCAGACCCCAACATAGTTGGGAAAAGGTTAGGCAGATTGATTTACTGACTAAAGGTTAGTAACATTTTCGTCTGAACTGATTTTGTAAATCGTCTTACAAATATTTTTATCAGCAAAAGTCAAAGGTTAACAGTCAGTGGCTATAACATTTGCCCCACACCCGATAATTCTTAGTACAAACTAGAACCGAGGCTACGTCGGTCGTCTTCGAAATCACCATTCAGTGTTCAAAATGTGGAAAGTCATAATCCTATCCGCGTTACTGAGTGTCCTTCAAGGAGCTAATATTAATCAAATCTATGGAAATTACACGATGGTCATGAAGTATCGAAATAGCAGCAGCAGCGCTGGGCCCGGGTGCTTAAGATTTGCCATAACTGAAGATAGACGTAACATTCAGTGTTCATGTTCTGACGGAAATAGCAGTACACGTCTTGTGGTAACGGAATACCTAGAACGTATAGCGCCGTCTTGGAAGCCAAGTAACCCAGACCGGTCAACAGAACTTGTGCGAGTCATTGACAACGGGAATGATCTGATGACCCTCACGAAAATCACCTGTAATTGTGCTGAAAAGGAATACCGTGTTAGTTTCGCTGTTAAAAATTTGAACGAAAACTATATTCTGGTGTACGTAATAAATGAAAGTGATTTTTTGTGTGCGCGGAATTTACCGAGTTCTGCCGAATTGGATGTTGACATCACACTCATAGATGAACTAAAACATAGGAACGGTTCAAGGATGTGTACCCGAGAATTTTATGAGGAAATGCATTCGAAAAATTAATTGTTTTTTGTAGTGTAATTTTTTTTGTACATACGAGTTTTTTTTATTGTCATCCATACATTTAAATCCATTTTGTGTTCCCTTTGTGGAAGGCAGAAGCGTTTTTCTAGAATCCAAAATTGATTTCATAAAATAAATGAATGAAGCTACTAAAATTGGAACATACATCATAGTTATTATATTAAGAATTTGCGATCTGTTTCTGCCTAGCACGGTTTTCGACTTGACAAAACATCGAGCTTTCTTAGTTTTTTGTAACTTAAATAGTAACGTATTAAGGACATAAACCTTCTGAAATAAATTCTCTAAACGATGGTGAAAACCTCATCAAAATCTGTTGCGTCGTTTGTGTTCTTCTATAACAACGCAGACATACAGACAAACACGAAAAGTGACTTTAATGTATAATATGTACAGATAAGAATGTCAATCATTTGTCAAATTATAATAGTAATATGTCATAATATATGTCAGTATGAATCTTTTTAAGCACTCATTCAAAGAATAGAAAGATTTTTCTATAAGCCATAATGTTATTTATTTTTTCCTACCTTCTACACTGGCCTTCAAAAGTTACCGTAAAAACGTACCACGTTTTTAAAATTGCAATTACTCCTAAACTATAGAAGGCCGAGTTTTGAAATAACAAACGTTTTATAGCTAATTTCATCAACTTACTTTGAAATTATATTTTATTATACATAAGTAACGTATATAACTTAAAAAAAGTTGAAAATTTAAAAAATTGCCATTGTTAACTTACTGGCAAAAATGTCAAAAAACATTTTTAAGTATGCTTTACTCCTTATTTACATTTTAATAACTGGTATTGCCGCCTCAGGCTCTGATTACAACAAACTGAATTAGCATCCAGTGTTTCGAACAAGGAGCAAATTGCTACCAAATCAATACTCCTTAATTAAGATGGCAGTATTCAACTTGAAACCACAGAATAGGTAACAAAAAGAGTAGTATAACACTTTAAGGCAAAAACTGTTTTTTTTTTTTTATGAATATTTAGTAGGTAGTTACTGGACACATGAAGTGGGCTGCTTTTGCAAGACAAATAAAACGTCATGGTGTATAATTAGTTCTACTTACTGAATACAGGTTACTAACATTTTCGCCAAAACTGTTTTTGTAAATCGTGTTATAAAAAATTTTATCAGCAAAAGTCAAGGGTTAACAGTCAGTGACTATAAAATCTGCCCCACACCCGATAATTCTTAGTACAAACTAGACACGAGGCTACGTCGGTCGTCTTTGACATCACTTCAGTGTTCAAAATGTGGAAAGTCATAATCCTATCAGCATTGCTGGGTGTCCTTCAAGGAGCTGATATTAATCAAATCTATGGAAATTACACGATGGTCATGAACTATCGAAATAGCAGCAGCAGCGCTAGGCCCGGGTGCTTAAGGTTTGCCATAACTGAAGATCGACGTAACATTCAGTGTTCTTGTTCTGACGGAAATAACAGTACACGTCTTGTGGTAACGGAATACCTAGAACGTATAGCGCCGTCTTATAAGTCAAGTGACCCAGATCGGTCAACAGACCTTGTGCGAGTCGTTGACAATGGGATTGATCTGATGACCCTCACGAACATCACCTGTAATTGTGCTGAAAAGGAATACCATTATCGTTTCGCTGTTAAAAATTTGAACGAAAACTATATTCTGGTGTACGTAATAAATGAAAGTGATTTTTTGTGTGCGCGGAATTTACGGAGTTCTGCCGAATTGGATGTTGACATCACACTCATTGATGAACTAAAACATAGGAACGGTTCAAGGATGTGTACCCGAGAATTGTATGAGGAATTGCGTTCGAAAAATTAATTGTTTTTTGTTGTGTTATATATTTTTTTTTGTATATCCGAGTTTTTTTTATTGTCATCTATACATTTAAATCCATTTTGTGTTCCCATGGTGGAAGGCAGAAGCGTTATACTAGAATCCAAAATTGAATTAATAAAATAAATTAATGAAGCTAATAATATTGGAACATTATTATATGAAGAATTAGAATGTAAATCATAATGTCAAATTATGATAGTAAATTTTCAGTGTGAAAGTGTCTTATGGTTTAAGTACAGCACATCAAGTTACTACAATCTGTCAAATTTCTTTAATAGATTTTCAACTTTATTGCTAAAGAATAAGTTTCAATGTTAATTGCGAAAATTTTACAGATTGGAATAGGTAGATGTACGCCCGTCTGTATATTCTCAGAATAGAATGATTTTTCTATAAGCCTTATGATATTTACCTTTTCCTACCTTCTGGTTACTATTCCTTGATAGTGTTAGTGATGATTGGGCCAGCAACCAGTACAGTTCTAAAGTAGTTGATACCTACCTAATTTTACTTTAGGTTCTATTAAACCTAGAATTATATTGTTTTTGTATTTAGTAGTCATTATTATCATGTTGGAACGTCGTCGTCTCTCTCGGAACATGGAATAATAGCTACAACACAACTTTTTAAACTAATAAAGCTTTTAATGAACTCACCGTCTGTCTGTCTCTCTTACCAATTATATTTTATTTTTATTTTGGGCTATCCATCTTGAAAACTAGGTTAGAGTCTCGTTTCCTACGAAATGTATGGGAAAAGTTTTTTGCGATTTCTGACTTTTCTAGTCTTAAAACTCAGTTGGTCTAAAATTGTGTCATACACTGCCGCAGAGCCACCATTTTAGAAACCGATTAATTATATCTTAAAATAATGTACGGAATGAACTTAAACTAATAAAGCTTTTAATTAAATCTTTTTTTTTTGGAAACAACAATTATTGCAATTAAATATTTTACTACTCCAGTGATTCGAAGGGTCAGGCAGAGGTGTACCTATACTACATCCACATACAGTACAGTCATGTTATAGTACATTGTGATGCGAGTGTGCTGTATTGGTCATCAAGGCGTTATTATTCGCGCGAACCATAGGCGAGCACGATAATGTAGCCGAGTGGGTAATTATCAATGCACACGCGTTTCATACGACGTTTTTCAACACATTTGCGAGGAAAGAAACCGCCTTGTTGTAAGAACTTATGCTACAATAACATAACTATAGAGAAATGATATATTTAGATTTATAAAGTTCAACTGATCTTTGTTGCCAGGTACTGACTATCCACTTCCTGTAAAAACGTTTCTACGAGTACGTCGTCGGTTGGTATTTTGGGTAACAATACTTTAAATTTCGTATTTTTCTTAATAGGTTTAAGTAACCACACAACTAATACGATAACATATATGTATGAAAAATGGCGCGCTGGATTTTTTTTCTTGTAGCGATGCGCGCGCAATGTCAATAAAGGCACTGACAAAACCGCTGAACAGCCTACCATCACGTTCGGTCGGAGGTGGAGACAGAATTTAAAACTTGAAAAAATTAGATTTCGCTGCTAATTATTACTAATTATTCTCTATCGAGAGAGAGCGAGAGAGAAAGGTGCGAATTTGGTCAAATGGGAAATCCAGTATGGCGACTGTGAAAATTTTCTCATTTTTCGTCATGGGTGTCGTTTTCGTAATTTTCGATCATGTTAAAACCGATAGTGCGGTCAAAATGTAAATCCAAGATGGCGGCTGCAATTTTTTTTCTCATTTTTCGTTATGTGTGTATACACATACCTACATGAAGTAAATTAAATCTTGAAAACTGTTTTAATAGTGTTTTTTATTTGCTATTAAATTCAGTTGAATGTTGCTGTTTTTTTCAAGAAGCTAACGTAGTTTCGGAAATATTTCATGATAAGAGTGGCTAAAAAAGTCACTATTGCTCGTCAGTGCAGCTCGATATACAGCGCAAATTATTCGCAGATGGGCAAAGAAACACCGTGCCATAAATAACAAGACAGATATTGGCTACATAAGCGTGTTACTATCATACACACTGAGAAAAATAAACATGAAATATAAAAATAAGTTTTTGTGCTAGAAGAACAAGCCATAATAAAACATCGTAAAACGTTTGTATAAAGAAACAATTTCCGATATCCATGTAAACTTAATAAAAAATACAACAAAAACGATGTCAAAGGATGGCTTTCCTATCCATTGGAAGGGCAAACGGCCGCGAACCGTGATAAACAACTAGTTTATGAAGGTATTATATAAAACGGTTGTATTAAAAATCAGTTGCAAACATGCTTTGTATTCAGCGTTCGCCCGCAGCCGTATCGGGGAACACTAAAATTTATTTTGCACTCAAAAGGGAAATGAGATTATGTTTCAATAACAAACATATCCGGGACTACACGTTGCAGGAATAAAAAGTCACACCCGGGGAATTTATTTACCGCTTTCGAACGAACTATTCAGTTCGGGGGAGTTTTATACCGGGCCGACGTCACTGGCTGAATATCTTATTTTTTACAAAAAACGTGACACGCCGGAAAGTTTTCAATTTCCTCGTGCTACTGAAAATAATTCGGTAGTTATCAATTTTGTACGGCAGGTTAATATTAAGTTGGCGCTTTTGAATATTTTGAAGGAAAAAACCGTTGTTGGGCAAAATAATCATTTTCGATATTAAAAAGCTCCAAATTTCTTCAGTCGAAAAAACTGGTAATCATTTCTAAAAGGGAAATATTTCTTTCTATTCGCATCGAAATCGACGGCAACTTTGTATTACACAGGTACCCGGAAGAGGACAAAAAAACTCATAAAAACTTTTGCGAACTAACCCGAAACTCCCATTAAACCATACTAATCTGGGAATTAAACTTGTTACAGTCACATAATATAACATAAACGGTGTGCTTACCTCCCTTCGAAAGTATACGCAACTGTAATTGGTCATTTACTTTATAGCTACGTGCTACGCAAGCTACGGCGTAGGGTTCGTAGCAGCTAATGTGCTACGCGACCATAGCATTAACTAATCTAACTAATAACTAACTATCCATCGATGGACTGCCAATGGCAGTTAAATTTTAATCTATTAATAATATTAATATGTGTATGATTATTATTTGTAACACATTACTGTGCGATTCAACTGTTTTTTAGATTATAAATGCAATTATTATGAGTTAACATAAAATTAAATGATTAAATATTTGGTCATTTGACTAAGTATTTAATGTTTAATACAGGTTTTCTACCATTTTACCTTAATTCAATTATCAAGTTCTTGATTCTACACAAAAAGTTTATGAAACAATGACTCAATTTTCTTCCGGACATTGAACAGTATTAGAACAATCGTTTGTTCAGCGAGTCCTTCCCTGAAAAGTTAACGAGTCATTTATTAATATTAATTAATGGGTAACAAGTTCTTAGAAATGAATTAGTTCTGTTTTCGATTTTGGGACTGATTTATCAACAACAAATTAATTGCGAAGGGAAATTAAGGGAAGGTTGCCGAGTTACCATGTTCTTTCCTATATGAGAGTCTCGTTTCTTGAATCAATGTTGTAATAATTTGTCTATGGGTAAATGATTATTAATCTTATAAATATTAATGAATTTAATTACCTCTGAAGGTTCTAACGTTAAAGTCAAGCTGGAAATTATTTATTCATTTATTAAATAAATTCATATTATAAATAATAAATTCAATCAGCTCAGTGCTCTGTCCGTCAAAAATACAAAAAATACAATGCGTCAATTTAGGAGTTGAACGTACAAAAAACATTATTCACAAAGATAAAAGTATAAATGCCTCACTACCGTCAAAGCTTCCTTTTGAATGTAATCGAAGTTCAAAACGGTATCGGTACACACGGAATACTTAAAAGTTTAAAGACTGCAAGACTAACATTCTCTGTGCCCGCTTTTACAACTGGCGCAAGCGATAAAATGTTGACGAACTCCTTCTAAATTCACTAGTGGAACTGTTGAGTTTTCTTGTGTATTCTAGGTAGGTACTTTAGTTTTCTAGTGGAAAGTTGGAAGCGAATGAATTTTGAGCATGCTTTTTCCTAAGTGTATCATCATTTGACAAAAACATAGGGACAGAAAAGAAAATTGGATACTAAAGGCTAGTGCAAATTAGGGCCGCACCGCAATTTTTTGTATGAAAATGCTTTACGCTGCGCCCTGTTGTCGCTGTAATGTGTACATGGCTTAAGGTGTATAGTAGGCTCACTGACCTTGTGCATGTGGGCGGAGCTAAACGCCCTACTCTCCAATACGTAAAACGTGCAACGGTGGCGCACTACACTAAAACGACGATCAAAGACTAGACAAAGGCGCAGACATGCGCACGTATGTCGCATTTTTTGCCTAAGATTCCTAGTCCTAAGAGAAGGAATCGTAGGCAAATCTGAAATTGTACGCCGACTACCATATTTTGACCCGCATATTATTTTAAATACTTTGTTTGTTTTTTAAGAACATTCCTGGCAATAAATAAAATATCGGTGTGCGTGTGTTTGTAATTCTTCTTATGCTAAATGGCTTGACTGATTTAGATGTTTTTTTTTTTTCAATTCTTTTTGTGTCACTTGGATGGTTCTTAGCTATAGTTGGACGCGCTGTTGGGAGGCGCTGTTGTCGCATGACAACGTCTGCCTACCGGGTCTGCTAGTTATATTTTGGTGCCGATTCTCTTGTCACAAATGCCTCTAAACTAGACTAAAAATAGATTGCACTGAGTTATTAGTTTAGTGAAAATGGCAATTTTGCTATTCTGAGTTTGACGTTTTTCACCAAAAAATTTGGTGTATCCAACTAAATCTGACTATTTTTAAACGCGATTAAAAACGTGTGGAATGAAGTAAGTTGGCATGAACTAAAACCCCAACACTTCGACCTCAGTCCAAAAACAGTATTGTATTTTTTTTTTCTTTTGCTTATATCTCGAAAATGGTGTGTCCTATCGCAAAAATAATGAAATTTTCGACCCCCTTCAGGAAACCCTTAAACCCTTATATCCCAACATGTTGGTAATAATTTTTCATATTTTCCATACAAAAAGTGAAAAATTCCATATAAAACACGTCGAGGCTGCCAACCCCTGCGCGCCTCCGGCTCTAAAAAAATTCACGGGGTAGAGCAAACAAGTACTACGTGGAGTCGTCACGCGATTGTCAAATTCGATTTTAGATGTGTCAAAATATTTTTTTCATTTAGAGATTTTTTTTGTCAGAATGGCTTTAAGATTCTCATAGCCAAAAGTAAGGAATTTTAGTGATTGTAGTTAGTTTAGTTCGGTGTACAAGAGAATCGGCCTTTGACTGTAGAAATTTTTTGTAGGTATCATAGTTTTTTTTTAGGAAAAACTTCTTTAAGCGCGTTGAGTGATATTTGGTAGGGGCAGCCCCGGATCTAGAACGGAACGGATCTTTCGAGGCGGGGCAAAACCTATCGCCTGACCCCGAATCGTTTTTTTTTTTCTTAAAAAAAAAACCGTAAAATGCGCCAATCCAACAGGGGCGCCAAAACTGTGGTAAAAGTTAAAGTAAGTCGTGTCACAGGCGTCGTCGGCGTTGAAGCAAGACGCCCGGCACCGCAAAACTTAAAAAATAGACCACAGAAACGCTCATCGAGTTCCTGGTAGAATACAACTGCGCCCGCTCACAAGTACTCACAACCCGCTCAGACCGTTTGACGACCTAAACCTACGCTAATCAGTAATTTCCTCAGTGCACCACCCTCAGAGAAAGATTATAATTGTTGCGCGTCTCATTTGTTGCAAAGTTGCGGTGCGCTGGGTGGTGCACTTGTCTGTCATGCTCGAATTTGGCGCCCCCTAACGGTGTCGCCCGGGGCACGTGCCCCGTACCCTAATTACGTAATACACAATCAATCAATTGATAACACGAAAATAACTAAAAAAATACAAGAATAAATTATAATTAATAAATACATATTATACATAATAAACAGAATAAACTTTGTCAGGAGACATAACGATCGGTAGAGGAGAAATAACGATCAGAAGAGGAGAAAACGAAACATGCAGAATGCAGTTATTAAGAAGGCGGTCTAGTTATTGAGAAGATCTGCATTCAGGTCATAGTAACACACATCATCATAGTCAATTATGGGAAATATTAGGGACTGTACAAGCATTGCCTTTATGTGTGATGGGAGAAGGTTTTTCTTATCGCATAATGGTGCGTCCTATCGGAAAAATAATGTGAATTTCGTCCCCCTTTATGAAATCCATAAACCCCTATAACTCAGCATATCATCATTATCATCATCATATCAGCCGAAAGACGCCCACTGCTGGACATAGGCCTCCCTCAAGCACTGCCACTTCGACCGATTCTGTGCTTCCCGCATCCAGCGAATTCCTGCGGCCTTTACTAGGTCACCGGTCCATCTTGTGGGAGGCCTTCCAACGCTACGTCTTCCGGTACGTGGTCGCCACTCCAGAACCTTTCGGCCCCATCGGCCATCTGTTCTGCGAGCAATATGTCCTGCCCATTGCCACTTAAGTTTGGCAATTGTTCGGGCTATGTCGGTTACCTTGGTTCTCCTGCGGATCTCTTCATTTCTGATTCGATCACGTAGGGAAACTCCAAGCATAGCCCTCTCCATTGCTCTTTGGGTGACTTTTAGCCTTTATGGGGCGATTTTATGGGGGCGGGTGTTACATGGGCATTTGACATGACCTTTGTCTTGTCCATGTTCATTTTAAGACCCACTCTTTTGGAGGCTCTACTGCGGTCATCGAGCATTATACTGAGGTCCTCCATGGTCTCAGCCATGATAACTATATCGTCGGCAAACCGAAGGTTAGTGATATACTCGCCATTGATGTTGATGCCTAGCCCTTTCCAGTCCAGTCGCAGTCAATTCCCGACGCCCGGGACGTCTCCTACGGCGGCGGCAGCTAGGGCTGGTAGGGCGCGGCCTTTGCCACTCCCTCGCGCACTCCGCCTCCTCTTTCGCGAGCATTACTGCTTCGCAGAAGGAGGTGACGGCTTGCCATGCCCTCTCGCTCCGCACCATGGCCTGGACCAGGGCCGGACGCGAGAGGTCACTGCCACCGAAGTTTGACAGCACTAAGATTGCAATGAGTTATTAACTTAGTAGTTTAGTGAAACAGGGAATTTTGTTATTCTGAATTTGACGATTTTCACCTAAAAATTTTGATTATTCAAACTAAATTTGACTATTTTTTTTTTACGCGATTAAAAAGGAATGGAATATAAAAATTAGTTGTCATGAACTAAACTTCACACCAACACTTCAGGTGCAAAAACAGTACTGTATCTTTTTTTTTATTTTGCTTATAACTCGAAAACGGTGCGTCCTATCGCAAAAATAATGAAAATTTCGACCCCCTTTAGGTAACCCTTAAACCCCTTTACCCCAACACAAAGGTAACAAATTTTCGTATTTTCCATACAAAAAGTTAAAAATTCCATACAAAACACGTCGACGCTGCCCCCCTGCGCGCCTCTGGACCTAAAAAAATTCACAGAGTGGAGCAAACAAGTACTACGTGGAGTCGCGAGTTCGCGACGCAAATTCGATTTTAGATGTGTCAAAGTTATTTTTTAATTTAGAGATATTTTTTTGCAGAATCTCAGATTCTCATAGCCAAAAGCAAGTAATTTTAGTGATAGTTTAGTTCGGTGCACAAGAGAATCGGCACCAATCAAGATTTATTTCTTAACCTTCTTACCTACGTAACTTAAGAAAATATTTGGTGCCGATTCTCTTGTACACCGAACTAAACTAACTAAACTACGACTAAAATTCCTTACTTTTGGCTATGAGAATCTAAAAGCTATTCTGCGGAAAAATATCTCTAAATTAAAAAATAATTTTGACACATCTAAAATTGAATTTGACAGTCACGTCGCGACCGACGTGGTACTTGTTTGCTCTACCCCGTGAATTTTTATAGAGACAGAGGCGCGCGGGGGGGCAGCCTTGACGTGTTTCGTATGGAATTTTAAACTTTTTGTATAGAAAATATGATTAAATATTACCTATGAGTAGGGGCATATGGGTTTACGGGTGGCAGAGGGGGTCGAAATTTCCATTATTTTTGCGCTAGGACGCACCGTTTTCGAGATATAAACAAAATAAAAAAAAAGATACAGTTTTTGCAGCTGAAGTGTGTGTTCATGCCAACTAATTTTATTCCACTCCTTTTTAATCGCGTTTAAAAATAGACTGATTTAGTTGGATAATCTAAGTTTTTAGGTGAAAAACGTCAAATTCAGAATAGCAAAATTGCCATTTTCACTAAACTAATAACTCAGTGCAATCTTAGTGCTGTCAAACAAAAATATAGTTAAGTTGTGTCACCTTAGTCTATTTCAGAATGGGAAATGCTCGTTTGACAGGACTAAACAAATTTTAGTGATTTAAAAAAAATTAACTTTAGAAACTTTAAGAGGTGCTTTAGACCATCAAACTGAATAACTTTTACTTTAACTTTGAAATCGCGAAAAAAAAAACAGCTGTCCCATACAGTTTAGAACAGTAAGTATTAAACTTTACTATGGAACAACAGATTTTTTTTTTCGCGATATCAATGTATGTCCCAAAGTAAAAGTTATTCAGTTCGATGGTCTAAAACACCTCTTAAAGTTTCTAAAGTAAATTTTTTAACACCTTATATAGGTACACCTCTGCCTAACCCTTCGGGGAATACAGTCGTGATGTTATGTTATATTTTACATTTACATTTTTTTAGTTTATATTGTAAATTGTTAATTTGTATGTAATTGTCAAACATCAAAGAACAACTCAACAATAAAGCGCCTACGCGCACAATCGATTTGGACTCTCTGCAGCAAGCTCGTCTATAAACGCACACTAATACAATAAGTTCATAAATATTCGCACTAACACATACGTATGCGCATACTCGGTCGATAGCCGGAGCGGACCAGCGAGCGACACAGCCATCCCGTCTCAATGCTCACGGGCGACTGCCGCCCGCGTCCCGCGCAGAGCCCCTCTGAACCTCTATCTCTAAATGGGGACATTTTGTTTAACAAATATTGATTGATTTACAAATGCAGTTTTAAATTTGTAGTACCTTTAATCAACAATTTTTCAGTGTAATTTTTTTTCCAATCGTCAAAGCCGTTTAGAAGTAGTTACGAATATTAGCCAAAAATAGCGTTATGGTAAATATTTTTTTAAGGCAAAAGTATTAGTCATACGAAAAAACCCGGTTTCAGATATGTTGTAGATGAATCTATAGCAAACATATATTTTTTTCAAATCATTTAACTAAGCCGTTAAGGAGAAGATAGCTTTTTAAAGTGACCGTTTTACGGTACTAAACGAGACGTAGGCCCTTAAGAGCGAAGACGGTAAGTACAAGCTATTTTCAATAATGCAAGCGTCTGCATAATATGGTTTAAGGCTGACTGTCTGGAGCCGAGAGGAGAGGAGCTGAGCGTAGCTGTGCCAATAGTTACAAATGGAATTGCATAAAATCTCCCTCCGCTTCAGTGGACAGTGATTTGCGATCTAGTTTAAAAATTCCTACAAAATTAGGAAACGGAGGAGCGAGGAAGCGGAGCGGGGAAGCAGTGCGGGGAACAGATCACTCGCCGCGCCGCCTCAAATTACTCTTCATGTAAACTTGGACTAGCTCCGCACAGTCCGCAATGCCAGACTACCTCGTTCCGCATCAATGGACAAAGTCAGTACGCAACTCTGCTCCGCATTACTCCCTCGCTCCGCTCCGCGTCAATGGACAGGCAGCCTGAAATATCAAAAACGATAATTATTCTAGACAGCCGAACTGCTAGACGCCTCATAAAACCTCGCAACGACTGTAAGAACATTTTGTCATAAAATTGTACTTTTATAAAATTTAAAGATCATTCCGGATTTCCCAACATAAACATAACAATACCAACAAACATTCATAGATATCCACATAATTGAAAGCCCTCGCTCATTAACGTTCGTTAACCAACATTAATAAATGCGTAACACTCGCCACCAAAACAGTTCGCGTTCGTTAGATCGATGTCTATTAGTGACGTCATAAATTAGCACATATTATGCTAATGCTGGCAACACGCGTCGCGATCGTCCTGTAAAGTGAAGTCTCATTTGTCATGATAATGCGCAGGAAGTTTGTAGCGGGCCTAATTATCGAATGCGCTGACAGTATTAATTATATATTTAATAGATAGTGCGGTTTTGGCGGTATTGAAAAGGGATTTGTTATTTTAAATGGGGTGTTAATGTTGACTTTGTTAGCTAAATAATTCTATTAAAACTAAACTGTTGCCATAAAATATTAAAACAGTATAAAGAATTATTGTAAACATAATAAAAGTAAAGGTTTTTGAAGTTACTCAAAAGGAGGAATTAACAAATAGAATACTTTCCAGCCATTTCTTTTTAAACCACGTTTGCCTCATAGATTTTTCATGATTGGCAACAGATACACCGGATCTTCTTTTCGGCATTTAACCTATGTTTTTTTTTTTTTAAATCGTTAAAGCGTCCATTTGAATTCAGAATAGACCCACTCTTAGGGCCCTCGCCCACGGCGACTTTTTGTAGCGATGCAGTAGCGATGCTGTCGCGCATGTGTATCGATACAGTCGCGATGCTGTAATTATGTATGAAGAATCCTGCGCGATAGTAGCGATGGTGTAGCGCGTTTACAAAACGCGCTACAGCATCGCTACAAAAAGTCGCCGTGGGCGAGGGCCCTTAGACTTAAGTGTCATTTTAAAACATCTACACACTATAATAATTCAAACATCTTATTACACATTCAGAAGTTCCTACATTTTTTTTATAATGAAAGCGTGTGTATTTCCATACATACATTCCCGTGATTTACTAGCTAGCATTTACTAGCTATCTTGCATTGTTTTATTGTATACCACGTTATTGTGTAAACGAATACAATAGGGTTGTTGGCAATTCTTTTTTTATTTTAAATCTGGACACAATTTGTTGAACATTGAATGACAGATGACGGTGAAAAAACGAATGAAATGTCAAATGACACACGCTGTAATATGTACGTTATGGCCTATTTATGTTTGAAAAATGTACAAAACAATGATAGCCAACTGATTTCTTACTGACGCAATGTAATGGAAGCCAGCACACATGTAACGGTTTACTTGCGCAAATTCAGGTTCGCGCAAATATATCGTGACGTCTTGACGCACTGAAGTGATATTAAATAATACTGTTATAAACGGTGGTGGTAGCGCTACCTACCACATGACACAGAGGTTTACATTGTGACAATGTAAACTTCTTTTTTTTTAAATAATGTTATTATTATTTTTATTAGCAGTTGCCTACCCTATCTGTTCTTGCTTATAATATAATGGAAAATGAATTGAACACTCATAATGTCGTACTTGTACCATAAATATGATTTGCAATACAATTTGCGTAATCCCGGAAAATATGGCAGAGTTTTTTATTTTACGTTAGTAAAAATACGAATATTTTGAAGGGACAATGTTATTTACCATTTTTAGTCATAAAGTATTTATCAGCGATATGTAAAAATGCTGATATTTTATTGACATTATATATCTATAGACGAACCAAGCTTTATTATTGCACGACTCGTAGAGTGTGCTCTACGATCGAAAAATATTTTTTGCCCCATTTCTGTAACTGTTTTTATTGTTACACTCCTGCTAGTACACAGAACCTACTTAATTTATATACAGATAAATAGATGATTAAATGGAGATTAATACTGTACTTTTTAACAATTGATTTAATGCAGCAGAAATGGAAAAAGCATAAAAATAGTTGAAAATAAATTCCTGTCCGTCAATTTATGAACCCTGAAAACATTGTAGCTTGCGATAAAATCAATTAATTGAGTCAATTTTTTTTTTATACATTCGTTTCAGCCGTAGAAGGAACCCTATTGAAAATGGTTCTTTTATTCAAAGTAGTTTAATTATAATTAATAAAATACTAACTAAAATATAATATCTTTATCTAAATATTTCCAACCATTAACTTGAAGTTGCCTAGCAACCGCCAAGTAAATATCTTTGTCAGTCGTTGACATTACGACTTCATGAAAAGTGATAAATTGTTCATTTTTAGGGTTCCGTACCCGAAGGGTGACAAACGGAACCCTATTCATAAGCCTCCGCTGTCCGTCTGTCTGTCAGCGAGCTCTATCTCATGAACCGTAATAGGTAGGCAGTTGAAAATTTCACAGATTGACCATTTCTATTGCCGCAAGAGCAACAAATAATAAAATTAAAAAATAAAGGGGGGTCGCCATACAATAAAATTAAATTTTGAAAAAAATAATAATCTGACCCTGGAATGTGGGGTATCATTTTCTAGAGCTCATTAAGTAGAGAATAAATATAATTTTTATTTGTTTTTATCTTCAAAAATGATGAATTAGGGGGCCGTAGAAGTTGTCTGTTTTAGATCATTTTTGTACGAGCTCTATCTCAACAAATAAACAAATTAGGAATTTGAAACTTGTGTGTATGATGTAACATATACTGTTTATAATCAACAAATACTAAAAACGCCGATTCATAACGTATTTTATATAATATGGGCGATTTTCTGCAACTTAAAAAAATAATTTTGTATTTCATGCTAATATTATGCGATATAAATTCCACAGATAACTATTTAATAGTCGGAGTAATGACATGGAATTAGTAAGTACCTACTATAATGGCAGCATATTCTATTTCGATCATTTCAGATCATCCAAAAAGGTCTACAAAATAAACTTTCTTCACAAGATTTTAAAACCGGCCAGTATTTTTTGAGTTTAAGAACTTTATCGACTTTTTTCAAAGTATCCCAAGACGGTGTTGATGTGTGTACCTCATGTTAAAAATACACTCCAATAGACAATATATTCAGTAACATTGAAATGAATGCTGGCACATACAGTGTACTATTCAGTTACCTTAAACCGTTGTGGATACAATTTCATATTGAGAAAAATTATTGGTGTAATAATATTCGGCCACGGCGGCCGATCTCAACGGAGACTGGCCTTCGGCGCGGGAGATATTATAGTGCACAAGTGTGTGCGCAGACACGAGTGCACTCTCTCTTCCCTCACTCTCATAGTCCGATGGGATGTGTAAAAATAATAAGTAAGAAATAATAGATTTCTGTATGACTATCAAAAATAACGTAAATAAATACCTGTATTGACCCGTGCGTTTGCACTGGCGAAACATCACGACAAAACATGTTGAAATCTCTAGTTCCTGTCAAACATTGTATGAAAAATTGACAGAAAATAGAGATTCCAACATGTTTTGTTGTGAATATTTCGCCAGTGCAAACGCACAGTTATAATTAAAATATACTTAAATACTTACCAGGGTAGGTAGGTACCTAACCTACCCTACCTACCCTACATATCTACCTGCTTACCTACCATATATACCTATTTATACCTACTAATACTATGTTAGTAGCAAATAAATAACTTTGACTTTAGTTAATGCATGTTACTGGATAAAGTTAACTTAATATTTTTCTCTTAAAATAAATGAAATATACTCCTACACCTATATTTTAACACAACA
Organism: Conistra vaccinii; assembly: GCA_948150665.1. Taxonomy (NCBI): domain Eukaryota; kingdom Metazoa; phylum Arthropoda; class Insecta; order Lepidoptera; family Noctuidae; genus Conistra; species Conistra vaccinii. Next base: position 9,485,995 of record OX411334.1, on the reverse strand, counting down.
ACATTTTTTCATTAAAATAAGACAATTTCTTTAAAAATCTTTGTATTTTTATAGCGCCTCTGTTGTTACCTTTACGAAAGTATTACAAAAATTCATAGTGTTAAATCTTGTACGACATGGAATGGAACCCTTCGTGTGCGAGTCCGACTCGCACTTGACAGATTTTATTAAACTATGTTTTGAATTTCTTTTTCGTCTATGAATGAGTGATAAGTATGAGGCGTGCACTTTTGGATTTTCCAAACTATTTACCTAATACATACACACAAGGGCACTGAAACTAGATAAAACTAGCCACGGAGCTTTTTTTTTTGGTTGTGAAATCATCAAATGACTTCTCCCGCTCTGGGCGGAGCGAAATGGCGTGTCAGACTCTTACTGACTAAAACCCACCCGTGTTCTTTCACTTGCCTGTACGTTGCCTGGGGCCACGGTCTCCCCTTAGGACTTTCCCGCAGCTATGGGTGCTTTGAGATGACCAGTCCCTAATGACGGTGTTAGTTCAGGAAAATGACGCATGGCCAATGACCATTCAGCTCAACAGTTTTGCAAAATAATAAATAATATATGTATATATTTTTTGCAGTTCTCTCTGTTTGCAGGTGATTGGTGCAAAATGGAAGGTGGGCCATTGTCTGTGGAGACACGCCGCATACGCACCGAATATCTGAGCCGTCGATGAACCCCCACTTGTGGAGATTGTCTTTGCTGCGGCCGACTTGAGATACAAAGCCTATTTATGATTATAACTTAATACTATAATAATCTTCTATACATACACAAATAAATAAAATTTAAGTGTCTGACTGTTATATCAAAATGACAGTTGTTTAATAAAAGCATGTGAATGTATGTGTACTTTCCATTTAAAACAAATCGTTTTGAAATGCTTTAATATAGTTCTGTTATTTTAAAAAACATGGTAGAGGAAGAAAAACCCGCTTTAATTATAACAACAATTGTAAGGACTGTAATAGCTTTTGTTAAGCAATATCAGAAAACTAAATGAAAATGGAATATCTTAGTGAGAACAAACTGCTACAATCTATTTTGATAGCGGCCTTGTTTCATTACTATAGAGAACAAATGCACTACGCGGAAATGTCACAGGACTGACATAACGTGGATATGTCATTTATAATACGTTTCAGTTTTAGAAGTGAAACCTTCTTTAGCGGCGTTGTGCACTTTATTTGGGATGGGTAAAAAATGTTAAACTCGCGTCAGCACCGTGACCGTAAGATCCGTTGCCCAGCAACCGACAAAGCATATATCAAAATAGTCTTTGACATAACGTCGTAACGATGCGAGGTAAAAAAATTTACCCATATCAATATGGGTAAAAAGCAGTCAAAACATACTTCATGAAAAGTGATAAATTGTTTATTTTTGTTCGACTATATTTTAAAAATAAATAAATATACTTACTACTACTACTAATGAATATTGTATTTAACCACCTAAATTATAGTACTTTTATACTGATAAATAAAGCAATTCGTGCGAAATTATTGAACCCTAACCATTCCTAAATACAAAAAAATGCACAACGTTAATGTTCAAGTTTTCACTTCTGCCGGCACTCCCGGAGTGTTTTTTTTTATAAACGTTATGAGGATTCACAAGCTTTTATTTAATAAAAGAACAAGCCTTTTTATACATTTTTAAAGGTTTGGCAGATTGAGCGGATATTGTAAGTAAAACAAAAAAAAGTTGTTGCTGTACATATTTGAATAAGTTGGCAATTATTCTTCTTTTTGTGTGGTTTGTGACAAACCTGGTGTCAGAGTTCTAAAGCCGCTCATGGGCCTCTGACTTGGCATCTCATGCCGTCGAGAAATATCTCTCAGTCATGCCAGTTTCCTCACGATGTTTTCGTAACACTGAATTACTTAAATTAAACAAATACGAGAAATATATAAAAGAAAGAAAGAATAATGTTTATTTGTTATAAAGCCTTTTGTAAATAACATGAAAAACTATTGTAAGTTCACACAATGTTGTTTACGTACATAAAACAACACTTCTTTGTTAACATTTAAATAGCGCCTAGGTGCTACTTAAATCTTAACAAAGAAGTGTTTTCTATAAAGGACATTTTTCTTTTCTAATTCTTCTTCACTTTTTTTCTTGCTGATTTGAAAGAAAGTTTTCTTTTTCATGAGTAGGTACATACATAAATTGCAAAAGTCAGATAAGAACGTTGAGTTGAGATAAACGTTAGCAACTTTCAAATATTTTTTAATTCCATTATATTTATACAAACTGAAAACAGAGAGGCTAAATGATAACAGCCGCTCGGGTCAATCGCTTCCTGCGGTCGGTGCCTTACGTATCGAGACCGTGCTTTGGAAAGCACGTCAAGCTCGGCTGCAATTCGAAGATCTTTGACAGTTGTCATGGATAGGCGGAAACCCAAAAGTCTGCCAACCAGTCTTACCAAGGGGTGTTAGCTGTCAGTTAGTGCCAGCAACTGGGTTGTGGAAGGGAGTCACTGCATGTAAACTACAGGTATTTTAGCCACATCCTGTTAGACTGGAAGTCGACCCCAACATAGTTGGGCAAAGGCTAGACACATTTATATCTGTACATATTATAAAATAAAATCGATTTTCGCATTTGTCTATATGCCCGCGTTGATCTTCTAAACCACGCAACAGATTTTGATGAGGTTCTCACTATCATTTAGATAATTTATTCCGGACGGTTTTTGTGTATAATACTTTTACCTAAGAAATCTGGATATTTTGTGAAGTCATAAAACCATGCGAAGCAGAAACGGGGCGCTAGTTTATTTACACAATAGTAATATCTCAAGATAGATGTTTTCTTTTTAATAAGCAATCAATGGCAACAAACAAGTCTACATTTAACTTGTAATATATCTCGACATAAAATCCCTTTATACTGTTAAAGTTTAATTTGTTCTAGCGTCGTTTATTTCTGAACAGCGTCACTCCTAATATTAGGGTGTCCTCCGACGTATAATTTGTCACACAAAAAAGAGAGGGTTTAAAAAAATAAGGGTCTCGTCTCGAATGCCTAAGGCAGTTTTTGCCATACTAACCCCCTTAAAATGCCAGTGTTGTCATCGTTTAATCCTTAACTTAGAAGGAGCTAAGAACCCTTTTAATAGGCGCAGGTGACGTTGGAAAACTCTAACTTAACCTCTTTATTTAATTTTTTTTTTTTTTTTTTAAATTGCAGTCGATGTACAATTGTGTAAAAGTTTGTTGGTAAATAAATAATATTGCGCTGGCAAAATTACATACATGCATCACTTGAAAATATTATAGTTTTATTATCTAGAAAACGCATGTGACTAAATGAGTGATGAATTTATATGTTGATGGATGGAGCGGGAGAGGAAGGCCAAAGAAAAGATGGATGTGTGAGGAATGATTTGAAAGAGAAGAGAGTGAATCACATGACGGTTGACAGGGGAGAGTGGATAAAGAAAACGTGTTGCGTCGACCCCAAGTAATATGGGACAAAGGCAGGTAGATGATGATCAAGAAACCAAAAAAATATCGTAGAAACTAATAGAGAAGTAAGTATTAAAGCTATTAATTTCTCTCTAGATATATAGCATGTATCAGAAAGGTGTGATCATATTTAAGAGTTTGGTATAGACCATCAAACTGATCAACTTTCTCCAAGCGACCAACATCGTAATCACGGAAAAATAATCAGCCGTTCTACACATATCAAAAAAAGACAAACACACAAACAAACACACAAACACATTTTCTAATGTGAAGCAAAAATAATTAATTACTTAATTAAGCGCTCAGAGATTTTATTATTATTTTCATAATTATACAATGCTTACTGTTTTATTTGTCCCTCATTTTATACTTTTTTTTAATGTTCAAAAATACTTCGATCGAAATCGAACGTTCACATCGCTCGATTTCGACTTAGCTGCCATAGTATAAATTAAATGATACCCCAAAAGCTTTCGCATGGCATGAGTTTTATCGCTAAACTAACCTAACCTAACTTTTTTTTATGTTCAAAAACACCATGTTCGCGCTCGATTTCGACTTAGCTGCCATAGTATAAATTATGTAAATAATACCCCAAAAGCTTTCAAATGGCATGAGTCTCATCACCGTTGAGCGTTGGTACCAGACTCCATACAAAGTTGCCCATGGTCCTTTAATTTAATCAAGAATAATGTTTTCGATATATTTATTATAATAGAAATACACTGCCTGAATGAATCTAAAAAGAAGAAAAAATTACAATATAGTCTACCGAAACAAAAAAGATTTCGATTTTTCAAACTGATCGCAAACTTTTTTTGATGTGTCATTTGGGTCGAGTAGGTATTAAAGTTTTGTGTAGGACAGTTGATAATTTAACTAATCGATACAAATGCTGTATACATAGAATACTTTTTATTGTATGCAACAACAAATGATTAAATAAACCGATAAATAAAATGAATCTGCTTCGCGCAAAATATTTTCGATCTGCGCATTTTTTTTTTTTTTTTGTTACAATAATAGAAAACTTACGCCTGCCAAGTTCAGAGAAAACTCACACAATATTTCACTCTGGGTGTCAAAGTTGATATTTTATGTATATGCTTTGCATCAACTTACGAAGTTTGTGCTAACTATTTCTACATCAACGAGTATAGTTGTAATAAATCCATAAGACGAGTAATATTTTTTGTCAGATATAAATATCCGACTCATGGTAGTAGGAGGAACAGAAGGATTATAGTCGGGAGGAGTTTGACATAACCCTCCGTTCTGGGGAGACGGAGGGTATCCCTCATGGATCCCCTCCGTCTGGGGTGTACAGTTTTGCCCAAGGAAAAAAATAGTATAGGTACAATAAAACTGTATTTTCTCTCATCTTGCAATGAACTGAAATGAAAATAAGTGGAAATAAAATAAATAACGGAAATAGAAAAACGTATTTTGAACAAAAAGATCCACATTAACATATACGAATGATTCGTAACTTATGGTGAGAAAAATACGGCTGTCTTCTCGCGGCAGGATTATTAATCAAAAGTATTTGATACGAGAAAAATATGAATTTCCTCCTCGGTCGCCAGGCTGCTTAAGTGATACCTACTCCGCGGCTATCAAAAGAATAATTTATTTTTCACCGCTACCAGCATTCCCTACAAACGTTAATTGGTTTTTACCAACTTAAGAGAGTTGTTAAAATATCTGTTTTTGACAAGTTTGAAAAAAATAAAGGGTTTTCGTGTTGGTAATTGGGTGATGGCGGACAGTATAAAAAGAAATTCCTAACATAAATCTTGGTTGAGTTCGCGTCCCTTCAATATTGAGGACGAAGCTAAAAATGTGATGAATCCGTACAATGTAGTTTTTTAGGCCATTTGTAACACTTTCTATGAAACTGGGGAAAATCCTCTCAACTATTTTCATCTTTTTTTTTCTTGATAAAACACTGACAGTGAATTATTGTTTCATCTCTGGTATTGCCTCGAACTACACAGAAACAGCTCTGCAATTTCATCCCATGCAAAGTAGGTACCTACTTTGTATGGGATTATGTCATAAAACAATTATTTGGTTTAAGAAAACAATTTTGTTTCTCGTTTTTCAATAACCAAACGCTTTAATCGTCTCTGTCGGTAAACCATTTTTTCCCGTTTCCGGTTGACTTCAGCACATAATAAATGAACAAAATAATCAGTTTGGCAGATCCAGTCATTTTTGCAACATTAAAGCCTCTTGTTAGCAAAACAACAACAATATCGTGGGAGATAGTACCGTAGATAGTACCTATTGATGGCTCTGCTGGCTATATCAGTTTATAGAACGATATAGAACACTTACAGAAACAATTTTTGCATTTAAAAATGAAGAAAGAAAGGTTTTGACAGAAATTACCGAACTATGTGATGTACCGTCAATGTTATATCGTCAATTGAGTGTCAAATTATTAATTAAACGTCGTCGTGAGGAAACCGGCATGTCTGAGAGATATTTCTCGACGGCATGTGGAGCCAAGTTAGAGGTCCATGGGCTTAAAAACTCTGCCACCAAGTTAGGCAATAACCCCATGAAAAAGAAAGAAAGAAGTGTCAAATTCTGACTGACCTTATATAGCGAAACATCTTAATGCACCTATACATACATATAACTCACCCTGCAAAGTTAGTTGAGGCACATCTATCCAGACAGATTCTACTCTTTCACTCAATGATAACTGATACCCTAGGGGAAAATGAAATGCCTTCCCACCCGCCACATTCACACAGCACAATATTTTGCCAAAATATTATCAGATAATTAACTCGCAAAATATTCCCCATACATTTTGGCAATAAATTATAATATTTGTAATTAGTTTGCAAGCACGTAGCAAGCGGTCCCTTCGTATCCTTCTATTCGAGTCACAATTATACTCAATTTTAATTATGTTAAATGAAACATAGCTATGGGAAAATAAATGGGTTATGAAATAAATTAAAGCCAACTGGACCTGCAAGTGTTTTCAGAACTGATTGGTAAAGTTTATTCACAAACAAATTCTTCCGAGCTCAGGTGTTGTGATTGATTAGCGAATCCTTTAACTTAGTTTAAGATTCTTATTATTAAGTTGAATCTTATCGTTTCGTTGTTTTATCCGCTTGCAAGTTTGTAACGAAACCATAGTCCATAAACCCCGGATACAAGAATTTATTCAGGTCATCGAATTTTGCTGTACTTAAATCATGCGCCGACAAACATATTATGTGGACAAGCTTTAAAGTCATTATATTCATCCAGTCTACTTATTTTTTATGGTTAAGGACCTGGATTGATTTACTTGTGGTTACCAACACAGCCTCCAACAGTTATTATCTCATTCCGACACGCATATGCATGCAAATATCATTCATCGTGGTGAATAAATTTCGCTTGTCGCACGCAATGCAGCGAAGTTCAGAATTATGAAACATAAGAAACGCAGCTGACCTAGTAATTTTCGTTGCTCAACTGTTATGGTACATTTTATTAAAGCAACTTGCAACAATTTATCAACTCTGCCTACCCCACATAGCATATCTCTCTGCGTTGTTACAACAATTTATTCATTTTACTGTGAGCAACGTAGATTACTACTAATCAGTGTCCCTCAATTGAAAACAATTGAACATCTGCAGCCCCAACAAACCTACGTTTCGATCAACTCAAAGTTGCTTGCTCACCTCGAATCAAAACAGTTACGCCACTATAATTGCCAAGAGTGTAGCTAAGCTTGGGATGACGCGTTGTCATCCCTTCGTTTGCACACGCACTGAGCCCCGCATCCCTTGTTGACCTCTTATAAGATAGCTGTGTTTGCTTTTATGGCGGAGACGCTGTTTACTTTTATTTGTAGATATCTATCTACTTATGAGGATATTCAATGTCGCCCATGGGCATGTGCCCGCCCGTATTTTTCTGAATATTCATGAAAAAATATCGAAAATTAACTTTAAAAAAGGGTTTATCGTTTTTTTAATCATGTGTGAGATGTTATGGACTGACACTTGTGGGTTTTTAAATATTTTTTTGAAAAATTTGTCTTCCCTTCCGTTTTTTTTTTCATATTCGACACAAAAAATGTTAGTTGATCCGATAAAATAGCTCATAAGCTTTTAGAAATAATAAATACAATCGAAATCGAGCCAATAACATCGGAGATATCACAGACGCTACTCAAAAAAATAAAAATTGAATAACAAGACCCCTCCTTTTAAAGTTAATATTCGATAGTTTCTCATGAATATTCAGTAAATAAAATACGGGCGGTCACATGCCCAAAGAACTTCGTTTCAAAATATACAATGTGGCCCACATTGTATATTTTGAAATGAAGTCCTTTATCTCGGGTTGCCGTAGGAGTTGACTGGTAGAAATCTTCACGTAACGAAAAAGCGTTATGCCCGAAAAAGTCAGTTTCAAGGTCTCAAGTTTCAAGTGATAAAAGATTTTTATACAGCGAAAGGAACTCCAACCGGGTGTCTGATGACACCTCCCAATTTTTTTTCATATTATAGATTGTACGTCAATTTACAATGTTCTCAATTTAAGAGCTGGATTTAATAAGCTCTTAAATTGTGACAACTCGTTAAGCCCATTTAGGCCCAGGCTTCCAAAGCTTATCAAATCCCTTAGTCAGGTACGTAAGATTTACTAAATTTCTAGACCCTTTCTGAGCCTCTAGTCATTATGCCCGCATTTTGGCCCGAGAGCTGTTTAATAATCCTTTACTTTAGTAACTCGACTTCTACATATTCATGTAAAGTTCTCTATCTAAAAATTCAAGCTGATAGCAAAAATGTAAGTGAGCCTCCCAAAAAGAATTATATTTAGTTGATGCTTTAATTTAACAGTAAATGCAATTAGTTCTTCCTCGATAAGTGACTTGTTTAACTTCAAATTACAAACGTCTCCAAATTATTCCAATTTCAATCAAACTTAATTAACGAAGGTCACTCATTGTAATTAAAAGTTCCGGCCAGAATTTAACGTCTTCCAGCCCCCTTTAATTTACACCTACCCCTTTAGATATCTGCCTTACATTTCTCATTAAGGTAAAGTTCCAAATGAACTCCGCGATAATCTTAAAAAATATGGAACAAAAACTCTTAGATTCAATGAGCAAAAAACGTGAAAAGATCTGTTTAACTTGGAAATGGATTTTTGCGGTAAGAATGAAAAGTTTTTTATCCTATTTTCGCGTTGATACTCGTGCATTAATCTGATGAGAATAATAACGTTGTTCCCGACAATGCTTGAGTTTGTACATAAGTCGCAACGGATGATAAGCGTTACTAACCCGGCGCACGTGTAAACACTCCACAGCCTTGTGATTACACGACGTCACGAATTCAAACAAGCGAAATTGAAGCACTCACGGTAATACGATGGTAATTTACTTTCTAATAAATTGAATAAAAGACCTCATTTCGTCTTATACATCGCTCACATACAAAATAATTGAAAACGACCGAAATTGTAATTCTAATAAAGTATGAAACAATTGGCCTTTGTATTGATGACGTATCGAGTACACTCATGAAACAAAGGTTGTGAACAATAAAAACGTACAACAATAGGATAAGCGTAGCTTGAATATTTTTATCATTTTCATTAAACTCTACCCAAATGAAACATAACAGATGAGCAGGAGTAAGTTGGTGAACATTGCGGGATTTTCTGTCCAAGTTTCAGTGGAGCGGGCCCGAGGGAGCATTTGTCATCGCCGTCCTTCTCCGCTACGAAACACCACTTGTTAAATTCTTTTGATTTTTTACTTATTATTAGGACGCTGGAGAGATTCAGTCTCTTCTTACTGAGGCTCGTTTTAAGGATCTTGTTACGAGAAACACGGCGTTTGTACTTAAGCTAAATTATATGCCCGCGTATTTAATTCTATTTTGAAGTTCCGAAGAGGAAAGTCGGTTGTTTAAGTACGGCTTAATGAAGATCATTAAATAAAAGTATTACAATCTTTTTGAGTACTAATTACGGTCTTTTTTTTAAACCTCCAATGCAAATGAGATTTGTTTTCAGTTTTAAGCTTTGTTAACCTATCTTGTGGTGAAATCGTAGGATCAAAATTTATTTACATAAATACTAGATTTTTTTGCTACTAAGTGATGTCGCTTTTAGGCATCGAAAAACAGTTTAACTTTAAAAGAAAAGAAAGAAAGAGAAGAAAGAAAGGAAAGAAAAGGAAGAAAAGAAAGAAAAGAAAGAAAAGAAAGAAAAGAAAGAAAAGAAAGAAAAGAAAGAAAAGAAAGAAAAGAAAGAAAAGACGGAAAATAAAAAAAAGGAAAAAAGAAAAGAAAGAAAGAAAGAAAAGAAAGAAAATAAAAAAAAGGAAAAAAGAAAAGAAAGATAAGAAAGAAAGAAAGAAGAATGCGTTTATTGGCATTACAAAAATACACCTTAAAAATATAAAAACAGAAAACAAGCATAATGTCAGATTACAAAATATACCACCTGACGGTGATTTCTTCAGCTGCAATCCACAAGTGCCATAGGCTAGAATAATAAACATAGAGAAGTGTCTGTCCGTTATTATTATGTTATTAAGAGCACATTTTGCCGTAAAATTATAATAATTAATATTGGAAGAAGACTAGTATATTATATACATATTTCAACATTATTTTGAAATAAACAGAGTCCATTAGCCAGATTACATAACCTGTACCAGCCTGTACAAACATGATTAATACCCATATTTCACTTCGTCAAACACAGATATACCTGAGTAATTCAAGTTCAGGCCATTAAGGTAAATCTTTGATACACGATATGTCTTAATTGAACTACTGCCGTATACCTATACGACTATATATTCGCCATGGCAACACTACACCTATTAAATAATTGAGGACGTGCTGATTTAATGGCTTCTAGTTTGTAATTTTCATTGGCTTTAAGGCGAATTGAGAAATGATTTGATGTTTAATTAAGTAGTAAGTTTTCACGAATTTACTCAAACGACACTTAGTTTTTACAAGTTTTCCCATCGCTACAAAACATCTTTAGGGCTCGTGTGCACGCACGGCACTACCGCCGCCCCGCCGCCGTGCTATCGCCGCTCCGTCGCCGCGCTTCGTCGCGTCTTCTCTTGATTTTGCCATATCACTTATAAAGCGTGTACATTTTTGCAAGCGGCCGGCGATGGAATAAAACAAACAGTTTAAACAAAACAGTTCAATCAGTGTAATGTCGGCGCGGCAGCGCGGCAGCGGCGCAACGGAGGCACGGCGGCGGCGGAACGATGGCGGTGCGGCTACGTTGCATATACACAGCGTGTCGCGGAGCACTTATAGTGTGCTATCTCATGTGCGTTTTGTCTAGACTAGCCAGAACTTTCAACGCGTGTTGCCGTCGCGAAGTACGGCGCCGGAATAGATTAAGTAAGATAAGGTGCTCAATCTCAATTTCTATAATAATCTATTACCTAAGGCACGCCCAACTAGTTCCGCGCGCACTATAAGTGATAGCGTCAGAATGAGCTTGAATATTCTGTCATAGGTCTTCTCTTATGCCGAGCCTTTTCACAATTCTTTTGGGGTCGACTACCAGTCTAGCTGGATGCAGCTGATTATCAGGATTTCACCTGGAGCGACTGCCTATCTGACCTAGTTACTCGGTAATACGATGTCGGTTAGTAAGACCGCCATTAATCGTATTTTTTAAGGGAAAGCTTCTTTAGGCGCGTTGAGTCTTTTTTGGGTGAACAAAAATCATGGAACTCGCGTCATCGTCATCGAAGGCACGTTGAACACTGTTTTGTTGACAGCGCACTCTGTTTTTTAGCTTCCGTTCTTGTACTGACAGCAAGCCACATAAATTCGTGACATTTTCGTTAGATGGCGTTTCTTAGTTTTCACTTCTATCGGCAGTCCCCAAAGACTGCCCCGCATGTGGTTTTTTATATGTATTTAGTTTTTGTAGATGCTTTATTGTAGGCCAAAGTACTCACTTGGGACTTTTCACAAACATTGAAAAATAAAAATTATGTGGGTAAAGTACTGCAGTGGAACCCAGCGACTCCAGAATTGCTAGCAATAACGTTAATAAAACCCACATACAATGTAAGAATACTAAAACCTGCACACACCTAATACGTTTCCTAATAAATCCTAGTTCAAAGAACTAAAATAAACTTCTTAATTCTTGGGCCAGCGGCCACATTGTAAATCACTTTAATCGCCTGGGTGACACTGGAGACACGGCCTCAGCGGGCACACAGCCCGACGCCCGGGATTACATGCCCATGCCACGAAATAAATAGATACAGAAGCTCAGCTTCAAACAAAGAGCGAAAACGCACGCACTTATTGACACGGTTCACGTACAGCGAGTACAAGCGCACTCGCGACTGGCATTCGCCCGAGATCGCCGTCCGTACGCGTCTATGTCTGCGTGCCCAGTTTTCACTCCTTGTGTGGACTCGTCCTTCTGTACCTATCTTTTTTGTACCCCTGCTGTTATGTAGGTAACCGTAAAATCCAGCCTTGTGTCACGACAAAATGTGAAATCTGACGGTTTTTCTCAAATAAACAGCGGTAAAACGCTTTTAATGGTGCAAAATAGAGCTTCTAACTTTATGGTTTGTAACTGTCTGTTGTGTTTCGTTTGTGAATTTTAAAGAGTTTTTTTTTTTTTTTTTTTAAGTGTCTTTTATTGTACTAGATCAATGAGTACTAGATGCTCAACAGTCCGAAAGACTGATGCAGCTCGATAACAACTAAAATTTTATTGTGTCTAATTAGTGACAGTCAAGCGGATAAGATAAAACTATATTTTAAAGTTCAATCTTTTTCTATACGCAGAATTTGCATACGAATTGCAAATTCTGCGTACATATCTAGGAAGTTAGAGAATAGTTTGACTGCTTTAGGCTCACTCAAAGTGTGTTGAAATAAAATTAAGTGTCGGTTTTAATTCTAATTTAATAAACTCAGTCTAATGGAAGTTTTGTTAGAACTCACTCAAGTCTTTAGTATACAAAATTACAAGAGGACTGACACAAAACGCCTCCGAGAATTGAAACTTTATCAAGGATAGCAATTTTATTCGCCCCACTGACCGTAACATAACTCCGAAATTGCTGAAACAATTGAAGTGAAATTTTACGTCGTTTCTTGTAAAATGAGGTCTTGTTATCAGAATTTTCTATTAAGTAGAAAATATTAAGCTTTATACGTTGTGTATTATTATTATTTCCTGTTAATATTTCCTAGAAATAACAAATGAGTAGGAAATCAACTTATAACTGCAATAGGTGACATGAAGAATAATTCCATTGAAAGTAAAATACACGCATTATTCGAAAGTTATGAAAGAATTTGCTGTCTTCACATAATATAAATATGGCTCATGGATATTTAAGTTTTAACTCGTATTATGTAAACTATACAAATCAAATAAATAATTTACATGAGATATTAAAGCCGAAACTGTTTCAGGGAACCGACAGCAAAACTTATTTTAATGCTTCATTAACATTTTATTTCTGATGAACTGACGTAAGATAGGTATTATTGCAACTTTTATGTTTGCATTTTTTTGTATTTTCTGTATACATTATCTCACATCCGCCATTTTGAATAACTAGCATTATAAACCCCGCAAACTTAATAATTACGTCACAGCTTCATAACAAAGTTATCTTACTATTATAACTAAATGAAAAGTTAGCAAAATACAAATTGCCTGCTTAACTTGACTCCTACTCAAGTTATATTGTATTTCCACAAGTATTTCATTATGCAAACTTGAGAGTAAAGACGAGTGTCTCCAGCAATTTTCCCGCGAGATTTTATGTCATCACTTTGCCTTCCAACTCATTATTATTTAATCTTCGCTTTAAGTAGAGTGATGACATTCGCCTTAGTTAGAATAATTCAATTGACGCACTTTGAATGTTCACTTTAACTTTGATTGTTCAAGTGTTTTTGTTAGACAGTGTAATGACAATCTGTTGGGGTGTTTGGTCACTTCTTGAGGGTGTTTTAATTTAGTTAATTAATAGACTATTTTCAAGTATCTAAGTGTGGATCGCTTGTAGACCCAATAAATATATAAATAATCAGGCAACAACGGCCCATTAAGTAATTATTGACACAAACATAACATTACCTCACGCCTGAAAGACAATCTGTTGGGGTGTTTGGTCACTTCTTGAGGGTGTTTTAATTTAGTTAATTAATAGACTATTTTCAAGTATCTAAGTGTGGATCGCTTGTAGACCCAATAAATATATAAATAATCAGGCAACAACGGCCCATTAAGTAATTATTGACACAAACATAACATTACCTCACGCCTGAAATCGTCGAAGGGTTAGGCAGAGATGTACCTTTAGTACACCCACATTTTACCAGAGGGGTTGAGCGACTCCGTATCAAAGTTGCGACAAACAAAGGCGCGACAAATGCTAGGGCGACAGTACGAAAGGTCGACCATCAGCGGTGCGACAGAACATCAGCTCGACGAACGTTAGCGCGACAGATTGTTTTCACGACAAACGATGGCACGACGAAACTTTTGATCGACGAACGTTATTGCGACTGATTGTTTTCACGACCATCGATGGGACGACGAAACTTTTGATCGACGAACGATAGCGCGACACAATTTTGGCTCGACAAACTAAAGCACGACAAACATTTCTATAATATTTTGTTGCTAATAGCAGATAAGAAATAAAATGTAAAGTTTTAGGTTCTTTATACATGGTTTTCGCCTACCTTGCTCGTAACTGCACTCGCGCACTGCAGTCATTTAACATTGACAATAAAGAATATTGCCAATAAAAACATTAAAAATGTAAGTACTTAGTACTTCCCATTTTTTTGTTATCTGCTATTAGCAACAAAATATTATAGAAATGTTTGTCGTGCTTTAGTTTGTCGAGCCAAAATTGTGTCGCGCTATCGTTCGTCGATCAAAAGTTTCGTCGTACCATCGATGGTCGTGAAAACAATCAGTCGCAATAACGTTCGTCGATCAAAAGTTTCGTCGTGCCATCGTTTGTCGTGAAAACAATCTGTCGCGCTAACGTTTGTCGAGCTGATGTTCTGTCGCACCGCTGATGGTCGACCTTTCGTACCGTCGCCCTAGCATTTGTCGCGCCTTTGTTTGTCGCAACTTTGATACGGAGTCGGGTTGAGCCTATTGCCATCAACCGGCCCCAAAACCAGATCCCTGGCGGCCACTGATAACTTCTTGATGGAAAAACCCATTAATCATTTTCCCGATATGGAAATGAAACCCAGGGCCCATGCTATCAGTAAACAAACGAGGCAGTATGTTGAGAATAAAATAAATAAAAAACAACTACCTGACTACAGAAGTAAATTGTTTACAATTTATTTCAAGGATAACAACGAAACTCCCGTTCAGATTTATAATTTCATCTTACACAGGTTTTTCAAGAGTCATTAAAATGCATCATTAAGGCTTTACGCGATCACGAACATCGAACATTTTATAAGTACATTTCATTCCTAGAAATACTTCAATAATGTTCAAAAGAGTGTTCTAGAGAAAAAAGTCTTTTACTAACAAAATAAAATGAAACGAGCCTCGGAAATCACGTACAAAAAACACGCAGGCTAGTAAGGTCTGAACATTTTATCTCCGGAAGATAAAATCCAGAGGTCTAGCCTGACCTAGGACTTCATTTCACTGGGTTTAATGTATATAAATATGCTGTAGCTCTT
Organism: Conistra vaccinii; assembly: GCA_948150665.1. Lineage (NCBI taxonomy): Eukaryota > Metazoa > Arthropoda > Insecta > Lepidoptera > Noctuidae > Conistra > Conistra vaccinii. Next base: position 9,470,778 of record OX411334.1, on the reverse strand, counting down.
GAGACCTAGTAATAGAATAGAATAACGTATATTTTTTTCGGTATGTCATGTATTAAGAATGCTCAACTGTCCGAAAGACTGATGCAGCTCGATAACAATTAAAATTTTATTGTGTCTCATTAGCCAGTGACAGATTTATTTTAGTTTCTCATTAATCACAACATAACACACACATGTATGTCACAACATTTTATTTGATTTTGTATCAGCTTTTTTATACTTTTAATTTATTAAAACAGACACACACTTTCCTTTGTGTTTCTTATTCTAGCGTAAAGCCGCCCTCCGACGGTGCGCCATATCGCGGACGCACGCGCACGACGCACCGTGGGAAACCTAGCGTGCGTGGTAGCGCAGACGCGCGTTGTACGCGTGCGTGGCGGTGCGTCCTCGTGCGGGCTGGTGCGCGTCCGCGATATGGCGCACCGTGGGAGTTGGCTTTAACACTCCTAGTTTGCAGCTGATATCAGCATCAGATGGTACACCGTGTGTTGTCATCTGATATTATGCTGAGCTGAGGCCCTTTTGGCAGCCGAGGTTGCGGGAGAGTCCAAAAGGGATATAGTGGCCCCTGGCAACGTACAGGCAACTGAAGGAACACGGGTGAGTTTTAGTTAGTAAGAGTCTGACACGCCCTCCTGCTCCGCCCAGAGCAGGAGAAGTTATTTGAAGATTTCCAACCCGCAAAAAAAAACCGGTCAAGAGCGCGTCGGACTCGCGCACCAAGGATTCCGTTGCTTCATTCGTATAGGTACCTAAATAGTTCTGTGACCAGAAACTGGTCCTCTAAATTGTATGAACGCCTATACAACTCAGAGGGCTGTCTTAATTTGCGTCAACAATGTATGTATGGGGACACCTTTTAATTTTAAACCTTTTTGATTTTTTGGAATTTTTCTTTATTTGTCCCTTGCTTTTTGCCAAATTTCGTGATTCTAGGTCAACGGGAATTACCATATAGGTTTTCTACCCAAAAATATAGGGTACTTCCGGTTGACCTAGAATTGTCAATTTTGGTTAAAAGCAAGGTCAGCACACTTGTGCTGACCTTGCTGCCTTGCTTGCTGCTTGCTTGTTCTTGTGCACTTGTACTACTTTTATTTATATTTTGGTACATTACAAGTTTTCGCGAAAATCTAAATTTGCCCATATCTTTTTATCGTGTTGACTCAAAACCTTGTTTTTTTTACACCTAATAGGAGCTATGCATGTCTTAGGACCAAAAATTCGAAGACATGTGACATCTACCAACCCGCACTGGGCCCGCGTGGTAGATTACGGCCCACTCCCTCTCACAGAGAGGAGGCCTGTGTCCCAGCAGTGGGAACATTAATAGGCTGATGATGAAGGAGCTATAGACCTCAGTATCTGGTATAAAATTCAACTTGCTCGGTTCACCCGTTCCTGAGAAAATCGGTGGTGACACACGGACAGACAGACGGACAAGAGAGTGATCTTATAAGGGATCCTTTTTTACCTTTTGGGGTACGTACGTAACCCTAAAAAAGTTACTACATGGACATTAGGGGGTTTATTTATAAACGTTGTTAAAAGAAGAACGGCAGTTTTGGCATTATAATAATTGTTTTCTGTTTTTATAGTTCTAAGATGTATTTTTTTTCTGTAATACCAATAAACGCATTTTTCTTTCTTTTTTTTTTAAGAATAGCCCATAGATGGCATCCAGTTTTAAAAAGAATGAACATGGGATTTTTTTTGCCACAAAATCAGAGGCAGTAAAAGCGATAACACATTTAAAAAATTTTTGCAAGCTCCACATATTTTAATTTTTTTAAATAAAAATGACGAGGTAAAGGGTAGTTTCATCTTTCTAGTGTAGTGGAAAATGTTGTTCGGCATCGAAGGCATGTCATAATATTGCACCAAATTATCATAATAAGCGTGAAAGCTGAAAGCCTGAATTAATGTCAGAAGCCAGCTTTTAATTCCAAATGCCAATGCCACCACGGTGCACCACGCACAATTAAGAGTTCTGTAGTTAGGATGAATTTATCGCAAGAACAAGCTTAACATTGTAGTTGTAAAACATGTTTCCCATACATTCCACAAGTTTGTACGCACGTCCAATATTGTGCCATTTAACATGTTATTTTAAGACCATAGACTTGTAGATTTTTTTAAAGATCTATAGTATACAACTATTTTCTGTATTATTTTCACAATTTTGAGCTCAGTAGTTTGGAGATAAGGAGGGAATGGTAATTTTTCCTCTATTTTCTTAAATAACTTTAAAACTATTTATTTTAATACTTGAAACCCTCGCAGACAGCCCTATCATTTAATCACCACACACAGTATAGTGTGCAAAACTTTTTTTTATTATTTCTCTCTCAAAAGTGACCACCATGTTCAAAATTAATTTATTTACGAAATACGTCCGTGATTGTGTCAAAGAAATTGATATGTGCACCTTTCAACTTAATCGGACAGACAGACAGACACACGAGTACTCAGGATCACTGATCTAAAATCAGGGGCGGAGTCAAGATTCTATTGGTTAATATTGGCACATCTCCGCTCCTCTTTTCTCCTCTCCGCTCCAGTGGACAGGCAGCCTGAGGGTTCTGTTTTTTCATTCGGACATACTGAACCCTAAAAACTGTAGGTAATCTAAAGAAAACACAGATATATTAAAGAAAACGATGAAAAGGTGTGTCGTTTCATAAATTTATTCCGCGTACGTGTAAAACTAGAGCAATGCGTTCATGAAGCCTTTATATTAATAATTCAACAACTGGTACGGCTTCTGGCATCATATTGAATTCAGTTAACATAACGTTGTCGTAGGCACTTATAATGTGTTTTAAAATAACAATCTTTTGAAAGTATTAATGGAATCATCACGCTTGATAATCGTAGAGTCAGATAGGAAACGCCGACCTCATCTCGTACTCGTATACCTAATTTAAAAAAATATGTTGGATCTATGAAAAAGTGTTTGTACAAAACTACTTACAGAAGTATAAATCATTTATCATTTATTCGGGAATTATAATTGAATTTTTATCATCATCATTAATTAAAATCATCCCAGTATTATGAACTTAAGATTATAATAAAGTAAGTAATCATTTATTTACTAAAGGCACACATGAATACAGAACGGACACTCCGCATTTTAGGTATGAAGCTACAGGTACACGGCGGGCTCGACTTGTCTAATTCAGTGGGCGTAGTATCGTAGTCAAAAGTTATTAAGGCGAAAGCGTCAGGGTAGCCCGCGAAATTTAAATTTTCTTAAGTTTTTCGCAATTTGCAGGTCAGTATCAGGTTGTACGTTGAGTTAAATATGATTTGCGACCGTATCAAATGTTTATTTATAGAATTATAATCATAGAAATCATCAACACAACTCTATAAGTTCATGTAATCCCCAAATGTCATGATTTCATGAAATCATGACATTTGGGGGTTATTACTATCATACGGAGTTGTATTGCTGATTTTAATGATTATAATTCTGTAAAGCCATATTTGTTACGCTCGCAAATCATATTTTAATCAAGATACAACCTGACACTGACCTGTAAATTGCAAAAAACGTTAGAAAATTTGAATTTCGCGGGCTACCTTGGCGCATCCCCCTTAAAGTTACGCGGAAGAAAGTAAGGCAACTTCTAGGTGAATATAACATTTGATAATTAGCGCTGTGCGACCTGAATTGCACTTTATTGTGTCGTGACAAGAGTCGCTTTTTATTTTAATGATTTTGCGGAGTGTCTCATCTACATATACTAATCTGTGCTTCTTTTTCTTAACGTGTCGAGGCAGTCTATTGGTGTTCCTAGTATCTTGTTGAACTCAGACGGCACACAGCAGCTTTGCCACAGTTGCATTGTTCAGTTCTTAGAGATCCACTGAAGGTGACACAGTCTTATCCTTGCCAGGTACAATTCTTTTGCGGCTTCGTACGATTGTTCATTGGTCTTTAGAAGCTGCAACCTTTCTGTAATACTACTGTACTACTAATAGGCATCACTTGTAAAGGGTCACTACTCTTATAAAATGTATTAAGGGGGGTGCGCTAAGGTAGCCACGAAATTCAAATTTTCTTTCGTTTTTTGCATTTTGCAGGTCAGTGTCAAATTGTATGTTGATTAAAATATGATTCGCGAACGTAACAAATATAGCTTTACAGAATTATAATAATTAGAATCAGCATAACAAACCCTTAAGTTAGCATATTCCTCAAATGTCATGGTTTCATGAAATAGTCATTCAATAGGATTACAAATGAACTTAGAGAGTTGTATTGATGTTTTTTGGGTTATAATTGAATAAATAAACATTTGATATGGCCGTGAATCATATTATTTAGATCAACATACAACCTGATACCGAAAACGAAAGAATATTGGATTTTCGCGGGCTACCCTGACGCTTGCGATATAAGTGTTGCAAAATATTTGGCAAAATTAATTCAGTTCCATTTTAATGAATTCTTTATACTACAAATGTTTCCTTATACAAAACTAAACAAACACTAATTCTTCCACAAAGTTAACGTTCATAATGTTATTACCACAATTATGTTGTACGCGCGTTTTTATTGGCCCGTCAGTGCCAAAGTAGCGTCCTTGGTAACCCGGCAGGGTTGCAGGGTTCCCAGTAATGTGTGTGGGGGCCTTTAGTTTTACGTTCAACTTGAAATGGGTCAATTTGTGAGGTTTATGTGAGACTGAGATACAGACGAATAACGGTGCACGTTTTTATTCTGCGCTTTACTCTTTATACGGTACTTTAGAAATCGCGGAGCACATTTTAACGAGCTATTCGGTGTGACGCCACAAAGACTATCTGATGGCGACATTTATTTAAGATTACTTGCGAAAGTGTGTTTTGTTTTGGGATTTTAATTGTTTATTTTGGTCTAGATTTCGTTTTAGATAGGGGGTCGTTTGCTTCCCTCGTGTACTTAATTTTTTACTGTTTCCGGACTGAGAAAAAACATGCGTTTTAAGAAGCCAACTCGAATTTAAATTGCAAACAGAATAATGAAATCGACAGCCTGAAAACTAGAATTCAGATGTGGTGGTCCTACATAGGATTTTTCATAATTTTCTTTTATCCTTTTGCTGAGAATTGTAGGTATACTGTGAGAAAATACTTTTACTAATTCTACTTTAGTAATTCAGTACCTGGTCGACCGCGCTCTGCTCGGGTGAAAATAGAGAATGCTCATTTAATATTATAGGATAGTACATACTAATTCCATGCTGCCATGATAGTAGGTACTTACTAATTCCATGCTGCCATGTCATTATTCTAAGGTAGCCATCTTGTTCTAAACTTTGTGCGACCAAGCTCCGTTCGGGTGAAAATACGGAAAAAACTAATTTTCCCGGATATGAGACCTAGCTAGATCGATTTTTCGCCCCCATAAACCCTTATATTGTAACTTTCATCAAAATCGTTAGACCCGTTTTCGAGAACGTGATTACAAATATATATAAAAATATTGCTCATTTAATAGTGTAGGATAGAATTGAAACATTCTCCAAAAACTTGTTTTATTAATTTCAAACATAATTATGTCAAGTAAAATGTTGATTTATGAAATTCAATCAGCAACGAAAATAACACTTGTGAAAATCCTCAAATGACAGCTCTGAAATGATTCATTATCTCCTTAATATAAACTGACAACAATTCCAAAACAACTCAAAAACACCTGCGAAATTAAAATTAAAAATAATTATGTAAAAGATTCTGTATGATAACATTGTTATAAATTAATGCGGTTGAGTGTACACGACGCCTCGAGGGAGAAATAAATTAGCTATCAGAGGCAAATTCAATCTTGCATTTTCCCAGATTGTTGCCTTCAGCTTCGGGACGAAATTATGACTGAAAATGTGCGTTAATATCAACGATCCTTCCTTAACAACATTATTAATATAAGCACCTGTTATTTTTGATGAATTTTGATGATGAAAATAGCCAGTGGTGGTAAATTATGATCTGAATTTATTTGCTCATCATTCTGTTTGTTCGTTATCGATAAGTTTAAAAGGTGATAGCTGGAAAAATACCCTGAAATAATTGGAACAAACTGTAGATCGTCATCAAAAGGACAACCCCCAAATCGATAGAATAATAAACTAAAATGTTTATTTATATATTTATTCCAAACTTACACAAGTAGAAAAGAACTTTATAATGTCTGAGGCATTTTCTACCAGTCACAGAGACAAAACATAGTAGGTGCAACATACGGGATACATAACTCGAAAACGAATACGTGGTGGCAGGGACATCGACGCGAAGCCGATTACCATGGATTCAGTACATGATTCTGAACCCCCTGCGTTGAAATTTTTCGTCGGTTCAGATTTCGTCGATCAGCTGCTCCATACATTTTGACCGCGTAGGTATTGCACTTTTCTATGAAACAGCTGTTTTTTTTTTTAAATAACCGACGAAAAATTTCAACGCAGGGGGTTTCAGAATCATGTACTGAATCCATGGTAACCGGCTTCGCGTCGATGTCCCTGCCACCCTGTATATACTAAACAGCGCTGGGCTCTGTCTCGCATAGGGTCGCAGCATTATGCTGAGCGATGGCATTTTTGCGTGTATGTGACGCATATTTTCCCCCAAATAGTTATTTTTTTGTGTTCTTTCTCTGCGTCATGTTTACCGCAAATAAAGTATTTTCATTCTTTCTTTTTACTAATACATACATGTCGGATCGTCAGGATTTATTCCATTAGATTCAGATATCATGTGGGCAGAAGATGGGTTTCGTGCAATGACAACACACTGGATACGATACACGGTGTTTATTAAAAATCACAAATTAACACAATGATCACAAATTACAATTAACTACAACGCACAGAGCACAACGAATCGAGTAGGTACAGTTCCGCGACGTCTTAACTGCGATGCGATCAGAGACTAGGTATACGACACAACTAAACGAAACGAAGGACAGTTCCTAGACTGGAGGCTCCGTTCTCCAGAACGGTTGGAAGGCAAGTGCCCTCGCCCTGGCGCCTCTCCATTAGCTAGGCTCCGTCGTAGCACGAAGTTAGCCGAGTGTTAGTGCTCCCACTACTCGGGTCACGACGTGCCGCGCTTCGTTTAGCGACCGTTTATAATGACTATTTCTGACATACATATAAACAGAATAAACTTTGTCAGGAGAAAAATCAGCGCTGGAATGTTTCTACCAACTTCTTACGAATATTATAATATGTTCACGTGCCTTCAATAACGTTATCGAATAAAATAAAGGAATAACACAGAAAGAGGTACCTAGAACGAATATTTTTTTACACATAGAATATAATGTCCAATATAACAGAAACCAATGGTGCACAAACTTGACTTTGACTAACATCCAGAAGTCCAAACTCAAGGTCTGCCAGCGAGCAATGGAGCGCAGTATACTGCGCTCCAAAACGAAAATATCTGACGTGACTCAAAAGGCTGCCCAACTGAAATGGGATTGGGCAGGACATGTCTGCCGAATGTCGGACAAACTGTGGGCCCAAATAGCACAGAACTGGTGCCCTGAGACAGTAGAGTGGGGTCGCGGCAGACCACGTTCCGTCAAAATCGAGGGAAGGAGTGGAGGGAGGCCTCTGCCCAGGAGTGAGACAGCATAGGCGACAAAAAAAAAAAACAGAAACTCGAAAAGAAATTACACATTTTATATCCCTTGAAAACCCCATGCTCCAATAACTACAAATAGATTTGCATCTTTCGTGTTGTTATATTAAATTGAATTTAAAAAAGCGGCCAAGTGCGAGTCGGACTCGCCCATGAAGGGTTCCGTAGCAGCAAGTAACATAATATAAAAGTTCTTGTAGTTCGTTAAAGGTAAATTGTGGTTTACGATTTATGACGTATTAAAAAAAAAAAGACGTGTGGCACTCGGGGACTGCCGCGGCAAAGCTATTGCATAGCATTTTTTATCAACTTATGCAATTGTAAAATATTAACCCGAATACAAGAAATAGCAATGATGACATTGACAGGAACTGTTATTCACAGTAATAGTTTTTAAAACTTGACACAACGTAATGGGAACATCAAACTAATAAAAAGGTTTTAATTTAACTATTAATAGTCAAGGATCATTCGTCTAAGTAAATTTGAACTTTATTGTCAAACAGTTAAACATAATTTTCAATACAACACTCTCGTATCATTCGTCTAAGTAAATTTGAACTTTGTTGTCAAACAGTTAAACATAATTTTCAATACAACACTCTCGTATCATTCGTCTAAGTAAATTTGAACTTTGTTGTCAAGCAGTTAAACATAATTTTCAATACAAAACACTCTCCTTAGGTTCAGGCATTTTCATTACGGAATTTCTGGATTAGGTCTCCACGCTCAAGGCCCGCGATAGAAGCTATGCAATAGCTTAAAAAACTACTTACTAAATCTCGTTCAAACCAATTTTCGGTGGAAGTTTACATGGTAATGTACATCATAATTTTTTTTAGTTTTATCGTTCTCTTATTTTAGAAGTTACATATGGGGGGGATACATTTTACCACTTTGGAAGTGTCTCTCGCGCAGTTTAGAAAAAAATGATATTAAAAACCTCAATATCATTTTTGAAGACCCATCCATTTTGTAGAAATTTTTTTTTGAGTTTCAGTTCTAAGTATGGGGAACCCCAAATTTTTTGTTCTATTTTTGCGTGAATATCTTAATGCAGTTCACAGAATACATCTTCTTACCAAGTTTCAAGAGAATAGTTCTTATAATTTCGGAAAAAAAGTGGCTGTGACATACAGACAGACATGATGAATCCATAAGGGTTCCGTTTTTGGCCATTTGGCTATGGAACCCTAAAAATACTAATTGAACGGCAGCTGTTAAAGCTCCCGTGAGCCTCTCAGCTCCGTTAATTGAGTTAATACGGTTTACGATGGGAAGACCAATCAATATTCAATGCACTTAATATGCAGTTTAAAAACGTTTCTGCTTACAGTTACAAGTGTTTTATTTTGATACTGGAATAAAACTTTGATTCATTAAAAAATTATGATGAAGGGATTCAAAATTCGAATTTGTGAGTTAGTGATTTAATTATAAAAGTTAATTCTATTACCAACTTTGAACTTTTATTACGTTCTTTTGTTGTCACAAAACCTGAATTTTATGTGTTAGAATTATATTATACGCATCAATCACAAAAGATTTGCGTTTCATACTAATGTACTACTACTACTACTACTAGCTTGTGTTTGCTTCTGTTTGGGCTTCGCTGCAGTCAGTATGGTTTGAACCTGAAAGTTTTACTCCTAACCTCAAAGCAAACTGAAGCTGTCTTATTACAGAACAATATTTATCTTTAGACCTAGGTTTTAGGATTTGGAACTATAATCCAACTACGGTTAAGTTCTAATAGTAAACTGACAACTAAGTACCGGACTGAGTAGTCAATTTTGTATATAAACCTTTCGATCTCAGTTACGTCTTCGCTCGATGGTGTAAACCATGTCAACAGAAAAACCTTGGTTTGTAATAAGACCGAATAAGTTCTAAGTACGAGTACCTTACCAAAGTACATTATTTTTTAAATTTAATTTTAATACCCCACAATCTTAGAAAATAACGAAACCACCACCATATTCTCAAAAATAACTGTAAAATCTCCTCTTCATTAAAATTACAGAACTGGAAAATCCTCTTAGGAATCTCCATAGTACGGGAGTTGGGCATTATAATCCGAAATGTCATACCTGTTCTAACACGCCAGTGACACTGTGCCAATCAGGGACGCGCTTTGGAACTGTGTGCATTAAATTAATTGTAGCTTTCCAACTTTGCAGGTTTAGAAATAAAATTAAAGGACATTTGCTGGGAATTGAGGTTAGTTAGTCACTATTCTGTCAGTGAAGCTCACGGGTGAATCTACTATCAATCTTCAATCTTCCTAGCCTTTTTCCCAACTATCTTGGGGTCGGCTTCCAGTCTAACCGGATGCAGCTGAATACCAGTATTCTACATGGAGCGACTGCCTATGTGACCTCCACAACCCAGTAACTGGGTAATACGATACCTCTTGGTAAGACTGGTGTCAGACTTTCGGGCTTCTGACGACTCGTAACGACTGTCAAAGATCCACAAATGACAGCCGGGACCAACGGCTTTACGTGCTTTCCGAGGCACGGAGTAGTCTCGGTATGTAAAGATGGTCACCCATCCAATGACCAACCCCGGCAAGCGTAGCTTAACCTGATGGATCGATCCGTGCGGCTTGTTATTACTTAGCCACGAGCTCCTCCTTAGCCACGAGCTCCTCCACGGGTGAATCTACTCTTTTTCTATAATATTGTTGGAATGAATTATGCGTCTGAAAGTCATCAAATAGACCGCGTATCTGTACTAAGATTTGTCCTAAGTATGACAGGAAAAGGTTCACGTCTAGAATTTGCAGCTACAATCAATCTGCCTAGCCGTTTCCCAACAATGTTGGGGTCGTCTTCCAGCCTAACCGATGGTATCTGAATACCAGTATATTACATAGAGCGACCACGGAGGAGTCTCGGTATGTAAAGATGGTCACCCATCCACAGACCAACCCCGGCAAGATCGACCCGTACAGATGTTATAACTTAGTAATAAAAGGGGTAGGTTTAATTTGCTGCTATATTTTCAAAATTATTTTCCTTTCATCACGAAAGTAAAAACATGATTTCTATTTGACTTAATACTCCATATCCACATTCATACAATATCGTGAAACTATTGCCAACTCTAACAAATGAGTTGGCCTAGTTTTTGACACGTGTCCGGACAGACAAGCGCAACTTTAAATTGAGATCTTAATTACAAAAGTAATTTATAAAGTGAGAATTAAGGTAATAAATTACCTTAAATCTAATTTCAGCTGAAACTTATTCGCTACAAGTTGTGTAATTAAAGTAGCGTACAGTAATTGGTTGGGGAGTATACAGCCGCAAGGCAGACGCAAAAACGCACTCGATTCCAAGTCTTACCATGCACTGTGTTAGGAATTGTTCCGCGCTCCGAATTAAGTTAGAAAGTCCAGGATGGCCGGGCCTAACGGCCGATGTTGTAGATTTAATTACAATTCGTAATTACGCAACTTGTTTTGCTCTGGCCGTGGAGTAATTGACATTGAATAAGGATTAAGTAAGCGTTAATAGTTGCTTTTGAATTAAAGCCCATTTCAGCTCTTTGAAATGACTTCAATTAAGAAATAACTAATTATGAAATGCTGTTCCAAGCGCTATTTGTGTCAATTTCTAAAAAAAAAAAACAGGCAGTCTGGGACTACCAATTGAAGTGAAAACTAAGTAACGCCATCTAACGAAAATGTCAGGACTTTATTTGGCTTCCTGTCAGTACAAGAACGAAAACTGTAGCTCCATTAAAACAAAAAAAAACAGAGTGCGCTGTCAACAAAAACTTGAACATCTTACGTATTTTCGATCAGGTCACGTGTCCTAACGCGAGTTTAACATTTTTTACGCATCCTAAAAAAAGTGCACAACGCCGCTAAAGAAGTTTTCACTAAAAAAATACAGGCAGTGTCTCTGAAATATGTTACGCAATGCCTAGCCTTTTTCCAACTACGTTGGAGTCGGCTTCCAGTCTATTACATGGAACAACTGCCTATCTGACCTCGACAACCCAGTTACTGGGTAACCCGATACTCCTTGGCAAGACTGGCAACAATACCCCCAATTAAATTCATTCATTGTATCAAAAATAAAAATCCCATTTAACCATCGACATTTCTATTCGTCTTCCTCCATTAACAAACCTTTCAAGCGAGAGCCGAAAGACCAATAAAAACAGCGCATAGGTAAACAAATTTTAGTAAGGAGAACGAGTTCTAAACCCATTTATGTATCCTCGAGCCTTTAACGAAAAAAGTTTCATAATATTTCCCGTTCTAAGTAAAAAAGTAAACAAACGAAGTATAGAAGGCAATCAGAAGTTAGGTAAACAACTTTTCGACAGTTAGTGAGGAGGGTGGCGTTTTGCTAAAATATCTTATGATATTATGTTAAATCTCATAGGGCTCGAGGTGAACGCCTAAATGCGTTACGACATTCGGAAGGATGTAATGCGACGAGAGAAATGTCTTTTATTTAAGGAGGATATTCTCGTTTCTTAAGTGAACGTTTATTTATTTATTTATTTATTTTATTATTTATGTACACACAGTAAAATACATAAAGATACCACATAGTTATAATTTAAGTACAAAGGTACTGCTTATTTCTTAAGAAATTTCTTCCAGCAGACCTGCGAAAGGAGAAATGAAAAAGAAATGTAGACAATAGTGTGTGAGAACAAGAAGAGAAAATATGAATAAGCGATTTCCTAAAACTAAAATATTAAATATACCTACACGTATAAAGCTTAAATATATAAATATATATATAAATACTCACAGTTGAGAGGAAAGGTAATGCTCTTTTACTCGATATTTGAAAGCAGAAATAGTTTTTAAATCACGAATGCTAGGCGGTAGTGAGTTCCACAATCTTACAGCATGAACAGTGAAAGAATAAGAATAGTAACTAGTACGTTTCGTATTGGGAATGGAAAACAATGAGCTTTAATGGTTGAGATGCTTGTTGTAATGCCGTTTCTTGAAAACGTACAGCAGCTACAAATTGTGAGCAATTGTTTGAAAAAGAAATCTGATTTATTTAAGTACTCTTACCTTATTCGTGATGTTTTTCAAAAAGTTCAGGTAGGTACACGCAACTGGCGTGCATGTATGACCAGATCACAGACTACATTACATCTGGTCCAATACAATGCACATACTCCTTTTGCTTCGCTTACGGTCTTCCGTAAGCGAAGCAAAAGGAGTATGTAAGTTTAGTGGTGGAACAGGGTGTAAAGTTCAATCATCCACCATAGAAAAAGGATGATCCTCTGACCAGACGGGTGTTATGACTGGCGGGCAACTGCCCGTTAGTTGATTTCGGATAGTGTTATATATTTCGATCGCGCGGTAAACTCTTATGGATCAGGATTTGTGTGACGTCATGACTTTGATGCGTAGTTCGTATGTGGTTCGTTCATAGCGGGTGGCATTCTGTAGTTTCTGCTTACGCCCATGGGAAGAAGTCATGAGTTTATGTATGTAGGTAAAATTTTTTTTAAATGTATGTATGCTACTTAGTACAAGCAGAGCCATCAATATTTTACATTTGACCCCGCCTCAGTGTCTCAGGGCACCAGTTCTGTGCTATTTGGGCCCACAGTTTGTCCGACATGCGGCAGACATGTCCTGCCCAGTCCCATTTAAGTTGGGCAGCCTTTTGAGCCACGTCAGCTATTTTCGTTTTGGAGCGCAGTATTGTGTTTCGAACACGATCCGTTAATTTAACGCTTAGTATACTGCGCTCCATTGCTCGCTGGCAGACCTTGAGTTTGGACTTCTGGATGTTAGTCAAAGACCAAGTTTGTGCACCATAGGTTAAGACGGAAAGAATACACATGTCCATGAGCCTGCGTTTCAGTGCCATAAGCAACTCACCCTTGAACAGTTCCGAAAAGCTAACGTGTTTTAATAGGTTATGGGCCCAGCACGCTTCCACTGCGTCACTATTCAGTCAAAACATCATCATTCATTCATTATATTTTCCTGCCGAAATCTCGGTGTACTACAACAGGTACACCTCTGTATAACTCTTTGGGGTGATTTTATGTTATGTTATTTCATTCAATCATCTAAGACCAATCTATCTGCCTAGCCTTTTCCCAACTATGTATGTTGGGGTCGGCTTCAGTCTAACCGGATGCAGCTGAATACCAGTATTTTACATGGAGCGACTGTCTATCTGACCTCCACAACCCAGTGACCGGGTAATAGGATACCCCTTAAGACTGGTTGTCAGGCTTTCAGACTTCTGTCGAGCCGTAACTTCTATCAAAGATCCACGAATGACAGCCGGGACCAAGGGCTTAACGTGCTTTCCGAGGCACGGGAGAGTCTCGGTATGTAAAGATGGTCATGGTCAACCATCCACGGACCAACCCCGGCAAGCGTAACTTAACCTCATGGATCGATCAATCATCTGAGACCATTATTTTATAAAGGTAAACATACCAGTGTCAGTACCTAAAGCCTAAATAAAGATTAAGTATGCTGCTGTCCCTATTTATCACATAATCCTTTATTCAATCATTACGGCTGGCAACTCTTTGTTTTTTAAAACCACACTGCAAACTTATCTGCAGGCAAATTAAATAAAAACCAAGGCATAACAAAGTTGTTTCTCACTACTCATCTCTCAAAAGCTGGTGCCTACCCCTTAATTACAAAGGAAGGTATTTTCAATTTATTTCGTTATTTTCCTTTGAAGAGAACATAAATAAAGTGTTTTGATTGAAAGTAGCGGAAAGCTTAACATTTAACAAATTAATTTAATTTGTACCTCGTTCATTCGAAATGCTTGCTTTATATCAAACATGATGTTCTGTTTTGATCTGAATGCGTGACTAATTAATCCATTTTCATTTATTACGTATATTTGTAATTTAGTTCCGATTCATTCGCTTTCATGGCAGCATTTTATGATAATTATATCCGTAACAGATCAGTGGATTAGATTTAAATGTATTAAACAGATTTCAAAAACACTCTATATAAAAATCAAAGAAATTATTTTTTTTCAGAATAACGTTAAAATGTGGTGAGCATATAATATCAATATAGTATAAAAAATGGATCCTAGTATGTTTTGCGAAGAAAGAATTTTATACGCAACATATTATTTCCACAAAAACTGAGCTCACATAAATAATCTCTGAATGACATAACACGGTCACATAAATTAATAACATCTTTGAAATACGACCAAGCAAATCCTCCATCACTGAAACAAATTATTATGGAAAGCGATTCCATATTTACTACCCAAGCCACGTGTTTACGATTGCGTCATCAATCGCCACGCCTGGCGATTATTCCATTCCTATAAGATTCCGTATCTTAATAGTTCTGCATAGGAAATGGTGATATATCGCTTATGAAATTTCCACATTGACCCTTCTTTCATATAAATCATAGATGGATAGGATTACCTCGACTGTATTTTACGTCGCATCCACAGAAGGGCCCGATATGAAATATGGTGTACTTAGTCTAAGTAAGGCTCGAATGATGAATTATTTATCATTTCCATCTGCAAAATGACAAAGAAAATTTTAGTCGAAGATATTCTCGCAGAGTTATGGCGGTAATAGTGTTTATGATAACACTAACCGTTCAAGACATTATCGTAAAACATCGGATTTTGGGACCTCGTTTTGTACCTGAAATACGGTTATACATCACTATTAGCCGGTACATTGTAACGTTGTAACGTTCCCTTTTCTTTTTAATTATTCATAAATCACATATTTAAACGTTAAACTAGGCTCTTTCTAGGCATTTTTATATTTGTTTACATATTTAAAACCAAATTATCAAGTTCCAACATATTCACAACAATAAAACGTCAAGTCAAACCACAGACGTAATAATATTAGGGATGTCTTAAGTTACTAAACGTAATTAGTTAGCTGATAACGCAATAGTGATGTGCGCGGTCGGCGTATCCGAACGCGTGAGTGAGGATTGCTGACCTTGGCTTAACCTTAGCGACACCGCAGTGATTTTCGCTCAGGATGACCAGCACATTCGAATTCCTGCTACGGGCGAAGACACACGTTCACTTGATCCTAGATCACATGTGACCATACGTGTTCTTCGCAATTTTTCAAAGCCTAAAGCAGGCAACAGTTTTAATTGACTCATAGTAGTCAACCCTATTAAATTCTGTGTTTTCGTAACCCCATACTGGGTAAGTGTTGAACAGCTAACTATGTTTTATATTGTGTGTACCTACCTATTTAGGTCAACTTAAGACGTGTGCCTTTTTGCTCATTTCATTATGTATTAAATTAATTGCCTTCAGCTTATCATGCAAACTATTTGCCATTAGCTCTGCACATTTTTTTATACTATGTTCTTTCACTCAAAATGTGCAAGTCATGTCATGTATTTTCACTTCCATCTTTGTAACTCCGCACTGATTTGTGACATCCACACACCACCTTCATTAAGCGCACTAGTACATCTCGCTTTGCTTATGCTTTGGTGTCACAATCAGCGGAGATGACAATTTTAGTCATTTTGTGACACGCTGGACGTTACGTTCCAGGGTCCAAAATTCCGGCTAGCAAGTCCGACTTCCGGCTACGCTTCCGGTACCTCATATACTGCACAAGTTCCGCGCCGGGTTCATATTTACCCGCGTGGCCGTCGAGCTGTCTACGGGTCAGGCACGACCATCTGCCGACCTACACCGTTCCTGGCGTCTGCAGCGTGGCACACCCGCTGGGGTCATCGTCGCGCCAGGCTGAGCCAGGAGAGTACTGCGCTACTCCCAAGGGAGTTGAAAGAATCTTGTGACCATAGACCTACCTACCCCATTTATTAATATACTTTTATGCTGACAAGGTTACGTGGTCTTATTTCTACCCCACGTAAACCCATTCCGTCACATTGGCGCCCAAAAACGTGGTTTTATGGTCACAATTTTTTTAATTCTCCTTGGTGGGTACTTTTTTTTCCTGTTGGTGTTCTTGTGTGTGTTCGTCGTGTTGTAAGACGTTTCATTTTTATGGTTGCTAGCAACTGATGCGTACGTGACGACACATTTATTCTTAGGAAATTGTTTTTTATTTTTTTTTAATAGTGGGTACACAAGGAACATTTATTTTCTTGTTGTACACCATCTGGTACTGGTACCATAATTGTGTGCGTACTAGCTCGTAGTAGTAGAGCTTTTGTGAACAGCTCGCCCCGGGGAAGTACTACCACCATTCCTATTTCTTCCGGTAAGCAGCTTTGCTGTGTGCCGGTTTGAAGGGTTTGGGTGCCGGGTGTAATTACTGGCACATAGGACATTTTAACTTTGTCCCAAGGTTACATTTCCAAGCGCATATTCAACTTATATCGCTGGTAATTGTTAATTTACTTTTTTATTTTTTATTATTCAATTTAGATTCCTTTTGTTTTTTTTTTTTTTTTAAAAAAAAAAAAAAACCTTGTAACTTCAATTTTGTTCACTTTTGTCATTACTAACTAACAATTGTACAACAAGTTTTGTGCAGAGTTATATTATAACATAATAATTTTCTTAAGTAAAAGAAAAGTATTGTATGTTGTTATTAAGCAAGGTTTCTTACTTACTTCTTGCAAACATTGTTCTCGGATCGCTAAATGTTTTTACGGAAAACAATATTGTTTTTGTGACCACTCATTATTGTTAAGCTTTAAAACCTCAAATAATTAGAATTGAATTAGTTGAATTTTTTCACTTCTGGGTACACTCAACAAAAACATTTGGTTTCCAGGTAGGGAAAAAAAAAAAAATTTTTTTTTCCTCCTTTCTTTTTGTAAATTTTAGCTACGCACGTACACATTAGTTGCTCTTGTTGCTATTGCTGTGTTGTTTTCCTATAACAACATTTCTTTTTTTTTTTTTTAAATTTTCTTATTTAAATTTAAATTAAGGACATCAACCAAAACGTTGCTCTGTTAGCTTTAACTGTAACAGTCGGAGTATTTTTCGTTTGTTTGATTGCTGTTCAACGCTTACCTTTTTATTAAATTATATTATAATCACATTAAAACTGACACATCTTTCGAAATGGCTTATCCAATCAAATTTATGCTGTCGCACACATGGTTGGCAAAATAGACCGTCTCTAGGCTGGCATGATGGGCACACGCATTCGTGTCGTTCTTTATCAGCGGCATGACCCTACATATGCGTGTCCCGTCTCTCAGTCACGGTTGTCGCCGTTGTAACAGTAGTATTTTTATTTTATTAAATTTAATTAACAAATCGGAGCGGGTGGATACTCCTTAAATAAGCCTTAATCCAGTTATAAGTAAAGTAGCCCAGTAGACTACTTTTCTTGCTCGCTCTTTATATAGCGACATTTTAATCCTAGTTGGGGTTTGACAATTTGGTTAACTACTAACTTTTAGTTAGATTAAAGAATTTGATTTTTTAGTTCTACCTACACTTCATTACTTTTACTTTTAACCAAGTTTTTTGTTTTTTTTTCCTATTATAACTATTGGTCATATTATTATCAGTAGTTGCTATTTATTATTCTATCTGAGCGGTTTGTAACTCAATAAATAAGCCATTGCAGGGGCGGTATAGTTACTCCTTAAGTAAAGCCAAAACTAAAAAGAACTTTATTTCTTGTTTTTATTTATTTTTATTTGAGCGGGTTGCGACTCATAAAATAAGCCTTTGCAGGAGCGGATGGTTACTCCTTAAATAAGCCTTCATCCAATACCTTATTTTATATATTTTCTATGGTAACTTATATTTATATACTTGGTTTTGAGTAGAAGTAGCTACTAGCTCATTCTGATTTGCGCGAGTATTTAGTCAACTACGGACAAAATACTTTTGCACACTTGTCAGGATGCGGACGCACCTCCCTTTTTAGGTGGTCTGCTAGGTTAAAAGGATTATGAATGAATGATGGATAAATGAAGATGAATAAAAGGGCCGTATTTCGGATGGTAGTAAGTGCATTAAGGCAAGGATTTTTACTCAGGTAAAAACCCTAACCTAAGTGGGGGGGTATTGTAACGTTGTAACGTTCCCTTTTCTTTTTAATTATTCATAAATCACATATTTAAACGTTAAACTAGGCTCTTTCTAGGCATTTTTATATTTGTTTACATATTTAAAACCAAATTATCAAGTTCCAACATATTCACAACAATAAAACGTCAAGTCAAACCACAGACGTAATAATATTAGGGATGTCTTAAGTTACTAAACGTAATTAGTTAGCTGATAACGCAATAGTGATGTGCGCGGTCGGCGTATCCGAACGCGTGAGTGAGGATTGCTGACCTTGGCTTAACCTTAGCGACACCGCAGTGATTTTCACTCAGGATGACCAGCACATTCGAATTCCTGCTACGGGCGAAGACACACGTTCACTTGATCCTAGATCACATGTGACCATACGTGTTCTTCGCAATTTTTCAAAGCCTAAAGCAGGCAACAGTTTTAATTGACTCATAGTAGTCAACCCTATTAAATTCTGTGTTTTCGTAACCCCATACTGGGTAAGTGTTGAACAGCTAACTATGTTTTATATTGTGTGTACCTACCTATTTAGGTCAACTTAAGACGTGTGCCTTTTTGCTCATTTCATTATGTATTAAATTAATTGCCTTCAGCTTATCATGCAAACTATTTGCCATTAGCTCTGCACATTTTTTTATACTATGTTCTTTCACTCAAAATGTGCAAGTCATGTCATGTATTTTCACTTCCATCTTTGTAACTCCGCACTGATTTGTGACATCCACACACCACCTTCATTAAGCGCACTAGTACATCTCGCTTTGCTTATGCTTTGGTGTCACAATCAGCGGAGATGACAATTTTAGTCATTTTGTGACACGCTGGACGTTACGTTCCAGGGTCCAAAATTCCGGCTAGCAAGTCCGACTTCCGGCTACGCTTCCGGTACCTCATATACTGCACAAGTTCCGCGCCGGGTTCATATTTACCCGCGTGGCCGTCGAGCTGTCTACGGGTCAGGCACGACCATCTGCCGACCTACACCGTTCCTGGCGTCTGCAGCGTGGCACACCCGCTGGGGTCATCGTCGCGCCAGGCTGAGCCAGGAGAGTACTGCGCTACTCCCAAGGGAGTTGAAAGAATCTTGTGACCATAGACCTACCTACCCCATTTATTAATATACTTTTATGCTGACAAGGTTACGTGGTCTTATTTCTACCCCACGTAAACCCATTCCGTCACAACATACTATAAAGGCATGTACTGACCGCGTCTATTATATGAGAACCATCAAGGTTTTATGTGACCTCTATAAACCCTAGGACAAATATTTAAAGACGGGGTCGAAGCCCTGAAAACCTTGCCGAAAACTTTTCGAGGAAACCTAAATAAGTCCTAAGTATACAGAGCAAAACTCTGCTAATTTCAAAAAGTTGAAGCCAAAAAGTATTCACTACAGTATGTTCATAAATATACCGTCCAAATAAAATTACACAATATAAATTAACAAAGGAAGAGTTTTCTTTGTCGGCGATACTTTAAGCTTGTGGTTTGCCAAGTAAAATCCGAACTTCAACAAAATGTGAAGGTATATTTGAGTTTAATAACTCAAGTTTACGTGGCCACGTTAATTCTCGCGGTGCCGTAAAAAGAGTCGCAGTTTATGTGCTGGTACCGTGTTATGTTAGTTAATAATACACTGTGCAAGTGAGGGACAAAAAACTTATTAATTTTTACAAGTTTTTTAGGGTTCCGTACCTCAAAAAGAAAATAATGGAACCCTTATAGGATCACTCGTCTGTCTGTCACTGTACTAGACGGATGTACTTTAGAGCTGAGCTGCCATAGTAACTATTGTTTGTATGGAAGTGTTCTACACATCTAACAAGGTGGCGTTAGTGTGCGATCAAAAAATAGGCCCATACATTTCAGGCAAAGCCCTTTAGTACACACATGAATTTGGAGGTAACTTTTCGGGGACAAAAGTTGTACAAACCTTTTTTTTTTTTTTTATAAATACTTTAATAGTTATTTATGAAAATTTACCATTCTCAGTCCCCTTATCTCTGTAACTACTGAGTCCTACTTTTTTTTTAATACAAAGAATATTTTTATCCTTATAGGGCACAGGAAAACCTATTAGAAGTATATATTATGGTATTAAATTAACGTGGTAAATCTCTCACAATTGGGCGTACAAACTTACATTTGCAGTTGGAATGTATGGAAGAACATGATTTTCTTGGGATATAACTCATGCCCATTACGAAACTTTTTAACCGACTTCCAAAAGGAGGCGGTGCCTAACACACATTCAACGAAGATCTATCAAGCTAACATTTTACGCTTTATGTAATTATAATATGTTTGTTTGGCACCGCCTCAAAATTTGTTATTTGAAGTTCATTAATTTGTCACTAAATAGTTATTTTTTATTTTTCGCTTTTCAGTTTGTTTTCGTCTGTTAAATTTTTTGCAAAAAAGGTTTTTAAACCTTGAAACTTCATATTATCAAACCTTTTATATTTTCAAACCTTGAAACTTCATACCATATAAATTTAATCTTTGTGTACAGTCTCCAAAAGAGTTAAGTATCTAGTTTTGTAGGGCACACCAGTACAAAACTGGATACTTAACTGTTTTAGAGACTGTACTTATCACAGTCTTAAGTTTTCAAATAAAAACGTGTTACATTTTAACAGCAAGAGAGAAAAGAGCCTAACCCTTCGCGGCGCAGCCGCAGGCATGATATAGTTTTTAAAATTCAATAATGTCAATGCGGTCGTGAAAACTTTTGGACAGTAGATAAGCAAGATTGAAAGCGGCGTTGGTGGTGACTGTTTTAATTCAAAGTACAATACGATTTATGATGGTCCCCGATAAGAACAAAGGGTGCATGTCTCAGAAACACTCCGACTACCAACAAGTTATTCGTGAAATCACAAACACAGTCTTGACGTGTTCTATACGATTTCTCGGAAACCAATACACGACTTTGTACAACCGATATTTGACAGCTTTCAATTTCAACACCTGGACGTCATAGCCCTGCCTACAGGTAAAATACTGAATATCAAATACACAAAACGTTTATTCCTGAACAAAGGCGTTAGATGAACTATCAAAGAGCGCACAATAATTGGTGGTTGCAGTCTGTTCGATGACGAAATCTTGCAGTTTATACGCCTGTCACCGAAACCACACTGATCTATCGGGCAAATCATGAAAAATCTACAACAAAATATCCGTAGCGTTTTTTCTCGAAGTCTTTTTGCTTTCTCCTTTAGTTTCGGCAATCACTTAATAAGAATAGCTCATGAAGTATTCAGAATGATGTCCAGTCAGCTTTTCAAGGTGAACCGAATGCCGGTTTGAGTATCGCCAATCATAGAGGCTCTTACAATGCACCCTAAGTCTTACCGGCCAACTCATCTTCACAAAGTTTTGGTACAAGAAATAACAGCTGTTCCAATACTGCGCTTCCACACAAAGTGAACTTACTGTTCCCTGTTTGTGTACGCGATATAAAGCTAATAAAACCAGTTTAGTACTCATTGCCGTGGACCGAATCTGGCGAGGAGTTCAGCAACTTGCTACCAACTTGCCCTGTTGGAACTAATAAGTAAATGCTATGCGTTCAACTTACCATAACTATGCCTGAGATGCGGACATTTGAAACAACGTTCACTTACGAACTATATCGATTTTCTGTCTAAAACTGTTATTGTAAATCATTAGTTACGTTAGTACTTGGCATAGTTTTACCCTTCTAAATACATTATAATATATTGTGTAAGTTTGACGACAGATAATGGAGCTTTTAAGACCTCTTTTATATTCTGAATTAGTAAGGTATAATTTGAAGTTTTGTTGACGCAATTTATCCCAATTCAAATAGGGCTGATTTCATGAAGTCATTTTTATGAAACCCAAGAATGATACTATAAAAAATACAAAATCGAACCAAAAAATTAAATAACAGCAATTCTCTCTGAGCGGTCGTGTGTTTCATATACTAAAGCTTCTCGGGTGTTCAAAGCTTTCCCATGCCAAATATTCGCCTCGCTTTTCAATATTGGCAATGTGGAACGTAGTTTGCCTAAAAATCGCGAAAATGGAACGGAAATGGGGAGTGGTGTCACCAGCGCAATATAAGCTGCAGAGCTGTAAACAGTTCAGTACCAGAACTTAGAGTGCATCTTGTGGCGTTTTTTCATCGCTTTAAAGCGCTGCTGGTTTGTGTTGTCATTTTTCAATGCCTTCAGCGTTTGCGTCTAGCTTAAGGATTGTATAGATCCGAACACAAAAGGTTTACTAGACTTTTTTACTAAATCTTTATAAATAAAAATTAAATGCTTTTTGTTGGTAAACACATAATTTTAGAACGACTGGACTAATTTGTTCGAGAAAACTGAATGTATTTATTATATGGACAAAAACTGTCGGGTGAGCTAGTTTACTGTATGATTATCGTGTTCAGGTTCATGAAAAGTCAATCGTCATCCTGAGGATACCTCGTTGAGAGGTGAAACATGTGTCAGGTACAGGGTTTTTTAGGAATAGTTAAGCGGAATAGGTTACTAAATATAACTACGTCTATTGTATTTTTTTAATACCACGCCTTTCGGAATGAATATTTAGCAATAACACACCAAAACTAAAATGATCTTCGACATTAACCGAACGATTGACAAAATGAAGTCATTCGGATTCAACCACACATCTAATGAGAGCCTCCATACAGATGACGTCATTACTAACCGCTGTACAACCGTTTTGTAACCGCATAGTTAACGCGCGTTACCGTTCGAATAAATGCGCATAGCCCTTAACTAGAGATGGGCCGATTATTACTTTGGCCGACTGCGACTAGTCGGTTGCAAGAACGATTGAGTAGTCGGCCAAAGCAATTTTTGCTGTCGTTGGAGTTTATTTATTTATTTATTTATTTAATACTTCAAGCACACAAATGTACAGAGGCGGACTTAATGCCATAGGCATTTTCTACCAGTCAACCTTTGGGTGGTGCAGAGACAAACAGTGGTAGGTGCGATAGCGAGAATTGAGGAATAAGTATATTTATTTAAATTTTAAAAACTATAAATATAATATATACACGTAATTATATATAAATATAAATACAAATAAATACATATATACTAAAACTACTAAGACAGTCAATGGGAAACATTACCGTTGTGCTGATACTGCCAGCTTCTTGAGAATGTGCTCGCGAACTTTAATTTTAAAAGATAATCGGTTGGTCGCCATCCTGATTTCCTGGGGGAGCGCATTCCACAGAGATATAGACTGAACGAAGAAGGAAGAGTGAATGAAGTCTGTGCGGTGAGCGGGGCATTGAAGAAGACGATTGTGAGATGAACGTAGATTTCTATTGTGGTTGGCGCAAATGTACTGAAAGTGGGGGGCTAGATAAATAGGAGAAGAGGGAGAGTCAAGAAATGAAAACAAGGTGGTCAACGCCCTTTGCTCTCTGCGCTGGCGTATAGGCAACCACTTTAGAAGCGACCGTTGCGCAGAGACATGATCATATTTACGCAGATTGAAGACGAATCGAATGCAGTTATTGAGAAGACGGTCAAGTTTGTCGAGTAGATCTGCATTCAGGTCATAGTAGCACACATCACCATAATCGATGATAGGGAAGATTAAGGACTGCACAAGCATTGTCTTCGTACTCGATGGTAATAAATTTTTCAATCGGTACAGAGCCCGCAGCGTTCCAGTAACCTTCTGGCTTACCCTAGCGACTTGAGTACGCCAGTTTAGGGTACTATCAATGTGCAAGCCTAAGTCCTTCACGTCAGTACTAAAAGGAACGATCGTACCATTGAAGAGAACCGGTGGCAAGGTTGTACTGTCCACCTTGCTAATACCCCGAGAACTGCCAATGATGATCGCCTGACACTTTTTAGGGTTTACGGCTACACCAAATTTGTCAGCCCAGGTTTTTATGGCTTTCAAGTCCCTGTTTAGTTTGTCGATAGCGTCAGGCAATTCATCAACCCTTGCCTGACAGTACAATTGCAAGTCGTCTGCATACAGATGATACGCACACTGAAGTTCGGAAGTTATAAGATTAATAAAAATAGAAAACAGAAGAGGAGAAAGTATACCGCCTTGAGGAACGCCAGTTTCCAAATCATACCAGCATGAAGAAGAATCCCCAACATGAATAGATTGCTGACGTTCCTGAAGGTAAGAAGAGAACCATTCCAGCGCTTTGGGAGAGACCATAAGATATGACAGAATGGCTAACAGGATGTCGTGACTGACGGTATTAAAGGCATTCGAGAAATCAACCAACACTAAAGCCGTAACTTTGGTGTCTTCCATTCCTGCCCTTATATCGCCAGTCACTTTAAGAAGGGCGGAAGTAGTGCTGTGCCCAGGTCTGAACCCAGATTGAAAAGGGCTAATGAGTGAGTTTCGATGAACAAAGTTTGAGAATTGTTTGTGGACACAGGCCTCAAGCACTTTGGATAGGAAGGGAAGGATAGAAATCGGACGGAAGTCGGTAGGAAGAGCGGGATTGGAAACCTTAGGTAGTGGGCGAACATAGGCTTTACGCCACAGGAAAGGAAATACTCCGGTGTATAGGGAGAAGTTTATAATATGGGTAATTGCAGGTAGGAGATGATCCAGAATAGTGATGATCATGCCACGGGTGATATTGTCACATCCCACCGCTTTTGATTTGATGGAGAGAATTATCTTTCTGATCTCTCCCGGTTCAACTGGAATGAAACTGAAAGGATTAATATGAGGACGCGTTAGACCAGAAATAAGAGACGGAGTTCGAGTGTACAAAGCTGAAACTGTGATTCTAAAATAAATAATAAACAATAGTTTACGTACGTTCTTTATTCAGAGTTGTAGATATTGTCATTTATTTTATTTTATTGTTAAAGTTATATTTTTCTTATTAAAGTTGAATTATTGACTACCAAAAAAATTGTTAGGCTGATTTTAAAAACGTTAAGATTAAATTTTAATCACCCTTATTTTGAAGCGGAGTCGACTAGTTGGCATGGCCGGATAGTCGGTACATCTCTATCCTAAACCCGTGGCGTACAGATTGGCCAATTCATTTTCTAGTAAATAGTGCCGTAATTCAGTGCCTTGTTGATGCTGCAAAAGTTGAAATGAAAAGACTTGGTGAATGGTTTCGTCTCTTTGCGATGGAGGTTTCGTGAATCTCTCTGAGGTGAATAAATATGAGAAAGAGAGATATCTGAATGCCTTTCCCAACTTATGTGAGTTTGATTTATTTTTATTAGAGCTTGTTTTTTTTTTATTTCCCCAAGTAATAGCCATTTGTTCATCAATGTCGTTTTAAGCTCAAAGGCTAGATACGTACTTAGTTATATATGGATGTTCGAAATATTAATAAAGTTATAGGAGGTACTAAAAATAATACTTCAACTTCATAAATAATTCACCTGAACAATATGTGTTTTGCAGCAACAAAAGCAATCTATTAAACATACTTTACCATAATTACGAAGGGCTTTTTACGCATTAATATGCTAACGTTACAGGGACAGTGGCTCACATTCGGGTAGCTATAAAATCTTCACATTTCGGACACAAAGGACCCACAACAAAAGCCTGGTCACTCAATAAGAGAAAATCCCTCTGAATATTTTTTTTGGGCTCCTATATCCTTTATTTTTGTAAAAATATTTATATGAAAGAGTTTTTTTTCTGTGGTGGCATGTGGTGTAGGTAAAAAACCGGCCAAGTGCGAGACGGGCTCGCACAAGAAGGTTTCGTACCATTGCATCGTACAATATTAAGCGATTAATGCCGACTAAAACATGTTTTTTGTATGGGGATCCCCTTTAATTTTTAACTTTATTTTTATTATTTGTTGTTATAGGGAACTTGGCGATACAACTTTCCATTCCCGGTTCAAGACCCTGAGGTGTCTACCTCTGGGTCTTGAACTGGGAATGGAAAGTTGTAGACCTAAAACAAGGTGGAAAGCTATAGTGCTAAAGGACATGAAAGAGTATCAGGTATCCGAAGACGATGTCGAGGATAGAGTGAAGTGGAAGAGAAAGGCCAGGAAGGCTGACCTCACCACCATGTGGAATATATAGCCAGAAAGAGAGAGAGAGATTATTTGTTGTTATAGCGGCAATAGATATACACAATCTACCTATTACGGTTCATGAGATATAGCCCGCTGACAGACAGACGGACGGACAGCGGAGGCTAAGGCTGCCGGTCCACTGGAGCGGAGAGGAGCGGAGATGTGCCAATATTAACTAATAGAATCTCTGGAACCTCTGGAGCGGAGTTTAGATTCTATTGGTTAATATTGGCGCATCTCCGCTTCTCTCCTCTCCTCTATGCTCCAGTGTATAGGCAGACTAATAGGGTTCCATTTGGCACCCTTCGGGTACGGAACCCTAAAAATGATTCGGTTTTTATAAACGGTTACTGAAAATATGAATATTTGCCTACTAAAATGTGTAAAAGTTTTATTGCCTACTGTATGAGATATTCAGCGGGATTCCTCGTATTACTTATTATATTTTCGAACATTATGTACTTCCCAGAAAGTTTTTTGTATGAAAAATACTATTCACCGAAATGAAAATCTTTTTATAGATTTTAATAAGTTAACAGTTTACTGACGCATTTTGTTGACGTAGAAAATATACAATTCATTGCCTGCTGAAAAAGTAAAGAGAAAATAATGAACTCTTTTAGATAATATTCAATTACTTTTTTACAAAATGAAAAACTAAAATTACGAAAACAAAACAAGAACTTACCAACTCATCTTACCAAACTTAATCCACCGAAAATCCATTTCGCAACCAATGAGGCCTAAACTCTTAAACTTAAAGGAGTCCGACCAAAAAAGGTTAATAAAACTCAACCTAACTCCCGTTCATACCGCTATAAACAGTTTACTTCAATACCATCGTAAAAATGAAGAACCGAGGTTCAGTAATAAAAGTCTTTGTTAATATTTTTAATACGTAATACGTTCAGTGGCGACCAGTGCCTTATCGCATAAATTCTCTTATTAAATTCTGTGTATTTTATTTTATCACCATATGCAGAGTGGGGACATAAATAAGCTGTTTTACTAGAGATATGAAAGTGGAAGATGTTTTGGTCGAGCTGCGGTCAATGCGGTCTGCTATAACGCGCAACATCTGAACAAAACACTTAATTTCAGAAATTTTACCACAGATTTCTCTAACATATTATGTTAGAGAAATCTGTAGTAAAATTTCTCTTACACAGTGCTACAGTCAAAATTAAAATTAATTTAATCAAATTACGCTGAGAATCAGCACTTTTTGAACGTCAAAATTACATGAGATAGTCTCTCAAAACGTCCGCCCTTCACCACTTCCTAGTGCTTCAGCTGGGAAAAAGTGGTGCAACAAACTTCCCAATAGCATAATGTAAAGTAAGTAATCTCAAAAGTGTAAATTATGTATAATAATCTAATGTCAAAGCTTGAGTTCGAAACTCAAGCTTTAGATTTGGCGTAGCACGATGTCGTAGCACTTTGCTACGCCGTAGTTATTTGCTACGCCGTAGCAACAGACTACGCCTTCGGACGTAAAACTTCATTAGAGAATGTAATATTACACTGCTATTCATAAAATAACCAGGTATTAATATATTTCTCACTGAAATAACCGCACACATAAATCAGTTTCATAAAATCCTATTACAACAAAACCCAAAGGCTCTCAAAACTAACCCTACGCCTTTAATAGGATCTAGTGGAGCAATAAATTAGTAGAACGAACATTAATACCCGTTTGAAATAGTGTTTCCCTACTAACCACACGATGAAAGTTATTAGTTTGCACTTCTGTTTGCGGATTGCACTTCAAACTGTATGTTAGAGAGACTATCAATTAAACATATTTAATTAATGTATGTGGATTTGTAGATTACGAGAAACGGGGATTCATTAAGAGAACTAGGTATTTATTTTGAGGTTTTATAACTACATCTACATTAATTATAAAAAGAAAATATTTGTGATTTTAATATGTTTGTTTGTAAAGAAGAAACTCAAAAACTACTGGACTAGTAGAATGCTATATTATCACTGAGTAACATAGGCTATAATTTATGAAGTTAGCACGCGGGCGAAGCCGCTGGCGGAAACTGGTTCTTAATATACCTAGTTTCTTTGGGTCCTTTACTAATGGTCACTCTTGCGGTTGTCACCTCTGACATGGGGTTCCATTTTGTAGTCACGCAGTGATCCTGAATATGGTTGTATGAAAATTCTTCTTATACAATATTTTTTGAGAGCAGTGGTGGCCCAGTAGTAACGGCCCCGACTTACGAGTTGTAGGTCGTGGGTTCGAACCTAAGCAAGCGTTTTACTTTGTGTAAATTATTTCATCACCACTACTCTCAAAATGGTGAAGGAAAACATCGTGAGGAAACCGGCATGTCTTAGAACCAAAAATTCAATCAAAGACATGTGATATCTACCAACCCGCACTGGGCCCGCGTGGTGGATGGCCTGTGTCCCAGCAGTGGGAACATTAATAGGCTGATTATGTTTATACTATTTTTTACATATTTATCATTCCCCCGGTATTGCTCGAAAAGGTAGTCAGAGGGACTCCTCTGATAGAAAAATTTAGGGGCACCATACCACACTTAGTACGGTGCCCAAGCCCTTTTCGTTGCACTTTGGGTGACTTTTAGCTTTATAAGCCCTATTGCGATCTCTAGTCTCAAGTTTTCCAATGACCTCAGATATCTAAAATGTGTCATGAAGGAATCTAAAACGTTCTAGATAAGAGTGGGTTGTAGGATTGAATAGAATACTGTAGAGCTGAAATAAGATATGAAAATTCCGGTGAAGACGTATGGGAAGCCACTTGAGCTTTGTACGAAATTCAGAAATCTCATCATATTTGCGCAAGCGAAATATAAATCTTATGCAAAAGTAATAGTAGTAAGTGTTAATCTTATGTTATTTAATTGTACCCAAAATCATCAGTAACCTATACTATAATAATAAGCACTGGTATGATATTCAGTCTGAATAATGGAATTATCCAGTATTCGAATTGAATATTTTTAATAAATTAATATAATTTTTCAATTCCACTAATTATGACAAATTATACAAGTTTGTGTCGGGATATTTATCTTTTATAACTCAATTGTTTAGAAGGAAAGTCGAAACTTATTTAATTTCACAAGTTCATTTATCAGCGGCGAATGAAATTGAACGTTAATATTCGTCCAACGCCGTTCTATCTGTTGATTTGGTAAAACTGGTATAATTTGTTGTGTATACTTTTACAAAGTTTATTTTTACAAATTGAAATGTAAATAAAGATATTGTATAATCTAGATATGTACTTAGTTGATGACAATAGACTCGACCGCAATTAAACGGAACTTACAAAACAGTACACCCACATAATTATACAATACATCTCTGCCGCACCCTTCGATGAATACAAGCATGATATTGTGTTAGCCTTTATAAAATCGAATAGCGAGAATAATTTCTCAGAAACAGCTTTCCTGTTTCTATGAAATTCTAGTTAATGTTACAATAATCATTCGCCAAACAACATTAGCGTAGCGTAATCACCTAAAGCTTACCGTAACGTATGAAGTCAAATACTGTTTACAAGCCCACACAAACAACATTGGTACATAATCACAATGGACCAACATAAGTGCCTAGTACCACGAAACCGCCAAAGTTTAGCGCATACTAAAGTGCCCCTTACCACGTTACTCCTCATTCCTCTTTTTAACTTGAACGCCAATGTTTGCCAAATGGCCTGGCCAAATCGTCCATAACAGGAACTTTTCCTTTTTTGGGTCCTTTATGGTGAACAGAAATTCAATTTCCATGGTATGGAAAAATTGTGAGATTATCCCGTCCTTTGTATGCCAAAAAGTTTTGGGGTTTCGGTAGTGTCGCGATGTTTGACTCCGTAGTTAAGTTTTAGGAACTATGATTTGTTAATCGAGGGTTCGGCTATGAGCCATTTTGCGATCATAACGGTATGAAATAGTGCCTGAAGACGCAGATATATGCCACTGACCTTGAGTGGTTAGCTTGCGTGTTCTGTACTGAGCTCACGCAACGCGTCGTACGTCCAGCCAGTAATAGGACTCACCCATCAAGGAGCGCTGTCACCAATTTGACGCATTATTAATTTATTATGCATAAAAAAAGGTATTTTAACAAAACGCGTATACTAAAAGATTAATATTTTAATTATCCGTTAAATGGTGAAGGTTTCAGAAAAATACGCTAGATAGCTTTTGCCTAATTCTCAGTTTTTTATTCGCGTTAGACATAACTTTACAAATTAATTTCACTATGTAATATAAACAAAATCTAAAATATTCGTATATTAACTTATCAAGAAAATGCTCTTATTTATCTTATATTTTTCCAAATCATTAAACCTACTCGTTTAGACGTAATTTTCAGTATAAAATCATTAATAGTCTGTTATCGTCGCCTTAAGCTACGTCTTCATAGAAGAGCGGTGGCCGCTACATACAGCATGACTAGCTTAAGTGTGCAGTTCACGGTGGCGCTACTTGTCAAGAAAAATTCAACAGCATGACTAATTCGGTATATAAATTTTTAGTTCTGTGTCTTACCGCCTGCACAGATAAGTTGGACGCGCTGTAACGGCCGCAGTGACTGTCATGAAAATGATGATGGCAGCAGGGCAATTGACTTGAGGGTGTCAAAAAACGCTCTCTTTGGAAAACAGAACAACTTACTTTTATAAATAACGTTTCAGTGACGTCATTCGGTAAATCGCGAACGCTGTGTGGAGTTAGGAGTAAAAAAAAACATTTTAGATTTTTGTATACATATGAGGAACTCTAAAGTGTTGAATAAAGAATAATGTACCCAGGAGTTTGTAACATCTATATAATATTATTCAAAAAGGAGTTTCTTGCCCGTTCTTCTCCACAGAGATCTACGTTTTGGAATAGGCAACTAGCTTCAACTTTCTGACTAACTGACTGACTCTTTGACAATTCAAAAGTGCCTGTTTAAATTAAAATAAATGGTTTGAGTCGTTTTTTTTTTAGTGAAAATTAGGCGCGTCGAGCACTTTTTGGGTGAACAAAAATCATGGAACTCCCGTCATCGTCACTTAACGCTTTCCATGAGCTAATGTATCGAATGAAAGACGCGAGAATCAAAAAGTTACTTAATTTTCACTTCTACCGGCAGTCCCCAAAAGACTGCCCGATTTTTATTGTTTAGAGCCCATCATCTCATCTGATAGTTATTTACGTGACTTTCAGATGACTCGCTGGTCTCTTTACATTTTTATGAAGCTTAGATTTATTTCTAAAGCATTATAGCAGAGAAGCTTCCCTAGCTTAATTTATATTTCAATAGTTCATGAAATAAAAATTTGGATATTGAGCTGCAGCTATCGCTGAATCAATTTCGAAAATTATTCTTTCCTTTAGTAGATTTTATAGTACATAGATTAAATGACTTTAATTTTGGAAGTCGGTAACAAAAAACTAAAAAAAAGAAGAGAGACACCGATTTCCAAAATAATATTATTTATACCATTCCCCCTCTAAAAAGCTTATTTTATTCACTGAAAACAGTGAATAAAAAGCTCTTTTAATCACTATTTTGGTGTTTGAATTTAGAACACACCAATGTATTCGACCTCTATCTCAATGCTATACAACCTCCTTAACACTTTCGACCCCACCCATTTTCATAGAACTCATAACTCATCATTCCGCCATAAAAGTCTATGACTTTTATTATTCGTAGTTGGAAATCCACGAGGGCTCCCGGCATCCCATACCCAAGTAGGTGAACCCTCCAGGAGGGCTCCCGACACTGAACGTCTACATTTAAAATGAGCCCTCCGCGAGGGTTCCTGGCATTCCATATCCAAGTAGGTGAACCCTCCAGGAGGATTCCCGACACTGAACGTCTACATTTAAAATGAGCCCTCCGCGAGGGCTCCCGACATCTCATATCCAAGTAGGTGAACCCTCCAGGAGGGCTCCCAACACTGAATGTCTACATTTAAAATGAGCCCTCCGCGAGGGCTCCCGACATCCCATATCCAAGTAGGTGAACCCTCTAGGAGGGCTCCCGACCCTGAATGTCTACATTTAAAATGAGCCCTCCACGAGGGCTCCCGACATCCCATATCCAAGTAGGTGAACCCTCCAGGAGGGCTCCCGACACTGAATGTCTACATTTAAAATGAGCCCTCCGCGAGGGCTCCCGACATCCCATATCCAAATAGATGAACCCTCCAGGAGGGCTCCCGACACTGAATGTCTACATTTAAAATGAGCCCTCCGCGAGGGCTCCCGACATCCCATATCCAAGTAGGTGAACCCTCCAAGAGGGCTCCCGACACTGAACGTGTTAACTTTTTATTAACTGTCTATTTTCGCTTAAATCTTTATTTTTCTCGTAGTCATGGTATAAAGTATAGTATGCAACTCTTGAATAAAACGGATTTATATCGAGGGCCATGAATCACTCGCGTCGCTCAGGATTCTAACACTTGAATCACTCGCTGCGCTCGTGATTCAATCATCATGAATCACTCCCTACGGTCGTGATTCAGTCGTTAGAATCCTTCACTTGATCGTGATTCATCTATGGCCCTCGCTTTAAATTCGTCCTTTATTCATTAGTTGCATAATATACTATTTTCACTTCGTACTGTTTTTTTTTTGGAAGTCGGTGGGCTTTGTTGGTAAAAAAATTGTATCTGTATTTAAATTCACAATATGGTATTAATATTCTCGAAATATTCCACGAAACCTGATTTAAAACAATAACGTAATGAAAGCTTACATTATTTATTATCAATTATAATAATTCAATAGGTACGTCCAGCAATTGCTGTTTAACGGGATTTAATAAGATTAAAACAAAAATACTCGTTTGAACGTGATGTGTATTACAATTATTTTTTGATTACTTATATTATTTTGTTTGTAATGAAAACATTACAAACAAACACGAACATTACAAAAACATTACAAACAATAAGATATACATTCAACGTAAACAAACTTTTTCCACGAAATGGAATAATATTATTCAAAAGTGTGTTTTATAAAATAAATAAACATGAATTTATTTATCTTCACTTGTACTACTCACTTGGGGGTTTATTTATAAACGTTGCTTAAAGTTAAGTAATGATTAGCGACTGTTTAGCCATACATTTTTGACGTTTGAACGTCACTTAACTTTAAGCAAACTTTATAAATAAACCCCAAAATTATTATTCAGGCACTAATAAGCATTTTTTTTGTTAGCAGACTATCATCAAAATAACTTTACTTGAGTTAATACCTATAGACAAAAATCTCTGTGAATTGTACAGGACACAACCATTAAGGACTTTATATCAGGATTTATTCAGGTTTCACATAAATCCTGCTTAGAACACAGAGCAGAAGATCCTTTATAAAGTTACATGCACTCACGTCATTCACGTCAACGTCAACGTCAAGTCACTGATCAGTCACGTGGAAAAATATAGTTACATAGAAGTTGTAGGACGTTGGCTACACACTTCAGCCACGTCATTAACGGCGTGCCTCAGTCACGTCACTACTATCGACGTCGCGTCATCGGCGAACGGAACAGGCGTTGCTATGACTGACTGACTATCTGTTCACACACGTCCCTGCAATTGACGTGACTGATCGGCGACTTGACGTTGACGTAACTGACGTGTGTGCATGAATCTTTAATTTTGTCTGCTACCTAATTCGCTTTGTCAATAAGTCTTAGCAGGCTATTATTAAAATGATACCTTGCGCTCATTCTGGTAGGAATTTTTTTAACATTATAGTGTCGAGAAAAGCACGGTGATGAAGACTGCATCCTTGATCGAGCCTCCATTGGGTTCTCACGTAAAACTTTAATATAATATAGCGAATTAAAAAAAAAAAAACAAAGGCCGCACAATGACCGCACAACGTGTTCTTGACGTTATATAACGACAGCGATTGACGAGATTCTACAACAGAGAGAGAGAGACGAACGAGTGTACAATATTGTGAACACGCTGAGAACACGTCGCATAGTCGCAGCTAGGTCGCTTCGCACCCGCGGAGAACACGTTCACAAATCACTGACACATGATAACACTCTTAGAGAAAATTATAGGAAGCAATTAATCAATGAGCTTTCCTTGCGCACCTCACTACAACATACTAAACAGTTTTATCATCGTATTCCCATAATATTCAAGATTCAAAAACACATTCAAACTATCTAACAGCAAACAAAATAAATGTAATCTCAAGACGCCATTACCTACAGATAGAACAAATAAGCTCCTTGGGTGCATTTGGTACCGATGTGTTCTGTTTTACTTCTCACAGTTTAAGCTTAAGATATGTGCTTGCCAAGAAACCGGCGAACTCATTAGTAAAACCAGAACGGGCGTCGTAATTCGCCACAATTAACAACTTGTTTGTAATCTAGCTTGATAGTTGTAGTTGTAAGTTATACGGACGACGACACGTGAGGAGATTTTGTAGGGGTGTGTGTCTGTGTGAGTTATAGGGGGTGTGTGTGTGTCAATTAGTTTGTTAGGAGAATTGTTTGACACTTTCTTTTTAGACTACTGCGTATGAACGGGCTTGCCGGAGTTGGTCCGTGGATGGGTGACCATCTTTACATACCAAGACTCCTCCGTGCCTTGGAAAGCACGTTAAGCCGTTGGTCCCGGCTGTCATTCGTGGATCTTTGACAGTCGTTACGAGTTGTCAGAAATCCGAAAGTCTGACAACTGTCTTACCAAGGGGTATCGTATTACCCAGTTACTGAGTTGTGGAGGTCAGATAGGCAGTCGCTTCATGTAAAATACTGATAATCAGCTGCATCCGGTTAGACTGGAAGCCGACCCCAACATAGTTAGGAAAAGGCTAGGCAGATTTTTGTAAGAACAGGCTTGAAGAAATATTGCTTTGGCAACTATGGTGGTCTTAGTTAGAAAACTGATTTGGGTTGCAGATGTGTTATCGTTATCATACAAAAAGATGACGCTCGCTGTTACCTTTTGCTTGAGAATGGGCTTTCATGACAAGTAATCTTCTAGCTTCACGATAATCTTGAGAAGAAAGAGGATACCTATTATTTGTGCTGAACCAGACAAACATTACATGAAATTTTTACCGGCGCTATACAGGGTGTCAGGGACATCGACTCGAAGACTGATACCATGGATTCAGTACATGCTTCTGAACACCCCTGCGTTGAAATTTTTAGTCGGTTATTTTTTTTTAAATCTGCTGATCCATACATTTTGACCGCGTAGGTAGGCACTTTTCTATGAAACAGCAATTTTTTTTTTTAATAACCGAAAATTTTAACGCAGGCTTTCAGAATCATGTACTTAATCCATAATAACAGGCTCCGCGTCGACGTCCCTGCCACCCTGTAATATTCCAATAACTATTAAATTAATTAATAAATCTAATTAGTTTAATGTTTAATTTTGTCCGACTGGCGGCTATCCCAGATCTTGACATTATGTCAGGCCTCCCTAACTCGTTTGAGGTCACGCACTAACGTACCTACGGCTCGCGTTTCCCCGGGGCAACAAAAACAAAGTCGATACTCTCGCGTCCGCGTAAGGTACTTTTTAGCGCACGAAACGCCTGTAATATTTTTGTAGATTAATATAGCGTTAGCTATCTATGGAAGTGAAGTATCTGTCATAATCTGTATTATATGATCAATATCAATGCCCTTGAAAATACAAATATACCAACTAAACATTCTGAAACAAAGTAAAAACGCTTTACTTTCATCGTACAATCGAATCCCAACATTCAAACATCAAGCAACTGCCACGTTTGAATTTTACAGTCCAATAAATAGCATATCGGTTCGTTATAAAGGTCCCGTATCCAATTACATGTGATTAGCGTTTCACAAATACAAGTTGATGGCAATTAATTTGTAAACCCTTTGACGACGGCATGATATTTATCCTTTATGTATTTAGGGTGATTACACACGCTGCTGCGCAAACTTTACACACGTTATGCTATACTATGTTTGATATATAAGATCTCGGTGACGTAATAATTGAGGTCTTCCTTAAACGTCGTTTGCGGCCCAATTTTTAAGGAATTTTAATGCATTAGTGGTTTACCCAATTATATGTCGATTTTATTCTTTTTAATGTTTCACGCCTATTTTTCAAGGGTTAGGTCGAGGTGTACAAAAGACAGGGTGAGCCTATTACCCTCAACCAGGCACAAATTGAGAGCAGTGGTGGCCCAGTGGTATCGGCCCCGACTTACGAGTTGTAGGTCGTGGGTTCGAACCCAAGCAGGCGCTTTACTTTGTGTAAATAATTTCATCACCACTGCTCTCAAAAACGGTGAAGGAAAACATCGTGAGGAAACCGGCATGTCTTAGAACCAAAAATTCGAAGACATGTGACATCTACCAACCCGCACTGGGCCCGCGTGGTGGATTACGGCCCACTCCCTCTCACCGAGAGGAGGCCTGTGTCCCAGCAGTGGGAACATTAATAGGCTGATGATGATGATGATGAGGCACAAATTAGTGAGAAATTCCTCATGGAAAACCCAGCAACACTTTGCCAGACCTAAGAATCGAACCCAGGACCTCATGTTAAGCAGTATCACTTGCTACCACTAGACCAATTAGGCAGTATTTATAATTACTTTATAATTTAGCAAGCAAACAATGTACATGTTTTTAACATTGCCTAGGCTTCATTTTATTTTTATAATCGGCTTACAAAATTCGAAGTCCAACAAAAACAAATAAATGAATGAAAACAAATTGGTTCAATAAAGAAGATTACAAAAAAAAAAAATACTGGCCAAAAGCGAGTCGGGCTCAAACAATGCACACGGAGCAGTGGAACAGTCGCTGGCCTGCTGAAATTACCGTCAATCAATCTTCCTAGCCTTTTTCCCAACTATTTATTTATTCATTTTTATTTATTTATTATTTATTTATTCTACATGGAGCGACTGCCTATCTGACCTCCACAACCCAGTAACTGGGTAATACGATACCTTTTGGTAAGACTGGTGTCAGACTTTCGGGTTTCTGACGACTCGTAACGACTGTCAAAGATCCACAAATGACAGCCGGGACCAACGGCTTTACGTGCTTTCCGAGGCACGGAGGAGTCTCGGTATGTAAAGATGGTCACCCATCCACTGACCAACCCCGGCAAGCGTAGCTTAACCTGATGGATTGATCCGTGCGGCTTGTTATTACTTAGCCACGAGCTCCTCCTCGCCTGCTGAAATTACCGTATTGCGCGTAATTACTAAAACTTCATAGCTCAAGATGTACCTATTTAATTTTAAACTACATCCAGACACAAATCCTGCTATTAGTTTTAATAGCAATCCTACAAAAAATTAAGAGCCATAAAACTATGATTTACGATAAAATAATAGAATAAATCTTCCTTCACCTTTACAAATTTTACTGGCCGTAAATTATAGACTTTATGACCCAAAGACATAATTATAAAATAGTTAGGACTGTCGTAATTCCACTTGGAGCGTACTCAGTGGGTGGAGGGCACAAGTTCATGCTAATTTAGCAAATAAATGGACAATTTAGTCGGGAAGTTGTCGGAAGTTATCCCAGGACTTGTCCGGGGTCAGATGTGATGTCATCCTATCCTAATGCTTTGTGGCGATGTGTTATTGTTGTAGCGCTAGCTATGGTTGTTGTAGTGTACTGCTAAATGTTAACTGGGGTAAGTGTTGACAAATTAGTTGGTAATACGAAAGGAGCTGAGGGTTGAGTTGGACATTTTAGTATAACTAATTTTGGATACTAATCTGATGGTATTGAAATATTTTACTCAACAGTTGCACATTAAACCTTAAGAGTGTTCATTCTTTTTGGCAACGTCGTAAATATCTGTCAAATATTTACTTGTTTTGATTAATTTGGCAATATTACTGTATGGAAATATGAAATATCGCTAACTAGTGAATAATGAATTGCAATTATAACACTGAAATGAAATGAAATGAAATGAAATGAAATGAAATTGTTTATTCTGTAAATAGGATATCGGAATCACTTTTACACGTCATATTAAAAAAAATGTTTAAAATAAGCTAGATGAGGTCGGCGTTTCCTAACTGACTACTCTGAGAAGAAAGGCCGAAACAAACTCAGAGGTCACAGTCTCTTTTAAAGTCCAGACATAATCTTGGTCAAGCCATATGAGAACCATGTAGATTAGTGTCTGAAATGGTCTTTTGAGGAAAGAACCACACAGATTTGAGTGGACCTGTCCAGTCAGTGCAAGCATTTGTCAGTAATCGTGGAGCTCAACTCAGAACTTAAGGAGCTCAAATCGACGAACAATACCAAAGAAAGGACATTTGGGTAGGCCGCATCAACTACTCAAACTGCCAGACCATCATTAAAACTACCTGAGAAATAAAATTTAAAGAGGAAAAAAAACCCACATAGTCCTCACATTCACAATAATTAAAAATAATTTAATACTTTACAAAGTAATCATGTCATTTTGTATATAATTTTAAATAATGTCAATGTGAATATAAATCTGGTTTATTTTGATGTTTATAAGTAATAATTAAAATTTCAAGTTTTATGGTTTTATCACAAGGCTTAGCAGAGCGAGCAGCTCAATCCCAAGCTTTTTTATCTTCTAAATAATCTGAAATTTTATAGTACCCTTTTTTACAAAGTTTGGTTTTAATACAGCTTTTAAATCGTTTAATAGGTAAGTTTCGAATGTCAATGGGAAGTTTGTTGTAAAAGCGTATACATTGACCCATGAACGAGTTGCCTACTCTGTGGAGACGTGTGCGATGTACAGCAAGGTTGTGTTTGTTCCTGGTATTTAAACTATGAATATCGGACATTTTCTTAAAATTTGATATATTTTTGTGTACATACAATAGGTTTTCAAAAATATATTGTGAGGCTACAGTCAGAATATTTATTTCTCTGAATTTCTCTCGAAGGGACTCTCTTGGACCTAGGTTGTAAATGGCTCGGACAGCCCTTTTCTGTAGAACAAAGATAGAATTAATGTCCGCACAGGTTCCCCAGAGAAGAATCCCATAAGACATCAGACTATGAAAATAACTAAAATAAACAATTCTGGCTGTATCTACGTCAGTTATCTGTCTAATTTTTTTAACAGCATAGGCGGCCGAACTTAGCCTTCCTGACAATTTTTCTATGTGTGGGCCCCATTGTAATCTACCGTCAATAGTTATTCCAAGAAAAACTGTTGACTCAACAGGGTTCAACTCTATTCCGTTAACTTGAACATTGGTAGTTAGTTGCCTGACATTTGGCGTTGAAAATTTAATGAGTTTAGTCTTTTTTTCGTTCAGGAGAAGATTATTTACATTAAACCAATGCACAACTTTAGAGAGTGCATCGTTAACTTGTTCAAAGTTGACTAACTGACGTTTGATTTTAAAAATGAGGGATGTATCATCTGCGAATAATACGATCTTGTGATTATCCCTTATGTGGTAAGGTAAGTCATTAATATAAATTAGAAATAAGAAAGGACCTAGAATTGAACCCTGCGGAACGCCCACACTGAATTTGATGTCTTAACCGTTTTAGGTCTAAAAAGGCATTTGAAAAGTTTCAAAATACTTTTTTACATCTAAAACTAAATATTCGTTGGTACGATATTAATTATTGCATTCCATAATCAAGATTTTAGTTAACTAGTTAATATTACTGTATGGAAATATTTCATATTTCCTTTATTTAATATTGCAAAATTAACCAAAACAGCGAAATATTTGACATCTATTTGCGACGTTGCCCACTTTCAGAATGCACGCCTTTAACAAGACTACAGGCAATAGATACCGAACAAGTCCCATTTTCCTTTAACAAATTCTACATTGCATTTTTAATAGAAACCATATAAAACAAACCATTGTGTTTCGTTTGTCAACCCTAGACGTTTGCAAAACTGCTTGTAATTCTTTTGTCACCTCAGTATATTATATTAATTTTTTCTTTACTCTTCCACTGCTTGACTGCCTCGTTGGTTAAGTGGTCGAAAACGCTACTGCTGAGCACGAAGTCCTGGGTTCGATTTCCAGGTTGAATAAAGTGTTATTGAGTTTTTCCATTAGAAATTTCTCAGTAGCAGCCTGGAGTCTGGATTTGTGCCCGGTTGATGGCAATAGGATCGCCCCCTATTACATGGGACTTTAAAACATAACTGGCAAAATGTAGGTGTACTTAATGGGTACACCTCTGCCCAACCCTTCGGGGAAACAAGTCGTGATGTTATGTCTTCCACTGCTAGACATAGTATCTACTTTCTAGAGGTCCTACCTCGACATTCTTTCGTTTTTCATTTGAATATAATTATTTCCAGTAAGTGTAATCTTTCTATACACAAATCTTTAACATCGAACCTTCTTGACCAAAAAATTAACTGTAAATCTTCCTCCAATACATTTGTATCAATAAAAGGGCATTAAGAAAACCACAAGCCGAGGTTCATTTACTTCATTCAAACCCAAATTGATTCCTCTCAAAGTCGAATATCGAAAGAGATCCAAGACCAATTGAAATTGAGGCATATCGAATCTATAAAAACAATTTTCCTCGAATGTTGATATAGGGGGAGGGTATAAAGATATTTTTCGACACCATTTCGTTCAGAAATGTGTACGAATGTAGTACGTGACTGTGTGTGACGGGATTAGATCGATGTAGGCAGTGGCTTTGAAGACAGCGGCGGTGGCAGTAAGTGTTAAAGGCCAGTTGGCTAGCGGTGTTATATTCTTTATGAATCTCGTTATGTCAATAAAAATATATAGTAAATTACCCGAATCAATCAGAAATGTAAAAAAGCTCCATCTATTTACGAAACGAAATAAATTAAAAAAAATATTATAATAAGTAAATGTTATTACAGTGTAAACGAATATTTAAATGACCAATCTCTGAAACTTATATAAAAAAATACACAAAAAATGTTTTTATTCTTGTAGAATAAGTTAGATTATAAGTTATACGATAAATCCTCATCTCTACCTACTATCTTTCTTTTGCTGTGCCCGACAGGGTCCACGATTGTTCCTCAAGCAAATGTTTACCACCTCAGCAATACATTGTGGAATGCAATAAAGAATTGAGTATTGAATATTGAATATATTTATGTATTAAAATTTATTGTATACTCGCTTTATCCGGCCCGGCTTTGCACGGCAGCACTAAGTACTTATCTACAGAGCAATACATTACTTATTTACAACTAGCTTTTGCCCCCGGATTCGCCCAAGTGGAGGTCGGAAATTATCCCATGTTAACGTACTATCGATATGAAAAGTATCCTATGTCCCAACTCGGGTCATGGTCTATCCGTGTGCCAAATTTCATCTAAATTCGTTCAGCCATAAATGCGTGAAATAGCATACAGACATTCGGTAGCTCACATCCGCGGATACGGATGTGAATATCCGCAACATCCCTGATCTTAACTTAAGTAACAAAGCACGTACTAGTAATATGCAAGTACGAGTATATCAGTAAACACCTAATTCTTTAAAACTCAACTTAAGCTGAAGTAAAAGCCACACTATATGAAGACACTGGCTCCTGTAACACAGGTTGCTCAGGAGCCAGGGCTTCAAACAAAGTTTGTAAAAGCTGTTTTTGTGTCAATAAAAAGTAAATAATAATAATAATAACCCCACCGCCGTATCTCTACGTTGACGTCGTGGTGGGGCTTGCGCGCTCCAAACTCTAGGGCAGCATGTGGCGAGCTGTTGGGCAGTAGCGACCCCACGGACCCTATCTCCTGGGAGAAGTCTTTTTTTTAGTTCCTCACCTCTGGCTTGCCTTTATTGGCCAGCTAGAGTGAATACTGACGAGGAACAGAGCTCCCACCTCATTCTTGCCTTTATTGGCCGGCTTGAGTGGATATTCGCAAGAGCAAACCTGCTCGGAGGAAGGAAGTATTCCAGAAGATGCTGGTAGGGATCTTGACCGTACTTCCGGGATTGTCCTGATAGCCGTGGAATACCGCTCCACTCCTAATAAGCACCTCAGGACATGTTGCCCCCTTGTCGCTACGACACTTTGTGCTAGCGACCGTTTACGGGTGCCCATTATTGAGTGTGCAAGTCACCCCCTGCCATTTTATCCGTGCATACCATAACATTGATCAGGCAGGGGACATAGACCTTCCATAGTTTTAAGTTACCAATCCACTATAGCCACTCAA
Organism: Conistra vaccinii; assembly: GCA_948150665.1. Classification (NCBI taxonomy): domain Eukaryota; kingdom Metazoa; phylum Arthropoda; class Insecta; order Lepidoptera; family Noctuidae; genus Conistra; species Conistra vaccinii. The sequence continues at coordinate 9,427,877 of OX411334.1, read as the reverse complement.
ACCCATAGCCCAATATTTTTTGTTTTCATTTTTTGCAATAGTCTTGCACCAACCGGGGATTGTCCTTGGGTGCACTTGCATAGTGCATACAGGGATAATGGTCGGTCGGTGCCTCATTCCATTTAAAATTGTCTAAGGGGCCTCTGCGAGTTGGCTTCGGCCCCTCGTACGCCTTCCAAAGGACCGGGACCCCATGGTCCCGAGATATGTTAACATATAAACAAATAATAATAATATATCTCGAACTGTAAAACCTTAAAAACTCTCATCACATCCCCGCTGTCTTCTTAGCCCCTGTTTACTTGCTGAGTTAGGACGTCGATCTAGCGCTGACTATGCGAAACTTGGGTGCAATGGCTCCTTCCCGATTATACCTAGCAATAGGTACCTATGCACTGCCCGTAGAACCACTGGAGTGTGTGAAATGCGTCCAAATGTTTGTGTAACTATCTGAATCAGAGTTGGTGATGCGTGTATCAATGAGTAGGTATATGTGTGCAATTGATTTCTAACTTCTCTTTCCTTTGTAGAAATGTGTATCGCCGAAACCAAAACAACTAGATATAGATAAATGTAGCAGTAAGATTGTTAGAGCCATAAAATAGTATTATCCTTAGGGATATAGTTATAATATAGTTATACGAAAGTGGTTCATAACTATCTTACTACGAATATAACTATGATACTAGCATGATCTAGTAATATAATAATAACTATTAGGGCACTCCGACCAATAAGGTTAGGTTAGATTAGAACTGTCACGTACGTGTGAGCGAGCGGTGCCGCGTTAGCGGCCGGCGAGCGCAACAGCGAAATTGGTCGCAGTAACACAATTAGGGCACTCCGACAGTTATAAACTGCTTTCATATAACTATATTACGGTATAGCTATATGCCCAGGGATATAACTATATTTTGGGGGTATGAGGAACAGGGTCAGGAACACTCATCCTTATTAGAAAAGGGAGGATCCTCTGGCCATACGGGTGTTGTGTCTGGCGGGCAACTGCCCGTAAGTTGATTACGGATAGTTTTATCTATGTTGTTTGCACGATAAACTCTAACTGCGCGATGCAGGATTTGTGTGACGTCATGTCTTTGCTGCGTAGTTCGTATGTGGCGACCTAACCGCTACAATATCACGACTATAACCATCTTACTGTGTCAGATATATAGAGGGTGTATCTGAAAGGTGTGGTATTTTTTAAGGATGTGGTACATACCATCAAACTAAACAACGTTCTCCCTGGTACCGTAATTCATGTAATCGTGAAAAATTATAAGCTGTTCCGTACATTTGAGTCGAGTAGGTATAGAAGTTTTGTATGGGACATCTCATAATTTTTTCATGATTATGATGTTGGTCCAGAAGAGAAAGTTGTTCAGTTTGAACGTCTGTACCACACCCATAGATATAACCACACATTTCTGGTGCACGTTGTATACAATGTCGCCCATGAGCATGTGACCGCCCGTAATTTTCTGAATATTCATGAAAAAATATCGAAAATAAACTTCAAAAGGGGGGGTCTATCTATTACATTTTTCATGTTATTCAATTTTTAATTTTTTAAAGATTTGCTTTCTGTTTTTTGACACATCTCCGAAGTTTATGGGTCGATTTGGATTCTGTTTATTATTTCCAAAAGCTTATGATTTATTTTAACAGGTTAACTAAAATTTTTACAAAAAATTATCGACTACGAAAAAAAAAACGGAATCGAAGTAATTTTTTCGGTAAAAAATTGTGTATTTATTTAAAAAAAACTAGTGAAAAATGTTATAGATAGACCCCCCCTTTTGAAGTTTATTTTCGATATTTTTTCATGAATATTCAGAAAATTACGGGCGGTCACATGCGCATGGGCGACATTGTATATTGTCAGCTCTAGTGCCTTTCTATAAGAAAAAGGCGTTTACCATGCAGTTTGATAAGCACAATCTTAATTTATCAAAGGTTATTCTTGACAAAATCACTTAATAGCACGTCTCCTAATAAGCTGTTTAAAGTAATAGGAAATTATCATGAAAAAACTTCGTTCTTCTTCATGGGTAGTCGCAAAAAAACATAGTACCTAACTTTAAAGTAATAGGAAATTATCATGAAAAAACTTCGTTCTTCTTCATGGGTAGTCGCAAAAAAACATAGTACCTAACGGCAATGCAACACGAGAAAATACATCATTAAAACGGAATGCAACACAAAATGAACAAAAAAAGTTAACAAAACGGACTTCCATGAGCTTATTTATAAAGTCGTGTTGTTAGTAAACTTCGAACAAACAGAAACTAACATTGTATCTCGTCTATGATGCAGTCGCTAAGTTACTTCAGAAACCCTTTCGTTCTGAGAGTTCTTTAGAAATAAACGAGTACGACTTAAAAGTTCTTGTTGGTACGCGCACATACGTTTTACTTAATAGAGCGTGTACACTGTAAGACAAAATGTGATTTTATTAAGAGAACTAGTTGTTGCCTACGGTTTCATTCGCATCCTGGAGAAATAACTAAATGTACCCGGATCAAAAGTATTTTATATTGGGTGACTGGTAATTAGTGACCGATACTTAAACACATGACTTTACTCATCATTATGAACAACTATTACTATGGGACATTTTGACGAGTTTTGCGAACATAGGGAATAGCGGTTTTTTTTTGCGACTTCTGGTTTGGTCCCATAATAAAAGTTGTTCATAATGACGAGTACAGTCACGTGTTTAAGTATCTGTCACTAATTACCAGTCACCCTATATATTAGCTAGCTTCTGTAGATACACAATATACTAAAATAACAGCCAGATTTTTATAAAACTCCGTCGGTCCCCGTCGCATCGCCCGCCAGCGCTATTACTGCGTTTTCGCTTAGCGTTTTTTCAGACTTTTTTTATTTTTGCTCGGTTCCTAAGTGTCCTAGCGTGATGTTAAATAGTCCATAACTTTTCTCAAGAATTAGGCTATCAAATGAAATAAAAAATCAATTTCGACTGATACTCGTACTTAGAGATTACCGCAATCAGACAATAAAACAAACTCTGCAGCTTTATTTTATCACATTATTAACGTATAGTGCCTCGTTGGTCTAGTGGTCGCGAGTGCTACTGCTGAGCGTGAGGTCCTGGGTTCAATTCCCAGGTCGGGCAAAGTGTTATTGGGTTTTTCCATCAGGAATTTCTCAGTAGCAGGTTGGGGTCTGGATTTGTGTCCGGTTGATGGCAATAGGCTCGCCGTCTATTACGTATAGGACTTAAACGTAATTGGCGAAATGTGGGTGTACTTTATACGTGCTAACCTTTCGGGAAATACAAGCGTGATGCTATGTTATGTTATGAAATATATTTTCTCAAAATTTCGTCACCGCACCGACGGTTCCGTAAGGAGCTTCATTCGTATAGGTACCTAAATAGTTCTGTACCCAGAAACTGTCCTCTAAATTGTATGAGCGCCCATACAACTCAGAGGACTATCTTAATTGGCGTCAACTACGTATGTATGGGGCCAACCTTTTTTTTTTGTGGGATGTCATCAAATAACTTCTCCCGATCTGGGCGAAGCAGAAGGGCGTATCAGACTCTTACTGACTAAAACCCACCCGTGTTCCTTCACTTGCCTGTACGTTGCCAGGGGCCACGGTCACCCCTTAGGACCTTCCCGCAACCCCAGCAGGCATCGGCCTTAGCGGACCCAGTCAATTGTGCTGACATCTCTTTGAAGCACGCGTGGAACACAACGCGCCGTCGACCCGGGCCTGGTCCTTATCGGACGGTGAGCTACCCATTGCTCTCCACCGTGTCCTCCGGGCGATCCACACAATGGTGACACCCGGGCGTTTCCTCCCGCCTTATGTGAAACCTCCCGAAACAACCGTGTCCGGTGAGGACCTGCGTCAGGCGGAAGGTGAGGACGCCGTGGCGTCTCTAGCCACTCCTCAAAGAGGGGACTTATCGCCGTAATTAAGTAAAAAAGAACTAAGAACCTACCTTTTTTATCTAGCTTTACGCTATCAAAAAAAGGCATAAAGCTGGCTTTCTACGCGGCAAATCATTATAGTAGAGAAGTTATGGCGGCATCTACATTGCCACATGCGAACTACGTATCACACTGACGTCACGCAAAAACCTGCATCGCGCAAATGAAGTTTACTGCGCGACTAGCATATAATACAACGTTCCGACATCAATCGTCGGGCAGCAGCCCACCAGACATAACACCCGTCTGGTTGGAGGAGTTAACTTTACACCCTATTTCTCATACCTCTATACTGGTGACCCCAAACATGGACTTTGCCCAGCAGTGGGACAATACGGGCTTCATAATCAATCAAATTAACAGAGAAAAAATTATAAAACTGTTCCTTTGGATTTATTTTTATCACGTACCTAAATATAAACGAAATAAAACACTATAGAGAGCAGTGTACGGTATCCACAAGAGTATGTCCCAACTTTGTAGAAGTTGGGCTCACAACATGAAAAATGCATTTAGTTTTAGCTACCAACTCGCTACAGACCGCCTATTCCACGACACTATTGGTTCGTGTTTCGACGTATACCATACATGTTATGAATTAGTTACTTTACGTGTATGTAGGTACGTAATCTATCTAATACGTTTAAACGAGCAATTCTTGTATATATAAGGTCACATTAAAATAGATGGACAAACTTTTAGTAATCATACAGACCACAAAAATAAGCACAATAGTAAAAAAAGAAATAAGAATAACGCATTAGATACTTACAAGAAAAATAAATCAGCTAACGAAAATACACCAAAAATGTTGGTAACCCAATGCCATTTATTATTTTTGGTCAAAATAAAATTTTTTTTTGCTTGGATATCTTGAGTTAGAAGTACTGAACGCTGTGTTAAAATTTGTCCATCTATTTAAAAGGGACCTTGTATACAGGATGAAATTGAAAACATGCGACAACTCTTAAGGGGTCATTTTACTCATCATTATGAACAACTTTCACTATGGGACCAACCCTGAAATCGCGAAAAAAAAAACAGCTGTTCCCTACATTTTGACGAGCTATGCAAACATAAATGTAGGGAACAGCTGTTTTTTTTTTCGCGATTTCAGGGTTGGTCCCATAGTGAAAGTTGTTCATAATGATGAGTAAAATGACCCCTTAAGAGTTGTCGCATGTTTTCAATTTCATCCTGTATAATCTGAATCTCGATCTATTTTCGCAGACTCTGAAATCTTATAAAACGTTGGTATACCTGGACGATATATTTATATTTTCACCCCGAGCGAAGCTCGGTTGACCAGATATTTATAATATAAATAATGGTATTTATTGGTAGCCAAAATAACGACATAATAATAACTACACTTATGATTATGTCGTTATTTTAGTTTAGACGTAAAATTTCCGCCTGTTTAGCATCGGATCAGAAACGAACACGAATCGAATACGAACCGGATACGGATAAGTGGACAAACGCCCTTACTCGGTAAAAAGCTTTAGCTAACAATGGGATAATAATGTTCCGGTATTTCCAATTTAAATGTAGATGTTACTGTAAAAGCCCGAACTGCGGTAAATCTTAGGATTTACCGGTAAATCCTAATATTTACTAAGTCTCACCGGTAAAAGTCCAAATTGTTCTATAATAATCTTTAATTTCGGACTTTTACCGGTATTCAGTTGGTAAATCCTAGGTTTTACCGCAGATACCCGTAAATGTTAGTTTTCAGAGTAAAACAATGCAGTTCATAATCAGAAACTATATATATAACCAGTTCGGGCTTTTACAGTAACATAGACACCATCACTGTGTCATATTAAAGGAATAAAAGTAGTATCGATAAGAGACCTTCATATAGTCTGAAATCGCAAACACAAAGGCTAGCGTGATCAATGCTCGTTCACCTCTGAATCAAGGGGTTTTTGCCCTGGAGTGGATGAATTATTTATTAGTCTGTTGTTATTTTTATTTCAATCTTTTCTATACTGACTTCTTTCTACATTCATTTAATTTTTCGTGTCTGTTTGTGTGACCGCGTTGTGCCTTTAAACTACGCAACAGATTTTGATGCGGTTTTCACCATCATTTAGAGAATTTATTTCGGATGGTTTATGTATATAATACATTAATATTAAACCCACATCTATACTATAATAATAATATTATAAAGAGGTACAATTTGTCTGTTTGTATGTATGTTTGTTTTTAGGGGGTAATCTCCGGAACTACCTGTCGGATTTGGATAATTCTTTTTGCATTGGATAGCCCAATTCTTGGGGATCACCCTCCGAGCCCAGCCCTTAGGAGCCCAGCAAAAAACAAAAAGTCAGAATGAACGCTAAACGAAAACAAGTAATAGCGCAGGTGGACGACGGGGTGCCACGTGGTCTGTCGGGGTCCGAAAATTCACGCGTACGAAGTCGCACGCAGTAGCTATTAATAGATAAATCTCGATGTTTTGTCCAGTTGAGTTCGAAATAAATCAGGTGATAATTCGTGTTAGTTGTATGAACTACTTTATTTCAATTCAAAACGAACTAATGTTTGCCTAAAACTATTTGTATTATAAGAATTAAGGTCTAATGGTAGAGATCCTAAACTAACATTGTAGGATTCAGGGCCCTTATCATTGACTTACAAAGTGGACAGACTCAGAAACGTCTGGTTTTAGGCTAAGTAAACCGTGTATATGAGTGGGGTGTGCCCTCCAGTTGAAATATGGGGGAGAGAAAATACTGTTTGGAAGTATCTAGGTCATAATAATAATATAAAAAGTTTATTTTCTCTACACAACTAATGTACTGAGAGCGTTACCACACTGACGATTTGCCAGCGTGTTTCTAGCGAGGCGATCTGCGAACGTGCTCTCCACGGGTGTGAAGAGAGCTAACCGCGAATACGCGGCCTCGCTGATAACTCGCTCGCAAATCATCATCATCAGCCTATTAATGTTCCCACTGCTGGGACACAGGCGTCCTCTCTGTGAGAGGGAGTGGGCCGTAATCTACCACGCGGGCCCAGTGCGGATTGGTAGATGTCACATGTCTTCGAATTTTTGGTTCTAAGACATGCCGGTTTCCTCACGATGTTTTCCTTCACCGTTTTGAGAGCAGTGGTGATGAAATTATTTACACAAAGTAAAGCGCCTGCTTTGGGTTCGAACCCACGACCTACAACTCGTAAATCGGGGACGTTACCGCTGGGCCACCACTTGCTCTCAGCACCTTTGCAAAGGTGAAGGGCAGGGTATTGTGCTGCAGCTTGGAGCTTTATATCCAGCATTGAACTAAGGAACAGGGTGTAAAGTCCATTCATTTTCTACAGAAAAGGAAGGATCCTTCGACCAGACGGGTGTCGTGTCTGGCGGGCAACTGGCCAACAATAATTGATGTTGGATAGTCTTACACATCTCGTTAACTCGGTAAACTCTAATTGCGCGATGCAGGATTTGTGTGACGTCAGGTCTTTGATGCGTAGTTTGCATGGTGATGATGAAGATGCCGGTTATAGATTGAGTTGATATCCTTTAAACAATTAACTGCGAGAAGTCATTAATTTCAGAGTCCGATATTTCTTTTTAACTCATTTCGGCATGTTATTTAAACATACTCATACTCATTCATACTACCTACAACCAATTTCCTAAAATGCCAGCGCGTTCACTTCCCCATAAAAAAAAAAACGATCGCTGATTTGTTCTCTTTGACATCAGCAATCTATCCGTGCTATAGAATCACGGCGCTTCGATATTTATGACGTGCACTACTATCAAATTTTGTGACGGTGAAAATTCGTTTGTACAACGCATTTGTTGACGCTAAAATAATGCGATTGGGTGAAAAACAAAATTGCGTAATTCGACTACAAATGGGACAGGAATGGAATCAAAACAACTGCGTGGAAAATGGAAATAGCTTGTTCAAACTAGCCCATCGTGGCTCTACGTTGAGACTTGTATAGTGCCCATTCATTGTTACCTAAGCACTTTCATGGATATCTTGTGTCCAAATGCAGTGGTGGACGAAATTCGTTCACCGATACGAGCCAAACGTACCTACAGACAGACAGTAACACTGTTTGTAGGTTACCTATAAACATCACTTTTACTGTACTAAAAGCGGTCTTATTTGTGCCTACTTTCATAAATTTTATTAACTTATTTAAAACATTATACATACATTTTAAAACATTTACAGTTGACACAAACTCAACTACTTTTCACAAAATTAAAGCTTTACCTCATCATCTATTATTTGCTGCTTTACAACCATTAAACACCCTAAAAAATGATACTTCATAGATGTCTTTTCAGTTGTATTTTGAAAGCGAAATAAATTTATTTATTATTTATTTAACTTGCTTTCTTAAAATCAACTGTTGTTTATCAATAAGAGCTCCATAAAAAAGAACTGAATATCAGTTACTACAGTATCTATAAAATATCAGTTACTTAATAACAGTCGCGCCGCATCGATTCACGCGTGTCGCAACGTATTTGTTATTTGTCGTGCACATTAGCACGTTGTTGCAGTGGCGGTAAAAAATGACGATGAATTCAATTCAGCGCACCCGTTACTGCTGCCATCTCTTTCTATTATAGCCTCAGCCTATATTTTTGAATGGCGACGATTTAAAAAAAAAAATTGCTATCTAATAAAATGTGTTTAGAAAGGGACCAAAGGGTGCTTCCATTTTTTAATACAAAGGGATTTGGCGACGGCTGTAAAATCTTATCATTTTACACAGGGATATAGATGACTCTGTAATATCAATTTTACGGGGCCCGAAAGACAAAAATATTTTACCAAAAAAATACTGCAAAAACAAAGCGAAAACTGCAAATGAAACAACCGAGGGATTTGCTATTTCAAACGAGCGAACACAAAATGTAACATTGATAGACGGAGCCAATCATGAGTTTTGCATAAACAAATGCTTTCACCACGGTAGCGCGCTATTACTCTGTTCAAGTCCGTTAGTACTGAAAATTAGTATTTCGTTCGAACAGCTCTCACTGTGGCTTACTCTGAATGTTTTAAACTCCGAAATAAGCATTTCGAACGCCCATTAGACGATTTATGTACTAAAAGACTGCCAAAAGTAGCACTACAAATACTCGATGTTCGCTAATACCGCATCTCTATTTTTACTTTTTTCTCAAATCCCCGCAGATTTTACTTTGCACTCGGGACTACTGAACCCTGAAAACGGAAAACTGAACCCAATATTGGGTTCACTGGTTACTTTGTCTATTCCAAACTCTTTGCTGACAGCTATTGAATAACAGACTCTGTAGTACTTTTGTTAAAATTTCTGAGTAAATAGTCTTGTCTCAAAGGGTTTCAAGTATCTATTTAAATTTCTTTGATAGCGCTCTTTTTTAGTTTTGAATTTTTCAACAAAATAATGTCTAACTGACTGTATTTAAATAAGAAAAGAGAAGATTATTTTATAGTTAAAAAACGAAATGTTAGTTATGTTTTTATTCTTGATCTATGATCATTGCCTCTATTAATTATCCTTTGGATCTGTTGGAAATAATTTCCTCCAAAGATTGAAAGTAAGTCTCCAACTGCATGAAGCCGTCCTCCAGAACTTCATCGGTCTTTTTAACAAACTTATCCTTACTTAAAACCATTGTTCAGCACAAAAATCACTATTTTGTCAAAGAGAAACTGTAGCGACCTATTTCACGAAGTACTTTCGACAAACTCTCTCGCGCTTAAGAAATCAATACAAAGAACTTTTTTTGTTCATTCGCATCCCGTACCCGCCATTACCGAAGCAAAATGGATTGTTTAAACTCAATTAGCATTTTAGAAGCGTCCATCTCGTATTAATTTTATTCTGATCGGTCAGTTGCTTTGTTTGTGGTGAAGCCAAACGTTATGAATTTTATTACACGTTCTTTGTTTGGTAGTCTGATTAGGTAGACAGGGTAGACAAATTTATTATAAAGGTACACGACCGCAAAGTCGGATAGGGTTGCAATTCTGGATCGCGATCATTGATTTTGATCATGGATCGCGATCGAGATTGGATGCTAATTCTCATTACTTTAATAAACTAAATCATCAGTACCAACGATCAGTTGAATATAAGAAAAGAAATAAAATACGTTTATTTGCGGTACACATGACGCAAAGAAAGAACACAAAACAAAAAAAAAACAAGTTGAGAGAAAATATGCGTCACATCCACGCAAAATGGCTATCGACTCATGCGAGACTGAGCCCCAGCGCTGATTTTCAGCGACAGCCGGCATTGACGTTATGAAGTTGACCGGTGCAGGATACAATGAGATATAAATAAGATATAAAAATAAAATATATAATAATTAATCTACATGTGAAAATATACAAATGTTTGGTTTCTTTAGAGATTTAACACGCTAGCCAATTTCAATCATCAGTATCATTCATTCGTAGGTACATTTATCAAGAAGAAAATTATTCGATATGTACCTAATTTCACAAACTATGAATCAGAATGTTTATTCAGAACCTAATTATTCCTTAGTACTTCCAAAAATCCAAATCCTCTATAAAACAATTACCCACGAACGGTCTCCGTCATCTCATAACATTTCACAATACGCCGCAGGGAACAAATCCTGGTCGCCTGCATTTGGCAACACCACCGGCATCGGGACGTGACGTACTTTTAATTGGAGGTTTGTCGCTATGTGTGGCCAAGCTCTTGGCTTCCTCTGCCAGCCTAGTCTTGGCAGACACCGTATAGTTCTGTGCACGGAATATTGTAAATTCATTATCTGAAATCGGATCAGAATGAAAAAGGAGTAGATAGGCGTGAGCGGATTTTTCTTTTTGTGGTAGTGAGCTGTTTTAATGTATTGGATCTTGAGGACGTATTTAATGAATTTGGGTTTCCAAATCAGACAGTGCAGATCCAGAAATCTAATAAAAATACAAGCACTAGTGTAAACTAACCCAAACCAAAATAAAGTATTTTCATCACAAGCAACCAAAATAAAGCATTTTCATTGAATGCTTACCTTCTACACCAGATAATTGGAATCATTCATTCATTCAGGTCTAAGCATTATATTTTAGCCAATTTGAACTGTTACACAAAAATATTCCAAGAGCTTTATCCAATTTGCCTAGCTAGCCATTCCCAACAATATTGGGGTCGGCTTCCAGTCTAACCGGATGCAGCTGACTACCCGTAACGACTGTCAAAGATCTACAATTGACAGCCAAAACCAACGGCTTATCGTGCTTTTCGAGGCACGTAGGAGACTTGATATGTTATAGATGGTCACCCATCCATGAACCAACCGCGGCAAACATAGCTTAACCTTCGATTTTATTATATTATTTAGCCACGAGCTCCTCTCTAAGTGCTTTATCATGTTATGCATTTTCAAGAGATATGGAACACGTATTTTCAATCCCCACGTTTTACGGCGCAGCTAATCATACGCTCAGTAACGCTTTCATTTTCAAACTAAATTACGTACTGACATCGTCGATATCATTATTGATGATTGATTCTTAAGCCGAGCTAGCGCCAACTACGTATGTCTATATGTATGTAAACATTATGTCAGTACTACCTATCCTAAAAGTTGGCAACGTCGCAATTAGCTGTCAAATATTTACCTGCTTTGATTAATTGGGCAAAATTTATGTCTTATTAATGAATATCGTTAAACCAAATATTTAGTTTTAGAGGTAAAAAAGGTATTTGGAAACTTTCCAAATGCCTTTACAGTTAAAACAGTTACAACATCAAATTCAGTTTTATAATTATTCCAATTCATTATTAATATTCTAGTTAGCCACATTTCTTATTTCCATACAGTAATATTGTCAAATTAATCAAAACAGCGAAATATTTAACATCTATGTATTTGCGACGTTGCCAACTTTCAGAATAAACGCTATTGGTGCCGAAAAAATGGTCTAGTACCCACTGGACAGTTTTTTAGGCATTAAACCGTTTTTAAACTCAACCAAAACTTGTATCATGCAAATATTCTTTGAAGAATAAAATACAAATGATGTCGACGCGACGATTCAAGTTGGTTTCAAATCTTTTTAAGTGTATTTACTTTAAGCAAGCATCTTACAGTAGATATATCTAAAAGCTCTTTAGATAATACAAGAAAATAGCTATGAATAGATATATTTGTTTTATTGTCCGTCTGTAGAATCTCATATATTCTTTGTGTCAGATTTAACCGATCATATTTTACGCGGCGACCCGTGCTAGGGTGCGACATAAAAATACGCGTTCTGCTTTGATTTATAAACAACATATAGATCAAACGGACTTGTTTTTATACAATTTGCTTTGATAAATCATAGGGTTTCGTCAATCATTGTGGCGTATCATGATTGTGGGCGTGAGTTTGTATGATTTAGAGTATTTTGTCTTTGTCATAAGGTGCACGTGGGAATATTAATTTAATTGCTTCCCCGTTGAGGGTAAAAAAAAAAACAAAACAAAAAAAAACAGCGAAGGTTTTGTAATATGGTTCCGTTTAGCACCCTTCGGTTACGGAACCCTACAAATTTACTGTTACAGTAAATTTAATAGATACTACCTATACATCTTACAACATTTCACAATAAACAATAAAGGCTATTCCATTTAATTGTACATCTATAACTTAGGGCAGGTACAGAGTCTGAAGGCCGACCCAGTAATAAGAACGCAATGAAATACATTTTATTAGCATCAATTTAAATAAATACGCCCGACAAATGGCGGAGGGTGCCGAGACACTTTCGACTCGAAATCAAATTGTCTGAGCCCCTCTATTTTAAATTGGTGTCGTTCAAAACTATCAGTTTAAATTGGGAGTATTATAGGTAAGATAATAATAGAAGAGGGGTCGTAATAACAAGTACCTACACTACCTACCTACTTACCTACTATTAAGATAGGAGTGTAAGCAGTCTAATAGTTATACTTAGGAGTATTATTTTCTTTATGAGAATCTCCCTGTTGGATGAAAGGTTTTTATTTATTCAGTTATTTATTTTTATTTCGCCAACAATATATAAATATTACATTAATTTAAAAAGTTACGAAATTTAAAAAAAGAACGTCGTGTTCCGACTCTCCCGACTTTTTTTTAACTAAAACTTTAGCCAGGCCTCGTACCTACGGCTCGCGTTTCCCCGGGGCAACAAAAATCCAATCGGCACTCTCGGGCGTCCGCGTAAGGAACATTTTAGCGCACACGAAACGTCTGTAATATTATTAATCTATATATATAAAAGGAGAAACTGATTCACTGACTGACATATCAACGCACAGCCGAAACTACTGGGACTAGGAACGTGAAATTTTCCACACAGCTTCCTTTAATAATGTAGGGGAGCACTAAGAAGGGGTTTTTGAAAATTCGACTTTTAAGGGGGTGAAAAGGGGGGATTTCGATTGTATGCAAAATCTTATTCCTTAAGTTAATAGACTTGAAACTTTGCACGAATACTTACCTAAGTAAATCATAAAGTTTGTCATTTTTAGTTTATCTAAGCTACCCCCTAAACGGGGATTGGGGGGTGTCAAAGTTTGTATGAAAAAATTTTTACGCAAGGTCCGAATAACTCGAAACTCAGTATTTATACTTAAAATCGAAAATAAAGAATAATGCGTATCAAGGTTTTTCGGAAACAACCCCTAACGGGGTGAAAAGGGTTAAAATATTTTAATGACGGCTGCGATTTACTCATTTTTCGTCATGGGTGTCGTTTTCGTAGTTTTCGATAGTGCTAAAGCCGATAGTGAGGTCAAAATGTAAATCCAAGATGGCGGCTGCGAAAGTTTTCTTATTTTTCGTCATGGGAGTCGTTTTCGTAGTTTTCGATGGTGCTAAAGCCGATAATGTGGTCAAAATGTAAATCCAAGATGGCGGCTGCGAATTCTTTTTTATTTTTCGTCATTGGTGTCGTTTTCGTAGTTTTCAAGGGTGCTAAAGCCGATAGTGACGTCAAAAAGTAAATCCAAGATGGCGGCTGTGAATATTTTCAAATTTTTCGTCATGGGTGTCGTTTTCGTAGTTTTGGATAGTGCTAAAGCCGATAGTGAGGTCAAAATGTAAATCCAAGATGGCGGCTGTGAATAATTTTTTTATTTTTCGTCATTGGTGTCGTTTTCGAAGTTTTCAAGGGTACTAAAGCCGTTTGTGACGTCAAAAAGTTAATCCAAGATGGCGGATGTGAATATTTAAAAAAAAAATCGACATGGGTGTCGTTTACATAGATTTCTAACGTGCTTCAGCCGAAAGGGAGGTCTAAATGTAAATCCAAGATGGCGGCTGCGACAAATTTGTCATTTTTCGTCATGGGTGTCGCTTTCGTAGTTTTTGAGGGTGCTAAAGCCGATAGAGAGTACTTCGTACGAATACGTATCTTAGTAATAAATGGGGATTAGGGGTGTCAAAGTTTGTATGAAAGATTTTGTATGCGAGGTCTGATTTACTCGAAACTCAGTATTTATACTTAAAACCGAAAACAAAGAATAACGTGTATCAATATTTTTCGGAAACAACCCCTACCGGGATGAAAAGGGTTGAAATATTTTACTTGCATCGCACTGACCTATATCAAGATACACGCAACGACATCTATTTTTTGGAATTTGCTATTCACAATTGGGCCCGATAGGTGACGCTGCAATCGAAGTTCAAGACGGTATTCTGTTCATGACACGTGCACAATTTCTGAGCAGTACCTAAACTAAAAGTACTAGGGTTTCATGAATTCACGATATAGTATTTCAATTATTAAACAATCAATCTGCCTAGCCTTTTCCCAATTATGTTAGGGTCGGCTTCCCGTGTAACCGGATGCAGCTGAATACCATTATTTTACATGGAGCGACTGCCTATCTGACCTCCACAACCGAGTTACTGGGTAATACGATACCCCTTGGTAAGACTGGTTGTCAGACTTTCAGGCTTCTGACGACCCGTAACAACTGTCAAAGATCCATGAATGGCAGCCGGGACCAACGGCTTAACATGCTTTCCGAGGCATGGAGGAGTCTCGGTATGTCAAGATGGTCACCCATCCACAGACCATCCACGGCAACCGTAGCTTAACCTGATAGGTCGACCCGTGCGGCTGTTATTACTTAGTTTCCAGCTCCTCTACAATTCTTCTCTCAATTTCTATCAATTCATCAATTTCTATCATTAGACATCGTGCACTATTTCTGAACAACCTAACAAAAAGTACAATCATTACGTTATGCTAGGATTTGGCGATTTGGGTTTAGGCGACAGATAGTTTATAACCTGGACAAAGAATACTTTTTATCCCGGTAGTACGTTTCCTTGGTTTTCCAACATCCACGCGAGCGAAGCCGCGGGAAAAAGCTAGTGATAAATATAGCGTTAGCTATCTATAAAAGTGAAGTATCTGTCTTAATTTGTGCTTTAGCTCTAAGCCCAACTTATCGAGAACCAATCATAAATCAGAATCACCAAACCCTTAAATAACCCAGTCAAAACACACTAACGAAATGGCCAGACTTGGGTCCAACAGACCTAGCTATAGTCTACCAGATCTGGCTATATGTAACCAGACGTCTGTTTGGTCTCACGCATCCACCGAAGGCACAAACTAGATACAGAAGGTCAGCCATACTTACAACGACCGACATCGAAAACAGGCACACTCACACATAACCGCGGATTATCTGTTCCAAAATTGAAATGAAAATGTAAACAAATGGATCGGAAAACGTACGCACGGCTACACATTAAGCTATACATTTTCAGTTTAAGCTGACCTCGCATTGTACGGAAATCGTTTACAATGCGAGATTACCATAAACTGGAAATGTATAGCTTGATGTGTAGCCGTGCCTGTAGAAGCCAATTTGTAGTGCCACTTACAAATTGAGTGCTTTGATTTGATTATTTAAATACTAAGATAACCCCGAAATCTAAGTGTAAATCATCTAAAATATATTTTTCCTTTTCCAATAGACGTAAATTTTTTAAAGCTTAATTTTCGTGGATGATCTTTGAGACAATAATTGTAGGAAAAAGTGGTGAAATATAAAGTTGAAACCATCTGAATATAGATTAATGTGTTACGAATTCCCTATAGTGAGTGATTGAAATTTTTAACCTGAAAGCTTTCACCAGATACTTCAATTACTTGCGCCGCGGCTATCTCAAACATATTCCAGTCGTGAGAGCTTGCACTCGCTGTACGTGAGCTGTGTCTATATCCATGCGTTATCGTTCGTTTTTTAAAGCAAGCCTTCTGAACCTAACTATTCTGTGTCGAAGGGGTGCGGAATTAGGTATAGCATTTAAATTGAAATACTGGCAGTGCTAACTTCATTTCTGGGGGACGTACCGGGGCGGGACGCAAAGTGACGACCGGTACTGACTTGTTGACACGTCATGTTATAGATTTGCGTTTAGGGATTTGGCAGCATAATTGGCAATTTAAGGCCAGTTTTTATAAAAAATTTTAAGTTTCATGACTAACTTTAATCCAAATATGGGGGCACATATTTGAACGTCGAAAATTAAAATACTTATGGGTAAAATGTCAATGTTCAAAACATCGAAAACTTAATCAATCATACCTACAATCTGCCGCAGAAATGTTTTCACCACTGTCTAATTATCTAGTCGCAGCCAGATTGTATGATTCATCATATTGAACTGGGTGAAATAGGTTACGTTAGGTTAGGTTAGGTTAGAACTGTGACCAACCGCGCGTGAGCCAACCGAGCGAAGCAAGCGGTGCCGCGGCAGCAGCCGGCGAACGCTACTTTTAAGTTGCTCGCAGATTTTTCTTTCACCATTTTCTAACTATCCAGGTTTTTGCAAGATCCGTATTATGAAATTACCATGTGGCATACATAATAAATATCTATATTTAGGACATTCGATACTCTGTACTTTTGATGGTACGTTTGTAGATATAATTAGATTTAAGATACATTGGACGTAGGTTATCTAACCATTCGACAATATAAACTTACGTTATTTTAATTTCCGGATTTATGGTCGTTCGAAATTTAAGTTTTCGATGTTTTGAATACTGACATTTTAACCGTAGGTATTATAATTTTCGACGTTCAAATATGTATCCAAAAATGGATGTCGTTTTGTGATGTTTGAGAAATTAGTAATTTAGGAAAAAATATGACCAAAATACGAACATGTGAAGTACTGAAATTGAAATAACGTGCTTTCCGAGGCAAGGAGGGGTTTTGGTTGGTTAAGATGGTCACCCATCCACGGACTGACCGCGTACTGAAGCGTAGCTTAACCTGATTGATCAACCCGTGCGGCTGTTATTACTTAGCCAGGAGCCCCTCACGGAATACCTACCAAAGTATTTAGTTTTCTCTCTGCTCAAAGATGAACATAAATGAGAAAGAAATCCTAGTAAATTGGTTTACCTTAACGTCGATACCCACCCACTCCTTTACTTGGTGAGTAAAGTACTTGTAAGTTTTCCTAACGAAACACGTGTAAATGTAAGTAATTGGTACTCTTTATAAGAAAATTCTATTTACTTTCTTTGCAAATACCAACAACTGTAATTTTTCAAGAAATGAGATGTAAAACCCTTTTCTCTTTATTGACAAACAAAATATTTGGAGCAAGACTTGGAAAATAATACCTCTTCGTTTCGTTTTCGTAAATTTCGCGGAAACAAAATACCTACAGTTTAGCCTTTGAGTTTTTCATCACATCTTACAATTTACTGCGCAAATGCCATAAACAGGATAAATATAATATTATAATATGTGTCGGAAAAACATTACTGAGTTGACTAATCGGGACTTCAGCACTGCCTAGCAGCGCTCGACAGACTCTACAACATAACGCTCGGACAGACCGGCGCTAAACAGAATTCATGGGTGGCGGACAAGCAGTAAAGACGTTTAGAAACTGTCATGCGTTCCGTGTAGTTGTGTCGTGTACCTCCAGTGTGTGAATTGCTAGTTCACACTAGCAATAATATGATCGTAAATTAAATTTGATTAGAACTGTAAACGGTTTTTCTTTTTCGCAATAACCAACATAGTACGCCCACAGTAGTTAAAATATGTCTCATTACAACAAAAGAGACACATACCTTTTTACCGTCATAGGGTTTTTCTCAGAGATATATTCCATGAATTGGTCAGAATTTCCTTACGAAGTTCCAAGAAATCGGATTATAAAATTCCATTGAACCACACAAAATATATTCATATTTACCTAATGATAAGTCAATATCCCTGTAAGTATATAATCGATTGATTGAATTTACCTGACAGAATTATACGGTGTCCCTTCTCAACCGACTTAAAAGAAAAGGTCGAGGCTCTCAGTTTGTCAGTTCTTTTTTTAATGTATGTTCCCCGTTTACTCGAAGATGGCTGGACCGGTTTACTAATGTTTGCCATAATTTAATATGCCATAATTTTATATGCCATAATTTTATTTGCCATAATTTCATTAGTAATAACGCTTCAGTTGCCATAATCGTGAAATGACATAAAATCATTTTCACTAATTTCATTGGTCATAATCGATCAAGTGTCATAATAATTTTAATCCATAAATTCATTAGCTATATTTTTTATTTTCAATAATGTCGTTTTCCATAACATTTATTAATATTCATTTGCCCATACTAGCACAACAATGCTAGTTCAGTATGTACCATGCTTGCTTTGCAAAAGAGGAAATCTAGCACTCGGCGGCCGCTGCCGCGGCACGCTCGCTACGCTCGCTCGCCTTCGCGCGTTGTTTGGTCACAGTTCTAACCTAACCTAACCTACCCGTTTCGAATTTGACAAACTGTTTATTGTCTGAACAAGAAAACCTAAAAATTACCCTAATCTGCCATGCATGCTTGCTTTGCAAAAGAGGAAATCTAGCACTCGGCGGCCGCTGCCGCGGCACGCTTGCTACGCTCGCTCTCCTTCGCGCGTTGTTTGGTTACAGTTCTAACCTAACCTAACCTACCCGTTTCGAATTTACAAACTGTTTATTGTCTGAACAAGAAAACCTAAAAATTACCCTAATCTGCCATGCATGCTTGCTTTGCAAAAGAGGAAATCTAGCACTCGGCGGCCGCTGCCGCGGCACGCTCGCTACGCTCGCTCGCCTTCGCGCGTTGTTTGGTCACAGTTCTAACCTAACCTAACCTACCCGTTTCGAATTTACAAACTGTTTATTGTCTGAACAAGAAAACCTAAAAATTACCCTAATCTGCCATGCATGCTTGCTTTGCAAAAGAGGAAATCTAGCACTCGGCGGCCGCTGCCGCGGCACGCTCGCTACGCTCGCTCGCCTTCGCGCGTTGTTTGGTCACAGTTCTAACCTAACCTAACCTACCCGTTTCGAATTTGACAAACTGTTTATTGTCTGAACAAGAAAACCTAAAAATTACCCTAATCTGCCATGCATGCTTGCTTTGCAAAAGAGGAAATCTAGCACTCGGCGGCCGCTGCCGCGGCACGCTTGCTACGCTCGCTCTCCTTCGCGCGTTGTTTGGTTACAGTTCTAACCTAACCTAACCTACCCGTTTCGAATTTACAAACTGTTTATTGTCTGAACAAGAAAACCTAAAAATTACCCTAATCTGCCATGCATGCTTGCTTTGCAAAAGAGGAAATCTAGCACTCGGCGGCCGCTGCCGCGGCACGCTCGCTACGCTCGCTCGCCTTCGCGCGTTGTTTGGTCACATTTCTAACCTAACCTAACCTACCCGTTTCGAATTTACAAACTGTTTATTGTCTGAACAAGAAAACCTAAAAATTACCCTAATCTGCCATGCATGCTTGCTTTGCAAAAGAGGAAATCTAGCACTCGGCGGCCGCTGCCGCGGCACGCTCGCTACGCTCGCTCGCCTTCGCGCGTTTTTTGGTCACAGTTCTAACCTAACCTAACCTACCCGTTTCGAATTTACAAACTGTTTGTTGTCTGAACAAGAAAACCTAAAAATTACCCTAATCTGCCATGCATGCTTGCTTTGCAAAAGACGAAATCTAGCACTCGGCGGCTGCTGCCGCGGCACGCTCGCTACGCTCGCTCGCCTTCGCGCGTTGTTTGGTCACAGTTCTAACCTAACCTAACCTACCCGTTTCGAATTTGACAAACTGTTTATTGTCTGAACAAGAAAACCTAACCTACACATAACAACATCCTATTTTGCAAATGTACGTATGTATGTATTTAAATGAACATTCGGAATAATAAATATCATATAATACAATACTGAGGACATCTGTCTGTAACGTTTCTAAATAATGTCAAATGTTGCTTATGTCAAGTGTCGATTATGTAATGTGTTACTTATAGAATCAAATGATTATGACACATGTTATTATGGAAACTAATATTATGGCAAATAAAAGTTATGTCAAATAAGTTGATATGGCAAGCGTTATTAGTATAAAAATGATAATAGTGCAAGTAAATATTATGAGTGGGGACGATTATGGAAAACAATAATAGGACAAATAATATTATGGAAAACAATATAATACCGGCTGGACCGATTTGGATTTATTATTTAAATCATAATTTTCAAATTTTATTAACGTTCCTTGGGTAATTTTTGAGTTAGCTTCAACAATACGTACCTATTTTTCCCACTTGTCTATATGGACGATGACATAATAACTTTCTGTCACTGTATTTGACATAGCAGGTATTGCTATTAAACGATTCGAATTTGTGTGGGGTAGGTACCAGAACTTACAACAACAACAACTTGAAAAATAAATAGTTTTAAAAATTAGTACGTTAGTCAAAAACTTTTTATTCGATAAGAAATAAAGAATAAACCTTTATCTCCTGATCTAAAATTAACATCATTTAATTGCAATCACTGCTGCTTTTATTCTCAAAGCAAACCCAGACGTATAAAAAGAAAACACGCTTGCTTTGCGAAATGCAACGTTATTAAGAGCGACAATCAATACCAATCCAATCTCGATAAAGTTAGGAGGAGAGTGGCTTCGACGTTACGTGTCATACGTGATCTAACTTTGCGAAAATTCCAACACTTTTGCGAAAATTCTCCCATTTCGCGAATGGAACTCCATTTCGCATCGTTTAAATATTAAATCAAACTTACGATGTAAGTCAAACGTGCGTGTGAACGTACGATAAAGTCACTCGGAGCCCGAATAGACAATAACTGTTCCCAGAGCTAATAAATTTTGTGGGACAAATATTTTTATGACACACTGTATTGGTTTGCTGCTATTGGCATTGTATGCAGATTTTAATTCGCATTTTTTAAATACCGTTTGCTTTTGACGATTTAGGTTCATTTCACCAATGAAACTGAACTCCATCAGCATTTCTAAAACGCGTTCAAGAGGTGTCAGTGTCAAAATTTTTATGGAATATTGTACACTGACAGCTCTTGAACGCGTTTTAGAAGTGCTGATTGCGTCCAGCTTTATTGGTGTAATTCGCCCTTAGTCTATGATGACTCAATTGACAATAACATACAGAGGGGCTCGTGGCTTAATCAAAACGCGAACTCGTTTTACTTACCTATTTAGTGCGGATTTCACCAATGAAATTGAACGCGTTCACCACATCTAAACGCGTTCAATTTTATTGGTGAAATCCGCACTAAATTCAACAGATTGCAAATTAACAGCTCCATTTTATAAAAGAATGCTAAAACAAAGATTACGTAAAACAAGTATGTAATCAATAAAAAACGTTTTAATTTAACTTTTAACAGTTTGATCATCAAACATTGTATTTAACCAAATAATTCAATGTAACAAGCACTAATTCCGGTCATTAGTTATTGCTGCAATTAAACTAATTTAATCCTAATGAATTTAGAACCAAGCGCAAACATACTTTGAACTAATTATTTGGTAGGTTTATTATTTCGGGAATTTTGTATAGAACATAATAGAGCACTAGGCGGTATTATGGCTGCTCATAACATTAATTATTCCTATAACTAATGGTCCACGTTAAAATGATTACCGAGTCGAAATCATTTCTAAAATTACGTCATTATGAAAAAAGAAAAACGCCACTAGTCATGATGTGGTACAGTTAGAATGTGACATTATTAGAACGATTTTTTACGTCCTCTCATAAAAATTTATATTCATAAGGTTCAATTTCGCTCTTCGCTCGAAATCACTGAGAATGTCCTAATATGTATGAGCGTAATCAAAGGAGCTTAGGGCTTGCCTCCCCAGAGGCTGAAATCTGTGGTATTAGAGAAAGTACTCCGAATAAACTGGCAAGAATATACAATAAGCCTATTCATTTATGCCGTTTGCGCTTTATTTAGAATTTTGTGTTGAATTGTGGAATCTTTTAATACTGATAATGTCGAATATCAGACGCATTAGCATGCTCAACTGTAGGACCGCAGATGTGTGATACCTAGTAATACGCTGTGTATTACCATACAGCGTGCCGCTTTAATGGCGACATTTTTACACACGTAGGATACGGTTTCGCGTTTTCGTTATACGAAGATTATATCTTCTCTAAATGAAAATATTATTTTAATTTTACTAAACGTTATTATTGATTGATTTACTTACAATTTTCTAAAATAGCTTCATGGAGCATCCTGTACCTAAAGAACTGTAGCGTAGAGGTCTTTTGAAATGAAAATGAAATGAAAATCTTTAATGTCCAGATATAAATGCACATACAACTTTCAATAATTACACACATATATAACGTGATAAAAAATGGTCGGGATCACGGATCTGAAAACGTGCAAAGCTTGAGCGAAATGAATGAAAGAGAGAGCCCTATATCGGCGAGCGTAATGACTGTTACACACAGTGCCACCGGCCTTGCCGCCGGGAATGCCACGGCGCACCCGGCCCTGTCGCACAAAGCCGCAGAAAGAAACGCAAAGGAAATGAAGGCGCAAAAGCCGGAGGCACGTGCCGCGCGGCAAAACCTGGCGGCCATGCTGCCGGCACTGTGTGTAGGAGCCATTAAATAAGCAAATATTATAGTTTTTATGATTACTGGCCACTAGCACCCGTGTGTTAAATTAATGTCAAAATTGTAGCAGCATTGTATAATACACTTAAGAATAGAATAGTTTATTATGTACCCCAAATTAGAAATTAATTAATAAATTCAAGTAGGTACTAATAATATTACTGTACTCAAGTTTATTTAAGTACTAATATTACTGTATTTCGAACTAAATATCTGAAATAAGACAAGACAGTGATTTTACATTACACCTTTACACAAAAATAATGGTAAAAAAATCTAAATTGATGCAAACTTTTACGAAACTCACAAACAGCGATGAAATGTGACAACCAAAATAAAAATAAAAACAGAAAATTAAGAGACATCATTAAGATAATGTTGAGGAGAAAAATCTCGAATGTCTGTGAACAGGCTGGCTACTTGACACATACAGAGCACTCTCCAATTTGTTGCAAACTCGCTTCGAAGCCCGTACCTATTGGATATCTGTGTTCACTCCTCAAGTCCTCACAAATGAGAATGTCTTTTACATTTAATTTATGTTACTGTACCTAAATAACACTGTTTGTTTGGTAACTGTAATTAAATAATTGTTATTTGTTTAACTTTGGTAGAGTAACGTGCACATAGAATTTTCGTGGAGGGTTATTCGGTATTTGACGGTTCAACAACAAACAAGTAAAAATAATAACGCGATGTTCGTTTCCATTCTTTGGGTACGGAATCCGAAAAAATTTAATATAATAAAATCATAAGAACTTCAGTATCTAAAGTCCTCGACTTCGTCGTCACAATTTGTCGCCGACGAAAACAAATTGATAAACTTCTCAATAAAATACTCCTTAGTATTAAACCACTTACCGCCATCATAAAGCAATTTAAACCTCTCAAAATCTGATAATAATTCGGATTCTCCAGGATATTTAGGCTACCTTGGGACATGTATTTATTGAGTCGTCTGCTCGTTAGTCTTATTTTGAGGGGCTCATGGCTAAGTAACAACTAGGCAAGAGATAATGACCGTCTGCTTGTAAATCGAGTGGTCTAAATCTTACTTCTGAGCATCGGGACCTGGAACTGATCCCCAGCTGTTATTGAGTTGGGCTCATAAGTGCTCAGGGCGATGACTCCGTCGCCGCGACAACACCGCGCCGCCGCCCTGCCTCTAAGCTGTGTGTATACAACATTGCCAGTGAGCTGCCGCGCCACCCCGCTGCGCCGCTGACGCGCCATACCCCTACGGCCTGGCCACGACCTTGCCTCTATCAGCAGTAGCGGTGAGCGGGGCGGCGAGCGGTAAAAACGAATGCACAGAAATGTATGAAGGATGCCACGGCGCGCCGCTCACAGCGGCAACTCGAGCGATATTTGCCAAGCGTTTCGCGGCAGCGGCGAGCGGCGCGGTGCGCGCCTGCGCGGCTTGAAAAAATTTATGGGCGAGTGATTGAGATGCCACGACTCACTTGCTGCCGCTAACGCTACTGAGCAGTACGTGGCATGGACAACGCTCCGCCTGCCGTTCGCCACCCCGCTTGCCGCGCCGCCCAGAGTCGTGTCCAGGCTCCAAATATTTGACGTCTTTTTCCACTTTCTGTACATAAAATATGCAAGCACAAACTTCTTTTTTTTAGTAAACTCAACATGTTCTTGTTCATCATGCTAAACGTGTGAAGTTTGTGGCTAGCAATTTATTACTAAAATTTAGAGTGATATTTTAAAATCATCATCACACCATCTACATGGTTACGCGCAGCGCTGTCGGTGCGGCTGTAATGCCGTCTACACGAGCCCTTAGGGATTTTTCAGTAGCAACCCGAAGTCTGAATATGTTTCCAATTAATGGCAAACAGCTGGCCTATTTTTACTTACACCTTCGCAAAATCACTATCATCATACTACTAATATAATATTAGGTATATTATTTATTTAATCTACACGATATGAAAATAGTTCCTCACACATTCCTACGTAGATAATAATTAATGAATAGTCTCACGTGATATATTACTGTCATGGCGCTGTCAGACTGTGGTGTTAATTGTGGCAGTGGTGTGAAGCAGCCGAAAGATATGTGAATTAATTAGTGGAACAGCGAGTTATGGCACATATTTGTGTCGCGGTAGGTATTGTGTGTCGACGAGAGATATGGTTGCAGTTTATTGGTCGATATCATATAAATAACGAAGTGTATAGAGTGCCGCGAGTTTCTTGTGGCACTCTAGTGTCACTGCCTCAGCCCGGCTAGGGTGCCGTGAGCGTTGCATTGTCACTGTCACTTGTTATTTAGGTTAGGTTAGGTTAGAACTGTGACCACACAACGCACGAGCCGAGCGAGCGTAGCGAGCGGTGCCGCGGTAGCGGCCGGCGAAGTGCCAGAGTCCGTTTAGGCACAAGAGAATGTAATGTTTTGGGAATGTGGTGTTTTACAGCGATCTAACCTCGACAATCAAACAAAATACCAAGTGACGTGACTTAGTGACAGTGACAATGACAATCCAATGCTTGCGGCACTTGAGCCGGGCCGAGGCGGTGTTACTAGGGTGCCTGTAGTGGCACTTTATCCGATAGGGATAGAGTGCCAATGGTGGCACTCTATACACTGCCTATAAATAATATTTTAGCAGCCTGCATTTGCTTTGGTACAGCGCAGAAGGTTTCTCGTTAATATAAAAAACGAGCATTTATCACCACGCTGGTTCATTATCCGTACGCAATTAAACGATACATGATAATTATGTAAGTGTTGAACTGCCTGCCTAGTAATGCATTGTTCGCTATTTTTATTTTTTTTTGTTTGTAAGTGCAATTTTTTCTAATAATTATGTGTTCGTTGCTTTTTGCTTTTTAATCTTAATTTTTTTTTTTTTTCAATTTAAATTCAGATTCTCATATTTAATAATGTACTAGTATAATCATAATACTATATAATTTTAACTATCAGGACTACTTCCATTTAATATACTGTTCGCTTGTTTTTATTGCATGATGTGGTTACCTTGAGGGAGCACATAGATTGTTGTTCTTGTCTTTATATTATAGCATGTAAGGTGTATTCTATGTTGGAGATCCTAATAAAATAAAATAAAAGAAAATGTGCTATTTTCGAATTTCGAACAGTTATGAATACAGAATTTTGGCGATAAAATCATAAATCAAAAGTCATTTATTCAAACTAGGCTGAGAATCCGCACTTTTCGAATATCAAAATTGCGTAAGAGTGTCCCCCAAAACGCCAGCCCTTCACGACGTTTTTCTTCAGCGGTGAGTGATAACCTAGCTAGCTAGCTAGCTAACTTTTCAAAAACAGGACTTGGTAATGAAAGGTCACAATGGCACTTACCAGAGGGTCAATTCCCGTATTTTTAAGAACGGTGTATTCTAATCTGAATTTCAAACTGCCTATAAAACGTCTAATTAAATTACATTTTTGACAAGTTTTTATCATTTATTTGTGGTTGAGACAAGATTTTGAACGTTTTTTAATACGAGAATTGGCCTTCACCTTAGAAACCAACACCTTAAGAAGCGAGCTTTTAACCTCCCAACAAACAAAATACTAACTTCAGACCATAAGTCAAAGATTAAGTCATTGGGGACCAATATTACGACACAACAAATCACGTTATATCGAAAATGTTCCCCAGAAGACGAAAGTACATTTACTAGAAAAATAAAAAGTATTTTGCAGCAAAACTTCAGGATTTTCCTCGGAGCGTTCAGATAGTAGTAACATAACTATGCATCTTCGGATGGCCGCGTCCGGACACAATCGTAAACATAAAATGTAATACAGGTATAACAATACTGAGTGGTCTAAGTTACAAAATATTTTTTACTTGGATTTTATCTGCAAACATCATCTTAAAAAGTGATGAACCGTGAAAAGGAAGTTTCAGATAAGAAATATTTAAGTGATCCTCTTAAAACTTATTGAACTTCTAATAATAAAGACTTTTTTCAAATCAATGAACCTCTAAGACGTCGTGGGCATCTAATGATGCACACTTTTTTGAATACATGAACCTCTTTTTGAAATGTGGCTATTTCTCACAGTTGGTCGCAATAACTAAGTTGCAGCTTGCCCGTTTGGGCGGGGTATTCAATCCCGCCCAAACGTAAACAAGTTGGACGCAGTTACTATTTAGGATATTTAGGACCCTAAAATAATTTGATTCAGTATATTACAGTGTTCTATAATATTTTCAATTATTAGTTAGTCATAGTTTTTTAGTACGTAGTGTAAATAGTTTTAATTGTGTGAAATATATAAATTCATTATTTGAGGTTTCATTCGATTAGTTAAAATGCGATACAATTCATTGAATGAAGAGGTATTTATGAAAGAATAATAAGTGATAATCGCCAGTTCTTACTTAACAAAAATATAATTTAAAAAATCGAAGACATGTGACATCTACCAACCCGCACTGGGTCCGCAGCCCACTCTCTCTCGAAGAGGGGAGGCCTGTGTCTTAGCAGTGGAAACATTATAGGCAGATTATGCCATTATGCTAAGCGCTTATTGTATTCTGCGAATCATCCCGCAAGTCTTATTTACCTGCCACCGCTCCTACCTTGTACCAAAACATTTGTGTGCAGGTGTTGGGCAGAGTTTTACGTGAGTAGTTTACTGAAGAAATCACGGTTGGTGGCGCATTTAAACACGACACTTGTCGACCAGCTCGCTTGCCAGTACCACATACTAAACACGTTTAGAATTTTCTCGGTAGTTAGTAGTTAGTAGTAGTTAGTTTGTGGTTATTAATTGGAAAGTAATAAACAAGCATCGTTACAACTTTCACTTAACGTGAAGCAGACTCAATAGTTCCCCCAAAAACCTCTAATCCACCACGCGGGCCCAGTGTAGGTTGGTAGATGTCACATGTCTTCGAATTTTTGGTTCTAGGACGATGTTTTCCTTAACCAACAAAAGTTATGTTCTTTAGTCAACGTTTGGCGATACCAAATATTAATATTAATCACCAAGGGACAGTAATAAAAACAGTAGATACAGCGAAATTTTTAGGTGTAACCATTGACAAAACGACAGATTTTTTTATTTAATTCCTCTGTATGTGCTTTCCAGTTTAGACGTTATTAACGTCTAAACTGGAAAGCACATACAGAGGAATTAAATAAAAAAATCTGTCGTTCTGCCTAAGTACTCTACAAACTAAAACCCATCGTAAGTACCACTGCGCTTATCACGGCTTACCACGGAATTGTCGGCTCTATATTAAGGTTTGGCGTTATATTTTGGGGAAATTCGACTAATAAGGAAATAATTTTTAGATCTCAAAAAAGGTGCATTAGGGCTATGTTCAGTTTAAAAAAACGGATAGTTGCAAACCGTATTTTGTTAAATATAATATTTTAAATCTGCCTTCCTTGTTTATTTTTGAAGTGGCTAATTTCGTACAAACCAATCTTAAACTATTTAAAAAATTATCAGATGTTTCAATCCGCAATCGACGGGATAACAATTTATTATTTCCTTTTCAATTATTACACAAGCAATTATTGTCACTGTCACTTGTTATTTAGGTTAGGTTAGGTTAGAACTGTGACCATACAACGCACGAGCCGAGCGAGCATAGCGAGTGGTGCCGCGGCAGCGGCCGGCGAAGTGCCAGGGTCCGTTTAGGCACAAGAGAATGTAATGTTTTGGGAATGTGGTGTTTTACAGCGATCTAACCTCGACAATCAAACAAAATTCCAAGTGACGTGACTTAGTGACAGTGACAATGAGAATCCAATGCTTGCGGCACTTTGGCCGGGCCGAGGCGGTGTTACTAGGGTGCCTGTAGTGGCACTTTATCCGATAGGGATAGAGTGCCACTGGTGGCACTCTATACACTGCCTATTAATAATCTACAAGACGGTCAAAAAAAAATAACGGTTTTAGTCATCATCCCTATTATCGTAAGAAACCAGTAAAAAATAAAAATATTAATAAAAACAAAGGAATACTCTCAATAGAAACCTAATTTCAATAAAAAATTCAAGCTTATTTCATGAAGTCCACAGAATTCTCCCGTTGTTTGCGTCAAACAATCTGAAAAAATGTAGTAACTACAATTAAAGTCTTTGTTTTACTTGAAAAAAAAGCACCTAGCCTACGCAATTACCTCTCACCTTTGTCTCAAAGGTGAAAGTAAACAGCTAGAATTAAAATTTTCACGTCTTTAAAAGACCTACATCTTAGTTTATTTTTCAAAGAATCTTCAATTAATCTGGTGTGGGAACTTGGACCCAAACTTCAGCATATTTCTCGTCATAATTATAAAACATTCAAAAAACTTTGGTTTAACAAAAAGTGCCTACTGGAATATCATTGGAAAACAAATTCAACGAACCATTTTTTTCTTCTGAGTAAAGTTGAAAAGGAAGTTTTGAATAAAAATACCTACTTTGCCATGAACTTGCCATCGCTTTCCATTTGAATGTAGTCAAACAAAATGAGCTTGTATTTTAAGAGATCACGAGTAAGATGGAGACGGAACAGGAAAATCTGAATGATAAAAAACAAATTGAAATTGTGACCTTTATTCAGATTAGATTTTCCATTAAGGGGAGTCTTGTAAGTGCGGATTTATCATCGACTTACACATTTAAAGAGTCCATCTAACTAAGCGATCTATACAATATCAATATAATTGCATTTCATTACTTACATAAGGATGAGTTTTTGTTTTGGGACTGTAAGGTAAATATCAAAATCTTATAGTTTCAAAGTGTTTTATAGAGCATAGATTTGTAATTAAATAAGTAGACAAACAAACTTCGCTACCAATATTATAAATTATAACTCATCCAACACAGCGATAACACGAATCGATCAGTGCTGTGCTACGACAGCGTAGCAGGCGTAGCGGATCACCTACGCCGTAGCTGCTAGCTCAAAATTTCATGCACAAAGTTATCTTGTGAATCTCAGTTTGTAAAACAAACAAAAACGCATTTAATCCAAGTTATTTTGATAATTTATTTCTACATTGATCATCACTACAGTACACCAACACAAACATTACCCTGTAATTCAACCCTAACTCGAACCACGACAAAAACCACAGCCTACAAACATAAGCTCTTTACAAAAACAATACAGCTGGTAAACAGGTGACATTACGCATGATCTCAGAGTAATAACTAAAGCATAGAGGGAGTCTATAGATTAGATAAATGGACGTACCGAAATTGTCAAAACGGTCACAGTTGTCTCTTTTTACACGACCAATTTAAAAAGCACAATAGTTGCCTAGTAAACGGTTAACCGTACAAGTATTTGATCTAGCCGTATATTACGTCGTGAATGTCAGTACGTGTGCTGGTTGAGGTGCTGGTCATTTTTTATTAAAAACCAATAGATTATTGAGTATTTTTGTAAAAACGAAAGGTGCAAAGGACTTATCAATAGTCTGTTAACATGGCTTGTTTTGTGATAACGTGTAAATCACATTCGTCACGGAAAAAAAACAATGAATTTGTAAGCTTTCATCGGTAAGTGTTTTTTTACATTTTTCGTATAAAATCACCCAAAATATTTGGATGTGATCACTGATAACATACATATTAGATTGATAATGATACCTTCAAACTATCTTTATTACAAATTATGTTGTGATCGCGAATTTATTTTCAAAAAATAAATTCGTTAAATTGTGAGGTTATGTTAAGCTAGTAATGTAGGTAATGTAGATACTTTTTATCGATACGATAATTACATGCTAATAAATTGGAGAAGATATCGTTTTCTTTTCGAGCCATTGCAAATTATACGAATTGATCACAATTCTCCTACAACAAATCATGCTGAAAGTCAAGTTCGGTATCTTTACAAGCTGTCCATTTAACATTGTGTCAACTTCAAACTGTAGCTGAAAATCAGACAGTAGGTTCTAAAATATATTATTTGTATTGCACTATCGGAGAAAAAATCAAAAGTATATACTTTTTCAGGGTTCTTCAGATGCTATGGAAATAGATGAAAATTAAATGCCAATTTCGATGTCATTCATGAAGAATGAAGAATCGCTGTTGGAAACAAATGAACATGAGTACATTTATGATCCGTGTGCTCTTTCAGAATACGCCAGAGATATTATAAATTATATAGCAGGGAGTGTTGTGCGATTTTCAATTTATTTTATTTTTTATCCACAATCTGTATAATACAAATAAATAAAATTGTAGTGTCTAAATAACAGCTTTTTACTAAATGCATATGAAAGTATATGATCCATACAACAAAAATACATTTATACATACATACAAATAAATAAAATTGAAGTGTCTGTTTATAATGTCAAAATAACAGCTTTTTACTAAATGCTTAAGAAAGTATATAGTTACGATCCATTACAAAAAAAAAACGCTTTTTTTTTGTCTATCTGTCTGTCTGTCTGTTTGTCCGGAACAAACAGACAGACAGATAGACAAAAAAAAAGTGTTTTTGTTGTAATGGATCGTGAAAGTATAGATGATCCATACTACGAAATTCAATTTTTCGTCCGTCGGGGTAGGCTGTACCGATTTTGACGGGACTTCCACTGGAAGATAGCTTATGACATAAGGAGTAAAATAGGCTACATTTGTTTTAGAAACAAACTTAGGGTTTCGCGCAAAAAACTAATACCCATGAAATCTTTTGATAAACCTCGTACTGTTCCCTAAGTTGAGAATACATAATCCAATAAAAAAAATAAAAAAATGATCTCGATCCGATTACGAGTTTCGGAGAAATGTGTGGACAAAGGAGGATGGCGATGGCGATCGGCGGTTGGTCGACCCAGACCCGTAGACAGCTCGACGCGGCCACGCGGGTTATGTACATGGCGCGGAGCTCGTCGTCAATCGGATACACCGGAAGTTAGTTTGCCGTAACATAAAGTACGGATGCCAGTGATGATTCTCGATGTGAGCAACCTGGGTGGTTAGCCGCAAATTTGGAGATATTGGTAAGCTGGAACTTTGAACCCCAATATGGGGATTTAACACTGAGTTAAGGAGTAGGATTCATGAATATATACGTAGTCAATTATAAAATAAGGAAACCGTTGCAAACTGAGACAACCGCGGCTGTAGGGGAGGTCTCACTAGTCACGGGCAAGTGTAGTGGAGCTGAGAATGAGCGACGACGGGAGCGTAAACCTCCCTAGCCAGCATGTGACGGTGTGTCGAGCCGGCGCGCACAGATTGACGGCCGGGCTTGCCAGGACGGTGACGGGGGAGAGGGAACAGATAATCGCTAACCCAAATGGGTTCTTTTGCGACCCAAGGTCACGCATTGCGTTGAGTAGGAGCATTGGCAATTTGCTTTTATTAATTAAAGTAACGTTTGTTTAATAAAACCAAATTGCCAATGCTTAAAAGAAGCCTAGAATTTAAGCTCTAACAAATATTTAATGCATTCCACTATATACCTTACAAAACGGCACGTTACAACGTTACATCATCCATGGAATATACGACATGTACATCCAATACATTATATAAATTATCTGTCAAAAATAAATTAATATCGATACCTCTGCACCTCTCTGCACATCACTACCGAGACCAAAAAAGTGGACAGTGGTGGTCCTTATAACTATATACCTGTCCTTTTTTTCACACGGAATGTGTCATAAGTATAAAGAGTATGACTAGACTGAGAAATTTCACCCTCCCTCTATGCTTTAGTTATTACTCTGAGCGCATGATACAGGCTTGTATTCACCACAGCGTAAGCAAGTGCCGTGATTTTCATAATAAAAACGGTACGCCAATGCAGGACAAAGGGCGGTGACTGGCGACGCGCGAAAGCCTCTCGCAGAATACGTAACCAGAAAATCCTTTATACGTCCGAAATGATATTTTGTTTGGTTATATGTTGGTAGAGCCGGATGACGCTTTGTGCGTTAAACTTGGGCTAAGCTTACGGTTTTGTTATGTTTTTTTTTTTTTCAAGAAGTCTTCGTACAAAATATTTTATTATGATATTTTTAGTGTTGTTCGTGGGCACAGCTACGCTTATAGTTGTGGACGAGTATGTTTACCTAGGACAAAGCCATCAAGCCATCAAGGAGGTTGGTCCAGCTAGGTAGGTCCAACTTCGAGAAAGAGGTCAATCATCGAATCCGACTTGGCTGGGCAGCGTTCGGGAAGCTACGCAATATCTTCTCGTCCCACATACCACAGTGACTCAAGACGAAACTCTTTGACCAGTGCGTGTTCAAAGTGATGACATACGGCACTAAAACGTGGTCGCTCACAATGGGCCTTATCAGAAGACAGTCACCAAAAGGGCAATGGAGAGATGATTGGAGTTTCCCTACGTGATCGATTCAGAAATGAAGAGATCCGTAGGAAAACCAAGGTAACCGACATAGATCGAAGACTTGCCAAACTTAAGTGGCAATGGGCAGTCATTGCTCGTAGAACAGATGGTCGATGGGCAAGGTTCTGGAGTACCGGAAGACGAAGCGTTGGAAGGCCTCCCACAAAATGGACCGATGACCTTGTAAAGGTCGCAGGGATCCGCTGGATGCGGGAAGCACAGAATCGGTTAAAGTGGCGGTGCTTGGAGGCCATGTCCAGCAGTGGACGTCTTTCGGTTGATATGATGATGAAAAATGATGTGGGCATAGTGTGAAAGTAAGTTTAGATAACGATTCCTCACTTCGGAGCAAAATAGATTCGAATCCCCAAAGTCAAGGCAAATATCCTAACTATCCCAACCATAATATTATAAATGCGAAAGTGAGTTTGTTTGTTTACTTGTTTGTTACCCTCCCACGCTAAAACGTCTGAACGGATTTGGATGAAATTTTGCATATGGGTAGACTATGGCCTGTAGAAGGACATAGGCTACTTTTCATCCTGGATTGCAGACAAAATGGCGGGCAACAGCTAGTAATCTATAGTCAGAAAATTTATAAATAAAAACAGCAATTATGGCATATATTTTGAGCCGAAACATGTATCAATGTAATCTAGACAAACCAATACAGACTTATAGTTAAGGACAAGACCAAGAATCAATTGTTTGCAGTTGAAAATTGAAATTGTTTATTTAAATAATTGATTTACACAAATATTTACAAAAAAGGGCCTTAAACTAGGGGTATTTATTAATTGGATTCTACCTGAACTAGGAATAAACCTGTATCTTAGGTATCTCACACTCAACACTTTGTATAAGCATTTGTACTTATACATAAGTTGCCTTGAAATAACCCATTATCAGCATAAGTACAATCAAATCAGCCTATGTGATCCCACTGCTGGGACACAAGCCTCCTCTCTTCGAGAGGGATTGGTATAATTATCGCACGTCACGCTTCGAACTTTTGATTTTAAGACATGCCGGTTTCCTCATGATGTTTTCCTTCACCGTTTTGAAACCAATCAATCAATTTGCTTTGCCTTTTCTGAACTATGTTGGGGTCGGCTTCAAGTCTAACCGGATACACCTGAATACCAGTTTTTACATGGATCGACTGCCTATCTGACCTCCACAACCCAGTAACTAGGTCGCCCGTCACCGGTCACTACGACACCCCTTCGTAAGACTGGTTGTCAGACTTTCGGCCTTCTGACGACCCGTAACGACTGTCGATCCTAACTAATATGCGAAAGTGAGTTTGTTTATTTATTTGTTACGCTTTCACACTAAAACGGCTGAACAGATTCAGATGACCTGGCTTAGTACAAAGGATACTTTTTATCCCGACATTCTCACGGGATCGGGACTTATGTCGGTGAAACCGTTGGGCATCATCATCATCATCATCAGCCTATTAATGTTCCCACTGCTGGGACACAGGCCTCCTCTTTGTGAGAGGGAGTGGGCCGTAATCTACCACGCGGGCCCAGTGCGGGTTGGTAGATGTCACATGTCTTCGAATTTTTGGTTCTAAGACATGCCGGTTTCCTCACGATGTTTTCCTTCACCGTCTTGAGAAAATTAAAATACAATAGACGACGTATATTTAGTAACCTAATCCGCTTAACTGTTCTTACAGAGTCATAAAGAACCCTGTTAGAAATCGATACGTATTTCACCTCTCAACGAGGCATCTATTATTTATTATTAGGTTACTAAATATACTTTGTCTAGTGTAATCCACTGCTACTAGACCGTTGGGCACAGCTGGTAAATTATACAAAGTTAAGTGCCTGTCTAGTTCACCATTATTTTGTACAAAAATAATTGTTCTTTGGTTTAGCTTAAAACTCGTCCCCCGCAATCTTTTTACAGCAATCAGTTACCGCAGACTTTCCGGTAAACTATGGAGTTTTCCAATTTCCGCGGCAGTTTACAAAAGCTTTTAGTATCGGCTAAAGACTTTGTTAGATTGTTTTACTGATATTCTTAGCACTTATAAAGAACTATATTTTGCCCGCGACTTCACTCGCGTGGAGGTCGGAAATTATTCCAAGCCAAGGTAACGTACTACTGCGAGTAAAAGTATCCTATATCCTATCGCAAGTCATGGTCTAGCCATATGCCAAATTTCATCCGAATTACTTCAGCCGTTCTAGCGTGAAAACAAAACAAACAAGCAGCAACAACAACAACAAGCATTATGCTGAGCGATGGCCGTTTTGCGTGGATGTGACGTATATTTTCCCCCAATTTGTTATTTTTCGTGTTCTTTTTTTTTTTCTTTCCTTGTGTCATGTTTACCGCAAATAAACGTATTTTTTCTTTCTTTCTTTATCTTTAAACTAACCTTCGTATTTATAATATTTGTTAGGTTATCAAACAGATTTTTTATTTTTGTTTTGGTTGGGAAATCATCAAATGACTACTCCCGCTCTGGGCGGAGCGGAAGGGCGTGTCAGACTTTTACTGACTAAAACCCACCCGTGTTCCTTCCCTTGCCTAGACCCGGACCACGGTTTCCCCTTAGGACTTATCCGCAACCCCAGTGGTAGGCATCGGCCCTAACGGACCCCTTCAGCTTCGCTGACAACTCTTTGAGGCGCGCGTGGAACACTACGCGCCGTCGACCCGGGCTTGGTCCTGATCGGACGGAGAGCTACCCATCACTCTCCGTCCGCAAGCCCGCGCCTACGGTGGCCGGAAATCGGCGATCGATTCCCGACGCCCGGGGTGTCTACTACCGCGGCGGCTAGGGGCTCGAGGGAGAGACCTTTGTCTCTGCCTCTCGCGCCCCGCCTCCTCCTTCACGAGCATTACTGCTTCGCAGAAGGAGGTGACAGCCTGCCATGCCCTCTCGCTCCGCACCATGGCCTGGACCAGGGCCGGACGTGAGAGGTCACTGCAGCCGATCGCCTGCACGAGGACACGGCGGTGCTCCACCCAAGCCGGGCAGACCTCCACCGTATGCTCCACCGTGAGGTTATCAAACAGATGGAGTAAGAGCATTTTCTCTGGTAAAACCTAAAAGGTATTCTAAAATTCGCTGAAATAATTTTATTAGGATTCCGGTTTATTAGTTTGTCCAGGTTGTCAATTATTTATTCAAAAACATTTGTAGATAAGCGCTTGATGTCAATCGATTTGCTTTTATCATTTACAAATTGAGTTTAATAACTTAGAAACCGTAATAAAACACGGTTCAATTTCAAAGAATGCATCCCCTTGAAACACCTTTGCACAAAGAAGAAAGATAAAAAATATTATGAGATCTGAGAGCTTCTAAAACTATTTCAAAAACGTACAAGTCAACAATCATTTCGTTTTTATTCCGACCGTACATTGCGTAAGCGGTCGTAGGGGAGCGAGTATACATGCATCTCAGCGGCACGGTTGCTTTTTGCATACCAAAGGCCAGTTTACGTCCAGCCAAGTTAAATATTCCAGTGTTTGGAGTGGTTAACCACAGCAGTTCAGCTACATTTGAACCAACGTTTACCTGTTCACTTAACCAAAGGCTTTATTTTCATCATTTGGAGTTACGTAACTTTAGGTACTGGTAACTGGTTTCGACAACGTGACCGGAAGTGCAAGAGGATTAAAACCTTGTAGAAATAGCTATGTGACTTTATAAATAGGTACTTTACTTTCTTAGGATTTTAGTCAACACTAAGTTCATCATTTATTTATTTATTTAAGTTAGCCAACAGACTATTAAAACACAATAGACGAGTAACCTAAGCCGCTTAACTGTTCTTAAGCAGTAAATAGTATATATATATAGTATATAAATAACCCTGTAAGAAATCTCTCAACGAGGTATCTATTATTTATTATTAGGTTACTAAATACGTCGTCTATTGTATGTTATAATGGATTTCTGCAAAGTCACACCTGAGTCAATTAACTAGCCAACTATTGTTTACACAATACATTTAAAAATTTCTTCACTATACATTTATAAGTGCACAATTACTTACAGCCTAACAATTACCACATTTTAATTCGCGCTTCTTGTCTAGGTCTTCAAGACGACTTGTTTCAAAGCATTCAGTTGCTTTGTGGATTGAAGTGACCTTTGTCGGTTTCAAGCAAGCTCCTGCCACCGATCAACGGTTATGCTAAAGGTCGTAAGGTGACGTTTGAATACGTCTTTGTAGCGCAGGTATTGCTCGCCCTGTGCACGTTTTGCTTGGGCGAGCTCTAAGTCAAAGTCAAGTAGAAAGCGGTTTTAGATACCTAGTCTACTGGTATGCATGCGAGCACACCATCTCAGTTGGATCTTTATCAAAAAAGCCTCCGTCCCCGTCATTCCAGTGCACCTTAGCATCTCAGTCAAATAGGAAACGCGACCTAATCTAGTTTTTAAAATATAATTGACGTGTAAAAGTGTCTGAACCTACAGAAATAAAATCATTTTTATCATTTATCAATCTTGTACCAAAAAAATTATGTCGTCAAGGACCGTGATCGTAATTTATATTCGTAATATTATTAGACACACAGTAGTTCACAACGCAAACTAAAACCGTTTGAGAGAAAACTTGCAGAAGTCAACTTGCACAAAACGATCTTACATAAGATGACCAGTTTTCTCACCCTACCTATAGAATTTTTCCTACCCACTTACCTACCAAGGTAAGATGCATGTAAATTGAATTCCAAATGGTTTTTCCTTCATGAATGCAAAGTGAATTGTCATAACAGTGAGCTGTTGACTTTTTGATTGCGTAGAAAGAATATTAGTCCGTCTAAACTCGTTCCCTGCCCGATTAGTATTCTCTCTGTGAGTCCAACAGGAAGGCAATAACTATACCTTTTTATTATACACTATTCTATTCAGTTATATATATTATATAACTACTAGCGACTTGTCCCTGCTTTTCACGGTTTTTATAATTTGAGAGAACATCGAGAACTTTTAATATGATGTGTAAGTTTAATATTAATCTATACTAGTATTATGTAGAGGAAAAATTTTTCAGTTTGTATGTAGGGGCATGGGGTACCAATTCGAACAAATTATAATTAGTCTTGAAAAAAGATCATAGATGGCAGCATAAGTAACAATTATGAAATTAACAGTCACTAAAAAGCGATAAACGGAAGATTTTGGCTGAAGTAAGATTAGTAAAAATCAAAACTTCCTTGTTTAATGCTGATTTATCTATTGTAACTCATAAATCTCGTATTTTCAACAAAAAAAGATAAAACCTTTTTGTTTAGGGCTCTTTGCAATAGATGGCGTTTTACTCAATTTGTCATAACTGTAGTACATTTAGCCAGTCAATAGCCCGACTAGGGAGGTCTCATTTCTTTGTATGGGATTGGGTATCTGTACGTAGTATTATATTATCTGTGGTAGGGGTTTATCTCAAGAATTACTGATCCGATTCCGAAAATATTTCACTAATGGAAAGCTACAGTATTGCCGAGTGAAATAGAATATATTTTGTGTCATAATCATAATTCGCCTATAATGTTCGCACTGTTGGGACACAGGCCTCCTCTCGGTGACCGCTCACCGAGAGGAGGCCTGTGTCCCGTGGGCAGAGGGCCGTAATCCACCACGCTGGCCCAGTGCGGGTTGATAGATATCGCATGTCTTAGAATTTCTGGTTCTAGGACATACCGGTTTCCTCACGATTTTTTCCTTCACCGTTTTGAGAGCAGTGGTGGTGAAATGATTTAAACAAAGTAAAGCACCTGTCAGGATTTGAACCTACGACGTACAACTCGTAACTCGCGGCCGTTACCACTGGGTCACTCTTATTTTGTGTCAAAACTTGAAAACTCACATACACATAGATGTTCCGGAATAAATTCTCTAAATGATGATAAAAACCGCATCAAAACTCGTTGCGGAGTTTAGAAAAACAACAGGGTCACACAGACAGACATGAAAAGCGACTGTTATATAATATATTGTTTATGTGAGTTCCTTGATCTTTGTGCGAAGGTGTCTTCTGTTCTCATAATCGGCAATAATGCGGGCGTAATGATCAATTACGAGCGTTATTGTACCTTCATTATAGCCGATATAGGAAAGAGATAAGGAAATGTGGTTTCTGGTCACGTGTATTAGAGGTTCGTGCGAACGAGGGTGCTTAGCTTTTTGCCTAATATGCCATGTATTGTTAAATAACCATCAGCTTCATTTTTCTAACTAGCCGACTCCTTGACAATTCAAAAGTGCCTGTAAATTCTTTAATTGAAATTAATGCTATGAGTTTTGAGTTCAAATATTTTTTTCAGAAAAGGCTCCCGCGAACAGGCGCGACGCGACTCTAGTAGAACAATTTCTATGAAAACTTCTTCTTGGAAATTGTTCTACTAGAGTAACGCCGCTCTGTCACTGTCACAGTAGTGGAGCCGGGAGGGGGGGCTAAGATGTTCAAGCCCCCCCCCCCCGCCAAAGCATCTGAGTTCTTCTGTGACAAATCTTAAAGCGGACCAGATATTATTCTAATTAAACTTTTTAGCAAGCATTGCATTACCTAAGATACAATTGGCACCAATTATTATCCTTATGTTTTCAAGTTTTTTTTTCTATAAAATGTTTTGTTTACGTGACGAATTTTGAATCCACGCGCCACTCATTCTGCTACTCACGCTGGCCGGTTTGGCCACCATGAATATTCACCGAGATATCTCTGGTAGTCTACAACCTAACGAACTCATAGAAGAATTTGCGAACAGTAATCCGAAAAGGCTTGCTATGCGTTAAACTAAATAAAATATTGTGAGCTTTTTTAGTGTTTACTTTGCTGATACCTACCCTCAGCGGGTCACCCTGTCTCCTGCACACGTAACACCCGTACCTTGTCACCTGCACACGTGAGGACCTAATGGCAGCGTCAGCGAATGGTGTTCTCGTTGCTGAGTTTTGGTCCAAACAAATAAAAAAAACTGAAATACATATTTTAGTGTTATTTTTGCCATCGACAGCGGGTCAAGCCGAGTGACGTTAGCTACGTGGGTTGTGTGACCTATCGTTCCACTGCAGCACAAGCGGCGACGACGGATTGAAGCTCTGCCTCTGAATGCCAAATGGATAGCGTACGCCGTTTTGCAATGCGTAGATGACACATAAAAAGAGAGTCCTATTTGATGTAACTGATAATGCACATAATATTTGTCAATTTGAAATACATTTTTTCGTGTTATTTTTGCCATCGACACGCTAAGAAGAAGTCAAGCCCCTCCAAAACGAGAATCCTGGATCTGCCAATGCTGTCGCATCTGTCTGCGGGAGCCTACATTCTGAATCATTCTACATTGTCTTTTCTTTGTGGTCTCTTGGGATAAGGTAGACAGCAGGTACTCTTTGTTTTGTACCAAGTTCACTTTTAAAGTTATTTTCTATGTCTCTCAGCTGTCCTATAATTAAACTATGCCTCACAAAAACGTTTACACGGTTTGTCTGTTCGTTTTTCATCAAAGTTTCAATCTATCATGAGTTCTGCTACGCTCAACAACAAAATTAGTGCCTGTTTATCCAAACCAAACATCAATTCAAAACAGAACAAATATTCCAACTAAGTAACATCACTAAAACAGTAATTAATTCGTCCGAAATAAGGCTAATTAACTTTGTATCACTGCATTATCAAATTACATCAAAACTGACAAAATTACCTGTTAGTGATAGATTACAACTCCACTTACACCATACTGTTCGGTTTACAGTAATTAATGGCTCACATTACCTCATTGGCGTAAAGGAGCTATTCCATTGCGCGTAGGATGTGCACGCAAAGGCTACGCACGTTAGCTGCGTGGAATGTGACCTACCGATCCACTGAAGCACAAGCGGCGTACGGATTTCTTCATAATGATATGTGGAAAAACCAACAACGACGGCTTGAAGCTCCGAGTGCCACATGGATAGCGTACGCCACGTTGGTATGCTTGGATGAGATGATGATGCATAAGAAGGGGGTCCTATTTGATGTAACTGATAATGCAACATAATATTTGTCAAATAATGACCAAAATGTTAAACTTTCAGGACAAGTGCTTGCAAAGCCAGTCATGCAGCTTTATATATGCGAAATATTTTATTATCGATTGTCACCAGTCGCATGTCGGTTTTATTAAACAGGGCCCTGATCACACGTGTTTGATGACGTCATCAAGCCACGCATCGTTACATAGCATAGCGCCTAGATTTTCACAAAAAGCGAAACTAAGTACACGTGCATAACCTGCCTTTGGGCGGCAATGGAACAGACCCTTTACATCGCTGACGTAAAAGCAAATACAAACTAGACTCTAATTAGTGTTTGCAACAATTATTGAATCATGATGTTATTTTAATAGTTTACCTTTCAACGTATGGCGGTAATTGGTAACTGACATCGAATAACCACATTAGTACGTGAGTACGCGTAGGGATGCAATTAAAACCACTACTCGATATTAATTATATGTTATTGTTAATTAAGTGCGGATTTCACCAATGAAACTGAATGCGATCAGCTCTTCTAAACCGCGTTCAAGAGCTGTCAGTGTCAAAATTGTTATGGAATATTCACACTGACAGCTATTGAACGCGTTTAAGAAGTGCTGATCGCGTTGTTATATTGGTAGTCGTGAAACTCGCCCTTACTCTATCATATCTTAATCATAATCAGCCTATTAATGTTCCCACTGCTGGGACACAGGCCTCCTCTCCGTGAGAGAGAAACCAAAAATACGAAGACATGTAACATCTACTAACCCGCACTGGGCCCGCGTGGTAGATTACAGCCCACCCCGGCTGTAATCTACCACGCGGGCCCAGTGCGGGTTAGTAGATGTTACATGTCTTCGAATTTTTGGTTCTAAGACATGTCGGTTTCCTCACGATGTATTCCTTGATCGTTTTGAGAGCAGTGGTGATGAAATTATTCACACAAAGTAAAGCGCCTGCTTGGGTTCGAACCCACGACCTCCGACTCGTAAGTCGGGGCCGTTACCACTGGGCCACCACTGCTTCCATTAGTCTATGATGACATAATCGTGTAATCTCGTGAATGTATAAAACTGCAAAATGGGAAAGTTTGAAAGTGGCTCATCAATTAAAGTTCGTGACTGTACGTTGCCAGCGCACCCCGTCAGTTGTGCTGACTTCTCTTTGAGGCGCGCGTGGAACACAACGGGCTGTCAACCCGTGGGTTCGAACTCGAGACCTGTTGGCAGTCTGACGGTGACACCACTAGTCTATCACTGCTTTTTTATTTATTTTCAGCTTCAATGCATTTGAATCCTTAGTCTAGCATTCGAAATGGCTCTCTTTTTAATTAATAAATAAATTAGAAGAGTTATTCCGCTGCCTTCCGTCAGCATCCTTCTTCTTCAAATGATTTTTCAATTTCTCTTTATAAATTACGTCACGATTTTCTTCTTTGTTTGTTTTATTTCTTTGTTAATTATATTTAACCAATTAATTCTGTCAATTTAGACTCGGTAACTAGAACACGGTTGTTAACTTTAACTATCGGCAAAATGCCCCAAAACTCAATAACCCCAGAACCATTGACCTTTGATTTCTAGTTAAGTGATTTCAGTCGACCAGAGTAGTAAATAATGATAAATTTTCATAATAGCATTAAATATAAGCTATATTTTGTAAATGTAATTATACTAAAAGCCGATTTGCAAGGATCATTAAACACAAATTTTCATTACGCTATAGAAGTTCTTGATAATACAATAATTTAATTCTATTTTCTCAAACATACTCGGTAATTCGAACATTATTTTGGTAACCTTTTTCGAGATAAATCGACAATGCTGTGCTAGTCAAATACATGCGAGTCGTTAGCGGCCGAATAAATTACTATGAAAACTCATATCTGTCGTGTTATTTTAAAATGGAACGGATGTGTTATAGTAAAAAGTTCGAAATTTAAATAAAATCTTTGATAAGTGGTAACTTATCAAAGTTTTTATTTAAATTTCGAGTTGGCTTGCAAATAGAACTGTTCAAAGTAAAATAGAAACAAATGAACATATTGGCTTAAAAAACTGTCGTTGTTACAACAACAACAATAATTAGCTGCGCCCCGCGGTTTCACGCGCATAAGTCTCGATCCCGTGGGAATATAATATTAAATAGACAGATACAGACAGAGTTACAATATTACATTACATTTATAATATTACTAGCTGTTGATAAAAAGTATTATATGTTACACATATATTATGATGATTGCACCCAGGTCATGGTCTACCCGTGTGCCAAATTTCATCTAAATCGGTTCAGCCGTTTTACCGTGAAAGCGTAACAAACAAACATACAAAAATTCAAATATTTTCTCTTTATAATTAGAATTTTCGTTTCGACACACATTTTCTCCTTCGTCCATCAATGCCCCCTTTGCAGGCCGCGGCATTAATGTACTATATCTTTATAAAATAATCTGTTTTATTATGTTGCTCCTTTTTTTTGTATGATTTCAATTTTTATTTTTTAATTATCACATATTTTCCATTACTACTTAGGTATTTATCAAAAAAGCTACTGTTTTTCTTGACCGCCATATTGTGTCCACAATTTACCGGCAAATGACGTCACTGAACCTTATTTATGAAAGTAATTTGGTGTGTTTTCCTAGAGAGCGTTTTTGAAAACGTAACGTCAAACTCCTCTGCACGCTGCAATCATTTCCATGACAGTCTCCACTGCGGCCGTTTGTGTGGCAGCCACTGCTTTCTAAAAAACCGTAGGTTTACAGTTGATGCATACAAATACCAAAGACTGTGTACTATGACTGCGTGTGTTCGTTTATTTCCCTTAAATAAAATAGCAATTTTCATTGTTATTTTTCTTTTAAGAAGGAACATTTAAATAAGTATCTTATCATGAATTATCCTGCCCATATCCTGCCCCCATGAATATAGTACATGATTTTAGACGTGTTCTAGACCCACCAGCGCAGACACTTTTCATTGGATTATAAATAAACAGCTTTTCCATACATTGTGACCGCGCAGGTATTGCACTTTTGTACACTTAACGAAAGGAACGGGCTACTAGCTTCAATTTTCTGATTCGTAGACAGTTTA
This sequence comes from Conistra vaccinii, assembly GCA_948150665.1. Classification (NCBI taxonomy): domain Eukaryota; kingdom Metazoa; phylum Arthropoda; class Insecta; order Lepidoptera; family Noctuidae; genus Conistra; species Conistra vaccinii. Next base: position 9,383,518 of record OX411334.1, on the reverse strand, counting down.
AATGTCTCGCTGGCGTATGTGTTGGATCATTTAATTCCCTTCAAAATGGTTGAGCTGAATGGTGCTGATCCATGCATCATGTTCGTGAACGGGCGCCGTCAGTAGGGACTAGTCATCTCGTAGCTGCCACGGCTTATTTTAATTTTTTATTTATTTTTATATTTTTAATATGGACGCTTTTTACTTGCACGTCTTTCTACATTGTTCTCATAATATGTATAATTTCAACATTAGTGATGTAACCAATATTTTGTAACAATATTATTTTGATTTGAAAGAATGTCCGTGGAGTTGCTTGCAAGTTCTTCTCCATAGGAACCTACGACGCATGGACTAGCTTCATCTTTCCAACTGACCGACCCCTTGACAGTTCAAAAGTACCTGTAATTGGTTTAATTGAAATAAAATGCTTTGACTTTGAATTCAAAAGTTTAATTAAACTGAACTTATTTAATTTAAACTGAATGATTTCGGTTTATTCAAACAATGAAGTTGTATTACCCAATTTAAAGCCCAACACTTCAATTGCGTAACATATTCATAATCGCAACAGAATTATGACAGTTTAACAATATCCATTATGTTAATCTAACTAGATAAACAATTACTGTCAAACAGAGAAAGGTTTCAAATATAATGACGTTAATATTATAATTGAAGCTAAGTTTTGCTATTGTATTGCAATTAGGGCGCACAGATTCATTCACAAAGACATTATCATCATGGAGTAGGTAGTCTTGCGCCAAAAACATGACGTTCCTGTCGCCTCAAGAAACTACCTGAGACAGTACAATTAAACGAGAGGAGGTAACAGAATAAACAAGAGATTCGTATAACAAAATAAACACAAAGCCAGCCCGACCCTCGAGAAATAAGCGTCGACAAAAGAAGAACACTCCACAGATTGTTTTAACCACAAAGTACGAAGAAAAATTAAAAATACTTCCAGTTCCCAGTTCCCAGTTTACATAACAGAATAAAGCTCCAAAGAGCCACATTTAAGACGACCAGCTTATAAAGGGAATTAAGAGTTTTAAAGTTTTTTCATTACACTTGCGAAGTATTTCTTTGTACCTGAACACGAATTGCAATTAACGTACATTGCTGCTTCTGTGTAATCCGTTCTCTGCGTCACTTGAACTGAGCCAGTAATGGAATTGGTAACTTGGCAACCAAACATTTGTTTTACGTAACGAGTTTATAGCAAAAAGGACGAAGTGGTTCTTTCCTGGAAGTATTAATACAGTTTCTACAGGAAAAATGAGGATTCGAAGACAAGCTTGAAGGGATAGTGTTTATTTATTTTAGAAAGATTTACAGCATTAATAACGAAAAAATTAAATAAAAAATGCAATTGCTAATTAATATTTTTATTGTAAAAGAACAAGAAGCACAAATAATCTTAACCATTTTTAAAATGTATCTTTTTTTTTATTGTGATAAATTCACGGTATAAAGGAAGGCAACACAAAAATCTTGCCTTCTTACATCACAAAGATCGATCATCTCAGCGTATTTTTAGAACCAGTCAAACAAAATAAAAAAGTATAAAGAGCGAAGCAAATACCTATTGGTGTTGTTAGATATTCCAATGCCCTCGCAAAAGCTATATTCTGTATTATTTATATCTACATTTTCCACTATAAAATATTCGTAATGGTAACCCAATTTAATGAGATTACGGAAAGGGAAAGGTTAGCTCCTGCGATATGCGAATAAAATCATAATTAATATTAATGGAAATTTATATCAGTTTCATTCAACCTTTTGTTTTCTCTACAAACACAATAATAAATACTCATTCATTACGTTCGTTGAGTTTCATAAATAGAATAGATATTCTATTATAATAATAAAAAATATATAATAAAAATACTGCCTCAACTTCCTCGTTGGTCTAGTGGTCACAAGTGCTACTGCTGAGCATGAGGTCTTGGGTTCAATTCCCAGATCGGGAAAAGTGGGTTTTTCTATCAGGACTTTCTCAATAGCAGCCCGGAGTCTGCTCGGTCGATGGCAACAAGCTCGACCCCTATTACATGGAACTTAAACATAACTGGCGAAATGTGAGTGTGCTATAGGTACACCTCTGCCTAATGCCTCTAGGATAACCGGCGTGATGTTATGTAATGTTATTTAAAAAATATAATATCGCATTGGTAATAACGGATTCAGGACAAAAGAAGTATCTGTCATATTCAGATATTCTGAAAAAAGAATCAGAATATTAAAAATAAGAAATATTCCATCGAACACAATTATCCACTCACAAAATTAGCGAGAAAACGCCATTAGTTGTTGTCGTCTAAAGAAAATCCAATATTTATTACATAAAGCCACACACAATAAATAAACACAGCTGCTGACACAATGAAAGAAAGACGCACAATAGCTATTCAAGTTGAGTGTTAGGCCTATACTACATAATCTGCGGGTCCGGAGAGGAAGTATCGCGGTTCGTGAGCGGAGAAAACGCGGGTCGTTAGGGCCGAAACTCAAAACTGCTGCTTTGCGATGGAATTTGCCCCGGGTGAAACGAACTTACGTAAGCCTAATTTAGACGGTACGATATAATTGACATACCATAATGGCCTGCGCAGACGACGGATTTTTGTCCACGGACTTTTTATTGAGAAGGACGTAACGAGTCCGCAGGTCGCGCTCAGTCGATCTCGCGGTCTAAATTGAACTGACTGCCTGATCCAGGCTCCTCTGATGCTTACGCGAGATCGATTGAGCGCGATCCGCGGACTCGTTACGCCCTTCTCAATAAAAAGTCCGCTGACAAAAATTCGTCGTCTGCGCAGGCTATAAATCAAAGCAACAATAAATGTTGCACCGTCTACATGTTTAAACAATGCAAGTCATTTGTTGCTTTAATTTTATTGTATGCCACAGACAGGAACCCTGCATCGTGTAAATGAGGCTCTACAGCCATGTAAGTGTAGACCGAGCTTGCAGAGTATGGCAAAGCGTTTTCAATGATTTGAATTTCGGCCCTAAAACATTACAACCACAAGAATCGCGTCTTTCGCTCGCGATCCGCGTTCTGTGTAGCTTAGCCTTAACAGCTAAATATCTTTTTATATTACCGCAAATATTACTTCTCGCGAAACTTGAACGTTTTGTATTGTCTTGTATTGCTTTAGTTTTAATAAATATTCTCTGTGGAGGCGACATTAGACGATATTTGGCGAACCACGAAGGATCGTAACCGCGAGTTGGTAAACTTTGTCGTGCTGTAATCCCTTGTCGACTGTGTTCGTTTTTGAATGGCCAAGTACGTACAAATATTTCTTTGTGCCCGTTCTTGTTGTGGGGAGTAATAAAAGCTAAGACTGCATTTGTTTTGTCGAGTAAGCAAATCGCTTAATCGTGTTTTGTCTTGAGTGTCCGTATATCCGGGATATTATCTGTGTTTTTTTTTTGTGTATATTACTTTTGTTGATTGCAGGAGCTCGTGGCTAAGTAATAACAAGTCGCACGGATCGATCCATCAGGTTAAGCAACGCTTGCCGGGGTTGGTCAGTGGATGGGTGACCATCTTCACATACCAAGTCTCCTCCGTGCCTCGGAAAGCACGTTAAGCCGTTGGTCCCGGCTGTCATTTGTGGATCTTCGACAGTCGTTACGAGTCGTCAGAAGCCCGAAAGTCTGACACCAGTCTTACCAAGGGGTATCGTATTACCCAGTAACTGGGTTGTGGAGGTCAGATAGGGAGTCGCTCCATGTAAAATACTGGTATTCAGCTGCAACCGGTAAGACTGGAAGCCGACCCCAAGATAGTTGGGAAAAAGGCTAGGAAGATTGATTGACTTTTGTTGATTAGACCTGCTAAAATGTTGATATTTTTAATGATTTGATATGTACTTGCTAATTGATTAATTGTTTTATTTATGATTCAATAGCAAATTACCAAACTAATTTAACACAATAACCTACTTCTAATAAAATCCACAGGTATTTTATGAGTTCTAAGTATTTATTTATACTTTATTGTACACCACAAAAATACATAACAAAAAACATACATTTGACACTACAAAATATACAATGGGCGGCCTTAAGTTAAGTAAGTTAAGTAGTACTTTAAGTATTTAATGCTTAGCTATTTTAACATTAATATAATATATCCCTAAATACATTTGCTTCTAGCTCGTCCCGTCGTTGACTGACGTCCTTTTGAACAGATATTTAAGTAATGGTAGTGCTTGTAAACAGATTTGCCGAATCTAGGTCACCCGATTTCAATCCTTTTCAATTTTACATTCTGATGTCCAATGAAAATATTTAAACCATTACCATAATTAAATTACACATATTACCAGAGCAGGGAACAAAGAAGCGATTTTCAATGTGGTGGTTCGGTAAAATTATTGATACGTACTTCATTCATTTGTAATTCAAAACGGGCTAATAGCTGAAAATATTTCATCGGTAATAAATTGTATTCGACCACGGAACGTTACCGTATTGTCCAATTTCTGTTGACATGTCAGTACATTATCAAACATATCGAACATTATCGTCGACGGTCTAAAAACAAAAAGTTATGTCATTGTTTTTACTCCGCAAGTTGGAAACACCTTTTCAGAAACAACTTGTGACAAATACATATTTTTCTTGAGGTTCGCGAAATATTGTATTAGTTTGTTACAGAATGAAACATGGAACAAAGACTTGACCAGAAGAGTTATGTTTCTCAGTGGCGACATTTTTGTATTCTTGATATCTTTTTGTTAGTCGGTACTCATTTTTGTACTTATATAGTAACTAAAGTAATTTAGTCAGTAGAAAAGATGGATACATGAATAATCTAACTTTAAATGAAGAAGCACATTTATAAGCATTACGATAAGGTATCAAAACTTGATAAGGCAAGCATTACACCCATGCAAATAATTTTTTTGTGTTCACCTTTAAAGGCATCAGAGGTAGGCAAGGAGTCACTCACATAACACTCCCATTTATTGCACGACTCGTAATGCGAAGCATTAGAGTGTGCTCTACGATCGAAAAATATTTTTTGCCCCATTTCTGCAACTGTTATTATTGTTACACTCCTGCTAGTACACAGAACCTATTTAATTTATATACCATTGTATAGATGATTGAATGGAGATTAATACTTTTTACCAATTGATTTAATGCAAGAGAAATGAACAAAACATCAAAATAGTTGAACAAAAAAATCCTGTCCGTCAATTTGTGAAGCTTGAAAACATTGTAGCTTGCGATAAAATCAATTAATTCAGTCAATATTTTTTTTAATACATTGGTTTCGGCCATAAAAGGAACCCTATTGGAAATGGCTCTTTTATTCAAAGTAGTTTAATTATAATTAATAAAATACTAACTAAAATATAATATCTTTATCTAAATATTTCCAACCTTGACCTATCGTGTTGCCTAGCAACTCACAACGTAAATATCTAAATAAATAGTCTTTGACATTACGTAAGGATTGCGAGGTTAGAAATTTACCCATATTGATGGGTAAAACAGCAGTCAAAACATACTTCATGAAAAGTGATAAATTGTTAATTTTTGTTAGAAACTATGTTTTGAATTTCTTTTTCGTTTATGAATGTGGGTTATGAGGCGTGCACTTTTGGAATTTCCAAACTATTTATTTAATATTTTTTGTTCAGAAGATCATTTGAGGAAACCTAATCTCGCCAGCATATAGATCTAGAAAAAGAAGGAGAGATAGACAATTAGAGAGAGGCTATGGAATAATTTTGGAATTAGTAATACAATCTTTTATTGAATATCCTGTTATGGCCAGATATTGGACAGCACCGAAAACTTAACCACAACAAAACACTGACCCAATTCGTCAGCATCTCGGCTTCGAATAGCAGTACCTATACTACAGAGTTATCTAAACCTCTTGAGATAGTCCCCCTCATCTTTCAAACTTCTGCTCAATATACACTACTTATATAACTACTGTCCAACTCCTCTTTTAACACAAAGGAAACTTTCAAAAGCAACTAGACTCGAAATTTTTAGTTTCGCGTAAAATTAATTAATTTGTAAACAAGTTGGAGATTGAAGTGAATATGTAAACTTCGAAGTCTGTTTTATTAGTTAACGATACCAACTTTGTGAAGTTTTAATCAGCGTAGTCGTAGTTAACTCGGATCAGATAACGAACCATGTTTTTGTTTTACAAAATATTGTTGAGTCTAACAGTCAATGGTTGTGTTTATTTTGACTACGAAACGTAAAGTTTATTCAAAAAATTAAAGTAGGGTTTAACGAATTTAGGTTTATGGTTTCGTAATTTGCTAATGAATATGAAACCACTTTTGTTCTACAACTAATATTAAAGCTAACTTTTCGGTGAATACAGCCACAGATTATTTTGGGCTTGGCTACACTAAATTGATAAAGTTGTTTTATAAATTAAATATAAATCAGAGAATTAGGGCTGTAAAATAAGTTGCCATGTATATCTGTAAAATGTGTTCTAACTTTCTTTACCTAGTAGTATTTCACTAAAGAACATCTGCAGAATCTGTTAAAAATACATTCAGTGTAACTATCCTATGGAATTCTTTTCTCAAGTAGATGTCTATGTTGATCTTGACTTGTCGTATAGCCGATCACTCTCGAACAAAATGTGAACTGAAAAATCTTTCGAATTTAAATTCACAATTAAATACTCTACTTTACGAAGGATTACCTGGATAGCTTGCAGACTTATCCTTTAAACCCCTGAGCTAATACGTGTTCGCACTAGGAATGGATTCATCATATTACTTCGAGCTGACTGGCTTGAAACTCATGGCTTACTGATTCTGAGTTTACATTCACTTGAATTACGCTTCAATAGCTTCGGTCTGGACAATAACTTTGTATGTTATTGGAACTGTTTCTTGGTTTCTGAAGGCCCGTTTTCAATAGTAACCAGTCAAACTCAAAGCATTTATTTAACCGGTTGACGCGCACTTTACGTCAGTTTCGAAATTATTTAGAATTTTTCGGTGTTACCTGTAATTTTTTGGTAATTTTACTTTTAATTGACGAGAACATCCGTCAGGCCATAGAGAAAACACCCCACAGACGATATTAGTCATTATTTAGCAATAAAAATAGTGATTTAAGCCGCGTGAGTAGACCGTTACCAATTGGTAACAGTGGGGCTTTACGGTTTTTTACTAATCGTATAATATGTGTTTCATAGTGAAAATTGTATAGTAGAATTATATGATAGGTAGAATCACCCCCTTGACGGATGCAGGTCACTAAATCGCTACCCTGTATAAATATGAATACCTAACGCGTATTTTTGCATATTATTATTATTATCTCACTTTTGTTCTTCAATCCGCTGGCTGGTCTCATAGTAGTGAATTTGTAATTTAGGTTTTCTTGATTTTTTTTTAATGTTTTACATTTTAAAATCATTATATACCTAATTCAATTGAATGAATTAAATCCAAAAATATCTAATAATTATCAACAAACTAACTAACTATACAAACAAATACAAAAACAAAAGGACAGTTAGGCGTCTAAGTACTCGTTTTCTTGAATAATATAAACGATTTTTAAGTTTCGAGACGTGGAATAGATCATGAATTATTTTCTTTCTATTTATTCACCAAAGATCTACTTAGAAGTTTTAGTTTCAACAGCCATGAATCACTTCCTTACGATTTCACATTCCCAGTAATTAATAATGCCAAAAAAATACCAATCTCGTGAGCGAAGCCGCGGGCACAGCTAGTCAATCAATAAAATCATTCCAACAGAAACAAATGGAAACAGCAATCAAGCGTAAAAAAGAGTGAAGTTAAAGCAAATTGACATTTTTTTATTTTTTATTTCAACATTCTGAAATTTTGTGAAATATTTTTTAACCTGGCAGACATTATAATACAAGTCTGTTACTGTCCCGCTGCTGGGCAAACGCCTCTTCTCATACAGAGAAGGCACGAGCATTGATCACCACGCTTGCTCAAGGCTGGTTGGCGATTTCAGACTTACATTAACTATAAGGCCAAGTTTCCTCACGATGTTTTCCTTCACCGATGTCAGTAATGTCCAAGATAAACTCAGAAAGTACATATAAATTGAAAAAGTCACTTTGGTACTTGCCCAGATTTGAACCCGTGCAGGAGAGGCGAGGCCTTAACCACTGGGCCATCATGGCAGTCATTGCTTCAATGAAACAAAACACGTCACTGAGATTGAAAACGTAACATCACGCCTGTATTCCCCAAAGGGGTATGCAGAGGTGTACCTACCTATTAGTACACCCACATAGTGTTGCCCAAAATCGGTTTTGGTCGGTTTAGTCTTGATCTTGTTCTTGCATTTTCGCAAGACCAAGACCAAGACCAAGACCGACTTATTTTAGCAAGACCAAGACCAAGACTGACCCTGCAAGATTTAAGCAAGAACAAGACTAAGCCTGCGAGACTCTTGCGTCTCGCAGTTAAGTCAAACTGAGATTTGGGCGGGTCCAAATTGGCGGTTTTTTGGCGGACATCAAAGGACGCGAATGGGAATGAGTGTTTATGTTGAATCTTTGAAAGACATGTGAAGCGGCAATGTAAACACACATTTCCCTTGACGTTGCCACATCAATATTTAGGAAAATATTTCCGGCAACACAAATGGCAATGGCTGAATGTTAACGAGGTATTACGAGTATGGTATGGTTTATCTCTAAATTACGTTACGCGAATGAACCATTGGTCGGTCAGTGTTTATGTACCTACTTGTTTGATATTTTACCGACAAAGACGCTGCTTAATCAAAGACTGCAACAAGTGTTTGTTGTGTGTGTGTGACACTGTTTGATTGCCACCGCGCGCCGCCCGCCACAGAGTACGGACAGAGGCATACAAAATGGTTACCTATTTTGGTAGGGTTGGCACAGGAGGATAAAATGAAATGACCTTGAAGATCTTTAATAAATAGAATTAGGCTAATAGGTAATTGCAAGACTTGCGAGACTCTTGCTGCAAGACCAAGACCAAGACTGAGAGCGCAATACCAGGACCAAGACCAGGTGTATTGACGCAAGACCAAGACCAAGACTAGCTAAGTCTCGTCTTGGTCTTGCATTTGGGCAACACTACACCCACATTTCGCCAGTTATGTTTAAGTCCTGTGCAACAGGGGTCGAGCCATCAACTGGACTCAAATCCAGACTCCGGGCTGCTACTGAGAAATTCCAGATGGAAAACCCAACACTCGCTTGAAAAAACTGTTTATATCCAAAAAACAAAAGAACATCTTATGCTAGGGCTATATTGTAGGGAGACACGTAAAGGATGATTTCCACCAAACGGCTCGCATCGCATCGTATTAGAAAGGATAGGAACGGATCCCGACAGCCGATCGCGTCCGGCTGGATTTCGGCATACGATCGGCTCCGTACCGTTACTTGTGAACGTATTCGTTTCTGCGCCTTGCCAAATAGTTTCATTCCTACCGTGTTGACTAATTTTTGAAAATGGTTGAAGTTGACGTAGTATTATTGGATATTGTATTAGAAGAATGGAGACGGAACGACGACAGGCGAACGGAGCCGATCGCGCGTCGCAGTATACTTTCGGCTGCGATCGCGTGTCGCGGAAGACGCCCGCGGTCAAGCTGCTGTGCGCAGCTTGGTAATGTAGACTTCAAATACACGATTTAATAACATTTAAAGATTTAAAATCCGTTCCGATCCGATGCGATGCGAGTCGCTCAGTGGAAATCATCCTTAACCCTCTTACTACCGATTGAAGTTATATTGACATGAAAATCACATACAGAGATACGAAAGACATTATTATTATGCAAAGGAGATCGGCAAACAGTCCTAATAAATTAGGCCTCAATAAACAAAAATGAAATAGTTTGGGTTTTCAAGGGGTAATATTAGTCTATAACCCTGTGCAATTAATTTTTCGATATAACATGGGATATGGAAATTAAAAAACAAAACTTTATTTCAGACCATAGTCAATAGACTCCATTATCATTTGTTCCCGCTCTTTTATTAGTTACCTATGAGTTTTAGTAAAAGATTAAAAGTATTTTGCCAGGCTCTATCTCTTTAATATGATGTGAAACTTACTTTGAGTCTAATAATTAAAATAACAATAAAATAACACTTACAATAATGAAATACCCAACACTTACCTGTCGTGGAGATATCCATTCTCTAATCACTGATAGTATATCGATTGAGTTCAGCAGGTTTCTTCTCATGCGAGCAGTCGATATGCCACAATTAATACAGCGGAGATTATCCATCGTAAGCAACAGGTAACAATATCAAAAGGCAAAATCGGAGTCCAAAATGCGTGCTAAGGTCAATAGGTTTGGAAGAAACGGGGTTCAAGAACGAAATAGGGTCGGTCACAAAGGCAGTTACAATTGTCCAAAAACACAGCAAGGGTCGGTAATTAGATGTAGCACACAAAATAAACACAAAAAGAAAGTCCACGACACGAGCGAGAAACGTTATTCTATTTTTTTATTGAATGGCAAGCAAAGCCGATGTCGACTATTCTGCCAATGTCTAAAGTGAGTTGTGGCGGCAATCTGTTGTTGACAACAGATTGATTGACAAGTGACAACCGTATCGAGTGTTGCAGTTTACAAAAATGCAAATCGATTTTTCTATAAAATCATTAAAATAACTTATCAACAACGAAAAAATACTCTATCTTTAATAATTATTTCGCAATAAACTCGTATAATATTTTTTTAAGTGAAAAGAAATATAAATCGAATATAATAATACAAATCTTTTAATGGGAAAAAATATTTTTATTTAAAAATCGCATAATATGGCAACATCAGTTGTTATTAAAACAACTACAACGCGAGGAATACATTAATTGACTTTTTTTAGAAATTCTTTTTTCCTAGGTTTTTTTAGGAAATGATAGATTAAAGTAGGGCTTATAATTATTTAAATATTTTTTCGAATGGTGTAATACTTTGTCCATCAGGGCCAGGAATTGCTGATCTCCTTTGTGAAATACGGATATAGGAGCATAAATAGAGCAATCCGTCTCCGTACATCATAGGAACGTAATAGTATTCACCTGCACTTATGTAAGCTCGTGCATATTTTATGGAGCTACTGCTCATGCCAAATGCGTTCACTTATGCGCGAGAAATTGAATCAGTAGTGGATTTAATTTGTGTTGATTTGTGACGGTTTTGGGACTTGGTTTATTTAAATCACTATCTTGACTTTGCTTATTGAGTCTTCCTACTATTGATGACGTAATAGAGTAAAGAAAATTTATATTTCCTTTCCTTTTCTTTCTTTGTTTCTTTCTTTCTTTCTTTCTTTCTTTCTTTCTTTCTTTCTTTCTTTCTTTCTTTCTTTTTTTCTTTCTAGTTATCTGTAATCCGATAAGAATAGATGTTCTGCTTGATTCGGAAATCAAAATAAAGATAAGGTGTCGTAACATAACATCACGCCCGTTTTTCCCGAAGACTTAGGCAGAGGACACACTGTCGTAATTTTCAATACACAGTAAACATTTATCTGATGAATTGAAGATGAATGAAGGTGTTTTCAATCAACTTTAGTAGTTCGAAAATTGCTACAGGAATTTAAGAGACAGTTATATAAAGATTACTCGGAACACGTCAGTACGGAGCAACTAATAACAGAATTAACAACGTAACTCTTCTACTCATCTCCGCGCTCACTTCCCTTCCCAATTCCAAGTGACACAAGTATACAACTAACTTATAGCTCCAAGCACCTTCAGAATTCATAATTCCCCATAAAACTAAGTTTAAAGTTGAAATTAAAACAGAATTAAGCCGTTGTCTGCGAGTTAGTTGCATTTGTAGCGGCGCATCCCGTCGCCGTCGTGGATATTCGGTACTCGCACATTTACATAAAGCGCTGGCACCACTCCCACCAGAATTACCATAAGCGCTTAATTATTTTGTTTATCTGACCACTAAACTGCTTTGACTTCTCTGAGAGACGTGGAACGGAGCCAGTGTGTTAATATTCCGCTGGATATAGCGCTTTTTTCTCAATGTCCGCTGTTGGCAGCGAAGTGGTATTTACTCTTTAATGTAAATATAGATAAAAGCAATTTATTTGCGCAATACGGCACCTGAGGGTTAATGTGTGTGCACTGAGAGTTATCTACTTCTGCGTTGTTTTATTTATTTTTCATAAAAAAATTGGCCAAGGGTGAGTTGCAGACGCACACGGCGGATTCCATACCACCGTACATTTTTACTTCAGTAAAAAAAAACACGTATCTTGTATGGGGACTTTAATGGGGACCCCCTTTAACTTATAACTTTACTAGCTGCCCGCCGCGGCTTCGCACGCGTAGCACTAAGTACTTATCTACGGCTACCTACCATACCCTACCTACCTACATACCGACCTACCCTACCTACATTGTCCTGAGAATAACGAACACAACCAAAAAAATAATTATCCAATTTGGTGCAGCCGTTCACGCGTGATGTCGTGACCAGGGGAAATAGGGACTCATTTTTATATACAGATTTTATTTTTACCTATTTGTTGTTATAGCCGCAATAGAAATACACATTCACACTATGTGTACCGAATGTGCACCGTAATAGTGTCTATAGACACCTATTACGGTTCATGAGACACAGCCCGCTGACAGACAGACAGACGGATGGCCGGACGGACGGAGAGATGAACAGCGTCTGCTTAGTAATAGGGTTCCCTTTGACACCCTTTGGGTACGGAACTCTAAAAAACAAGTAGTTCGATAGTCCTCACATACTTATTAAATCAAAGTCTAATTAAAACTTATATTTCTTCTCCGTTTGGTATCAAACTACTTATAGTTAGTTAAACAGCAAGTTATAAGGGTCTCCTTTTGATTACCGCAACGAATGGAGGTCACAATATTGCACTATAACAAATAGTTCTCGGACAGTCATTAAGCAACTCCTGCTCCACACAGTTCAACACTCGTATTTTAATTACCCTTTAATGTCACTAAACTACACACGAAACTTCGTATTTAAATTAATAAAACCTAACAACAGTTCTAACTTGGAATTTCCGCCATGCATACTGATGTGGATTACATTAAACTACATTTCACGGTAGCTGCATTAGTAAAAGTAATTAAAACAGAAATATAAACTTATAGAGGAGGGAATAACTTTAAATAGGAAAAAATTGGTAGTAGGTTTTTTAGGAAGGGATAAATGATGCTTTTCCCTTCTTAATAATTCAATTGGCTTGCCTCATGTTCCACTAATCAGGATCCACAACTCGAATTTCGCGTAGCGGAACACGACGCGAGCCAGTTGAATTGAACTACTGCGGTTTCGCTGCTACGGTTTCGCGGCGGAGGCGTCAAAAGTTCGTTTTTTAAATCCCAGAGACTAATTTGACATTTCAAGTGATTGTTGTTTGTTTTTCAATTTGGAGTTTGCCATTTGCACCTGTCAAATTATTCTCTGGTTTTAAAAAACGAACTGTAATTCAAAGTAAATCGACAAAAACGACCTGCACTTTAATTGCGTAACACACTTACAATCACAATCAGAAGGTTTTGTGAAGAGCATCGCTTAACCATTGCCCCATCTGTTTAGAAAAGTCGTCTGCTCAACAACGTAAATGACGCAATGAAAATAAAATTGTTGATTTGTCAAATTGGCGTTGTAAGTGTGTTACGCAATTTTCCCGCTGGTTACAATTTTCTTAGAATATATGCCAATTCTACAATTAAATAACCACGCGAAAATAAAACAACAAAGTGAAAGTCAAATCATTAATTTCAAACAAGCACATAATATAAGGCCCTTTTGAATGTCAAAATTTACAAAAATTTATTGTTTCTACAAATCGCCCCTTCCAACAGTTAGTATCGTATGGATAAGAATGGGTAAGAAACTCCACAGCAAACTAAGAAAACTTGTTTTCTACTTTCTCAGCAGCCAAAGCGTTTTCAATGAATTCCTGATTGGTTACCCACTAAAGGTAAGCGAAGTAGAGAAATTAAACACGTAATTCGAAAGAATTTATGTGGGTACAGTAATTAAGTTTACTGAGTCCACGCTTGTCTTGGTCCGCCTCGGAGGAGACAGTAAATCTATATCTGTATCTACACATAGTATTAAACAAAGTCGATTTTCGTGTGTTTCAGTAACCACTTTCATCTTTTACAAAATACAAAAAATACAAAAATATTTATTTCAACCAAAACATTGTTTCATACATAAATTGAGGCAGCCCCAGTAAGTTACAATAGTACTTGTGTCGGAGCTGTCTCGCTCTTCTCATAAGTGGTAGCTTTACAATGATGAGGCTAATAATAATTAAATAGGTAAAAAAAAAGAGAAAAATTAAAATAAAATAAAATAAAACATTCATTTAGCAGCTCTCTGTGTATGAAATATTTTAAACTACTTAATGAATTTTGATGCGGTTTCCATCATAATTTAGAGGATTTATTCCGAAAGGATTGTGTGAAAATAAATTTATATTTAGCTAAGAGATAGCACAGAAATCTCATGTTGTTACATTTTGCCACAACAGTACACAATGTACTGATACGGCGTACCCGTGCGAAGCAGGGGCGGGTCGCTAATACCTAGTCACAGTATAATAAACTTAAGTAAGTTAATTAGTTACTTAATTTATACTGTGACATAGTATAAAACAAAATCAATTATCGTGTCTTTCTGTCTGACCACAATGGATTTGAATGGGATTTTCGCCATCATTTAGATAATTTTATTCCGAAAGGTTAATGTGTAGGTCTAAAGAATTAATATTTAATTACCTATACCATCTTGAATTCATGCATACTCTCAGAAATTGTACACTACGTGTCGTGAACAGAATACCGTCTTGTATGATGATAACTTTTTTTTGCGACATCCGATTTTAATGAAACACAGTCTATATTTTCTTCCAAATTAACCTCTATCTATCTGTAAAAACTAAATGAAAATCCGTTCAGTAGTTCCGGAGATGTGCGCGAACATACAAACAGACAGACACCGGGATCTATTGTTTTATTATGTTTTTCGATTTAGCACAGAAATCTCGCAGTTTTAACATGTCGTCGATGCAACCCTGCAAAGTAGGGCCGGGTCGTCGATAAGATATTCGTATAAAGAACACTAACTTTACGATGTATCGTTATGTATATACTTACTTTGGTATAATATCTCATAAATCTAGGATCATATATCCTAGATTTATGAGAACAGGATGATGATGATGTCAAACATTTTGGTGTATTCAATGTAGAATAGCTGCGGTCGGAAATCTACTTCATACGACATTTTCCTAGTGCACCACTACGGAGTTATAGTACTTTATATAAGGTCAATTTTGAGTTGGGACCTCAGGGTAAAATGATGCATAGTATGTTTAGTATAGTAGGTAAAGCGATATTCTTTCTGTCTGTAAGTCACCGAACTATTTCATAAATGTACCTACAGATAGAAGATAAAATGTTCTTGGAATTAGCGTAGATAGTTTTGTGATTTTATTCGTAAAAAGAAAAACAGTAACGGATGTCAGTCAGGAAGTTAATATTGAATTCGGACGTTGATCTTTTTTGCGGTTATAAATCACTTATTGTTTTTTTCCTTCATTGAGGAAAATGTCGTGACCTCCGGCTGAAAAAGACTTGACAAATAACATTTTTTTTTTGTTTTCATTGTACAGTCTACGACGGCGACGTAGATAAATAAATAAAAATATTTTGCGGGATATTGGTGATAAGTTGAGCCAAGTATCGGGTATGTATGTGACGTGGTTAATTCGACTGCCAAACCCCACCACGTTAACTGGCACAAAAGATAATGGGTAATTTTAAACGGTACTGGAAAATTTAACTGTCGTAGAAAAACCTTTTACATAATTGTTCAGGTGTTTTACTTAATCCTATAGTTTGATATAATATGAGCAATATTTATATTATATAATGTATAATCTATATATATACAAATGAAAGAGAGCAGTGGTGGCCTAGTGGAACCGGCCCCGACTTACGAGTTGTAGGTCGTGGGTTCGAACCCAAGCAGGCGCTTTACTTTGTGTAAATAATTTCATCACCACTGCTCTCAAAAACGGTGAAGGAAAACATCGTGAGGAAACCGGCATGTCTTAGAACCAAAAATTCGAAGACATGTGACATCTACCAACCCGCACTGGGCCCGCGTGGTGGATTACGGCCCACTCCCTCTCACCGAGAGGAGGCTTGTGTCCCAGCAGTGGGAACATTAATAGGCTGATGATGATGATGATGATACAAATGAATCCCTATTTCCTTGGTCGCGGCATCACGCGTGAAAGGCTGGACCAATTTCGCTAGTTCTTTTTTTGTTGTGTTTGTTATATATGGAGAAGGTTCTAAGAATAGGTAGGTGATGGTGGGGTAGATAAGTAGGTAGGGTAGGTGGGTAGGTAGGTAGGTAAAGTAGGTATGTAGGTAGGGTAGGTAGATATGTATGTATGTAGGTAGGTAAGTAGGTAGGTAAAGTAGGTAGGTAGGTAAGTAGGTAGGGTAGGGTAGGTAAGTAGGTAGGGTAGGTAGGTAGGTAGGAATGTATGTAGGTAGGTAGGTAGTTAGGGTAGGTAGGTGGGTGCGCCGTAGATAAGTACTTAGTGCTGCCCGTGCGAAGCCGGGGCGGGCAGCTAATACCTATAATATATTTGTAATCACGTAATCGAAAACGGCTCTAAGGATTTCTATGAAGTCGTAATAATAGGGGTTGCGCGAAAAGTCGATCCAGCTAGGTCTCATATCTGGGAAAATACTTACGTTTTCTCTGTGTCTGTACCTGTGCAGAGCTCGGTCGACTGAACTATTCTATTATTAAATAAGTATTCTCTATTTTCTATTATTAAATAAGTATTCTCTATTTTCTATTATTAAATAAGTATTCTCTATTTTCACCAAAACAGAGCCCGGTCACCCAGGTAGGTAGGGGAGACAGGGGCCACAATTAACAAAAAAAATACTTTTAGTTGTATCTTCGAAATGATTCAACATTTAGACTTGATTTTTGTATTAAATGATGCTTTAATTATTCAGGTATCATGTTATTAACATAATTGCGACATAAAAGGAATGATGTCTTAAATATAACACTTTTTCTCCAAAAAGTCAGTTGTTAATTCTTACCTCATCTTCGGGGCTAGAATTAACAGCTCTGAGGTAAGTATTAACAGAAGGGGCAACAATTAACATTATGTTATGCCAACTGATATAGAAGAAAACAAATATATGTTTGAGAATATTTTTTGGTATTAATAAAAGTGAAATTAATACAGAATTGTATGTGAGCATCAAGATGACGGGACCAAGCCCCCAATTTAAAATGCATCACATTCAAGAGTTAGTACTACATATGTACTAATTGTACCCTAAACCAGACATTTGTACCTCTAAAGGTAAAGGAATTATGACAAGATTTCCCTGGTCCCGCCACTTTGATATCAAAGTGGCGGGACCTTTTGGATGCGCTATTCAGAGGCAGGTAATACACACCCGAAGACTTAGTACTACATTTGTACTGGTATATACTCAGTTTTCAATACAATTGTAAGTGCCAAATTAAAGTTATGTGATTAAAACATTGGTCCCGCCATTTTGATGATTCATGTTATCGCTGAATTCATATGAAAAACGTTAAAACTCGTGCAAAATCAAATGTGGAAACTTAGTACGTCATACGTACTTCATCGTGTGTAATTTTCATATTCGTAACCTAAGTACATCAAAAATTATCTATCATTCGTAGTTTTCTTTGAAATGGTCACATCTATGCAGAAATGAAAAAATGGTTTTGATAATGATATATATGTATATTGATCCAATATAAATCTTGCCTTTAGTGTTTTAATGATAAAAGTTCATCAAGTATCATATTTTTCTATCTAAAATTTTATTTTTATAGAATTGGAAAGATGTATGCAGAAATAAACCAAACGAGCTTTATGATTCTGATGTACAGGGAGGAATTTTTGAACCTCACCTCGAGGGAAAGTGCGAATTAATACTAATACCCAAACAAACAAACAAACACAAATACAAACACAAACAACAAAACAAACAACACAAATCCATCTACAAATACACAACACACAAACAAACAAACAAAAACAAAACAATTACCGTATACAAACAAACAAAAAACTACAAACACAAATTCTACAAATTAATCATTACTATTATATAATGACTACAAAGAAGAATGGGCGGCTCCGTCCCAAGTATTGTAACACTTTTCTACCTATATCGTATGAAAGATCTCAATGAGTGTATTTTTTTTGTATGGTCATAACTCTGTATGACTGTATCTCATGCAGGGAAAGTGCTGTATGTGCTGGGTTCATTTATTTAGTAAAATACAAGTTAATTAATTGGCAAAGACCATGTCTTAATTAGCAGATGATTGTATTCATCTGTTAAATAAGGCATAAAGTGTTGACTGATCCATCTTCAAGAATAAAAGTGATGTACGGGACAGCAACAACTATCGAGGGATAAAGCTCATGTCACATAGAATGAAGTTATGGGAGAAAGAAATAGAGAAAAGACTGAGAGAGGAGAGGGAGATTACCCCAAAACAGTTTGGGTTTATGCCAGGTCGAGGAACAATGGACGCCACCTTTGCACTGCGCCAATTGTGCGAGAAGTACAGACGTGCACACAAAAACTGGCACATGTGTTCATTGATCTGGAGAAAGCGTATGATAATACCTCGGGATGTGTTGTGATGGGCCTTGAAAGAGAAAGGTTTGCCAGGGAAGTATGTAGAGTTAATTCGTGCTATGTACAGTCGCGTTCATTAATATATTGGCCCTTTCAGGTTTCAAAAATATATGAACGTCAAAAAACTTCTTAATATTGTAACAACTATAAGCATAATTAATAATTGTGGTCAAGATTTAGATTCATTAATATGTGACTGCTTTATTTCAGTAACATGTATACAGCCAAAGGCACATTATTTTACGAACCACTTTATGATCATAACTACCTGAACAATGTAGGATTCACAATTATGTATGCACACATGAATACAATAAGCAAGTTAGATTGCTAGTCAAATCTTCTTTATCACGTAGTAATAACGTTGAATTTGAATTACATTAACTTGCTCAGATATTATTGTATTCATGTGTGCAACCATACTGTGATTCCTACATTGTTCAGATAATATGATCATAAAGTGATTCATGTAATAATGTGCTTTGGCTGTATATGTATACAGCCAAAGGCACATTATTACATGAAGGCTTTTTTCAGTAACATGTGTTACTGAAAAAAGCAGTCACATATTAATTAATCTAAATCTTGACCACAATTTAATGATGCTTATAGGTGTTACAGTATTATGAAGTTTTTTGACGTTCATATATTTTTGAAGCCTGAAAGGGCCAATATATTAATGAACTTGACTGTACAGTCAACCTTGTACGTACGGCCGGTCGGCTGCTGGCAATACCGTAAAGTTCAGTGTGGCTGTAGGGTCGGCTTTAAGTCCTTACCTCTTCTTATTGATTATGGACGCTCTGACGTCGGACATACAGGAAGAGGCACCCTGGTGCATGCTGTTTGCTGATAACAATGTTCTTGTCGGTGAGATTAACCTGAGATCCAGAGCAGACTGGAGAAATGGCAGCAGAAGCTGGAGAGTGTTGGCTTGAAAATCAGCAGAACTAAAACTGAACATAATAATGTTCTGCGATTTCGGCGGTCTCTCCAGCACGCTTCCCAATCTGCTCCGACTTTCGGTATCTCGGTTCACTCGTGCTAAACGATGGCGAAGTAGATCGGGCGGTTAAGCACAGAATGAACACTGAATGGATGAAATGGTAGCAGGTCACGGGAACAATCTGCGACTCTCGCATGGGGAATGCGAGAGTCGCAGATTGTTCTTAAACTTAAGGAGAAGATTTATAAAACAATGGTTATACCTGCTATCTTGTATGGATCAGAATGTTGGGCCACAAAAGGGATGAATGAAAGGCAATTTGCATGCAGCTGAGATGAGAATGGAGATAAGAAGGATGTGTGGTGTTAAACGAATGGATAGAATAAGAAATGAGTACATAAGAGGAAGTCTGAAAGTGGTATCGGTGACCGAAAAGTTACCGGCTGTCATTGTATGGGCATGTGATGCGGAGGAATGAGGAAAATATCGTGAGGAAAGTTTTGAGTATGAATGTTGATAGCTATAAGAGTAGGGGAAGACCAAAGAAACGATGGATGGACTTTGTGAAAGATGATATGGCTAGAAAGGGGGTGACTACCGAGATGACGACTAATAGAGAAGTATGGAAAAAAGGGACATGTTGCGCCAAATTGGGATAAGGGAGAATGATGATAAAGTGTTGACTGACAGAACTTATCCGTCTGATTAGTTTGCTGATCGTGTTTTAAATTGTTACTCCGCTGTTTATTTATTGACGACTTACGCATTCCTAAAGGACCTCTTGCTTGTTTTGTGGATTTGATATTTATTTGTTACGTGTGGACATTGGAACACACAATGGAACATTGTGTGCGACCTGTGCTCGGTCTTTGATTCGACAGCGAGTGCGACATGAAGTCTCAAGAACGATATTAGAAGCAAGACCTCGGTTTGCCGTATATAACTTCCCCGAAATGGGCAGACACGACACGTCTGTGCAGAGGATCCTCCCTTTTGTATAGAGGATGAGTAAACTTTATACCCTGTTACCTCATACCTCAAAAAAATACAAAACACCTTTTTCACTTGAATCTCAATAGCTTTTGACCTGCACGCAATTTTAATAAAAACATGAATTATTAATCATAAAAAAGCCTAAATGAAAATGTTTATACTAGTCGCAACTTGTTAGAAGGGTTGGGACGCAACTCATATAATAACGCCCATTCTCCTTTATGTGTTCAAAATTATTATCTATTATAATAATTATAATTTCACAGTCATCGTTTTATTTTTGCTGTAATATTTAGTCACACTCTATCAACCCTAATTATTTAAGAATTTAAACACAATAATTATTATAATAATATGATTTTCAGGCAATTGTAAATTTTAAATTTACAACTGCCTATTTTCTTGCTGACTACATTTTTTTTTTCAATATCTGTGAATGCAGATCAAAATGTCTCAAAAAGTTAAGGACCGTCTCCTAAGACCGTTTTCCTGTAGCTACAACGGTTAAGGTGTGGCCCTTGTTAAGGTTGTTAACATAATACGATGAAGAACCTAACCGGGTTCTTGCTGCCCAGTGTTGACCAAACGTTAATTGTGAAAACAATTAACAGTTAACAATTAAATTGCCAGATTTAATTACAATTAACAATTAAAATAATTAATTGTAATTGCAAGATAGACAATTAACAGTTAATTAATTGTGCTTGTAAAACTTTGCACTTACAATTAATTAATTGTTAATTGTTTGCATGTTTACAATTACAGTTAATCCTATCCTACTTCCTACTAATATTATCAGTTTATGTAGCATTCTATGTGTTTGTAACCTGGATTAACACATAGAATACTTTTAATCCCGGGAGTACATTCCCGTGCGTGAGTTTTTACATTCATCAAATAGTATTAATTGTTATAATAAACAATTGACGATTAAGTTAATTGTAAATAACAATTAACTTTTTAATTGCAATTAAATTAATTGTGAACCACAATTAATGGATTTAATTGCAATTGATTTCAATTGCATCTCACAATTAAAATACAATTAAATTAAATCAATTGCAATAAAAATTGTAATTGTTTGCTTCTACAATTAAAAAATTAATTGAATTGTCCCATTGCCCAACACTGTTGCTGCCCCGTCTCAAAAATCCACCCTGTATAAGTAGTTAAATTGGATCAGATTGGTTATAATAATATACATTTTTCAAAACAATTTTGGGTTGTTTCATTTCTGCATAGATGTGACCATTTCAAAGAAAACTACGAATGATAGATAATTTTTGATGTACTTAGGTTACGAATATGAAAATTACACACGATGAAGTACGTATGACGTACTAAGTTTCCACATTTTTTTTGCACGAGTTTTAACGTTTTTCATATGAATTCAGCGATAACATGAATCATCAAAATGGCGGGACCAATGTTTTAATCACATAACTTTAATTTGGCACTTACAATTGTATTGAAAACTGAGTATATACCAGTACAAATGTAGTACTAAGTCTTCGGGTGTGTATTACCTGCCTCTGAATAGCGCATCCAAAAGGTCCCGCCACTTTGATATCAAAGTGGCGGGACCAGGGAAATCTTGTCATAATTCCTTTACCTTTAGAGGTACAAATGTCTGGTTTAGGGTACAATTAGTACATATTGCAGCATTGCGCTGCCGTTCAAGCCTCTTTTGTAGTTGTAAAAGTTTCATAAACTATTATTTCTTTTAAAAAAAATTCGAATTGAGTACATTTTCAAATTTTGAATTCTATATCGTTCAAAGTAAAACAATTTTTTTTTGACTTGCGTCATTCTATTGTGAGCCGCTCTGGACGATACGTCATGGTATAAAATAATTTTTCTCTGCTTCAAGTGTCGTGTTTTCAGTTTAAGACGCGGATGTAAAAAGATCACGATAGTATCTTTGTGCTAGCTGGCCGCAGTTTTGATGAAGCATATCGTGTTCATTTGTGGTGTCTAGTCCTCAAGTTATACCTATAGTTCGTGCCAGCCAAGCGAGAATCTAGAACCACTATTTTTTGGTGAAGTATTTACTGTACAAACATGTGAGTATTCAACCAATTTCCCGTTTATCAAATCATACACTCTCGCGTCCCACTAATCGCGTAATCTAGCCTATGCCGTTTCTAAAACTCTCTCGTTTTCGGACCTTGGCAGATAACCAAGGCCACAAGGCCTTTCCCGGACCCCCGTCCGTCGCCTGGACAGGATCCTGGCGTTCTCTACTCCCAGCCTGCGTCAACACAGACCCACGTCTTCTAGCCACGTCGGGTTCCTCCGCCAACCAAGGCGAGGTCGTTCCGGGCAGCAGCAGGACGGCGCCCCGTACTTCAGGACTTCAGGACTCATTGGCTATTAATCTCCATCGCATTAGTTTTAACTTTATTTTTGAATCTTAAGCTAGGCAATCCATCTACCGCGCTGAACCCAGATTTATTGCTGGTTTAATTGCTCTGTCCTACCTCGCGTCTCCGGGATTAAATTAGTAAAGGCCTATACGTATTTAACCCGCGTGCGATCGTACACTCAACCCTAAACCGCATAATTCTCCGTTCGGAAAATAAAAATCAACCGTAGTTATAAGCGGCTCGCAATCATACTTAAATTTATTTATCACGTTTTATACAACTGTTTCTGTTTTTTTTCTTACTTTAAAAAATATAATACAAATCATATTTAAAATCTCCTATTATTTTTTCTTTGTATTTAGTTATCCTATGCTAGAGTGGGTTCGATTCTCACCAAGCATTCTTTTTAACAAGTGGCAGAAGCTGATCTTCTAATGCTACAATGGCGCCCGATACAAAAGTAAGTAATTATTATTGTTATTTGTTTACTACCTACGTTAATAACATTACTATTTATTAATTACCTAATAATATCTATAAGTAGTCTAATTATTATTTTTTTCATAGCACCGGTGTGGTGTGCCCTTTTAAGAGCACAATTTCTAATTCCTAGAGCAATTTTGTTTGTTTCAGGTGCGGTCGTTTTAAATAAAATCTCGGCAAGCCTAACTACAGAACAGGTCGCGCTGGTGCCTTGCTGCTGTTGGTGCTCCTATTACGTCTATCTAACCTTGTGCCTTTCATTTAATGACCAATTAATGTGATGAAATACGATTGTATGATAATATATGATTTAATATAGTGTACTATTATGCAATTCAAAACTCTGTAACCAGATCGAATATTATTTTCTCTCTGCCTCTTTCATTTCCTTCCCACAAATATATAATTATCCCCTGGTTTTACTCGTCTCTCGTAATTAGCGTAGCTAGTACCCCGTAGCGTGTGTCTGAAGTATGTATGCATAGGGATCACATCTAAGGTAAGCGTTTTTTGATTGGTGATTTTGCTGAATGTCTAGTTTTTTCTTTTTTCTATAGCATTCAGCCCCACCCGTCTCTTTTGCTCGCCTTATCGTCTTTTTCTGTTTGTTCGCACGTCTATTACTCGTCGCCAAGGGTATGAATTAGGTACACACATATATTCCTATAGAAATACTCCATTCGAACATTTTTTTTTCAATAACTCACGTATCACATATCTATCTTGCTAAAATTCTATTTAAACATTAGTTTTGCGCTTAATTCTAGACCCCGCCGTCGAAACAAACCAAATATTCGCTCAGGAATAAATTTGCATTTTCAAACCGCGTAAATATTTATTTTTCCAAACTCAGTTCAAAATAAAGGAGACCGCCCGCGCCGCATTCACGTTAACCCGATTTTTTTAAAAGGACAACGACCATTTTTCTACCAATACTTTTTCTCTCAAACGTTTTATCATTTAATATTTTTTTTGCCTCCGTGGGTTACCAACTCTAAATATGTCGGACGAAGAGCGATCCATTACCGAGACACCGATCTGTAGAAGCCCGATAATTTCGAGACCTCGCTCGATCCCGCCTAGAACGCCCAGGCCTTCAGCGTCGTCGGGCGTTCCTTCGCCTATCAAGACCGATGAATGTCCGCTCCACTATCGCAGGCAGGTTTCACTCTCGAAGTGGAAGCTCGACTTCTCCGGCGACTCTTGTGTCCGTGATTTCTTCGTCTCGATTGACGAACGTAAGGAGGCAGACGACATATCGGACGCTCAATTACTGAAACATTTCCACGAGGTATTATCAGGGGCTCCGCTTAAGTACTTCCGATCCATTCGCCATCCCGACCTCTCCTATCCCGACCTCAAAGAGTCCTTTCTAAGGACATTCGGCCCGATAAATTACGAATTTAGGACCGAACAGGATGTCAGGAATCTGAAGCAGAGATCTAACCAGTCAGTCAGAGATTTCGTCATCCAGGTTTCGTACCTGAACGACCAATTGTCTTTCCCCATTACAGAACCGAACTTATTACAGATTATAGTGCATAACCTGCATCCCAGATATTACCCTTGCTTATCCGTTCACAAATTCGACACGTTGAATTCGCTCATCGAGATGGCTTCGCATTTCGAAAGTTTTCTTCCCGTTGCACATAAACCGGTATCGTCCGTTACACGTGAGACCCAGTTGTGTCCCAAGTGTGGCAAGGACGGTCATTCCTACCGTAACTGCCCTCATTTTCCGGGCATGCTTTGCTTCAGGTGTCGGACTCCAGGTGTCATAATTCGGGATCTGATTATTTTTCCGGGAAGCTTGCTCCTCGCTTTGTGAAGTGTCGTGTGAGTAGAGTACTCTCCAGAACAACTTACCTCCTTCAAGATTGTGACTCCGTTCATTCCGGGTCATATCACATCAAAGATATTTTGAAATAACACCCCCATAATCTACACACATCAAAAGTGTCTAGGGATCAACATATATTTTTGCAATAACTTTTCTCCTGATTGATATTAATTAAAATTTTCTTTAAGGATTCATCAAATAAAGTGTTTTCGTTTGTCACAGTAACGATAAACCAAGTCACCTTTGCATTAATAAAGAAATTTGCCATTTTCCTAATAAAGGGATTTTTGACATTTGAACCACTAACATTAAAGTTCGAAAAAAAGACTGAAATAACAGTTTTCTTTAAAATTTTATTGGGTAACTTAAACAATTAATAATCCGTGTTTCTACCGCGAACACTAACAACACAAGAAGATCGGTTTGGCATACTCAAAATGAGTTCATCCAAATCACGCTGTGGAATGGCCGCCCATGTTCGTTGCAACAACAAAAAAAGGTCTTCTTGCGACTGGATACCCCCCATATTCGGCAGAGCTCTTCTCTGTAGCATATCCCATGCATGCTCAATCGGGTTCAAGTCTGGCGACTGAGCAGGCCAGGGCAGGACATTGATGTTAGCTGCGGCGAGAGTCTGTCTTACAACTCTTGCGGTGTGCGGTCGTGCATTATCATGCATTAACTGAAATAAGGGACCGATTTGCACTTGTAGAGGAACGATGACGTCTGATACAATCGTCTCAGCATAAATTTGAGCGTTGAGGTTGCCTCTGATCCAAATCAACTCAGTTCTTCCGCCGATCCAAATACCCGCCCATACCATGATGGTTCCACCACTATAAGGATGGACTTCCTGGCAGGATTTTAATCGCTGTTGGCGTCCAGGGGTTCTCCAGTGTCGTATACGTCTTGTATCCGGTCTCATACCAAAACGAGACTCATCAGAAAAGCACACGAAACGCCATTGTTCTTCTGCCCAATTTCTGTGTTCAAGAGCCCATTGATATCGAATCCTACGATTGTGCATTGCTATAGGTGGTACCCGTAGCGGTCTTCGGGAATGAAGGTTCACTTCATGCAAGCGGTTTCTGACTGTTTGGTCGCTAATTAAGTTCCCTGAAGAGTGATGAAGCCTCACGGCTAACATCATGGCGGTTATTGTTGGAGCTCTTCGAGCTAAGATTTGAATGTATCGGTCTTGTCTCCGTGTGGTGCAGCGATACCGTCCTCCATGGCGCTCAGCCACGGTACCAGTGCTTCGGTAACGTGTCCAAAGTCGACTGATAACACTCTGACTTGTATTCAGAGCTAAAGCCACAGTACGTTGCCGGGAACCAGCTTCTATCATTCCCACGGCTCTGAGCATTTCTTCCCTGCTTAAATGACGTCGCTGCTCCATAATAACGTTGGTTTTAATCAGTAGTAGGGAAACAGTAGCACTAATAATGTCTTCAATGCGTTGTATGTTTTTATAGGGAAAATATTGACAGCTGATTTTCATCTTTTACTCGAATTTGATTCACAGTTCCTGATTCAAATTATGAAATGCACCAAAAAGGATCCATATAAATTTATAAAATCATAAATTTATTACAAAGCCACATCTCAATCTCAAGAAATCCGCATAAAAATGCTTGATCCCTAGACACTTTTGATGTGTGTACATCAATCATCCTATTAGATTTCCTCTTTTCCAAAATTCGCTGTTTCTTTCTTCTCATCTCACCACCTAATCCAAATTTACTCGTCATAAATATTGTTTTTACTCATAACCCCCCATTTTCAGGCCATAATCATCGCGATACCCCCCTTAACAAAAAAGCTAAGTTTCAAAGTACGTAATTATATAATTTAAATCTATCGCAAAATCTGTTACAAACTCTTTTCGAACTTTCTCTATTATACGGCCTCATTTTCATTTCATTAACTTTTTTCTTCTTTCTGCATTGTGTCACCTCATCACACTGACATTGTCATTAAAAAAACCAAAATAAAATAATGTTAATATAAGTTGGTTTGTGGTTTATTCTCCGATTTCTCGGTAAGTTTAATAATAATATATTCCCAAAATTCTCTGTTTCTATACAATTCCGTTATCTGATGTAAATAACGTACATAACACACTAAGCATACTGTATCTATTTATATATTGTTTTCTGTTTAATTTTACTCCGTAATTTTTCTTCTCTTCGCTGACCAATACGCTATGAGCGACCTTTTTGTTATGTTCCCTCTCTCCCTCTTGTAACCTCTGGGTTTGTTCGGAGAGGTAACTCATCGTTCAACATTATTGTTGACTCTCAACAACTTAGTTTGTTAGGGAGTTTCGCTGCTACGGACGAATAGGTTTGTGTTCGACCTCTAGGAGTTTCTTTGAGGTGCACCAACCCTCCCACCTTACTATCACTCCTCTGATCAGACTCTAAGCACTCTGTTAGCTGAAAGTCGGATCAGGAGGGATACCCTACAATTAGGGACATTAAAATACTGGTTTATAGCCCTTATTTTTGTAGGCTGGGGTATTATTTTTTCGGGACTTAGGTTTTTTCCCCTCGTAGCCTGGTCCTCCTCAGCTTATATTCGTTGATTACAACCTCTAGCCTCTTCTTTTATCAACATTGCCCTCTGAGCATGTGTCAATAATTAATTTTAACCTATACTTACATTCGCTTTTTACTTTAGTTTAGTTTCTTTATTTCGTCTAGAGTCTATTTCGCCATGGTATATTATCCCGTGAGTTATTTTAATTCTGTTAGGCTGTATTTTTCTTTAGTCGCGCACTTAGATTATTTTTTAGGTTTAGTGGACGCTGCCTGAGCTCGCGTTGAGAAGGTTTAGATTTGGAACGTTCCGTATTTACTCTTTGTCGAATGCACTTAGTAGGCGCTCCTTAGGTTAGGTATTTTAATTCTGGTTTAGTCTTGTTAGTTGTTAGTTGTCTTGTAAGTATTTCATTTTTACTCTGTTACTCAGGACTTCCCCTAACCTTGTCTCGTCTCCTCTTCAACTGTCACCCCTATAGGGGAGACATAATTTTTTTTCTCGTTTTCCTTATAGGGATGTCAAGTGTCTTTAGTGACGACATCGTCTAGGGTTGTCAAAAATTTGTCGATAGGATCGTGATTTTTATCGATGATGCCTTCAGTCTTTAGTGACGACATTGTCTAGGGTTGTCAAAAGTTTGTCGATAGGGTCGTGATTTTTATCGATGATGCCTTCTGTCTTTAGTGTCGACATCGTTTAGGGTTGTCAAATTTTTTTTATCGATAGTATCGATAATTTTTTTTTTTTTGCTGGAAAGGGTGTATTGCAGCATTGCGCTGCCGTTCAAGCCTCTTTTGTAGTTGTAAAAGTTTCATAAACTATTATTTCTTTTAAAAAAATTTCGAATTGAGTACATTTTCAAATTTTGAATTCTATATCGTTCAAAGTAAAACAATTTTTTTTTGACTTGCGTCATTCTATTGTGAGCCGCTCTGGACGATACGTCATGGTATAAAATAATTTTTCTCTGCTTCAAGTGTCGTGTTTTCAGTTTAAGACGCGGATGTAAAAAGATCACGATAGTATCTTTGTGCTAGCTGGCCGCAGTTTTGATGAAGCATATCGTGTTCATTTGTGGTGTCTAGTCCTCAAGTTATACCTATAGTTCGTGCCAGCCAAGCGAGAATCTAGAACCACTATTTTTTGGTGAAGTATTTACTGTACAAACATGTGAGTATTCAACCAATTTCCCGTTTATCAAATCATACACTCTCGCGTCCCACTAATCGCGTAATCTAGCCTATGCCGTTTCTAAAACTCTCTCGTTTTCGGACCTTGGCAGATAACCAAGGCCACAAGGCCTTTCCCGGACCCCCGTCCGTCGCCTGGACAGGATCCTGGCGTTCTCTACTCCCAGCCTGCGTCAACACAGACCCACGTCTTCTAGCCACGTCGGGTTCCTCCGCCAACCAAGGCGAGGTCGTTCCGGGCAGCAGCAGGACGGCGCCCCGTACTTCAGGACTTCAGGACTCATTGGCTATTAATCTCCATCGCATTAGTTTTAACTTTATTTTTGAATCTTAAGCTAGGCAATCCATCTACCGCGCTGAACCCAGATTTATTGCTGGTTTAATTGCTCTGTCCTACCTCGCGTCTCCGGGATTAAATTAGTAAAGGCCTATACGTATTTAACCCGCGTGCGATCGTACACTCAACCCTAAACCGCATAATTCTCCGTTCGGAAAATAAAAATCAACCGTAGTTATAAGCGGCTCGCAATCATACTTAAATTTATTTATCACGTTTTATACAACTGTTTCTGTTTTTTTTCTTACTTTAAAAAATATAATACAAATCATATTTAAAATCTCCTATTATTTTTTCTTTGTATTTAGTTATCCTATGCTAGAGTGGGTTCGATTCTCACCAAGCATTCTTTTTAACAAGTGGCAGAAGCTGATCTTCTAATGCTACAATATGTAGTACTAACTCTTGAATGTGATGCATTTTAAATTGGGGGCTTGGTCCCGTCATCTTGATGCTCACAATTGTATGGGGTGTCCCATACAATTCTGTATTAATTTCACTTTTATTAATACCAAAAAATATTCTCAAACATATATTTGTTTTCTTATTAATTTATAATACATATCTAATACAATTCAGGCAAATGTATGATGTGATGTCGCCTTTGATACACCTAGCTTAGGCCCAGCCATTGCAAGAGATAGGTATATTAAATCTAGTCAGCACGATGTATCTTTATTACCTATAGGAGACGCCCTAAAAATACAAAAATATTTATTGATGTATTTTATTATTTATGTACACACAGTAAAATATATACAGATACTACATTTTTAGTGCGTTTATACGTTTTTACTGAGCTCGTGGTAGAGCTTTTAGCAGAGGTCTTATGGTTTTGGACCAAGAAATCACTAGCATCTTTCTGCATTTCTGATGATTCAGGTACCGGTTGATAAGATATTTGCGCTATCACCATTTAGGGGTATGAGGAACAGGGTGTAAAGTTCACTCATCCACCATAGAAAAGGGAGGATCCTCCAACCAGACGGGTTGTTATGTCTGGCGGGCAACTGCCCATATGTTGATTTCGGATAGTCTTATCTATGTTTTTCGCTTGGAAAACTCTAACTGCGAGATGTAGGAATTGTGTGACGTCATGTCTTTTTGTTTCGTAATTTTTGTATGTGGCGGTCTAACCGCTACATCACTCCCCTCCGGAGACCGGAGGTCGATAGTGGGCTGAGTCTTGGATCTTGCGATGCTTCACAGTGAGTCGGAACCGGGTGCCGCTCAGTTCACAGTGGGTCGGAACTGTCTGCAGTGATTGCGGCGATGGTGATTTTTGGTTCCAGTGAGTCGGAACCGGGTGCCGCACAGTTCATGGGTCGGAACTGTTTGCGGTGATTGCGGCGATTGTGGTGATTGCGGTGATTGAGGTGATTGCGGTGATTGCGGTGATTGAGGTGATTGCGGTGATTCCCCAGTGAGTCGGGGTGATGTGGCTGAGGGTGATGACCAGGAATACGCGTTCGCTGCATGCTGGTGGTCAGGATACCCGTTGAAGCCGTGGGTGCTGGCTGGCTGTGTGACTCGCCTCACGAAAGCTTGCGGGAGTGATGATGATGACGTCACGCTGAAGTAGTTGCACGAAGGCTGCGTTGACGTTCATTCTCGGGGTCACCAATTTAGGGGTATGAGGAACAGGGTGTAAAGTTCACTCATCCACCATAGAAAAGGGAGGATCCTCCAACCAGACGGGTTGTTATGTCTGGCGGGCAACTGCCCATATGTTGATTTCGGATAGTCTTATCTATGTTTTTCGCTTGGAAAACTCTAACTGCGAGATGTAGGAATTGTGTGACGTCATGTCTTTTTGTTTCGTAATTTTTGTATGTGGCGGTCTAACCGCTACAACCACATCTGGGGTAGGTATTAACACGTTAATACTGACCCCGCCGATTTGTTAATTATAACCCCAAAGGTACATTTTTAGTATTAAATAACATAACAAAATATTGGTAAATATTATACCAATACAGCAATGTAGCATTATTAAGTATGAAATATGCTTCTAGGAAAACAAAAAACATTTTAGGGGTATGAGGAACAGGGTGTAAAGTTCACTCATCCACCATAGAAAAGGGAGGATCCTCCTACCAGACGGTTGTTATATCTGGCGGGCAACTGCCCATATGTTGATTTCGGATAGTCTTATCTATGTTATTCGCTCAGTAAACTCTAACTGCGAGATGTAGGAATTGTGTGACGTCATGTCTTTTTGTTTCGTAGTGTTTGTATGTGGCGGTCTAACCGCTACATCACTCCCCTCCGGAGACCGGAGGTCGATAGTGGGCTGAGTCTTGGATCTTGCGATGCTTCACAGTGCCAGCTGTGGTTCCAGTGAGTCGGAACCGGGTGCCGCTCAGTTCACAATGGGTCGGAACTGTCTGCAGTGATTGCGGCGATGGTGATTGTGGTTCCAGTGAGTCGGAACCGTGTGCCGCACAGTTCACGGTGGGTCGGAACTGTTTGCGGTGATTGCGGCGATTGTGGTGATTGCGGTGATTGAGGTGATTGAGGTGATTGCGGTGCTTGAGGTGATTGCGGTGATTCCCCAGTGAGTCGGGGTGGCGTGGCTGAGGGTGATGACCAGGAATGCGCGTTCGCTGCATGCTGGTGGTCAGGATACCCGTTGAAGCCGTGGGTGCTGGCTGGCTGTGTGACTCGCCTCACGAAAGCTTGCGGGAGTGATGATGATGACGTCACGCTGAAGTTGTTGCACGAAGGCTGCGTTGACGTTCATACTCGGGGTCACCAATTTAGGAGTATGAGGAACAGGGTGTAAAGTTCACTCATCCACCATAGAAAAGGGAGGATCCTCCTACCAGACGGTTGTTATATCTGGCGGGCAACTGCCCATATGTTGATTTCGGATAGTCTTATCTATGTTATTCGCTCAGTAAACTCTAACTGCGAGATGTAGGAATTGTGTGACGTCATGTCTTTTTGTTTCGTAGTTTTTGTATGTGGCGGTCTAACCGCTACAACATAATCATTACACCGTATATTTTGAAATATATAAAAAAAATTAAAAGTTAAAAAAGTTCGTTACGTGCGTGAAAATGTCGTCCGGTATATAACACATTCGGAAGATGCGCAGACCGCAGCTGACCAACCCCGAGCCATGCGGCGTGATCTGGTTGGCATATTGAAGCACGCGCTGTAGGTGTAGTGTTTATAGTTTTGGAGAAAATAACTTGTTAATACTTACCTCTGTTAATTGTAGCCCCGGTCTCCCCTACTAATATTAATATGTACAAAACTGATTAAGTCGGATATTCGTGAACATGAAACGAATGACATGAAGTTGGTATAAGAACGACATTGCATTAATGAACTGAAATTAATCGGGTCGTAGCAAGAAAATATTTCAACAGTGCATCTTACAAAGAAAAGGTTAATGTTTTCCGTAGAAAACAAAATAAACGAGAGAAACACATTTCCCAAAGTAACCATAACATTAATTCTGAACAGCTGTTCCAGTGGCACAAACCACAAAATTCAAGTTATTCTAGTAGAATTTAGAAAACACACATTCATCTGTTATTCATGAGACACGATAAAGATAGACTACGCTTTAAATCATTTTTAGTGTGCCTTATCTCATAAACGGGAACCATTTTAGGATTGCTTGTCTTTCCACCATTTTCCTTATCGCCGCACCTTTGTTTTTGAAAAAATGTCGTTGAGCCAATTCCGCTAAATGTTATAGGCAAAACGGGTTGCGAAAAGAATAACATGACTTAGAAAATGAAGGTCAGATCTTACGTCAATGTAGCATTTGTAAGAATAAGTGTAGTATTTGTAACTTTGAAGTACTTTTTGACGTGAAGTACCTACTGACGTCATCATCTGCCTAGCCTACCTATGTTGAAGTCAGCAGTTAGTCTAAACGGATACAGCTGATTACCAATATTTTACATGGAGTGACTGACCTCCGGAGCAGTGGTGCAGTGGTGGCCCAATGGTAACGGCCCCGACTTACGAGTTGTGAGTCGTGGGTTCGAACCCAAGCAGGCGCTTTACTTTGTGTAAATAATTTCATCACCACTGCTCTCAAAACGGTGAAGGAAAATATCGTGAGGAAACCGGCATGTCTTAGAACCAAAAATTCGAAGACATGTGACATCCACCAACCCGCACTGGACCCACGTGGTGGATTACGGCCCACTCCCTCTCACAGAGAGGAGGCCTGTGTCCCAGCAGTGGGAACATTAATAGGCTGATGATGATGATGATGATGACTGACCTCCACAACCCAGTGCAGTCTGACAACTTGTCTTACCAAAGGGTCAGACTTTCCGGCTTCTGACTGCCCGTAACGACAGCCACGTCCTACGTACGGGAATAAAATAACTACCTACATATAATTAAAAACCATATTTTTTATTCGATGCTAATTACATGACAGTAAGGGCCACGTTAATTATACCGCTCTCCATAGAAGTAGTCAAAACAAAATGAAAACGAAAAACTCGACTAATAAAAAACACTCCGCAGCGAAACGCATTCGCAGATTTGAATTAAAACTTTTTAAATTAAGCTGTCAACATGTTCATTGACTTAACATGCTGTTTATTTGTACTGTGCTACAAAGATCCTTTGGTGCTGGAATGGCAGTGACAGGGGGGCGCTGTTGGTTGGTTGCTAATTTGGGGCTCTTTCTCGCATAGGGTTGCAGCATTATGCTGAGCGATGGCCGTTTTGCGTGGATGTTACGCATATTTTCCCCCAAATTGCTATTCTCCTATTTTACTTTTTTCCTTGCGTCATGTTTACCGCAAATAAACGTATAAATTTTCTTTCTTTCTTGTTTTTCTTTCTATTTGTCAAATTGTATTGAAAAACAAAATGGCGGCGTTAGTTCAGATTGTGGCCACGCGCCTAACACTCCAAAAACTACTCTAATAGAATCCTAAACTATAAATTGGGCGCCCCATAACTGAACACTTTTGACTCAACCCATTTTCATAGAACTCATACGCCATGCCGCCATACATATTGGAAGTGAACCCTCCGGGAGGGTTGCCGGCCGGTATTACGTTTGCGCTAAAATTAACCATCGCGGAAGGTCAACGGCATTAGGTTTAAAACCGTGTAATAACACACTGACACTAAAACCAAGTAAAATAGTGTTTTCAGGGTGTCGTTATAAGTAGTTTCCAATCTTAAAATTTTTTGTGAATATTTGTAACCGTGAACAAAAAATATAAAAATCCTTGAATTATAAAACCAACGCATATAATAATAAATCTTGTTAAAATATGCATCAGATTTTATTTTTACGGTTTATAATGCTGTATTCGCAAAAAAGAAAAAGAAAAACCTACATTTAAATAAAATGAGCTCTCCGTGAGGCCTCGCGGCATCCCATATGCGACTAGGTGAACCCTCCACGAGGGCTCCCGGCACTGAACTTGTTAATTTACTATAGAAATAATTTAAATGTATACGTAACAACAACAAGCAGCGAGCAATTTTAAATTACCTAGATGATCTATTTTGTTAAGTACATACTTGGTACTTGTTGAAAGACCTACACTGTCCTCGCATACCTAATAATACTGTATTTTTTATTTAATTTTTTGTTGTAAATATTGTAAAACCCAATTATTTTTAAAAGAGTAACCGTGGAGTTTCTTGCCGGCTCTTCTCCATAGGAAACGACCAATTGGAACCGTGCGTAGCTTCTGACGTTTCATAAGTGCCCATGTAGGTTTATGTGAAATAAAATATTTTGAATTTGAATTTGAATTTGATCTATAGCGTTCATGACTAATTCACAAAGCGCACAATATTTGCCCGCGACTTTGTATACAATGTTACAGAACTCATATAAAGATGCAGTAAACAATTTACGACTATTTTATAGTTCTACAGATCTCTACGATTCGTTCGGTCGCCACTTTTTCTATTTAGATACATTTGTTTTCTGTATTTGCATGACTTACGATCGTGATAATATTACAGAATTATATTACAAACAAGTTTTGTAGTTGAAATTGAAATTCATCACAACACTTTTCCAGACTACGATTCAATCAGCTTCTATTATTCAAGGTACCAGGTGTGGCTTATAGGTATGCAGGTACCTACGCTTCATGCAGTAACCGCTAAATGAACTCATTAGCCTTATTATGTACCAGGTCCCATATGTTGGAGTGTCCAAAGTGTCTACCTACGCCTGCATTTCTGAGAACCTAAACACTTTAGGGTCGCGCCACACCTGCTGAACGTTCCGCGGCGGAACGTTCCGTCGCGTCATATTTGCTTGCATTTCTATGGACGTAACGTTCGGCTGATGTGTCATAGGTAACTTGAAAAACATTAGGAGCGTATTCAACCGAACCTTCCGCCGCGGAAAGTTCGGCAGATGTGGCGCGAGCTTTACTAATGCCGCGATAGACGTGGCCACCTACGGGCCACCAAACTCATCTAACATCTTCTATACATACAAATAAATAAAATTGAAGTGACTGTTTGTAATGACAAAATAACAGCTGTTTACTAAATGCATAAGAAAGTACATATAGGTACAAATAAAAAAACCCTGTCTGTTTGTTTCGGCTAATCTCAGAAACGACTAGACCGATTTTGACGGATCTTTCACTGGCAGATAGCCGATGTTATATAAGGAGGAACTCCGCTTGACTGTCACTAATGAGACACAATAAAATTTTAATTGTTATCGAGCTGCATCAGTCTTTCGGACATTTGAGCTCTTAAACCACCACTACCACTATTATAACATGTATTATACTAGCTGCTGCCCTAATTCTTTTTATACAAGCCATGTTATAATATTTTTACCTTTACTTTCGACTCAAAAAGCAGAAGAATGTACCTAGGTGCTATAGGGTATTCTAAAGAGTCAACACTGCATAAAATACTGGAAATACAGTACACATTGAGTAAACTGTGCTACCCTTTGCACACCAAGCCATCATCGCTGTTGCTTTTGAGTTGCAAGCTCAGAAAAATGATCCAATTTACACAACGCTAGTTGTAAAGACATCCTTAGGGTCTCCTTACATTGACCGCTGCAGAGACGGTTAAAAATGTTCAGGACGTAAGAGCGTCAATTACATTGTCGCCACCGTACCGCAGTGGCTTAGCTAGCAAAACTGCTGTTTTATGATGCTGTAAGCATATATAACATGGCTGCATCTTAAGCTTTACAGCATCCGTTCCATGTTTGGAAGATTTAGTTCTGAAATCACCCTTTTTTTCTTCTTTAAAATCGCGTGAAACTAAACCACTGAGCGTTTAAATGTGGTAGTTAAATACAGTTCTTTTTTCGAAAAAATCATAACAATTAGTCAGGAATAATAGTCGCTTTTTCTTGTAAGCGAGCCTATTAATAATTACGAGATATGGCGGTAGCTAAGGAAATGAAGCCGGCCCTCATTTAATGGGTTTAATCTTCTATGTTGTCGATCAATGTGCAGACACCCTAACACTTAGGAAACCATAAGTCTCTCCCGTCTTGTTTGCAACTTGCATTTTTCCATTGTTAAACAGCAAAAAGCTTGCAAAACATTTCTTACATTAGTTAATATTAACGGAGGAAACTGTTATTCCAACGTAAATAAAATGAACTGAGATTCCTGTGAAAAATTGTGAACTAAAAACCTAACAAAGGTTCATGATATTTTTTGCATATTTAAATGAGAATAAAATAGAAATGTTAAAAGGTTATTTAAGTTACAAAATACGTTGTAGAACCTGAACTGAAACTTATTATTTGAAAACCAGGTACCTACATAATTGAAAGGTCAGACCGTCAAACCGTCAGACTTGAGTATGAATAGGAGATTCAATTAAAAAACCTTAAAGCACTGTTGAACTTATAACAATATAATTCTCTACAATTGTTGGGCTAACGAGTCGACATTTGTTTCAAAGTTGAAATTAATTTGTTTTGTGGGTGCGTGGGCCCTGCGTGAGTTACACAGACACAAAGAAACGTGATATGGGTGTTTTAATGGGGTACAAAGGATGGCCCTCACATGTGCAAATTACCGGTGTTCACTAATTAGCCACATACCTACCAATTTTACTTATTTTACAAAGTCAAAGTCAAATAATTTATTTCAAATAGACACATAAAAGGCACGTTTGAACGTCAAAATTTACAAAAAAAATAGAATTGATTCTAGTTGCCCCTTCCAGAAGGTAGATAGGTATGACGGTGTAGGATGGTCAAAAAACTCCACACTTACTGTGGGGGATAGCGACCGTTTCTGATGAAGATGGAAATGAAACTCGAAGCTTGGATCTTGTACTGGAGCAAACGGTGGGGAGGAATTATGCTGGAGCTCGGGCAGAGTTTCTTCTTATAAGATGTGTTCTCGTTGCGTGCTGGGATCGAAGTGACGGTCCGCCTTTTTTTTTTTTTTTTTTTTTTTTTTTTTTGACTAGGGCATCTCGCAGTTTACCACTGAGGTAATGGCTGCTTAACCGGACTTTCCTGTGGCTGCCTTAAGCTCCTAAAAGAAACTCAAAGCCTCCAGCCAGGGGAAACGGTCCGCCAAATCGGCCCGTCTTTTATACACAAACGCGTAAGCGCGCGCCACCCTCCGCCCGCATTCCCCTTCTTCACCCCCGCTAGCTTTATTTATTGTTTTCTTATTAAAATATTTACATTACAGTGTCTTATTTACTATGTCCTTACAGCTATTCTTATTACCTAACTATTGACATATAATGCTAGTCTCTGCGACGTCCCATTTAGCTGTGGCGTGAGGGTACATTACTATTTCCCTGCCCCCCGCCTCAGCACTATAAAAGCGCTCTGTCGAGCGCGCTCGCTCGTTATTCTAATTGGGAACGTCGCAGAGGTAAGGGGAATGAGACACACCAATTTTAATCGTTTATTTACCTTATGTTAATAACTATTTACTATATTACATTAGTTAAAACATTAAACATTTAACATATTAGCTTATGAATTTACTTAACAATTTTACAAGTTAGATTCTTATTATAATATCTTTGTTTCTTATAAGAACAATAGTTTTACTTTATTATATTATTATTAGACTAATAAAAACATTAACACAGTATGAGATATGATACAAAACATAAATCCTAACTATAAACATTCCGCATTTTCCGTAGCGGTCGACGCGCTAGTTGCGCCCACGAACGAGGTGACCTTAGGGCATCGTGCACACTTACTCTTTTTAAACGTATCTATACATTAATTATACAATTAGGTATAGGTGAAGACGATCTACCTAGAATAAAATTACTATACCACAATAGGTAAAAACATAAAAAACAGCAATGACAGATAAATTAATTATTTGATAGATACATGGTGCTCAAAGTTTTTTCTTAGAAATTGTATAGTTCGTGTCGCGTCGCGCCACAAGTCGCGCTGGTCTGCACGAGCATTTACGATATAGTTGCGCAAGTTTAGAATTGCACAAGACACCGAATGGCTCGGATACTTGTGCTCATTCATCCCACACACGTTAATATAAACTTGTGCAAGTTCAATTTTGTGCAAGTATATCGTAACGTGTGTGACCTGCATTAGGGTGATGAAGAGACAAAACATGCCAAGTGCCACATAAGGGATAGATAGTATGAAAATAACCATAAAATACAATAATAAATACTAACACAGATACATACATAATCAGCCTATAATGTTCCCACTGCTGGGACACAGGCCTCCTCCCTTTGAAAGTGAGTGGATAAGGAGTGGATACATACATAAACATAAATAAAAATTCTTCTTTATCTGTTCGAATAGATCGTACCTACTTCTTTCTTTTATATTACACTGCAATAAACACATAACCTACCTAGAAACACTAATGCATAAAAAAAATCTTCAAATGAACAATCATTAAAAATCCATTCGGATCCGAGCTCTTTATTTTTACATGAGTAGTATTCTTATTAAAAGCGGAAAAAATTTCAGTGAACTGAGTTTCCTTTTTTTTATGATGGGGTATTTTCTGAGGGTGAAAAATGTCGGGGAATCATTTCATAATTACTATTAAGAAAATAAATTATATTATGAGCCTACATACATGAAGCGGAAGAGCAAAAAAACACAAACAAATAAGATGTTCTAAGTTTAAAACATTATATTCTTCTCCAATAAATTATTCAGTTCTTAAACTAGACTCGTCAACAGTCAAAGATTAAATTCTCGTAGAAGTGACAAGCTATATTATAAAAGAAAAGATTA
Source organism: Conistra vaccinii (assembly GCA_948150665.1). Lineage (NCBI taxonomy): Eukaryota > Metazoa > Arthropoda > Insecta > Lepidoptera > Noctuidae > Conistra > Conistra vaccinii. Next base: position 9,343,884 of record OX411334.1, on the reverse strand, counting down.
ATGGTTATTACATAAAACAGGCAATAAGGATAAGTGCCATGGGCATCGCAATGATTTTAAGTGTTTTTTGGGACGAGCAAGAGTAAGTAAATCATGTTATTTTTACTTGCGTAGGCCGACAATCTGACAGACTGTTCCAGCCTACGCAATAAAAAATTACCAACCTATCTCTACTCAATCCATCTCAGAACAAAGATTTACATTTAGGTATAGTTTATTCTACGAAATAGCCTATTCTCTACCCTACCCAATCCCTAAATAGTTGGGCGCCGCTGCACGGATGAAATCATTCCACGTACCCTCATCAATCAACTCCAGTGAAACGAACGATCATAATTTATACAACAGTTCCTCTATTCATGAATCCATGTGTTTTTCTTCTTCGTATTTACCTGATGCAAATTCCCATTGTAATGTAAGCAGCAGAAATTTAATTAACTTTCACTTCAAAGCCCTGTTAAAGGTCAATGAGCGCTCGAGGATTCACCGTTTTGTGTAAAAAGGGCCAAACTCCGAAGTCATTCCCGACCCGACTTGAGCATTTTATAGCAACATTCTGCTCTTTATTATGACGTTAAATTGCTTAATTGAAGGATATATTAATTTAACTGAAGGACGATTCTATTATTTCTAGCTTCGACATGCAAATTGAAGTGTACGTGTGTTTCCTGCCGCCGGCTAGGGATGGGTCGGTCTTTATTACTGCCAACTTAAAACTATGTTAATTTTACGAGGTTGAAATTGAATAAACTCATAGCAAAATCTCGGTAAAAAAATCTTTTAGGCTCCATATTCGCAAGGATTATAAGATATTAAAAATATTCAAGCCTCACGCGGTGGAAGATTTTATTCATCAAGTATTATGTAGGCAGAGGGACACATCAAGTCATACGCTCCATATATTGCGGTTTTCACAAACATTTTATGTTAATCACGGCTGGTCGGGATCCACAAAAAATGTCCCCACGACACTCATGTCGGCCAAGAGAACTGTGTCCGCTATTCACATGCAAATTGAAGTGAAGGACCGATTTTTTGTCGAATAGACATAGTCCCAGTCAGGATTAAAGTGGATTACAGTACGTAGAGGTAGATAACAAAAAGATACGAACATAAATCGTGGAGTACTTTTTACAGCATTTATGAAAGGGTAATAAAAGGCTTTAGCACTTTTCAAGATAATCATAAAACATAACAATGATAAACCTTTTCGTGGCCTTACGAAGAATAACGCGATTAAAAAAATGATATACCTCATGAATATTGCGGGATGATTTTTCATAATAAATGCGCTTCGCTGGCATGTTTTGGATCCGATTTGCTAAAAGCAGCCTGATAGCAGATCCAAGACTGTGTTTTAGAGATTATGTACAGCCGAATGATAAATTTTATGTGCTTTGAAGTTGACTGATCTTGTTGAAAATAGAATTTCACTAAGCAGCCCTGCTGCTTTATATTTCTCTATCAAATCTTTACTAAAAACGGAGCGATTACTTTTCTTCTTTTCGTGTGGTTATTGACTACTCTGGTGTCAGAGTTTTAAAGCCGATGGGCCTCTGATTTAGCTTCACATGCCGTCGAGAATATATCTCAGGCATGCCGGTTTCCTCACGATGTTTTCCTTCGCGGTTTTTGAAGCAAGTGATAATTATACAATACGCATTATGAATCTGAAAAGTCAGAGGTGCGTGCCTTGGGTTTGAACTCGAGACCTATAACTTGGCAGTATGACGGTCACACACTGGCTATCACTGCTCAGTGGAGCGATTAGGTCCTATTCAAAAGTCAGTTTTCTCATTCTGATGATGTGACTACCAGTCATCAGCTTGTCGTATTAGAACTGTTAATGTAACAAGTTAGATAATAATTTTGCCTCCTGTCAGTCCCTTGTCAGAAACAAACCATTGACCATTTCAGAAAACTATTTCAACTTTTAGTATTCCACAACCCTTTATTAAATCTGCCAATTCTATAATCAGTTTAGCTATCCTACGAAATCTAAATGTAATATTTCAACATTTTTAATATCATAAAAAAGTAATTCACTTGGAATTTCATTAAAACTACTAGATATTCGCGTCAAAGTTTGTATTACAAAAATGTATAACTATTCTAGTTCGCTCTATGCAACGGGAACGTGCAACAAAAGGACGGACTCCACAATTTTTAATATAGTTTTGTAGGGACTCGAGAAGAAAATATTCTGCAAAGTTATAGAGAATCCTTCGTTGAAGCATATCTACATTTGTAGTCAAAGTTGAACCATTTCATATTAGAGAAATGTTACTTTAAGCGTTCCTCTGTACAAAGAAAATTCAGCTTGGGTATGTAGAATACTTTTCTAGATATTACATGACAAAAGAAATAGGAGAGCTAAAGAAATCGTATATAGGGAATTTTATACGAATTTCTTTAACAGAAACTACACTTATATAACTCCTTTCGTTTTGTATTTTACTGTGAATCTACTCAAAATAGAATTGATCTACTTATTCAATTACAGAATTTTGTTTCGTTTTTAAATATTATTTTAAGCTGAGGTTGGAATTTGCAGAAAATACATACTTCTGCTGCATACAGGAATAAGTACTTAAACTTGTTGGCTTGCATGTAAATTGTTGTCACTTTACATTAATCACAACTTACAAACAGCCTTGCCCCTAAGACACCTAAAACTGTCGCATAATTCTTACAAATATGCATCTAAGTTAGCACCTGAGGCCTAGTTTTAAGCCGAGTGTACACAAGCGGGCTCGGATCCGAGGGACGCCACTAGCGAACTGTTTGTCCCGGACAAATACCTATGCATCCCTAGCTTTACGCACATGGGACAGATTGTAAGCAAATAGCTATCGGGAAAGGGACATTTGTGAAATAAAGCGTGTATAGATACTTGTAATAATTATGTAATATTTTTTTGAAAAGCTTCTTAGTTTAAGAATGAAAAAATAGCTAATTATTTGAAGTGAAAACTTCTATAGGCCCGTTGAGCACTTTTTTGGGTAAACAAAAATCATGGAACTCGCGTCATCGTCACCGAACGCTTTCCATGAGCAGTATGTATACTGTGTATATATGTAAGATATACCAAAATAATAATCTCGACGATACAATTCACAAGTTACACTTCTATCGGCAGTCCCCAAAGTTTTTTTTTTACCTTCGGGTGGTTCTTAGGACTTGACAAAACATCGAGTTATTTTTATTATAAAGCTTACTATTAACACAACTTTCTGGAATAAATTCTCTAAGCGATGGTGAAAACTACATTAAAATCCGTTGCGTGGTCTAGTAGAGCAACGCGTTCACACAGACACACAGGAAAATTTACTTTGTTTTATACTATTATTAGATGTAATTATCAGATAGATCCCTAAACAATGATTAGTTATCTAATGATAAGTAGGTACTTATATTTTTTTATTTTAAACAGCAATTTTATGGGCCATATCATGAATTTAAAAAACTGGGAAGAGTTATTACTTATCTGTAACATAAGAACATAATTAATTCAAACATAATTACCGTCTGTCTTGTGCCCTGAACCCAGATAAAAACAAAACAAAAAAAAAGAATGAATCAACTGGCCGAAGTATATAAAAGTCAACTGAGAGAAACGACCCGTTCTGCTCCTTAAGTCCAAAGCATTTCTTTTGTTTTCACTCATCCTGTTAGCTAAAAAAAATGTTAAACAGGCGAATAAAACAAAAGACAATATGCAACAACCAATCCGAAACACACCTCCGGATCTTTAAAAACGGATTCGCGGTTTTAAAATCCGTGTACAGTCACGAGAACAAATATGTGATTTTTTTCTCGTAAAGAAAATCTTGGAATATTACACAAACCTTATATTAATTGCACAAAATTAAATAATCCGCTAATCTGCCCTTTCTCAGTGAAAAGACCATAATAGACCGCGCAGGCTTAGTGCTGGTTGATGAACAACACAATCTCATCGATATTGGTTCCAGAAATAGACGGTTTCCTCGAGATAATTTTCTTTACCATTTAAAGTATGCACTTTGTTTTGTGCAATGCTTGCCTGAACTCACAACTCGTGAATCCTGGCACTGCTAGAAATATAATAAATTATAATTTGTGTTACATGATTCCGTCTACACCACACCATTCAATACATAGAAAAAATTACAATTGAATTTCACCAAGTGCAGATACACTTACACTCCCAACTGTACGTACCGTACCTATATAATTAAGTTTAAAACAAAAAAAAGGCATCCACTGTCCACAATACAAGGCTATACACGTACCTAATAATATAACTCACGAAATTAAATGCATGCGTTGACTTTTACGATCCCGCCGGGACCGGAAAGTCATTCCGCTTATCCGGTTCCGCCAACCACTTCATTTGGGAGGCTTCCGTTCTTCTAGGTGTTTTTTCGGTAAGCTGAATTTTGATAGAGGATTACACCCGACCTTTTTGTTTTTTTTTTTATTTGGGGATAAAGAAACAATACAATCGTCGATAGCGTTCGTTTCGTTTAAGAGATTTGTGGGTGTGTGAATAACTATGCGTTTTCACCAGAAAACATTCATGTAGATGTTTCGAAACTTGTCACACGAAACAAATCACATAACTTGTTTTGTTGAATTTGCGTTCACACTGCACGAAACATATTCAATAGACATGTTTTGTATACAGATTTGTTGTTTGTTTGTGTCTCGAAACTTATTAATAGCTTGTATTTAGTGGAAGGTTTTAGAACCATTTTGCTATTCAATTTGTCCGTAAAACATGTCAAGGGTTATGAAACATCAAACATGTTTCGCGTCAACGTTGCATGACAATGCAAACACGAGTTGTTATATTGACGGAAAACTGGGGTTTCAACATGTTTTTAAGTGAATGTTTCACCAATGCAAATGTACAGTAAGAATGTGTGACAGGCATGTTATTCACAACACTTGAAAAGATATTGAATAGTGATTGTAGTACTTTATATTATGTGACTCCGATCACACTGACCACATCTTGCTTTTAATATTATTGATTTGTAAAAGTGTTTGTACAAAGCTTCTTGGAGAAATAAAATCATGTATCATGAAATGTACCTAGAAACGTACAAACTGTTACATTAGCTAATTGGTTACTATATTCCCTTTTTCACTGTAATTTTAATAAGTACACAATTAATAGGGAGCTGTCGGTACATGTACAAACTGAAACATCTTTTTACAATTCCCTCATGAAGCAACTCTCTTGTCGATAATGTAATTGTACGAAAAAAGTCGAACGTAAATCAACCTAGGTAAGTTGCAATTCTGAAAATGTATGACGTGCAAATAACTTAAATTGTAAAGTTGAGATGACGTTTTGACGGCAACGCTTACGGGTGTTGCTCCCAAGAGACCCATTTTAAATGTTAAGACTGAACAACCAAATGCATTGAAGCTAAAAATAAATAAAAAAGCAGTGATAGCCTAGTTGTGTGTACCGTTGAACTACCAAGTCATGGATCTTGAGTACGAACCCAAGGCACGCACCTCTGACTTTTCGGATACATGTGTGTATTGTATAATTATCACTTGCTTCATAAACGATGAAGGTAAACATCGTCAGGAAACCGGCATGCCTGAGAGATATTTCTCGATGGCATGAGAAGCCAATTCAGAAGCTCATGGGTGGTTATAAAACTCTGACACCAGGTTAGTCACTAACCACACGAAAAAGGAAAGGAAGGAATAAAAAAGAAAACTAAAAAGTCACAGAATTTTCTTGTAAAAATCAGTAACACAGATACCTACAATCTTCCAGGAATCACCGTCAAACGACATCCACCCACTGTCGACAGTACAGTTCGCATCTTGCATAATTAAACGAAAACTTTAATTCGCGTCGCGTAGAATTTCGCTAAGCAAAGCAAAACTCAAACATGGACAAAACAAATTTAAATGAAAGTTAAATAGCCACTAATTAAACGAGCTGTCGTACTTCAGGAGCTCCACAGGGGTTTCTGTGAGTGATGTACTCATGGCGAAAGAGTTAGGTGTGCAGGCAAACAATTCTCATGTATATGGGACCTAGCGGTTCCCGCAACTTTAAACCTCTCATAAATGATCCAACCTCAAAGTCCTTTTGACCCTAACCTAAGGCCTAGTGAAAAGTCTTTTCTTAGTGCATCTACCCTACAATGTCTAATGATATGATTCTTTACCCATAACTGAACATAGCAGAGTGAACAGGCATCTTCTGGACTCCTATCATAGACCTCATCCATTGCTTTCCATCAGGCGAGATCGAGGTCAAGAGCAGGATTATTCAGCATTTTTTCTTTTATCTTATCTGTATACCTACTCTTATTTTAGTTTCCATTTATTGTTTCACAGCAGGGATCATTTCATACTAAGATTTTTTCGGAACAAAATATTCATTTTATTCATATTTCTAACGAATTCCACAAAGTGGGATAGGATTGTGGGATCCAATCGGAATAAGTCACTTTTAAAACTGGGAAACTCCCACTGGGTTTCCCAGTTTGCAAAACGATTTGACTACACACACAATTTATCAATTTATGAAGCATACAATGCATGTATTGTAGCTTCCTACAATACATTCATACCTAATATACCTATATCTTTTGCCCACTGTACCAAGAATCAAATATGCATGTTTTTCCGTCCCGTCATACGGATTTAAGTGTTATTTTTCCCAATCGACTTTCTTTCGTTGAAGCTACCAACTTTCATTCATACCAGCTTTCTGATCCCGAGGATTTCGATTTTCGATTTCAAACCGAATCGATTGTGACAAATTGACAATCGATATAACTACACTGACGAGCAACATAAAAAAGTCACTAACAAAGTCAAAAAAATCTAAATATCTCCTAAACCACACAAGTTAGCTACATTTAGTTAAAACTAGTACTTTTTGTTAGGTTATTGCTCAGAAATTGTGCACAACGTGTAATGATTGAAATACTATCATGAATTCATGCAAGCCTAGTACTTTTTGTTAGGTTTACTGCTCAGATATTGTGCACAACATCTAATGATTGAAATACTATCTTGAATTCATGCAAGCCTAGTACTTTTTGTTAGGTAACAAACAAATTCTACTCTCCCTCCGTCTTACGAATATTCGATCAGGGTCACGTGTCCTGACGCGAGTTTATAATTTTTTATCCATCCCAAAAAAAGTGCACAAAGCAGCTAAAGAAGTTTTCACTTCAAAAAAAATTCAAAGAATTTTATAGGTGTTTTTATGTTTTTAAAACTTAAAGAAGCTCTATTGCGTACTTGTAGTTACGAAAATATTTCATGATAAATTAGTGGCTTTTTCATATTGCTCGTCAGTATAGTTTGAATTAAATTAGGTACATCAAAATGTTTGATGGAACTACAGAAGAAAATGAGATTAAAGAATTACGATATTATGGTCTGTTGGAAAAGTATATGATGAAAATGGATCAGAAAACGTGATTTGGTTATTTAAATACTTTAATATCAATTTTCGTCGACGATTTTTCAATTACAATTTAATGTTATTCAAACAATCTCTGCCTGCCTAGCCTTTTACCAACTTTGTTGGGGTCGGCTTCCAGTCTAATCGGATGCAGCTTAGTACCAATATTTTACATGGAGCGACTGCCTCTCTGACCTTCACAACCCAGTGACGGAGTGATACAATACTCCGACGCAGCACAGCATAGTACAGATTTTGCAGGGTAGGCCAGGCGAGGCAGACAAAGGCCGCGAACGCACACAGACACATTGGCGTCCTAGCTAGTACAAACAATAGATGTCTGTGCTGTGTTACCTGCGTCTCAGCAAAAAAACAAGTGACGAAGTGCACGTGTCGCGCAGAAGTCTGTGCTGGCTCTACAACGAGACGCAGAGCAGAACAGACACATGTCTGCGTCGCACGTACCTGTGCCGCGTACGCAGCTATCAGTACGTTCATGCATTACAAAATCTGCTCTGCCCTGCGCTGCGTGGACTTGCGTCACCTGCGTCTCAGCATAAGCTTAGCCTAAGACTGGTTGTCAGACATTGGGGCTTCTGACGACCCGTAACGACTGTCAAAGATCCCCGTATGACAGTCGGGATCAAAGGCTTCACGGGCTTTCTGAGGCACGGAGGAGTCTCGGTATTTAAAGATGTTCACCCATCCATAGACCAACCACGGCAAGCATAGCTTAACCTGATGGATCGATCTGTGCGGCTGTTATTACTTAGCAACGAGCTCCTAATTTTATTTAAACAATAATAGCTGGAAAAAGTGGTAAGATTTAAAGTAATGAATGTATTGTTTACCTTTTAGGGATTGTTTGTGTAGGAATTTAACCTGAAGAGGGTTTGTTTACACTTTCATCTAATAATTTTGGAACAGACGTTATACAGGATGGCAGAGACATCGAGGCGTAACCTGTTACCATGGATTCAGTACATAATTCTGAACCCCTCCTCTGTGTTTAAATTTTTCGTCGGTTATTCAAAAAAAATTCGCTGTTAAATACATTTAGACCACGTAGGTATTGCACTTTTCTATGAAACAGCAGATTAATTTTTTGACAGTCGACGTATATCTACGCTAGGGGGTCAGTTTGCGTGTCAATCTGCTAGCCACCATGTATACTGCTGGTATTCAGTTCAATGAAAACATTAAATTTTCTTTTTTTGTGATTTCCGTCCTGCCTTCCTGAATATTATTAATATCGCCAGATATTGAAGTCAGTTCACATTTTTATATTATGGAATAAAACTTTTGGAAATCAGCGTCAAAGAAAAAGTAATTTAAAGTTTTTCCTGAAAATATTCCGTTATACAACATAGATAGACTACACTGTTGTGTATAAAAATTAGTACTTAAATTACTTTTCCAATTTTGTTTGAACTAATAATTATAATAATTATTTTGTTTAATAAATTGTAGGTAGGTACATAGTTTGGTTGTCGCTTTAGAGGAACCCTTTTCTTCATTAACTACTGAAAATAATCTATTGTTTTAAAATTAATCAGAAAAGGTAAAGGTTGTCAAAAACTTAAGTGCCCTTTGATAATTTTGCTTGTTAGCTTAAACTAAAGTAAGTAATTATTTTGTAATCTCTTCCCTTATTTTATAACAAAGAATGTTTCATTTTGATTTTCCACTATCAGTATATTTTTTTCCACTTTTCTTCCTCAGCCAACACATACAAATAACAAAGCCCTACAAACCATTGACTCCATTTCACAGTGACGCTAGTTTCACTCTGATGTATCGTCGTGAGTTATTGCGTTGTCTGTCGTACTCCGACACGCCAATAGAAGCCCAACATACGCCAATAAGCGCGTGTTGAAGAAACGCCTTCCGCTATTCAAATAGCAAAAACACGTTTCGAGCATTTGCCTCTCTACGTTGGAACGCAGGGGTGTCACCTGGAAGATATAAATGTACACTACACTACTGTTACAAGAGATTCTGGTTTGATTTGGGACGCTTGGAATGCTATACTGACATATTTCACACGCTCATGACTGGTGACAGGTTTAATTAAATATTTTGTCAAACCGTATGTTCAAGCGTTTTGATTGGTTGTGGTTATTGAGTCAACCAATCATAGCAATGCATTAGATTTGACAGCTGATTTAATTTTTGAGCATCTGCGGGAAAAATACAATAGACGACGTATATTTAGTAACCTAATCCGCTTAACTGTTCTTAAAGAGTCATAAAGAACCCTGTAAGAAATCGACACGTGTTTCATCTCTCAACGAGGCATCCTCCGGATGACGATTGACTGGTGGCGAACCCGGACACGATGTGTTGCCACGACTACCATCGAATGCAGAGTGAGGTGACTTTGGAATACTCTTTAACTATATTAATCTGCTGGATAATTGCGTAACACATATTATGCAATGGTAATTCGATGGTAATGGCTTTCATTTTGACAGTTCAGCCACATTCATTGCGGTATATTTATGCTGTCGAGCAGCTGTAGTTCTCTAATCTACGATGCAATGGTTTAAGAATTTCCGTCAAATCCTCGGATTGTGATTAAAAGTGTGTAACGGAATTCGAGTGCAGTTTTTGTGAAACGAGAGTTCGTTTAGTGACCCATTATAGATATACTTAGGTAGGTCCGAACCTATTCTATTCCCAGTAAGAACCTACCATACAGCCTGTTAGGACTTATAATCAGCGTATAATGTTCCCACTGCTAGGACACAGGCCTCCTCTCGTTGAGAGGAAGTGGGCCGTAATCCACCACGCGGATCCAGTGTGGGTTGGCAGATATCACGTCTTTGAATTTTTGGTTCTAGGACATGCCGGTTTCCTCACAAAGTTTTCCTTTACCGTTTTAAGAGCAGTGATGATGAAATAATTTACACAAAGTAAAACGCCTGTCAGGGTTCGATCCTACAACCTACAACTCGTACCTAAGTCGCTGTTACCACTGGGCCACCACTACTCTTGTTAGGACTTAGAACGCAACAATAGACTCACAGTCAATGAACTTAGAAAGCTAATACCATAATGCCATTGAGGTTTTCAGTTAGGTCACTGTCCGAAATTGGAACTTCCCAATGACTAGCGGAGCTCGCCTCGTTATCATTGCACTGCAGAACCCTTTCGGTTTCAAAAGTACCTACTAGTTCGTAAAAGTTGGTATAACAGAGGGATTTCAGTTATTGTAATAAAAGCAGGATGGAATTTAAAAAAAGAATATCCTTTACTGTGGAAGCGTTTACTAATAAATTATAACCAAAAATAATGCCTGTAGTAATCTACAGTTTTAGTGAGCTATTAAAAGTTTTGGAGTCAATTAAACATGACGTGTCTAGTTTATATGAGCCACACTACCTAAAAATCTGTAATGGCAGTTGTACACTCTCCACGAGGCACACCGAGACAGACCGAGTGCGAGAGTCTCGGCATTCCTCGCTCGCTCTCCGTCCCCTGTCGGTTTTTTGTGCCAGAGTCAAAGGATCTCACGGCAGTTGCGAGGGCATCACTGTACATTCTCGTGTCTCCAGTGTTGCTTGCGCCGATTGACAGAGAAGACATTTAATGTCTGCGTCCATCCTTTCGGGGTTCATAACTTCAACTCAACTAGGCGAGAGCGAGGCGTACTCAGGCTGAAGCCCCTCGCTCGAGACTTTTTTGCAACACCTAGCGAGAGCACCCGGACAGGAGTGCACAGCCGCCATAAAGCAGTCAGTCATTTCCAAATTCGGTTCAAGCGAATTTTCGAAAATATTTGAATGCAGATGTGTTTCTTTTTAAAATAAAGTAATGTTTCCTTTGAGTTACATTTGCTGCAGTATTTAGAGCACTTTCATAAATAAAGATAATTTAAATGTCAAACTTTAATAGCACTAGGCAATACATTATAACTATCAACAATAACAACAACAACAATATCTAGAACCTTATAACTCTCAAAGATATAGTCCACATATTACGTATCTACATCATTCGCAATGAACGCCGACATTCCCAAGTGATTATGAACATAATTAATTTGTTGTTGATAGTAAATCAATGTAATGGGCTGTAGGTAATCGGGCTATTATAGTTGCTTCCGGGCTATCACTGGCCAATGTCCTGTATGGTACAGTGGAGATAAATTGTAATAATACCTTGCACACGATAGGTTTTACAACACAACAACATAACATAATCAGTCCATAATGTTCCCACTGCTGGGACCCAGGCCTCATCTTTTTGTGAGAGGGAGTGGGCCATTATTCACCACGTGGGCCCGGTGCGAGTTAGTGAATGTCACATGTCTTCGATTTTATGGTTCTAGGACATGTCAGTTTCGTCACGATGTTTTCCTTCACCGGTTTGAGAGTAGTGGTGATGAAAAAATTGACACAAGGTACAGTGCCTGCTTGGGTTCGAACTCTCGACCTACAACTCAGAAGTCTCGGCTGTTCCACTTGGCCATTGCACTAGTTACTAACTGATGTGTGAAGTGAGATAAATTAATTTGCTGCTTGTATATCTCAATATTTCAAAAACTTTCCCAGGTTCAGTTGACTTTTTCATTTTTGAAAAACTATAAAATCGTTTTTGCTAAAAAATCTGTGCGAATCTATTTACCTTTTTTTTGTGCCTTTAGACAAAGATATTTATTCATAAGATATAGTACATACAAATCTGTTAGATATACCTAATACTGTGTTCACAATTCATTTGCCAAAAGTGTAAACAAACACGAGTTTTAGGAAAAACAACTGTAATGCCTACACATAAAGTTCAGTTTGCGCTACAACTTCATATTTTTATGACTTTTTCAATGGTACTAGTCAGTCTAAAATCAACTTTATTTACACTTGTATAAAGTTAATGTTTGTCTAAGTGGAAAACTCGTGCTTTTTTACGTGTTTGGCAAATACATTGCGAACGCAGATTACGCATAACAGATCAAAGACCCATCTGCCGCTGAAAGCAGCATACAGTATTTACTAATAATTATAAGTTATACCTTACTCATTACATTACTTCAGAAATGTATGCTAAATGTAACATATTGTAAATACATAGTTGCTAAGCAAATTTTACCTACATAATCAAAAATAAATTTATTTGATTAGGTGGTAACTATTTGAATAGTAAAAGGTACTCAGACGTTGCGCCAGACGTGTGTTTACCTTAATTACGAGCTGAAAAGTTCTATCTAAATGTTTTGAAACTTACACGTGCCATATTTTTAATTATACAAAGCCTTATTTAATTAATTAACTAAAGTTACTTCACGCCGTAAAGGGAATAGGCATTTAAAAGCAAAAAATGTAAATGATTTTAATGATATGAGCTGTTCACTTGAAATTATGATTACAGGAATTCGTTTTTCTTTGTTTTTTGTTATTAAATGTACCAACTGTAACCCACAATTTGTATAAGGTGTGAAGTGTTGCCGGGTAATTGAAAAAGGCCTTGTAGAACTTATAATGAGATATGAAACTTTAGTATGGAACTTCGTTTTGCTCCGAAACATGCACGTGACCAAAAGCGCAAAAACGTAAACATGAAACGTTACTTTTGAATGAGGATTCGCACAACCCTAAAAAGCTGGATGTGATAACACCTACTATTTAGAATAATGCTTGGATATGAGGACATAACAATAGCATCAAATAAATATAAGGACAGGCGACAAGTAGCAGACAATTTGCCAAAATGGAAATGTTCTCATATACACCTACTTTACGTAGGTACATGAGTGCTCGACATATTGCCACATACTAAAAGATTGTTACATGTTTACTCTTGGCGCTTATGACATATTTTGCTCCACATCACTATGGGAGAAAAACAATGTGACTTCATTTGGGGCGGATTTTCTTCTAAAAGGCTACTTTTATTTTAATATTATTTGGTACCAGCTGGAAAAACCGTCGTTATAAACATCGAGATTCTTTCAGAATAAATTTTCTAATGATATCTATATAATCAGCCTATAATGTTCCCATTGCTGGGACACAGGCCTCTTGTCTGAGAGAGGGAATGGGCCATAATCCACCACTCGGGCCCAGTGCGGGTTGGTAGATGCCACATGTCCTCGAATTTTTGGTTCTAGGACATGCAGGTTTCCTCACGATGTTTTCTTTCACCGTTTTTAAGAGCAGTAGTGAGGTTATGAAATAAGAGCTCGTGGCTAAGTAATAACAGCCGCACGGGTCGATCCATCAGGTTAAGCTACGCTTACCAGGGTTGGTCTGTGGATGGGTGACCATATTTACAAACCGAGACTCCTCCGTGCCTCGGAAAGTACGTGAAGCCGTTGGTTCCGGCTGTCATTCGTGGATCTTTGACAGTCGTTACGGGTCGTCAGATGCCTGAAAATACAACCAGTCTTACCAAGGGGTATCGTATTACCCAGTTACTGGGTTGTGGAGGTCAGATAGGCAGTCGCTCCATGTAAAATGACCCTAACTACCTAGGGTATGTAGGTAGTTAGGTGCATCGTAGATGAGTAGGTACTTAGTGCTACCCGTGCGAAGCCGGGGCGGGCAGCTAGTGTATTTATAGATATAGAAGTAAGTTCATATAAATTGATTACTAAACTTAATTAATGACTGCCTGACAAGGCGATTTTAAGAACTTTAGGACAGTTAGGTAATTAAAAAAACTTACTTTCAAATTCTGGCTTTCGAATCTCTAAGTTTCAACTGAAGACAGTATGAATAACGAAGTTGAGACACTTATTTAATTACAGACCACTTTTCAGTTTTTTGGCACGAGCTGTAGAAACTCCGGTACTTACCGCCCGTTTGTTTAACGTGGTAATGTAGGTAGGTATACATCAAAGCAAACATTCTAAGAATCCGATCCAACCTACACTTTAACATCGGTAAAGCACACTTCGACTACAAACATTTCAGCTCAGCACTGACTAAGTGCACGAAACCCTTTTAACAAGACGTTAAACTAGATTTGCACAAGGAATGAGACTGAAAGCCGCCTGGCAGCCATGTTTGCCGCCATGCAGCCACGTTTGCAGCTACGCAGTAATGTTTGCCGCCACCGCATGCATTTCGCGACAATATACTTTGCCTTAGTCTGTTAACGAAGTTTCTGCTTTATAATAACGTGGGTTTAACTTTGAAAGTGTGAACAGGCTTTTAAGCTTGATTTACACGTCACTGATCTTTAGGAGCTGCGATCATAGTATTCTTGATCGAAGTTTAGAAGTGAAGATAAGACATTAAGTTTAGGGACTTGCTGTTAGGGGCTTAGTTATTTTACATTGTTCTAGTTTATTGACGTAGACTTTTATTAAAGACGTTTAAAGAAGGCTTTATCGCCAGTATTTGTGTCAAATCCCGGTAAGGGCCGGCGCTCACTGGCGGCACGGCACGGCAAGGGATATTTATACGACAATTAGAAATATAACTTAATAGTATGCCACGATATGCCGTGACGTCTTTAGGCATCATCATTCCTGTCCGTCATTTTATGAACCCTGAAAACATTGTAGCTTGCGATAAAATCAATTAATTGAGTAAATTTCTTTTTTATACGTCCGTTTCAGCCATAGAAGGAACCCTATTTAAAATGGCTCTTTTATTCATAGTAGTTTAATTATAATTAATAAAATACTAACTAAAATATAATACCTGTAACTAAATATTTCCAACCTTGATTTGACGTCGTTGCCTAGCAACCCACAACGTAAATATCGAAATAAATAGAGGTTAGCAATTTTACCCATATTGATGGGTAAAACAGCGGTCTAAACATACCTACTTCATGAAAATTGATAAATTGTAAATTTTTGTTAGAAACTATGTATTGAATTTCTTTTTCGTTTATGAATGATTAATATGAGACATCTTTTCGGTATTAGAATCGATCCCAGACGTCGTAGCAATTACCTTTTTTTCTAAAATATTCAGTGTACAGTTTTGACTTCGCTACGATTTTATTATATGTAAGTATAGATTTGATTTAATATAAATAAATTAAATAAAAAGGCCTCTTTATTTCATGCAAACTTTGTTTACAACTATAATTTAAAAATTACGACTAGATACTTATGATGATGATTTAATAAATTATACACATAAACCAGTGAGAGCAGTGGTGGCCCAGTGGTAACGGCCCCGACTTACCGAGTTGTAGGTCGTGGGTTCGAACCCAAGCAGGCGCTTTACTTTGTGTAAATAATTTCATCACCACTGCTCTCAAAAACGGTGAAGGAAAACATCATGAGGAAACTGGCATGTCTTAGAACCAAAAATTCGAAGACATGTGACATCTACCAACCAGCACTGGCTCCGCGTGGTGGATTACAGGATTGGTTCCCTCTACGTCGAGTCCCTTTACGCCGAGTCTGACAGTCTATAGTTCTTGCAAAATATTGCTATTTTACGCTTTCTATTACCGCTACGTCGAGTTTGGTTAATAAGTACAGTCAGGATATAAATTAAATGCCAGTATCATTAGCCCTCTCCCTCTCACCGAGAGAAGGCCTGTGTCCCAGCAGTGGAAACATTAATAGGCTGATTATGATTATGACACATAAACCTTCAGCAACAAATTCTCTAAATGATGATGAAAACTGCATCAATATCTTTCTAATAACTTCGATAGTTTACAACTCATTTTAGAATTTTATAAAACAACATCTAAGTGAAAACTTCTATCAACTTGAAATACTCTGTAAAACTTACTAAATGTGATACTTTCTCAACTAAGATCGCAATAAAATTACTGCCAAGGATTTTTATGAGATTTTTACTTCTAAAGGCTCCGCAGACCAGAGCGACGCAACTATTAGGAGAACAATTTCTATGAAAGCTTCATGGAAATTATTCTAGTATAATCTCGTCGCACCTGTCCGCGGGAGCTTTGACGCTTCGAATCGCAGTGGAGTCAAGAAACTCAACTGTTTTATATTTTTATCTCGCACATTATTTATGCAAATATCTCAGTTTCTAGTCCACACTAAATTTTATACGGTGTGAACACTTTTAAGTGTTTCTCAGTTTTATCTTTAACAGAGTGCTTTTTAAAGACTTGAAAGTTGACTGGAAAGTTGACTAGTTTATCCTGCAATATAAAACAAGCAGTTCTTAGTCATCGCGCATTAGTTACTACAAAGTTACAGCAAGTTACTAAGTTGAAGTTTCATTACCTACAAAATGTATGGGAAAAGTTTTTTGTGATTTCTGACTTATCTAGTAAGTACTCAAACCTCAGTTGGTCCAACATAGGTATTTTATCCTTTTAAGAAACAGGATCGGTTGACATCAAAAAAAGTTTTTGTGAAAACTGCCCATTTTCTTGCTGATTGTACAGTTTTTTCAAAATCTGTGAATGCAGATCAAAATGTTTCAAAAAGTTAAGGACAGTCTCCTACGACCATTTTCCTGTAGCTACAACGGTTAAGGTAGCTGTCGTTGCTGCCCCATCTCAAAAATCCACCCTGTATATGATAAATAAATAGATAAATTAAAAAAATACACTTGATAGATTTCGCGTGATTCTCAGTTTTTTATTTGGGTTTGACATAACTTTACAAATTAATTTCATTATGTAATATAAAAATAATCTAAAATATTCTTACAGTAAGTTATTATGAAAACCATTATTATTTAACATAATTATGTTTTCCAAATCATTATACTCGACTAGGCCTGATCTTCATTATAAAATCATTAAAAGTCGGTTATCGTCGCCTTAAGAATCGATTTCTTATAAGGCCGGTACCACAGATTTCGGAACGGAGGAGTGTTTATACAAGCGTAACATTTGTTTTATTCGTAATTCATTACTTAAAAAAAACACCAATTGAGACAAATATCACGTTGTTCTACTGTTGCAACATCAAAAGCGATGATAATTAGACACTTTTGCACGACTCATAATGCGAAGCATTAGAGAGTGCTCTACGAACGAAAAAAAATATTTGCCCCATTTCTGCTACTGTTTTTATTGTTACACTCCTGCTCGTACACAGAACTTACTTAATTTATATACCATTGTATAGATGATTAAATGGAGATTAATACTGTACTTTTCAACACTTGATTTTATGCAGCAGAAATGAAAAAAAACACAAAACTAGTTGGAAAAAAAATCCTGTCCGTCAATGTATGAAACCTGAAAACATTGTAGCTTGCGATAAAATCAATTAATTGAGTCAAATTTGTTTTAATATATTCGTTTCAACCATAGGAGGAACCCTGAAAATGGCTCTTTTATTCAAAGTAGTTTAATTACAATGAATAAAATACTAACTAAATTATAATATCTACATCCATTGAGGTGTACGTTAATATAATAATACCTCAATGTCTACATTAAAATATGTCCAACTTCGACCCTTCTGTTGCCTAGCAACCGGTAAAGTAAATATCAAAATTTATGGCTTTGACATTACGTAAAGATTGCGAGGTAAGAAAATTTACCCATATTGATTGGTAAAAAAAAAGCAGTCAAAACATAATTCATGAAAAGTGTTTAAATAAATTGTTCATTTTTGTTAGAAACTATGTTTTGAATTTCTTTTTCGTTTATGAATGAGTGTTATGAGGCGTGTTACGCGCAGAGCTGCATAAGGGCAATCGCCAACTCAGCACTCAATACTTTTATATTAGGGAAACATACGCTGCAAATACATCGAACGACGGAAACGGCGAGCTGAGCAAGCACTCCGTGACGCACGAACCTAGATTACCCAAATAATGTAACTCATCAGAATGACATTCCATATTCATACTTCGAATAGGCATTTAGGCTAATTTAGTACGTAATTAATGTAATTCTTTTATTTTAAATAAATTAAGTTAAATTATTTTTGGTTTTTTTTAAGTCCTCCGATTGCAGTAATTGGCGCAGTCGGTAGGATATTCGCGGGCCGGTTCGCGAGCTTTAGGGATCTCTAATATCGATATCCGCACTTTTGGATTTTCCAAACTATTTTTACTTTCTGTAAATATTCCATAAACAACATCGCTACATAACATAACATCACGACTGTACTTCCCGAAGAGTAAGGCAGAGGTGTATCTATAGTTCACCTACATCTCGCCAGTTATGTTTAAGTCCCATGTAACAGGCAGCGAGCCTATTGCCATCAACCGGGCACAAATCCAGACTACCACTGCTACTGAGAAATTCCAGATAAACAAAACAATAACGCTTCGCACAACCCGGGAATCGAACCCAGGACCTCATGCAATCAAACTCAAACTCAAACTCAAACTCAAAGCATTTATTTCAAATAAACCAATTACAGGCACTTTTGAATTGTCAAGGGGTCGGTCAGTCAGAAAGATGAAGCTAGTTGCCCATTCCAAAGCGTAGTAGGTTCCTATGGAGAAGAACGGGCAAGAAACTCCACGGACACTCTTTTAAATCAAAATATTGTTACAATATATTGGTTACATCATTCATGTTGAAATTAAACATGTGAGAACAATGTAGAAAGACGTGCAAGTTAAAAGCGTCCGTAATAAAAACTATTAAAAAATTAAAAATTAAAATAAGCCATGGCAGCTAAGAGATGACCAGTCCCTACTGACGGCGCCCGTTCACGAACATGACGCATGGATCAGCACCATTTAGCTCAACCATTTTGAAGGGAACTTAATGATCCAGATGACAATATCACAAATACCACTGAATTCATCATAACCTGCCATAGCAACAAACCAATCACTTTAACAACAAGATTAATAACGAGTAAACCTCAATGCACCTACACATACACGAAAACACAGTCCAAACCAAAATCCGTGTATTATTCAGTATTTGTATGAGACGATCACATCGTAGTGCAGTACGCGGCGTATTTCCCGAGGGCACACTACGCATTGATTAGAAGGGACATTGTAGCCAATCTCACCTAAACAAGCCATGATTGGCTGTACTGGGCCACAGACGTGCCCCAGTATATGAAACATATATTGACTTTAAATGGAGTTAGGTGTGAATGGACGTAAACGCAGCATTCATATCGTGGTTTTCATTTTTTGTTGGGGCTTAGGGAGTGATGGAAATGTGTGGAATGGAAAGCGGTTTGGATAATATACTTTCATTTTAACTGACTGTTGATGTAAGTGAGTAGAAGTATTTGTTTTTGTAAGTAGCGAAGTAAGTATCATTGTTTTCATCTTCCTCAGTTACTATCGGCATGAACTGTACTTACAAAGATATGAATATGCTCATTCTGGAGTCTTTGGGACCACAAATACTACAGAGTTTGAGGACACAGATTTTTTAGCTTCTAAACTCGAAGCATTTATGTCGATTAAACCATTGACAGAGAGATTTGAATGGTCAAGGAGTCAGTTAGTCAGAAAGTTGAAGCTAGTTGTTAATTTCAAAACATAAATCTCTATCTCGTATTCTGGAGATCTCGTATTCTCTATGAAGAAGAACGGACAAGAAACTCCATGAACACTTTTTTTAATCTACATTATTATAAAATCTTGGGTATTCTTATTGCTTCTATATGTATAAAACCGGCCAAGTGAGTGTCGGACCACGCAAAATGCAGGGTTCTGTAGTTGGGATTCGTTATCTTAGATTACATTAGTAACATTGTAGTTAACAAAACATGTTCTTTCATACATTCCAACTGATAATAGGTATAAATGTATACGCACAATATTGAGATATTTACCACGTTATTTTAAGACGAGTTTTCCTGTAATATATAATTGACTCCCAAAAGTGAACACCATATTCAAAATTTATTTATTTATTATTTATTATTTATTACACGTCCGTATTTTGGGTCACAGAAATTCATATGTGTACCAAATATCAACTTAATCGGTTCATTAGATTCGGTGCAAAATGGCTGTGACAGACGGACAGATAAACAGACACACATACGTCTGTATGTGTGACACACGAGTGATCTTATAAGGATTCCTATTTTTCATTCAGAACGGGACCCTTAATTCAACATAAAACAATTCGAAATAAAACGATTAAATTTAATTTCTTTTGAACGAATAGTTTAGGTACGTCCCTGGTGCAGAATGAAGTAGCAAGTTAGTGAAGTTGGTAGGGAGGTTGACTGTCCAAAATGTGCAAGACATACTTGGGTAAGTAAGTATACTATTGTAAAATGTATTTATTTATGTATTTATTTTACTACTGTAAAAGTGAAACTTCAGAATAAAACTCATATTTCATATTTTTTTTAAGATTTTTTAGCCACAAAGTGCTGCTTTCCCGCATTTTCCGAGAAATGGTATTTCAAGTTTTTCACGAAAAACAGCGTACGATAAAAACGTGGTAGCTGAACTAAACCCAAAAATTACTATTTTAATATCAATTTTGACTTGCGTCAAGAAAAAAAATGTTTAAAATATCCGATTCTCGTCGCTCTGGTTTCAACATTTTATTTTATACTGGACGTTACAACAAAAATGTTATAAACAGGAACAACTGATAAAAAAACAACGCTTAGCGTTTTTAAACACTCTTAACGAGTTCCTAGAAAATTTTGTTTTGATTGAGAGGTAAAAATAACTCTTCTTTGTTAATTTAAATCGGATTTGATATTTTGTATTTTGTGGTTATAGTTGTTTTTTATTTTGAAACAAATAAGAATGTTTGTTACTTTTAACCGACTTCAAAAAAAGGAGCAGGTTCTCAGTGTTCGTCGGAATCTTTTTTTTTTATGTAGTTCCCCGATTACTCTAAGACGGCTGGACCGATTTTGAAAATTCTTTTTTTGTTCCAGAGGGTATACTTTCCAGTTGGTCCCATTGTCATCAAGTCAGGATTGGATCATAGAATCCTGGAGAAGTCGAGGGAACTCTTGAAATATTATAGGCACACCTATAGTGATTTAGGTATTTTTTATAGTAACTCTTAACACTGATGATAAATACAAGGTCCTATTAAAATATATGGACAAATAACACAGTGTTTAGTACGTCCAACCAAAGACATACAGACAGACAACCAAGCTAAAACCAACAAAAATTAGAGTGATTTTATTTTGACCTAAAATAATAAATGGCATTGGGTAACCAACATTTTTAGTGTATTTTCAGATTCAGATTCAGCTAAAACCAACAAAAATTAGAGTGATTTTATTTTGACCTAAAATAATAAATGGCATTGGGTAACCAACATTTTTAGTGTATTTTCAGATTCAGATTCAGATTCATTTATTTATTTTGTGAAACATAGGTGATTACAGGTGTTTTCGAAATAAATGTCTATTGTACAAACCATGTCCCGCCGATAGGCATACAAAATTAGGTTAATATGAGCAATGTCAAAGTTACACAAGGATGTCAAATTATACAATTGTCATATTATTATAGGGAAAATGTCATGAAAATAGGAAAAGATAAAAATACATAGCGTCAAAAGATTGCAAAACACAAACACAAAAATACAGTTAATATTGATCAAAATTTGTCATCCAGATACTCCTTTCGCTACCTGTTTTTTTTGTTTGTTGTAAGTATCTAATGCATTTTTCTTATAGTTTTTTTTGCATTATTTTTTTTGGTGGTTTGAGTGATTTCTAAAAGTTCGTCCATCTATTTTAATGGGACCTTATAATAGTAATTTATTTCCAAACTTCAGTACACGTTACATCAATGAAGTCTCGACCCCTGTCCCCCCCCTGTCGAGGTTTCTCCAGTTACATGGATCAACATTAGAAGGCTTAATAATGACGAAACATCAGCTGAATTTTCCAAATAATCTACAAAATAATTCCATCAGAATCTGCAATAATCATAAAGGCAGTTGCACACACGCTCAAAAATAAAAACCGGACTCGTATTCAAAAAGCCGATTCCATATCCAACACTCTTCCAGAACTCCACTAATATCAACGTATTGATCAAAGAACTCTTCATCGCCGACTAATTCGTTAACTCGAGAACAATGCACACTGGGTTCCGAATTGCCGGCGACTATACGATGCAGATCGGTATTCGGCCATGCATAAGACGAAATCATTCCATCCGGCTTGATCCGGCTGGCGGCCGGCCTCGTCGAGACTCATGAGAGGCGTCCGACCGTGAAATCGTACGTCCGTATATGTGTACACCGTTGGTACTAGGTATATTCTAAAAATAAAAATGCGAAAGTGAGTTTGTTTGTTACGCTTTCACACTAAAACGACTGAACGGATTTGGATGAAATTTGGCACATGGGTAGACCATAACCTGGAGATGGACATAGAAACCTTTTATCCCGATATTCTCACGGTATCGAGACATATGCGGGTGAAACCACGGGGTGCAACTAGTTATAAAATTAAGTCGCTTTTCGGTTTTCGAGTCAATGTGGCCGCGTTTTTCTTCTAAACTATGCAATGAATTTTGATTCGGTTTTCACCCGAATTTAGGGTATTTTATAGCATTTATTCCTAAAGGTTTATGTGGGGCTCGTGGCTAAATTATAACAGCCTCACGGGTCGATGGCGTATCGTGTTACTCAGTAACTGGGATGGTCAGATAGGCAATCGCTCAATGTAAAATACTGGTATCCAGCTGCATCGTTAGACTGGAAGCCGACCCCAACATAATTGAGAATAGGCTAAGCAGATTTATTCCGGAATGTAGGTATATGTGTATAACACATTAATATTAAACTTACATAATAAATAAATCTCTATGTTTTGTCTAGTCATAAAAACCGTGTGACGCAGAGTCGGGTCGCTAGTGTAGTATATAAAACAAAGACGGAACGTCTACTCGGAGTGATGGTGAAAAATGCTGGCTGTAAACAATTCTGCACTATCACTTACATGAATGCACTTAGGTGGCGGTTTAATAGAACAGAGAACGCTGAAAACTAGCGCTGGGGCTATCTCGCATAGGGTCGCAGCATTATGCTGAGCGATGGCCGTTTTGTGTGGATGTGACGCATATTTTCCCTAAACGTGTTCTTTTTTTGCGTCATGTTTACCGCAAATAAACGTATTTCCTTTCTTTCTTTTTTTCGTTCTAGAAGATTCTTATAAAGAACGTAACAGCAGAAATAGCAGTAAGTATGCTATTTGCAAAAGGGCATGAATCTTATGATCTCGAAAACCCTTTGAGAATATCCTTGGTTTTGAGATTGTCTTGAACAGTGGAGGCCCTTCGCTCTGTTTATACTAAACAGGATGCGACTCGCACAAACCAGGGAAGCATCTTGAATTTTCATTTTGACTAAATTCACACTTTCTCTCTCAAAACTCACAAGGATGGGGCATAACGCTTTTTCGTTACGTGACGATTTATACCAGTTTAATCCTACCACAAGCCGCGTTAAAGAACTCCGTTCCAAAAATTAACCTTCACTCGAAAGTCGAATTCGAACCAAAAGCACCAACAAAGTCTATCAACAGCTTCTGAACAATATATACAGAATTCTGCGTATCAGTTTACCTTCCCCATTCCGACAAACAAAGAGAGCATGCATACGTCTCTCGTTATTTAGATTGAATCGAGTATGTAAATACATTTGGAAGGCGTGTAAAGCTCTTTATATCACTCCGGTTTGACACGAAGAGACGAGAATGTCTCGAGTGTCAAGCCATGTAGACGTACCTATGTGTATACGTATGTATAGGTGTATATATACGGTATTCTGCGTCGAGCAGAAGCTTGGTTTGAACAATTTAAACGGTACAACATATTGCAGTTTCTGGTGACGAGATTCAACGAGTGTCTGGCTTGAACCGTGATGGGATGTGAGGATTTATTTATTTATTAACAGGGTAAATGGGGTAATGTGGCATCCTTTCTGAAATGTCTTGAAATATACTTATGGTATATTAAAATGTCTTCATGCGAGTTGCAATGTTTTCTTTTTTCAGACTTATAAATGTGAAAAAGTTACAAAATAATAAGTACTCATAAGCTTATCCTAATCATAGCCTGTAACTTAAAAAAACGATAAAAAACTTTGAATAAATATGGTACAAATTGCATATAGTTATTATTTTAGTTAATTAATTAAAATAATGCATGAGATTAGGCATCATATTAAATTCATTCAAATTTGGTAACAATTCATTCATAAATTACATTAAACTACAAATACAAAATTCATAACATAATTATAATCTAAAAACTCAAGTACACTGTATAAGCATTATTTTATCAATTAGTAGTTTTGTTAATTTACGCTTAAATTTAAAAATGTAAGTGTTTTTATTGTACTCGGAATTTTATTATATAATTTGATGCACATAGATAGATAGATAGATAGATAGAATATTCTTTATTATGTACATCATAAAAAGTACAGATAAATGTAGATAATTTTACATAGGGTGACACAATGGGCGGTCTTATCGCTAAAAGCGATCTTTGACCGACAACCTTTATAAATAATAAATAAATAATAATAATAAATAGAGACATAATAAGCTCTATGGCGTCTGTCACTGTCACTATAAAAAAAATTTTGCTCAACATTTTTTATATAAAAAAATGTATAAAAACGATAGATTTCACAGTCCAGATTAAAATGAAACAGTTTTTAAGCACAACAAAAATACCAGATACAAATTAAAATGAAAAACCACAGAAAAACGGACTATAAAAATACACATAAAAATAGACGATATAATATTACAATGTGAATGTGAGTATGTAAATAATGCAGACGAGAGCCAGAGCACGACAACAGGCACACCCACCATCTCCGGACTTGTCGCTCAGCTCCGCCTCGCAACCACCGGTACGCGCCTCAACCGTGAGTGCCGTGTCATCGGTCGCTGCAGTTGCGTCGAGCTCGAACGACGAGTTTTTCTCCCCGCCGTCGTCATCAACACCACCACAACGGCGAGGAAGAGGACGGCCACCAGCAGGCTTGGGACCTCGAGGCCAACAGGCCCCGAACAGGGTCCCCGCTGCCGGTGGAAATGTGTCGCGCATGCGATGGACCCAGTCCATTAATGAAAACGTCATGCGCGCGTATTATGGGGCTACCGAGGGAGGAATTAACCTTACAGCGTACCGAGGTTGGATGCTCTCTCTGTTTCAGGTGCTTGAACCAGCCGTCAACGTCTCGGCCCAACGATTGTCGGATCAAGTGTGCGTCATTCAAAAAAATCACAGATTGGATAACGCCACACTTGATCGGCTACGCTCAGAAATGCAGAATAGCTCTGCTAGTAACCCTGTCATCCCCCATCCCAGATTGTCGTGCATGTGCCTGCCGAAGTTCCATTGCAGGCAAACCAGCATGATGAGGAGGAGGACGCCAGGGCTATATCTGCAGACAACCTATGTAATGTGGAATTAAGGAGCGCACTGGAAGATGCGATTCGTGAGTAGCGGTTCACATTACCTGACCTTAGACCACGGCTACCACGTTTGCCCATGAATAAAAGAAACAGGGCGCTGGTGTGTGCCCTGGATGCGTTGTTACCGAATTTTATGGAAAGCAGCGCAGACCTTTGCGATACACACTCAATCTTGTATTGCACGGCTGTTGCGGCATGCCGTATAGCTCGTGTCAAATTTCCAAACACTGACCGAGCTGTACGGCCAAAACCTGCCACGCCAGCCTGGCAATGCAGGATTGAGCGTCGTATTAATGAGGCCAGGGTACTCATCGGGAAGCTCATCTGCTTCAGGGAGGGCAATACACGCCCTAGGGTGATGCGCTTTGTGAGGCGGGCGTTCTCGGGGACTAGTATTAGTCCTCGAGAATATGTTTCCTGTGTCACAGAGCGCATCGACTTCCTGAAGCAGAAAGTTTATGCATGGGCAAACCGTATCCGTCGGTATAGGCGAAGAGTGGATCGATACACTAAGAACCGCATGTTCCATAGCGATGAAAGGTACTATACAGAGCATGGGAGCGACCCATTCCCACTCAAGGTGTGACTGACGCGCGTCCACCGGAAAATAAGGCCATGAGTGCTTTTTGGCGAAGCATCTGGTCGGTGCCCGTCAGTCACACTGAAGGTGATTGGATGCGTGTTGTTGAGCGGACGTGTGATTCAATACCAGACATGGAAGCTATTAACATCAGCCCTCTGGATGTAGCCCGTGCAGTTCGTCCGTTGCCTAACTGGAAATCTCCAGGACCGGACGGACTGCACAATTTCTGGCTTAAATGGCTACAAAGATCACACGCCTGCTTAGCCTCGCAATTCCAGTCATCTCTAGAGACTGGGTCGCTACCAGTGTTCTTTACGACAGGAGTTACCCACCTGCTCTATAAATCGGGTAGTACTGTGGAACCTAAAAACTATAGACCAATCACATGTTTACCGACGGTCTATAAAGTTCTTACATCCATTCTTAGAGCAAAAATTGTACAACATATTGACTCCAACCCCATTATGTCTGTGTCTCAGAATGGATGTAAGAATGGGTCCCGCGGTACTAAAGAGCTGCTCCTTATAGACATGACCATAAACCAACAGGTCCGTAGATCCCGGAAGGATTTTTCGACATGTTGGATAGATTATAAGAAGGCCTATGATTCGGTGCCACATACATGGCTCATGAGGGTGCTGGAGTTGTACAAGATAGATGCAACTCTGCGCACCTTCCTGATGTCATGTATGGGGCAATGGAGGACGGTCCTTCTCTACCCAGGATGTCGACAAATCCGGAGGACCGATGAACCAATCAGTATTGAGCGGGGAATATTTCAGGGCGATAGTCTGACCCCACTTTGGTTTTGCTTAGCCTTGAATCCTCTAAGCACACTGCTGGAGGATTCAGGTCTAGGCTATCGGTTGAGAAGAGGTGGTCAGGTAATATCTCACCTCCTTTACATGGATGACTTGAAACTCTTTGCCCCCAACAATTTGCGACTGATGGAGCTACTGAAGATAACAGAAACGTTCAGTAGCGCCATCAGGATGGAATTTGGTGTGGACAAATGTGCAGTCATGTATGTAAAGCGAGGAGGGATTATGGAATCCGTGGGAACCCAACTCTCGGATTCCATACACCTTAGATCCCTCTCCTCAACTGAAACCTACAAGTATTTGGGTATGTCGGAAGCATTAGGCATCAATGTTGCCGACATGAAACAATCGTTGAGGGAGCGTTTCTTTGGCCGCCTGAATAAGGTACTAAATAGTCTTTTATCAGGCGGAAACAAGGTGCGCGCCTTCAACGGTTGGTTCATGCCGGTTTTGATGTACTCTTTCGGCATACTCAAATGGACTCAGACGGAACTTGACGCTCTGGATAAGAAGGTCCGTACATTGCTGACAGCAAATCGGATGCATCACCCACGGTCATCAGTGATGAGACTGTACATCCCGCGGAAGTGTGGGGGTCGAGGTTTCTTGAATGCCAAAACCCTCCACAACCGCGAGATTTACAGTCTCAGAGAATATTTCCTTCAAACTGACGTGGGGATGCACCGAGA
Source organism: Conistra vaccinii (assembly GCA_948150665.1). Lineage (NCBI taxonomy): Eukaryota > Metazoa > Arthropoda > Insecta > Lepidoptera > Noctuidae > Conistra > Conistra vaccinii. The sequence continues at coordinate 9,316,091 of OX411334.1, read as the reverse complement.
TGTGGTCGCAGTGGACAAGGGCCTCACCCCGCTCTCCTTGGCGAAAGAGAACTGGCGCAAACCTGCAGTACTGGATACTAACGATCGTAAGAAAGTATGGCAAGGCAAAGAGCTTCACGGACGCTTTTTCCGGGCCCTCCATGGGCCTGACGTAGACTTTTTGGCGTCTATATCCTGGCTGCGCTTCGGCGACCTCTTCGGAGAAACCGAAGGTTTTGTCTGTGCGATTATGGATAGTAATAATAATAATAACCCCACCGCCGTATCTCTACGTTGACGTCGTGGTGGGGCTTGCGCGCTCCGAACTCTAGGTCTGTGCTGGTAGAGTTTACTTTGCCGGAACAGGTCTAGGATGAGGAGCCAGACCAAGAGAGATACAGAAACCCGCAGGGCAGCATGTGGCGAGCTGTTGGGCAGTAGCGACCCCACGGACCCTATCTCCCGGAAGAAGTCTTGTTCCTCACCTCTGGCTTGCCTTTATTGGCCGGCTGGAGTGAACACTGACGAGGAACAGAGCTCCCACCTCATTCTTGCCTTAATTGGCTAGCTTGAGTGGAGATTCGCAAGAGCAAACGTGCTCGGAGGAAGGAAGTATTCCAGTAAGATGCTGGTAGGGATCTTGACCGTACTTCCGGGATTGTCCTGATAGCCGTGGAATACCGCTGCACTCCTCATAAGCACCTCAGGACATGTTGCCCCCTTGTCGCTACGTCACTTTGTGCAAGCGACCGTTTTCGGGGGCCCATTATTGAGTGTGCAAGTCACCCCCTGCCATTTTATCCGTGTACATATAAAACATCGATCAGGCAGGGGCCATAGTCCTTCCATAGTTCCAGGTCACCAGTCAACTTTAGCCACCCAAACCCATAGTCCAAAATATTTCTTTCCATATCCTGCAATAGTCCTACATCAACCGGGGGTTGTCCTTGGGTGCACTTGCATAGTGCATACAGGGATAATCGCCGGCTGGTGCCACATTTCATTAAAAACGTCTAACGGGCCTCTGCGAGTTGGCTTCGGCCCCTCGTACGCCTTCCAAAGGTCCGGGACCCCACGGTCCCGAGAATTGTTAAAAACATAATAATAATAATCTAATTTGTTTTTGTTTTATTTAGTTTTTATAAAAATATTTAAAAATGTAAATAATATGTCTCAATTTGAAATAAAGGAAATAATAATCTTTATTCAATAATAATCTATAATCAATAAATTACAAGGTATAAAAAGTGTACAGTTTTGCTTAAGTGTAAATTATAATCCTAAGACTTACCGTCCGACTCCGACGTAGGTTCGTCCGTTCGTTTAGGGTTTACTGGATGAAGTTATCATGACGAATAATTATCGGAAATACATTGTCAAGGATGGTACGGTTGACATTTGTCGGGCATGCCACCGTCCCGGTGAATCAATCCGACATATTGTTTCCGGTTGTTCTCGTCTTGCTAACGGCGAGTACTTGCACAGACACAATCTAGTAGCTAGGATTATCCACCAGCAACTTGCCTTGCAATACAACCTTGTGGAGTCAGAAGTACCATACTACAGAGGTATGTGCCCGACCCAGTTCTCGAGAATGGTCACGCCACATTGTATTGGGATCGATCTATCATCACTGACAGGACTATTGTAGCTAATAAGCCTGATATTGTGGTGATAGATCGACGAGAACGCCGTGCAGTGATTGTTGATATTGCTGTCCCTCATGACGAGAATCTCGTGAAAGCTGAGAAAGATAAAAAAATCAAATATCTTGACTTAGCACACGAGGTTGTCGACATGTGGGACGTGGACTCTGCAATCATTGTACCGATAATCGTAACGGTTAATGGCCTAATAGCGGAGAGCCTCGACCAACACCTCAGGAGGCTCTCATTGCGCCGCTGGGTCAAGGGCTTGATTCAGAAAGCAGTACTCCTAGACACGGCACGCATAGTGGCAGGTTCCTCTCTCTAGAGCCCTGACCACCGGCAGCTTGGACCCTGTTCCTGATGCCGATGGGCGACTATTTTTTATATTTTTAAATGTTTTTTATATCTTTTTTTAAGAAATATTTAAAAATGTAATTTATATGTATTTAAATGAAATAAAAACATAATAAATAAATTATTTATTTCGGACCGCTTTGTCGCTTGTTGAAAAACAATGTTATGCTTGAAAACAAATATACATGATTCCACTGTGTGCATTATGCAATAATAATAAACGACTGGAAAGCTTACATGACGTTCTACGTCGCTGCTACGCATGCTACGCTTTCGTAGCACTCGTAGCTAAGAATCAAATGTACGAAGTAAATCTACCAGAGCAAATGCTACGCGTCGACATTTTCTCAATGTTCACGTTACAAAGGTTCGTTCTTCTAGCTGCCATGTACGTCACATTCCAATTAGTAAGCAGGTAACAATTATTATTATCCCTGCTCCTGACAGTGTAAATAGGCCCAACAAACCTTCCTCCAACAATACATATTATTGCCAATATCTTGAAGCTAGTTTGGCCGAGAATTAATACGATTCTGTCGGCTTTAGCCCAGCGGGGCAATAGTCGACGCATGGCCGCATTGCTGAGGCGGCCAACCGTGTAAGTACCCCTTAAGTGTTAACATCATGTGTGGCAATGCCTTGATCAGTGATTGATTAATTAGTGGTCAAGTCTGCAGCTCCATATAATAGTATTAGCTGCTCTACTGCTGTTGCTGATAACGAGACATTGTTGGTTATCGCAATGTGTTAATTTGTAAACTAATCCTAACTTTAATATTATAAATGCGAAAATGATTTTGTTTATTTATTTATTACGCTTTCAAAACGGCTTAACGGGTTTGGATAAAATTTGGCACGCGGTTAGACTATGACCTGGACCAGGACATTGGATACTTTTCATCCCAGTAGTTCGTTCCCAAGGAGCAATTTCGGACATGCACGCGGGCGAAGCCGCTGGAAAAAGCTAGTATTATGATAGTTAAAAACGATGGTAACTAGGGCTTTCAAATACCAGATTTTTACAATACCGGTATCAATACCGGATTTTTTCAATACCGGTATCAATACCGGTATTGTAAAAGACAATACCGGTATTACGGTATTAATACCGGTAATCCGGTATTGAACGTAAGTTCAATTAGGACATTAATAAAACCATTAAAATACATGTTTTTATTTTCAAATCCGTCTTAATTTTTTTTTTTTTTAATTTATATAATTATCATATATACAAAGAACACAGGATTAGATAATAGATAGCAATCAAAAACCACTAAGGTTTAAACTTATGCTATCGCGAGTCTATCTCATTATCATACTATACAATTAATAAAATCTTTAGGTCATTAAGTGGTTACAATCATTCCTTTAAAATACTTAAGTAATATTGCCTAAGTTTACATTTTATATTTTTAGGTGTAATACATTTATATATTTCTGAGGGTAGACTGTTTATAAGTCTCGGTGTAATAAAACCGGTAGTTCGCTCGCCATACGTATTGTTGGCGGGCTGTGTACGAAGCCTATTCTCAGAAACTGCCCGTGTGCATACAGGATGCTCGATTTTATTTCTTAAGGATTCATTGAAAAATTGTTATTTCAATAACAAAAAATTCAATTGTATATGAACTGGTAAGACATTACAGTGTTTAAAGAGGCCATTTATATTGTCGTAAAGTTCGTTTCTAATTTTAGGAGATACTATTGTTTTTAAAATTCGAAGTTGAAGTTTAAAAATACTATCAATATCAATTGTTCTTATTATTAAAAAAAAAGAACTATTTATACATAGCTCTCTTATATAACAATTTGGTATTGGTTGATTATTTTGGTAGGTCTAGGAATTAGGAACGTAATCAAAACTTAATATTATAGTCTTTTTGCAGGAAGGCATTTCATATAGACTTTAAAGTACAATAACAAAATAATAAACTTATCTAAATGTCATCTGTGGTATCTACTGATAATAAAATAAAATCACCAATAACGGTAATACCGGTATTACCGGTATTGGACATATCAATACCGGTATTGAAAAATGTCAAAAAATATCCGGGATCCCGGAATACCGGTATTGAAAGCCATTGGTAACTTAGCGTACTTCGCGTACCTAGCGTATATTAAGTTCGAAGATTTTGGTATTCAGCCGAGATGAACTGGCGAAAATCCACTAAAAGATTAAGAGCGGTTATTCTAAAAGTTGGCAACATCGTATAGAAATAAAAAATGTGGCTATCTAGAGAACTAGAACATAATAATGAACTGCAATAATTATAACACTGAATTTGATGTTGTAACCATTTTAGGTGTAAAAAAGACTTTTGTAAACCAAATACCTACTTTTTTACATCTAAAACGAAATATTCGGTGTTAAGATATTTATTATTGCATTTCATAATCAATATTCTAGTTCGCTAGTATCAACGTTTCTTATTTCCATACAGTAATATCGCCAAATTAATCAAAACAGGGAAATATTTGACATCTATTTAGCGACGTGGAGGACTATCGCCTTTGATGCCAAGTTATTTTGCTTTACGAAGCCAACATATTAGCTTAGTAAAAAATAATTTAACTGAAATAGACAAAAAAATTAAGCTGGTAAATGACAAAGTACGTTTTATAGAACCAACCGTCGGTCGCATATATGCAAGGAACATAATGCGATACCTTACAACATACGTAAAGTCATAAAGAGAAGTCTGTAGTATATAACAAATGACATCCTAGAAAGTACCTACTCAAATCGAGTACAATACGATTCCATTCTGATCGATCGAGTTACGAGGGCTTAGACAAAGATCGACTCTCATTGACGATACATTTGTAGGGAAGCTGTATGTTTGTCGTAGACTAGACAAAGATACGTTACAAATGAAGTTTTATTCCATTGAAATGTCATTAACTGCCGAGCCTTTTCTCAACTATGTTGGGGTCGGCTTCCAGTCTAACTGGATGTTACTAAATACCTGTATTTTACATGGAACTAGTGCCTAATTGACCTCCACAACCCAGTTACTGGGTAACACGATACGCCTGGGTAAGACGGGTTTTTCTAATTAAATGGTTTGGGAATGTCCATATTTTTTTTATGTACATTTTGTCCGTCAGTTGGAACTGCACCCTAATTACGAAACGCAAACTCAATTTTAAATTGAAACCAATTGAAAAAGATTGCCAGTCCATTGCTTCATAAGTTCGACAAAAAAAATTAAGCAGATTCTTTTTGTCGAACTTATGAAGCAATGGACTGACAATCTTTTTCAATTGGTTTCAATTTAAAATTGAGTTTGCGTTTCGTAATTAGGGTGCGGGTCATCTCTTAACTGCCACGGCTCTTATTTGTTTTTTATTTTTGAATTGTTCTTTACCTAACTTAATAACGCTTTAAACGTGCACGTCTTTCTACATTGTTCTCACTTGTATAATTTCAACATGAATGATGTATCTCATCTACAATGTTTCTGGTTTCATACTTGATCGATGGGATTTTTTTTTTTAAGAGTTTTTTTTTTTATGTTAGTTTTTTATGAATACATTTTTGAAAAGTACAGAATTAATTTCCATTTAATTATCTATACAATGGTATTTAAATTAAGTAGGTTCTGGTACTAGCAGGAGTGTAACAATAAAAACAGCAGGTATGTAACATTGAATTAATTAATCAGCAAATAGAAAGGTTCAATGACAAATATTTATCCGACAATAATTACGAGCTCAACTTATTTGTCGAATTTCCACAGAGAATGTAATTATATCATTGATTGCTCGCGACAGATTGACAGTAATTTCATTGCCATTATACTGTCTACTCTTTGGTAACTGGATTTCAGTTTTTAATTGACGCTTTCATTTTGTTTCGAGTGTGCGATATAATGCAATTGTGCTGATTATTTCAATTATTTCCATTGCATATCTACTTATCACTGAACTACCAATTATTAAAAAAATATATATTAAGAGGCATTTTCTTCTGCAAAATTTATTTATTTATTTAATCATAAATGTACACCAACAGCTTCTGTTTATAATATATCTTAAGTATTATATGTAACAATGGCCTCAGGCTTACACAGTCGTTAATGTGATAAGTTGATAATAAATAGTAATAATAAAACTAGAATTTAGAAAGCATGGCAAAATCATTTTTAAATGGAGATTAAGAAGATATATGAGTAGATAAAATTACAAGACGAACAATGTTGTAATTTTGAAGACATAAACAATATAAATTGAAATAAAAATGAGATTATAATGGAAAGTATAGCTTTTAAAATAGAGTTTAAAAAAAGGTGAAGAGTTTCTAAAATATACTAATATCACAAATTATCAGATATACTTCAGTTTGTTGGTTTAATTTTTTTTTATGGAATATAAAAGAAATAAGTAAATGTAAACGTTGAGTTCAAAAGTCGTATTACAATTCTCAATATTAATTTAAGATTAGTAAAAGTAAACATTATTAAGAAATTGAAGTGTTTATTCGTAATGCATTTTAGAATTTCAAATAAATGAAATATTTTCAGAATTCGTCTTGATTAAATATGAATAATTCAAAATGAAATAAAATATCTGCTAATTAGATTCATGAGATTTCGGAATTTAATCCTCAATTTTTTTGTTTGTTATTTTAACTAATGAGATTTTTATACAAGACGTGAACTTTGCGAAATTTTATTTGAAAATAGCTTCTGCCCTCGACTTCGTCCGCGTGAAATGTTTGGCTCCCGACCAACCGCGTCGCATCCCATCGCCCGCCCGCGTTATGACTTCGTTTTCACTTAGCGTTCTTTCTGAATTTTTTACTTTTTTTCGGGTCCTAGGGGTCGTAGTATGATGCCTATAACCTTCCTCTAAAATTGGGCTATCCAATGCAAAAATATTTTTTCAAATCCTACTGGTATTTCCGGAGATTGTAGGGGGTTTATAATATTATAAAGAGGTAAAATTTGTTTGTTTCTAAGTTTCTACAAAGCTGTGTTATAGTTAGAGAGCGTAGAGGTCGCTTTTCATATATCTAGAGCGTGAAAGCATAATCATCACGATAGCTCTCTGTTTCTTCACAATGTTTTCCTTAATTACCTATCGCGAAGGAAAACATCGTGAAGAAACAATTTTAGTAGGTCTTCATTCGGCGAGGATGGAAACCTACAATGCAGTGGCGGCCTCTACATCACCACATGCGAACTACGCATCAAAGACGTGACGGCACACAAATCTTGCATCGCGCAAGCAGAGTTTAAGTAGTAATATATACGACCTCCCGACATCAATGTTGGGCAGTTACCCACCAGACACGACACTCGTCTGGTCGGAGGATCCTTCCTTTTCTATACAGGATTCTGTAGAGGATGAGTGAACTTTACACACTGTTCCTCAGGCCTCTATAATAATAAGTATAAGTTTATTTTATATGTTAAAAAATATACAATTTAATTATTATGGTAATACACTATAGGACATTTTATTTCTATGAACAGATTTGAACATCTGTGTCTGAATCAGATATAAAATATCTGAATTTCAGACATCAGCGGTGCTCTCCCCTGTTGTAGGCGACATTTAGCAAGTAGCTTTGTTTGACGTCTATACACATATTTAAACACAAAATTTTGATCAAAGAGTAAGATTAAAATAAAAATAAAAACAGTGACAAAAAGTAGGGGAATAATCTTAAAATAATAAGTTGTATAGTGAAGGGTTACCATCAAAATTCCACTACATAGGTAACCTTTTTAAATAAATAAGTTAACATCCCTTTCCGTAAACAAACAAATATATTTCCACTCTAAAAGTCCTTTTAGAGTAACCATTAATTGTCTGCACTCTTTACAACTCGCGTACTGGAAAATATCCGAGCCGAATGTATAGTGAAGTAACATACGAGCCTCTGAGGGGCACTGGTGGATCGAATTATAGCTATTTGTTCTCCTCTAAAGTACTATTGCACAATAACCCATGTCTAATGGCAGTTGCAGTGTCGGCCTGCCTCCTAATGGGAATATTTCAAACTGCATCTGTTATCGTCAAAGTGATAGATAACTTGTTATTGTGACGGCGTGACCGTTACAAGTAGTGATGTCGAGTCATTTGTTTTGTGCGTTCGAAACTGTTTGTTGCATTGAACTAGTTGCTGGCTTGATGGTGACGTTTTGTGTCGTCATGGTGTATTGCAACAAATACTCCTGTGGGAATTATTGATAATCTGTAAATTGATATAAATGTGCTCGCAAAATGGCTGGGAAATTAAAAGAAATGTTCACTCTTTTTTGGAAGTCTGCAGAAGATTATCATGCGTGTTACAACAAATTACTGTCTATATTTTGATGCGGTTTTTACCATAATTAAGAACTTTTACTTATTCCGGAAGTGTTGTGTGTATGCCTAATAAATTAATATTAAACTTAGATTTACCTATATTTTGACATGTCACTATTGCCCATGCGAAGCAGAGGTGGGTCACTATAATAACTAGTAGTTCTGCGAACAGTAGACCTCGCGAGCACAAACTTTTTGGGAAAAATTAACCGCTTAGCTTGAGGCTTAAGTGCCTGCTACACGGTCGCAAACCGCGTCCCGACAGAGGTGACCTTAGGTTTACGACGAAACGTTGAAACAACTTTGCCGGTCGCCAACCAAGGCCATCTCGGTCGAGGACACGGTTGGCAACCGTGTAGCAGGCACTTTATCTTAAAGTGAAAGAACGACGTTCACATTTCAAGCTTTTAAGAAAATATTAAAGTTCTATGTTTACCTGTGTTTACGTAGGTTTTATTTAGTACTTTTTAGTTCAATAAAAGCTTGTTAAAAAAAATATTTTACTTTATTTTATTCTAACATTAGAATTTGATAAAATATGTGTTCTATCCATTGAGGTATTATTGTACTAAGTTCTATCATCTTATCACCTTATATGAGCCACTGTGTAAAGTTTAAGTATTCCTGTGGCCACCTGCCGGCACTTTTATCAGACCCTAGACGACGCCTTGGGCTAACGTACCTACTTGTCAAAACAAATCGAAATGGTCTAAACACAACGGTGCTATCTTGTCTAATTAAGGAGTTCAGTATAGTGACCTTCCAGATCCATTAAGAGGCCCTACACCTTGGGCTACCTGGCCTGACAAAACCGACGACAGTAAAAACAACAGTTTTTATGGACCTGGACAGTACCTAGTGTAAGAACACTTGTCAAGTGAGTCCAAAAACGATGGCGATGGTTCTACCTTGTTAAGTTGAGGAGTTCCTATGGCCACCTTCTGGCTCCATTATAAGAAACCTGAACACTAGCATTCATTCTTAGATAGGGCCCCAAACTAATCTTATCTCTCTAGCTGATAAGAAGTAGAAATCACACGTAACTTCGGCCGAATCTTCGTATTTAGGGTTTTGACCTGCAGGAAACAAACCATGAACGACAGCTTGTAGTTTTAGCGTTCGAAAATATTACCAACGCACTTTGAATTGACCGCGATGACATAATTTTTTCCTATCAAAAAAATATGACATCAATACGTCAAATAAATTGAAAAACTGGCCAAGTGCGTGGACCACGCACAAATAAGGGGTCCGTAGTTGGCATGAATAATTATCCCAAGTACAAACTTTAACATTGTAGTTAAAAAACATGTTCTCTCATCATTCCAACCGCAAATGTAAGTTAGTCGATTATTACTCGTTAACTTGTAAAGCATACTTAGCTTTGCTAGTTTTCTTTTTAATTTAGCAAATGTATCCATGAATCGAAAAAACGTTTTCACACACACACACGCTACCCCATAACACAGGACAAACGAGAAAAAAAATTACGTGTAGGGTGAGGAGGTACCCTAAAAAACAATCATGATTTTATTTTACGACTTTGTCGGCGTGATTGATAGTATAGACCTATACCTACCAAATTACAGCTTTCTAGTACTAAGATTCTCTGAGCTAAGCCGCTGACAGACAGAAAGACAGGCAGACGGACATGGCAAAACTAAATCAGTTTATTGTGTACTACAGAACCCTAAAAACCAGACAAATTATGAGTAAAAAATTTGTAGGCCAGCTAGAAAAATTAACAAATAGGTTTGAATAAATAGCGAGCAATTTACTGCATTTGAGGAGGTATTCTGCTCATCATGCCGAAGATCCTGATCAGATCTTTACCAATTTTTTTTGAGACTATCTTAAAGTTACTTTCTTTCAAATGAAAAAAGAACCATCGAAAACGGATTTCATAAGGTGGAGATATCCAGTAGCCCCCTTTTTGCCCCATTTTGGAGGAAGTACCCCTCCAATCAAAAATCCCCGACGACAAAAAATTACAAAAAATTCATAATACCTGTATGCCAAGTTTCATCCAGATCGGTTGTAAAATACGACCTGTACACGAGTACGTACAAACTGACACACGAAAGAAAATTTTGCCAGTTGATGCAGAGACGCTTCGCTCGCTACGCTCGCTCGGTCAATTAAATATCTCGACTTAGTACACGAGGTTGTCGACATGTGGAATGTGAGCTCGGCTATCATTGTGCCGATTGTCGTAACGGCCAACGGCCTGATGGCCGAAAGCCTCGACCAACATCTCTCGAGGCTCTCGTTAGGCAGAAGATTCAGATTCAGAAGGCAGTACTCCTCGATACGGCTCGCATTTTGAGGAGGTTCCTGTCTCCGCAGCCCTAACCACCGGTAGCTTGGACCCTCCTGACACCGGCGGAACACTATTTTTCATATTTTTTTATGTTTTTATATCGTTTTGAAAGAAATATTTAAAATGCTCTATATTACTCGTATTATGTAAAAAGTTCACTAAACGAATAAAACAATTAAAAACAAACGGAAACATAAAAAGTCTTACATAAACAAATGAGAACTCGACTCGTTGCGAGTAAATCTCTTTAAAGCTGTTAAGGAACCGCGAGGGTATACAGGTGAATCTTGTTAAGCTGTTCAACTTACTTATTAACAGGCTGCCTTAAAATGTACACTTTTTCATTAGCCATAAAGTTCTTTAACCACTGTACATTGTAAACAAAAGGTTTATCAACATCTTGGCGCGGGAATCGTAAAATTTGGAAGGTAGGCACGTTAATGAGATGCTTTAGGCTTTAATAACGTTATTCTAAAGTTATATTTATGGTTATTCTGTGCGTAGGAGTCTGATAAATAAACTGTTATGTTAGGTAGTGGGTTTAAAATGTATATTATATACGTGCAAAAGGTAATTATATTCTTGGTTTCTGGAACAAGCTAGGTTCGTCTGTTCCACAAACCAATCGATTTAAACCAAACGTACATAGAACCAGAACAAGGGTGAGAGTATTATTTTCTCTATTTTCTTGATGTTTTAGTAGGTACTTATAGAGGGAAAGAGAAACATGAATAAAGAAAGAAAGAAAATATTTTTATTTGCGGTAAACACGACGCATAGAAAGAACAAAAAAGAAACAAGTTGAAGGAAAACATGCGTCACATCCACGCAAAACGGCCATCGCTCAGCATAATGCTGCGACCATATGCGAGACAGAGCCGCAGCGCTGTTTTTCAGCGACGACGTGTTGACGTTATGACGTCGACCGGTGCAGCATACAATAAAATATAATTATGATATAAAAATAAAATAAATATACAATAATTAATTCTGAGCATTCATTCGTAGTTGTAACTACGAAAGGTTATACAAAGAGAAATTGACAGAGTTTACTTTAAATAGAATGTGCATTCGCTCGTCTGGTCTAAACCCACCTTTAAAAGGCGACATTGACTTAGTGATGCCCGTTTTCACCATCGTTCCCTCAAACACTTCCTTACTAAGGATCTCTTAACCTAAGAGACTCCTTAAATGACCCCCCTACCTAAGTTTTCCAAATTCAAAATTCCTTATTAAAAAAAAGAAAAAATTTAAGAAGAAAATTATGTATTAAAATAGTGACATCTTGACAGACCTTCAACAACAAATGAACTGTCACTTATCGCTAAGATGCCGAATATCGGGCCCCTATATTTAAAGGATCCCTTAGCAGAAACGAACACTTAAAATGTCTTAAGAGACTCCCTAAATTTAAGGAATGATGGTGAAAACGGGCATGAGAACTGCAATTTATCTGTCAAATATTGATTTTTCTTCCATTTTTGTGTATTACGTGACTATATAGTTTTAAAGTAACACATGAGCCTCTGAATTGGCTTCACATGCCGTCGAGAAATATCTCTCAGGCCGGTTTTCTTACAATGTTTTCCATCACCGTTTGACTTGCTTCAAGTATTGCTATCATACAGGTTATGTCCTATAGACAGAATACTACCTAAAGTTCTAACTGACAACATTACTTCCAGTCCTACCCTAAAAACTATTCCACTAAAAAAACTATCAAAATCCACTCTCCACTAAAAAGCCACTAAAACAAAAAGCGATAATATAATAATTAGCCCATCGCTCAACTCGGGTATCGGAATTTGCTGCAGGTAATGTTCCTAACTCAGGCGAACTTTCGCAAAAGTTGGGAATTCATTAAAAACAATAGCCGTTCGTGGATAACTCTCTTCTTCTTACAACCAAGCTCCAAGCTGGCTGCGAAGTTCCTTGCTTCATTATAATTCAGCCGGGGGCTCCTGAATTCAGAATCTGGAAGAGTGCTGCAATGTCTGAGGTTGCATCCGATAACTTTGAGTTCATCGCTATACTTATTTTAATGGAGTTAGCTTTTATTGAATTATAAAATACACCATTTTGAAGTAGCTACTAAGATGTGAAATTAATTTTTACCCAACTTTGGCGAAGCAAAATGGAGGGTTATGATTTTGACCGGTATGTATGTATGTTCATCTGTAACCTCATAACTTGTAAACTACTGATCATAATTTAACAAATGAGGTATCGTTGGAAGCGTTCTGATCGTCCGCTGGTTATAGGCTATGTGACGTTACATTAAATTATTATTAGACGGACAGAAATCTAAATATAGGTACAAAAATGGTCAAGGTAAAGTCGTGGCATACCTGTCGGCTACAAAATTATTATGGCATGTGACAACGGCCTTACCTTGACCATTTTTGTACCTATGTCTTGATTTCTGTCCGAAATATTTTCTTGTTTCATACTTTTTAGAGTGTGAGTTTTCAATAGTCGGGTTTTAGTTTTTGAACTTACTTTTTGGATGAGAAGTTTCGTATTGAGTTATCAATAGTAACGTAGGTTGAAACACATAACTTAGTTACCCAAGGACACGTCTTAGTCGTCAATAATCCCAAACCAAGTAAGAAAGCCTAGAAAATAATAAAAAATACATTATCCCAGCTTGCGGCGTCTGTTTTATTCAAAATTGAAGGCTCAAGTCAAAAGGAACCGTTTTGTTCCGCAGCCAAAGTAATCTTGGTGAGTCGGAGACTGATCTGAATTGCAAATAACTCCAATTTTATCAAGAAAATGCAACCAGAGCTGCATTTAATTCACTATAACGCATTCACGAATTATGCAGTCAAAACAACAGATAGACTGTCGCAGATATGCTAAAATATAACTTAGTTGTGGTGCAGTATATTATACGGACCACGCTGGGATATTTACATAAACGTGTTGTACTCTCATTTGTAGGAATAGTTGTAATTGTAATAAGCTATAGTATTTTTTTACGCATTCAGCAATGTGGGATAACTTTTGCTGGTATAACATACTTATTGTTTTGGATTAGGCCCAATAAAATGTCTAGTCAACGCAACAGGCATACGACTTAGTAATCAAATAAAAGGCTTCTTCCTCTCTCCTACTTTTGCTGTGGCCGACAGGGTCTTAATGATCATAATTATTTTGTAAAAACCTATAAGTTCACAAGTGGGAAAAAAAAAAGTTGGGGTTGATTTCCAGTCTAACCGGATGCAGCTGAGTACCAGTACTTTACATGGAGCGACTGCCTATCTGACCTCAACAACCCAGTTACTGGGTAATATGATACACCTTGGTAAGACTGGTTGTCAGACGTTTTTGTAACGACTGTCAAAGATCCACGAATGACAACCGGGACCAACGGCTTAACGTGCTTTCCGAGGCACGAAATGAAATTAAATGAAATGAAAATGAAATGAAATGAAATTTTATTTGCAAGAATTGTAGTACATTACAGATGGTCGGGTTTTTTTAAAAGTTTCTAAAACAATTCGCTAAAACTAGCATGCAAAATTACATTAATAATTGAAATAAACAATTCAAATTAATACACATACATCATAGTCATTTACATCATATAGAATTAGAATGTCAATCATTTGTCAAATCTAGGAAGGAGTCTTGGTATGTAAAGATGGTCACCCATCCACGGATCAACCCCGGCAAACGAAGCTTAACCTGATGGATCGACCCGTGCGGCTGGGATTACTTAGCCACGAGCTCCTCGAGACGAGAGATTTAGTGATATCGGCATACTATTTCTTAACCGAAATACAAACCATACCGTAGTATCGTTTACCGTAGTAACCGAAATACAATCCGTACCGAATCCACAGACAAGCGTTTTGTTTTGTTATTTTTTGTTTCTTTCTTTTTGCCCTGACTACAGTTACGTTTGCCTTCATTTTAAAAGAGTAACGGTGGAGTTTCTTGCCCATTCTTCTCCATACGAAAACTACATTTTGGAAGGGGCGGTAGAATCAATAATATATAATAACTATAATTTGTACATTTTGACGTTCAAAAGTGCCTTCAAAGGCCTATTTGAAATAAATGCTTTGACTTTGACTTTGACCTTCAGTTCGTAAAAATCTAAATTGTAATCTATGGAAAATGTGGTGGGTATTAGTATATTTGTTAAGTTAATTCTGTTAAGCCGACCCCAAAATAGTTGGGAAATGGTTAGGCAGATTGATTGTTTACAAAATAAAATAAAATAAAAAATAGAGTGATGACTAACTGCCTTTCATTATGGAAAACCTTGTAAAGGCAGTTTTGTCACTCATACAATTGCTCAACTATGAAAGGCTGTTCTCGTTAGTTTAATAACATTAACTTAGGCAGTTTAGTTGCGGAATTAATCTAGACAGGCAACCTACATTTCTTGAGGTAATGGTAACGTTCTAATATTTTAAAATTCTTTCTGAATAACCTTCCATCGCTACAGTACGGTGCCGCAAACTAATCTGCTTTTAGCTTTTATTTGTTTTAATATTAAATTCCAAATATTATGTAAACACCTCTTATGGTATTTCATTTAAAATTTAAAGAGACGCTGTAAAGACTCCATTCCCTCCATTCCGTCGCGTGTCATACTCGTAGTATTCCATGTTTCATTTGAGAATTTATATTAAAAATCCCAGACAAAGTCAGACAAGCCATTTTGATGAAAACTTTATATTATGTATGACACAGGTGTATCGGCAAACGTATGTTTCTGCATATTGTGCCGACAGTGCCAATTTTTTCATCGAAATGTAATGTTGTTACGTCGAATTAATATTTGATTGAATACACTATTGTTTGTGTTTCCATATTGTGAAGAAAGATATTTTTGTTTTTTTTTTTTTTTTGTAAAGAGAATAGTGTGCCGATGGGGTCCCAGTTTTTTTACATTACAGCAATCCATAGTGGGTATAGCTGAGAAATCCTGTGCGTTCATTGGCTCCCTAAAACTGTGAGAGTTGAAACTATTTGAATAAAAAATAGTAACTTAGTATCTTATTTACAACTTCAACAAAATCTTTTTATATAAGAAAACAAAGCCACCTTTCCTTTTATCTCTTTAATCAATATCTTAGTCACCAGTAAAACATAAAACTAAGTTCTTCAATTAATTTTATGACACACACTACATCAGCTTTAGAACATGAGTGCAATTATTGGTGACCAAAGTTCCAACAAGGATAAACAAAATTATTATTTGCAAAGAACTGTTACAGATTTTCAAGTCACAATTCGTCAGCAACACAACTCCGCAGCACTTGATAATGACTCCCAAAAACCGATTAAAGTAAAATTAGCGTAATTTATATTCGGTTTAGTGAGGTGCATAATGTAGAGCCAGCAAGCCGGGCTTGGACCGTACTTAAAGTGTTAAGCCGAGATGTGATAGCCTCCATTAATAACTTACAACACTTAAACACACCTCCTTACTTATTCAGAGCTTACCTGCGTTTTATGTCATACATCTTCACACGATACTCTGGATAAGGCCTGGGTTTTGAATTCCTCTGCCACCGAGTGTTTAACGGCTTGTGAACGTGTTTCATGTAGGTACTTACTGTCAAGGATTTCAATCGTTAGATTGGCCATGCCGCGTCAAAAGGTGGTCTATTCTATTCTATTTTTAATAAATGGCAAGCAAAGGCGATGTCGACTATTCTTGTATAAAGTGAGTTGGAAAGAGCAAGTGTGAATGATTTTTTTTTAATGTTAAAAAAGAAGCTGAGAGGTGTCAAGGGACACCCGGATGGAACGAAGTTATGGAATGAACCTCACAAAGGCATGCTACTAATTAGTACCTGTGGTCGCTCACAGATGGCGTTATAATAAAAAATAATTATGGAATTAACCTCACAAAGGCATGCCACTAATTAGTACCTGTGGTCGCTCACAGATGGCGTTATAATAAAAATAAAAAGTGTCGTTACAACTTTTGGTCCCAATTATTTCCGTCTAGCCCCCTTTCGCAACGCGCGAAAGGGAACTTCGTTCCAAATAAAAAAAAAAACCTCTGACACACAATGTCGCAGGGCCTTGACGTCTTGATTGTCATGAAAACGCCATTATTATTGTGCGAGTTCACTTTTCTCAGTATGGATAGTTTTTGCGCGACTTATGTACGGTGAGGGCAAATCTACGATTTAAATCTTTGCCTACTTTGAGACGAAAACACGACCATAAATGCAAACACTGGGAATAATGCATAGGATTATTGTAAAACTATCAAATAAATCTTAACATCGAAATTGAAAACGTGTTTTTTTAAACAAAGTAAATATTAGTGGGCTGACTATGGGTTTTGCAAATCTTTGACTAGCTTTTGAGACTACACTATTGGATATATTTGGTTGAATTTTTGTATGCTGACTGGGAACGTAATTAGTTATATGAAGTTTAATTTACTGTCGTACTAGCTCTTACCCGCGACTTCCTCTGCGACCCAGGATGAAAGGTAGCCTATATCCTTTTACAGGTCAAGGTCTACCCATGCGCCAAATTTCATCTAAATCCGTTCAGCCGTTTTACCGTGAAAGTGTAACTAACAAACAAAACGTAATGATTCTCCACCTGATATACTAATGATACCCAAGCACGAATGCAGTAAGTATTTATTTATCAACATCTGCTTTATCAAAATGACCTATAGGTACACAGTTATAAAGATAGTTTTAATACTGAAGCTATTTTCAATCTGTTTCACTTCAATCAGTTAATTTTCGCTTCAACAGCGTCGTGGTCCTTTGTCACCGATGTTTACCGCTAAGTTCCTTAGGGGATAGCGCTGTAATCGCAGTGGAAGTCCCCAACTTGGCGGCGTACCGCGTCAGATTAGCGAGATGTTGGCTTGACTTAATTACTTTCGCAACGAATAAGCGAACCTACCTATCGACAAATATAGGTACCTGATAGGTAATACAGTCAGTGGTGGCCCAGTGGTAACGGCCCCGACTTACGAGTTGTAGGTCATGGGTTCGAACCCAAGCAGGCGCTTTAATTTGTGTAAATAATTTCATCACCACTGCTCTCAAAACGGTGAAGGAAAACATCGTGAGGAAACCGGCATGTCCCAGAACCAATAATTCGAAGACATGCGACATCTACCAACCCGCACTGGGCCCGCGTGGTAGATTACAGCCCACTCCCTCTCATAGAGAGGAGGCCTGTGTCCCAGCAGTGGGAACATTAATAGGCTGATGATGATGATGAATAGGTAATACAGGCTGGCGTCCGCAACTCCACGTCAAAGCGCGTATTTTGCGTAAACGTGGGATATTCGACCCCAGCTTCTCAAGGAAGGCCAGCGACAAATGTAACCGTCAAGACAAACAAACAATTATCGGTTCAGCTGCAAAAATAAAACGCCGACAAAAACAAGCATTATCTTGACGCATCCTAAAAACTCTATTACAAACACCATTTACAGGGAGATTAATGCCATCCCAAATATAATCCGAGTCAGCGGGCGGCCGAACAACCGAGCAAAAACGGCAATGTTTGCGCGGGCCCACAAAATGTGCCGAATAAAGGTCGTGACCGTCCAAATCGGGAACCTTAAGTTCCCGCGGAACATCTATTTTTTGGCAACGTGGCAACACCACTCGTGAGTTCGTGACCAATATGAATGTGAAACAATTTGTCAGGTTTACGTGGTTATTTGTACAGCGCAGGTGTGGATCCGGTGAACTCGGGGGCCTATTTTCATGGAATAATAATGACGGATTCGACTTAGAGAATACTTAGCGGGGCTCCCTCTCTCGCAAGACGTGGATCTCGCTTGACTCATTTGCACAGCTTTAGGTGCTTCCCGAATGTCTAAGGGATTAGCTGGTTTGCTCGTGTAGACTTTACTGATAGTAACTTGTATTCGTTAATTCCAATTGCCACTTTAACATTTTAACATTGTTCTAACCTAACATATTAAACGTTTTTCTTTCATACTAAACTGCAGCATAGACTAGGAACGGAAACTAAACTACGTTTAAACACCGTCGAGTGCATTCCGTTTTATTTTATGTCCTCATTATTTGACCTCAAAGTATGTTTCACCTAAAATATGCTAACCACACGGTTGCTTGTAGTCTTGTGTTCCTTACGAAATATAAGCTTCGTATAAAAAGGTTGCTATAGTGAGGATTTTCTGAAATAACGTTCACTAGGTGGCAGCACTATAACATCAGGTCCGGGCACCTGTCAAAAGTGTCAAAACGCGCCAACATTCTTTAGTCCTGACTGAATCCTAGAAAGAAAATACGTTTACTTGCGGTAAACATGACGCAAAGAAAGAACAAAACACGAAAACAACAATTTGGGGAAAAAAATGCACTTCCACGCAAAACGGTCATCGCTCAGCATAACGCTGCGATCCTATGCGAGACAGCGCCCCCGCGCTGGTTTTCAGCGACAGCTGGCGTTGACGTGATGACGTCATTGATGAACGAATGATGAACGTCATCTTATATTTTATATCCATTGTCGAAATGGAAGATCTCTTGTCAAAGTGGCGCCAACTGGTGGCGTGAATTTCCATAAAAACCCTTATCGAATATCTTTATTTACAGTAGGTACCTATATAGGTATCTTACCCCGACCTACCCCACATTTTTATTAGGTTCAGCTGACCTTTACTTAAAGGTACTGTACTGCAGCAATAACAAAGTATACATTCTCTGTTTTACTTTCATTTCTCAATCAAATAAGAATATTTGTCCGTCCCACTCTCAGATATGAAATACCGTTCCTTTCTACATTGGGTCGAACAAATATTCTTATTTTCTATGTTCTAGCATGAGCTATATTGCATTGAGTATCATGAACAGTGATATTGGAATCAGATTTGCCCGGAGACTTGAGAGCAATACGGCTGTTATATTCAAATCTGCATTCCCTAACGTACTTCACATTTCAGAGATTTAATAAAAATTCCCCGTATGTCGGATCTCAGCTGTGCCAATCTCGTAGCTTCTTTTGTTTCAGATCTATGAGCGGCATAACTGGCATTCTTATTAACTTTACACTTCAAATGCGGCCATTTTGGAACGTAACGTAACGTACGTTCCGTGTCCGTGCATAACTGCCGCACACTCGAGCGAGACTATTGCGTACTTCGAAGCGCGACGTTAAAGCCTTTTTCTATGAAGACGTTAAGGTCTCTGCACACAGCGGGCGGGGCGGGGCGGGACTGGACGGTGACGTGACGCTGAGCAGTTGTAATGTACTAGATACTACGGACGACTCCACACAGACCCGTCCCGCCCGGCGCGACGGTAACCGTCACGCCACGCCGCCGCCCCGCCGGGCGTGAATACAAGTCAGAAGCGGCGGGGCGGGGCGTGACGGGTACATTCAGAATTTAGAGATTGTATTAAAGCTTAAAACTTTAACTTATAGTTTGTAACTAATAAATTATAAGTTACTTTAACTAACTTAGTTACTTTGAACTTATTTATTTATTTATTAAAACTTTATGCACAAGTAAAAAAAAAAAATACTGTACAACTTATAACTCTTTACTTTATTTATATTCTTTCTCTCTCAATTCGCGGCGGGACACGCCAGCGCCCCGTCGCCGCCACGCCACGCCGCGCCCCGTCCCGCCCCGCCCGCTGTGTGCAGATACCATAATACTGTAACTTATTTATACTGTGCTTAAAGTCATATTGTTTTTATAGTGGACTATATAAGTTGAATTTTATTTTATCACGGAACCGTTCTTTAAACTTAAAAAGAATTCAGCTACTAAGTTGCTCGGTATAGTCGGCTTAAACAGTTACCGCACGTATCTGGTACATTAATAAAAATAATATGGCTTCCTGCGCTTAATTTCATTTCAATAATCAACAAATATCCAAAAGCAACACAATCTTTCAAAAAACAAGCAAGTTCTACCAATTTTCCGTGCTCCGGACTCCGGCCTATTTCACAGATTTAGTTTGAAAACGGATCGCTTGTTTTAAATTCAAGGCGCGGCGGGCCCGGCCACACAGGAATTGGACGGCTGTGACATGTGCTTATTGTATTTCCTGAAAGCACCACCAGAGGCGCTGTTTCAACAGGATTTATATGGAAATGGCTCAACGAAATTGTTTTATTTAGATAAGGAGGCGGGTTAGTGCTACGGGCTATTGCTGTGATTTTATAAAAGTCGTTGGTACGTCAAGTGTCATATGTCCGAGATTCTCGCTGTTTTTCCTAGAATTTTTCCTTAAACTTTTAGATTGTTTACACGTCTATCTTTGGTTGGTTTAAGATTATTTAAGTTCATTGCCCTTTGATTTTCAGTAGGTAATAGATAATCGCGGATTTCGTAAGTGATAAACGGCTTTCGAAAAGATGTTAGAAGTGTTTCTCTCTTCATTCTACTATTGAGATTAGATAATTTGCGTGGATGTGACGCATATTTTCCCCCAAATTGTTATTTTCGTGTTATTTTTCTTTCTTTGCGTCATGTTTACCGAAATTAACGTATTTTTATTTCTTTCTTTCTTTTTCTTTTCTTTTATAATATACCTAGCGAATAACTCCGCGCCACCACCGAAGTCCGGCGGAAAATTGTGAAACTAATTTTTTTTAAATGCAATTTGGTGCAATGACAGACACTAGCGGCGTGTCAATTGGACTTGAGTGTTGGCGAGGTCTCTAATGCCCGTTTTCACCTTCAGGTAACACTTAAATGAATCCCAAAATAAAAGTGCACTGTTGAATTTTCAACGCTAGGGTCAGCGCTGAGAGTTGAAAATCCAACAGTGCACTTTTATTTAGGGATTAATTTAAGTGTCACCGTGTCACTAACAAGTTAAGTAAACGCAAAATTCTAATTTCCTTGGGTTTCTTCCGCCATTTGCAGGTCAGTAAAAGTTTGTATGTTGATCAAATATGATTTGCAACCGTAACCATATTTGTTACGGTCTCTAACACCTTTACAGCCACCTTTACAGAATTATAGTCATTAAAATCATCAATACCTATATCTCTCTAAGTTCAAACTCCATTCTGTTATACTACCTATACCTACTAGGTATTACATAATAACATATAACAAAATCAGCCTATTAATGTTCCCACTGCTGGGACACAACTGGGTAAACTACCACGCGGGCCCAGTGCGGGTTGGTAGATGTCACATGTCTTCGAATTTTTGGTTCTAAGATATGCCGGTTTCCTCACGATGTTTTTGTTCACCGTTTCCTTCACCTACTAGGTATTAATTAACCCTCAAACCAAATAAAAAACCAAGACATAGCACTGTCAACAGTGACGTGAAGCCAGTTTCGTAAACATGTGTGCACTTAGTGAGGTGTAGTTTGATTGTAAATGTCGTCGCCCTCCCCGCTAACTGTCGTATCTCACAAACTGACGTATCTGCACTGACATTACCTACGTCTTCATAATTTTGTTTCGAATAAGTTCTCTCTAATCGTCGTATCTGTGTCATCTACCGTTTAGAAAATAATCACGTATTTTGTTTTGCGTATGTGCAAAAGAAGGGAAGAAATATTCTCACTAACTGTCGTATATGCACACATACTACAGTTAGTGAGATTTTTATTCACATAGGGCACTTAGCTAGAATTATTGTCTATAATGTTTACACATTATTTTTTTCATTTATGTTATCCAAATCAAAAGCTTTTTGTACGAATATGAAACCCTTTTGGAAAATTGGCCCTTTTTGTCAAATCATCTCATTACTTATAGTTTAACATACCAAAATTGCCAAAAATATTAACACATTTTTTTTTTACTACTTGCACGTAACTTGTAGCTTTTTACGCTAACGAACGAACATTTTTATTACTTTTAATGAATTTATATAACATTAATAGAGTTTTATTTATATTTTTATACAAAATAATGAAGTCGTAACAGACACAAGTTTTAAAACAAATTTCTCACAGAGTGACGTATCTGTTTCAAATGAATATAACTAAATAAATAGATACCTTAGGGCTTTAAAGAAACTACTAACTTAAAGAGTGAGCAAAGAGCAATATAAAAACGATAATAATTATTTAATAAAGCCACAACTAACGCCACTACAGTAACACGATTGTAGCGCCCGACCGAAAAACCGTTGCCCTGGAAAAATATCAATAGCTAGTTACGACAGTTAGCTGGGAGGGCGACGATGTGTGCGTCTGAGCGTGTATGCACAAAGCGGAAGTGTAGTTTTGGCATGCTTCACTGTATCGTTCGCAGCGTTATATCATGTTTTTTTGTTTGGTCTGAGACTATAATTATCTACTAAGTTCAAATTATCCAATTGAAGACATTTGATGTCAATGCTAACTTAGAGAGTTGTATTGATGAGGCCATTATAATTCTGTAGATTCATATTTGTTAGGGTCGTGAATCATAACTATATTAATCATTATCTGATTCAAGACCCTAACTAACCAGAAAATGATCTGCAAATTAATAAACGTAGGAAAATTTTAATTTCGCGGGCTACCTTATCGCATCGGGGGATGCGCTAAGAAAGCGCATCCTTCATTTAGGAAAATATTCCCCTGAAAACTCTTCTGTAATCTAATATTTTTATTTACTGAATATAGAAAATAACAACATTAGACTTTCTGTTCCCATTTACACAGGAATCAGGATACTCAAACTATTAATTCAGTTAAACTACAAATTAGCATTTGTGACGAAGATACTTGAGACAAGTTTCTACTTGCACAAGTTAAACAGAATCCAGATATCTCCACTGAGTTCAGTTTTCCAACAGCAATACTGCCGGTCCTTAGCCGTAAAGCAGTGGAACACAGAAGTACAACTTGAAACAAGAATTGATATGTTTTGAAATAATAATGGTTTTGTTTTTGCTGGTTAAGCTTTGGCCTGGTGGCCTGGTTTTACTTTGTGTAAATTATTTCATCGCCACTGCTCTCAAAACGGTAAAGGAAAACATCGTGAGGAAACCGGCTTGTCCAAGAATCAAAAATTCAAGACATGTGACATCTACCAACCCGCACTGGGCCCGCGTAGTGGATTACGGCCCACTCCCTATCACCGAGAGAAGGGCTATATCCCAGCAGTGGGAACATTATTTATGTTATGCTGTAAAACGGGATTGTGTCAACTAACTTGTATGGAGGTGTACAAACTGGCACGAATAGTCGTGTAAGTTCCTAATCATTACAATCATAGACGCGTGCATATGTGTCTTGTCTTTTTCTCATTTCTATCCAGTCTTTTGTGGTTTTCAAATATGCATAGCCGGCAATAATGTACGTCCAGACTGCCACAAAAGTGAATAATTTTTTTTCCCAATCTACTTTTATTTCCTGTCTCACTTCAACTTGGCTATTTTTCTGCAACATGACTAATGGAGCGTAATAATATATTTTCTTTTTTACCATTTTAGGAGAGCCTCCGTACTAGTTCAGGGATTGATTTGAGCCCTGTAAAGGACGAGGCTCGCGTCCTATTACATGGGGCTTATTGGCGAGAAAAGAAAAACGCAACGAGGTGCCATAAAAGAAATACTGAGGCTTCACGAGGAAAATGGGCAGATGTGACGGGCCGCAACTAGGTGGGTACTAAAACATAATCATATTTTTTTCGAATAGCCTCTATTTGTCACCATTATTTATCTCGTCTCTCCTTTTTCAGAACACGCAATGATCACTATGCTAGCTCATTGCTAAATGGTAATATTTTGTTTTATTTTTAGCTTTTGTTGTCGTACTGCAGGGCAAAGGCCTCCCTTTCTACATTCCACTCCTCTCTGACTTGAACTAGTGTGGACCTCCTGTCCATCCTGTCGGTAGGCGGCGTCAAGCTCGTCTCGCCATCTTCACCTAGGTCTGCCTCGATGTCGCCGGACATTTTCTGGGACCCATAACGTGGAAGATTTGGCCTATGACTCATTCGACATGCGGCAGACGTGTCCGGCCCAGTCCCACTTAAGCTTTAATAGGTGATAATTGGCCCTATTGTACTTTAAATTGGTCCTTCTGTACATTATTTCTGCACTAGCAACATCCACCCGGCCCTATCTGACGTCACAAACAGCCTGGAGTCTATCTTAATTAACCCGAGGAGCCCGATTATTAATTCCCAGCAATTTAGCAGTTGAAGGAATCCCATCGCAACATCGACCTTTGTACCAAGATCGGCAACACTGAGCAAGTATACAACCCTAATGAATCTTTGGGATGGTCAAATTATAATACAATTCTATCCTACAGAAATGTAGCAATAATATTGTTTGTAACTAGCTTTTACCCCCGACTTCGTCCGCGAGCCTTTATCCTTCCTCAGGATCCTATCTATTTATTCCAAGTAACCAACTATGAGCATTTTTTTACGACTGTACAAATCAAAATAGTTAGTAGACGTGGCGGTAATAAAATAGACTTTTTCAACGATTCGACGTGGCGGGAATAAAAGCGGGGAGTTTTCAAAGTAGACGTGGCGGCGACTCGACGTGGCGGGACTCGACGTCAAGGGAATAAATCCTCAAGAATTGGGCTATCCAATGCAAAAAGGATTTTTCAAATCCGACTGGTAGTTCCGGAGATTACCCCCTACATACAAACTTACAAACAAACACATTTAATCTCTTTATAACATAGAATAGACACATTCAGAATCGCGACATTCAGACCTTCCTAATACAATTGGATTAGACGATCTAAATCGCCATTTCTCCACTGTTCCCACTCTAGATAGTCTAACCAAATGTCAAACCCTCGACTACCTCGCTGGTCTGACGCGTCCCAATATTAGCCCCTTTGTCTTCACCCCAATCGACCCGGGAGACATCAGAAAGATTATCCTCTCCATTAAGTCCAAAGCCGTGGGCTGCGATAATATCAGCCGCCATATGATCGTAACGGCTCTTGATCAACTCCTTCCTGCGATCTCCCACATCATAAACTTCTCCCTGTACACCGGTGTTTTCCCCTCCCTATGGCATAAAGCCCTTGTTCGGCCCCTGCCTAAGATACCCAACCCCTCTCTTCCTAGTCACTTTCGCCCAATTTCCATCCTTCCCTTTCTGTCTAAAGTGCTCGAGGCCAGTGTTCATAAGCAATTGTCCCACTTTATTCACCACAACTCCCTCATCAGTCCCTTTCAATCCGGTTTCAGGCCTGGGCACAGCACCGTTTCAGCTCTTCTTAAAGTGACTGACGATATAAGGCGGGGAATGGAAGATACTAAAGTTACAGTCTTAGTGTTAATTGACTTCTCCAATGCTTTTAATACCGTCAATCACGATGTCCTTTTGTCCATCCTTTCATATCTTATGGTCTCCCCGGAGGTACTTGAATGGTTTTCCTCTTATCTTCGGGGGCGTCAGCAGTCTGTTCATGCAGGAGACTCTTCGTCGAGTTGGTGTGATCTTGCAGCTGGCGTCCCTCAAGGCGGTATATTATCTCCTCTTTTGTTCTCCATTTTTATTAATCTCATTACCACCGTGCTTCGGACTGCGTATCATCTCTATGCCGACGATTTGCAGCTTTACTGCCAGGCAAGTGTTGATAACATTTCAGATGCTATTGAGGAGCTAAACCGGGATTTAGGTGTGGTCAAAAACTGGTCTGATCGATTTGGGGTGGCCGTTAACCCTACCAAGTGTCAGGCTATCATAATAGGTAGCCCCTACAGCATCAGGAAGCTGAATGTCTTAACTGTGCCACCTGTAATCTTTGACAACTCGGTCATTCCGTTTAGCTCCGACGTTAAGGATCTCGGCCTGCATGTCGACACTTGTCTTGACTGGCGAAAGCAGGTCACTACTGTCAGTAAAAAAGTTACCGGAACGTTGCGGTCGCTCTATCGGTTGAAAAATATACTCCCATCACACATAAAGGCAATGCTTGTACAGTCCCTAATCCTTCCCATAATTGACTATGGTGATGTGTGTTACTATGACCTGAATGCAGATCTCCTCAATAAACTTGACCGCCTTCTCAATAATTGCATTCGATTCGTTTTCAATCTTCGTAAGTATGACCATGTGTCCGCGCATCGATTGCTTTTAAAGTGGTTACCCATTCGTCAGCGCAGAGAGGTAAGGGCTCTATCTATGTTGTTCTCTATTCTCGACAAACCCGCTTCTCCTTCTTACCTGACTTCCCATGTTCAATACTTATGCTCTGCCCATAGTAAAAATCTTCGTTCCACCAACAATCGTCTTCTACGATGTCCTTCTCACCGCTCTGGTTTCATTCACTCTTCTTTCTTTGTCCAGGCGGTCTTTCTTTGGAATGCGCTACCTCTGAACATCAGGACGGCAACCAGTCGGTTGTCTTTTAAAGTGAAAACACGTGAGCATATACGTAAGAAGTTGGCTGAAACATCCCAGCGGTGATTTGCTAGATTCGTTCTCTCCTTTTAATTATCGTTATTTCTCCTCTACCGATCGTTATTTCTCTTGACAAAGTTTATTCTGTTTATTATGTATGTATGTATTTATGTATTTATTCTTGTATTTTATAGTTATTTTCTTGTTATCAATCTCGTATGTTGCACCTGCCATGTTTTGTCTCTGCATCACCCTAAGGTTGACTGGTAGAAAATGCCTCAGGCATTAAGTCCGCCTTTGTACGGTATATTTTTTACTTGTGCATAAAGTTTTAATAAACAAATAAATAGATAAGTATAGATCAATAAATCCTACTCAATATTATAAATGCGAAAGTGAGTTTGTTTATTTGTTTGTTACGCTTTCACGCTAAAACGGCTGAACGGATTTGGATGTGGCACATGGGTAGACCATGACCTGGATGACATAGGAGAGAGACTTATGCTGGTGTAACTGCGGGGTGCAGCTAGTGGTTTAATATATTCGTACTTTTTATTTACTATTAGTCATTCCATTTTACAATATTTAAAACAACTGACTATTTACACTAGGTAAGTACTAAATTAAATAACTAACTAACTATATTCCATTTGAAATAAACACACAGACACACATCATCACATCATTATTAGACATTTAACTAAACCTTTTTTATAGTCCGTTCAACCGATTTTGACTTTGATCCATTTTACACTATTATAATATTATGTTTACTACTCGACTGACTCGGACTGCCTCGTTCGTAGTGATCGCAAGCGCATGTGGTCCTAGGTACGATTCACGGGTCAGGTATAGTGTTATTGAGTTTTTCCATGTGAAATGTCTCAGTAGCAGCTCGAAGTCTGTATTTGTGCCCGGTTGGCTCGCCCCCTATTACATGGGACTTAAACATTACTGGCGAAATGTGGGTGTAGGCGTTGTTATGTTATATTTTTACTAAAGATTTTTTAGGTTTCCCAAGCTTTACTGAGTCTCCTTGAGCCTCCTTCAGCCTACTTAAGCCTTCCTTATCTTTCATCTTAGCATAAGTAATCATTTTTGTACAGTTTATGCCGCCGATACGGACAAAAAGGCCAGTAGTTTTCTTTGACATTTTTGGATAAGGTCGACGACCAAAAAAACCAGTTCATACTAATCTTTTATTGAAGTGTCTGTTTGTAATGTCAAAATAACAGCTTTTAAATAAATGCATATACATACAGTACCTACTTGTAACAAAAAATCATTTTTTTATTTTTTTTTACTATCTGACTGTCTGTTCCAGCTAATCTCCAAAACGGCTGGACTGATTTTGACGAGACTTTCACTGGCAGATAGTTAATTGTATAAGGAAGAAGAAACTTAGGCTACTTTTATTTTAGAAAAAAGAATTAGGAGCGGCAATAGGGCGAAGCCGCGTGCAGCAGGTAATATTATATACCTAATATAAATATATAATATGTATAGATTTCCTGTCATACAGATACGCTAATGATTTGACAAGTTATAGTTATCGAAATGACGTTTCTGTGTAACTGTCATAAAGTTGTCTAAACTTAAGTTTAAAGTTAGAATTTGCATTACTTTAGTCAAAGTTATGTTTGTTCGTTATGATATTGTTTTCGCAGTGTTGCTGATAGCTTGACGGGCAATTTTTCAGAAAACTTTAAAGGTTGTATACATTATGTTAGATACGTAACTACTACTCAAAAATCTTTTTTAAAAGACGTCTTGGGTGTGACTGAATCTTGACCCCCACGTTCTTGGAAAAGGTCATAATAATGATACCTTAATTAAACATTAATCCACTTAGTTCTCGACTCAAAGGACTAATATCTTTTTGAGCAGATTTTTTAGATTGAGTTTTACAAATCAAGAACAAATTAGGACCTAATGTTATTACAATGGTCGAGTTAGCCATATAGTACATAATATAAATAAAAAGTTTTTTAACTCCGAATTGTGAATGGAAATGCCGAGACAGAACACCCTAGAAGGACATATATTACTGCCTAGCCTTTTCCCAACTATGTTGGGGTCGGTTTCCAGTCTAACCGGATACAGCTGAATACCAGTATTAAATGTGACCTCCACTGCCCAGTTATACGGTAACCGTTGGTAAGACTGGTTTTCAGACTTTCGGGCTTCTGACGACTCGTAACGATTGTCAAAGATCCACGAATAACAACTTGGACCAACGGCTTAACGTGCATTTCTAGGCACGGAGAAGTTTCGGTATGTAAAGATGCAATGGTCACCCGTCCACGGACCAAGCCCGACAAGCATAGCTTAATCTGATGGATCGACCCATGCAGCTGTTTTAAGCACAAGCTTTCACACTAACAGGAAAGATTGCTGGAATAATAGGAAAGTTCCAAGGGTAGAAGATAAGTCAATGACGTCAGAAAAGCCATTCTCAAGATTATTCAGTAATTTCAACATTCTATCGTAATTAATATTCCACGAATTCCAATATCCCTCGCAGCCATGAACCAAAATTACCAGAATACCTAATGTTGTTATGGAGTTCCCAAAACTAACGAAATAGTTTGAAATATAAAGGGAAATGCGGGAAGGGTACACTACACCGATGTCAAGCTTCGGTTTCCTAGATGAGCGGTGGCCGTCACATAGCGTCAGCAATTTACCGGCGAATGACGTCATTGAAACATTATTTAAGAGTTCAACTGTCACTAACGAGACACAGTAGAATTTTATATTGTTATGGCCTTCTGAAGGCCAATCGACAGTTGAGCGGAAAAGTAAGTTGGTGTGTTTTACTATAGACCGTTTTTAACACAGTGAAGTCAAACCACGCTGCAGCTGCCATTATTTTCATGACAGCCGTCACTGCGGCCGTTACGTGACGGCCACCGCTCTGCTGGGAAACCGTAGCTTAATTAATGCCACTGTTACCTGTTTTCTCTAACACTGGGCAACACCTAAAAATGTCATGCCTAAACAAAACGGCTCTGTCAGTTTGTCAAAGTTAGGCTCAGCGCGAAGTGTAAAAAAAAATCACAGACGCCATCTTGGTTTTACATTTAATGGTACTCTCTGATTTCATCATCATCATCAGCCTATTAATGTCCCACTGCTGGGACACAGGCCTCCTCTCTGTGAGAGGGAGTGGGCTATAATCTACCACGCGGGCCCAGTGCGGGTTGGTAGATGTTACATGTCTTTGAATTGTTTGGTTCTAAGACATGCCGGTTTCCTCACGATGTTTTCCTTCACCGTTTTGAGAGCAGTGGTGATGAAATTATTTACACAAAGTAAAGCGCTTGCTTGGGTTCGAGAACCCACGACCTACAAGGCTACAACTCGTAAGTCGGGACCGTTACCACTGGGCCACCACTGCTCTCTATCTGCTTTAATACCCTCGAAAACCATGAAAACGCATGATGAAAAATTTGAAAATTTTCACTGTCACTATCTTGGGTATTCATTTCGACCCAAACACACACACACACACACACACACAATCACACAGTTTCTCTCTCTGTCTGTAAGAAAGTCGCATGGAGAGGGCCAAACGCTTATTCATAACGTGACGATTTCTACCAGTATACTCCTACCACAAGCCGCATTAAAGAACTTCGTTCCAAAAATATAACGTGCAATAATATTAAGGCATTATATTATGGTCTTCGTGAAAATGGGTATGTGTCTATCTATCCGTGTTTGTGATTTGCTGTTAGTCCTAGTCCCTAATATTGTAATTCAAGCCAGATGTCGAGATAGAGATAAAATAATTGAGGACTAGCTTCTGTTCGCTACTTCGTTCGTACGTGTTGAAAAAACCTATTACCTACTAGCTGTGTCCCGCTGTTTCACCCGCGTAAAGTAGTTTTTTCTTTAAATCGCTATGTTCCCGTGAGAATATAGAAATAAAAAGTATCAGCTATCTACTAGTGAAAGTCCCGTCCAAATCGGTCCAACCGTTTCGGAAATTAGCCGGAACAAACAGACAGACAGACAGATAAACAGACAGACAGACAGACATAAATTAAAATTGTGTTTTTGTTGTATGGATCGTATATACCTTCATATGCATTTAGTAAAAAGCTGTTATTTTGACATTACAAACATATTTGGTAAATAATAGTGTAGCGTTCTATCGGTGAAGAAATTAATTTTACCTGTTTATAATATTAGTTCTTCTTCTTTTTCGTGTTGTTACTGACTAACCTGGTGTCAGTTTCTATGCCGCCCATGGGCCTGTGACCTGGCTTCACATGCCGTCAGGCATGCTGGCTTCTTTACGATGTTTTCCTTCACCGTTTTTGAAGCAAGTGATAATACAATACGCACATGAATCCGAAAAGTCACGAGGTGCGTGCCTTGGGTTCGAACTCGAGACCTATGTCTTGGTAGTCCGAACGGTCACACCACTAAGCTATAACTGCTGCATAATATTAGTTTAGATTAACAAATAGTTTGGAAAATCCAAAAGTGCACTCCTCATACATAACACTCATTCGATATAAACGAAAAAGAAATTCAAAACATAGTTTTTAACAAAAATGAACAATTTATCACTTTTCATGAAGTCGTAATGTCAAAGACTGACAAAGATACTTACTTGGCGGTTGCTAGGCAACTTACGGACATCAAGTCAAAAGGTTGGAAATATTTAGATAAAGATATTATATTTTAGTTTGTATTTTATTAATTATAATTAAACTACTTTGAATAAAAGAGCCATTTTAATAGAGTTCCTTCTACGGCTGAAACGAATGTATAAAAAAAAAAATTGACTCAATTAATTGATTTTATCGCAAGCTACAATGTTTTCAGGGTTCATAAATTGACGGACAGGATTTTTTTTTCAACTATTTTGATGCTTTTTCCATTTCTGCTGCATTAAATCAATTGTTAAAAAGTATAATATTAATCCCCATTTAATCATCTATACAATGGTATATAAATTAAGTGGGTTCTGTGTACTAGCAGGAGTGTAACAATAAAAACAGTTACAGAAATGGGGCAAAAAAAATTTTTCGATCGTAGAGCACACTCTAATGCTTCGCATTAAGAGTCGTGCAATAATAAATAATAAAATAATAATAATAAAATCGTTTATTTATATAAAGAGGGGCACATTTACAAAAAAATACTTAATCATAAAAAATAGAGCACAGTTGATTATTTGCCTGAACTAGGTTGGACCTGTGCTTCAGGCTAGGAAGTGCATAAATACTTAAATGTCGAAGCTTAGGTACTTATTAAATGTCAGATTTGGGAAAGCCTAGGCCCTATTGTTGGAGAACTACACCTTTCATCATTTGGATTTATTATCCTAGTGAAATAAAATGAAATTGTTCTGTAATTTCTATCTACCGATCCATAAAAAACATTATCTGGCATTAAAGCTTTCGTTTTATCAATTTAACAATATTATCTTTTATGTATCTAGTTCTCGGGAACACGCAAGAGATGTCTTTGAAATATCGAAATCACAGCTATTTTGAGAGCCGCAATAAGGAAGTACATCAACCATGTGAACCATGAATGCTAACGTTCCTATTTCTCATTGACACATTGCCTGCGAAACTGTGGGCTTGGCACGAACGCGCGACGTCAACATAGCAACATAATATTTAGGTATTCGAATGATTTAAAATTTAAAAAAAGTAACTTTTTTCGCACATAACATTTAATTAGTTTTAAGACGCGAAAGCGTCAGAGCAACCCGATAAATTCAAATTTTCTTACGTTTTTTTTATAACTTGCAGGACTATATCAGGTTTTATGTTGATCTAAATATGATTCACGGTTGTATCAAATATTTATTTAAAGAATTATAATCACATTAACTCTCTACGTTCATTTTACCCTTGAATGAGTAGGTCATGAAATAATGACATTTGAGGCCAATTCAATGTTAAGGAATTGTATTGCTGATACTAATGCTTATAATTCTGCATATAACCTGCAAATTTAAAAAAAAAATAAAGAAAATTTCGAATGTCGCGGGCTGCCTTAGCGTATCCCCATTAATAGACAAACATCAGACATATTATGTTGTAGCTATTTTATTGTGTTAATAACGGTCCAGACAGTAATAATGATAATCAATATTACTGTCATTCAATCCAATATTGACGTAAAACATCATTCCAACCACCACAGTGTTTTTTTTTTCGTTTTTTTGTGAATATAAATCAATGAAAAAGAAGACTATCTAATCTATGGATATATTTTGTGCTTGTCCTAAAAATTTAAACCAAAATACTGTACCTATACCCCATTTGAAATAAGATTAGACATTTAAACAAACCTTTTTTACAGCCTGTTCAACCAATTCTGACTTCTATAAAGATGATATTAAAAGCAAAAAAGTTGTTACTATACCAAAACTGCAGCTGCCATTTTTGAAAAAAAAAATGTATTATTATTTATTTATTTCAGAGAACAAACTCCTTAATAGGTTACATACATAATTATAATGTTACAAGCTAAAATCATAAATTAGTGTGTTAGTAACAGAAATGTACCTAAAATTATGTTAGTATTGTTAGTATATATGCCTAGCCATAGGCATCGCTATGGCTGTCCTTATCCACAGATTTTGGAAAGGACAGTCAAAACGGGCAGCAATAGCATTTAGGATGCTGTTGCCGCTGCTTCGTAAGCGGTGCAGCAAGGAGTTTGCCTTCTTGCGAATGATGGCTTGAAAGCCCCGTATGCGCTTCAGCAAACATGCCAGACGCGCTGCAGCACCACGGCAGCCCCAACAGCATCCTAAAACCGTTATTATACTGGGTGCGCAGGGCTCTGTAGGTTCGCTGTGTATGCTTCACCCACAAGCCACTCGAGTAGAACGACTGGCAGAACGCCTTAAAAAGTGTTATTTTCACCTCGTTGGAGCAACGTGCGAACCTGCGAGTGAGCATATTGCCTCTCACCGCCAAAGCCCTGCGCTCCCCCTCTATGTCCTCGTCATCCTTAAGGTCACCTGTTAGAATGTGACCCAGATACTTAAAATGCTCCACTACTTTTCCGTTCATCCGTTCAGGATGACAGGAGGAACATATGCGGGGTAGTATTTCCCTGCTCTAAAAACAAGTAGTTCACTCTTTTGGGAGTTGTATTTAAGCCCGTGCGACATCGCAAATGCCTCACATTGAGACACCAGATTCTTTAATCCGCTGATTGTGGGGCTCAGCAGCACCATGTCATCTGCATAGCTAATATTGTTAAAACATTTGTCATCAATGAAACAACCGACATGAGTGCTACTGAGCCGCTCAATCAGCTGATTTACATAACAATTAAACAAAAGTGGCGAGCTTAACCCCCCTTGTCTCACACCACATTCCAATTTGTAGTCGTCCGACAAAGTACCGGCCCATCTCACCTGATTTCTCTGATTTGAGTACCAGTACTTGAGAAGAGAGGTACATTCCGCCGGTACACCCGCGCTTCCTAGCTTCTCCCATAGCACGTCATATGCTACGAGATCAAAAGCTTTGGATAGGTCAAGAAAACACGCGTATACCGGCGTCTTTCTCTCTGTGTAGTACCTGACAGTGTGTTTCAGGCAGAGTATGGCGCTCTCCGTCGACAGACCGGCTCTAAAGCCGAACAGCGCGTCCTGCAGATCGACGTGGTTCATGAGATTACCATTCAACAGACTGTCAAGCACCTTAGCTGTTATTGTAGCAAGTGAGATGGGTCGATAGTTACCTTTATCGGACGCGTCACCCATCTTGTTTTTTACAACGAGTACCACTATTGTACTCATCAATGGCTCAGGTAAATAAGAATGACACAGAAATAAATTATGACCCTGAATACTTAAAGTGTTCTATACTGAGACCGTCGTGACCAGGCGATTTCCCTCTTTGCATGTGTTTGATAGCATTAGACACACATTTAGATGAGAAAAACACATTTCGCTCAGCCACCACTGTCTTGGCAACAACACGCGTCGACGGGCTCAACGTTGACTGCACAGTAAAATATTCCCTGAACAAGTTGGCAATCATTTTATGATCATGAACGCCTTCAACGCTCACAGGAATGCTAGGCCTCACATTAAGTTTGTTGGTATTTTTCCAGAGTGATTTAAAATTTTTGACAGAGTGATTGGATGCGAGTAAATCCATTTTTAATTGCTCTTGTCTATCCTGACACCACTTTAACTTAGCCTTGAATGTTTTCCGCGATTCTAACATTTCATTGTATACATTTGTCATTGCCACCAACGCAATAGAAGTCAAAATCGGTTGAACGGACTGTAAAAAGGTTTAGTTAAATATCTAATCTTATTTCAAATGGAGGATTTTCGATTCAAAATTCGTTCCAAATGACGTCACGTTTACATCGCACGTTCCTGCTAGGGCTTCTGAACGCAGTTTATCTAATCTTAGCATTACCACGCGAAATGTAAATATCCTTTGAGGGCGCATGTAATTACTACAACGTTCAGCCGTAAACTGTCAATACGGGATGTGTAGTCGTGACGTCAAAGCTATATACATTATGTAGGAAGGTAGGTACTTGTAGGGGTGAGAAAATTTAACACAGTTTTCTTGGCTTTTCCCCGTACTTCAAATATCAATTCAAATTATTTAATTTACAGATCATAAAATTAAATTTGTTAGTAATTACATTATTTTATTTATTTTTAGCCTGTATTGTCCCACTGCAGTGGAAGAAACGGAGGCCTTTGCTAGGGCAATGGCTTCCCTTTCTCCTTTCCACTCCTCTCTGTTTTGAGCTAGTGTGACAATCCTGTCTGTAGGCGTCGAACTCGTCTCGCCATCTTCTCCTGGGTCTACCTCAATGTCGACGGACGTTTACTGGGACCCGCATGGTGGTAGGTTTGGCCAATGACTCATTCGACATGCGGCAGACGTGTCCGGCCCAGTCCCACTTAAACTTGACTGCTTTTTGGGTGACGTCGGCGATTTGTGTTTTGGAGCGCAGCACTGTGTCCCTAACACGCTCCGTTAATCTGACTCCAAGAATGCTGCGCTTCATTGCTCGCTGGCAAATGCCAAGCTTGGACCTCTGCTGAACCATCAAAGATCAGGTTTGAGCGCGGTATGTGAGGATTGCACATGTCCATTAATTTGCGTTTATGGCAAATTGGTAGGTCCCCTTTCATGATGTTTTTCATCGACCAATAGCTCTTCCAGGCGTTTTCGGTACGTCTAGCAACTTCTTTTTCTTGTCTCGCCTGGAATGAGCCTATTTGGCCGAGGCAGATGTATTCTGGAACATATGCAACCTCCACACCCCTATATACAGTTTACGTTGGACGCTGTACTTTATCATGAGTTGAGTAATTACATACCCATCTTGAACAGTGTCAGTACATATATTTGGCAAATTGTCATCGTCTTCCTTTCTGTATACGAATATAGTATTTCATACTTTGTACTTATATAATATAAACCTCCACGAACTCGACAAACCAAACCGGAGTGGACCACTTATTAACAACACAATAGATTACGTCAATCATGTCCTACCCGTTAATTAAATAATGTTCGTAGTCCCACATTACAAGTTGATTAAAAACTCATTAACATTCAGTAATTATACAGCAAAATGTGTAGTTTCGGAAAATACTCATTATTACGTATTCAGACATAATCTTCTCATCGATATTATCGAATATTATGATGTTGTAGTTCTGAAATTACATTGGTTGTTGTTTAGCATAATTTAGAAGACCGATCAAGTGAAATTTGAGGCGCCTTTTTTACTTGACTGGTCTTCTCTTACTTACATGCAACAAAACAAATTAAAAACAAAAAACCCGACTGCAAAAACACATAACTGAAAAGAGAAAAACAAGCATTATAATCTATAGAATTTTGGTATCGCAGGCGGGGACAAACAAAAGTTAGGTACACCATATTTCCAGTTATTATTGTTATATTATTATTGTCCCCGCCTGCGATACCAAAATTCTATAGATTATAATGCTTGTTTTTCTCTTTTCAGTTATGTGTTTTTGCAGTCGGGTTTTTTGTTTTTTGAATAATTTTCTTTATTTCAAGTTTTTTAGTTTTATTAATATATCTTAATTTGGAATTGACTCGTTACTAGCTTTTATTTGATACCAATATTGTTGAAATTTATTTAAAAAAAAACCTTCCCTTCCCTTTTTTTTGTACTTGCAGATGCAATACATAAATATTATATAGCCTATGTCACTTCTACGATTAAGACGAATCTAACGACACCTCCTATGTTAAAATCCATCAAGCCGTTTATGCTACAGAGCGTGCCAAAGAAATAGACATACATACATACATACATACTCTCGAAAAACATTACCCTCCTTCTGGGGCAGTCGGGCAATTACGGACAGTGTTTTTGCCAAAGGCGCAACCTTTTAAACATTACAACAAACAACTAAACAATAGGTAATCTAGTAACTATAGGCACAATATAATAAAGTAACAGTATTATGTCTCGGCAGTGACCTTGAATAATTACCTACGGCCGCTCGGTAGATAAACCTTCCACGTCCGTACCACAATATAAAGATGGACAGTAAGGAAACTAGGCCTATTTGTTGTTATAATTACCTACGCTCCGTTGGAGCGTTAGGGTTGTCACTCTTAACGTTTGTAAAATTGAAGTGTTTTGAGTTGACAGGTAAAAATCGTCACTAACGAAAAAAGTAGTTAATAGCATGAAAAACAGTTTCATATTAATGTGCAAATTGCAAAACCATAGGCGCCGAGAAAAAGCCGCAGATTTTTTTTCTCAAAAACTATGTGCGCAGTGTAATATTTTGCTATATCTATACACTATAAAATTGTGAAGCTTCGCACGCGCGGGTTCAAATACGAAGTGGAGCCCTTAAGAATCACTACGGATAATAACCCGTCGCTTTTATATAGTAGGTTTTTTTTTTGGGTAGAATAGACCCCTTTTAATGTATTTTTGAAAACCCCAAAATACGCAAAACTATAGGCGACGAGAAAAAAATCGCCGATTTTTTTTCTCAAAAAGTGTGTGTTTGCGCAGTGTAATATTTTGCAAAAGTGTTTTATATGACGATATCTATACACTATAAAATTGTGAAGCTTCGCACGCGCGGGTTATAATACGAAGTGGAGCCTCTATTTTGATACCACCAAAAAAAATATCATGAAAAAAAGTGAATGTTGTGATATATTGAGTTTGGTGTGTGTAATCGGTGGTAAGTGCATTATTTATTATTGAGAAATAGTGTTAGTAGACATATAGATAATATTTGAACGAAAATACACCGTTCAAACATTTTTTTTTTATCAAATAATGTTACGTTTTGATACAACTACTTGTTCAATTGTCGTAATTTTTTGTGATTTGAATTTTTGTATTTGTCTGTAAAACACGCTTTTCTATTCATAATGTAATTTGCAAAATTTCGTGTAAATTGATACAGTAGTTTTATCAGAAATAGACATGAAACAGGAACAAACGTTTTTCACCCCGTATCTGATAATAACATTTTGTTTATAAATACGATTCTCGTCCTACGAGCATTTTTTATACATAATATGATGCTCTGTTTATTCAAGAACACAACACAGTTTACATAGTGCGCCTAGCAATGTTCGAATTTCCAAGCATGTAGGTATCAGAAAAATATTTATGAGCATCATCACTTTTTGGACGAACAATAAATCATTCTTACCTTTCAAGATTAGCTGGGAGTTTAAAAAACGAAAGCTCTGGCTTTGAAAAAGCCGAATTTAAACAGCCGTATGACACACAATACATTCCTGGCATTTTTTAAAAGATCGCGGCGATCACTCGTCTCGACACGGCACACGCAACTGACAGAACTGCGACAATCGCTAAGGATCTCGTAAAAGAGTGCGTCTGTGTGAGTGAGCCGTTTTGATCGTTTTCTTAGTAGTTTCCCTACTGTCCATCTTTATATTGTGTCCGTACTGCCGCGCACTCGAGACTGTTACGTACTGATATACACTGAGATTTCGAAGCGCGTCATATCTGGCGTTTTCTATTATTTATAATACTATTACTTATTTATACTGTGCTATAAGTACGCAAGACACAAAAATGACCAATGACCTGCAACATTCTCTTAGATGTCTCTAATAGGGACCCAATAATGCATTTTTACCTTGTGACTCCTTTTTGACTTTATAAAGAACTGTTATAAAGTCAGCATATTATTTATTAAAAGAGTTTCTCAGTAGCAGCCCGGAAATTGGATTTGTGCCCAGTTGATGGCAATAGGATCGCCCACTATTATATGGGACTTAAACATAACAGGCGAAATGTGGGTGTACTATAGGTACACCTCTGCTTAACCCTTCGAGGACTAGGGTTATGATAAGTTATTAAGTGTTATAATACAGGTTACCATACAAGTGTATATGTTTACTGTTCTACGTGTTACCATCATTGTAGTATTATTATAAGACCTCTATCATGATCATCATTTCAGCTGAAAGATGTCCACTGCTGGACTAAGGCCTCCCCCAAGCACTGCCATTTCGACCAGTTCAGTGCTTCCCGCATCCAGCGGATTCCAGCGGCCTTCACAGGATCATCGATCCACCTTGTGGGAGGCCTTCCAACACTACGTCTTCCGGTACGCGGTCGCCACTGCAGAACCTTTCGGCCCCATCGTTCATCTGTTCTGCCAGCAATGTGCCCTGTGCACTGCCACTTAAGTTTGGCAACTCTTCGGTCTATGTTGGCTACACTGTCGCTTCTGCGGATCTCTTCATTTTTTATTCTCTCCAAGCATAACCGCATATAAGACGATACTTATGGCTAACCTCTTAAGTATTATCATAGCAGTATCCAAAACGACACAGAATCAACAAACTATCAATATTCCAACGACACATTACCTTGTAAAATCCGCTTAGGGATACACAGAAGTTGGCGCTTAAGCTTTTTAACGATCCTCCCATTGCACTGTGAATCCGATAACGATCAAATCTAGAGGCGCTTGTTCCAGTGTAGACTGCCTTTATCTACGTAGTTACATGGGATAGAGTGGTCGTGTTATTTACGGGCCGGTCCAGGCTTTGTGGTGAGCGAATAAACGCTTTTGTTACCGAATGTATCTAAATCACGAGAGATACAATCGGTAATGTTGCAGTTTTTTATGTAGCTGTACTGTGTTGAACATATTGGGCGTGAAACAAAAAACGACCTTGAATTTGGAACATATTTTTGTGGTAGGTAACAGCAATTTTGAAGGCGAATTCAATTTTGGTTTAATATTGTTGAATTAAGACAAAATTATAAATTTGGTGAAGAACAAAAGCTAAGATTAGGTAATTGTCTCAGGAATATTACTTTACTTTAACTTCCAAAAGTTCACTAATTACTCATTTTGGAAGGAAATTCAAAGCAAACTGTTAACTTAAATTACATTTTATTCTATAGCTGTCTTAAAAGCAAAATTTAGAAGACCAAGATAGGTAACAGTGTCTTGCAAAAAGGTGAAAAGTAATTTACAAAAACCTACTTACAAAACCAAATTCCTGTATCAATCTCAAAAATTACAACATTTGCAACGTTTCTTTGTTGTTCGTGCTTTGGTCCTTCGAGCCGGATCGCTGATGAAAGTTTCAATGCCAGTAATTATCGCTTCACATTCAATAATCATTTCACACGTATGCGCGTAGCAAACCAATACCATCCAACGATTTCGATCACAGGGGTCAAATCTCAACGAAAATTCGCCAGGTACGCAGGAGATATAATAGTGCACAAGTGTGTACGCAAACACAGATGAACTCTCTATTCGTTTACTCGATCCGACACGACCGGGAGAGATCATTCGCAGGATCAACGAATTTACGTGCTCTTCGAGGCACGGGGGTGCCACACCACCAAATTCCAAACTCCGGGCTGCTACTTAATTCCTAATGGAAAAACCCAATAACACTTTGTCCGACCTGGGAATCTAACCCAGGACCCCACGTAAACCAATAAACGACCACGTAAAACACGTTTTCATCAATCATCTCACAAAACAACAAACAGACCAAAATATTTCTCTTTCATTGGCGAATCGCAAATTCATCCATTTCGCTTGCAAACATCAAAAATCCAGCATATTTCTCCGAACTGTTAATTCCATAAAATGGACTATACCGAACATTCTGCTAGCTTATATTCTGAAATTATTGGCAACATGTGTGCAGTACCGGTCAGGCCGGACCGAAGCCCCAGGCGCACGAAAACTCCCAATACCGTCAAGCCTCGTTGTGTCCCCGGGAACACGGTACGTTCATGCAGATTGCAGCTCTATTTATATGTAATATACGGGCTGATATGGTCTGTGGTTGGTTTTGATTTATGGTAGGATAATATACCTGTCGAATAAATCGACCATAACGTCAAAATATGCAGAAACAACTCTAAAAAAAAGTAAAAATTGAACATTTTTGGTACGGCAAAATGGCGTCCGCGCATGCGTGCCGTGCACTGCACTCCGCGTTCTATTTATTCATTTTCTATTGTTTTTTAAGTGTAAATCGACGGGAAATGGTGTTATTTCAATAATTAAGTAGTGTCGTCATCGTATATAGATAAAATTTGCACAAAATAACATCGTAATTACCTATTACGGACCCATCAAAAAATGTAAACAAACTCGGTAGTGAAAAAAGGTGTTGATGTGAAATTTTGAGTTTTGTGTGTGTTTTGTGTATGTAATCGCTGGTAAGTCATTTATTTTATATTCTTGAATAACTAATAAATAATAAAAATGCATAATACAGAAAGAAAAAGAGTTCAATATTTTTTTGTCAACTAAATAATGTTACGTAATGATACGGTTAACGATTTATTGAACTTTTTTATTTATATGTGTTTTTATTTATTATTATTGTCCGTAAATAATGGTTTTGACCGATAGTATATGTATTCATAATGTATCCTGCGAAGTTTCATGTGAATCGAACCAGTAGTTTTATTATAAATAATCAAAACAATGAACAAAGGAATTTCTTATAAGAATCTGATAAGAATGTTTATTTATTCCAACTAGCGTTCGCTTACAAAGATTCTAAGTATTATAAAAAATCCTTTGTCTAATCAGGAACCAAAAACCATTAACGATAAGACTATTTACGTAACAAAAAGCTCTCAGTTTTTGTTTATATTAGCGAGCTCTTATCTCTGACGCGCCGCGGGCGTGCCGCGCGGCTTGAGGGGTGTCGCGAAATCGAGCCGCGCGGCTTAACCGGTTAAAGGGTCCCGCAAACAGGCGCGACGCGACACTGGTAGAACAGTTTCTATGAAAACTTCACGTAAATAGTTCCACTGGTGTCGCGTAGCACTTTCGCGTCGCACTTGTCTGCGGGAGCCTTAAAGGCTTGTTTCAGCCGCCAGAGATCACGCAAGCAATCAAATAGATTTATTCCCAGCGAAGACATTGACACAAAATATATGACGGTATAGTTGCCGAAGGTCAACTCCATAAAAAGAGCGAAAATGCACACATAGACACGCGTCAAGGATATTAATTGCTGACTACAAACCTAAATTGTCCATATGTATGCAAATCACAGCTGTCATTCTTCGACAGTTCTATGTTTATCACGGGAAATTATCGTAGGGAGTCAATTTACTTAATATTATGGATGTTGACTAAAAGTTTATTTTTGTCCGTCTGTCAGATTATTAAAATCAATTGGACACGTATTTTTCTTCTTATGTTATCAAAAGATTACGGCGATACATTGAGTTAAAATGTCCCATATCGTCAAGAGTATGTAGATTTTATACTTACTCATGACGTAGCGAGCCCCACTCCCCAACTTGAATGCATATTATATAAGCCATTTTTTATTAATATGATAAAGCAAAAAATACGTGTCTAATATTTTTTTATTATCTGACTGACGGACTAAATAGTTTTTTTTTTTTTTGACCCAGGTATCATCTAGGCAAACAAATGCCAGTAGCGAGTGCACTTGCACTCGTTAGTGCAAGCGCACTCGCGACTGGTATTTGTTTGACATTATTTGGGATCGCCGCACCGCCGCGCCACGACACAGTCCTCCAACACAACACTGTAATCACTACAAAGATCTATCGGCACGTGGCCAAACTCGGTAATAACGCTGACATCTTGTTTTTTCAATGTCAATTCAGAAGTGACAATTTCACAAATGTTTACCAGCAACGTTTCTGTTTCTTGCGCCTGTTTTCACTTAAGTTTTGGTTTCATATAAAAGCGGAGACTGGTCAAACAATAAATAATGGCAGCCCAAATACAGAGCGATTTTTGACACCTTAATGTCAAATATTGGTGATAATTACAGATTTTCATGACGGCCGTTATCATGTGTAGGAAAATCGGAAATGCTCTTCTAGGACACCATAGTTTTATTGTACGTAACCTTCTGTCCCTATCTATACTGTGTCTTCTGCATAGTCGGTTGTCTGAGATAAACAAGCACCTACTCTACTGTTTTGAGTTCCAATCCCACTTGGGAATTTGTTCTTTTACTCAGACATATTCAAATAGAAACAAAATGTAATACATTACGTAGGTATATGAAGATCGAGGTATGAATTTACTTAGTGCCTGAACTGAATTGATTAGAGATACTTAGGTTTATACCTAACCTACCCTTAAAATTTTCTGTCTGTGTTTGCCTCTATCTATACTTATACTTTCTAATAATCCTTTCACGCTAAAACGGCTAAACAGATTTGAATGAAATTAGGCACATGGTTAGACCATGACCTTTGACGGGGTCCGCTAGAGCCTACCAGGGTTGCGGGAAGTCCTAAGGGGAAACGCTCC
The DNA here is from genome assembly GCA_948150665.1 of Conistra vaccinii. NCBI lineage: Eukaryota > Metazoa > Arthropoda > Insecta > Lepidoptera > Noctuidae > Conistra > Conistra vaccinii. The sequence goes on along the minus strand of OX411334.1, from coordinate 9,272,394 downwards.
GCCCAGAGCGGGAGAAGTCATTTGATAACCCAAAAAAAAAAAAAGACCATGTCCTGGATTAGGACATAGGATACTTTTTATCCAGATATTCCTACGGAATCAAGACTTATGTGGGTGACCCTGTAGGGCACAGTTAGTAAATATAAATGATTTTTAAATAATAAAGCTGAAGAGTTTGTTTATTTGTTTGAACGCGCTAATCTCTGGAACTACCAGTTGGATTTGAAAAAATCTAATTGATTTCTAAAGGAAGATTATAGGCTATCTAACATCACGCTACGACCCTCAGGAGCCGAGAAAAAAGAAAAAAAATGGTTTGGAAAATCCAAAAGTGCACGCCTCATAACACTCATTCATAAACGAAAAAGAAATTCAAAACATAGTTTCTAACAAAAATGAACTTTTTATCACTTTTGATGAAGTATGTTTTGACTGCGTTTTTACCCATCAATATGGGTAAATTTCTAATCTCGCAATCTTTACGTAATGTTAAAGACTATTTTACAAAGATATTTACTTGGCGGTTGCTAGGCAACTTTCGGACGTCAAGTCAGAGGTTGGAAATATTTAGTTATAGATATTATTATAATTTAGTTGGTATTTTGTTAATTATAATTAAACTACTTTGAATAAAAGAGCCATTTTCAAAAGGTTTCCTTCTACCTATAGCTAAAACGAATGTATAAAAAAATGGACTCAAATAATTGATTTTATCACAAGCTACAATGTTTTCAGGGTTCATAAATTAACGGACAGGATTTTTTTTTCAACTATTTTGATCCTTTTTCCATTTCTGCTGCATTAAATCAATTGTTAAAAAGTACAGTATTAATCTCCATTTAATCATCTATACAATGGTATATAAATTAAGTAGGTTCTGTGTACTAGCAGGAGTGTAACAATAAAAACAGTTGCAGAAATGGAGCAAAAAATTTTTTTCGATCGTGGAGCACACTCTAATGCTTCGCATTATGAGTCGTGCAAAAAAAGAGGACGCTAAGCGAAACCCAAATAATAGTGCGAGCGTACGATACGACGCCGACGGGGGCCGAGGAAGTTTTATAAAAATGTAGCTTTTATTTTACTATATTGTGTGTCTTACGAATTCCAGGCGAACGAAATCGCGGGCAGATGCTAGTCTCTTTATAAAATAACCTTTAAATGTTCTGTCTGTGTTTGAGATTAATATGTATAATGTAGGATGTTTTCGTTTTAAATAATTTTAAATAATTCTCATGAAAATGGAATTGAATATTGAATTTGAAAGGTGAGGTGGGTTAGTTATGTAATTATAGTAATCCAATATTATCCCTTATGTAGATAGGGCAGAGAAAAGTTCGGCTAAATTCGGAGAAATGTTCGTACAACTGATTAATTTTGAAACGAAGTTCCTTAAGGGCCATATCACACTGCCTATTTACCAGCGTGTTACCAGTGGGTGAGGCGATTCTTTAACACGCTCGTTGCATGTGCGTAGTGAGCACGCCACGTGCGCGCCGCCACGTGCGCGCAACTCGTTCGCCGCGTTTTCGAAACGAGAGCGATTGATGTCACTGAACAAGAGAGAGCGAGACAAGCTAGTGTACAATATTGAGAAAACGCAGAGAATACATCGCTTAATCGCGGCTAGCTCGCTTCGCACCCGCATTGAGCACGCTTACAAAACGCTGGCAAAATGCCAGTATGATAACGCTCTAACGCGGCTTGCGGTGGGAGCTGACTGGTAGAAGTCGGCACGTTAGGAAAAAACGTCAGGAGACAGAGAGAGAGAGAGAGAGAGAGAGAAAGTTGCATGGAGGGGGTTCCATGCTATTTTCTCTGTCTGTCTGTTTCTCAAAAATACGAGTATGTGTGTGCGGGCGGAACTTCTTTCCTGACAAGGTTTCTCCGTTTTTAGAGTAGGTACAACCTATTATAAGCCCAGGTTCGCCGTATTTTTATCGTGGCGATTTTTTTTTCATACACTGGATTTTCAACTCTCGGTATTAAGCCGAGCATATAAAATCCAACAGAGCGCATCCAGCGCGTATCCCAGCGCGTCAAGAAAATACACTGTTGGATATTCAACTCTCGGCGCTAAGCAGAGCGTCGAAAATGAAATACGCGAAAAAAATCGTTGCGATCTTATCTTCTCTGGCACGTTTTGGCTATAGTGCGCGCGGAACTAGTTGGCCGTGCCTTAGGTGGCCGACTCATCTCGCTATTGCAATCTCATGTGCGTTTTGTCTAAACTAGCCGGAACTTTCAACGCGTGTTGCCGTCGCGAAGTACGGCGCCGGAATAGATTAAGTAAGAAAAGGCGCTCAATCTATTTCTATAATAATCTATTACCTAAGGCGCAGGCAACTAGTTCCGCGCGCACTATAATTACATAACACATTAATAACTGGAAGTTTGTAAGGACGCCAGCACATCAAGTTACTACAATCTGTCAAATTTCTTTAATAAATTTTCGACTTTATCGCTAAAGAATAAGGTTCAATGTTGATTGGGAAAATTTTACAGATTGGAGTAGGTTGATGTGCTGGCGTCTGTACCTACCAACAAAAAGCTTAAAGTATTAATTGCTATTTTGATATCGTGATACATTTCAAAATGGTTGGGCTGAATGGTGCTAATACATGCGTCATGTTCGTGAACGGGCGCCGTCAGTTGGGACTGGTCATCTCTTGGCTGCCGTGGCTTATTTTAATTTATTTTAATCCTTGAATTGTGTTATTTTTTTTTTTATCTTTTTATTACGGACGCTTTTAACGTGCGCATCTTTTTTACATTGTTCTCACATGTATAATTTTTAAAACATGAATTATGTAACCACTATTTTGTAACAATTATTTCTTTAAAAGAGTGTCCGTGGAGTTTCTTGCCCGTTCTTCTCCATAGGTACCTACTACGCTTTGGAATGGGCAACTAGCTTCATATTTCTGACTGACTGACTCCTTGACAATTCAAAAGTGCCTGTATATGGTTTAATTGAAATAAATGATTTGAGTTTGAGTTTGAGTTTGATTTAGCCTCCTTTTAAAATGCTCACAAAGGTACAGGGTTCAGCAGGCAGGATTTAGGCTCTACCTAGATCTTCAATGAAATGAGCCTGCTTAAGCCTCACCACTGTAATCCATCATTCTCCTGCCCTGGTCCTAATTTATTAGGGGTCGACGTAACATGTCCTTTTGAAGTGAAAACTTCTTCTTCTTAGTTGTGCACTTTTTTCGGATGAGTAAAAAAATTTAAACTTGCGTCAGGATAAGATCCGTTGCCTAGCAACCGACAAAGTAAATATCAAAATAAATAGTCTTTTACATTACGTAAAGATTGCGAGGTAAGAAATTTTACCCAATTTGAGGGCTAAAAAAAGCAGTCAAAACATTTCATTCAACACTTCATGAAAAGTGTTTAATTTTTTTTTTTTTTTTTGTTAGACATTATTTTGAAATTAAATATACTACTACTACTAACTAATGTACCTATATTGTATTTAACCACATAAATTATATAGTACTTTTATACTGATAAATAAAGCAATTCGTGCGAAATTATTCCCTAACCATTGCAAAATATTCAAAAATGCACAACGTTAATGTTCAAGTTTTCACTTCTGCCGGCACTCCCGGAGTGCAACCCGTTGTTTTGTTTCATACTTCTCTATTAGACCTCATCTCAGTAGTCCACCCCCTTTCTAGCCATATCATCTTTCACACAGTCCATCGATTGTTTCTTTGGTCGTCCCCTACTCTCATAGCCATTCACATTTATACTCTAAACTTTCCTCACTCCTCTGCATTACATGCCCATACTATGACAACTAATCCTCACACATCTTATCAGTCACCGGAGCAACCTTCAGTCTTCCTCATATTATTATTATTATACTCATTTCTTATTCTATCCATTCGCGTAACACCACACACTCGCCACAGCACTGTACATAATTAAAAACCCAAAACCAAGTCTTACCATTTTAAATACTGCCAAATAATCCCGAAACAAGGAAAACAAAATGTGAGAAGATCGGGGGCTCGTTTGCGATTGCAACACGAGCGTGCTACAGCAACTGAACCTGCAACGCAAACGGATGCCCGCATATTCCGAACGAAAGCCTTTTACATTCGATTCATGCGGAATTCACCTAAAAGGAACTCGGTCGCAACGAAGTGCACATACCGAGTTCTTTAGCACACAATCTATGGATGCGCAAAGTTCGCAAGCACCAAACTTTGAAAATGGAACGAAACTCAGTTCTACCTGCGCTATTCTCAATACAAACATTTAAGAACCAAGTTTCGACATCTTTCAAACTTCGAAGGTAAAATCAAAAATTGTACATTTTCAAATCAGGAATTTAAATATTCAGGGACATTTCCTTTGTATGCGAAACGTTTGTCTGAAATCCTAAAATAATTATAAAACACACAATAGCCTCATAAAACATGCAAAAACCTTTTACATTCAGTTATTCGTTTTTCAACGGCCAGTTTCGAAACAAAAAACTTGATAAATTAACTTTATAAACAATCGTACTCTCGTCGTTTTATTCGGTCTTCAAATCTGTTCATTCCCTTAATCGAGTGTCGTAAAAAAGTTTTCAAGTATTGACTTACTTAATGGCTATAGTTTCGATCGTAAAAAAACGATTGTCACTGCGATTAAGCAGATAAATCTTGCACAAAATACTGGTTATAAATATTAAATGGTATTTTGGTAGAACGGAGTTATGCCTGGGTTACATGACGCTAGTTTTTGAAGCTAGGATAGCAAGCAAGTAATATCCTGGCTTACTAACCTGGCTTGGCATATGCTAGAGTTTTTTACACGATGCTAGGAAATTTTAAGCCAGTAGCATTGCAGTGTCTTAGTCTTAGAGTAAAATTATACGATTGGATACTAGCTTCGCCGCCCGGCCACATGAGGCTAGTACACAAGACAGGATAGTAAAATCGTCGGTGGGGGCGCTACTAACTCAAAAATAGAACTCCATCGTATTAAACTATCACATTAGCTTACTATCTATCTCACTAGCTTACTAACTTAAAAATCCTGTGGCGGCATCTACATTGCCACATGCTTACTTCACATCACATTGACGTCTCGCGAAATCCTGAATCGCGCAATCAAAGTTTACCCCGCGATCAGCATATATGTATATGACTTCCCGTCCATCAATCGTCGGGCAGTTGCCCGCCAGACACTACACACTTCCGTACCCTAATCACGTAGTACACGATCAATCAGACTTTGAATCGTTTTGAAACAGATTGCTAATCCATTGCTTCATAAGTTCGAAAAAAAATCTGCTCAACAACGTAAATAACGCAATGAATATTATGGAACTGTCAAAATGAAACAGATTAGTCGGAATCGTTTACGGAAATTTGTTGCGTAATTAGATAGCTGGTCGGAGGGCCCTCCCTTTTCTATAGAGGATGAATGAACTTTGCACCCTGTTCGTCATACCTCTAAAATCCTATAGGGGAAAGGATAGTTCTGTATACACGAGGCTAGAGTGACTAGCTTACTAGCACACTTGCTGTCCTAGCCTCAAAAACTATCCTCATGTAAACCGTGCATTAGAGCTTGGCTTTAGTCGAAACTAACATAGTAATTTGGGTCTCCATTGAAACTGCTAACACAGCGCAACTCTGTAAATTGTAAAGCCAAAGCAAGTTATTAAATCCGTGTACACACACAAAGATTCTAATAACGTTACGCGGGTATCCAATCTGCTGTTCAAGCTGCATTTGCTTGTAATAACAAAGCTCTTCAGGGTCTATAAAACCTCAAATTGCTTAGCATGATCCTTCGTTATGTCAAAAATACTGCAGCCTCTACAGCATTAATCTTGAAATAAATATATATGGTAAAGTGGAGGATTAAGTACTATGTTTGACGAAAAAACGATTCCTTTTAATTTTATTGATAAAAATAAATAGTTTGGAAAATACAAAAGTTCACGCCTCATAGGACTCATTCATAAACGAAAAAAAAAGAGACATTTAAACACTTTTCTCATGAAGTATGTTTTGACTACTTTTTTACCCATCAATATGGGTAAAATTTCTAACCTCGTAATCTTTACGTAATGTCAAAGACTATTTATTTATTTCGATATTTACTGATATTGACTTTGTCGGTTGCTAGGCAACGGAAAAGGATCGAAGTGGGAAATATTTAGATAAAGATATTATTATATTTTACTTAGTATTTTATATATAATTAAACTACTTTGAATAAAAGATCCATTTTCAATAGGGTTCCTCCTATGGATAAAACGAATCTATTAAAAAAAAAATTGGCTCAATTAATTGATTTTATCGCAAGCTACATTGTTTTTAGATTTAATACATTGACGGACAGGATTTTTTTTTAAACTATATTGATGTTTGTTTCATTTCTGCTGCATTAAATCAACTGTTAAAAACAGTAGTACAGTATTAATCTCCATTTAATCATCTATACAATGGTATATAAATTAAGTAGGTTCTGTGTACTAGCAGGAGTGTAACAATAAAAACAGTTGCAGAAATAAGTCAAATTTTGCTTTCGATCGTAGAGCACTCTCTAATGCTTCGCATTTGAGTCGAGCAATAAATTGCAAAGTTACCTACAAACCGAACAATAAACCGCTAGTATTAAAAAAATATTCTCTTATCTTCAAATTAGATCATGAAAGTTTTCATAATAATTGAACTAAATATAAAGCAGATACAAAACGTAAAACGAAATTACCTAAATTATCGGCACCTTGGACCTGAAGTATTGTCCGAATAGGTATTGATATGAGTGGACTCTTAAATAGAATAAATAAACTATTCGTCAAGACAGAAATTTCTTGTAAACACTTCTTCATTAAACGATTGAATAATAAAATTAAATGGTAGCTCCATAAAATTTTAGTAGTCAATTGTTTAATTAACAACTTAAAATGGCAATTTTGCGGAATGGCTCTCGAATGGCGCCCATGAAAAGAAGAGCGGTGTAGGCGAATTATGAGGACAGACGGCCCGGTACTTACCTTAGGTAAATAAATCCATCAAATATCTTGCCATATTTCATCTTATATGGAATGGCCATATGGGAAGAATGAGATTTATACTTACAACTCTATTTTTTGTTTATACTAAACCTCTTAAGGGGTCATTGTACTCTTCATTATGAACAACTTTTCACTATGGGACCAATGCTGAAATCGCGAAAATCAGCTGTTCCCTTCGATTTCAGCTTTGTTCTCACAGTCAATGTTTTTCATAATGATGAGTACAATGACCCCTTAAGAGGTTTAGTATAAACAAAAAATAACGTTGTATAAAACCAACAAAAAAAACATACAAAGTATAACATATTTTGCTCTGCATTAATATTCTCCTACTCTGTACACTCTGCCACATTCAACAGATATCCTCAAGTCTGTATATACCTACCTGGCACACCACACTCAAATCTCTAACCACTATTAATGTCCTAAAATCCGCAAAGCTTAATTTCTTTGCACGTTCGTGGTCCCTCGGAAAGTCGTTTCGGCAAAGTAATTGCTTATGAGTGGAAGCGGATAAACGAAACGAGTTCCACTCTACCGGGGCTCGTAAAATGGACTCAGGGGCTTGCATTTAATTAATACAACTACTAGAACTACGTGAGAGCACATCGACTGAAATGGAATCATTCCTTTTGACCGCCGAACTGACTCTTCTCGTCGAAAAATTACCCAAATTACCACGTCCGCATCAGCGTTTTACCGACCCAAAGCTAAGTGGAATTGCACTTCATGAATTCGGTAACTCTTTCCAAACGCTCCAACTTTTCGGATTGACTGTACAGTACACGTTTCAACATATAGATGAGTCTTTTAACTCAATGTAAATGGTCCCCTTTGAATTTTTTAGATTAGGTACAGACGGGAACAGATGATACTTTGCCACGGAAGTGTTTCCTGTAATTAGTCCGATCTACTTCAGTTACTAATAGTACGGGAGCGGGCAATGGCAAAGGAAAAAGTTAAGGTCAATAGTCTTTAATTTAAAGACGGAACAAAAGGGACACCAATAATAGGAGAGACAAGAGCGCGATTACAGAACGACGAAGTAGCAGCAACTTTAGATAGGGGAGACCGGGGCTACAATTAACAGAGGTAAGTATTAACAAGTGATTTTCTCCAAAACTATAAACACTACACCTACAGCGGGTGCTTCAATATGCCGACCAGATCACGCCGCATGGCTCGGGGTTGGTCAGCTGCGGTCTGCGCATCATCCGAATGTGTTATATACCGGACGACATTTCCACGCACGTAACGAACTTTTTTAACTTTTGAATTTTTTGATTTATTCTCGAAATATACGGTGTAATGATTATGTTTTTTGTTTTCCTAGAAGCACATTTTATACTTAATAATGCTACATTGCTGTATTGGTGTAATTATTTACCAATATTTTGTTATGTTATTTTATACTAAAAATGTACCTTTGGGGTTAAAATTAACAAATCGGCGGGGTCAGTATTAACGTGTTAATACCTACCCCAGATGTGGTGATAGCGCAAATATCTTATGAACCGGTAGCTGAATCATCGACATGCAGAAAGATGCTAGTGATTTCTTGGTCCAAAACCATAAGACCTCTACTAAAAGCTCTAGCACGAGCTCAGTAAAAACGTATAAACGCGCTAAAAATGTAGTAGGTATCTGTATGTATTTTACTGTGTGTACATAAATAATAAAATATATCAATAAATACTTTTGTATTTTTTAGGGCGCCTCCTGTAATAAAGATACATAGTGCTGACTAGATTCAATATACAATGGGCAATGACTGGGCCTAAGCTAGGTGTATCAAAGGCGACATCACATCATACATTTGCCTGAATTGTATTTGATATGTATAATAAATTAATAAGAAAATGTGTTCCATACAATTCTGTATTAATTTCACTTTTATTAATACCAAAAAATATTCTCATAATATATTTGTTTTCTTCTATATCAGTTGGCACAACATAATGTTAATTGTTGCCCTTCTGTTAATACTTACCTCAGAGCTGTTAATTCTAGCCCCGAAGATGAGGTAAGAATTAACAACTGACTTTTTGGAGAAAAAGTGTTCTATTTAAGACATCATTTCTTTTATGTTGCATTTATGTGACTAACATAATACCTGAATAACTAAAGCATCATTTAATAAAAAAATCCAGTCTAAATGTTGAATCATTTCGAAGATACAACTAAAAGTATTTTTTTTGTTAATTGTGGCCCCGGTCTCCCCTATTATAGAGCTGTTGGACTATTTTTGTAGTGTGTCTGTATCATTTAAGTGAGTACAGCTCAGCTATCGCTCTACTAATAATAAGGTCTCGATATAAAAACAAAACCAAGGTTCGTATTCCAAAATAATACCCCACAATCAGCAAATTCAATTGCTATAAAAATTTGTTCACATATTTGGTTTGTGACTATTGCAGTCAAATAATTTGATCAACGTATTTCAACCATATTATGTGCGCTGAACAAGCGAGCTAAAATTAAATGCTTTTCCACTGTTTTCGTAGCATCCTCTCTAGATGGATCCTTACTTTTTCTTGGGTCGTTGTCGGTATGCAAATTGCGAATTCATTAAATGATTGTACGTCCGTCTGAAGTTTTCGTTTTTTTTTTTTCTTTCGTGCTTGTTAAGAGTCTCTTGTCTGCTAAGTTTAATAGAAGCGTTTAGATGCTCTCATAATGAAACAGCTCATGTTTTGTTTACTTTTAAAGTTTATTTTTAGAACCATTATTGAGTTTCTTTTGGAGATAAATTTTATTTGAAGCAGCAATACCTTAGTGGTGTGACCGTCATACTGCCAAGTCATAGTTCTCGAGTTCGAACCCAAGGCACGCACCTCTGACTTTTCGGATTCATGTGCGTATTGTATAATTATCACTTGCTTCAAAAACGGTAAAAAAAAAAATTAAAAAAAAAAAAAAATTTACGCAGAGAAACACATAAGGTTAAACACTAAACATGATTGTACAGGTCGATATCAAAAACAGGTAGGACAGCTGGCTCCCGAACTAAGTAAAAAATATACTTGTATCTATCTCAGGAGCCAAAAAGGTAAAGGAAAGCATCGTGAGGAAACCATGCATGCCTGAGAGATATTTCTCGACGGGATGTGAAGCCAAGTCAGAGGCCCATTGGCGGCATAAAAAAAACTCGGAAACTAGGTTAGTCACTAATAAGTCTAATCACACGCAAACGAAATAAGATTTTATTTGAAAACTTTATTGCAGCGCCAAACAATAAGCGATCTTTGATAAATAGTGATCATTTTCTTACCTCTGAAAAATCTAATGTATGTTTTTATTTAGTATGTTTTGTTACCAGAAACTATTTTGACATACTAGGATACCAACCAAATGAGACGTTGCAACATAAACAAGTACAGAATTCTTTTAAACCGCATTTTTCGGAAGCTTTCTGGTAATTTTACCTATCATGTAATTTCACGAAATAAGCTGTCGAATGTTTTAATTTTGTCATTAACTGTAGTTTGCTTTTGAGTGGTTTTAGATCTATAGTGCATACATCAAGACTAAACAGGAATGCTAACGGTACCCCACTGGCTTTTGTTTAGTAATAGGTACATTAATTTATCACTAGTAAAATCACCACCAAACGCTCTATCGTTTCCAATGAATGATTGATGACCAAAGTTCTTAGTAAAACGGTTTACTAGTACTTATTCTTTATTGGATGAGTTAAATTTTCCAATTTAGTACCTATAATAACTTGCCATAATTCAAAAGCACGATTGATCAGATAACAGTATTGCGATATCGTTAAAGATCGATTACATACAACTTATCGTCATCACGATTTCAGCCGAAAGCCGTCCACTGCAGGACATAGGCCTCCCCCAAGCACCGCTACTTCAACCTGTTCTGTGCTTCTCGCATCCAGAGGATTCCTGTGGCCTTCACCAGGTCATCTGTCCACCTTGACCTGGTGATCTTCCAACGCTACGTTTTCCGGTATGTGGTCGCCACCCCAGAACCTTTCGGCCCCATCGGCCATCTTCATCAACTTATCATACATGCATCGAAATAATATAAAGAAATATAAATACAGATTTATGTCTTTCCTTTTTCGTTCTCACAAAACTACGATTACTCACGTCCAAACTATAGGATCGAACAAAACGTGCAGCGCCGACAGGCAAGCGGCAGAACCGAGAAATATTACATTTAAAAAGAAAATGCTGAAGTGTCGCTGTTATTGCATGAATACTAAACGAGAGACGACTAGAATATAAGCTAATACTGAAAAATAATCATTTCCTATTGGAAATTCCTGCGTCTGAAATGTTGGAAGCTGTTCAAACCGTCACATCACTCCGTGAAATTGCATCTCTCGTCTAATTTGTATTCTAGAACATTTGCTGTCAAGTATTATTTGTTCATAAGATGTTTGTGTAGATGTTAAAATGATTATTGGTTGAAATGGTCCGTTTTTGTTTCTACAAATCAATGTTTTTCACACGGACTAAGTTCGTATTTATTTATTTTTATCTATTAGGCGGCTAAGCTCGGTTCTTAGATTGCTCTGAGTATTATGTATGTATGATCGTTTTCTCAAACATGCTTGAAAATTCGAACATTATTTTGACAACCTTCTCCGAGATAAATCGAAATTGCTGTACTGGTCAAAAACAAGAGAGCGTCCGGCCGGCAATCTTAGTATGAAAATCCATATATTATTATGTCGTGTTTAGTGGCCAAATAAATTACTATGAAAACTCACACCTGTCGTGTTATTTAAAAATGGAACTAACTTTTTACTTCAACACATTGCAATCATGGAGGTAACTTATCATAGATTTTATTTAAATTTCAATCTGGCTTAGCAAATTTGGTTTGAATTTCCGCGCATTGTTTGAGAAAAGTACTATACAATTCTTGGCCGCAACCAGGCATTGACGGGACTCACGTATACTTACCTCGGCTTCGTCTCGGCCCACAATTTCACGATCGTCCATCAATGCCCTAATTGCTGGCCTCGACAGTAATGTACTATTTTGTTTCAGTCTTGTCGGCTCTTAGAAAATCACAAATTGTCGACCAACCAGAATTTACTTAAGCTCGGTTCCTATAAACAAAAGCGAATCGTTTTACATACCAATGGTAGTATTTTTTATTGCCAAACTGGGCATATATTCGTAAGCTAGTTTTACCTGCAATATCTACTTCCGTATGAGAGGGACTACTATACAAAACTATGAGGTCTTTGCTTCCATTATTGGTTAAGATAAAAGTCTTAATATTAACCAATAACGGTCTGTAAATTATAGAAATCGGCCTTTTGTAAAGTCTTTTCTTTAATTAGTAAAGTATGTCTTTGCACGGGTCGATTCAACAGGTTAAGCTACGCTTGCCGGGGTTGGTTCGTGGATAGGTGACCATCTTTACATACTGAGACTCCTCCGTGCCTCGGAAAGCACGTTAAGCCATTGGTCCCGGCCGGCATTCGTGGATCTTTGACAGTCGTTACGGGTCGTCAGAAGCCCGAAAGTCTGACAACCAGTCTTACCAAGGGATATCGTATTACCCAGTTACTGGGTTGTGGATATCAGATAGGCAGTCGCTCCATGTAAAATACTGGTATTCTTCTGCATCTGGTTAGACTGGAAGTCGACCCCGACATAGTTGGCAAAAGGCTAGGCAGGTTGGCTTTATACGAAGAATCATCATGTTTACATTTCCTGTGGTCTTCTCAACCGGATTAGAACCATAAAATTACATTAAACATGAATTTGAGTTCCAAATACACCCAGCCGCAGCACCCGGCCGTTAAAATGAACCATCAAGCCTTAAAAAGAAATTGTCTTATAGATATGAGTGACAAAGAAAACGCTCTACATTGTCGCTAACCTTTAAAGCCCACGTTCAAACTTCCACGTTCACGTTCGGACGTCAAAATATCGTGGCGGGATTTTATTGCGTACTGGATTTTCAACTCTCGGTGTTAAGCCGAAATGAAATGAAATGAAATGAAATTGATTTTACTCTCGGCGCTAGGCAAAACGTTGAAAATCCAGTTTTTTTTTTTTTTTTTTTTTTTTTCCTTTTCTGCTCCGTGGCAATCTGTCCTAGAACAATAAGCCACTTTGTTGTCTGACTTCGAGTCTAATTATTTATTTATTGTTATGAGAGAGCTTCCATTTGTGTTGCGTAGCTCTCATCTCTCTATGCAAATCTGTCGCTGAGACTGGGGATGTCACATCTCTTCAGCCTCGTGTGTCGTTGTCCTCCTACTCCACTCAGTGCTAGTGCTAGCTCATTTGTGTGTTGTGCAAGTCTTCTCTGGTATCTTACGCTATGCTGACTTATTTCTTGTTTAACTGTTCGTATATTGAGGTCCAGGTACATGTATTTGTTGCTTATACTTTGGGGTATGTTGAACATGTTTCTCAGAGCTTTGCTCTGAAATCTTTCCAAAATGTCGATGTTGCTATTGCTTGCTGAGCCCCATAGTTGAATGCCATATGTCCAGATTGGCTTAATGATGGCTTTGTAAACCATCATTTTGCTCTCGTTGCTTAGATGGGAGTGGCGACCTACTAGCCAATATATACCGCGGAGTTTGCTGTCCAGTTGTTTGCGCTTGGTCCAGATGTGCTTCTGCCAAGTTAGTCTTCGATCTAAGTGTAGACCCAAGTATTTTGCGTGTTCTTCTTGTGGAATATCTTTACTGTATAACTTTACTGGCGGGCAGGTTTCTTTTCGGAGTGTGAAAGTTACATGAGTGGACTTGGTTTGGTTTGCTTTTATTCTCCACTGTTTGAACCACTTCTCTAGTTGAAAATCCAGTGCGCGAAAAATAATCGTCTCGGGAAATAATCGCTGGTGCGAACATGGGCAAACTTTCTTTTAAAACCACTACGCCCCCAGTTATTTTGTCGAGTTATGCAGAAAAACTCAAGAATTATGAGAATGCATAATGTAAGAGGCTGGAATTTTTATTTTTAATATTGCTTACTTTTGGATCCCCCTCTAAACCCCCGAACACACTCTACGCCCCTCAAGGGGGGCGCGCCACACCGGTTGGGAACCCATGCTCTACAAAGTTGAAATTTTTCCGGGTAGCGTACTGTATAATGCTATTTACCCACAAACAAAAACCAGCCCATCCTTTGGGAAGAAAATAAGTGATGAAGTTGTTAATACCCAGCCGACCAGAAAAAAGTGTAGGTATCAATCAAATGGAGTGCTCTGGAGTATATGCACGAAGTTTTACGGATACAAAGGTAACAGGATCATCCGGTGTTCGTTTTCAATAGGATTTGTGAGTATTAGGCCCGTCGGCCACGACGCGACGTTACTCAAAACGATTAGGTGACTTACTAAGGTATGATTTCAGCAATAAAACTGAACGCGATTAGCATTTCTAAAACGCGTTCAAGAGCTGTCAGTGTCAAAATTGTTATGGAATATTGTAAATGTACACTGACAGCTCCTGAACGCGTCTAGATTTGCTGAACGCGTTCAATTTCATTGGTGAAATCCGTACTAACATGTTATTAACTTGTTTGTGATTGGTTGCGTCGTGTATGCTTCATTATATTCGAACGCAATGTGAATTGTTACTGAATAAATAAATTGAAATTGTATGAACCACCATTGAAATACTAGTGCTGTTAGTTTACATACATACATAAACTAACGCCACGGGGCTAGGCAGAATCTACAGAACGCCACCTGCTACGATCCTTACATACTCTTTTCAACACAGTTGCTCGTAAAGTGGCTCTTATTTAACCGCTTTTAGGTTCATAATGCAGTGTATTATAGACACGTGCTTTTTTCTTTACATAATCGCACTAGTGCGGTAATGTGCGCCATAGATAACTGTTTACTAGTCGGAGTAATGACATGGCAGTCTGGCAGTATGGAATTAGTAAGTACTATCAAGGCACGACATGTCTTTCTTATTGCGACTTAATATAGTGTGACAAACTAAACAGGTTTTTGGAACGAAGTTCTTTAACGCGGCTTCATTCTTGCGTCTGTCTTTTTCTAATTCGATAGAGAGAGAAAGAGAAAGTGTGAATTTCGTCAAAATGGAAATCTAAGATGGCGGCTGCGAAAATTTTCTCATTTTTCGTCATGGGTATCGTTTTCGTAGTTTTCGATGGTTCTAAAGCCGACAGTGAGGTCAAAATGGAAATCCAAGAAGGCGGCTCCAAAATTTTTCTCATTTTTCGTCATGGGTGTCGTTTTCGTAGGTTTCGATGGTTCTAAAGCCAATAGTGAGGTCAAAATGGAAATCCAAGATGGCGACTGCAAATTTTTTCTCATTTTCGTCATGGGTGTCGTTTTCGTAGTTTTCGATGGTTCTTAAGCCGATAGTGATGTCAAAATGTAAATCAAAGATGGCGGCTGTGAAAATTTTCTCATATTTCGTCATGGGTGTAGTTTTCGTAGGTTTCGATGGTTCTAAAGCCGATAGTGGGGTCAAATGTAAATCCAAGATGGCGTATACAGAGTACTACGCTCCTGACCTATCTGATGAACATCACCAATAAGGTCACTATTTATGTCGACGTAGGTGCTATATTTTGTTAAGATTAGAAAAAAAAACAAAGAATATTTTTTTGTTTAAATATCTAAAGATAACTAATAACAACATTTTACAGGCTAGGAACAGCTTTATAAATATACATAATAATAATGGTTACAAACTAATTACAACCTGAGGCATTTCATAAGTAAACCTTTAAGAGTGTTTAACCTAAAAGTGGGCAACGTCGTAAATAGCTGTCAAAATAATATACTTCTTTTACATCTAAAACTGAATATTCGGTTTTTAAGATATTAATATTGCATTTCCACAATATTGAGAGATTTACCATGTTATTTTATCTATCAATATTCTAGTTCGCTAGTTAGCCACATTTCTTATTTTCATACAGTAATATTGCCAAATTAAGATAAACAGGGAAATATTTGACATCTTTTTGTGACGTTGCCCACTTTCAGAATAAAAACTACTAACTAATAATTCAGAATAAAAACTACTTACTACTAATACTGTTTGCTTGTTTTCATTGCATGATGTGATAATTGAGGGAGCACATAGATTGTTGTTCTTGTCTTTATATTATAACATGTAAGGTGTATTTTATGTTGGAGATCCTAATAAAATAAAATAAAACTAGTGCAGTGACATTCTGGCTAATCATTAGTGATTCGAGTTTGTAAAACGATAGTTTTAAGTGGTGTCGTGGACGATGGGCCTTATGGTATGGTGTAAAACCTTGCCTATAGGGTGTCCAGAATATTACGATTCAATTCAATTTTGGCTACATCGAATATTACTATTTTTCCAACACCAATTTTGAATAAAATAAACATAATCGGAGATTATGTGCGTGACCACTAACAAATCAAGCTTGCAATTCGCGATATTTAAATTACCAGCGATTTAGATTGACTGCTTATGCTTATATTGGTTAGGTCAAATTGAAAGTTTTAATCTCAGAACAATGTAGATAGTCAATTGACTTAGGCGTGACCTTGCGGAAATCCATTACAAATACAATAGACGTAGATATCTTTAGTAACGTATTCCGCTTAACTATTCCTAAAATATATATAATTGTTAGGCTGCCTGTCCACCGAAGCGGAGAGGAGAGGAGAGAAGCGGAGATGTGCCAAAATTAACCAATAGAATCGCACCTCTGGAGCGGAGTTTTGATTCTATTGGTTAATATTGACACATCTCCGCTCCTCTCCTCTCCTCTCCGCTCCGGTGGACAGGCAGCCTTAGGCGGAATAATTTACTAACTATATCTACGTCTATTGTATTTCAGAACAATGTGTTTTGCGGTTCCAGGTGTCATGTTTATTTAAATAATTTGCTTAATCACATTTCACACCAACTGACGTCACCTTTCCATCAAAGCTCAATCGTCACTGGACAGCACCCTTCATTCAGTGACGAAGTGCATTGAAGATTGGCAACACAAGCTGCCAAACGTCATGTCAACTGTCCACCTGAGAGAGTACGTCATCAGTCTGTTAGGAGCTGTCGAAGACATCGGACGTGTGCCTGACATCCTAACTTACCTTGTCTTCATATTTTGTGAGTAAAATTCGTAAAATTATTGCAAGAAGCAACAGCCCAAAATATATAATTTTTGATAAGTCAATAACTCGCAGTTCGAGGGAATCAATATTAGCGAAATTATACCTAACATTATAAAGTAAGTTTGCACAAAAACAAAAATAATTTAATTGCTTCTACGTAATGGAGTCTTCCAATAATTTCACATTACAAAATAATTTATTTTTGATCATCTTGTATCCGACATTATTTCCTTCTTCTTGAGTAGGTAGACAAGGGCTTCGTTCAAAATTCAATTTACCCAGTTTTGTGACAATAACAATAAACCTATTTAAAATGTCTACTTTTAGATCTGTATATGGTGTGCCTATATAATAACAAGTATTGGATATAGAGTGACGCTAGTGGCTAAGTAATAACAGCCGCACGGCTATCTAATTACGCAACACATTTTCGTAAACGATTCCGACTAATCTGTTTCATTTTGACAGTTCAATAAGATTCATTGCATTATTTCCGTTATTGAGCAGTTTTTTTTTCGAACTTATGAAGCAATGGATTAGTAATCTGTTTCAAAACGATTCAAAGTCTGATTGATCGTGTATTACGTAATTAGGGTACGGGTCAATCCAGGTTGAGCCACGCTTGCCGTGATTGGTCCTTGGATTGATAACCATCTTTACATACCGAGACTCCTCAGTGCCTCGGAAAGCACGTTAAACCGTTGCGTTGGTCCCGGCTGTCAAACCCGCCGTGAATCTTTGACAGTCGTTACTGTTCGACAGAAGCCCAAAATTCTGACAACCAGTGAAATGAAATGAAACGAAATGAAATGAAATTGTTTCTTCTGTAACAGTAAATAAGATATTGGAATCACTTTTACACGTCATATTAAAAAATATGTTAAAAATTAGCTAGATGAGTCCGGCGTTTCCTATCAGTCTACCACGGGGTATCGTATTAAACAGTCCCTGGTTTGTGGAGGCCAGACAGGCAGTCGCTCCATGTAAAATACGGGTATTCAGCTGCATCCGGTTAGACTGGAAGCCGACCTCAACTTATTTGGGAAAAGGCTAGGCAGATTGATTGATTGACATAATAAAAAGTATTCTATTCTAATTCAATAAATTAATTTATTGATATTACCTACAACTTTCTTTTTTCTGTATATCTCATCACAACATTAGCTGATATTAATTTTTTCATAGACACTGAAAACATGAAAGGTATGTCCATATACACCAGGAAAACCTCCATATCAACATTATAATTGGCTTAAACAGTATAGGAGGATATTCATAGCGCACCACTAAAGTTGGGGAAATAAAATTTAATAATAGAAATTCCCTTGCGAGCACTCCCATGCCGTAGCACACGTGCTTCTGCAATATACGTCAACTGTCAAGTGACTCATGTAGGTATGTACATATGGTATGTGCAGGCTTATGTACTAAACATCTTTAAGTCTAGGTAGATTATCATAAAACAAAGGTAAGTAGCTCAGACTAAATAAAAAACAAAGACATAGCGCTCTGCCATGCTAATTAGAATCGCAGTAAGGAAGAATTTTTGGAAAATTTAGTTATTTATACTCCCGCACAGAAGTACAATGAGAATGTTAATATATAAGTAACTCAATTTTCCAAAAATCTTTTCTTACTGCGTTACTAATTAGCACGGCAGCGCTGCGACCAATACAGTGACGTAGGCCAAAACTACACCTCTGCTCTGTGGTGAATACACGCTCACACGTACACATTTAAATCAAACTACACCTCACTTAGAGCACACAGTCATGTTCACGAAACCGGCCTCACGTCGCTGTTGACAGCGCTATGTCTTGGTATTTTATTTGGTCTGAGGTAAGTAGGTACCTACATGAGGTTCTGTTTTCGATGCCCAAGCAGGGCAAAGTATTTCACGTCAGGGATTTCTCAGTTGCAGCCCGGAGTCTGAATTTGTGCCTGGTTGATGGCAGTAGGCGCGCCTCCTATTATACGTGGGACTGACTTAAACATAACTGGTGAAATGTGGGTGTACTATAGGTAGACCTCTGCCTAACCCTTCGGGGATTACAAGCATTATGTTATGTAAAGGTAAGTATGTTGTTCTGTTTTTTTATTTATTTATTGGATCTCCAACAGAAGCTACACAATTTCATTCAAGTTTACAGTCTAGGAACAGGGACAAATACAGTGTGCGCTTCCAATTATAGAAGACCACATCATTTAAGAGAATAATGTGGTATCTATCTAGGTAAATACATTAAGTTTGATAAGGTAAGACATAAGCGAAAATAATGATAAAAAAAAAACACATACAACACGAAATTATAAAAGGAGATACAAATTAAAATAATAACAAATTAAATTAATAATAGAAATATTAAAAAAATATAATAATAACCATAAAAGACAACAGACAAATATAGTTGGTATGGTTAGCAACGAAATAACACTTCAGTTTTTAAAATCTTAATTAGTAGTAGATTGTTGCATCGAGCGCAAAGTGTTAAACCGTTGGCCTTGCGCCTGGGGGCCAAGTCTACTAATTTACAAACGTCATAATGGTCTCTCCATTGTAAGTTTTTGACAGATTTGCCATACACTATCTGTCAAAAACTCACAATGGAGAGACCGATGTGATTTTTGTAAATTAGTAGAGTTGGCCCCCTTATCTACAGCTTCATAATATAATAACTAAGTACTCGCATCCATCGAATTTGACTTCGTCATATTTGTATGTACAAGTTATTTGTACTTGTTGCAATACAGATGAATAAAGTTAATTAACAAATAGGTATGCTAGATCTCGTCGACGGCATATTTCAGCTTCCTTTCATTTTTCTTCAAGAAAACTTAGCTTTTCACGTAAATTCATATAACTAATCACTGTTTCGGATGTTTTTCATTTAAGTTTTTCTGTTCAGCATCAGGTGCTGTTGACGTCTTCTATTTAATGGTTATTTCTGGAATTATTAATATAATTAACATCATTTATAAATATAATTGCTGATGTCAGCAAATCAGTTACTGCTAGCTAAGTTTATGGCGACATCTACATCTATAGAGGATGAGTGAACTTTACACCCTGTTCCTCATACCGTAGCTCATACCTCTAAAAGTTAATTGATGATTCATTGAAAATAAACGAAAACAATTTGTATGAACAACTAGCTTTATTAAAAGTGCATTAAAATCTAAATACAGTGTAACCTGGTTAAGTGGGCCCTAGTTATGTGAAAACCTCTACTACTGAAAAAATTACAATGAGTTCCTGACACTTTTGCATTGACATACCTGTTACTGGGAATAATTAAAACTTTATTACTAAGAATGCATTATTTGTTCGATTTTAATCTCTATAATTGGGACTTTGTAGTTTAATAGCCTATATAGGTAAGATAACTAATAATAATTTGGTTATGTCGAATGTGTGTGTGGGGGTAGACTTACTGGGTCTGAAGAAAATATAGTCCAATAGATAGTCCAACACTTTAATGTTCCACACACTACACGACACTCGAAATACAATTGCGAAGGCACAGTTTATAGCAAGTTTATTTGCACAAGCAGTAAGCATAAGACAGAATAGAATGATAGAAGTTATACAGCGATTTAGCGCGGGTAGCTTAGGATCACATAAATAGCGCGAGCGAGCGTACGTCCGACGTCACAGATAGATCTTGACTGGCGACCCGCAAATTCCGAATGCGCGCCTGCGCGTTAAAGGAAAGGAATGCGCGGGCGCAACTTGAAACATCACGCGCCTTGGACCAAGGGACTCGGCAGGCGACGCGTGTGTCCAGTGTACTAATATTATAATTAATGACGGACGGACCGTACGGTAAACGTAATAATGTATTATATTAAATATTAGTAATTATTGTTTAGTGTTTTATGTTTATTAATATTGTGTGTTTGTGTTTATTAGTATAGGACGTATAAATATATTATGTATATATTGTAAATATAATGTGAGTCACCTACAATAATGTATCATTTTTTATATTTGTTCCGGCAGGTCGTGACACGTTTTTCCTGTCCTCTTCAATGAAAAAACGGTAAATGTCGACCTGTCTTAGCGGGGGCCTCTGTAAGTAAGACAATCGTCATTGGGAAACTGGTTAAATGAGAAGTGTCTGTGATAAATAATCCTAAGTCCACTTAACCAGGTTACACTGCATTACTACTACTGTAAGATGAATACTATAAACGATAATTATTTTCTCCGTATCAGGAACTTCCCGAGTCTTTTTAATTTATTATCTTTTAAAAATGTACTCCTTAAGACAAGCACCTATTAAGTACCTTGTAAAAATAAGAATACGAATTTACATCTTTTCTAAATAAAAAGTATTATTGAATCTAATACTGCTTATTACTTTGTATGTTTTAAAGTAAACTCCATTGAATAACTCATAAGCTACGCCTTGATTCTCAAAAAAACATGAAAAAGTCTATCCATTTTCATGTTTTTTGCAATTTTTTGTATTGATAAAATTTCAGTGTATCGCTGTCGTTCCTTTTCCATGGGGATAGCACATATAGTCAAAAACATACACCAACATGTTAATTGCCTATTCCATATGCTTAAAAAGGTACACGATAAAGAACAAGCACTTTTTTTCTACTTAAAATATGTATGTATAACCTCAAGTAATATACAGTAGGTATCTACTTTTCAGAAACGTTAGTAGCTAGTAACTTTTCAGAATTAAATTAAATGTAATGAAAGACGAAACTAAGTCAACTTCATTAAAGATTGTCACAACACTTATTTACTTTATAATTAGGGACTAAAGTTACGAGTTTACCCCTCCAAGTAGCTTCGAAGTGACAGAAATTGGAGTACGACTTAATGTATCAAGTACACGTTAAAGGTACACGGTCGTGTATCTATATTTTGAAGGAGCTCGTGGCTAAGTAATAACAGCCGCACGGCTCCATCCATCAGGTTAAGATACGCTTGCCGGGGTTGGTCAGTGGATGAGTGACCATCTTTACATACCGAGACTCCTCCGTGCCTCGGAAAGCACGTTAAGCCGTTGGTCCCGGTTGTCATTCATGGATCTTTGACAGTCGTTACGAGTCGTCAGAAGCCTGACACCAGTCTTACCAAGGGCTATCGTATTACTCAGGTTAGTGGGTTGTGGAGGTCAGATAGGCAGTCGCTCCATGTAAAATACTGGTATTCAGCTGCATCCGGTTACACTGGAAACCGACCCCAACATAGTTAGGAAAAGGCTAGGAAGATTGATTGGTCGTGCATCTATAATATAATTAAGAATGCTATTAATATGTATCAAGTTCGGAATACATGAACGAACAGATGAAATAAGAAGTTAATTTCCCACTTACAAAAAACGAACCGAGTAACTATGTAATAGGGACAATTTGTTTCAGACTTTCATTACTGCCGCGTTGGTCTAGTGGTCGCAAGCGTTACTGCTGAGCTTGGTTTCGATACCCAAGTACTAAGTTTTTCCATCAGAAATTTCTCAGTAGCAGCCCGAAGTTTGGATTTGTTCCCGGTTGATGACAAAAGGCTCGCCCCCTATTACATGGGACTCAAACATAACTGCCGAAATGTGGATGTACTATAAGTACACCTCTGCCTAACCCTTCGGGGAATACAGGCGTGATGTTATGTTATGTTATATTAGCACAACGGCAACGTGGGATGGTGAGGTGGCTTCGATGAGGATATGTATGAAGGTACCTACTGAACAAAGGATGGAGAGCACAAACAATAAGTCAGAATTTCAAAAGGAAATAAACATTCCATTTCAATTTAGGTCCGTATTACAGAACCTCACCTCTAAGTAATGCTTACGTATTGAGTGAGGTTCTGTAATACGGGCCTTCCTTAGTGTGGTACGAGAGCCCACGACCAAAACCATGTCTCATCGTTTTACGGCCAAAATCGTTAGTTTAGATAATTCTGAACCTGGGTGGGAAGTACTTGTCAGAAACGTCCCAATTTTACGGAAACCCATTTCTGCTATAACAAAAAAATTGGCAGACGGTTTCATTACAATATGTCTGATATTAAAAATGTACACTCGAGAGCAATTAATCCGGGTCACTTAAAGAATCCTAAAAATCTCGGAAACTAAAAATGCTAGGTTAATGCAATAAATTGTATTTAATAGACAATGTAATACTCCTTAAATGAAGGTATTAAAACTTCTTAGTTATTGTAAAGTTATATCATAAAAAAATCAAATTTGAAAAAGGGCCACTTTCGAAGATGGAACTACGAAATTACAGCATTTGGTTTTGCTTTTGTTTGTAATCTGTCATTTATGTGGGTACATAAACCATGTTGATAGTGCTCTATATTCATTATTCAAGCTGAAATTATGTCGCTTACGCCTGAAGAATGCACCAGAATACTTACAATGCTGGAAACCGGCCGGAGTCAGCGCGATACAGCCAGGACTGTCGGTGTGTCGCTGTCAACAGTACAAAGAGTTCTCCGACGTTACGAAGAAACTGGTTCTAACCTACGCAGACCAGGAACGGGCAGAACCAGGTGTACCACAGCACGAGAAGACCGATACTTGGTGAACATCATGCTTCGAAATCGCTTTCTCACAGGAACTGAACTCACAAATCAGTTTCGACGCCTCGGAGGAAGTAACCCAAGTGCATGGACAGTAAGACGTCGGCTTGCTGAATCTAACTTAAAACCCCTTAGACCTGCAAACGGCCCTAAACTGGAGCGTGGGCATCGTATTTCAAGACTAAGATATGCCCAGAGCCACGTAAATTGGAGTATTGAAGATTGGTCAAAAGTTATGTTCTCCGACGAATCAAAATTTATGCTCTACAAGCACGATGGAAGACACAGAGTGTATCGAAGACCAGGGGAAAGATTCAAGCAAGCATGCATCGAAGAAAAAGTAGCCTACGGTGGTGGGTCTGTACTTGTGTGGGCCGGAATTTCTTCTGAAAGTCGCACAGAGCTGGTGATCATAGAAAACGGCTCTTTAACTAGCGTAAGATATGTGGAAGAAATCCTCAATGATCACGTTGGTCCATTTATGGTCAATTTAGGTGAGGATGCTATATTTATGCATGACAATGCCCGACCTCATACAGGTAGGATTGTGAATGACTACCTTCAAGAGATGAACATTACTCGTATGGAGTGGCCAGCGCGCAGCCCGGATATCAACCCGATCGAGCATGCTTGGGACGAGCTAGGCAGATGCGTAAAACAACGAAACCCTCCCCCAATCACGCTTCGTGAGCTCAAAATTGCTCTCACAGAGGAATGGGAGAATATTCCCCAAAATCGTATAAGGAACTTGGTGTACAGCATGCCAAACCGCGTAAACGCAGTAATGGAAGCACGAGGAGGCAATACGAAGTATTAAAATTCAAGAAAATCGTAATAAAGTTCAAAAATTTCATGTTTCCTATTTTTGTTTTAAGGAGAGATCAGCAGTTTTTTTCTTTATGTAATTTTGTGTTGATAAAATGTATGGTGACTCATATTTTTTTTACTTTCATTTAAGGAGTATTACATTGTCTATTAAATACAATTTATTGCATTAACCTATCATTTTTAGTTTCCGAGATTTTTAACATTCTTTAAGTGACCCGGATTCATTGCTCTCGAGTGTATATAGGTTTCGTAATTTTATTACAAAAACTAGCTTCTGCCCGCGACTTCGTACGCGTGGAAGTCATAAGACACCAGTTGACACCACAATATATTTATTTATTTATTTATATATTCTTTATTGTACACCACAAAAATACATAACAGAAAAAAATATAAATTTGACACTACAAAATATACAATTGGCGGCCTTATCGCCAATATACTACAGTTTATAAAACTTTCGTGTATACTACGTTTGTAATATTGTTCTCAGCAGTTAAAATACACAGAGAGTCAGGACTGGTAACTCGGGAGCTAGCGACGTACAGTGTCCGTGCGAGAAGCAGCTCGTCCTGAGGTCGACACCCGCAGCCTTCAGCATTTTTTTTTTCTTTTGCGTGGGGAATCATCAAATGACTTTTCCCGCGCTGGGCGGAGCGAAAGGGCGTGTCAGACTCTTACTGACTAAAACACACCCGTGTTACTTCCCTTGCCTGTGCCGGGGGCCACGGTTTCCCCTTAGCAACCCCAGCAGGCATCGGCCCTAGCGGACCCTTTCAGTTTTGCTGACATCTCTTTGAGGCGCACGTGGAACACGACGCGCCGTCAACCCGGGCCTGATCCTTATCGGACGGCGAGCTACCCATTGCTCTCCGTCCGCAGGCCCGCGCCTACGGTGGCCGGAAATCGGCTACCAATTCCCGACGCCCTGGGCGTCTCCTACGGCGGCGGCTTGGGGCGTAAGGGCGCGACATTTGTCTGTCCCTCGCGCGCCCCACCTCCTCCTTCGCGAGCATTACTGCTTCGCAGAAGGAGGTGACGGCTTGCCATGCCCTCTCGCTCCGCACCATGGCCTTTACCTGGGTCGGACGCGAGAGGTCGCTGCCGCCGAGCGCCTCCACGAGGACACGGCGGTGCTTTGCTCAAGCCGGGCAGACATCCACCGTATGCTCCACCGTGTCCTCCGGGCGGTCCACACATTGGTGACACCCGGGCGTTTCCTCCCGCCTTATGCGAAACAGGAACCTCCCGAAACAACCGTGTCCGGTGAGGACCTGCGTCAGGCGGAAGAAGAGGACGCCGTGGCACCTTTCTAGCCACTCCTCAAAGAGGAGAGTTATCGTCACAATTTTGGCGTGCCCAAATCTGGGTTACGACAATCACACACTCCAAACCGCCATGAGATCCCGCCGGAGCTCTGTTCGCTGTACCGTGATTTCTCACGGCAGTGGAGCCTTCAGCCTTCAGTGACGGTCCTTGTGACTTATTGATAATTAATCATCACAAAGCATACGCTCACAGGGAACTGCACGCGTTTAAACTGGTAATTGTGGGGAATTAGTGGTATACGCGGTATATACACTGTCTCGCCAATGCCACAACCTGTTAGAATTTCCGCCTTGATGTCGTTTCCTTGCAAAGACACGACTTTGAGCCGAATTCCGTTACAAAGCTTTGGCGGAGTTAAGCTCCGAAAGAGCATAATCGGGACACCGACCTTCAGCTGAATTTTCTGCGCCTGAAGTCCAGTTGCCATGAGCGAATTCAGAAATTCTACGGGGTAATGTGTGGCATCGTCTTCCTCCAGATCAGCATAAATGGAGGTTTATATCACTTCGCTCCCTACAATTTGCGAGAGAATACCGTGGTTGATCGCTGCTGCTTGATCATTTTTGACGATAAAATGGAACACGCCCAAGAATTCTCTTGGTATGAAATTCGACTGATGTCTTCGTACACCAGACGAATCGGATCTTCTAAAGTAGGAACTACTCTACTCTACCAAGAGTCTCTGGTAGGGCCACCTGGCCACACTCCTCTGTTATTGTGCCTTCACCAACTTTTAGAAGAACATAGGAGAATTCTGGAGCATGTGGATTCCCGCCAAGCCGAGCTCGCATGTTGATGGTCAAGCGCAGTGTTAGAACTCTTGACCTTTTCAACAAAGCATCCACCTCGTCAGACAGAACTGTGGCACCACCCATAATGCCTTGGTTCCTGCGGATTTCCTGCAGGGTTCTGTTTATAGCTTCCACTGCTGTCTTATTTGCCATAATGCTTTCATCCCATACGATGAAGCGCTAACCCTAAGCACGCATCCCTTGTTACTGTTGCGTGACACCTCACAAACAGCGTTTCGTTGTTCTCTAAATTGATGGGAATCTTAAACATGAATGGCGCGCGCTGTTTTCTCACCAGAAAGCAGTGTGGCAGCGATTCCAGAACATAATGGCGATTACACACAGATTTTAAAATCGCTAGGACAAATCTGCTGTCAAAATCTGTGTGTAAAGTCAAAAATTAAGCTAGTTTTTTTTGTGCTGGTCAAGGCCTCCTTGAACTCTTTCCAGGTAGGTCCCTACTCTTTTCACATGGGCCGTCTCAATAAAGAATCTTAAGCAACGCTGTCACAGCAGATCAAGCAAGGAATTAATACCTATGTACTATACATATATATAAACACCAGGTATAGTTAATTTATTTCGCAAAAGTCCTGTCTTGTCGCTGTTATGACGTTAATCATAAGGTTTAAATTGCAATAACTAACAGGACTTCGTGAAATGGTTTAAGCAAACTGTAAAAGGCGAACGATTTTCGGCTTTTTTCAATATTTTTCGGCTTAATTTTATCCTTGATACCAAAAGATGCATATTTTGCCATACTGAACTACTTTACAATATGCTTTTAAAAGTAAATAGCGCTAAAAATATTGTGTTTTTTTACATTCGGTTTATTCTATAATCCGTAAAAAATCATTTTATTCTTATAGTTTTTGGCACTAAAATGATCAGAAGACAACCTTGAATGTTTTGTGACTGTAAAGTGCTTGTGACGTAGCAGTTTCCCATAGATTACGAAGTTTTCCTTTTTTGGTGAATTTAATACATTCTACGAACTATTACAAACATAAAAAAAATAAAAAAACACATAAAAAATAAAAATCGTATTACAAAATGTAAAAAAGAGAATCACAAAAAAAAAAAACAATAGATGGGATTCGAACTAACAAACTCGGGATTGCAAAGCAACCGTCTAACCGCTTAGCTATTTGCTTACTTGAAAGTTAGTTAAAATAGCCGTTCCTATGTATTTCATGATTGACTGCTTAGTTCCATAAAGGTATAGCGTGATGATAATCATTTAAAAAGTTAAATCGGTAACTAAACTATCTACAATATGCAAACCTTTTGGCGCATCTTTATACAATTTGCGGAAAAAAATACGAACATAATGTAATATTGCTCATACCCCTTAGCAAATAGCGTGATAGTTCATATCCTACCATTTGACTAGACTTATAGGGAATATCTATGCAAAATTTCAACAGAATCTGCCCAGTAGTATTTGCGTGATGCTGGAACATACATACAGACAAACAGACAAACAGACAAACAGACAAAAATTCTAAAAACTATATTTTCGGCATTAGAATCGATCCCAGACCTCGTAGCAATTACTTTTTTTCAAAAATATTCAATGTACAGTTTTGACTTCGCTACGATTTTATTATAATTATGTATAATAGATGTTTGTTTTCAGACATGTTGAAATCTTTTATTTTGCTGCTTAAACATACGTTTTCTGAAATACTTAGTAGAAAAAGGAAATGACCATATATTGTCAACCGTACACACATTATACAAGACCGACCCAGTTCATTTTAACCAGGCCAGTGTTCACCACAATAGACGTACCAAAAGTTTTGTTTACCTCAGACTCATTAAGACCACTCCTACGCAATACAAAGGTCACAACACACCACGGTGGTTGAACACACGCTGTGATTGTCCCAACATCGACTGTTCAACTCTCTAAACCCTATTACATAAGGACACTTTCGTTTTATAACTCCCTAGAAAATAATTTATTCAATGAAACGGCTGCTTTCCTCAAAATGATGTCGTTTGCCTGTCTCCCCTTCTCGGTCTGTCCCTGTAATTTCCCTCCAAATTCACAATAGAAGCAATTTGATTATTCGCATTTTTATGAATTATTTGTATTGGTTGTCGTTTTATTAGGGAAGTTACCTTCTCTTCGTTTTTTTCGTTAACGTGATAATTTATTTACGGCGGTCTAAATGAGAATATATTTTTGGGACCAATTATGATCTTTTAAAAGGGACAGTTTATTAAATCATGACTTGTTTTTCATTCTCTGATCGAAATTGAATTTTGGATCGTGAAGCAATTTACAATAGAAGTTGTTTACTAAACAAAAAATAATAAACATCGTAACATAAAGTCAGGTTCGAGAGGATTCCAAATTGCTTTTTCCATTGAGTCGATGAATTTAATTAAGAACGAAAACATAATAAGGATTTTCACAAGAGTAACGTGATACATACTCTAGTGGTCTAGACCTGACTGGATTCAATTCATTTTATTTCGCGCCTCGGATTTTGTGTATCTTGCGGTATTTTTATTTGGGTTCTTCTATACATTCTAAGAATCTTAGCCTAAGGGCTCAATACGCAATTTTATTCACAACTATTGCGAACCTTGCGAAAATTAAATCACGTTACAGAAATGCGTACAGCATAAAAATGAGAAAGGGCACACGAATACTACTTCAAACACTTTATGTTATATCTAACTAGAAAATAAAAATAAGAGTATGTTTACAAAAGTCTGGCCCATTACATAACTAAGTCTTCAGCGCAGATACTTTACCCATTACTAAGATTTTTTTATGGAACACTTCACACAGATAAGTACTAACAATACTAACATAATTGTAAGCTAATATTGTTGCTAATATAAATTATTCTATTCTATTCTACTTCAAGAAATATCAACAAAAATAATAACCACTAGATCTGCTATCTGCTAAGTAATTTCGACAGCGCAGTACCGAGAACCGATAATACATTAACACCGAAAGCCCGATACGAGGTACGATTAAGATCTTTATTGGTTAATATTAGCGAGACCTCAAGCTTACAAACACGCATACTAAATCTCCAAGACTGGAAAGGCATCAAGCCTTTAACCAAGTAATTATTACAACGAATGGGCACTATCGCTGTTATTACCGTATTGGCCAATATTCATGCCGCAAGATGCTATCTCGGCCAATAGGATCGTTATGAGACTTCAGAAACAAATCATGCAGTACGTGCCCCCGATAACCGAGGATAGTTATGGTAATAGATGTCTGTGGCATAAAATATGAATTCGTTAGTTTTGTAGCGTTCCGTGATCATCAATAAACGAGGTTTGATGTATTGCTTATAATGTATTATGTAGCGCTTATTGGGAATCGTAGACTTTTTCAGCAAGTAGGTACATCTATAAAGTATATGTATTAGGTATAAGAATTATTGATGATAATAAAAATAAATAATCGTTGACATAACGGTCCCGCATGACGGGAACCTCGTGAAAGCCGAGAAAGATGTTGAAATCAATTATCTTGACTTGGCTCGCTGGCAGGTTGTCGACATGTGGGATGTGGACTTAGTGAATATGTGCCGAAAGTCGTATCAGCCAATGGCTTAATACCCAAGAGATCGAGCAACACCTAAGGAGGCTCTCGTTGGGCAGCTGGATCAAGGGCTTGATTCAGAAAGCAGTAGGTACTCCTGGACACGGCTCGCATTGTCAGAAGGTTACTCTCTGTGGAGCCCTAACCGCCGGTAGCTTGGACCCTGTTCCCGATACCAGTGGGCTACTATTTTTTATATTTTTAAATGTTTTTTTTAATGTTTTTTATAATTATATTTATAAATGTATTTAATAAGTACTTATAAAAACAAATAAATGAAACAAATAATCGTACTTAGAAATTATATTCCACAAGCATTTGTTTTATTTTATTTTCCACTATAATTTTTTTTCCAAAAACATTCCAATTTAGTCTCGAATTCATCAGCGTTAACACCGACAAATGTTCTCATATACATGCAAATAAACAAAAATACGAAACTGTTTGGTGTAGAAATGAAATAAAACGGCTATAAAGTTGGTAATAATACTCATATTTCATTGTAACAGCCCCGACGGGCGCAGATTGAGGCGGCAGGGTGGACAAATCCCTAGAACTCGAGACAGCCGAGTCACACCGAGGCCGCGAGGCTCCGAAATATACAAATGTTATTGAAGACAATGCTTCCTTAGATATTGTTTTATTTAACAAGCCTCAAGTGCCTTTGTTTCGATACTGAACTTTCCAGTCATAAATATTGCTGATAGGGCGAAAAATTGTCACGAATTGCTAATTGCTAGCTATTAACTCTAATTTAATGTGCGCCACTTTTACAATCAATCTGCCTAGCCTTTTCCCAATTATGTTGGAGTCGGCTTTCAGTCTAACCAGATGCAGCTGAATACCAGTATTTTTCATGGAGCGATTGCTTATCGAGGCTCCACAACCCAGATACTGGATCCTTGGTAAGACTGTTTGTCAGACTATAATAGCATCATGCAGTGCGCCCGCGTCCCTTCACTTGTCATGCACTATGACATAGACCAGGGGGCCAAGTCTACTAATTTACAAAGGTCATAATGGTGTCACGATGGTGAGTTTTTGACAGATTTGCCATACAAAATCTGTCAAAAACTCACCATCGTGACACCATTATAACGTTTGTAAATTAGTAGACTTGGCCCCCTGGGGTGGCGAACCAATGGCACGCGTGCCGTTGATGGCACGTAACAAAATAATTTGGGCACGGCATCCTTTCAGAATCCTAAGTCATTTAGTTTGCAACAGCAGAAGTCAGACCAATATTTTGTTCTTTAATTTAATATAAAACTGTTGTTATTAATGTTACTGTATAACAATTAAGGTGTTATTGAGAAAGTAATTATATTAAAAAATCCAGGAGTCACTAAGTCAAGTTTGTTTGTTGGCATGTCATGGCAACATTCAATTTGTGGCATGTCATGGCAAAATTCATTTGGAAAAAAATGGCACGTAGATGTAGAGAGGTTCGCCATCCCTGACATAGACAATAGTATATGTATAACAAGGACAAGTGATGTTGGAGCGTCGGCGTCGTGCGTGAGCCGATAGCAATAGGTTAATTTACGGTTTTTAAATTTGATTTTATTTGTATTTATTTTTTATTAAAAATTATTGTTTATTTATTTATTTATTTTGTAATCCCCTAGTGGGATTTATGTGTCCGAAGGCGTATCCGTGGCATCACAGCGGGCCCTATCAGAATACCAGCGCTGTGGGATTTATTTTTTAAATTACGCAGCATATGCTGAGATAGGGGCCTTTGTGGCCTCGCACAGGTCGTTAATAGTATTAATTTTATTTTCGTATATTCGAATTCCGTTTTTTGTTAGTTTTAGATGCTCCTTTTTAGTGTTTTATTACTGTTTGTATTTCCTGTGCGTGTCCCAAATAAAATATTTTTCTATCTTTCTTTCTTTATTAGATCTTCGACAGTCGTTACAGGTAGGCCCAAAAGGGGTTATTCCACTAATCCCCATTGACAACGATCAACGATCCTACGTTAGTACTTCTAACCTATTTTCCTAATAAATTCACATACCTTTACAATTATTATTAACGAGCTGTGCCGCGCGGTTTCACCCGCATAACTCTTGATCCCGTGGAAATATCGGGATAAAAAGTATTTTGTCCTAACCCAGGTCATGGTTTACCCATGTGCCAAATTTCATCCAAATCCGTTTAGCTATTTTAGCAAACAAACTGACTTTCGCATTTATAATATTAGTTAGGACTAGTTAAGATACGTCGGTCCAGTGGAGCAACTTTTGTTAAACATGTAATTCTCGTGAATGTTTAAAAAAAATTCTTCCACTTCTTGAGGCATCCATATAGACATAATATTTGAAGACATGCGTAATAGCTTTTTGCTTTATTTGTTTTTGTCACTATTTTTCATAATTACAGAAAACTATTTTATCATAAAACTGTTTTGAGCGTATTTGAATGTCTCACTGAGTGAATTTAAAAGATTTTGTTTTAATAAGAATTTATAAACACGACTTCACGAGATCTATTTTTTTTTATAAAAGGGGCACCAATAGACTTAGATAAAGACTCAACTAAACAAAAGGTAAACTGAAGTTCTTTAATAATTAATCATAAAGTAATTTAAAAGTTCTTCTGTTTCTCTCGGTTCCAGATTCTCAGTCTCGATTACGTAATGGATGGCCACCCATCCACGAACCAACCGCAGAAAAGTAGCTTAACTTTTGATTGACCTGTGCGGCTGTTATTATTTAGTCACTAGCCCCATATCCGCTTGACTGTCACTAATGAGACACAATAAAATTTTAATTGTTATCGAGCAGCATAGCAGCATAGTCTTTCGGACAGTTGAGCATCTACTGTGCGTCACTTTGACGCGTTCCTTAAATCTATTGAATTTAATTTAAATCATCAATATGGAAATCCCATTGTTATTATGAACGGTTATGGTAATCAGGTGAACCACTACCTAACAACATAAAATCTGACAATAAAACAGCTTCCAGAAATAGGGTGATTAATACATTAATTTTGAACAAAATTTTTATAATTGTAAATTGTTGTAGCGGTTAGACCGCCACATACAAAAACTACGAAACAAAAAGACATGACGTCACACAATTCCTACATCTCGCAGTTAGAGTTTACTGAGCGAATAACATAGATAAGACTATCCGAAATCAACATATGGGCAGTTGCCCGCCAGATATAACACCCGTCTGGTTGGAGGATCCTCCCTTTTCTATGGTGGATGAGTGAACTTTACACCCTGTTCACCATACCTCTAAATTGTAATAACAAATAATAAAGGTTTTTATTGATTCCATACTATTACAATACATACATTATTAATAATAATAAAAATACATTTCAATTCAATTATAGTAAAATCATAAATTATTGTTCACTTAATACCAATACATCACAGTTAATAGAGTGGATCAAAATTAATTAATTTCAGACTTCATTTCTGTAATGAAACGAAGTCAGAAAAAATAAATGAAAAATCGAATAAATTATACATTGAAATGATTAGCAATTATTATTGTGAGACATAATAGTAATAATTTTTTAACGTAACTTTAATTGAAAAGGAAAAAACGGGGCCCTTAGGCTGCCTGTCCACTGGAGCGGAGAGGAGAGGAGAGGAGCGGTGATGTGCCATTATTAACCAATCAAATCTAAACTGAGGGGCGGAGTCAAGGCACATCTCCGCTCCTCTTTTCTCCTCTCCGCTCCAGTGGACAGGCAGCCTTATAGGATCACTTCGTTGTCCGTCCGTCAGTCTGTCATGACCCTTTTTCTCAGGAACGCGTGCAGGTATCAAGTTGAAATTAATATCAAATACGTAGGTCTATGGTCCGTTGGAGTTCAAAATAATCTAGCTTCTAAGTCAACACAATGAAAAAATACAGCCATTTAGGCGACATATTTTGACACTTGCAAATAAATTCAAAACTACAGGGTACTTGCATCATGCCAAATTTCATGGTTCTAGGTCAACGGGTGACCTAGAACCATGAAATTTGGCAGGAAGCAAAGTCCCACAGCACATGTAATAATCAATGTATGGAAGAACATGTTTTTCAAATTCATACAAACTACGGAACCCTTCATTGTGCGTGGTCCGACACGCACTTGGCCTAGGATACCAGCAAAGGATGTCAGTTTGTTAGGATTTTCGTCCACCTGCCATCGCTAATTCTTTGATAATATCCAACCCATTTCCATTTTGGTGTTAGTGTTTGTTTGACACTGTTTGTGACATCTACCAACCCGCACTGGGCCCGCGTGGTAGATTACGGCCCACTCCCTCTCATAGAGTGAAGGCCTGTGTCCCAGCAGTGGGAACATTAATAGGCTATGTTTGTTTTATTTTTGCGATTATGTTTGTTTGATGACGTCTTTAGGATTGGTTTCTTGTCGTATTGAGCTGTTTTTGACTCTATCTTTTAGTTTATGGTCGATATAGCTTCTATCTAATGCTCTCTGGCCAATTCTTAATTTTTCTAGATATTTTTTTGTTACAGGCCATGTTTGGCAGGCATATGTTAGACACGGCATCAATCAGATCTCCATAGCTTTTGTCTTTAAGTTAGTAGGAAGTGTACTCTTGAACAATCAAAATGTTAATAGAGCCTCAAAAATACCAGTATCAATGTCACAATATTTTCCTCTTATTACAGACTACAATATTGTTTCGACGAACTATGTATTGGGTTATGTTGATGGTGAATAATGTAATAATAAGTAACATATAATTAATTTCGTGAAACTACGTGTTTTTATCCCATTATGATAAACCAAAGTTCATTGAAATTCATTGTCCGAACACGCACGAAAATCGCCGAACACCAACGAACAATATTGGTACTCGTAGAACCTGCAATATAGTAAATCGTGCGTACACGCGCATATAAATGACTGGTCCAAGTCACTATGTTTTGATGGTATGGAACTAAATTGAAAACTGTGTATAACGGAAACCAATTTACAGAATAACTAATTCGAAAAGAATGTAATAAAACAGAAAGATATAAACTAATGTAAGATATAACTTTAAACGATTATAACAGCGAAAAAGTTAACTGCTGACAGCAGTATAATCGTTGAGAAACACACTATCATAGGGGCGAATCGTTCAGAAACAATGAGGTTCGGTTAATGTTCATATTTCAATAGAAACACAATTGATGTACCTATAGGATAGAAAGAAATGCTTTAAAAACTGTATGTAGAAGTCGTACTGTATGTAGGTACGCTTTGTCATCGTTTACCGAACGAATAGGGCGTTTGTCCTCTGCCGCCGTCACCGGGAAGCCACCAAAAACGAGTTGACGGCGCCTAAGTATCGATAAATTCAATAGTATGGCCGCCGTGGCCGCGTGTCCACCGCACGCACGTCCGTGGCCCTAGCATAATCTCGTTTCCCGGTGACGCACTGTGAAACGAGAAAAGCTCTAAAATAAACTCAAACTCAAACTCAAACTCAAAGCATTTATTTCAAATAAACCAATTACAGGCACTTTTGAATTGTCAAGGGGTCGGTCAGTCAG
Organism: Conistra vaccinii; assembly: GCA_948150665.1. Lineage (NCBI taxonomy): Eukaryota > Metazoa > Arthropoda > Insecta > Lepidoptera > Noctuidae > Conistra > Conistra vaccinii. The sequence goes on along the minus strand of OX411334.1, from coordinate 9,236,684 downwards.
AAAAGATGAAGCTAGATGCCCATTCCAAAGCGTAGTAGGTACCTATGGAGAAGAACGGGCAAGAAACTCCACGGACACTCTTTTAAATAAAAATTTGGTTTAAAAATATTGGTTACATCATTCATGTTGAACTTATACATGTGAGAACGATGCAAAACGTTAAAAGCGTCCGTAATAAAAGATAAAAACAAAAATAAAACAATTAAAAAATTAAATCAAATTAAAATAAGCCATGGCAGCTATGAGATGACCAGTCACAACTGACGGCGCCCGTTCACGAACATGACGCATGGATTAGCACCATTCAGCTCAACCATTTTGAAGGGAGCTAAATGATCCAACACACACGCCACCGTCAGCGTGACATTAGAGTGAGCATGACATACTCTCAGCCGCCAGGGCACATTCAAGTCAATGAAAGACATACCCAGTACCTAAATGGTAGCTTTATAGTCTGTACATAGTACTCACACATGTGCTATGCAATTATACAATGCTAAGAGATTGAATTTATACAATGCAAAGATAGTTTTTAAAATCTTCCGCAGCTCCAACAGTATTTTCAGATGCTATACAATTAGTTTATGTGCCCTTGTGGAGCAGGACCAGCGTTGACCCAAGCATTTTTATCAGCGATGTAATCCCCCAACTTATAATATGCCTGACTGCATAGTGTGCGTTTAATATAAGATTTAAATTTCGTTTCATTCAGCTGAAGTATGTGGGGAGGTATTTTATTGTAGCATTTTAAACAGTACCCCATGAATGATGAGTCTACTTTAGCCAGCCTGAAACCCGGTTGAACTAATTGGTCCCTATTCCTAGTGATATAATTGTGTCTTGAACCTCTTTTACTAAAAAGATGTAGATTTTTCCTTACGTACATAATGTTTTCATAGATATATTGACAAGGCACCGTCATGATGTTAATCTCTTTAAACAGTTCCCTTAGAGAGTCGCGCCTGCGGAGGCCATATATCGCTCTGATGGCTCTTTTCTGCAGAATAAAAATGGACTCGATGTCTGCAGCCCGTCCCCATAGTAGAATACCGTACGACATAATACTATGAAAGTAACTAAAATAGACTAGCCTCGCGGTATCTACATCCGTAAATTGACGGATTTTTCTCACAGCATATGCTGCCGAACTTAGTCGTCCTGAAAGGGATGTTAAATGAGGACCCCATTGAAGCCTAGAGTCGAGCGTGATCCCCAGGAAAACAGTTTGATCGACGAATTCTAGTTTCTCTTGATTTAATACTATCTCACAATTACTACTTTTGACATTTGGTAAAGAAAATCTTATGCACTTAGTTTTTTTCTCATTTAATACTAAATTATTAGCAGTGAACCAATTTTGGACCTGCTGCAGGGCGTTATTTACGTCGTCAAGATTTGATGCACGTCTATTCATTTTAAAAATTAATGAAGTATCATCAGCAAATAACACCATTTGTGGTTGAGTTTTTAACAAATGGGGTAGATCATTAATATATACTAAAAAGAGAAAAGGACCCAATATTGATCCTTGTGGTACACCCATTTTTACTTTTAAACCGAGTGAATTGACACCATTTATTTGAACTTGCTGTTGTCTATCATTTAAATAAGATTTAACTAAACTGAGCGCAAGTTTTCCAAGTCCGTAATGCTCAAGTTTCAAGATTAAGGTTTCATGGTCGACGCAGTCAAAAGCCTTGGAGAGGTCACAGAAAATTCCTATGGCGTCTTGGGCCTCTTCCCACGCCGTAAATATGTGTTTTAATAAGGTGACACCGGCGTCAGTCGTACAACGTCCCTTGGTGAAGCCATACTGTTGATCATGTAAGATTTTATTGGTATTAAAATGATTGAGCATTTGATTAAGCATTACCTTTTCAAACACCTTGCTTAATACTGGCAACACGGACACGGGTCTATAATTATTGGTATCTTTACTGTCCCCGGATTTGAAAAGTGGTATTACCTTACTATATTTCATTAGATCAGGGAAGACTCCTTGATCCACACACAAATTAAATATTAAGGCTAAGTACGGCGCTATAGTCTCAATAATGGAGGTACAAACTTTGATTGACATTCCCCATAGATCTTCGGTTAATTTGATCTTAATTTGCTTGAAAGCTTTTAATACTGTTATGGGGTTTATATGCTTGAATTTAAATTCAATCGGGCAGGATGAAACGTTGGCTCTTAATAAATCAATAGAACGCGAGGGCGAGGAATTTAAGGTTTCAGTAGTTTTAAGTGGGATACTGGTAAAGAAATTTACAAATTCTTGAGCAACTTCTTTGTTAGTGCTTATGACACCACGTGAAGTTTCTAGTGTGAAATCACTGTTATGTCTTTTATTCCTATTTGTTTCGTCATTGATAATTTTCCAAACCGTCTTTATTTTATTATCGGCTGATTTGATCTTGTTGCTAAGGTACAAGGCTTTAGCTACCTTGCAGGTATTTTTAAAAGTTTTAGAGTAAGTAGCAACGTATTTATTAAAAGTGTCAGAGTTAATAAAAGGCTTAAGGCCATACAGCTCAAACAATGTTTCCCTACTTTTCCTAATACCCTTAGTTGCCCAGTCACTGAACAGAAAATTTGGGCAAATCGTTTTAGTTTTCTTTTTTAAAGTATTATCGAACTCGGTGCGCACTACCGAAAAGAATTCCTCATATAATTCATTTACATTGTTTATAATATGACCCGGTATACTTAACTTACTAATTAAGTTATTATTAAATTTACTTAGATTGCTGGTTGTTACTTGTCTAGATTGTATCTGAAATCTTTGTAATGGTGTGTTGCACTTGAAAGCAACAGTTTGACCACTGTGATCCGAAGGCAGATAATTTACAATAGCTTTATCTAAATAGTCGCAGCAACAAAAAACATTATCAATACATGTAGCAGTATTTGTAGTTATGCGGGTTGGTTCTGAAAACACATTTGACAGATTGAATGATTTAAAGAGACTTAATAATCGACTGCTATTTGAACTATTTTCTAAGATATTAATATTGAAGTCACCACAGATAATTATTGATTTTTTCCCCGTTGCAAGTTTTGCTAGAACATCTTCCATTACTGCCTCAAATATGGAGTAGTTTTGATAATTGGGGGGTCTGTAAACGCACACTATGACATACTTATCTAGCTCAACACAGGACAACTCAATGTTATGTTCAACCGACAAATCAACTATATCTTTACGAGTCTTAGATTTAATAGACTTTTTAACTAAGATTAGTGAACCCCCACGCAGCATTGATTTGCGGTTAAAACAACTGACCACGCTATAATTTTTATAATTAATTAACATCTCAGAATCTTTTAACCAATGTTCAGTTAAACAAATAATTTCGAACATAGTTTTTTCTAAAAATAATTCAATTACTAATTGTTTGGAAGAAAAACCTTGAATATTTTGATGGAATAATTTCAAGGTATTCTGCTTAGACTCTTTTTTACAATTAACTATTTTAGAGCCAGAAGACACCTTGTTCTTGGTAGGTATAACTACAGTGTTACTGGTATCTTCTGTTGTCTTACTATCTAGTTTAAATTAACATCCAGAGTGAGCCCCAAGACTCCCATGCCATCACCAGGCAATGAGATCCTACTACTTGTGGACCCCACATTATGACAAGAATTTGCCATAGTGACACATGGATCCTCCTTCGTACAATAATTGTAAAAGTTTATAGCATTAGTGCTACAGTTACTGGTGGCCACCTGTACATTAGAATTATTACTAATAATTGCGGTGTTAATTATAGTACTGCACGTCGACATACTACTTATGTCTGAGTTTATATAAGCTAATAGCCTCGCTATTTGCGTTTTTATGTCTGAGTTTATATAAGCTAATAGCCTCGCTATTTGAAGTCTAAACCTAATGGGCAGATACACTGTATTCCTTGTCGATTTCAACTTATCAACAAAATTGTTGGTGTCAAAAAATATAAGTTTGTCACTGTAGTGACTTACTAAGAACTGAATATGCTTGTTAAGCATATGTATATAATTGTTTTTTCTATTTGATAACCTCTCAAAATAGGGAAAAGCACACAAAATAATTTTATTACAATTTAACTTTAAAATCTCAGTAACACTGTCAGTGATATCTTCCTTTTTGACCTGGGAACTATTTCCTACAAATACAGTTATGTTGGTATTAGAATCATATTGAGTCCTTGTAATTGATGTCATTATTTCTTTGAAGGATAACCCAGGTAAACAATAGTTTTGAGTAGAAAAACTCAAGTTGTTACTAACTAATTTCCCTAACCCCCTTCCTATACTATCTGAAAACATAACTGACTGATAGCAAACTTGACTACTACAAGAGGAAATACTACTAGCTACTGACTGTACCATTTGAGATAATTCTTGCACAATATCAGGTTTATCTTGATTGAGGATACAGTCTTGAGACACACTCTCAGTCTGGGACGGGTCCTCCGTTGCCTCAGGCTGGACAGCATCAGGGTTTGAAACCTGACAAGTACACTGACACCTAACTAACTCATTAGCAGCAAGAATGTGTTCTTTAATTTGGTTCTGAGAACCCACATATTTAATGAAAAGGGAACTAAGTCTGCTCTCAAGTACCTGTATGTCGGACTGTAAGCGCTGTGTATCAATTTCATAAATGTTTTTGCTGTCTTCTAATTTTATTTGATAATTATTTAATTTATTTATTAGATCAATACGTTCCTTTCTCCGTGGAATATTTTTGGAAAAGTGTTTTTGTTGTCTCCTAATTTGTTTACATTTTTTAATTATTCTATTTAGTTTAGCATATTTTTAAATGCAAGCTCGAGTGCCTGTCCACTGGAGCGGAGAGGAGAGGAGAGGAGCGGAGATGCGCCAAAATTAACCAATAGAATCGCACCTCTGGAGCGGAGTTTTGATTCTATAGGTTAATATTGACACATCTCCGCTCCTCTCCTCTCCTCTCCGCTCCGGTGGACAGGCAGCCTTAAGTGTGTTTTACAAGTTTAAAATGAAATTGAGTGCTTACATACCTACAAAATTGTACATAGTAACAGCAACTCAGTAACAGTAACAACTTAACATCGACATACTTAATTAATCGAATTGTAATCACGCTCGCATTTCATTGTGTGGAATGAGATAAAATATTTAATTATTCGCCAAAGTGTACATGGAGTATTTCGGTACTTACAGAATTTTCATCAAGGCTCCCAAAGACAGACAATTTCCACGAAAACTTCACAGAATTTGTTCTACCGGTGTCGCTTCGTGCCGTAGTGTCGCGCCTGTTCGCGGGAGCCTTTACATGTCTAGATCTGAAAAGATCTCATTACGTTATTTAATATCTTCAAATCGAAATGGAAAAACGTTGTCATGGCAATCCATGACTACCTGACTGCCTACCAGGATAAATTATATCACCATAATTCGTTTCTTGAAATTGACTGTGTACCGACATTATTATTTAGTCGTATTTTATTCAAACGACGCAGAAATTAGATAAATTAACATAAAGAGTTATGAAGCGAATATACTTACAATATCAGGTTCCATTTTTAAATGCCTAACGGAACCCTATTACTAAGCCCTGTCCGTCTTTATGCCAGCGGGCTGTATCTCATGAACCGTAATATGTAGACAGTTGAAATTTTCACAAATGTGTATTTCTATTGCCGGTATAACAACAAATAAATTAAATTAAATTAAGTTCAAAATTAAAGGGTGTTCCTCTTTGCTAAAAGGGAGGTACGGAACCCTTTGTGTCACACTGGCTGGTTTTTTTACAGGAACGCAGGCTTTTCTATCGACTGAGCTGAATTCATATTCGAAACGTCATATTTGAATTCTCCTCATATCCGAGTATTAAGGCTTCTGGGTTCGTTTTCAACCTACTTTCTATAAAAAAATGGTCGCAGCTGTGACCAAATGTAGGAAATATTTGATTTGCGTGCGATATACCTAAAAGAGTCGCGAATTCTGAAGTGGATAGTTGGTAGGGTTGTACTTTATTATTATGTTGTGCTGTGTGCCTTTTTGTCTGTGCTATATAAATGTATTTCCTTTCTTTCTTTCTTTACTTATTTTGTCGCCGCCGTAGGTTACAATTATGTAAGTAGTTGGTCGCATGCACTATGCTTTGTATGGTTTCTAAATGGGTTTTGGTGTGTTTATTCGTGAGTTGACTGAAACAACCAAAGCAATGGATAATAACAACCAACAATTAAGAGTGTAATTTTTTATTATTAATTATTTTTTTGAACATAGCCAATAATATTGACATGGATATAAATATTGTACACCCCATGGGTATGTTACAGTGATACTATAATGTTAACGGTAAGTGCGCCCGCGCATTAGGCGGCCAGCTCTGGCCGCGCGGCCAACGAAAAACATCGCGACACACACGCGGCCACGTGGCCCAGCAACGTGGTCGCACGGCCTGGCCGCCTAATGCGCGGGGGCACTTAGAACTGTCTTTTTACCTGTGACAAACAATAAATAAATGAATTTGAATGAATTTGAGTTATTATTTTATTGTTTCAGAATGCCTAATAAATGTTCGAAATACAAATAGAGGCATGTCTTCGAAGGAAACTTACATATAAATTATATCTGCCCATTTATCCCATGACAATGCAATACAATATCTCTAACCTAGCCCTGCAATAAAAATAAAAACCGAATCGCTAACCCGCCACCCTTTTAGACACCTACAAAGAAATCGTTACATAAAACACTCGCAGATAAGTTTGTTCGGACAGCGCTAGTTTTCTGCCGCGTCCCGAAGATTTATAAGCTAAATCTGGAACAAAAGAATATTACAATTCTACTGATATATGTTACACCTGTGCTGAGTGACGTAAACCTTTGGGAATTAAATGTATGACTATTTATCTTAGCGCGGTCGAAGTTTCTTTAGGGCTCTTCCAAAATTAGACTTTAGAAGAGGGTTAGTTTGGTACCTAAGACTCCACCTTTATATTTGATAAACTTGATTTACACAACATAGACTGGACTGAGTGAACCTGCCACTCAAACCTGTGTGTTTCTTTCCTGAAAAGACCATTTCAGACACTAGTCTACATGGTCCTCATATGGTCTGATCAAGCTTATGTCTGGACTTTAAAAGAGACTGTGACCTCTGAGTTTGGCCTTTAGTTTTTGAAGCTTATTTAATTATTTTAAAGGAATATGATGTGTATTTTAAATTAACAACTAACATGAACTTCCAAAACTAAAAATAATTAACCTAACTTAGGTAACTAAAACTATTAGGAAACAAACAATAAGGCATCGAAAAATTCCTCCGCATCGCTGTCGACTGGTAATGTACCCAAGAGACTGGCGGCATTGCCACGTTGTATGGCAAATGGCGTTTAGTTTTTTAGTTTTAGTTTCGGCCTTTCTTCTCAGAGTAGTCAGATAGGAAACGCCGAACTCATCTAGCTAATTTTTAATATGACGTGTAAAAGTAATTTCATTAGCCTATTTACAGAATAAACAATTTTATTTCATTTCATAGCGTCACGCCTGTAATCCCCAAAGAGCTGGGTAGAGGTGTACCTACCTAAAGCAACACCCACATTTCGCCAGTTATGTTAAACTTCCTTGTAAAAGGGGACGACCCTAATAAATCCAGACTCTGGGCTAATAATTCCAATAACACTGCCTGACCTGGGAATCAAAACCAGGTCCTCACGCTCAGTAGTCGCGGTTGCGACCACTTGACTTTAGAGGTATGAGGAAACAGGGTGTAGGGAGGATCATTCAACCAGACGGGTGTCGTGGCTGGCGGGCTGCCCAAAGATTGATGTCAGATACTCTTATATATGTCGTTCGCGCGGTAAACTCTAATTGCGAGATGTAGGATTTGAGTGACGTCAGGTCTTTAGCAGTTCGCATGAGGCGATGTAGATACCGCCACAAGACCAACGAGGCAGTCAGTCATACTTGAAGACAGGTTGTTACGAGCTCAGTATTGTGACAGTACAGTAAGCCAGTACAGCGCTGACTTGCAACTGGGCTCGTGTTAACAATAGTTTCAACCCAATCCAGTGCTGACTTCTTGCCCTCAAGTCACTCCAGTGGACTTACCTATACGTCTATTTACTGGCCCAGTAGTTTCCCCGCCTGACTTACTGACTCACTGCCGATCTCGTCTTCATGAGACCACTGACTGGGTTCGAAATTCCGAGTCACTGGGTCCTCATCATAATCAGCCTATAATGTTCCTACTGCTGGAACGCAGTCCTCCTTTCGGTGAGACGGAATGGGCTACAATCTACCACGCGGGCCCAGTGCGGGTTGGTAGATGTCACATGGTGCAGGTTTCGTCACGAATGTTTCCTTCACCGTTTTGGAACAGTGGTGGTGAAATTATTTACACAAAGTTAAGCACCTACTTATTGTTTTTTTTGTGGTATGAAAATCATCAAATAACTTCTCCCGCTCTAGGCGGAGCGGAAGGGCGTGTCAGACTCTTATTGACTAAAACCCACCCGTGTGCCTTCAGTAGTACGTTGCGAGGGGCCATGGTAACGCTTTAGGACTTTCCCGCAAAAAGCGCCTACTTGGGTTCGAACCCACGACCTGCAACTCGTAAGTCGCGGCCGTTACCACTCGGCCACTACTGCTGACCAGTCTAGAGTCACTGCCATCGTAAAAACCAGGCATGATTTAATGTAGATTTATTCGCTTCGATAAAGCACTTTTATGAACTCCTCTATTTTGGCAAGCGTTTAGCCCTACATATCGGCTAAGCACTTCAACAATTTATAGTTCAGAGTTCATAAACGAAACTAAATGGGTCAGGTACCTATGTATAGAACGAGTAGGTAAGTAGGCTAATTGGCTAAGCATTGAATTTCCAAATGAATATGCTATCTACTAACAAACCAAGTACTACTACTATTAACATTGGTACGAGCCAGTATTGTATTATTATAGATAATTATTATACAAATAGATTTCTTTCCTCAGACATCGATGGCGGTTGGTCATCCCTGGCCTATAAGTAGGTATGCTATTAGGCGAAGTAAGTATAACAAGTCCTCAAGACAAAGTTCGCGAGCGAGTCCGAGTTCACTTCAAAATTCGGAAGTTTCAACTTCAAAGGGGTTCTCCATTACTATTTAAGCACGGACTTTCACCAGAAAACGGTACTGTGCCTTGGTAAAGAAAGTGTATACGTTGATCTTTGAACTATGTACTTGGAGTTTTGTAAGGACCATCGAAGGAAACATAAACTGTAAGTATATCTAATTACGTTGTTAGAGGACATTAGTTTGTATTTCAATTAAACACTTAAAAGAGTAAACTTGAGTTTATATCCTAAGGAGTTAACTTTGAGACGTGTGAAGAACGTATCGAAAATTTTAAGTGCGTAGCCGTAGAATTGCATAAACGTAGCCGCGCGTAGCAGTAGACGCTCAAAGCAATAGACGCACGTAGCCGTAGAGGCGCGTAGCCGTAGATGAGCGTAGCTGAAAACGAGCGTAGCAGTAGACGCTCACAGCCGTAGACGGTCGTAGCCATAGACGACCGTAGCCGTAGACGGCCGCAGCCGTAGAGGCGCGTAGGTCAGTTGCTACGAAACTCGGCTACGCAAGGGTCGCTTCGGAGCAGTAACGGTTGCTTTACTGTACTGTATTATGTTTTATAGTAAGCACGTAAGATATGATAATTTATATTTTAATTATAAAGCCAAATTATTTCAATATATGAACTTTATTTCAGTAATAATTAATTACCAACCAGAGCATAATCGTCGGTAGTACTAGTCAGTCATATTAATATGTTTCTTATATTTAATATAAAAAGTTTACGACGGTCTTACATTTAAAACTATGTTCCACAAAACCCTTTTTCACGATTTTTCTGTGGGAACAGACCATACAAAATAAAGTTGAGTTTATAACGTAGTGCGAATATTTAAATTATTTTGTTTGCTTATATTAATTACTTGCTTTTGCCCGAAGCTTCACCCGCGTGGATGTCGGAAAATATCCCACGGGAATGTACTACCGGGATACACGGTTTTCACATAGGTAACTCTATTGATTTACGCGGCGTCCGCCAGTAAACCTCCCAGTCGACATGATTTTTTCCGACATCTTCAACAATCATCGTCATATTTCAGCCAATTTACACAAAACCTTAATGAATTATACACCTAAGCTTTCCTAATGAATCACTCCGTCCATTGGTGAAAACCAAATGAAAAATCCGTTCGGTAGTTTTTGAGTTTATCGCGTTTAGACAGACAGACAGACGCGGCGGGGGACTTTCATCATCATCATCATAATCAGCCTATTAATGTTCCCACTGCTGGGACACAGGCCTCCTCTCTGTGAGAAGGAGTGGGCCGTAATCCACCACGCGGGCCCAATGCGGGTTGGTAGATGTCACGTGTCTTCGAATTTTTGGTTCGAAGACATGCCGGTTTCCTCACGATGTTTTCCTTTACCGTTTTGAGAGCAGTGGCGATGAAATTATTTACACAAAGTAAAGCGCCTGCTTGGGTTCGAACTCACGACCTACAACTCGAAAGTCGGGACCGTTACCACTGGGCCACCACTGCTCTTTGCACTGCACTGCGGGGGACTTTGTTTTATAATAATTATAATTATGTAAAAGGTTAAATTTGATTATAATGAAGGCATTTTTGTCTCCTCGTTATCAGGGTGGTTGGCCATATTGGATGAGTAATCTAAATACAATTCAAAGTGCTTGGTAAAATCCTCTTTTACGGCTGTAGCGCCGTAATTATAAAAATACCACGAAACTAGGCGCACGCAATCAGATTTAGGAAGCGCGGTGAATTCAATATAGGATGGCAAAGGGAATCTCTCGCAAGGGCGTCTCGACCGAAGAAGTACAACGTTCCAACGTCTTACCTTAACATTCATAAACATCAAGAATATCAAATGTCAACCAACAATTTGTCAGCCGTCAACCCAGTTTTGCCGATTTCAACCCAGTGTTGCCCTTCCTATTGACCTCACCCAAGACTCTCCGACATTATAATAAGAACATTCGTTTTAAATTCTTAAGATAAAATTGTTTAAGTAACTTGGCAAATTAATGGTAGGTATTTTATAATTTTACGAACGCAAAACAAAATCTCGTAGATACTTCGCAATGGAAAATAATGAGATAAAAACACTGAATAAAATAAAGGAAATCCGAAGGCAACGTTTTTACAATTCCTTTTCAAATAAAGACCTCATTACTTGGTTGTAAGTTCAGGATAATTGCCCGTTGAGCTAAGAAACTTTTTACGTCATAGTTCAACGAAACACGACCTTTGGCTTTGTTATTGTTTAATAATAATGTTAAGAACTCTTCTGTTTTCCTTAATTAATTTTCATTGATTTTCTTTGTGAAGGAGCTCCTCTGGGGTATTTAATAACTACCACTAAGCAACAAAGTAGATACAGTGGGCTTCAGAGAAACCTCATTGTTGCCCCTTGCATTGTTTTTTACATTGGTAGGGGGTGAGGTAGCTGTTTTTGCCGGCAAGTATTATTGCTGTATTCTGGGCCCAAATTCAAGTTATTAATTTTGGAATTTGATTTACTGCTTCGTTAGTCTAGTGGTCGTAAGCGCTATTGCTGAGTAAGAGGTCCTGGGTTCGACAAAATGTTATTGGGCTTTTCAATTGCAATTGATTCGCCCCCTGTTTTATGGGACTTAGACCAAATGTGGATGTAGTACAGGTATGAGGTACTCTGCCTAATGCCCTTCGGCGATTACAGGCGTGATGTTATTTTATTTTCCAGAATGTAGATTAAATTACAAAGAAGAATAAATTGGGATACAAGCAGAATATGGGTGCTCCTTTTTAGGACCAAAACGATGACATAAACAATAAAAAAAAAAAAAAAAAAAAATGTTTTTATTTATGCTTCAGTTTACAAAAAGGGTTTCGTGTTTGGAGCCTCCTTTTAAGCAAACAATGCCTGTGTTAGGAGACTCCGCTCTTCCACATAACAGCATAATTATTTAATCTATATATTATTCTATCTAATAATAAATCCTCAGGTACTATACAATAGGTAACTATACAATATTATGAAGTAGGTACCTATCTATTTGTTTACTTATTGTGCCTACCTACCTACTACTTATTTGAGGTCTACAAAACACAATTTCTCGAAGTCCACGTGTTCTGTCAGACTCGGTACCTCCTGCTTACTTAGTAACTTCGTAACAAGTTATTATACTAGTTTGATGCGTAGCCGTAGATGAGCGTATGCGTAGACACACGTAGCCGTAGACGCGTGTAGCTGTAAACGTGCGTAGCCGTAGACACTCGTAGCCGTAGACGCTCGTAGCCGTAGACGGCCGTAGCCGTAGACGCGCGTAGGTTAGATGCTACGAAATACCCAGGTAAGTCTACAAAACACAATTTCTCGAAGCCCTTTCAGCAAATGTGATTCTACACGTGTCCGGTCGGACTCGGCACCTTCTACTTCTGTTATTGTACTAGTTATAAACAAAGGTCAATAGCCTCCCGATAACTTACTTACCTATAAGTTTATAACAAACATTATGTATAAGTAAGTAGGTGGTACCTATAGAGTTGTTTACATAAAGTTTCACTTCCCGAGTTTTAGGGTTTTGAGCGTAACCTTATTTATACAGGCTACCTTCATGCGAAACAATTTCAACTCGACAGAGCCTTTATTTCGTAGCACTAAGGGCGGATTTCGTACTTCGAGTGAAACTATGTGCCGTTGACCATTGATACATAGTAATGAAAGATGACGGAAGAAACCTACGCGAACGATACCTGCTTAATTAAATTTACATATTATCGACAATTCAATTCAGCGGTGCAATTGCGTAGGTAACACACATAACATGTCAATCGATCGCATTTCCTTTCATTTTGACAGCTCAGCCACGTTCATTGCGTTATTTACGTTGTAGAGCAGATAAATTTTGAAAACCTATGAAGCAATAGATTACAATATACATCAAATCTCTCGGATTATGATTGAAACTTTATTAGGTACGCAATAGGGTGTGTAGCGGTTCCACCGCCACATACGAACTACGCAACAAAGACATGACGTCACACAATTCCTACATCGCGCAGTTAGAGTTTACCGAGCGAAAAACATAGATAAGACTATCCGAAATCAACATATGGGCAGTTGCCCGCCAGACATAACAAACCGTCTGGTTGGAGGATCCTCCCTTTTCTGTGGTGGATGAGTGAACTTTACACCCTGTGCCTCATACCTCTAAAGATGCAAGGCTCTTCTCTCGTATCGGCAGTCAGCAGCGAACTATGTAATAAGAATGGCTGATGCCGTGGTAAGAATCGTATATGCTACAGCTTTTGCGTGCGGAAATTATTCCACGGGAACTTACCAAAGATTTTAGAGTAAGTAGGTACTTGTATTTAAATGTCTTTGGTCCTACCCCTAGTCCAGGTTATGGTCTACCTGTACCTATGTTTGTAATGGAAATCCGATTAGGCGTGATAAGGTAACACCGTAACAGAGAGACAGATAGAGTTACTTTCGATTTTATAGATAACTAGCTGCACCCCGCAATTTTACCCGCATATGTCTCGATCCCGTGGGTATATCGGGATAAAAAGTATCATATGTCCTAAACCATGTCATGGTCTACCCATGTGCCAAATTTCATCCAAATACGTTCAGCCGTTTTAGCGTGGAACCGTAACAAACAAACAAATCAATAAATGATTAACAATCAAACTCACTTTCGCATTTATAATTTAGTTAGGATATTAATTTAAGTACCTACGTCAATACGAATTCAGCAAGGTGGTGGTCTAGGTATAACGCATTTAACTTACCCACTTAGTTGGTGGTTGCGAGTGCAGACTGGCGCGACTTGGTATTTGTTCTACCGTGAAGTTTTCTTAGAAATAGTTTCATTAGAGTCGTGTCGCGCTGTCGCGTCGCGCCTGCTTGTGGGAGCCTTCTGTCTGAGGTACCTAGAAAGGATGATCGCCCACTGCCCAAGATGCGCCAGATGTAGGTACTTATATTTCAATGTACCCCAAAGCATTTCTACGTTACGGAACATTATCTTATTGTGATGTTATAGGAAGCTACGAAAATCATTCTGTGTAGTTAATAAAGCTGCCCCTCCACAAGGGGCTCTCGACATCGGTAATTGCGTTCTAAGCATTCAGCCTTTGAGCCTTTGCTTTGTTCAAACGGCAATGGTTCCCCTCTTTATTATTATTTCCGTCGAAAACATTCCGACAGGCCCCAACGCCCAGGCACAATACATATTTTTCGAGTACTTTCATTTGTATTTCAATATTCTCATCATTTATTATTGTGTTATGGGCTACTTAATTTATTTTATTGGATGTCTTCGAAATTGAGTTTTGGTAATATGATTTTACCTCCCTAAATTCATTACGAATTATGTTATGCAATTTTGCTACCTACCTTTTCTATATCTACTGTGCTGCTGGGGAGTTTGTTGCGCCACTTCTTCCCAGCAAAAGCACTAGGAAGTGGTGAAGGGCGGGCGTTTTTGGGGGACTGTCTTATGTAATTTTGACGTTCGAAAAGTGCTGATTCTCAGCCTAGTTTGAATAAATGACTATTGAATTTGAATTTGACTAATAAAATCGTAGCGAAATCAAATCTGTACATTGAATATTTTTGAAAAAAAGTAAAGGCCTTCAAATGACTTCTCGCGCTCTGGGCGGAGCGGAAGGGCGTGTCAGACTCTTACTGAATAAAACCCACCCGTGTTCCTTCCCTTGCCTTGCCAGGGGCCACGGTTTGCCCTTAGGACTTCCCGCAATGCTACGAGGTGTGGGAACGATTCTAATGCAGACAATATAGATTTAGAATTTTTGTATGTTTGTCTGTATGTGCCTATGTTCATACACATCACGCAAAAACTACCGGATAGATTCTGTTCAAATTTTGCATAGATATTCCTTGGACATCTGGTCAGTTTGTAGGCTATAAATGATAACGCTACTTGCTATGGGTATGTAATATCGATACCCATCACTTCTGTAAAGCTAACACAAAAAAAAATAGATTTTAAACTAATTCCAAGTCGTGACAACACTACCTGCGGTCGATGACCCCGAAAAAAAAACTCATGAGTTTTATTTAGTTTTTGTTTTATCATGTTTAGATATCTATATCTCCTCCCAATCAGAGCATCTTATCTCTTCACCACCCTTCAATTCAATTCAATTCAAAATATTTTATTTCACATAAACCAACAAGGGCACTTATGAAACGTCAGAAGCTAGGTGCACGGTTCCAAATGGTCGTTTCCTATGGAGAAGAGCCGGCAAGAAACTCCACGGTTACTCTTTTAAAAATAAATTGGTTTTTACAAAGGATTTTTTTAAATTACAGTGATATGAGGTATGAGAGGACAGTGGAAGGCCTATCAAAAAGTACCAGATACTTAGCAAAATAGAAAATGAACCACAGATATACAGTCTGTTAAGCCTACAAGGTTCTCACATTCACAAAATCTAGAGGAAAAGAATCTACTCATATAAAAGATAAATAAAATAATAAAAATCTATTTAAACCAAATGCACGATTGTAGCTACAGCTGTAACAAAATACAATTTAAAAAAATCTGTCAAGTGCGAGTCGGACTCGCACACGAAGGGTTCCATACCATGTCGTACAAGATTTAACACTATGAATTTTTGTAATACTTTCGTAAAGGTAACAACAGAGGCGCTATAAAAAAACAAAGATTTGTAAAGAAATTGTCTAATTTTAATGAGAAAATGTTGTTGTGTTAAAATATAGGTGTAGGAGTATATTTCATTTTTTTTAAGAGAAAAATATTAAGTTAACTTTATCCAGTAACATGCATTAACTAAAGTCAAAGATATTTATTTGCTACTAACATAGTATTAGTAGGTATAAATAGGTATATATGGTAGGTAAGCAGGTAGATATGTAGTACCTACCTACCCTGGTAAGAAGGGTAGGGTAGGTAGGTAGGGTAGGTAATTAGGTAGAAATAGGTAATTAGGAAAGGTAGATGCGCCGTAGATAAGTACTTAGTGCTAACCGTGCGAAGCCAGGCCGGGTAAAACTAGTTACTTATAAATAAAAGGATTTCTCTTGCTACATCAGACTATATTGTACAAAATAGAATGTAAGTAGTACGCCAAATTTTAATTATAACTGTGCGTTTGCACTGGCGAAACATTCACAACAAAACAGTAGGATGTTATTGGGCACTCTAAGCCACCTTACGTTCCATCGGTTCACTTCGTTCACCTCGTCACTTCAGGTGG
The DNA here is from genome assembly GCA_948150665.1 of Conistra vaccinii. NCBI lineage: Eukaryota > Metazoa > Arthropoda > Insecta > Lepidoptera > Noctuidae > Conistra > Conistra vaccinii. Next base: position 9,220,402 of record OX411334.1, on the reverse strand, counting down.
CTTAGATTGCCCAATAACATATATGAAATCCATTCTATTCCACCTGATGAACAGAAGGTGGAGTACGAATTTTTGCATAGTGCAGTAAAACAGGTGGCTTAGATTGCCCAATAACATATATGAAATCCATTCTATTCCACCTGATGAACGGAAGGTGGAGTACGAATTTTTGCATAGTGCAGTAAAATAATGGTTCAGCGCCTATTCCACCCGATGGAACTAGTTATAAATGTCAATGTAATACATTAATCGACTCATTATTAATATATCCGTTTCAAGCAGTTGTCATGAAATTTGTAAAACAACCACAATCGTTACATATAAACAAACTTTGTGTTAATTCTCAGGAGACTGGTTTTCGCCATGGAGAATTATTACCTAAATCGGTACGATGTATCATTTGCGGGCCGTCAAATTGTGGAAAAACTAATTTATTAATTGGTCTTCTTATACACGAGAATGGATTAAGATTTCAAAATGTTTATGTTTATTCGAAAACCTTGCAACAACCCAAGTACGTTTTTTTAGAAAAAGTCTTGCAACGAGTACCAGGCGTTTCATTTCAGAAATATCATGAAAATGAGCAAGTACTGAGTGTTCAGACCGCAAAACCGAATTCTGTAATTGTATTTGATGATGTTGCTTGTGAAAATCAAAGTAGTATACGTGATTATTTTGCTATGGGGAGACACAAGTCCATCGATTGTTTTTATCTAAATCAGACGTATAGTAAAATCCCTAAACAGTTAGTAAGAGACAACGCAAACCTAATCGTACTTTTTAAACAAGATGAAAGAAATATGAGATATGTTTATGAAGAACACGTCAACACTGACATGACATGGACTGAATTTCGGGAAATGTGTTCAAAAATATGGAGTATACCTTTCAATTATGTTGTAATTAATAAAGATTGTTCCAAAAACAAAGGATGTTATAGAAATAAATTTGATACGTTTGTAGTCTTTGACTAAGAACACGAATACATATAAAAGGTTTATTACCTACAAAACATTATTATTCACCTTACGACGCTAGATCAATTACAACCTATTTTACCAATATGGAAAAATCATTGAAACGGCAAATTGTTGATGCGGCAGAAGCTGTAAAGATAAAAGTACGAAAAATGAGAGATACTGAGATTGATAATAAACAAGCACTAGAAACTGTTTTCAAACCTGTTACAGATCCTCTCAACCTAATTGCTAATGCTAGTAAACAAACTGCTCTCCTGGGTGCTAGTAATGATTTTGTTGATGTTCCGTTTACTAACGAAACTATGTCGAAAGAAGGAACTGGCAGCGCAAAAAGTAATGATAATAATAGCGATGAAGACAAATATGAATCCGATATCAACAGTGACTCTTCTTATGAATCAGTAACTTATACAACATAAAAACCTAAGATGTTTAAACAGTAAAAAATACGAAAACAAATAATATGTTCTAATAACTATAATATAACTTACATAATTTATTATTGCTTATTACTAAAATCTTATAAAGTAAATACTTACAAAATAATGACACCAACTATCAGCTAATAATAACAACTGTCCCCACAAAGTTTTTTTGATATTTTATTAATTAACGATTGCGTCTCCTCCATAACATGATCCACCGATTCAGTCACTACATACTGCGCACTTAACATTACCCCGTCCTGATTGTCACTTGCAGGCTCTTGTTCACTAATATCCAACACTTGTACCTGGATCAGCCGTAAACCTTTTTTCTTCTCATTGTTTATAACGAATGATTGACATGTATGCAGAGATGACTTCTGTTTTAGACACTCCCGTCTTGTTCTAGGTTTTTTGATGGCAGGTCCGCAGTTTTGTCTTGGTCTAGGCTCCTTGTTGACAGGTCTTTCTTGTTCTGGGAAATCCGGGATATGCCAGCTTAGACTCGGAGTCGGAAAACCTTGAGCGTATTGTGAGAAGTCGATAATATCTGGAGAATCACACATTATCAATGATCTGAAACAAACGAAATAATAATTAATTATAATTACATAAACAACATGATGAAATAATGTTATAAGTAGATGGGTACTTGTACAATACTTACAATTCGTTTCGTTTTTATTCGACGTGATATGACCGCTCCGGCTGAGTGGTTGACTGTCTAATGATGGATGTTCTACCCAATATAATAATGTGGAACGTGGCTAATATCTAATTACGCTCTATAAAGCCTTACGCTGTGCTGTGATTCAATTTCATGTTTCAACATGTTCAAACTCGTGCATAAGCACCTGTTCGGTGTCGAATTCTACACCGCGCGCGTCCGAACTTCGAGCTATGTCAGCTTCGTCTTCGTGCTTTGTCATCAAAAATGAACATTACAATGTTTTATCAAGTTAGAGCCTGTATCCTCATGCGCGACTCGCTGCGAGCGCTGTATGCTTTGTCATCAATCAGGAATAGAAATGAAACAGATATAATTATAATTATAAAATACTATTTATTACATTTACGTACTACAAATAAAAGAAAACTTATCACGTTTATGGGACAGCATTTCATACAAATTTTAAAATCTAAAGTTTTGGCAATGAATAATATGATTTATTAAAATTTAGACGTCTAAGCAGGATACGATATAAAAAGTTAGTAGAGAATATTTTAGTCATTTTTACGAAATGCTATGTCACATAAACGCTTTTAAAATTAATTAAGTACTAAATAAGTTCTAATATTATTTAATACTAAAAATAATATTTGTTTGGGGCACCAAGAAAATAAATGTTTTACAATTACATTACCCATTACTTATGTCTGGATCCTGCTATAGGTAATAAGCATTAGTAGGTTCATAATATTTCCTATCTTTACATTTAAGACGTCCTCTAAAATACATTAAAAATGTATCTACTATAATTATTTACATTTAAAAATAATGTTAATGCATTACTTAAATATAGTTGCATTACCCCAGGCTAAAGTAGATACCTTATCAAACGATAGCAACCGCTTATCATCATTACTTGATAGTGCTATTTTATTTACGTCCTGAGTGAATATTTCATGTTTTATTGACTTAAACAAGACATTTTTTTTGCGAATGACATTGCAATTGTACAAAACGTTTTTATAATCTAACATATTTAAATTTTTCGTAACACATTTTTTTGTACCTTTTGCTTTCTTAATTGTTTTGTCGTTAGTTTTAATACAATAAAGCTTTGAGCGCAGTCCTACAAATTCTTTGATAATTTTGCCACTCATTTCATCCTTAAATAGCCCTGGAACCTTCTTATTAATAATTGGCAAGTTAAATTCGTTGTCTATGTCATAGTTGCTGGTATCAAAATATTTTAGAAAATGACCATTGATATCTTCGTAAACATCGTCGGTATTTACATCATAAACTAAACTATCCGTATCAGTATAACACAATTCTATTCGGTTACCATAAAAAGGTTTTATTATTGAATAGTGGAAGTCATACATGTGACTCTTAGATAATTCCAATACGGTAAATCCTATATATATTGGTTTATTAAGAATAACACGCGAAGGCTTCATTTGGATTGCCACTAGATCATCAGAAAAAACAGAAGCGCTATGAAAATATGGACTGCCGATCAATTTCTCAGCACAAGTAGTCTTTTTTGTTTTATTGTTCAAGTCACACCACTTGTTTACTAACTTAACATCTATTCGATGTTCATTATTTTCCAGAGTCTTTCCAAAAATACTATTGTTTAATAATTTGAAAAAATCTTGTTCAAACGTTGACTCTGCTTTTTGACGTAACTGAGTGTTAATATCAATATATTGTTTTAAAAAACAACTTTGCTTGAATACAATAGCGCGATGGATCCTTTTCAATATTAAACCGTGTTGTAAACACGTTTTTAAATGTATGTAATGAATAACATAGTGATATTTATCATATAAATTCGGTATTAGTTTTTTATTCTTACCACCGGGTGGCAAACATTTTTCTGGACAAAATGGAAAGTCATTATGGTCAATATGTAAATTATCTGGATATATTAAATCAACTTCTAGAATATAACCGTTTTCCGCAGTATCGCTAATATCCGCCAAATTCAATTGTAAATTATCTATTTCTTGTCTATTCATAAAACTGAAATCGGAATAGGGCAGGGATTGACACATGCTATAACCGTATAAATTGTTACAGTCTAAATAAATGATAAATGAATTTGAACGAGATGGGTTGTAAGTATCTAAATATTTATGATTGGCTTTGACATGTCTTTTGGAACACATGCAAACACCACCTCGAATACCTTTTTGGATCATCCTAAAAATTTCAATATCACTAATCAACTCTAATTGTATTCCTGTTTTTAAAAGCATTGCATCAAAAGATAGGCTTGGTGCTGTAAGATAGAACGCGGGATCGAGATTGTAATGTTGTTTACATGTTTTTCTAAAATTTTCAAATACATCTGTTAACAACAGTACGTCTGTTTTGAGATATAAATCTGTATACATACCCATGTTACGAATATTAAATACTGACCAAACGGACTGAGCGTGTTCATAGTCTTCATCAGTAATTGGCTCATTAGTTAAAGAGTTAAAAAAAAAATGATTTAGGAGGTAAACACGTATCTTCGTAATGTTTCCATTGAGACATATAGTCGTACGGATAAACACCTTTACGGGTAAGTAAGTCAAATTGTGTTTTATTAGGAAAATAGGATTTTAATTGTTTAAACTCTTGTTTTTTCATTGTACTAGCTAGTTTTTCTAAGCTTGTTCCTAAAAACTTGAAAGAATCTACAAACCGAACCTGCATGCTTTCCTCGGTGGAAATAGGAATAAACTTTGTAAAAGAAATGTAGTTTTCTTTTGTTTTAGGTACCACTTTAATAGATCCAGGAGCTTCACCTAATTCTTTTATAAAAAGGTGACAATCATAACCAGACAAGTTATGAAAAAATACAGGCAAAAATTTTGGTAGCTTATTTTGCATGTTACAATAACAATGAGCTGCGCCGCGATATTTACCAGTCAAGTGACAATGATCGCGAACCCTGTCGCCGAACAAGAAGTGATCACAAATATGACAAGTCATCGCGTTTTCAAAGTCGCGAGCATTGTCATCTGAGTATATCATAGGAATATTATTTTTTTAAATATCGTAAATTTTTCGGGCATCTTTATAAATAGACTTCACAAAATTAGATACACAATCCGAGCCGCGATAAGAAACGTAACGATTGTAGTTTTCGTCTAGCACACACGTAATATGATATGCGTAAGCTATAGGCACATGTCGCTGCCGCGTAACAGTACCCGCCTTAGTAGGATCGGGGTTACAAGATTCATACCGTTCTAACATTGTTTCAAAATCTGCGTATACAACAAATGGTACAATTTGCTTTCTGTTATAATTTTCAAACTGTATGAAAGAACCCTTTGGAGGTAGTTCCGTGGCGACACCTCCACAATTATGTGAACTAAGAATATCGCAAGAATTAAAAAACATTAAACAAACATCACAAAAGTATAGTTTACCGTGATGCTTTGTCATTTGGTTCTTAACAAGTCGCGGCAAGTCTTTAATCAGACAGTAATGTGATAAATCATCACTTTCTAAATAAAGTAAATGAATCACCTTTCCGTTCAAGGTTTTTGGTTTGTATAGAGGTCCTACGATGGTATTATTTTTTAAACCATAAATGTAAATACAAATTTCAGGGTTATTCACTTCGAACCGCGTAATATCTGAGAAATTAATTGGGAATGATATATCCTTTACATTTAAGACTTTTCGAAAATCAGGGTAAGACGATACTCTTTCAGGATGACTTTTAGCTGGATATAAAGCAGCAATAACTGACCATAAAAAACAATACTCATCATTATTGCGGATATTAACACATGCTTTTTTATATTTTAATGATGCAGGCAATTCGATAAAACCTGAACCGCGCAAAGGTTGATATTTGTTAACATTAATTTCCAAATGGGAATTGTTCAAGAACGTCCATCCACTATCTCGATCCTGAAATTCTTCTATCTTTTTTGTTAAGGTGTTTTTGACTTGAGACAGTAATGAATCCAATTCATAATTCTGATGCAAAGTAAAGTTTTTTGTGGCAAATGATTTCATTTCTTGAGAATCATTTTTAACCATTAAAAACAAAGCGAAATATTCGAAGTTAACTTTTAGACAAATGTGTTCTTTAATAGTCATGTCGATTAAGGTTTTAATTTTGTTTCGAATATTATTTAAAAATGATTCTGTTGAACAATTCTCAGACGGGTCGACAATTCTATAGGAAGCTATACGATTACGAAATGCAGAATGTATTATTTCTACACCTTCACAAAAATGCGAAATATTTTTGTTTTTATGATTAGTACTACGTAAGTGACCTGTCCAGTGACTGCGCTCAAGAGATGTGTTACAAACGGTACAGAAAGGCATTTTAGTTTTATTTTATGTCAACTAACCTGTACGTTAAAATAATTTTAGACTTACTATAAGATGTCGCAATATGGATTATCTAAGATCGCAAAAGATATCAAATAATAAATTATCTTGGTACCCCAATATCGAAAAAGAAATTATATTATTTATTCCTATCTATCTATCAGTATCTATAAAAAACTGGCTCAGAATTATCAAATAACTGATGAGTCCGTCTCATAAATATTTGTAGCCCGTCCCACTGTGGAGTGTCTCTATTAAGTTGCACTTTAAGTGCAACCGATGCCTTCTTCCACCGATCCTCTTTAGGAGTGGAGACAACTTCGCTCTTATTATATACTTTAACCTCTACATAAAAGTCCCCAGTCAAGTCCGCCGTTCGCCGCACTTTCCCGTTGGCGACACGGCTTACGAGGGACGAAGCGAAGTCTTCGGTTGAGGTTGGTGGTGGAACGCTATCGCATTCCTCCAAACCAAAGAGGTTCGAGCTGCATCTTTTACTGTCAAAATAAAAGAAAAATACCTCTTGAACTAATTGTATGTTTTGCTAAATACAATCTAAAGTTGTTTTTATATATAAATCCACTAACCACTGAAATTAACGTATCATATTCGACAAGAAGGTATCTAAAGATATAAACAGTAATAGTAAAATTACCTCGATTTATATTCTGATGGCTTGATGGTGCTTTCAGAAGCTTTAAGCTTTGTCGGCTTTTTCTTCGGCTGCACCTTTGCAACCTCAATTACAGCAGCTGAGCGCCGTGGCTGCTGGTACTCTGACTCGGAGTCAGATCTGAAATGGAACACAAAACATTAATTTAAAATTTTATGCAGCTATGACTTAAAAGAAGACTGATGCAATAAAATGAACACGTTAATAATTGCAGAAGAAATTTAAAGAAATATCAATCGCTCGAATATGATAATATTTACACCACCCGGCAGACAGAAACCGGGTCCGTAACTGGGTAGCAATTACGTTCTACTGCAAATTCAGTAAACTAATAGAGTACTTACTTACATTTCATAAAAATAGTAGTATATAGAAAGATATAAGCAGTAAATGTAAATTACCTTGATTTATATTCTGAAGGTGTGGTGGTGCTTTCAGAAGCTTTACGCTTCGTCGCCTTTTTCTTCGGCTGCACCTTTGTAACCTCAACTACAGCAGCTGAGCGCTGTGACTGCTGGTATTCTGATTCGGAGTCAAACCTAATGGAACACGAAAGATTAATTTTATAATTATGCTACTATGAATTAAAAGAAGGTTACAAAACTCGCTCTAAATGATAATACGAGTAGTTACACCAGTCGGCAGACAAAAACCGGGTCCGTAGCTGGGTAACAATTAAACACATTAAGAAATGACGAGAGTTACACCAGCCGGCAGGCAAGAACCAGGTCCGTAGCTGAGTACCGATTAAACATTAAAATATTCAATAAACTTAGTAGTACTTACTCACATTTTATAGTTGTAGGATGACGTAATATGTAACGAAAAAGGTAAGTGAATCACTGGAAGATACTGGAGCGAATGTATTATATGATCGAAATTGCTTGGTTTATATACATAAAAAATACAATTTCAGCAATATTTATCTCATATCAAAATTAAACCTTAACTACATGTCCTCACAGGTGTATAACTAAATTATGTTACTTACGACAAATTAAACCGCATTGATTGAAAACCCTTCTGTCAAATTGCAATTTTATCGTGAGAAACGAAATACAAAACCAGCTTCTGTCAAATTGCAATTTTATCGTGAGAAACGAAATACAAAACCAGCTTTAACGCTCGCCGACAGGCGAAACCGACACCGGGCTGTTACTTATAATGTATACAATATGTATTATAGTAAAGAATGTATGTTTGTTTAATAAACCGTCTTAGAAAAACTCTGTATGATAACATAAATCCATCTGAAATTAAAAAAAAATAAAAAAAATCTGCAAGTTAAGATGAGTCGAAAGTAAAATATCCTAGAAGCATTTTTTTTTTTTTTTTTTTTTTTTTTTTTTTTTTTTTTTTTTTTTTTTTTTTTCTGTACAATACATGTATACGAATCCGTGTCAAAAAGTAAGTTCACAGATATGTTGCAGTAAACTTTAAATTGATAATTAAGAATCATCTTTCAAACAATCCTAGATTGATAGAACTAACACCTTATTATAAACATATAAATATATGTAAACGAACCCGTGTCATAAAGTATGTTCACAGGTATGTTGTAGTAAACTTTAAATTGATAATTAAAAAGACTGCAACATGCGCGACGATCATCTTACAATGTTATCGCTGAATACATGGAAGTTACTCACACATACACCTCACGTAATAACGATAAAGTTCGAATTCAGCAAATTTACATAATGCAATTTTGCAGTCTTTGAGATTTTAAAATGTGGAGTAACAGCAGAGTAGCCAGTCGTTGATTGTTAGCGTGTAACTTGGTAGTGTTAGCTGTATGAACGAATTAAATTAAAATTTGGATGTATCTTGGTGCCCAATCTGGGGTCATGGACTTGGAATAAGCGTGTGCCTGTGCATGTTATTTCTTGCTCTGTGAAGAGACATGAGACAATCTGTCCTGAATTTTAGTTTAATGTTTACGGTAGCCTAAAATTCAGATGTCCTCGGTACCAATCTGGTCGCATAATCTGAGTGCGCGTTGAACCTCTGTGGTAAGGCGCTATCTCTAACTTTGTGGAGAGACTAGGGACAATCTGTCCTGAAGTTTAGGTCATCGGTTCAGACAGCCGACGCATTTACTTGTTTAATAAACATGTAAATTTTCATCTATATGAAATGAAATTAAATTAAAATTTCGGATGTCTAGCCGCAGGAAATAGAATGTGTGTGCACCTATGGGTATGCGCTATTTCTTTCTTCTGTGGACAGGCATAGTGACAATCTGTCCCAAGTTTTAGTTTAATATATACGATATTCTAAATTTCAGATGCCCTCGGTACCAATCTGGTCGCATAAACTGAGTGTGCGTTGAACCTTTGTGGTAATGCGCTATCTCTAACTTTGCGGAGAGGCATGAGGCAATCTGTCCTGAAGTTTAGCTTACCACGTTTCATATAGATTAAAATTAGGAATAAATTCAGTAGTGGTGAAATGTGTAGTGAAACTATGAAAGAATGACAGTAAAGTAGTGTAGTGAAACAAAGTTTAAACCGTAGATCTGCTTTTGTTAATCGAGGTAAGTGGTTGATATGAAGAATTCGTACTCCACCTTCCGTTCATCAGGTGGAATAGAATGGATTTCATATATGTTATTGGGCAATCTAAGCCACCTGTTTTACTGCACTATGCAAAAATTCGTACTCCACCTTCTGTTCATCAGGTGGAATAGAATGGATTTCATATATGTTATTGGGCAATCTAAGCCACCTGAAGTGACGAGGTGAACGAAGTGAACCGATGGAACGTAAGGTGGCTTAGAGTGCCCAATAACATCCTACTCAAAACATGTTGGAATCTCTATTTTCTGTAAATTTTTCATACAATGTTTGACAGGAACTAGAGATTTCAACATGTTTTGTCGCGATGTTTCGCCAGTAACGCACGGGTCAATACAGGTATTTATTTACGTTATTTTTGATAGTCATACAGAAATCTATTATTTCTTACTTATTATTTTTACACATCCCATCGGACTATGAGAGTGCACTCGTGTCTGCGCACACACTTGTGCACTAGAATATCTCCCGCGCCGAAGGCCAGTCTCCGTTGAGATTGGCCGCCATGACCGAATATTTTAACACCAATAATTTTTCTCATTATGAAATTGTATCCACAATGGTTTAAGCTAGGTAACTGAATAGTACACTGTATGTGCCAGCATTCATTTCAATGTTACTGAATATATTGTCTATTGGAGTGTAGTTTTAACACGAGGTACACACATCAACTCCCGTCTAGGGATACTTTGAAAAAAGTCGATAAAGTTCTTAAACTCAAAAAATACTGGCCGGTTTTAAAATCTTGTGAAGAAAGTTTATTTTGTAGACCTTTTTGGATGATCGAAATTTAAATGATCGAAATAGTATATGCTGCCATGATAGTAGGTACTTACTAATTCCATGTCATTACTCCGACTATTAAATAGTTATCTGTGGAATTTATATCGCATAATATTAGCATGAAATACAAAATTATTACTTTAAGTTGCAGAAAATCGCCCATATTATATAAAATACGTTATAAATCGGCGTTTTTAGTATTTGTTGATTATAAACAGTATATGTTACATGATACACACAAGTTTCAAATTCCTAATTTGTTTAGTTGTTGAGATAGAGCTCGTACAAAAATGGTCTAAAACAGACAACTTCTACGGCCCCCTAATTCATTATTTTTGAAGATAAAAACAAATAAAAATTATATTTATTCTCTACTCGATGAGCTCTAGAAAATGATACCCCACATGCCAGGGTCAGATAATTTTTTATTCAAAATTTAATTTTATTGTATGGCGACCCCCCTTTATTTTTTAATTTTATTATTTGTTGCTCTTGCGGCAATAGAAATGCTCAATCTGTGAAATTTTCAACTGCCTACCTATTACGGTTCATGAGATAGAGCTCGCTGACAGACAGACGGACAGCGGAGGCTTATGAATAGGGTTCCGTTTGTCACCCTTCGGGTACGGAACCCTAAAAAGATTAATCTATACAATGTCGCCCATGCGCATGTGACCGCCCGTAATTTTCTGAATATTCATGAAAAAATATCGAAAATAAACTTCAAAAGGGGGTCTATCTATAACATTTTTCATGTTATTCAATTTTTATTTTTTAAAGATTTGCTTTCTGTTTTTTGACACAAATCTCCGAAGTTTATGGGTCAATTTGGATTCTGTTTATTATTTCCAAAAGCTTATGAGTTATTTTAACAGGTTAATTAAAATTTTTACAAAAAATTATCGACTACAAAAAAAAACGGAATCAAAGTCATTTTTTCGGTAAAAAAAATGTGTATTTATTTTAAAAAAACTAGTGAAAAATGTTATAGATAGACCCCCCCTTTTGAAGTTTATTTTCGATATTTTTTCATGAATATTCAGAAAATTACGGGCGGTCACATGCGCATGGGCGACATTGTATATTGAAGGTATATAATGTCAAATAATAAAAGGATTATGTCAAGGAAGTATGCCTTGGTTGACTGGTTGATAATGTTGTACCTCATTGTGTGCGAGAAGTTTTAAATAAGTACTTAAAATAATATCTATCACGTCTGCGGAGTTTCGCTAGCTAATTGCAAAGTGCGATTCTTAGCCTAGTTTGAATAAATGACTTTTGAATTTTGGATTTTTGAATTTAACTTGACCTGTATATAAAAATATATATCCATAGATCGATAGATACCTAGACAGTGGCGTATTTACCCTAGGGCCAAAAGGGCCATGGCCCGGGGCGGTAGGCTGCGAGGGGCGGAGCAGCCTAACCTGTCCGAGTCAGAGTGCCCCAAGTCCCAAACTCGCTTCGCTCACTCTTACATCCAAAGTTTTCCTAGTAACAGTAGGTAGTAACATTGCCTTTTGTCCATTCACAAAATGTTTTATTGCGCTAACACTCAACCAAAACACCAAACGACAATGCAATGCTTTTTTTTTTTTGGGTGCTAATTTATGGAATAACTTCTGCTCTGGGCGGCGCTGGAGGGCGTGTCAGACTCTTTCTGACTAAAACCTACCCGTGTTCCTTCAGTTGCCTGTGTGTTGCCTGTGGCCAGGGACCACGGTATCCCTTTCGGAATTTCCCGCTACCCTGGCCCTAGCGGACCCCGTCAGTTGTGCTGACATTTCTGCGCGCGCGTGGAACAAAACGCGCCGTCGAGCAGGGCGTGTCCCTTATTGGCAGCAAGCATTGCTCACCGTCCACAAGCCCGCGCCTACGGAGGCCGGAAATCGGCTATGGATTCCCGACGCCCAGGGCGTCTCCAGCGGTGACTAGGGATATGAGGGCGCCTAATTTGCCTCTCCCATGTCCTCGCGCTCCTTACCAGGGCCGGACGCGAGAGGTCACCAGGGCAGGCTACCAATCGCCTCCACGAGGACACGGCGGTGCTCCGCCCTAGCCGGGCAGGCCTCCACCGTATGCTCCACCGTGTCCTCCGGGCGATCCACACAATGGTGACATCTGGGCGTTTCTTCCCGCCTTATCTGGAACAGGAACCTCCCAGACCCAGGCCGCTCCAGTCTGGGAGCCAAACGTTGGAAATGCTCCACGAAGTTCAACTGGTTGTCGAGGAGGAGTTCCAAGTACTTCATGGTCAACTCGACGCCGATGTGAACCCATCCTACCGTTATTTGGGAACCCGACGGTGGCGTGTTCCGAGGAACACATAGCCTCGGAAATGTGCAGGGCTACCTCGAGTCCCAATTGCCGTTCCTATCGTCGATTATCGCTACATTATTGATCCCTGTGGGACATCGCAAGACATCTCTCGTAGGTTCCATTCTCCCTCGTGACTGGGGTAGATGTGGCCCTGTCAAATAGGCCTCGACCACACGACAGAGGTAAGTCGGTATCTGGTGATACCGGAGTGCCTCCCTGATGCAATTCCAGGGCAGGGTATTGAAGGTATTGGCAATGTCTAGAGACACCGCCAAGACGACCCCACGTCGGGTCACAGCATTCCCTGTCTGCCGCGGCGTCCACCGTAGATCTCCCCCTACGGAAACCAAACTGGCTCTCCGCCAAATCCGGCCCCTCCCGCACTAGCCGCCCGACGAGACGGTCTGCAATGACTCTTTCAAAGAGCTTGCCCACCTCGTACAATGCAAAGTTACGGCACTATAGCGCCACTGCTGTGGCACTTTATCCGATCGTGAGGAATGTTGCTAGAATGTAGCTAGCTATACACTTCCCAACAAATATGTATTTAAAGAATTAAAATCGTTAGAATCATTAGAACTCTATATTTGTTCTCAAATATCATGATTTCATGAAAAAGTCTTTCAATGGACACACACTGGGGTTTTATATTATAATATTAAAACTTTTTGCTTTTTTTCGTTCATTTATGGGGCGGCAAACCTTACAGGCCCAGGGCGCTGAACCTTAAAATACGCCACTGCCTAGAAGCTCTCGAACTTCTACCTACCTATGACCCAAGAATATAAGCGACCTGCTTGATGGCTAATGTAAATTGGTGGTAGGGAATACAACCCTGCCATTTTCTTTCATTTCTTCTCGTTTTTCTCATAAATAAGATGTGGTTCACAGTTCACTCCCAGTTCACACATTGTAACGAGTACTGCCATCTAGCATCGTTGCGACTAACTACAACGAGCAAATTTCAGGAAGAGCTTATAGTTTTCGCCGAATGGAGCGACACTAGCTAAAATTAAATTCTGGAGGTGGCCTTCAGAAATTGTGATGGTCTTTTTTTTACCTCCACTTCACTCATGCTACAGGTACCTACTACTAATGCATAAACTAGTAAGTAGAGGATTACAGCGGATTGAAATACATTTATTTTTATGTAATAGGTTTAGGAAATGCAGCCATAGCAATCTCGGCGCTGCCACCGACGACGATGCCGCGGAAGTGGCGAAGTTTTGGGCCAAAAAATCTATTCCATTGTCGTGCCTTCGACACGACGAAGAAGAATAGGTGTAGTACATGGTGTCAGTAGTAAGGTAAATTGTCCCCACTGGCGGACTAAGGCTGCCTGTCCACTGAAGCGGAGAGGAGAAAAGAGGAGCGGAGATGTGCCAATATTAACCCTGTGTAGTGATCCTGAGTCAAAATTCTATTGGTTAATATTGGCACATCTCCGCTCCTCTTTTCTCCTCTCCGCTCCAGTGGACAGGCAGCCTTAGGGGGCGGCGCCGGCGGGATCCGCCACGGAACTTCACCGGGGGTCTTGGGGGGTCCCCAAATCTCGAGTAAAATATGTTCAGTAGATTAAGTACAAGGCAGTTAGTTGTTAGGGCCCCCAACATATGCTAAAAATAAACGTAGGATGCAAAAAGTATTAAATTTCGAAATCGCTTCACTCACTTACTCATTATAATACTACTTCTTAAACTTTTCTGCCTATCTGGGCCACCAATTAGTTTTGCCGCCCCGGACCCCCTCATCCGCCATTGGACTTGTCCAATTACCGTAAATCAAGACTAGGGTCATTGTTAAACATTTTCCATAAAATAAAAACAAAATAAATATCTAGAAAAGAAGGGAAAACTGATGCCAAACAATATTAACGGTACATTCAATGAATTTAATAGCTGTGCTTCTTTCAAACCAGTCCCTAAAAGCAGGGTACACAATATGTAGTATGATTTCCAAATACATTAACTTTTAGACAATCATTAGTCAAAGTCATCAATAAAAATGATTAATTACAAAACTGCAACTTCTTACTTTAGATAATATTTAATACACAATAAACTACACTAAACAAATATTTTACAATACCCTACTTCGTTTTTGCTTGTACATTTGATATCTTTGTTGGGTCTAATTTATATGTTTTCTGCAGAGGCCCTTTGCCAGCTCTGGTGAAAATCATTTCATCTACCCTTTGCCTCTCTGCTAACTCTTTTGTAATTTTCATGTTCGTCCAAGAATCTTTAGCTCCGTCAATAAATCCTTTTTTCTTCATTGGCAGATTGTCAGGTGCATGTTTGAGCAACTTTGGGATCTTGAAGTAATCCCTTACTGCTGGTACTTTTAGTAAACCAACTTGTATTAGGGATATGAAGTTACTGGAGCACCAGTAAACTAAGATGGCACCTGGGAAGTTGATTGTGAATGGAATCATGATAACTGGGATTGCTCTAAGGAAGTACCTCATCAGTACCATATTTTGTGCATCAAGACGACCTCCGTCTACTCCCAATTCTATTGTTGCCCACATTGTGGCACTGGTTATAAGTGGCAGTATGAAAAATTGATCAGGTACAGTCAAATCCATAAACCACGCCATACCCCCATAACTCATACTCTCTACAGGGCAGTTTGCCATCCCTCTTAATCCCATGAAGAAGGAAATAAACAGAGGAGCTTGAGCTAAAGGAACCAACATATTCTTCAATGGATTTAATCCTTTTTCTTTCATAAATCCCATCATCTCTTGGGCATACCGAGCAGCTTCAAGCTGATTACCGGTCTGTCTGGCTTGTGTCATCTTCATTTGAATAAGTTGCATTTCTGGCAGGTTGTTGTTCATGACCGCTGTATTTCTTTGTGACATTATGACTAGCGGGAACATAGCTAAACGAACACAAACAGTTCCAATGAGAATTGCTCCCCACCAGGGTACGTCCAGGGAAATATGTAAGTACTCCAAGCAATGTTGAACCATGCCCACAGGAGACCAGCCACCAAGACCAAGACTGGCAAAGGTAGGCTCTCCATTTGCAGCTATTGTTTGTACGGTTTCAGTCAAGTCAACAAGTGTCGAAGGATCCGGTACTGGCGGTGCTTCCGGTATACTGTCCAATAAGGTTGCTGGTTTTCCTACATCGCTGCCACCGGTAGAAGCAAACCTTACGGATCCCGCTGAGGAATATACGTAATAAACCTTTGCTTTTCTAACCTCAAAAGACTTTTCAGAGAAGAAATTTATAACAGCACTTCGAGGGCGGCCGTGGCGGCTAAGTAATTTGAACATTGTGGCTGACTTCCTTTGAACAGTCGGATTAAATTAGTAATAAACTTGTTAAAAATTATTTGTATTTTTGTTACGGCACATTTCTGACATTCACATAGACTGTCATAGACAGTTGTCTATGGCGTAAAGTCATAAACATCTAAACTAAAATAAACTGTGTTTGGTTATGGTTCTTAATTTTTTTCGGTAACTTGGTTACCAAATGAAATTCATTTCCAAGACCCAAACAGACCCAAACACAACATACAAACACCACAGAAAAAAGTTGATGATTTTTAAAACTCATGGAAATATTTGGACGACATTTTGGATAATTTTGCAGCCTATTACGATTTTATATTCTGTCAAGTTTAATGTCAGTTGCACGTGTTATTTGTTATCTGTGTCAATTGCTGTCAAAAGTTTCAAAACAACGTGGGAATGTTTATATGCGAGTTCTGTTTTAATTATTAAATTAGGTGATGATAATACATTTCATGTGATAAACCTAATACAAACATGGCACATATTTCATATCCTTTCAAGAAAACAAGTAAGGCGGTGTATCAGAAGCCGGCTTCTGTAGTTACAGAGGATACTATATACTGGAAAAAATTAGGAGTAAGTGCACCAAAATTTAATAATTTTCGAGTGAAAGCATATTATGGAATTTTACTAATTTGTTTTGTATTTTCAGTCACCAGTGCTAGTGAAGGAGTTTGGTGCTATAGATTATTTAGACTTCAGCCCCGTAGAACCTTATTATTTCGCGGCAACATGCTCAGTCAGAGTGCAGGTCAGTAGTAATAATTACAAGTTATTTATTTCTCTGGTTAGGGATACTTAGTGCTTGATAAATGGAAATATATTAGGCATTAGGTTAGCACTCATATAATCATTATTGTTCCAAAGAATGCCCATACATTAGCCTCTGTGTGATGTCTATTAATTCTTTTACCATAAATCTTGTGAAAGTTCTATTAAACTTGGTATCAATTAATAATGCTAAATTACAATAAAGAATATTGGTAAAACTAAACATAAAAATGCTGTTTATAATACATGTGTTCTAATTTTTCAGATTTACGATCCTATCACTAAAGTTGTTACGAAGAACATCTCAAAGTTCAGAGAAGCAGCTTATGGTGCATCTTTCAGAGGCGATGGCAGACTTATGGTGGCAGGCAGTGAAGAGGCAGCCGTCAAACTGTTTGATGTGCAGTCAAAGAATGTGCTTAGAGTGTTTACTGGACATACTGGCCCCGTAAGTAAATAATTATTGTCAAGTAATAAATGCAATTAAACTGTCCATAAATAGTTTTTTTTAACAACTGTGTTTTTTGCATAAGAAGTTAGCATACCTCACCTGTTTAGTTCAGACACCTTGCCCTTTTCATTCCATACTCTTTTAGTTAGGTTAGTTACTTACAACTTGTTAGGTTAGTTACTTACAACTTGTTTATTTACTTACTTTTTAAGTGATTTAATCATTCTTATTGTGATTTCAGGTTCACAGAACATTATTCACAAAGGACCAAGTCAAAATTCTTAGTTACTCAGATGACAAATCTGTTTGTCTATGGGACATAGCAACAGAAGAGAAGATTGCCAGCTTTACTGAGCACTCAGACTATGTAAGAGCAGGGGCTGCCAGTCCTATCTCCCCAGATATAATTCTATCTGGAGGTTACGATCATGCAGTTAAACTGTATGATTGCAGGTCTAATGAGGTAGTACTTTCTGTCAACCATGGCAGTCCAGTAGAATCAACACTGTTCTTACCATCAGGAGGCATATTCATAAGTGCTGGTGGAACAGAAATCAAAGTGTGGGACATATTTAATGGAGGAAAACAATTAGCGAATATTTCACAGCATCATAAAACCGTCACGACTCTGAGACTAGCCAGTAACAACAGCAGACTGATGTCTGCCTCATTGGACAGACATGTAAAGATCTATGACATCTCCACTTTCAAAGTTGTACATAACATTGATTTCCCTAATGCAGTATTGAGCATGGCTATATCAAAACATGATGATACTCTAGCAGTTGGTATGATTGATGGCATTATATCAATAAGAAAAAGGGAAAAGCCAGCCAAACCATCAGATGAGAAAAAAGGCTTATTCAAATTTGCACCAGACCATGTCCAATCTTCAATTGTGGAAGAAGTTCCAGACAAAAGTAACAAAAAAGGACAATCCAAACCAGCCAAAGGACCAGAATTTGATAAGTTCCTCAGAAAAATGGAGTTCACCAAAGCCCTTTCAGCTGTCCTGAAAACGTATGTAGCTACTAAGTTCCCTGAAAAAACTGCTGCTTTAATTCAAGAGATGTTAAGAAGAAAGGTTCTTCATGTAGCAATGGATGGATTAAATGAGAAAGACATAGGAGCATTACTCAAATATTTTAAGAAAAATCTAGGAGAAACAAGGTTTACCAGAGTAGTAGTAGATGCAGCAAATGTTTTTGTGGATGTCTTTGAAAGTCAAGTTAAATTCTTTTCTGAACTCAATTTGTGGCTGTACACTTCATTGATGAAAGAGATAGAAGAAGAAGTAGAAGTTTGTAAGAGAGTGAGTGAGTTAGAAGGTGCTATAAGCCTTTTGATGGCTGGAGCACAAATAAGCAATAGCACTGATACAGTGGAATTAAACGATAGCATAGCACCATCAGTTAAAGCACTAAAGGAAATTGTTATTGATGTTTAAATGTTATTAAATCTATGTGTAACATTTTGAGTTTCATTGGTAAAACCTCAACTTGCTTTAGTTCTAATAATTTGTACCATCACAATCCCACATCTCAATTCAACCCACCAAAAATAAAAACTTCTCGGGTAACAACAATTAATAGACCAGGGTCGATAATTTTTAAAACCAAAAAAATAATATTAGGATGAAACCCATTAGAAAAGGAGGAGAATATTATAAAAATTAAAGGAAAAATAATTTACGGGCGATCTCAGGTCGGGAAGGGGATGGGGGTGAGTTTTTAAGGGTAAAAACCGGTTTTTCTCGATTTCCGGCAAAACTAAAAGTCCTATGGAAAAAAGTCAAATGGCAAAGTTGTAGGTAAGGTAAAAGACCTAAAACTTTTGTATTTACACTTTTTTCACATAACCTCAAAATTTATGTGAAAAATTCAAAAAACCAAGTTTTTGGTTTTTTATTTTTATCTTTTTGAAATGTTTGTTTTTTTTCACGAAATTTGGTGGAAACTTACCTCTCTATGTCCCAAATACGCTGTAATTTATTTGATTAGAAATATTTATTTTTTCACCTTATTTTGAATTAATATCGAAAAATCACCCTAATTTTCAATCGAAAATTCACCCGTCAAAATATCAGCTTTTTTCATAAAGTTGGTATGTTTTCTGTTCGTTGAAATCTCTACTTTCCGACGGTAAAAAAAAAATATATGTTACCTTAATAAATCTTCTCAGAAAATGCAAAAAATCGAAAAAAACTCGAATTCGATTTTTTTTCTTTTAATCATTATTAATAATTTCATCTAAAAAGTGCTATTGCTGCAATTTGATTCAATTAAAAAGTTGATTTATTTAATGCTCATTATATTTATGTCATAGAAAATCTCATTATATATAAATATAAATGTAAATCGTACTATTATATCGACGGGTTCCGGACTAATTGTATTAAGCGACACTCTGAGCGATATAGACTTTTATACATATTTGGAATCAGCGAATTTTTCTGCGTCATTTGAGCTGGGTTTGGTGACGATCGGAACACTTTTTTGTCGCTTAATACAACCGCATTTTTGGG
Source organism: Conistra vaccinii (assembly GCA_948150665.1). NCBI lineage: Eukaryota > Metazoa > Arthropoda > Insecta > Lepidoptera > Noctuidae > Conistra > Conistra vaccinii. The sequence continues at coordinate 9,200,570 of OX411334.1, read as the reverse complement.
CCCATTTTGGACTGCAATGTATGAAGCGACACAAAATAATGACAAATTTAGGAACTGTGTACTTAAGCTAACTACCAAATACCAGGCAGTCGTTTAAACTTTTTTTCCTGGAGCAACAATTTACAGGCAACGTACGTTAAAGCATTTAGCCTGGCTTTATAAATATATAGAAATGTGGCTTCATACAATTAGCCTCTTTGTTAAATTCTTATCCAGTGTCGTTTAATACAATTAGCTTTACCTTATAAATATACAAGAATGTCGTTTAATACATTTAGCCTCTTTGTTAAATTCATACCCAGTGTCGATCCATACATTTAGCTCTGTCCATGAAATGTTAGATGTTGTCACTTCAACCATTTAGCTTGCTGTAGATAATGATTTATGTCGGTCGCATGAACTATTTAGGATTTCAACAGTAAACATTTAAAGATTATGGTTAAACCTATTTTTTTTATTCAATATTTGATTTGCAGTGTCGTTTCAGTTATAACAAAAGTATAGTTCTAGTACTTCAAACAGTTTATCTTAAACGGACTAACTAACTACGACTAACTTTTGATTGTATGTATACACATACAATCAAAATTTTATATCGTCCGCGTAGCTGATTTATTAATACAAAGCCCATCAATGTGACACCCGACATTTGTGTTGCTGAGTTCAACGATCAGCTGATTTATGTACAAATTAAAGAGGCGAGGTGAGGTTATTCCCCCCTGCCTCACCCCGCAGTTTATTCGGTACTCCTCAGATAGTACCCCCGACCACTTTACATGGTTAGTCTGGTTTTGATACCAGTACCTGAGCAGAGATGTTACTGCACTGTCTACATCAGTTTCCCGGTACAGCTTATCCCATAGAATGTCATAAGACACCAGGTCAAATGTCTTCGATAAATCGAGGAAGCAAGCATTGACCGGTGTCTTCCTATCTGCATAGTACTGGACGGTCCGCTTGAGACACAAAATGGCAGTTTCTGTCGATAGACCGGGCCTAAAGCCAAATTGTGCGTCCTGCAATTTTATGGGACTGGCCATATGTGTATCAAACAGACAGTCCAGCACCTTAGCTGTAATAGTAGCCAGGGAAATTGGCCTATAATTCGACAGATCTGCCACATTCCCCGTTTTATCCTTCACTATTGGGACAACTATGGTTTTCATAAGATCATTCGGTAGGTAGGAGTGTTTTAAGCACAACGAATTAAACATTATTATGTCACCCGATACACACAGCCGCCTTATTAGGCGGTTGTGTGTATCGGGTGACATAATAGCTTTGCAAGAAACTTGGTTGATGCCTCATGACTTGGCATTTCTTGGCAGTATACATGACGATTTTGCTTTTACCGGGACCTCTGCGGTAGATACATCGGTTGGTGTACTTCGAGGGAGACCTTACGGAGGAGTAGCACTGCTGTGGAGGAAAAGTTTATTTTCACCGGTGTCTGTTGTACCTTGCAATAGTGTTCGTCTTACAGCTATAACAGTGCAATTGTGTGAACAAGAAATACTAGTATTTTCGGTTTATATGCCTACTGACTGTAATGATAACTTAATTGAATTTACGGACTGCTTAAGTGAAATGAATGCAATTACCTATAGAAGATAGGAATATCCAATCTGTGTTTATGTTAGGAGACTACAATGCGCATAGTAATGAATTGTTATAAAATTATTGTTGTAAATTTTAGTAATAATGGGTTATGATAAATTTTTAATAAAAATTTCTTTGTTCCTCTCAAACAGAGCACCTGCCATCAAATCTCTTCACCACCCTTGGTTTTCTGGTAGAGAATGCCTAAGGCATTAAGTCCGCCTTTGTACCTTTTTGAGTGTGAAAAGTTTAAATAAATAAATAAATAAATTGTTTAGCCATGAGTTGTTAAAATTTTGTAATGAACAATATTGGACTTGCGCGGATATTGAACTCCTACCGCTAGATTCATTTACTTTTGTGAGTGAAGCGCACGGGTGCAAACGGTGGCTCGACCATTACGTCGTGACACTCGTGACTGAAGCCGCGCGTCGCACAATATTGCATGATAGTTTTTGGTCTGATCATTTGCCTTTACAAATGGACTGTGATTTAAAAATAATTGAACCTAATATTGTACTGTACTACCGAATGCGAGTGTAAACAATGTTTTATGGGGGGAAAAGGACTTAAACCAAATAAAATTGTATGAAGAGTTATGTCACTTCGCTTTGCGTAAAATAGATTTTCCCCCGGAATTATGTAGCTGTGCGGAATCAACCTGTGGGGACCTAAATCACAGATCTATTTTAGATGATATGTACAGGAACATAATTAGTATATTGACAATGTCTGCTAAACGAAGTTGTATATTTAAGAAAAATAAGTACAAACCTTTGACAGGGTGGATAAACATGTTAAATCCGCTCACAGCGAGGCTCGGCTCGCGTTTTAAATGTGGTGTTTATGTGGGAATCCGATTTCAGGGAAAGTCTTTGATAAAATGCGGGAAACTCGAAAAGTTTTTAAATCTAAAATAAAATGGTGTCGTAATAATCAAATGCAAATCAAGATGGACATAATAGCCGAACATCATAAGAAAAAGGATTTCAGCAAATTTTGGAAAAATACTAATAATATGAACCCCAAGCAGGGCCTCCCTGTGAGCGTGGCAGGTAATTGCAACCCCTTGTCTATAGCGAACATGTTCATGAATCACTACCAAGTCGATCCGCCACGGAACCTAAGTTCTTCTGTGTCACCGTGTGTGTCCAGCGCTGAGAGGACTTCCCCATTACTGTTCTCTGGCAGAGAAGTTGCAAATGTCATCAAAAACATGGTAAGGGGTAAGTCTCCGGGACATGATCACCTCAGCGTTGAACACCTACGGTATGCGGGTGTTCACTTGCCGAGGGTGTTGGCTATGTTTAATTCGTTGTGTTTAAAACACTCCTACCTACCGAATGATCTTATGAAAACCATAGTTGTCCCGATAGTGAAGAATAAAACGGGGAATGTGGCAGATCTGTCGAATTATAGGCCACTTTCCCTGGCTACTATTACAGCTAAGGTGCTGGACTGTCTGTTTGATACACATATGGCCAGTCCCATAAAATTGCATGACGCACAATTTGGCTTTAGGCCCGGTCTATCGACAGAAACTGCCATTTTGTGTCTCAAGCGGACCGTCCAGTACTATGCAGATAGGAAGACACCGGTCAATGCTTGCTTCCTCGATTTATCGAAGACATTTGACCTGGTGTCTTATGACATTCTATGGGATAAGCTGTACCGGGAAACTGATGTAGACAGTGCAGTAACATCTTTGCTCAGGTACTGGTATCAAAACCAGACTAACCATGTAAAGTGGTCGGGGGTACTATCTGAGGAGTACCGATTGAAATGCGGGGTGAGGCAGGGGGGAATAACCTCACCTCGCCTCTTTAATTTGTACATAAATCAGCTGATCGTTGAACTCAGCAACACAAATGTCGGGTGTCACATTGATGGGCTTTGTATTAATAATATCAGCTACGCGGACGATATGATGTTGCTGAGTCCTTCGATCAGTGCTCTCAGGTGCCTTCTGCGAATTTGTGAGAGTTATGTGGTGGCTCAAGGACTCAGGTATAATGCTGAAAAGAGCGAGTTACTTGTGTTTTTAAAAGCACCTGGCAAGATAGGTAGGTACACCCTATGTATGTACCTTTTAATTTATCAATGTTCAAACTTCATTATTCAAGTATGATTACAAACAATTTATTTAAAAAAAAATCAGTCGCATAAACTAATTAGCCTTAGATTAATAAGTTTAAGATATGGTATTTAAATCAATTAGCTTAGGTTTGAAATATGACCAACTCTTTGATTAAAGCACTTAGCTTACAGCCATTATTTGCATGCCTAGGCGGTTAAGTCATTTAGCTTGGAACAAGAAATAATAAACCTAGGCGGTTAAGTCATTTAGCTTGGAACAAGAAATAATAAACCTAGGCGGTTTAGTCATTTAGCCTGGAATAAGAAACAATAATCATAGGGGGTTAAGTCATTTAGCCTGGAACGAAAAAAAGTAAAATATGGGTCATTTTGTATTAAGCGACATTTATCTTCGTTAAAAATAGGAATATTAGAAGAAGAAAAAAATCTGATTATGGGGAATATGTTATAAAAACAATAATATCCTTCTTTTTTAAAAAATAATGCGATTTGCTAAAGTTATTATTTTTTTTCTAAAAATCGAAACTTTAAACTGCTCTGGTGTAAAGTTTCAAAAATGTCGGTTAATACAAATAGCCCGGAACCCGTCGATATGTAGATACTTTATTCTGATTACGTTATTCATTACAATATTTTTTACCCGAATTCGGCGAAGCAAAAAGGAGGGTTATGATTTTGACCGGTATGTATGTATGTAAGTATGTATGTATGTATGTTCATCTGTAACCTCATAACTTCTAAACTACTGATCATAATTTGACGAATGTGGTATCGTTGGAAGCGTCCTGATTGTCCGCTGGTTATAGGCTATGCGAAGTTACATTAAATTCAATATGGCGCCCTCTAGACTACATAAAGTGACGAACGAAAAAATTTTTTTTTTTTATTAGGCCATGTAGGGTATCAAATGAAAGGGCTTGACAATCACATTACAAATATATATATATCATATTGTCTAAGTAAATAAATATGTTAAAATTGTTAAAAACATGCAAAAATGAGTATGCAACGTACGGCGCGGCTGTAAAATTAATACCTATTATACAATTAAACTTAACAAAAAAATATATATAGATACCGCATTCGTCAAATTATGATCAGTAGTTTAGAAGTTATGAGGTTACAGATGAACATACATACATACTTACATACATACATACCGGTCAAAATCATAACCCTCCTTTTTGCTTCGCCAAAGTCGGGTAAAAAATATTGTAATGAATAACGTAATCAGAATAAAGTATCTACATATAATAGTACGATTTACATTTATATTTTTATATAATGAGATTTTCTATGACATAAATGTAATTAGCATTAAATAAATTAACTTTTTAATTGAATCAAATTGCAGCAATCACACTTTTTAGATGAAATTATTTAAAATGATTAAAAAAAAATTTTCGAATTCGAGTTTTTTTCGATGTTTTGCATTTTCTGAGAGGTTTTCTATGGTAACATATTTTTTTTTTTACCGTCGGAAAGTAGAGATTTCAGCGAACGGAAAACATACCAACTTTTTGAAAAAAGCTGATATTTTGACGGGTGAATTTTCGATTGAAAATTAGGGTGATTTTTCGATATTAATTCAAAATAAGGTGAAAATATAAATATTTCTAATCAAATAAATTACAGCGTATTTGGGACATAAAGAGGTAAGTTTTCACCAAATTTCGTGAAAAAAACAAACATTTCAAAAAGATAAAAATAAAAAACCAAAAACTTGATTTTTTGAATTTTTCACATAAATTTTGAGGATAAGTGAAAAAAGTGTAAATACAAAAGTTTTAGGTCTTTTTATTACCTACAACTTTGCCATTTAAATTTTTTCCATATGACTTAGTTTTGCCGGAAATCGAGAAAAACCGGTTTTTACCCTTAAAAACTCACCCCTATCCCCTTCCCGACCTCAGATCACCCGTAAATTATTTTTCCTTTAATTTTTATAATATTCTTCTCCTTTTCTAATGGGTTTCATCCTACTATTATTTTTTTTCACTTTTTATTATTTTTAAAGGCTTCTACCCTGCATGAACGAACACCGTAGAAACAGGTTTTGTCGACGGAAGAATAGACAAAGTGACAGATAAACAATGACAATCTGTCACTTGTCATTCTTCCGTCGACAAAACCTGTTTCTACGGTGTTCATGCTACGCGTGCTGGTCTATAAATAACGACGACATAATTGTTGTTTCTACTTAGCCCGATGCCACATGAAAAAATTGTGACTACAGAAATAGTGCAATTTTAGTCAAATTGTGTCTAGCAAATGTCGTGTATCACAGGCTTTATAAATGTCATTGTCTATACTTCGTCACGTTAATATTTTATTGTTGATGCAAGCTGTTGTGCTCATTATAATTATACTAAAAAGAAATTAAACCTAAAAATCACAATTACAACCCCATAGTTACATTGAAAAGTACTAATTCGACGAAAAAACAAACACATCGTAATTTCATGGCTGAATTGTGTCCGCTTTCGTCAAACAATTCAACACGAGAAAAAAAAGAAAACAAAAAATTGTCTTTGGCTGATTGTTGTCGGACAAAATGACGTTTTGCAAAAGTCTCAATAGAAACGAATAATTTTCAAGTGCATCCCTGTGTTAGACTAAGAAATGATTACAAATGGCAACGCAATAAATCTATAAATAAAAATATTTACGTAAAACGATGTGTGACGCGTTTATGCTCAAATTGTTAACTGTAGCAATAAACTGTAAGTTCACTTCAAGGGTTTCATGTTATTGGAACATTTTTATTTTTATTTTACGTATCTCTGTTATATAAACTGGTCTGTTTACAAGAGTACATGAATTAATGTGATACATGTTCGTTAACCTTAAAACTTCAGGTTGTATTTATTTTTCTTGTAAGTAATGCTGACATTAGTGTGACCACGAGTTTTTTTTTATCGTAGGTACTCGTTACTCGTATGTAAAATTGTAAAACATGGATGAGCGGAAAGTCGCCGATTACTTTGTGATCGCTGGATTACCGGAGAAACCGGAATTACTTGATGATTGCGACTCTGGACACCTCAAGGGATACAGTACAAAACCACCAATCACTGACATTGGTAAGTGTTTTTTGTGAATATTCTCTCTCAAATCTAAAACATTTAAAGCTCGAATTTCAATATTCCTCCTGCTGGTATTTTATTATTTGTCATTCTAATATTGATTTTAATATGCACATAAGTTAAGTTCTATGTGAATAATGTAATGTAAATAGGCATTATGGAGGATTTTATTTGGTTGTGGGTGTTCTATATGAATAAATTCAAGTATTTATAATCACTAAATATACCAAACATTGAGCAGATCATGCAAATCATAACTTAGCATTGGGATTTATTGATAAATAAATGAAATATTGATTGTAATTTAACCATACTTTTTTATGATATTATAGTGCTGGGCAAACATATGCTCTATGTCTTTCCTGAAGGTGGATTACTGCTCAGCCAAATGCCACCATTTGCTTTTTCTAATATTTATAACATCTTTATTTTGGGAGCAATGTTTTAGGAGTTATTTCAAACCTTGGTGTATTATTTCAACATGTCAAGAATTATGTTCAAATGAACATTTAACTAAAAATAAAACTTGTTTATCATTCAAACAATGTATTATTGTTATTGCATATTTATTTATATGAGCCAATAATAGGTAGGTTCATAATAAACAAGCTAATATCCATTTCATACCAATTGGGGCAAAGACAATCCTGTATCCAGTTAATTTCATTATCTGTTCCCTGTAACTAGATAAAAAAGTGGGTCTACACCTCTGCCCAACCTTTCAATACTGGCTTGATGTTATATTAGAAAAAAAATAATTGTTTGTGATAAACAGTTGGCTGCCTATAAATTGGTTCTAAGTGAGAACATACCTAAAACAAAGATAACACCACAATCTTTATGGTAAACTAATGCCATTTATTTAAACATAACTTTAACACATTGCTGTCAATTTGCACCGAATATAGCATGCATTAAGGTCAACGAGGAAGTAATTAATTATTGAAGTCCAACTACATACTTTGCGTAATTGATTCTCTAGGTCACTTATGTATTGTTATTTTGGTCATGTTTCATACATTCCAGCATAATTATTAAGATTTATCTGGCGGACGTCCTGAGTATTATGCTGGTCTTATACGGAACAAGTACAACGCTTAGTATTCTATATGTTATACGTTTTTAGAGTTAACATTGTGATGAATAAGTCATAAACCACAATGGTGTTACGCATTGTCATTTTATTACTTTGCATCAGTATCTTTGCATAATCCAGTTAAAGTAAATTCCTGAATGCCTTGTCACACTCATAACTTCATAAGGTTTGTGGTCAGGCATCAAGTTGCATGGTAGCTTCGTGTAACAGATACTTGGGTGGGAAGTGTATGTGTAATTGTGTTAATAATATCTGCAGAAATCCGTCATTGCATACTTTGTGATAACATTTTATTACTTAATGCTTTAGTAATTATATTTCATGGCATAAAAAAATTTTATTTTCTCCGGGTGTGGTACTATTATGGCCGGTAAAACAACAAAATGGTCTACACATAATTAATAAACGTTTTTTTCGCCGTTTTTTTGCTCGGTTCCGGTACCTTTCTTGACGAGTCCGACTCGCAAATACATCTCAATGTTCAAGAATTTCATATTTTTCTTAGAAAAATTTATGATATCTGATAATCTTGATTTATATCCAACAAATCAAATACATAAGAGGTATCCTTATCACAGCTAATGTCCATTCCCCAAATAACAAAATAAAACAATAATTTTTCAGTATATTGATAAGAACTGTGCAATACAAAGTGTCATTGACACTTATTTGGCCAAAAAACATAAAATTAAACCAATCTGCCTTGACCTACCAAATCCAGGCATACTAAAATATACTTAAACAGTAAGAAAACAAGTTGTAACATTTTGTGAAAGTACATTACAAGTTCAAGACAGCAGTTATGTGCCGATTTGTCACCTAATGAGCGAAACTGGTTTTATATCCATTATGCTGCATCTAGGACACTTCCCATATCTAGAAACTGGACATCAACCTGATTTATTGTACCTATACTACTCGTATGAGCTATGGTTGATGGTATAGTTGCCGCGTTTTAGCATGTCTTGAGGGATTATTGACCTACCTATATTTTCTAGCATTTTTGAAGTGAAAACTTCTTTAGCGGGGTTGTGCACTTTTTTTGGGATGGGTAAAAAATTTCAAAAGTCGCGTCAGGACACGTAACCTGATCGAAAATTCGTAAGTCGGAAGGAGAGTAGAATTTGTTGACAGCGCAGTTTTACTTTTTTGGAATTGTTCTAATACTACAGCTTTCGTTCTTGTACTGACAGCAAGCCACATAAATTCCTGACATTTTCGTTAGATGGCGTTACTTAGTTTTCACTTCCATCGGCAGTCTCCAAAGACTGCCCCTCATGTTTTTTTTTATCAGTCTCGTTCAGCGTGTTTTCTTATTGAATTTTCCTTTTGGAAAATCCGGTATAAACCTCTTATAAATTCGTAAGACATAGGGAGAGTAGAATTTGTTGACAGCGCACTCTGTTTTATTTTTTTGGAATTGTTTTAATGGAGCTACAGCTTTCGTTCTTGTACTGACAGCAAGCCACATAAATTCCTGACATTCTCGTTAGATGGCGTTACTTAGTTTTTACTTCCATCGGCAGTCTCCAAAGACCCCCGCATGTTTTTTTTTATTTAAAAAACTGTAACAAAGTCCGTTAACGTCCTGAATCAATATGATCTATGGTGATCTTCAGCATTTTCCAATAACGAAAAACCATACATAGTTTATTGTTTGGGTTCCTACGGAGAGTTATTAGGGAAAGGGCAATGACTGCTAGTGCTATGCTAAAACGTGACAACTATAGTCACTTGCATTACGTATTACCCTACTTTTATCGAGATTTCTAGCAGTCAGCGCCCTTTTATCACTGGACTACCAGGCGTACTGCAGAGTACCATCCGCACTTGGTTAGTCCAGTCGTCCAGTCGTACTTAGCGCTTCTCCTCCACATTTATACACGCGCAACCAAAGTGTGGAACTCTCTGCCAGCGTCTGTGTTCCCTTCCACATATAACTCGTCTGCCTTCAAAGGTAGAGTGAACAGGCATCTACTGGGCAAGCTCGATCCATCATAGACCTCATCGACGCGACGCGAGATCGATGCCGATGTCAAGAGGAGACCCATTCAGCAATAAAAATAAAAAAAAGAAAATGGTTTTAATTTGGAAAATTTAAGGTATCAAAGCATTGGAAAATTTTCGCACTAGTAACAGTCAGATATTTTTAGCTTCTTATCATTACTTTCTAATCATAAGATAAGTTAACTGCCTAGATATAAAGACTAACTCCACAAATGTATGTAACTACTCATAAACTAACATTTTTTTATTTACCAGCGTAACGTACATAGCATTCTCTGTATGAAAACAATAATTTAAATCAGTTAAAAATAAAAACCCTGATAAGCCTCATGAATTCATTTTACAACTTTTCTAGATCGTTAATATATATATAAGAGCAGTTAATTAAGATCAGGCCAGAGTAATATAGGTACATTCATCCTTATGAATCAACGCCATTCAGTATTATAAACAATATAATAGTACAGTCAACAAAAAAGTTAAATAGGTACTTACTTAAAATATAGGCAAATGGCACTTTCATTTTGCTTGGTTAAAAACGTTTTAAACTTAGGACTGGTACCCTGAGTTACCCTAGGAGGGTCGATCTCAGGATCGAGATTCTGGTTTCTCACATTTCAGGGGGGGGGGATTGAACCCCCAAACTCCCCCCCCTTGCCTACGGCCCTGTGATGTGTAACATCTGACATCTCACCTTGTAATAAGTAACATTAGAGGGGCGGGGCCTCGTCAAGGTCGTTTCTGATGGCCAACTCTAGCTCCGCGTGCGGTCATTGGTCAAATCAAATAGCGCGCGCTTCCCCGGCTTCCGGTAACACACTTCCGTCCCTTTTCACGAAATCACTAAATCACTCCCACAGATTTCCCACTCCACAGATTGCAGGAAAGCGACAATGTTAGCCTCCTGCATATTTATCTCTTTTGTTAACTGTACGTAATCTATTATGTTTTGATATGATATTATACAATGCGGACAGGTGTGCCATTAATATTAGCTAGCGATCAAGTAAATATTGAGGCTAGCATGTTTTCCCTTAGCCTCGCTACTTTCATCATTAAAAGTTATATGATGAACATGAAACTGGCTTGCTATTAATGTTCAGTTAAGTACCTACCTAGTTGTAAAAAGTACCTACCCATGAAGTAATATTGTTTTTGTATGAATAATATAATAATTATTAATAAATACCTATAAGAAACTATTTGTGACACACAATAGTTTTTGTTGTCAAACAGATTTGCAGAAATATCCACCAAGTTTGTTATCTTTATGTAAGGTACAGACGCCAGCACATCAACCTACTCCAATCTGTAAAATTTTCTCAATTAACATTGAACCTTATTTTTTAGCGATAAAGTTGAAAATCTATTAAAGAAATTTGACAGATTGTAGTGACTTGATGTGCTGAGGTCTGTACCTACCTACGAGCTTCTATCCGCGACTTCGTTTATGTGAAATTTCTCGTTCCCCCGACCCACCCCGTGGCATCGCATTGCCTGCCCGAGCTATTACTTCGTTTTTGCTTAGCGTTCTTTCTGACTATTTTCTTTTTGCTCATCTCCCTTTTGCTAGCCATCCTCAAGAATTGGGATATCAAATGCAAAAGGATTTTTTTCAAATCCGACTAGTAGTTTCAGAGATTAGCGCGTTCAAACAAACAAATAAAAAAAAAAACTTTCAGCTTTATTATTAGTCTGTATTTTTTACAGAAAATACGGTCTATACTTGCATGTGCCATTTCCTGACTATTGAAAGAAAGAAACGCATTTATTTTGGACTTGGCACAGATTACAAAAAAAAAACTTTACAGACGACGAAATAGTAGGTATAAGGTTATTCGGAAAATTCATAATTATAAAAGCAAAACATTGTTCTTTCTTATCCATTCTCATCTTAGTGTTTGCTCTGCAAGCTGCAACTCAAGCTCATGAATGCATTTATGATAACGGAATTATCTAGTAGTAGTGTAGTAGGTACCTATCTAAAATGAGCATTTATAATGTACAAGACTAAAAACAGCTCGCTAAAAGACCGCATCTTCCAAGTGTAAAGCTTAGGAAGAAGAACCAGCGCAACATACTTCCTGCCACACACCCCGTCTGAGCATAATCATCAGTCTATAATTTACCCACTGCTGGGAAATACCGACATAGACCTCCTCTTTCTATGAGGGATGGAATGGGGATGGCTTTCTATGGGGCCCAGTGCGTGTTGGTAGATGTCACAAATGTCTTTGAATGTTTAGTTAGTGGACACGCCGGTTTCCTCACGATTTTTGCCTTTACCTTTTTACCCGACTGCCCCAGGAGGAGGGTAATATTTTTGAGAGCAGTGGTGATGGAATAACTTACACAAAGTATAACGCTTGCTTTGGTTGGAACCTACAACCTACTTAGTACTCGTAAGTTGCGGCCGCTTACCATTGGGCTACCGCTGCTCATACCCCGTCTATTATATTTTATATGACAAATGCATCTATCGGTTATTATTATCAACAATTGCAGCGCTATCTCCAGATAGAATCAATCGATCTCAATATATATCCTCTTTGTAACTCGTCAGACCTCGTCTTGATTGTTCAACAAAGGGCCACATTCATTTGACCCCCCTGTCTGTGCTCATTCTCAGATATATTGACACCATTGATACATCGAACTACAAGTTGGGTTCAATGCCACTTAAACCTCTAGATATACTCGGGTCAACAAAGCAGCATTGTTTGTGTGACGTAAGGAGCATGCGCGCATTCTTTTGGATATGAATTGTTAATTAGTCTGCCAGCCATAGATAATGAATGTTTACATTACTTATACGCCGCGGGGTTAAAAATTGTAGCGTTACAGTTACCTACTTGTAAGGTTATACATTGCTGAAGAGGATAGAGAAATGTTACGTACTGATGATGTTAAAATTTTTGATCTTATTACGATAAGGAGGACCATATTTAGAAGAAGTGTAATATAGACTGATTTGCAAAGCGATGGCAAAGTAAATCGGGCGGTTAAGCACAGAATTAATGGATGAAGTGGCGCAGGTCACGGGAACAATCTGCGACTCCCTCATTCTCCTTAAACTTAAGGGGAAGATAATATAAAACAATGGGTAGACATGCTGTCTTGTATGAATCAGAATGTTGGGCCACTACCACAAAAGGGATGAATGAATGGCAATTGCATGCAGATGAGATGAAAATTCTAAGAAGGATGTGTGGTGTTACACGAATGGATAGAATAGAAATGAGTACAAAAGAAGAAGTCTGAAAGTGGCACCGCTGACTAAAAAGTTGTGCAGAAATCGGTTGCCATGGTATGAGAATGTGATGCGGAGGAATGAGGAAAATGTCGTGAGGAAAATTTGAGTATAAATGTGGCTATAAGGAGTAGGGGAAGACCAAACAAACGATGGATGGACTGTGTGAAAGATGATATGGCTAGAAAGGGGGTGAGTACCGTTATGACGACTAATAGAGAAGTATGGAAGAAAGGGACATCTTGCGCTGACCCCAAATAAATTTGGATAAGGGCAGGAGAATGATGATGATGATGTGTAGCGGATTATATCGAGGGCTTACTAACTGAAGTGGTCATTAATCCTAGATGTACGATAATAGCGGGATCTAGTCCTGCATTCCTTTGGGAAATCAGGTTTTCAAAACATAATCAAGGTACAGGTTGGTGTTGCCGCCCATTCGCATTAACATGATACGCAACCAACAACATCCATTCCAAAAAAACCAAGCGCCTAACACAACGTACTTACTTACCAATTAAAGTAATAATATGTTACACCAAGTAACGAAGGCCACATTAAAGGAAGTGGAGCTAAAACCGAAATAAAAACATCAATAAAGAACGAAGTACATGCAACCATTGTCAAGGCAATCTTATTGGATCACAAAGACCTTTAAGCTATTGAATTTTTATATAAAAACCGGCCAAGAGCGGTTTGGACCACGCACAATGAAGGGTTCCGTAGTGGGGATGAATTTATCCCAAGGATAAACTGTAACAAGTAAATAAATATCCCATCAAAAACATAAATGTGAAAATTGGGAGCCAAATTCTGTAGATACTTAATAAAAATCTAGACTGCAACAGCCTTATTATAGGTTTCCTGTAATCAATAAGTATAGATATAGAACTACTAGCTTTTTCCCGCGGCTTCGCTCGCGTGGATGTCGGAAAACCAAGGAAACGTACTACCGGGATAAAAAGTATTCTTTGTCCAGGTTATAAACTATCTGTCGCCTAATACAAATCCTATTAGTAGCATAACGTAATGATTGTACTTTTTGTTAGGTTACTGTTCAATAGTGCACGATGTCTAATGATAGAAATTGATGAATTGATAGAAATTGAGAGAAGAATTGTAGAGGAGCTTGAAACTAAGTAATAACAGCCGCACGGGTCGACCCATAAGTTTAACCTGCGGTTGCCGTGGATGGTCTGTGGATGGGTGACCATCTTGACATACCGAGACTCCTCCATGCCTCGGAAAGCATGTTAAGCCGTTGGTCCCGGCTGCCATTCATGGAACTTTGACAGTTGTTACGGGTCGTCAGAAGCCCGAAAGTCTGACCACCAGTCTTACCAAGGGGTATCGTATTAGGTACCCAGTAACTCGGTTGTGGAGGTCAGATAGGCAGTCGCTCCATGTAAAATAATGGTATTCAGCTACATCCGGTTACACGGGAAGCCGACCCTAACATAATTGGGAAAAGGCTAGGCAGATTGATTGTTTAATAATTGAAATACTATATCGTGAATTCATGAAACCCTAGTACTTTTTGTTAGGTTAGTTTAGGTACTGCTCAGAAATTGTGCACGTGTCATGAACAGAATACCGTCTTGAACTTCGATAGCAGCGTCAGCTATCGGGCCCAATTGTGAATAGCAAATTCCAAAAAATAGATGTCGTTGCGTGTATCTTGATATAGGTCAGTGCGATGCAAATAAAATATTTCAACCCTTTTCAAATATTGATTAACGTGTATCAATATTTTTCGGAAACAACCGGTACCCTAATTACGTAATACAAAATCAATTCGTTTTGAAACAGATTACTAATCCATTACTTCATAAGTTCGAAATTTAATTCTGCTCTGCAACGTAATTATCGCATTGAATGTTGTTGAACTGTCAAAATGAAACAAATGATCGCTATCGCATTGCTTCTGCAAGATAGGTAATAGCCCTGCGGTACCCTAATTACGTAATACACAATCAATTTGCTTTAAAACAGATTACTAATCCATTGCTTGATGAGTTCGAAATTTAATTCTGCTCTGCAACGTAATTATCGCATTGAATGTTGTTGAACTGTCAAAATGAAACAAATAATCGCTATCGCATTGCTTCTGCAAGATAGGTAATAGCCCTGCCGCAGGGCTATTACGGTTTTCGGTTTTAATTAAGTATAAATACTGAGTTTCGAGTAAATCGGACCTCGCATAAAAAATCTTTCATACAAACTTTGACACCCCCAATCCCCATTTATTACTAAGATAAGTATTCGTACGAAGTACTCTTTATCGGCTTTAGCACCCTCAAAAACTACGAAAGCGACACCCATGACGAAAAATGAGAAATTTGTCGCAGCCGCCATCTTGGATTTACATTTAGACCTCCCTTTCGGCTTAAGCACATTAGAAAACTATGTAAACGACACTCATGTCGATTTTTTTTTAAATATTCACATCCGCTATCTTGGATTTACTTTTTGACGTCACTATCGGCTTTAGCACCCTTGAAAACTACGAAAACGACACCAATGACGAAAAATAAAAAAAGAATTCGCAGCCGCCATCTTGGATTTACATTTTGACCTCACTATCGGCTTTAGCACTATCCAAAACTACGAAAACGATACCCATGACGAAAAATTTGAAAATATTCACAACCGCCATCTTGGATTTACTTTTTGACGTCACTATCGGGTTTAGCACCCTTGAAAACTACGAAAACGACACCAATGACGAAAAATAAAAAAGAATTCGCAGCCGCCATCTTGGATTTACATTTTGACCTCATTATCGGCTTTAGCACCATCGAAAACTACGAAAACGACTCCCATGACGAAAAATAAGAAAACTTTCGCAGCCGCCATCTTGGATTTACATTTTGACCTCACTATCGGCTTTAGCACTATCTAAAACTACGAAAACGACACCCATGACGAAAAATGAGTAAACCGCAGCCGTCATTAAAATATTTTAACCCTTTTCACCCCGTTAGGGGTTGTTTCCGAAAAACCTTGATACGCATTATTCTTTATTTTCGATTTTAAGTATAAATACTGAGTTTCGAGTTATTCGGACCTTGCGTAAAATTTTTTTCATACAAACTTTGACACCCCCCAATCCCCGTTTAGGGGGTAGCTTAGAAAAACTAAAAATGACAAACTTTATGATTTACTTAGATAAGTATTCGTGCCAAGTTTCAAGTCTATTAACTCAAGGAATAAGATTTTGCATACAATCGAAATCCCCCCTTTTCACCCCCTTAAAAGTCGAATTTTCAAAAACCCCTTCTTAGTGCTCCCCTACAATATTAACGGAAGCTGTGTGGAAAATTTCACGTTCCTAGTCCCAGTAGTTTCGGCTGTGCGTTGATATGTCAGTCAGTGAATCAGTTTCTCCTTTTATATATATAGATTTTCAGTTTTTTTTTGGCTCAGTAGTTTCGGAGATAAGGGGATTGGTATATTTTTGCCAATTTTCTTAAATATCTAAAAGAAAAAAAAAAATTAAAACTGATTTTAAAATAAAATTTGATTCCCTAAACAAGCCCTTTCATTTGATATCATGTCACACGGTACAGGTAGCAAGATATTTTTTATTTTCTTTTTAAATTTGGCCCCGAAAAGTGACCCTCCCACACGAGTCGTCCTATAAGGGTTCCGTTTTTTCCTTTTGAGGTACGGAACCCTAAAAAAAGCTTTCGCTTAGCATTGAGATCCATAAGTGAATTATTTCATGGTAAATTGTTAACTAAAGTAATTTTTTTCTCAAAGAACGCACAAATATGCTGACTTGCACGCAACGTTGTTTATTTTCAACTAGCTGAACCCTGCCCTCTTTTTGCGGCGCCCACGTTGGGCGGTAAACATAAATATATAGCCTATGACACTCACAACTAACGTGGTTTTCTATTGGTAAAAGAATTTTCAAAATCGGTTCTGTAGATCCAGAGAACCCCGTAAAACCTCGCAAAATTTACCGCTTTATAATATTATTAATATAGAAATATAGATTAGTTGGTCGGTGTCCTAGTGTGTTTCGTAGTTTAGTTTATAATCCTGATGGGCATTTATCTTCTTCCGGTATTACGCAATAGGGATTTTCGTTCAATGATTCAGCGTCCACGTAAAAAACTGGAGTAGGTACCTACCTACATCTCGGAACAATGTGATGGTTTGCATTATCGTGGGCGTGAATACGTTCGTTGGTACAGACACGCAGAACTTAAAATTTATCTGTAGAGCTAACATATTATAGTTTCGTGCCAGATCTAAACCCGTGAACCGTATCGAACAGGGACCGAAACCGGTATGATCAATACGGGTATTTTTTTTTATTTTACACTGGCTTCGCCCTTAGTCTTCGACTTCGTCCGCGAGCCTATAATTTTCCTCGAGAATTAGGCTATCTAATGCAAAAAAAAAATTCAAATCCGACTGGTAGTTCCGAAGATTACCCCCTCCTACATACAAACTTACAAACAAATAAACAAATAAATTTTACCTCTTTACAATATTAGTATAGATTTATATTTTTTACAGGTATTTTTAAAGGTTAGCTTAGATTGAATACAACCAGTACTAATACCGGTTACCGAAATAAAAATTACCTCAAGCTTACACGTGCCGTCGGCATTAGTCAAGGGGTGCGCATCGCCTATGCGTGTAACCGGTATTAAAACGGTAACATGTTTCTTCTTCTTGATTACCCAACTAGCGGTAACCGTAACCGTAGTCGAAGAAGTAACCAAATTCCTGTACCATAATTTATATGTATAAAGATTTTCGGTCCCTAGTAGCAAATAATGATTTAAGCTACAGCTCCAATCAACTAACGTTCAAGTTTAGAATGACCAACTTAAAAAAAAACTCTTGCCATACGACCTTAACCGATCACCGACTACTTTGTACATTCAATCTTTCTTTTTGTTACAGGAGTTGTATTCCCGGGCCTAGAAGAGACTGTTCCCAGCGGTTTCGAAGTCCTAGAATTAACACCCACAGGTTTACCAGCAGACTTAAACCATGGGTCCATGCGTTCACCAGAATGTTACCTCTGCATACGACGAGGCAGGGATCGACCACCCCTTGTCGATATCGGTAAGTTAACTTCTTCATCTCTCTTTTCAACACGTGATCTCGCGGTAAAAGATGAGCCAGACAGAAAAGTTACGCTATCTTGGATACCCCAGCACCCTAATTGTGTCACGATCAATCATAAACTGAATCATTTTGAAAGATATTGCTAATTCATTGCTTCATATCGTCGACCGTAGGTTCAATTGATGTAAGGGACAAAATACGATTTTTCAGGAGAGGCCGATAAAGTTTTTTTTCGGACTAAATCACCCATAACTTTTTTTGTTATTAACCTTTTTCGGATCTGATTTCGCACATAATCTTGTATTTTAGTGCTCTATCTACCTGTGTATTATTTATTTAAATAAATTACGTATTTAAGAAAATAGACGTCCCTTACACCAACGTATTTTGTTAGTAATGTCCCTTACTGACCAAGTATCTTGTAGTCCCGTCCCTTACATTAAATTGACCTCTACTTTGGATCCAATCTATTAATGAAAAAATAATGTAAAGGACTTGTTGAAAAAATGTATGAAAAAAATACAATGTAAAGAGATTTTTGACAGAAAATGAAGCACACACTTATGACGTACGGATATCTTAAATTTGGAAATTGTTATAAAAAATCATTTAAGAGACATGAAAATGTACTAGAACCGTATATTATGTGTTTTTTTGTGTGTCGCTTACATGCAATGTTTGTACATTGTAATAGCCAATTTCTATTAGTTGGAATAAAACAATTTTTATTTCATTTAATAGAATTGAGATCTAGAATTTAATAGATTAAACGGTTTCAGAATTAGAGGTTTATTTCATCAACAATCTTCTTAGTCCGTTTGATTCAAATTGTCAATCACTATAGCGCAATATGGTAGCTTCAAATAATCTTGATGAAATCTACTAGGCATAGCATTCACGTACATTCGTTTTTAATCTTTGTATTTTGGCACCCTGGTGTTATACAGAGGTGTTAGTTCTATGCAATTATTGTCCACTGTTATATCAGGCGAGTCTGCTAGTGGTGACAGATGTTTTATTCTTATTATAACTTTTCCCTTTCCCGTCCCTTTTCCTTTTCCGTTCCCACTTTTCGTTTTACATTCTGGATTACTCCTTATCTTTTTGGCTGTCAATTCTCCGTTTATGTTGATGATATAAACAACCGCTTCCTCCTTCATAGAGTGTTTAGTCCAAATGGTTTTAAGGTCTTTTTTGTTTATCGTAGCTATTCTTATTTTCGTAACATGCAAGTCCTTCGTCTTTTGTGGAAACAGTTTTTCTGTAACGGGTTCCCAGTCAATGAAATCCTTGTCAATGAACTAGTTACATGAAATATGCTAGAAAGAGTCCTCGTCCGTACGTCGTAACCAGTATGGAGCACAAGAATTTCATTGACTGGGACCCCGTTACAGAAAAACTGTTTGCCATTTGGACTAAACACTCTATGAAGGAGGAAGCGGTTGTGTATGTCATCAAAACAAATTGAGAATTAGCAGCCAAAAAGATAAGGAGTAATCCAGAATGTAAAACGAAAAGTGGGAAGGGAAAAGGAAAAGGGACGGGAAAGGGTAAAGTTATAATAAGAGTAAAACATCTGTTATTGTGCTGTCACCACTAGCAGACTCGCCTGATATAATAGTGGACAATAATTGCATAGAACTAAGATATTTGTATAACACCAGGCTGCCAATATCGTTGGCAAAATACAAAGATTTTAAAAAATTGTGCGTGAATGCTATACCTAGTAGATTTCATCAAGATTATTTGAAGCTACCATATCGCGCTAAAGTCATGAAGTAACTTAAAAAAACCAATCGTAAGGTGAACTCGTACTGATAGCAACTTTCTTTGATGCCCGCGCGCTTCTTTCGCATTGGTATCATCCTCTCTTTTGCACACAGAAAGATGTTGTGAGATAGAAAAGGATGGTAATAGTGCAAGCACGTGCTATCTTGTGTTATGAAGTTACAAGTGTATGTAAATAAAGGTAACAGAGATAAAATATTCATTACTTCTCACGAGCAAATTGATGTAACGGACACCGAACCTAAATATAATTCGATTCAAATAGCTGACACTGCTTTAAAGTATGGTAATGCAAATTGGGGTAAGGGACAACTATGTCAAAACTCATGCAATGCATTTAAAGTATGGATGATATTTATTTTTTGAGATATAAAAGGCATTAGTGTAAGGCCAGTTTTATTAAAGTTTCTTCAAAAATAAACCATGTAATGGTAATTCGTTGATTGGGAAGACCCTTACCTTATTTGAAGTGGATTGGCAGCGGTAATTACATCATTTCAAGTTGCTATATTGCATAGTTTTTGAGATACATTGTTATTATGGGGCTGATTCAGAATTTGGATCCAAAAAATCAGTAGGGTAAGGGACATTTTTTTTAAGCTAGATTTTTTTCATATACACCATTCGAAAGAGCGAAAAATTCTGAACAAAACTGTATACTCAACTCATTTTGGGTATTTTGTCCCTTACCCCAATTGAACCTACGGTCGACGATATGTTCAAAAAAATTGGCTGCTCAACAACGCAACCAACGCAATGAATGTCGTTGAACTGTCAAAATTAAACAGATTGTGATTGATCGTTTGATACGCAATTAGGGTGCTGGCAAACGGTGGAGGAAACCCGGAAATACACGAAATATTAGTCTGAATTCGTCAACACGCAATAGGGTATTACACCCATTTCTGAAAAGTGTCTCAATTGGATTCTGTAGTGCTAATGTACCACTAAAAAATTCACAAAATTTTTATTCAATCGTTAAGTGCCATAAAAATGCATTTAAATTTTTCATTTTTAAATTTCGCGCGTAATTTGACGGAAACGCTGAACGCAGTGGACGCCATACTGCTCTGTTGTCATGACGTCAGTTGGCTGTGTAAACAAATGCAGTGATTGGAGGTACACTGATAGTTGACAGTTGACACTTCTAAGTTTACATAGCCGTATGACGTAATAACATGGCGAATACTATTTGGTGTTATGAAACAGATTAAAAAAGCTGAAACCTTTGAATTGAATTTAAAAATTTAGTTTGCTATTTTATGAACTAAGACTAACGTTTTCAGACTGCTTTTTGCCTAAACTATCTCAATAATATATTTTTAGATTTTTTCTCATATAGAGTAAAATACCCTATTAGCTAGCGTGCCTTCTCTTATGAGAACTGAGAACACTTTGTAAAGTTTACTAATATTTACAAACAAAACGACTGACTAGATGTGTTCTGCAATCTGTAGTTTACGATGCTATTACTCAGCCACATCTGTCAAGCAACTGCATGGAAAATATTGGTCTGGAAATACACAATACGACCGATAATTCCGTTTTTGGTCAACCTGATGCCTTTTTTAAAAAGAATAATGATTTACTCTCCAAATGGAAACACTCTTTATGCTATATCGCTAGTAGACTGGATGAGTAAAGGCCCATTTAGATGGAGAGAGTTTCTCGACTCGAAGATACGATTATCGAAAGAACATTAAAAAAGTCTCTTCGTGTAAACATTCACGATTGTCGCCCTGCCCCTTGGGCGACAATTGCCTCGCAATAGAATATATCTGTCTCCGTGTAAACAGAACTACAAAGCGAGAATTGTATTTCGAGTTTTTCTGCCAGTCGCTACTATGGGTGCAATGCGCGGGGGTGTTTAATTATATCTGCTCTTTTAAGACAAGAATGAATAAAAACGAAAACGGGAAAAAAGATGTTGGGTTAAAAAATGGATAGCAGAAGAAACACTTTTGGAGCATCTAATACTTTGTGGTTAGAATAATACGTTATTATTATATTATTTCTTATTACTTTGCACGTCTTGAATTACAATTGGAAGATGAAGAGACATTCAAAAATATGTTTCGAGTAAAAAATTGGACCGTCATTAAACATTTTCAGCCCCAGTTCCAGTCCCCAAAAATGATTTTACTTTTTTTCGTTGCAAATACTGACTTCTCATATTTTTAATTTTCGCTGTTATTTCCTTTGGGCCGAATTCCTCAACTCCCAATTCTCTTGCAGGTGCATTTGAGCTGCATTTCTTGCATCACGATTTTATAATGCACATTCTCCGTATTCCACAAAAACTCGTAATTTCTACTTTCAATGAACTTAACATTATCGGCAGTATCAAAAGACAATGACCAAATTAGTATGAAGACTGGTGCGTTTTGTTTTTTTGGCGGCCGTCGACCCAATATGAAAAAAACGGTGCAGAAGAATATTATGAATGAATTATTATATGGGGTCTTATATCGAAAACTCAGTCCGGACTGAGTTATATCAGTTTAAAGATTAACTATTATTTTCATTTATTATGGAATAATTCTTATTACAAAGCATATTTTTTACCTTCCCAAGCGAAATTCACTATTTAGTTATTACTTAAATCTTCTAATACATGTATATATATATATATACATGTATATTTTATTTATGTATTGGTTAGAAACAATAAAACCGGTCATATGGTGAATGTTTTATTTAGTAATTATAACATATTACATGATATAATAAATATAAAAAAGAAAATAATAATAAAAAAACCCGTTTACCGCCGGCCGGTAGCTTGGACCCTGTTCCCGATAACGGTGGGCTACAATTTTTTATAATTTTATTGTTTTTGTTTCCTACTTGTTTTTATAAAAATATTTAAAAATGTAATAGATAAGTATGTAGGTATATGAAATAAAGGATAAGTATAACGCGTTTAATATACATAATATTTGTTTTATGTTTTTATTATTATTTCCTTTATTTCACCATATCCTACATATTAAACATTTTTAAATATTTGAATATAAAAAAATATAAAAACTTTAAAAAATGTAAAAAATTCTATCCAGCTGCCCAACGAGAGCTTCCTTAGGTCTGTAATTAAGCCGTTGGCTGATACGACTATCAGCACAATGATTGCTCACAGAGCTACCTATATTTCAAGCAATAACCGCAGGACACACGGAACTAAATAGTTTTCCAACTCTTACCACAGATGACCTTATTTTATATGCTCATGGTACTTATCAGATAAAACAAGCTCGAAGCTATTATGGTGAGCATGGTGGTGGTGGATCGAGTAGAGCGGCGCACAATGATCATTGACATAACGGTCCCACATGTCGGCAACCGCGCGAGCCAAGTCAAGATACTTGATACTACACTACACCACCACTATATCAGGTTTATTGCCAACAATAGTCCTGTCAGTGATGACGGAACGATCCCAGTACAATGTGATTTTTCAATTTTCGAGGACTGGGTCAGGCACATACCTGTACGGCAATTACGATTCCACAAGGCTGTATTTCAGAGCAAGTTGCTGGTGGATTA
The DNA here is from genome assembly GCA_948150665.1 of Conistra vaccinii. Lineage (NCBI taxonomy): Eukaryota > Metazoa > Arthropoda > Insecta > Lepidoptera > Noctuidae > Conistra > Conistra vaccinii. Next base: position 9,177,013 of record OX411334.1, on the reverse strand, counting down.
TCCTGGCGACAAGGTTGTGTCTATGCAAATACTCTTCGTTAGCTAGACGATGTTGGGATCAGCTTCCAGTCTAACCGGATGGAGCTGAATACCAGCATTTTACATGGAGCGACTGCCTATCTGACCTCCACAAGTCCACAACCTAGTAACGATACCCCTTGGTAAGACTGGTTGTCAGATTTTCGGGCTTCTGACGAACCGTAATGACTGTCAAAGATACACGAACGACAGCCGATACCAACTCAACGGTTTAACTGACTGGCTTTCCCAGGCACGGAGGGGTCTCGCTATATAAAGATGGTAACCAACCCCGGCAAGCGTAGCTTAACCTGATGGAACGACCCATGCTGTTATTAATCAGCCACGAGTTCCTTCAACGTTAAAACTAACTTCAAGTGCTAATTATTGAATTATTTACAATAGTATTTTTTCCCATAAACACCCATATCTCAGTTCGGACTGAGTTTATGATATAAGACCCCATATAATGATTCATTTGTTATATTCTTCTGCATCACTTTTTTCATATCCTATCGGCAGCCGCCAAAAAACAAGAGGCATATTTACAATAGTATTGTTTTTCCTTTTAACACCCATATCTCAGTTCGGACTGAGTTTATGATAGAAGACCCCATACAATAATTTATTTGTTATGTTATTCTGCATCATTTTTTTCATATCCTATCGACAGCCGCCAAAAAACAAAAGGCATATTTACAATAGTAAGTATTGTTTTTCCTTTTAACACCCATATCTCAGTTCGGACTGAGTTTATGATATAAGACCCCATACAATAATTTATTTGTTATGTTATTCTGCATCACTTTTTTCATATCCTATCGATAGCCGCCAAAAAACAAAAGGCATATTTACAATAGTAAGTATTGTTTTTCCTTTTAACACCCATATCTCAGTTCGGACTGAGTTTATGATATAAGACCCATACAATAATTTATTTGTTATGTTATTCTGCATCACTTTTTTCATATCCTATCGACAGCCGCCAAAAAACAAAAGGCATATTTACAATAGTTTTGTTTTTCCTTTTAACACCCATATCTCAGTTCGGACTGAGTTTATGATATACGACCCCATACAATAATTTATTTGTTATGTTATTTTGCATCACTTTTTTCATATCCTATCGACAGCCGCCAAAAAAACAAAAGGCACCACTTTTACGCAATGGCCTTTAAATGATTTTTGTGTCATTTTGAGAACAATACCGTAGTAATCACTGAACTCGAATGGCAAATCTCGCACTCAAAAACGGTTCAAACCGATTTGTACGATACTCGTATCACAGATAATATAACTCGTATGAACTTGATAAAATGTCATACGAGATCGTGTATAGACAAGTCGAGAACTCGTAAGCAAAAATCTTCTTACTACACACATCAAAAGTGTCTAGGGATCAACATATATTTTTGCAATAACTTTTCTCCTGATTGATATTAATTAAAATTTTCTTTAAGGATTCATCAAATAAAGTGTTTTCGTTTGTCACAGTAACGATAAACCAAGTCACCTTTGCATTAATAAAGAAATTTGACATTTTCCTAATAAAGGGATTTTTGACATTTGAACCACTAACATTAAAGTTCGAAAAAAAGACTGAAATAACAGTTTTCTTTAAAATTTTATTGGGTAACTTAAACAATTAATAATCCGTGTTTCTACCGCGAACACTAACAACACAAGAACATCGGTTTGGCATACTCAAAATGAGTTCATCCAAATCACGCTGTGGAATGGCCGCCCATGTTCGTTGCAACAACAAAAAAAGGTCTTCTTGCGACTGGATACCCTCCATATTCGGCAGAGCTCTTCTCTGTAGCATATCCCATGCATGCTCAATCGGGTTCAAGTCTGGCGACTGAGCAGGCCAGGGCAGGACATTGATGTTAGCTGCGGCGAGAGTCTGTCTTACAACTCTTGCGGTGTGCGGTCGTGCATTATCATGCATTAACTGAAATAAGGGACCGATTTGCACTTGTAGAGGAACGATGACGTCTGATACAATCGTCTCAGCATAAATTTGAGCGTTGAGGTTGCCTCTAATCCAAATCAACTCAGTTCTTCCGCCGATCCAAATACCCGCCCATACCATGATGGTTCCACCACTATAAGGATGGACTTCCTGGCAGGATTTTAATCGCTGTTGGCGTCCAGGGGTTCTCCAGTGTCGTATACGTCTTGTATCCGGTCTCATACCAAAACGAGACTCATCAGAAAAGCACACGAAACGCCATTGTTCTTCTGCCCAATTTCTGTGTTCAAGAGCCCATTGATATCGAATCCTACGATTGTGCATTGCTATAGGTGGTACCCGTAGCGGTCTTCGGGAATGAAGGTTCACTTCATGCAAGCGGTTTCTGACTGTTTGGTCGCTAATTAAGTTCCCTGAAGAGTGATGAAGCCTCACGGCTAACATCATGGCGGTTATTGTTGGAGCTCTTCGAGCTAAGATTTGAATGTATCGGTCTTGTCTCCGTGTGGTGCAGCGATACCGTCCTCCATGGCGCTCAGCCACGGTACCAGTGCTTCGGTAACGTGTCCAAAGTCGACTGATAACACTCTGACTTGTATTCAGAGCTAAAGCCACAGTACGTTGCCGGGAACCAGCTTCTATCATTCCCACGGCTCTGAGCATTTCTTCCCTGCTTAAATGACGTCGCTGCTCCATAATAACGTTGGTTTTAATCAGTAGTAGGGAAACAGTAGCACTAATAATGTCTTCAATGCGTTGTATGTTTTTATAGGGAAAATATTGACAGCTGATTTTCATCTTTTACTCGAATTTGATTCACAGTTCCTGATTCAAATTATGAAATGCACCAAAAAGGATCCATATAAATTTATAAAATCATAAATTTATTACAAAGCCACATCTCAATCTCAAGAAATCCGCATAAAAATGCTTGATCCCTAGACACTTTTGATGTGTGTATATATTTCGCTGTGTAAACAGTCGCAGTAATTTATCGCCTAGCGATAAATTACTTGCGAATCTCGTATGACATAATCGTAGGCGAGAATTTAGTTCTTGCCTGTATGTAAACATTATGATACGATAGTCTTATGGCGATTAGTGCTTGCGATAGTAGCGTACGATTTCTCGCCAAGAAACGTCCGAGAAACTCTCCCCGTCTAAATGGCCCTTAAGAAAGGTAAAAATAAACTGTGAAAACAAATGTGAAAAATTCGCCTTTATTGTGATGCGAAGGTTGCCTGACTCACTATAGTGAAAATAATACCCAACATTTGATTCCAGAGAGATTATTATGATTAAAAGTAAAACGTGAACAACACGAACACGTTCAAAAAACAAAGTTATTTTTATCCAACGTAAAAGTAACGTCTTTTATTCAACTGTAATTTTATAAGACCTAAGTTAATGGTACAATTATCGCATTCGCACCCGTTTCTGTACCCTAATTGCGTAATATACGATCAATCAGAATCTGAATCGGTTTGAAACAGATTGCTAATCCCTTGCTTCATAAGTTCGAAAAAAAAAGCTGCTCGACAACGTAAGTAACGTAATGAATGTTGTAGAACTGTCAAAAAGAGACAGATTAGTGTTAAAACGTTTACGAAAATGTCTTGCGTAATTAGATAGCTGGGCTATATTTTTAGCAGTCAGACTAATAATCACAACAAAATATGCCACCGTCCCAAGCGTAGCTCGCCTCCTCAGAATAGGGAATGTTATTAAGATATTCATCTACACAGTTAACCGCCTACTCTCAACTAATCAGACCAATCACTCTGACAATAAACGAGCCACTAGAATCACGGAATAAGAACAAGTGTGCATTATTGTGATGCGTTGCTATGTTGTTTGAACAGATACCTGTTTATCAGTACCTACTCTTCTCAGCTTGTCATACGACCTGTTACATTATGACAGGGTCAGGGACACGGTATAGGTAGATACTGTTATTTTATATTGATGCCCGACACATCGCCACTCCAGTACCTTTCGGCCCCATCGGCCATCTGTTTTGCGAGCAATGTCCGCCTGCCCACTGCCACTTAAGTTTGGCAATTCTGTGGGCTATGTCGGGTTACCTTGGTTCTCCTGCGGATCTCTTCATTTCCTTGTGAAGACGAAGATTGGAGAAGCACAGAACTGGTCGAACTGGCGATGCTTGGGGAGGCCTTTGTCCTGATGATGACCTGTCACATCTATGAAGTTTCAGTAGCTAATTTAATGTGAGCCTGTATTTATCTTGCTAAAGATAGTTGCCTATTCTCAAATAGGGAAAAACGAGTGACAAATTCGTTCTGATCATCTTGTCTTCAGAAGATCGGGCAGTCTGAAATGAAGTCTTGCAACCAGTCCACTTTTGCTTAAGTGTAGTCTACCATAAAAAAAATTGTCTTGAAAATGGAATTACCAGGCTTGCCAAACTAAAATCCGGCCTCAACTCAGTCAAAGACAGGCTTGGTTTTTAAATACTTAATTGGTCAATGCCCGGAAAAATTAATATACGGTAGATGTAGACTATTTTATATGGAGGAACGACGAGTATAATCAAGTTCCTAAAATGACATACATTTATTATGTTACAGAAACTTTGATTTTTCTCTAATTTACACGCACAGACTATAAAAAAGCTTAGGTTCATACGGTGTGTTGCGGGTCCTTCAAACCTACTAAATTATTCATGAGCAACAGAAACGTAGGCACCTCGATAACACTTAAATTAGTCGATCCTATAAATAGGGATTAGCGCTGCATACAAACCATTCGTTTAGAAGGTTTAAGCATATTAAACTAAACGGTTAACTGTGCCTTAACATAGGTACCTAAGTAGGCAGTTAAAATCATCTTTATTCACGCCACTATCTTTTAGATTAGCCGTTCTTATCCTCAAAGAAATTAACTATCAATATTATCTGGACTGCCTCCATTTCCGTCGAAGGCTTTTATATTTATGTGACAACAATCGGACCTTATTACGTTTTCTGCTCGATAAGATACTCCACAAGTTTTATAGCTTAGCTTTGACTTTCCCAGAATTTTCGTATGTAAACAACACCATCAAAATCGGGTCACTGATTCTAATGAAAATGTGAAACTTCTATATGGGCCAAATAAAACTCCTTCAATCAATCTGCCTAGCCTTTTCCCAATTATGTTGGGGTCGGCTTCCAGTCTAAGCGGATGTCGCTGTATTTAACATGGAAAGACTGATCTGACCTCCACTCCACAACCCAGTTACTGGGTAACACGATACCTCTAGGAAAGACTGGTTGTTAGACTTTCGGGCTTATGAATGAATACCCGGAGATAACTACTGTCAAACTCACATATATCCCAGTGGCCTGGAGTGGTTAGCTTGCGTGTTCTGTGCTGAGCTCACGAAACGCGTCGTACGTCCATCCAGTAATAGGACTCGCCCATCAAGGAGCGCTGTCCCAAGTAAGACGCATTATTGATTTATTATACATAAAACAAAAGGTATTTTAATTAAACACGTATAGTAAAAAAAAAAAACTTTAAAATGGTGAAGGTTTCAGATAAATACGCTTGATAGTTTTTGCGTGATGCTCAGTTTTTTATCCGCGTTACGGGGTGTCCTGCGTGAGCGACGAATACGATGCGACGACGCAACGTATTTGTACGTATTTGTTTTGAGGGCGACCACACGCGACACCACGAACCATTGCATCGTGTCGTGTCGCGTCGTATTCGTCGCTCACGCAGGATACCCCGTTAGAAATAACTTTACAAATTAATTACATTATGTAAGTACTATAAACATATTCTAAAATTTTCACAAATTAAGTTATTACGAAAACGCTCTAATTTAACATATATTTTGTTAAATTCATTCATTTTATTTCACATACACCTACATGGGCACTTATGAAACGTCAGAAGCTACGCACGGTTCCAATTGGTCGTTTCCTATGGAGAAGAGCCGGCAAGAAACTCCTCGGTTACTCTTAGATTTAAAAAATAATTAGCTTTTACAATATTTTCAAAAAAAAACAGTGTTATTAGCTTATGCGAGGACAGTGTAGGTCTTTCAACAAGTACCAAGTACTTAACAAAATAGAAGATGGTCAACAAGTCTACAGTCCACTAAGCCTACAGTGTTCTCACATTCACAAAGTAGAAAAGAATCTATATGAAAGATAAATAAATAAATAAAAATAAAACCTATTTTAAACGAAATGACATGATTGCTATTACAACTGTAACAAATCTGAATAATTAACATGTCCACAAAAGTCACTAACAAAGAGTTGAAATTAAATAGTAGGTATATAATGTCAATTAATAAATATGATGATTAGGTCAAGGAAGAATGTAAATAAAACAAAAATATAACCATGGTAATTTGGGAGCAGTTAATAGACTCTTACATATTTTGCCCTTAATGAGGTACCAGGGAAGCCACATGTGCAGAAGGAATTATTGCCAAACTTCTTTGTCTTCAATTTTACAAATTATTATTTATCACTATTCGTTTAGTTAGACGTGATCTTCCGTATAAATTCGTTAAAAATCCGTTATCGTCGCCTTAACGTGCTTACCGAGCCACGGAGGGACCTATGGATGGTCCAAATATTTATGATAAAATGGTTGGTCTATAAAGTAGCACAAAATAGTAGCTTACTATAATACTCATCCACAACAAAAAAACATCGATAAACTACCGTTATCTGGCAAAGGAAAATAATCACAATACACACTGCTGACGTCACATAGTATAGTAAATCCATCGAATAAGTAGGTTAAGTTTTAAACATAGATAGGTCATATTATATCGCTGATTGCGATAAAGGGGGCTATGCAGTGCTGTGCTATCAGTTGTAGACTTGTAGAATTTTATCGTTACCAGGCCCGATAATTTTTTGCGGTGCATTTTTTGTTCTCTGTTTTGTGAACTATATCGATGCTTTTGTTACTGGTTTTCTATTGTATGTGTCACTGTTTCTAAGTAAAACTTCCGTCCTTGATAATTTTGTCGGAAATATTTTAAATTGTTCTCGAAGCGGAAGTATTCCAAACACATTAATGTTTTAAACCGATAACGTGTCTTTAAATAAGCCTTATTCCTATTTTATAAGCCTTATTCCCATTTTTACTTGTTACCAAAAACACGATCAGCTCATAAACTCATCATTACGATTTCCCAATCGACGAAATCCAACAATCCAACCAAAAGTCAATCTGCTTTTCTATCCACCGTCAAAGGGAAGCGAAATAGGAGAAGCTTTTTTACAAATTAAAACAAAAGTTCCTACTTATTTATTCACTCACGTTTTATTGTAGACTACTTCCGGATACGTAGAACCTATATTATATGTGTTCGGAAATAGCTAGTCGGAAATTAGTTTTTTTTATTTTATGGCAGGAACTCTTCATATCATCGTTCTGACTGATAAATGTAATCCGGCAACAAAAAATGGGGAATCCCGAGAAAAAATAATTGGCGTATGTATGTAAAATTGAAGTGCCTCGTCCGCGATAAAGTATACTTAAGATTCGGTGTACTCAGGTAGATTATTCTGGTATACTTATCTCAAAATTTTACGTGCGATACCTGCACACGTATAGTATCACAAATTCACAACCATAGAAAAGAAACGTGGTTTCTACGGGTTCTGTCGACGGATGAATAGACAAAATGACAGATTGTGATTGTTTATCTGTCATTTTCTCTATTCTTCCGTCGACAAAACTTGTTTCTATTGTGGTCATTTACGCTGTACGTAAAATAAACACATACATACCGCATAGGCCTGTTTTCACGGAGATAAGGCAAGAGAATTAATCACACTCTTGCGGTTGGCGAATTCAGGATAACATTTTTACCCGACGATGTTTTCCTTCACCGTTAGTCAGTGATGTCCAAGATAAACTTGTAAAGATATACCTAATAATAGGATTATTTGTGAGTCTCATTGATACTGCCGAGCCCGCGCCCTCATGTTTAAGAAGCTGCCTTTAACCTCCGGTAAAAAAATATGCCATAGATTAACACACTAATAATCTTCTCCAGGTGTCATGTACGACGGGAAGGAGCGTCTCATGCCCGATGCGGAGATGGTCCTGGTATCAGCTGGGGGTCGTTTGGCCAATGTCAACAACTCTACAGCCAAAACCTTCATTACGTACCGAAGGGCGCACACAGGGGCCCCTTGTAACGCCCTCGTCGTGGTCGATGTGTGTGTCATAGTGGCTAGTAAAGGGGAATGTCCACCCCATGCCTTTTGTATGATTCCTAAGAATTTGAATAAAGGTAAGTGCCGTTTAATAATAGAAATAAATTGATGTTGTTGTAAGTGATGAAATGATTTTAAAAACCGATACTCTTCACATCTGTGAAGTTTCTACAAATGCCTTGTACAAACTATATCAATAGTTTCCGAAACCATAGTTCTCCCCAAGTCCTTTCAGGAATTCTTTTCTCGCGCCACCTCGAACTAGCCCTCGCGGTATTCGTCCTGAAGGCATAAAAATGTTCAAATTTATTACGGAATCTCATCTCAGTGACAAACGATGTCAAAAACTTGCGAGAAAGCGATATTTTTCACAGATTGGGACATTAGAAAGAAAACGTTCTTAAAAATACGGGTATTGCCCTTCTGGACGTTTCCCCACTTCTTCCAGGGCTCGCGTCGGCGGCGCCGTCCCATTGATAACTAGCAATTAAAATATTTAAGTCAGTTACTATACTATTACTATGCAGAGGAAACTTGCATTCATTATTTGCTTTATCTAAATTAATATCATATTACTTAATGGGCTCATGATGACATAATCTAACGATAATTTATAGTAACACTAAATCCAATGTTGATTTAGGTATTTATTTACTATCTTTGAATGCAAATCTTATCTTTTTGTAGTATTTATTAATGTATAATAATTATCATGTTTGTTTTAAAATAAATACTTACATTGAAACTAGTAACAATGGGTTGCTATATAAAAAAATATCCCCATATGATTTTATTGTTTTCAACCTTATGCTAAAGCTCTTAAAGTGAAATTTGAATTGTCATCACATATCTCTAGTCACTCCAATGGTTTGTGCTTACCCTAATGCTTAAATTCCAGGTTTAATGGGCAGTGATGTGTTTCTCTGCTACAAGAAGTCAATGAACCGTCCACCACTAATTGCCTACAAACCCGATGTACTGTTCAGGTAATTATCCATCATACCACAGTATAATAAAGTAACGGTACTAAATCTCGGCAGTGACATTAAATTAATTATCTACGGCCGCTCGGTAGATAAACGTTCCGCGCCCGTCCGTAACTGCCGCGCACTCTGTTGCGTACAGATATACACTGAGATTTCAAAGCGCGTCGTTTCGGCCGTCTTCTATGAAGACATAATTCTGTTACTTATTTATACTGTGACAATACTCTACATTTAAAAAAGCATAGTTTTTACCGAACGAGCCTTTTGAAACACATGTCAAGATATGAAACCAATACCACTATTGAATACATAAACTCTGGTTAAGAATACCGCATACACCATGCATAGCTTACAAAGAAAACAAATTAACAAATTAAGTTCTTGCGACGTGCTAATCTCGGTCAGTATTTAGATTTGGCATTTGACTAGAGCAAATTTCACGAAAGTAGTCCATAGAATTTCAAGTTCTCGTAAAATTTGAAATAGTAAAAAACAGTAACTAATTATAACGCTCTCAGCGTGCGTCATTAATTAGCGCTTTGAAACGGGCCGATGTTAATGATAATACCGTTTTACCTACTTTTAATCAGTTACATATCGGACTGAATAAAAACTGCATTTGTAACGGTCTTAAATAACATAAAACTATAATAAAATCAAGTGGATAGTAAAAGTCACGAAAAAAAAAACGCTTTCGATATATAGACCTGTCATAATTAGGGTACGGTTTGAATATGGAACTGTAAAATGCATATTTTATATAATCATCGTTCTCTTGCGTGAGAGCAGTTGTGCCCCAGTGGTAACGGCCCCGACTTACGCGTTGTTGGTCGTGGGTACGAACCCAGGCAGGCGCTTTACTTTGTGTAATTAAATTCCATCACCACTGCTCTCAAAACGGTGAAGGAAAACATCGTGAGCAAACCGGCATGTCTTAGAACCAAACATTTGAAGACATGTGACATCTACCAAGCCGCTTGGCCCGCCTACTCCCTCTCGAAGAGAGGAGGCCTGTGTTCCAGCAGTGGGAACATTATAGGCTGATCAATAATGCTCGTTCTTGGCGCAACATATCTTCATCTTCCTCACTTCTCTATTAGTCATCTGTAATGACCCCCTTTCGGCTAGAAAAGGGGTCACTATAATTATCATCTTTCACGCAGCACATCCATCGTTTCTTTGGTCTTCCCCGACTCTACATAGTTTATGCAAAAAATGCATATTTTATGTATGAGATTTTATCACTCATTTTGTTTATAGTTGAGTGCTATTAAAAACAAAATGTTAACAGATGGCAATGATGACATAAGAATCAGATTTTATCAGTGATCTGATTAGTATCTGGTTTTTAAATCCATTACATCTAGCCTTGACTTTAAAAGATGGTAATAATAGTATATGGGAGCAATTCGAATGTTTTCGGTAAATACAAGACATTATTTCAATAGAAAGGCAAAAGTTAGTAAGAAAGTCTGATACACATACATATTGTTGTATTGTTACACACAAAGGAGTCATTTCTACGTTTCTGAAAAAAAAGACACTTCATGAGCTTTTACATTCAGTAACTAAATTAACACGATTATGTTTATTTCCCACAGTCTGTGTTTTGTTGTCTGTAAATCGTACTCTTAGGCCCGGGGCCCATTGCCGGCACGGCATGGCAAGGTATTTTAAGGCGACGAATTGTGTATGACAATAACATTGAAATCAACGATGCTGCAGTATCCTTAATCCGCGTCCCCACTAGGGCCGCGCGGCTTGGCTTCACGGAGCCGCGCGGCCCTAGTGGGGACGCGGCTCTAGGCATGCCGCGACTCCTGCAACATCTTTAGGCATCATCATTGAATTTCAATTTTATTGTCATACACATAAGTTATATTTTTATTCGTCGCCTAAAAATACCTTGCCATGCCGTGCCGCCAATGGCCTTAATGTATCTTGCAATCCGCTTCCAAATGAACAACTCTTCCGTCGACGATAACACAATAGAAACAAATACAGATCGTACTTAATACAAAGAGATTTCATATGTAACATCTTTCCTCTCGCTTTCCTGCAATTTGCGGTAGTGATTTCGTGAAAAGGGACGGAAGTGAGTAACAGGAAGCGTGCGCTATTTGATTTGACCAATGAGCGCGCGCGGTGCTAGAGTTGACCGGCAGATGGTACCAACCAACCCATTTTCCGAAAGGTTGGTACTGTGCAAGCCAAGATGTTACACATTATATGCGACTGTTAAAGGCTCGCTCGTTTTTGAAGTGAAAACTTATTTAGCGGCGTTGTGCACTTTTTTTGTGATGGGTAAAAAATGTTAAACTCGCGGACACAGGACACCTGACCTAATCGAAAATTCGTAAGACAGCGCACTCTGTTTTATTTTATTGGAATTGTTTTAATGGAGCTACAGCTTTCGTTCTTGTACTGACAGCAAGCCACATAAATTCCTGACATTTTAATTAGATGGCGTTACTTAGTTTTCACTTCCATCGGCAGTATCCAAAGCCGCATGTTTTTTTTTTTTTAATGATTATTAAGATAAACCTCTTTTATCCGCAGGTATCCAATGATAGAACGACGAAACTTATTGTTTCCTACATCGGTGCCGCTATTCTGCTTACCAATGGGCGCGACCCTTGAACTATGGCCTAACAATGCGGCGATGCCTAAACCCGTTTTCTCCACCTTTGTACTGACTGTTGCGGATGCTACTTATAAGGTATGAGCTATTATTTCTTAGTCTGTATTATGATATTCTGTAGATTGAATATAGGATGAGCCACGGTCAACCAGCAACAGAAAATATAGTACTGTGTGTAGCAGCCATTTGGTTTAGATAAATGTAAGACAAATATGAGGTTTCTACTTTAACTAAAGTGAGTTTTTTTAAATGAAAAATTCTTTAGCGGCGTTGTGCACTTTTTTTGGAATGGGTAAAAATGTTGAAACTCGCGTCAAGACACGTGACCTGATCGAAAATTCGTAAGACGCTAAAGTTTTTGTTGACAATGCACTCTGTTTTATTTTTTTGGATTTTTTTAAATGGAGACAGCTTTCGTTCTTGTACTGACAGCAAGCCACATAAATTCCTGACATTCTCGTTAGATGGCGTTACTTAGTTTTCACGACTGCCTCGTTTTTTTTTTATCAGCCTCATTCACCGTATTTTCCTATTGAATTTTCTTTTTGGATCATCCGGTATAAACCTCTTATAAAAAAGTACAGCTATCATAAAATTATTGTGAAGGAATGAATAAATAGTATATTATGCAACTAATGAATAAAGGACGGATTTAAAGCGAGGGCCATAGATGAATCACGATCAAGTGAAGGATTCTAACGACTGAATCACGACCGTAGGGAGTGATTCGATTCAAGTGTTAGAATCCTGAGCGACGCGAGTGATTCATGGCCCTCGATATAAATCCGTTTTATTCAAGAGTTGCATACTATACTTTATACCATGACTACGAGAAAAGCGAAAATAGACATTTAATAAAAGGTTAACACGTGCAGTGTCGGGAGCCCTCCTGCAGGCGTAGCATGAGCACCGCTTTGTCGACGGAAGAGTAGACAAAAATGACGTTCCGTGTAGACAGTACGACGGCAGCAAAGTAGAAAGAGGCAACTGCACTTTTTACGAAATTCACTCTTTAATATAATTCGACTCAAAATTCTTTGTTTCGTCATAGGATGTTTTTACTGTTTGATTGTCAATTTTTACTGATATTAAGTCACGTTAAACACAACTAAGTACAGCTTATTTTTTTCAGTGTGTCGAAGTACCGTATTTTGGAACAAATAACATTACAGAATATTGGCCTTAACCATTTCCTTGGTAATATTAACTAAATGATGTAAAATAGGAGAAGATAGCTTTCTTCTTCTATTAGTTATCACAGTTTTGCATTTAAAACGCTCTTCTGTAAAATCATGATTTTGCAGATAACCCTGTATACTTTGTGACCGTCGAGTAAAATATTTCACTATCATAGACAACTGTCAGTCGTCAGAGTGATTTTGACAATTTGGTATAGAAAACTTTCTTCTGAAATAGTCTACATATAAAATGACCTAGACAAAGATAGTTAGAAACGAAAGACAAAGTGACAGATTGAAGAAAGATTTCTACGGTGGGATGTCAAAAACGAAGAAAGAAAATGTCACTTTGTATAGAAAGAGCTGTGTCTACTCTTCGTAGACATAGAAAGCATCATGCTACGCGTGCAGGAGGATTCACCTACTTGGATATGGGATGCCGGGAGCCCTCGCGGAGGGCTCATTTTAAATGTAGACGTTCAGTGTCGGGAGCCCTCCTGGAGGGTTCACCTAATTGAATATGGGATGCCGGGAGCCCTCGCGGAGGGCTCATTTTAAATATAGACGTTCAGTATCGGGAACCCTCCTGGAGGGTTCACCTACTTGGATATAGGATGCCGGGAGCCCTCGCGGAGGGCTCATTTTAAATGTAGACGTTCAGTGTCGGGAGCCCTCCTGGAGGGTTCACCTACTTGGATATGGGATGCCGGGAGCCCTCGCGGAGGGCTCATTTTAAATGTAGACGTTCAGTGGTGGGAGCCCTCCTGGAGGGTTCACCTAGTCGCAAATGGAATGCCGGGAGCCCTCGCCGAAGGCTCATTTTAAATGAAGGTTTTTCTTAGCGAATACAGATTATAAACCGTGAAAATAAAATCTGATGTATATTTTAACAAAACGTAATGCCGGCAACCCTCCCGGAGGTTTCACTTCCAACTACGAATAATAAAATTTTATTTTATTTTATAACTTTTAGGAAAACTTACAGCTAATACATTTCAATAACTAGTGCAATCACGACAAGTGCAAAGTGTCCGTAAAAGATGGCCAATCACAAGTTTCCACAACTGATTAATGTGAGGAACAATAACAAACAACATAAAAGTCGTAGACTTCCAATATGTATGGCGGCATGGCGTATTAGTTCTATGAAAATGGGTGGTGTCGAAAGTGTTAAGTAGGTTGTATAGCATTGAGATGGCGGTCGAATATATTGACGTGTTCTAAATTCAAACACCAAAATAGTGATTAAAAGAGGTTTTTATTCACTGTTTTCAGTGAATAAAATAAGCTTTTTAGAAGGGGAATGGTATAAAGTAAATTATAACCGTAAAACTGGCTACGGCTGATCCAATAATTCATACCTCAGATAACCGTACCTACAATTCACGATTCCCCAGAAATATGAATGAAGCTTTTTATTATCTCTTATCAATTTATCATTGACGGTCCTGATGTTATCGTTATCTTACAACCTAAACTAAAGTAGCAATACCTAGAATTAACTCACCAAAGAACTAAAAAATATGACGTATTGTTAGATTTATAAAAACCACCAAATGTCAACAGCATAGCATTGAATGTTTAGAACTTTAGACACTTACAACAAAAAAAAAATAAAAAAAAAACATTTTAAATAGGTATTTGAATGAGAGTACACTGACACAAAAAAAACATCTTATGTACAGACGCCAGCACATCAACCTACTCCTATCTGTAAAATTTTCCCAATCAACATTAAACCTTATTCTTTAGTGATAAAGTTGAAAATCTACTAAATACATTTTACAGATTGTAGTAACTTGATGTGCTGGTGTCTGTACATCTATGCTTTGATGCAGTATTTCCTGTCAGACTAATTGAAGTTTTATTTTTATATTTAATAATATATTATTATGCATTCAGTCGTTAGCTGATAAGGTTATTAATGAATCAAGATTATTCAAGAACTTGTATAATTTATTTATAGACTAGCTGATCATGATAATTTTTGGTCTATTTTTTTTGTTTGCCTAGTTGGTTTAGTGCTCGCAAACGCTACTGCTGAACATGAAATAGTAGGTTTGATTCCCGGGTCGAGCAAAGTGCTATTGGGTTTTACCATCTAGAATTTCTCAGTGCCAGCTCGGTATCTGAATTTGTGTCCGGTTGATGGCAATAGGCTCGCCCCCTATTACATGGGACTTAAACATAACTGGCGAAATGTGGGTGTACTCTAGGTACCTACACCTCTGCCGAATCCTTCGGGGAATACAGGCGTGATGTTATGTTATTTTTTGTGGGAATCGCTTCTTCAAAACCAGTAAATTGTAACTTAACAAGCTCTATGGTATTGTTATACTGTACTTTAGTTTCTGCAGACCTATTCGATTTAATCTATTGCTTGATATGTTGTTGTCTACTCATATGATTGGTAGTTGTTATTTTTCTCAACCAAACACATCAGGCAAGGGCCAATCCAGAGGGGGTCACAGAGGCACGTGCCCCCCCAAAAGGTTTAAGGTCTCTGCACACAGCGGATGGGGCAGGGCGGGAAGGGACGGCGACGTGACGCTGAGCAGTTGTAATGTACTAGATACTACGGACGACTCCACACAGACCCGTCCCGCCCGGCGCGACGGGTCAAGTCAGAAGCGGCGGGGCGGGGCGTGACGGTTACATTCAGAATTGAGAGATTGTATTAAAGCTTAAAACTTTAACTTATAGTTTGTAACTAATAAATTATAAGTTACTTTAACTAACTTAGTTACTTTGAACTTATAACTGTATACTTTATTTATATTCTCTCTCTCTCAATTCGCGGCGGGACGGGACGTGATCGCGCCCGCAGTGTGATCGCTCCCGTCACGCCAGCGCCCCGTCGCCACCACACCACGCCGCGCCCCGTCCCGCCCCGCCCGCTGTGTGCAGAGACCTTTAAGTGAATTAAAATCGAATCGTCTGGATAAAATGGCCTGAATATGCATTTAGGCCATTCTATCCAGACGATTCGACCCGACCGAGCCTACCTCTTCAGCGTTCATCATTGATAGACTTGCGTCTATCAATGAGGAACGCTGAAGAGGTAGGCTTTCTTCAGGTATATCTTCATTGAAAAAGAATGATCCCAAATAGCATAGTGCAATACAAGATATGGGAGACACTTCTTATCTGTCTGTCCCATGTGCCCCTCCCAGAAATAAATCCTGGATCCGCCCTTGACATCAGGTAACAAGAGGTTTCAGTCTATCAGAAACCAAGGAGGCTAAGTTACTGTAATCTGTGTGTATATTCAACCAATATTTTCATTTGTATGCATGATGTGCGTGATGGATTATTTAAACTAGAAACCGACAGAAACCAATTTTTGTGTACTTTCGCCTTGATTTACTTTTTTGGACGAAAACTTTGCCATCTCTAGATCTCGCGTGCTAAGTCTGGTAACCACTCGATGGTAAAACTTGTCCACTCTGAAATAACACGCCCCACTACCGCATTTAGATTTTTGTTTATACTGTATAAATAATAAATTAAAAAAATAAAAAAATATGATTTTAAATGCGAGCAAAAGTATTTTTTCAGTATTTTCTCAGTTATCATGGTTTTAGTTTTTGTAAGTTCGGACTTCCTTTAAATAAATGAATTGAAAATATCGATTTGCTCGAACTTAATATTTTTCGGCTGAAAACGAAAACTGCCGAATAAATCTTCCCAGCTGAAGCACTAGGAAGTGGTGAAAGGTGGGCGTTTTTGGGGGACTGTCTTATGTAATTTTGACGTTCGAAAAATGCTGATTCCCAGCCTAGTTTGAATAAATGACTTTTGAATGCCGAAAACGAAATTCAGTCGCACTGTCAACTAAGATTGAAAATTCTTCTACTACAGGTGTACGGATCAGCAGTAACTTTCTACGAGAGCTACCCGAACTCCCAGCTAACAGAATACCAGATGGAACAGCTAGGATGGCGGGAAGGAATATCACATAGCACGCATTCGGTGTACGCGATCAAATGTATCTGTTTACTGTCTAGATGGCCTTTCAGTGATACGTTCGAAAAATGGCTGGTTTATATGCTCGTAAGTATCTATCATAGAACAAAAATAGCTTTTATCTAAATATTCAGCAGAGAGTGGTAGCCCAGTGGTAACGGCCACGACTTACGAGTTGTAGGTCATAATATTCGAACCCCGGCAGGCGCTTAATTTACTGCGTGTAAATAATTTCAACATCACTGCTCTCAAAACAGTGAAGGAAACTGGCATGTCCTAGAATAAAAAAATCGAAGACATGTGACATCTACCAACCCGCACTGGGCCCGCGTGATAGATTGATAGATTATAGCCGACTGCTTCTCAAAGAGAGCAGGCCTGTGTCCCAGCAGTGGGAACATTATAAGCTGATTATACTTATGCTATTCAGTCATCATTTGCTTAGTTTTCAAAGGCTTAGAATAATAAGTTCTTGCAAAAATAAGATTTGAGTTCTCTTCGAAGACTCGAGTCTGATGAAAAATCGCAAAAATGTATATGTAAATAATTTCGAGCTCATTTTACAAAACTTATGACTTAATTCAGCTCAAAGAACCCATAGGACTTAAAAGACTCGAAAGAACTCATAGGGACTCAAAAGACTCATAGAACTCGTGACTGTGAGACTATTAGTCCAAAGTCTACTTAAGTCTCGAAATGAAGACTAAAAGACCAAGTGTTTTACAAAATTACAACACTATCTGACCATTCACTTTGCTTGGCCTAATGCCCTGTTAATTAGTCTACGTAACTAACGCAACATTCGGAACTAATTATTTTCTTCGATCTTTACAGGAAATGTCATGGAGTCAAGAACCTTTAAACATACCCATAGAAAGGTATATAACTCATTTAATAGAAGAAGTGCCCTTCCCAGAACCAAGAATACTTTTACAAGTAAGTCAGTCCACCTACCTCTTAAAAATCACGTATAGTATCCAGTCGTTATACAAGCCTGGAAGGAAAACTTCAAATTACAAGTCAATCTGCATTGGACCAAATTTTTGCGATGGGTCACACATCTTCTACTCGTCAGATCCGACTTCAAAGACCATTTGGTGCGATGGGTCACACATCTTCCACTCCTCGCATCCGGCTCGAAGGACCAATTTGTACGATGGGTCGCACAGTGGCACATAGAGTTTTATAAAAAAAACTACTTAGTAAAGCGTCGTCTCTGTCTTCACATACTTTGTGATTTGTCTCTTTTTGAAGCTCGATGTGTCATATTTACGCCCGGGTACCATCAGGCCCGTTGTACACACGTTTTCCTTGCCGTGAAAAACACACACTAGGAATTTCTCCTGTATTGTAGGTGCGTTTATAAACTTTTTAACTCACATACACAAACAGCCAGACCCGGAACAACTACTTGTAGTTGTTTCGGGTTACGACCTACAAGTTGTAGGTCATACAAATATTTGTTCCGTGCGGGAATCGAATTGGCGACACGCACTGCAGCAGTCAATGGCTTAACCACTCCGCCAACAGTGTTGTATGTAGATATAGATCACTGTGGAAGCTTGTCGACAAGCACGTTTTTGCTACGGCGAGGTTTATAAGCCGTACCGCGAAGAAACCATGCCGTGTACTTTGTCATTATGTACGTATTAACTACAAATTAACATAATTTACTTTTTACAGCTATCACCAACAAACCAGCACGACCGTGTAATAGTGACACGACGCGACGACCAGCCACTCGTGCGCAGCGGGGCCAGCTTCAGACAACTACTGCTCAACTTAGGACCTGACAACTGTCTACTAGTGCTAGCGTTAGCTATCACCGAACAGAAAGTACTTATACACTCGCTCAGGTAAGACATAATTGCCAGTTCTTTAATAATCAACTGGTAGTGATTACACCGCCACATACGAACTACGCAGCAAAGACCTGACGTCACACAAATCCTGCATCGCGCAGTTAGAGTTTACCGCGCGTACGACTTAGATAAGACTACTGGTAGATGTCATATGTCTTCGAATTTTTGGTTCTAAGACATGCCGGTTTCCTCACGATTTTCCTTCACCGTTTTGAGAGCAGTGGTGATGAAATGATTTACACGAAGTAAAGCGCCTGCTTGGGTTCGAAACCACTACCTAGAATTCGGTGAGTCTAGATTTCTTATAATATGCTATACATTTCTTTTTACTCTGTGTTTTAATTTATTACAGGCCTGATACTTTAACAGCAGTTTCGGAAGCAGTCTCAAGTCTTCTATTCCCTTTTAAATGGCAGTGTCCATACATACCGTTGTGTCCATTAGGTAAGTAAAACGACACCTTGTTAGTTCTATATGCTGTGAATAATAAACTTTATGTCCTCTAGTTTAGGGTTCAAAATTACCGAAGTTCCTTTTAAGTTTTGTGAATGTTTTAGGTTTAGCAGAAGTATTACATGCTCCGTTACCGTATTTAATCGGAGTTGACTCGAGGTTTTTCGATCTCTACGAACCCCCATCCGATGTGACTTGTGTTGATTTAGACACCAATAATATTACAGTAAGTACATACATTTATATAACTAATTGACTCAGGCGTGACTTTGCGGAAATCCATTATAAAATACAATAGATGACATATATTTAGTAACCTAATCCGCTTAACTGTTCTTAAAGAGTCATAAAGAACCCTGTAAGAAATCGATACGTGTTTCACCTCTCAACGAGGCATCCTCACGATGACGATTGACTTGTTGCAAACCCGGACACGCCGTGTCGCCACGACAAGAGCCGAACGCAAAGTCTACATCACACCTGTATTGCCCGGCTGTATTGTATTGGGGTAGGCAGAGGTGTACCTATAGTACACCCAGATTTTGCCAGTTGTGTTTAAGTCCCATGTAATAGGGAGCGAGCCTATTGCCATCAACCGGGCACCGATCTAAACTCCGGGCTGCTACTGAGAAATTAGTGATGGAAAAACCCAAATAACACTGCTCGACCTGGTAATCGAACCCAGACACACACACACACACACACATTAATATTTACAAATATCAGAAATATTTATGAAGAAATTAATTAATCCAGTGAACTGTGTGAACTTTATATCTATAGGGCTTGCAACTAACGGTTAACGTGAATGCTCGTTCAAATCATCATTTATAATAATTTATGTTTATTCTTTCAGATATGTGAAACACAAAGACATATATCTCTCAAATTACTACCGAAGCGGCAAGCGAGAGTACTTAGACAGTCGCTAGACTCACTTTACGGAAATATTAGACCAGGTTAGTATATCTACCACATTATTAATGAAAAATATTATCAACCGCACGTCCATGGCAACAAGTTGACTATGACAACGCGTTTATTTCGTTGCGGCACAGATTATTACAGACGGGACTCTCCGCAAAATCATTTAAATAAAAAGCGATTCTTGCTACGACACAATAAAGTGCGATTCAGGTCGCACAACGCTAATTACCTACAGTTATATTCACCTACAAGTTGCGTCTCTTTCTATCGCGTAACTCTTATACCTTCTGACCACGTCAGGGTTGGCATCTTTTAAAGAATAATTAGATAATTAAGTAGGTATCAGCTCTTGGTCTATTATATTTTTAAATGTACCACCAATCCGTCAGTAACCGACCGTAGGCGACTTCATAAAAATGCAATTCTATTTCTTAATTAAAAATACAATAGAAACCAGAGTGTCGCGGCGGCGTCACGTCCTCTGCTGCGTACTTTAATTTGTTTAGTCTCCATTATTTATTAATATGTACCTACGTAACTGGGCAAATAAAAAAGTATGTACGAATACCTTGTTGACTACATAATAATACTAAGTACATAATATTTAAAAGTCCGTGGTGTACCTACCACGGATACCACCAAATAAAAATATTATTTAATTATGTACTTTCCTACCTATACTTATCGAAGCCTGAACCTGACCTTGTAAACAGAACTTGTAAGTACCTAACTATACTAACTATAATAATAATAATGAATATTTAAGAACTACGTAAATACGTGTGACTTATATAAGAATAACAATGAATGTAAACGTTTGGTACCTATACTACCTACCAAACGTTTACATTAATTGCTATTCATAGGTCATTACTAATTACTTAAAGGTAGACGTGCATTTCTATACATTTTCGTGTCCTTTGAAAGTGAGAAAAACGTGAGGTTCGGATCCTTATTATTATAATAAGCAGCCAAATGGGATGCTATAAACTGTTGCCTTCATTTTAGTATTTTTAGTTTTAATATCTTGCGACAAACGGCGCGCGGCAGCCCTACTGAATAGGCACAGTGAGACGAGCCCGCCGGGTACTTGTAGCTTCATACCTAAACTGCGGAGTGTCCAATCTGTATTAATCTGTGGTTGCGGTAAGGGTGATTCCGTGAGTTCGAACCCAGGCAGGCGCTTTACTTTCTGTAAATAATTTCATCAACACTGCTCTCATAACGGTGAAGGAAACCGGCATGTTGTAGATCCAAAAATTCGAAGACATGTGACATCCACCAACCCGCACTAGGCCCGCGTGGTACAATACACTCCCTCTCGAAGAGAGGAGGCCTGTGTCCCAGCAATTGAACATTATAGGCTGATTATGAAAGACTGTATTCCTAGTTCAATTCTTTCTAATGACGTGCGGTTGAACCTGCTTACTCTAAAATTATATCATGTTTTGATCAATTTAGTTATCGTATCGTTTTAGCTTCGCCAGTTCATCATGCAAGTGAAGCGAAATATAATGGAGAACCTACGACGAGTTTAGATAGAGATTTCCAGAAGAGGAAAAAGGAGGTAATCATTTCATTATAAGTAATGAGAGACAGAAACTTGTAACTACAAAGCGTACGGCGAAACTAATAAATAAAAAATAAATAATTAAGTAATTGAATTGAATTGAAACGGCGCATGCACATGATGCGCCGTTTGACAGAATTCCAATCAATCACGTTGCATCCCAGCGTTACTACTGACATACATCCACACAAAATAGAAACAATAACATTTATTGGGCAACAGTTCGTGAAACACAAAATACGAATTTAAAAAAATCGGGAGGTTCCGTGGGCCACCCGGTGGGAACGAAGTTCCTTCCGCCGTATATTATCTAGTACTTACATGTATAAGTTTTTAGAAGCTAAAAACTTATACTTGCTCTATATTAAAAACAAAAACTTTTGACACTTGAAACTACCTTTTTTTTGGGTGGGAAGTCATCAAATAACTTCTGCCGCTCTGGGCGGAGCGAGAGGGTGTGTCAGACTCTCACTGACTAAAACCCACCCGTGTTCCTTCAGTTGCATGTACGTTGCCAGGGGCCACGGTAACTCTTTAGGACTTTCCCGCAAACTTGAAACTGACTTTTTCGGGTATAACGCTTTTTTATTACGTGACGATTTCTACCAGTCAGCCCACAAGCCGCGTTAAATAACTTCGTTCCAAAACAACAGTAACAACAAAAATCAAATCTTATGTCTCATTCCATTTTATATTGTTATCCCCATCAAAAATATAACCAATTACTTTTACGTTCAACACACTACTAATATCTCTTACTTTTCAGCAAGCCTTAGAGCTCAAAATTCAAGAAGCGTTCCTACGTTTTATGGCGGTCACCCTACAAGGGTATCGGAACTATCTCATACCTATCACGAAGGCACCTACTGTTGGTACCACGGACCCTCATGCGCTGTTCCATATGGATGCCTTTATGAGGACTAGGGATAAGGTAAGACAACATTTATTTTATTATACAAATCCTTACATATTATAAAACAAAGTCGCCCGCCGCGTCTGTCTGTCTGTCTGTCTGTCTGTCTGAACGCGATAAACACAAAAACTGCCGAGCGGATTTTCAAACGGTTTTCACCATTGGACGGAGTAATTCATGTGGAAGGTTTTAGTGTATAATTCATTAACGTTTTGTGTAAATTGGCTGAAATATGACGATTATTGTTAAAGATGTCAGAAAAAATCATGCCGACTGGGAGCTTTACTGGCGTGCGCTGCGTAAGTCGTGAGAGATAAATCAAATTTATGTTCTAGAGTATTGTATATCTTAAAAATTGCAACAAAAAAGTCCGCGATGGCATATGTCTATCTTTTAAGGGTGACCCACAATAACCATTTTTATCTTTCAAAATTGTATAAAATTTTCATTGTTATTTCCGAAGCTATTTTGACCGGTATCTTATTAATCCTTATCCAATTAAATAGGTTATTTAAATTGGGCATTCAATTTCGATTAAAATATGCCTTTACATCACATCATTTAAATGAATAGTTTAAGAGATATCACAGTTTCAAAATTACGCGTAACAAAATAATTATGGTTGACCACGCGGGAGCTGTAGTAGCCTACCACTGCGTCCGCTGAAAGTTAGTCAATGATCTTTTCCTTGGCTATTAGGTATGTATTCCCGGTAGAACGTTCCCATGGGATATTTTGCGACATCCACGCGGGCGAAGCCGCGGGTAAAAGCTAGTCGTTGATAAGTCAAATCAATCTGCCTAGCCTTTTCCCAACTATGTTGGGATCGGCTTCCAGTCTTACCAGATGCAGATGAATACCAGTATTTTACATAGAGCTACTGCCTATCTGACCTCCACAACCCAGTTACTGGGTATCACGATACCCCTTGGTAAGACTGGTTGTCAGACTGGGCTTCTGACTACCCGTAACGACTGTTAAAGATCTACGAATGACAGCCGGTACCAACAGCTTTACGTCCTTTCCGAGGCACTGAGGGGTCTTGCTACGTAAATAGTCACCCATCCACGGACCAACCACGGCAAGCGTAGCGGCGGCTTTTAGGATAACATGATTATTATTTTATTCAACAGAACACAGCAGCAGATTAGTCATTAGGCCGCGTCTTATTTAAAAGCGATCGTCGCGGTCGAATGTCACATTTTGTCCGGAAAACCGGAAAAAGTCCTCTGTCGACGCGACCACGCGTTCAGGTTCACCGAACAAAAACTGACATATGAGCGCGACGATCGCGTATTCGGGTGACGAGTGCTTTTAAATAAAGGGGTGTCCTGCGTGAGCGACGAATACGACGCGACACGACACGATGCAATGGTTCGTGGTGTCGCGTGTGGTCGCCTTCAAAACAAACACGTACAAATACGTCGCGTCGCATCGTATTCGTCGCTCACGCAGGACACCCCGTAAGACGTGAGGTAAGCCTTTCAAATATAGGGACGACAGCTTTAGTAAAATATGCGTAGGCGAATTAAGATAATTCCATAATTAAATTACATCTTTTCACAGACACACCAACGCTTCTACGGCCTAATGATGCGCACACAAATGTTCACCCGTTTCATAGAAGAGCGATCATTTGTATACGAACCAGATCAAGGGCTAACGTTCTTCGACGAATGTATAGAAAGGGTCGCAGCCGGTGACGAACAGCTGTTAGGAATGGATACCAGTAATGTTTCTGAGAGGACCGCTTTTGTATTGCCACCTGACCCTCCTGATCCGGGTAAGATGTGTGAAGTTTTTGTTTTTTTGCTTCCTTGAACATGTGAATATTTCGTTGGGAACCCTTCGATCGTTGTTGTAAAATAAAGTATTATTATCTGACTAGCAACGCCCCGCGGTAACACCCGCATAAGGACGTATACATTGGAATGGCAACATTCCAATGTATCAAGTACTCCTATTATAATCGTTGTACCTTTTTCCAGAGACCACCTACAAATACGAACATTTCACGCTCGACGAGAAACTAATACAGTGGTGCGGCGGCCGCGCTCGGGCGGCCGCGCTGCACGCGCTGCCGCCGGCCGCCCTGCACTCGGCCGAGTCGCTCGACGACGCGGAGCCCATGGCCAGGAGGACCAAACATGAGATCGCTGCTGCACAGAGGTAAATAACTCTATCGACTACCGGTGTAAATGGGACATAGAAGTCCTAGTAGTTTTGTGTGGTATAGAAATTGATGTTCAGAGAACATCTAGTGTCAGTCTTTATAGTAACCCTAGTTATACTATTTTTATCTCACGAAAGCGGCGCGTGCTTTACCTGTGGTTACCAAGTGTGAATACACGCTGCTAATGTGAATGTAAGCGTAGGAGCTCTCGGAACCGTCCGAGACAATGGCGAAGTCGTAAGTGTGTGTTTGTGTGTGCAAGGGTGTGTGGGTGCGTGTATGCGTATTTTGTGCTGACGCTACTCGTCGTCACACACACACACATTTACAGCGTCTTTGTACACCTAGATAACACAAGTAAAGCGCGCATTGGTATGCCATTTATATTATAAAAAAGAGGAGAGATTGAAGTATGCTAATCGCTATCTAGTCAATATTATTTGTACATATAACATAACATCATACCTGTATTCCCCGAAGGGTTAGGCAGAGTACACCTCACCACCACATTTCGCTAATTATGTTTGAGTCCCATGTGTAGCGGTTACACCACCACATACGAATTACGCATCAAAGACATGACGTCACACAAATCCTGCATCGCGCAGTTAGAGTTTACCGTGCGAACGACAATTACATAAGACTATCCGAAATCAACTTACGGGCAGTTGCCCGCCAGACACAACACCCGTCTGGCCGGAGGATCCTTCCTTTTCAAATGAGGATGAGTGAACTTTACACCCTGTTCATCATACGGTTCATACCTCTAAACATGTAATAGGGGATATAATATTTCTAATTCTATGTTATTATATTTAGACTAGCCCGCAAGGCGAGTTTATCACCGGAAGCGTGGGCCAAGTGTTTGCTAGGCGCCTGTTATTCGCTGTACTTCCTGTCATTGCCATGCCGTATGATGTTAAACCGAGGAAAAGAACACGCCACGTTGAGAGCTGCGTACGAGTTGTTAGAACGAGCTACGAAGTTAAAAGTTCCTTGTGATGAGGTCAGTTTTCGTATTCATGATATTCTACAAATAAAAATATTCATCGCCGCAAACTCACGCCTTGTTCCCATAGGGGTAAGCAGAAACTATAGAACGCCACCTGCTACGCTCCTCCTCCTTCCAATTCATAATATTAACAATATCAACATTTACATTTCACGACAAAAAAAAGTGATTTTATTTAGTGGCAGTGCCTATCATTAGGTTATTTCCTAAATTGTAATTCTCTATTATTTACTAAACAAAATTTGAGAAAAATGTTTTGTAAAAAATATTGCTTGGTTTAGCTAATCATTTCTACTCACATTCAAAACTTTGCTTTTTCTGAACATTAAATAAATATGCTCTTTTCAGGTATGCTACCGCGTAATGATGCAGCTATGCG
Organism: Conistra vaccinii; assembly: GCA_948150665.1. Lineage (NCBI taxonomy): Eukaryota > Metazoa > Arthropoda > Insecta > Lepidoptera > Noctuidae > Conistra > Conistra vaccinii. The sequence continues at coordinate 9,150,763 of OX411334.1, read as the reverse complement.
GCAATCATTCACTACCAGTATTAGCAGTACAGCTACTGTTTCTAATGAAACGCGCTGGTCTGCAACCTAACGCTCTAACGTATGGGTATTATAACCGATGCGTACTGGAAGCCACGTGGCCGCAGGATATGCCGAGGTATGTAGTACATGTACAGTGTTGCATTCTAAAAATGTTAACCATTCTAAGGTTTATATTAGGGGTGCATGCGATACCGATACCGATATATCGGCGATATTTTGAGTTTTCCAATGCATCTGTATCGATAATATTTATTTGCCGATTAACCGATACTTTTAAAATTTTGCGTGTTTAAAAAATCTACGTAAATTGGCGCAAAAGTACTTTACTTTCCAAATGAGTACTGTCGCATTCGAGAGACTATTTTCTACAGCAGGCCTCATTCAAACGGACTTGCGAAATCGCCTTTTCCGCATAACTTGTGAATGGTTCCATAAAAAAAACTTGTTAATTTTAACTAACTGAGCATATTTTTGTGATTGTTCGTTTATTAAATATTATTTAATCATTTGGTTTTTTATTGTCAGCCCTTCTAATTTAACCATGCGTATCGGTGTCGGTATCGCCGATATGTATTCATAAATATCGGTATCGTATCGAATCGTATGCATCCCTAGTTTTTATATTGCTGTTTACACATTTTTGCTTCATAAATGTGCGTAAACCTTTCCTTCGTCTCAGCGTTTAATTGTCAAATAAATAATAATGTGTATTGTGTTTTGTATGTTGTGCTAATCTTTTGTGTACACCAAATAAACGATTTATCTATTTGTCTATCTATCTAAATAGCTAATAAACTATATGATTTTTTTGTCATTTTCTTATATTTGTTTTTTATAACGTAGTGGAGCGCAGCTTCTGTGGAACAAACTGCGCATTGCAGTCGTGGGTGCAGCGTTGTTCCGGAAAGCGGGCGCACAGCGAGCCGGACGTAACCTGCTCAACTCCACGTCTGCTGGCAGTAAGACATCTTGCTATTTCACTTTACTAGCAAACAAAAAGCTGCTTAACTGATTATTTAATTGATTAGCGACTAGTAGAATGAATTTAAAACTGCTAATAATAATCTCCACAAGTGAAGTCCTTGTAAAGGCCACAAGAATCCGCTTTATGCGGGAGTTACAGAACCGGTTGAAGTGGTGGTGCTTGGGGGAGGAACCGTAACCACCGGTAGCTTGAACCCTGGTCTTGACACTCGGTGGACTACATATTTTATTTAAAATTTATTTTTCTCTGTTTTCATAATAATATTTTAAAATGTTTTTCAATGTTATTGATATGTAGTATATGAAGGCAGAGGGTCCGACATCTTAAATGAAAGTAAGAAATATAGCAGAAACCATATTTTATTCCCAAAGCTTAATACACTAATTCAAATTATATTTCCAATGATTTTATTCTAATTCAGACTACAATTAATTATTCAGTAACTAAACGCTACAACATGTGCACCGGGCCGAGTCTGCGACAAGAATGACCCCCTCCTTTTTTTTTTTGACTAGGGCCTTTCGCATCTGACCACTAAGGTCCTGGCTGCTTAACCGGACTTTCCTGTGGCTGCCTTTAGCTACTACACTAAAAGTTTCCAGGCAGGGGCATAAACTATTCTAAATTATAACAAGGCGAACGCTCGCTAAGGGCACCCGCTGTGGGGTACGAACCTCGGCTTAGGGCGTTCGCTGATGGGAGGACAGCAAGAGGGACAGGCTGGATCAAGGATTTCATACCCTCCTCGCTGAGCGCTCGCTTATGTAGAGCGGTTCGAGTAGTGGGGAAAGTAGGGAGGCCTTAGTGACGCATTGCACTGCGTAACTCGGCCCGCTGCACGTGCTGATTACAATGGTGACACCGTCATATATAAAGGAAATAATTATCTCCACTATATTTATATTGTTACATGTTCACTAAACAATCTAATGTGTATCTACTCAATGAAAATCTTAAATTCACTGACAGCACAGCGCACAGCCTAAATTGCTGGGGGTCTAGCCGCATGAAATTTTGCAAAAGAGTTCCATTAATAACAAAACCAGAAAAAAAGAACATGAGGGGCAGTCTTTGGGAACTGCCGATGGAAGTGAAAATAAGTAACGCCATCTAACGAAAATGTCAGGAATTTATGTGGCTTGCTGCCAGTACAACAACGAAAGTTATGGCTCCATTAAAACAATTGCAAAAAAATAAAACAGTGCGATGTCAACAAATTCTACTCTCCCTCCGTCTTACGAATTTTCGATCAGGTCACGTGTCCTGACGCGAGTTTAACATTTTTTACCCATCCAAAAAAAAGTGCACAAAGCAGCTAAAGAAGTTTCCACATCAAAAAAAAAAATCTGCTAAAGTGGTTAGGGAATGCCCATCGGACGGCTTGTCCCATATAACAAGTATGAACGTGATACAGGCAGCAGCACGCTGCCGCGCGTGCGCTCGGCGGCCGCCGTGGGCGACGGCGAGCCGGCGCCGCCGCCCGGCCTGGCCGCCGGCGAGCCGGGACACAGTCGGACCAGCTTGGACTCAGGTATGTACATTGTTTATATCATTTACCTTCAAGAATATTTTAATAATAGTCGTTATTCAGACAACCATCAACAGATGGAAAATAAATATATTATGAATATCCTACAAACAGGGTGGCAGGAACATCGACATACAACCTGTTACCATACATTCAATACATGATTCTGAACGCCCCCAGCGTTAAAATTTATCGAAGATTATTTAAAAAATAAATTGCTGTTCCATACATTTTGACCGCGTAAGTATTGTACTTTTCTATGAAACAACGATTTATATTGACGAAAAATTTCTACACTAGGTGGTCAAGAATCATGTGCTGAATTCACGTTTACAGTTTAGACGAGAATAACCCTGCCACCCTGTGTAGTTATTTATGTATTTTTTGTGCTTGTAGGATTTGTAAACAAACCCATGTCACAAAAAGGGTCTAAAGATCCACACAGTGACGTCCTTATTACATTTTGTTAACCTACGTTCGCACTGGATATTCAACTCTCTCTGTTGAACCGAGCGTTGAGAATCCAACGCGCTGGGATGCACTCTCGTCCCAGCGCATTGATAAAACACACTGTCAAATTTTCAACTGTCGGCGCTAAGCAAAGCGTTGAAACGCCAATGCACGAAAAAAAAAACGCCGCGGGAAGAAATCACCCGTGTGAACTTGGGCTTACTCATGTTTTGTGTTTCAGCATGTGACCGCGAGGCAGAAGCTCGTTCTAATGCGTTCGAGGCGTTAGTTCGTCGCGGTAACATCGTGCGCGACGCACACACGCGCACGCACACGCACGGCTTGTCTGCAGCCGCTGGGATACTTATATCTGGTAAGTAAGCATTTTTACTATAGCGTTCATTACTTCTAAAAAAACCTCTGTAAACCTGCCATCCAAGTTAAAATGATGGAAAACAATCATTGTGATTGAGTGTTGGTAGAGCTTCGGTTTCATACAAGCAGTAAGGACTTGAATATCCCTGACGTGAAGGACAGACTTTTGAGTGGGAGTGGTAATATATGTTAAACCCAGACTCCAGAACTTTACAGCTTACTTCTGCTAAAAGTGAAACCGTTCCCATAAAACCTTAGTTTTAAGTATCTTAGGCAAACATCTCGACGTTACTTCTGCAATTAATTTTGTGTGCTTTTTCATCAGGTGTACCGTCCAACCCGGATTTGAGTGAAACAGCGAGACCTAGGAGTAATTCATTGAACAACGAAGAATCAAGTACGCCTATTCCAATACCCGAAAAAAGACAGGTACACAGTTCTTTCGGATATTCCACATAATGTCCTACAGATTTTACAAACCTTTTCCATCGAACACTAATCGAATTATTATTTTTTAGACTAAGTACTTACGGCCTATATAACTTGGCAGGTCTGAACACAGGCACTACGAACTTTCGCGCATATTCTCTCACTCACACTCGCCTCATGTCACAATTTAGTGTCCTAAAAAATGTTATTGCGCAGCCTTCTGCGCGAAGTTCGGAACAGTTATATTACAGTTATATCGGCCGTATTGTATCATCGTCTACACCTACAGCTTTAAAATACAGTGAAAAGTTTAAATTTTGTCTACAACTCTTCCTAAGCACTACCAAACGTACTGAGGACCTAGTGTGAGTTTCTTCTCACCACCTCGATCAAACGCATCGACCGCGTTCGGCGCTCCGATTCGCAGCCGGCCGGCCTTCACCGGTGAAGGGCCAATCGGAGCGCCGAACGTGGTCGATGCGTAAAATCGTGGTGGTTGGAAGAAACTCATACTAGGCCCCTCTGATCATCAACATTCTTTTCACAATTTATTTGTGTGTGTTCGGCGCAACATGTATTTTTCTTCCATACTTCTCTATTAGTCGTCATTTCGGTAGTCACCCCCTGTCTAGACATATCATCTTTCACACAGTCCATTCCATCCATCGTTTCTTTGGTCTTCCCCTACTCTTATAGCCATCTCCCTTAATTCTCAAAACTTAGTATTTTGTTATGTAATTTTTAAATGTTATTAATTTTTACATCAACAGCCTATACATGTAAGTCCGGACAGTCCGTCAGACTTGCGTATCCTGACGCGGTCGGAGAGCTTCGCGGGAGACGCGCAGATCGTGCAGCAAATACAGAGGCTAGCGTTTCCTCCTAATGGTTAGTATTGTGGTTACTGACTATGGTGTCTTGGTTTTTAGGTTAGGTATGTACAATAAAACATTGTTTCTGTCACTGCCGGGGTTGCGGGTAGTCCCAAGGGGAAACCGTGGCCCCTGGCAAGGCAAGGGAAGGAACACGGGTGGGTTTTAGTCAGTAAGAGTCTGACACGCCTTTCCGCTCCGCCCAGAGTGGGAGAAGTCATTGGATGATTTCCCACCCAAAAAAAAAAAAGGCAGGCTATAGCTATGGCCACCCGGAGCAGACCGCGAGCGCGGCACAACGCTCCGCACTCCCTCTACCGTGCAGCCCCCACCATAGCACGCATAACTTATTTATTAGACGTCACACTGATATCACAAGTATGATACCCTTCCCTTCTCATACAGTACTTTGACGGAGAATCTATAATTATAAAGAAGTGTATTGGTAAAATGACGTGTACGTCAGGCATTGTATTGCTTAAATCTACTGTAATTTTTATAATGAACCCTATTATTATTTCAGTAGTAACACCCATCACAAAATCTCGGTGTTCGCGAACACTGAGTTTCCCTGAAGAGCCGGAGAAAGAAGCCGCGGCCACTGACCTTCCTGATGCTAAGACGTCACCGCTCAAGTGAGTATATAGTTTACTAGCTTCTGCCCGCGAGCCTATTACCTTCCTCAATAATTGGGATATCTAATGCAAAACGAATTTTTTAAATCCGACCGGTAGTTCTGGAGATTACCCCCTACATACAAACTTACCAACAAAAATATAAACGACCAAAAAAAAAAATTTTACCTCTTTATAATAACCTCTTTATATTATCTAATCTAACAAATCTATGTGATGGGTTTCGCTATCGTTATAATAAACAAAATAAACCAAAAAAAAATTTATTACGCAGCCTAGATATACTTTTTTAGGGTTCTGTACCCAAAGGGTGCCAAACGGAACCCTTTTACTAAGCCTCCGCTGTCTGTCCGTCAGCGGACTGTATACTGTATCTCATGAACCGTAATAGGTAGACAGTTGAAATTTTCACAGATTGTGACTATTACAACAAATAATAAAAATTTAATAAAGTTAATAAGATGTTGTGTTTAGGTGTCATGTCTGCACAGTTTCGTTAACTAATTCAATTCGACCCTGTATTTATGCTCGTGAGACAGCTTCTAAACTTCGAAACACACGAATAAACATTCAAACCGTGACGTAATTATTCCCTCTTCCTCCACAGAGTATCAGCCCGCACACCAGTCCTAAGCGACGACCCGCTCGGCGCGCTATGTCAGCCCGACCTTCCACAAGTACTGACCGTGTCGCCCCCGACCGACGAGCCTTCCTTACCGAAACACGAGCTCAGCGTCAGTCCCAAACTGTTCCATCGTAGGAGCAACTCGTTTCAAGATGAACCACCGCAGGAACTTACAGGGTATACACCTTCCTTGAATATTTGGTTGTTAATGAGCTTTCTTTGCAGCTTGCATGTGATGGCATATGATATGGTACTCTGTGAGTGGTCAGAATGGTCTTGTGTAGATGTACGTCGCTGTTTATTGTAATTGGTAATCGACAAGTAAGCTGGGGATTACCGGCTGGCCATCTCTTCGATCGCTTATATGTTACTCACCAGCGCACGCGCATAAACCGTGCACTCTAAGCACTTCGAATGGCTATGGCTATGGTTCGCGTGCAAGGATCCACACCTGTACAATTGAAGCTCAAGCGCACGAACCGTGAAGTGAAGGTGTCTATACTATGTTCCTAATGCACTCGAACCGCAGTGTTCGTGCGCGTGCGCAGGTGTGGACCCACCTTTAAAATTTTTGCTCTAATTCTGTTCGCGCGTGGACATTATAATTCCTGATTTGGAAAAGTCCTTCAGTGCGGATGACATGTAAGGTGGTAGATATGTTCTCGTTGGAAATTCTGTGTACCTAATTTGGCCACCTCAGCTTATCACTTGTACAGCTATCCAAAACGACTGATGAAAGTGTGGTATCTTTATCGCCACATGCGAACTACGCATCAAAGACTGACATCACACAAATCCTGCATCGCGCAATTAGTAGCTACCCAAAACGACTGATGAAAGTGTGGCATCTTCATCGACACATGCGAACTACATATCAAAGACCTGACGTCACACAAATTCTGCATCGCGCAATTAGAGTTTACCACGCGAACGACATATATAAGACTATCCGATATCAACCATCGGGCAGTTGCCCGCCAGACACAACACCCGTCTGGCCGCAGGATCCTCCCTTTTCAATAGAGGATGAGTGAACTTTACACCCTGTTCCTCTAAAGAAGTAACAGGTTTTCAGAAAAGGTCCACATATGTTTATGGCAATATCCACTTCTTTCATCAGGCTTTATTATTCTTTTTAGAATAACCTATTATACTACTTACCTTATCAGTGTGTGGTTGTATTCCTCTTAACTTTCGCTCTAAACGCTTAGATACTATTTAAACTCTTCAAGCAGCATGTTATGCAAAATTGAACCTTCTATACATCCCTCACGTAGTTGCTCAGAGAGATATCTAATATAGAGATCGTTTATACTAATCGTAGACACGCTGGTTACCTGCTCATAGTACTGGGACACCGTCTTGAGATGATACTACTTCCTCCCTGGTAACAAAGCGTCTACGACGATTCAAACAAACAGTAAAAATTGTGTGGCTCATTTACATTGACTGTTTCTTGCCTGAAAGATACGAAGCGAGGAACCCACTCTGTAATGGACTTTTATGGACTTTTCGGCGTGCATCCGAAAAGTTGGCAACGTCGTAAATAGCTGTCAAATATTTACCTGTTTTGTTTAATTTGGAAATAATCAAAATAGGTTAATAAATTGCATGGAAATAAGAAATGTGGCTAACTAGTAAACTTCTAATATTGATTACGAAATGCAATAATTAATATCGTAACACCGAATATTCAGTTTTAGATGTAAACAACGCATTTGGAAAGTTTCCAAATACGTTTTTTACACCTAAAACGGGTACAACACCAAATTCAATGTTACAATTGCAATTCATTATTAATATTCTAGTTCGTTAGTTAACCACATTTTTTATTTCCATACAGTAATATTGGCAAATTAATCAAAACAGCGAAATATGTGACAGCTATTTGCGACGTTGCCCACTTGCAGAATGCACGTTCTTAATTCATAGGATCTTTCGTAAAGTATAAAGAAGACCTTCGTGTTAGTAATTTCTCTGAGCATAATTGAGTGCCTCCCCCCTCCGCCCCTTGCATTACACTGCGCCCGCTAACGTATGAGTATAGCTAGAGCTACGCCCCTATTGAGCAAGATAACCTCGATAGTTTCCTGTGCGCAGGAAACTGCACAGAAGTGAGACGGCGCCTGCAGGGACCGTGTCTTCGAGCCTCGTCAGTTTGGGGAACACGCTCAAGATTAGTTTCGGGTGAGTTGAGTAGTTTAGAGTTGAGTGTCAATTTTTGAGTAAGTGTTAAAAATAGAACTCGATTTTGCGAGATAAGTAATTTTGTGTTAATTCAGAAAGTACGTAATTACTGTTGTGAATTCATGTGTTCATTGTTTTGGTGTGCTCAAACTTCTAATACCTTTTTGGCTATTGAACTCAGCTGCTGGAAAATTAAAGATTTTCTATAACATGAATGACATCCTATTTTAACAATTTAAAAAACCCCCAAATTTAGTCCTCAAAGAAAGCAGCGGAAAAATTGATATATTTATCGATAAGTTCATTTATCAGGAATTTATAAAAAACTTGATAGTACACCAAGATAATTTTGATGTGTAAATATAACTATACCAACTTGTTGTCTATGTATAGATCTCACTGCTATGTTTTAGTTCACGACAAACATCTTGTTCAATACTAAGCATGTTCGTTTCATTGTCAGGGAAGCCCTTTGCTTCCCTGCTATTATTTTCTTTTAGTTTTCATTTAGCCTTCAATTTTAGCTGTGTTGCTTCGTCAAGTAAAAGTTTAGTTACTAATAAGATTGAGATTGATCGAAAAATATCCAAGAACAAAGTGCAGCGTGCTGTCTGTACATTAAGACATTTTACATCCACTATTTTTATGACTGCAAAGGTTTTTCTGGAATGATTCAACCACTGATGCAACAAAAACATGATTCCATTAGGCTGTTCTAATTCTTGTTTCCAATAATGATGTTATTACTACTCAAACAAATATCAACTTTATGTAGTGTTTTCAGAACGTTTATTTTGAAAGTGGGCTAAGTGACAAATAGATGTCAAATATTTCGTTGTTTTGATTAATTTGGCAATATTACTGTTTGGAAATAAGAAATGTGGCTAACTAGCGAATTAGAATATTGATTATGATATGCAACAATTAATATCGTAAAACCGAATATTTCGGTTTAGATGTAAAAAAAAGTATTTTGATTCTTTCCAAACGCCTTTTTTACACCTAAAACGGGTACAAAATCACATTAAATGTTATCATTGCAATTCATTATTAATATTCTAGTTCGCTAGTTAGCCAAATTTTTGTTTTCATACAGTAATATTGCGAAATTAATCAAAACGGACATTTTTGACCGCTATTTGCGACATTGCACACTTTTGGGATAAAGGCCTCTTAAGTTCATATCAGAATGACTAATGCTATTGAAAAACTCATAAAAAAAAGGAATCTATTAAAGTTATTTTTCAAAAAAACATCTTTGTTTACATGTTTGGAAATTAAATTGCGAACGCAGGATGAAACTGATGTTTTTATTATATTCACTTGAAGTTGCAACCAGCGTATTTGTTTTATTACTTTTTTTCTAATAAAATAGCTCTGTTATTTTATTAACCGCACCGACACGCAGTACGCTAGCTTGTTTGTTTTCTTAGACGCTATTCGCCAGCCCGACTGTCGTTGCGCAAGGAAAACATGAAACTGGGGAAAGCTATGATCGAGAATTACTTCAGGTAAGAATCTCGAAAAATCATCCAAAAAGAAACCCTTTATACAGGATCAAAATAAATTAACCAGCGAAACTCCACAGACGTGATGAGTATCGTCGGCGTCGTGAGATCTATATCTAAATATGGGCGACCGAGCTTTGTTCGGGTGAAAATAGCGAAAACGAATTTTCCCAGATATGAGACTTAGCTAGATCGATTTTTCGCCCCCGTAAACCCCTATATTGCAACTTACATCGAAATCGTTAGAACCGGTTTCGAGAATGTCATTACAAATAAATACATAAATATTACTCATTTATTAGTATTACCCAGTTACTGGGTTGTGGAGGTCAGATAGGCAGTCGCTCCATGTAAAATACGGTATTCAGCTACATCCGGTTAGACTGGAAGCCGACCCCAACATTGTTGGGAAAAGGCAAGACAGATTGACTCATTTAATAGTATAGGATAAAACAAAGAAAGTTATTTTGTCTGGTTCAACGAACTGCAGCTATTCTCCGTCGTTTTTCAATCGGCTAAAGATGAATAAGAAAAATAAAAAGAAAATTATTCAAAAAACAAAAAACCCGACTGCAAAAACACATAACTGAAAAGAGAAAAACAAGCATTATAATCTATAGAATTTTGGTATCGCAGGCGGGGACAAACAAAAGTTAGGTAAGTACTTACACCATATTTCCGGTTATTATTGTTATATTATTATTGTCCCCGCCTGCGATACCAAAATTCTATAGATTATAATGCTTGTTTTTCTCTTTTCAGTTATGTGTTTTTGCAGTCGGGTTTTTTGTTTTTTGAATAATTTTCTTTATTTCAAGTTTTTTAGTTTTATTAATATATCTTTTGGCATTGACTCGTTACTAGCTTTTATTTGATACCAATATCGTTATAATTTATTTTAAAAAAACCCTTCCCCTCCCTTTTTTTTGTACTTGCAGATGCAATACATAAATATTATATAGCCTATGTCACTTCTACGATTAAGACGAATCTAACGACACCTCCTATGTTAAAATCCATCAAGCCGTTTAGGCTACAGAGCGTGCCAAAGAAATAGACATACATACATACATACTCTCGAAAAACATTACCCTCCTTCTGGGGCAGTCGGGTAAAATACACTTTTTTCGTTTTATTATGGTAAGATATCGATACTCATTACGTCTGTGTAGTTTTGCTAGCTAATTTAATTTGACCGCGTATACAGCAATGACAAAAAAATTAAAAAATAATAATGTTTTTGTAAACAAAATTAATGCAGCGCCACTCTTTGTCTGCTGTGAGTATTCATAAAATTTGATAAAACCATGCCATCCATCTTTTAATTTCCCCATTTAGTATCCAGAAAAAGTTTGATGTCTTCATTGTGTTGAAAAATCTAGTATTTAAAACATTATAGATTACATACCGTCCTCATCACTGTTCGTCTATATTTTTGCATGTTTTAGCCTTTTCAACGCACTGTCTTGTGAAAAGCATGGTTGTTTTAGTTTTTTTGTAAATAGATGTTTTCTCTTATCTTTTTAAAACAAATAAATACGACATTTCTCACCTAACATTTTAAAAGAGTCCGCTATAGGAGTTTAAATCTTTCAGTCCCACAAGTATAGCTGGAAAGAGGTCAAACGAGTTACTACAAAGTGGTCTCAGCAGTCTCAAATCAGCGGCAACAAGTATGGCGAAGAAATTCGATGAAATGAAAGAGGTTATATCGGCTAATTCTACGCCTGTGAAGGGAGCGTTCGGGAATGCGACCAGTGCGCTTAACAGTTTGATGGGAGAGGAAGACTCTACTGATGGGTCGTCTGAAATTAATCCTGATGGTAACTATTTTATCCCGTAAATTATATTCACCACTATTTTATTATTCGGTCTACTGCATACTATACAGGGTGGCAGGGACATCGACGCGAAACCGGTTACCATGGATTCAGTACATGATTCTGAACCCCCCTGCGTTGAAATTTTTCGTCGGTTATTAAATAAAAAAAACAGCTGTTCCATAGAAAAGTGTAATACCTACGCGGTCAAATGTATGGAGCAGTAGATTTTTTTTTAAATAACCGACGAAAAATTTCAACGCAGGGGGGTTCAGAATCATGTACTGAATCCATGGTAATCGGCTTCGCGTCGATGTCCCTGCCACCCCGTATGTGTGCTTGGAGACAATATAGTATGTATATGTCAAACTCTTGCGCATATTGTGTGCTCCTAAATAAATACTACTATACCAGTTTTGGACTCAAACGAAACCCTTTGTCAATTCATTTCAATTTTTTATTGCATTTCACATGTGTTTTACAAGATCTTAATAATAGTTATGGGACCACCTGTTGGGCACAATAATTTAATACAATATGGATAGTTAGTTGTATGTTTTAAAATCTTTAAAGTATCGCACGAGACGATAAAGAGTAAACATAATAAATTAATTGAACAATTTTGAAACATACACGTGTGTAAATGCTAAACAATAATACACTTAAAAGTGTCTCAGGAAAGTTGCCTTATTTTGGCGGAAAAAAGTGCGCCTTCGATTGTTATCGTATACGGTCTTATCGTGACTGGCTCTAGTTTATTATTTTATCCACGTGTTAGTTTTAACCCCATATAATGTTATTGTATTTTCAGAATGGGTGGGAGGTATTGGCTTCAGACGCGCGTCAAGCGATGCTGAGCTAGCCTGTTCTATGGAACGTGGCTCGCTAGCCACTCTTGTGTCGCATCTGCCCGATAACTTGTACCCTGTTATGAGTGTGAGTTGCTTTAAAACTTTGTTTAAAGTACAGTACTCTCTCGCTAATCCGCCGCTCTTCTATCCGACAACTACTATAATTATTACGCTGTTTTTTGCGAATCGAGACTGGGCTGCTTATACTCTGTATTCCGCCGTCATTCTAAATTTTCAGTTCGATAATCTGCCGGCATTCTTAATCTTCAGCTAAATAATCCAACGTCATTCTAAATCTTCAGCTCGATAATCCACCGGCATTCTTAATCTTCAGCTAGATAAACCACCGTCATTCTAAATCTTCAGCTCGATAATCCGCCGGCATTCTTAATCTTCAGCTAGATAATCCAACGTCATTCTAAATCTTCAGCTCGATAATCCACCGGTATTCTTAATATTCAGCTCGATAATCCGCCGTCTACCGTCTCTTTCATGCATATGACCGTACACAGTTCTATACTTCGCCGCACGGTCGTAAGCAGCAACTCTTTAGTCCGTAATTTGTTGTTCCTATACACTATAATCCGCCTTTTGGTGGCGGCTTAGCATGAGAGTACTGTTTATTTTTATTAAAAAAATCGCAAAAAAACATCATCAAGGTTATGATTATTATGGCCAATTACTGCTTCCAGAAACTGTATAGGACTGTAAACTAAGTAAGAGATGCAGTAATAAAACTTAATTTTGTAAAAGACCTCATTGCCTAGGGTTTTGAGAAAAAATGTGGTTTCGAGTGGTTATTATTAGCATTTATCTCAGGATGAACTGTGTTCTCTCTAAATTTTAAACCATGCCTTCTTTCTCTATTTCCTATTAAGTTTAATACTTACGTTTCGCTTAAAATTTACATGAAACGTACATCAAATTACACAAATCGATCATCTCAAATGTATTATTATGAATTCTTATCTTTTCAACAGGATCAAGCAACATCAGAAACCTCCTCAATCGTAGTCCACTTATCCTCATGCTCACAATGCCACCAATGTCTTGCGTTCCTTTATGACGAAGACATAATGGCGGGCTGGGCCGCAGACGACTCCAACTTGAATACGCGCTGTATCGCGTGTGGACGACATACTGTCCCGTTGTTGTCTATACAGGTAAACTACAGATCTCGCAGCAAACGGGCTTCGGCAATCTTCGTCATTATTTGGAAATACGAACGCACGATGATGAGATCTAATACACAGCTGTTACAGCCCGATTCAAACTTAATGGTGGCTCGGAACATCAGGCGAGTTACTGCGCAGTAACAAATTCATGGGTCAGCGGGGGTGAGGGGTGAGGTACTGCGCAGCGAGCAGCTAACTTCCGAGCCGCCATTAACTTTGAATCAAACTATAGAACCATGAAAGTACTTAACTATTTAGTATTACAAAATTTCGAGGAAAAAACTATGCATTTCCAAAACTTTTGGGCGCAACTTTCGTACATCATCTAAGTTTGTACATTTTCTTGGTTTACCTGTGTGAACTGTTATTGTTTACATAAACCCAATAATAAAGTACTTTAGTACTCGCGTTATGAACTGAGTCATAAATGTCAGTAGCAATAAGAATGTGCAACGACTTGCGTCTTGCACCATAAGGTCCTTAAGTGCGAGCGAGACAAATGAATAACAATGATTTATCGCCCGACGACTCAGTCACACGGTGACTATAGACTAACTAATAGCTTATAGCAAGAAAAAAAGTAATACTTTGTACGCCACGCAAACTTTTTGTGTACCGCAAACTTGATCGAACTTACATCTGTTGCTTGTGTTAAGTCAAATAGTGTCCTAGAGTGCAGTGCCTAAAGCTCACTCTGCAGTATTTTTCAAAAAATTAAAGCGGTCAATATACAACTTATCAATTAAAAGAGCGAGACGAAAGTATATAATTTTATGGCTAAATTAATTAACTGTATTGTTTTCAGATAATCCGCACCGACCAAAAACAAGCAGAAACATTCAGCGTGCCTTATTTAAATCCTCTGGTATTGAGGAAAGAATTCGAATCTATATTAGGTACGTATTTCAAATAAAAAAAATATAGAACATACTCCACGTTTAACACGTATAGCATAAAAAAAACTTGACAGAAAATGTTCAGATAATGTTGCCGTATTAACTATAATAATAGTCTGCGTCACTAAGGTTTTACTATCACTAACCGCGTTTTTAAAAGGTAAAGATGGCAAACTGATTTGCTCGAATTTGACTGTCGTAATTTTATTGTAGCACGCAATTCTGTGTTTTCACAATCAATAAGATCTGTCAGCTCCTTAAGGTGGGTTAGGCCAAACGAACATAGAACCAGAAAAAGAGCGTTCTATTGTTCATATTCTTGACATTTTAGAAGGGAGAGACCATGAAGGAATTTTTTGTTCGTTCACACAAAAAAAAATTGGTTATGTGGGGATAGAATGTGCATTCGCTCGTTTAGTTTAAATCGACCTTTACTGATTGGCGCGATTTTATCGATCGTTACTGGCGCCTGTTAACGATCTATAAATATCGAGGTTAGGCTGCCTGTCCACTGGAGCGGAGAGGAGCGGAGATGTGCCAATATTAACCAATAGAATCGCAACTCTGGATCAGTGTTTAGATTCTATTGGTTAATATTAGCACATCTCCGCTCCTCTCCTCTCCTTTCCGCTTCAGTGGACAGGCAGCCTTAACGTCAAGAAAATAATTTAGTTGTCATCATAGTAGCGATTGATCACTCCATCGATCGTCTGAAATCGAAGAATCTGTAGGCCCCATAAGTGATCCAAAATTATTCAAATCCAAGGAATGCCTTAGAGGTTAGGCAATGTACAGGAATGGTCTGCAGACTATTAAAAACGTCCTTTATATTTCAGGTAGGGAAGGCGACACGTGTTTAGCAGAGTCAGGCTTCGTAGAATCACATCCGATCGTGTACTGGAACTTGGTCTGGTTCTTAGAGCGAGCCAACATCGAGAACCATCTGCCCGACTTACTGTGTCCGGACTTCGCAACTAAGTACCATAGTACGGACAAGCTACATGATCCGGAAAAAACTGGTAAGTAGAATGAAGTATACATCTATCTATACGAATTGAAGTGTCTGTTTGTAATGTCAAAATAACAGCTCTTTACTAAATGAATATGAAAGTAAGTATATATGGTACTTTAACAAAAAAAAAATACTTTTCTCTGTTTGTTCCGGCTAATTTCCGAAACGGCTGGAACAAATTTGACGGGACTTTCTTACTGGCAGATAGCTGATGTTATAAGGAGTAATTTAGGCTACTTTTATTTTAGAAAAAGAATTAGGAACCATGCGGGCGAAGCCACGGGCAATAGCTAGCAAAGAATTTTAGCGTGGATGGTCCCAGATTCTATGAATCCTGTAGAGTAGTAAAGTCAATAACAGACGCTTTCCTTTTAATATTTTTTGCCTTTCATTCGGTGTCTTTCACTCGAAGTGCAACGTCTGAACGCAAATGAATCAAATTGTGAAAAATAAATTCCTTAGTGAACCGCGATCCAATAATGTTGGATTTTGGCTCTCTGCATCTTTCACTCGCCTACCGAATAATCGAAGAATGAAATAAAAAGAACAGGAGTGTTCATTCTTATGTAATTTTGTTAAGCCGGATTTACATTACAAAACTAGTTGCGCAAACCTAGTTATTCTAAGTGTAAGTAAGTTATAACTGTGCGCTACGTAGTTTCGTAATATAAATTCGGATTTAGTGTCCAGTGTAAGTGGAATGAAACAAAAATGAACCTCCACCCGAGAGAAGCGTCTTTTATCGTTTTAAACTGAGTATTTGTGATTTGAACCATACAAACAAGCTTATATCAGCCGATTGTAAGTTGAATGAATAATTAGTTCGTAGGTATTCCAGAAGCAAAAAGTTGCGCCCAACGTGGGGCTCGAACCCACGACCCTGAGATTAAGAGTCTCATGCTCTACCGACTGAGCTAGCCGGGCTGTGAGTGCTGTAACAAAAATGACTATCTGTTCGGAATGTCATGAAATTCATACCCGCTTCCGACTAATCTGTTTCATTTTGACAGTTTAACAATGTTATTTACGTTGTTGAGCAGATATTTTGTTCGAATTTATGAAGCAATGGATTAGCAATCTGTTTCAATACGATTCAGATTTTGATTGATCGTGTACTACGCAATTAGGGTACCGGTTTCTGAATTGAGAATTTGAAGTTGAGAACTTGTAAAACTCTACTTTAGTATTACTTAAAGTCAAAGTAAATCCAAAGTAGATTTTGATAAATTTTCAACTTCAAGTTCTCAATTCATAAACTGGGTGCAAGTTGTCAAATATTGGGAGAATAAATATTTTTCGATTTTGGGCGATCAGTAGTGCTCCTAATGTCGACGCAACATAACATTACACGGATATCTCTATAACTCCATTTGGTTACTATTCGTCACCTATTCCTTATTTCAATCTGTTCTTTTGTGTATTTTCAGAGAGATCAAGAGGTTTACTATCTAGTTCTGCTGTTCGTATCTTTTTTGACACGTCTATGGAGACCAAGAAATAAGTTATTCATGAACCGAATGCAATTTATTACTATTGCATATTGTTAGTATTTAACGATTACCCCTTTTAGTTTCTTAGATAAATTATAAAGTATTTTGAAGAAAATATTTTTGTGGGCTTCAAAATATATGAAAGTTTGAGAATTTTAGCAATTCTATTCAACTATTTTTTGTACAAGTATGTTAAAGAAAAAATAAAAATAAAAGACCTCATTGTGCATCAAAAAATTCGTCCACATCGCTGTCAGTGGGAAAAGTGCCCAAAAGGCTGATAGCGTTGCCACGTTGGATGGCAATGCTGATTCTTTGACCTAAAAATAGGCCAGACCTCTGGTTACGTGAAGAGTTAACCAACCTCTTGGCGATGTCCCGAAATACCCGATGAGCATTCTGACCCCACAGTTTAAATGAGACAGCATCCTAGTCAGCTAACGTGCTGTCTCAAGTTTACTCAACTTGATACCATTCAGTTGATTGTATTCTTCACTATGTAGCCTTACACCCCTTTAATAAACGAAATATCTTTCTACTTAAATTTAATTTAAAAAAACCTAAATTCACTGACAAACTACGTACAGTACGACACAACTTAGATGTAGCATAGATTTGAAAATTTTCATTCATTCATTTCAATTTCACGAATGTATTTGGCTATAAGACTTTACAAGTTTATTGTGTTTTCGAAAGATCATTTTCACTTAAAGCTCAGATCAGTTCGGATGGTGATCGGTTTTACGAATTTTGCCGATACTACATCTAAGTTGTGTCGTACTGTACAGCTTAAACCGCTGGTTCTTGTAACGTATGAAATTTTGCACAAGAGTTCCATAAATAACGAAAATCAACAAAAATCATTCCGTAGTGCTCACTCAGGAATATTCTTATCCTACAGGGGATGAAAGTTTGTATAGAAGTTCGTTATTTTTGTAGTTAGAAACCTGGAAGTTGGTATTTAGACTTAATTACTTTTGTTTATAAGTAAAAGTTAGTTGTATCATCGTTTTTAGGAATTGCATCCCCTAAGGCTCCTGTGAAGTTGCCAATGTGAAATCCCATACCACAGGGCTTTTATCTAATATAAATCTGTAATGGCAGGTGGTTGTCGAGTAATATGCACATGGGAGTACTCCCGCGGCGGCGCCGCCACGGCGGAGGGCGACGCGGGCGCGGCGCTGCACCACGCGTGGCGCTCCAAGCGCAGGCATCACCAGCGCTCGCGGGCGCTGCAGGCGCTGCTGCTCACTGAGGACGACGCGCACGCGGGACACACGTACGTATACTGCACCACGCGTGGCGCTCCAAGCGCAGGCATCACCAGCGCTCGCGGGCGCTGCAGGCGCTGCTGCTCACTGAGGACGACGCGCACGCGGGACACACGTACGTATACTGCACCACGCGTGGCGCTCCAAGCGCAGGCATCACCAGCGCTCGCGGGCGCTGCAGGCGCTGCTGCTCACTGAGGACGACGCGCACGCGGGACACACGTACGTATACTGCACCACGCGTGGCGCTCCAAGCGCAGGCATCACCAGCGCTCGCGGGACACACGTGTGTGTATACGTACGTACGTATACTGCTACTTCTTGGTCCTTCAACAACAACCCTTGTGAAGATACAGAATATACTTCAGGGCCCATATAATCATTTGCAGGGAAGTTCAAGTTGTCGGTATTAGTTGCACACCTCATGGTTCTCGCTTGGCACAACCCCCAATACCGCTACTCGTTGAGTATGAGTACTTAATTTACCACGTTTCCAATGTCTCTCTAAGTAAAATACCTTGTTACTGCTAAACTACGAGCATGGTGATAAATGTAAATACAAAACTGACGGCTATATTTACGTTTCTACTTTACAGTGTCGCACTAGCAGTCCTCAACGGGTTGCTTAGCAACGACCTTTCAGACGCGCTACGTAAGCTCGCCGCGTGGAGAGAGAACACGTCCAGCAACAAACGATACCATTCCTTCTACAGGTATGTAAACTGTTACTGCTCTAAAAGATAAGTGTTATTATTATTCAATCAATCTTCCTAGCCTTTTCCCAACTATCTTGGGGTCGGCTTCCAGTCTAACCGGATGCAGCTGAATACCAGTATTTTACATGGAGCTATAACTGCCTATCAGACCTCCAAAACCCAGTAATTGGGTAATACGGTAGTATTACCCAATTACTGGTGTGGAGGGGGATACCCCTTGGCAAGACTGGTGTCAGACTTTCGGGCTTCTGACGACTCGTAACGACTGTCAAAGATCCTAAACCTGGCTCCTAAAACACAGGCTTTTGGCCTAGTTTAGGAGACATCAGTTCGCCTTTTAATGTGACTCTTGTGTACAATATTGCTAAAATCCTTTGTGTACTTATGTATGTTTATTCAAAGTGTACAAATAAATATTTTATTATTTTATTATATTATCCACGAATGACAGCCGGGACCAACAGTTTAACGTGTTTTCCGAGGCACGGAGGAGTCTCGGTATGTAAAGATGGTCACCCATCCACTGACCAACCTCGGCAAGCGTAGCTTAACCTGATGGATCGACCCGTGCGGCTTGTTATTACTTAGCCACGAGCTCCCAAAGTGTTATTCAATTATAATAATAAGTGTTATTATTATTCCTTAGTGTTATAATTTATTCCTATCACTTTATCGACATAAATAGAGTAGGGCAGGTTGTATTTTTTATGTTATTCTATTTAATAAGAAGGAATACTAAAACCTGATGTTTTTATTAATAGTTGGGTCAATTTTGGAAAAAATCGCGGACATTCAAACATACTGGTCGAATACAAAACCCCCGCTATTGAAGTCGGTTAAAAATAGAGTAGGTAAATTGTGACAACAAATAAACAATTCTCAACTTCAATGCTATCTAATAAAGGTCCTAGTAGAATAACCAAATACTAAAACAACCTTACAATCCACAGAGACATCCTATTCCTCGCGATGGCTGCCCTCGGCGAGCACAACATCGACCTGATGGCACTTCAGCGAGAATACACGCGAGCGCTCGACCAATTAGGAGGCGAGGCAAGACCACAGGACTTGCCCCCTTCTCCCACCGCGGTCTGCTGCCGACACTACTTCAAACGACTGCGACTTATCGTCGACGAGTAAACTTGTAGAGTAACCACATCGAGGTTTAGAGCGTTAGAAAGAGAGGTACTTGAGTGACAGAGACGACGCTCTATAAAGCCACTTTTTAAGACTCGATGTGTTAGCGGCCGGACGCTTTCGATTGAAAACGCTTGCATTAATTAATTTGGGACCTCTCACGAATACAATTTATCTTAAAAAATATGGGGTAACGTATTGATGCAGGCGTTTAAACACAGTGGCGCGAAGGTTTGAGAAACTAGAAGACCGCCATACAGGACCAGTTTTAGATTTAAACGTAACAAAAGCCCAGTCTTTTAAGCAATATGGTGGCGATTAGTTACTTAAAAACAGATTGAGACTGTATCGAGTCAGCGTATACGCAGGGTTTACTAACGTTCGAGTGTCAAATAAAGAGCTCTTTGACTATGTTTCCAGCACGCGACTGTCACCCTTATGTCACTCAGGTCTTGTATGGTGTGTGTGTGTATATGACAAAGCGATCATTATCGCGCAGCAATATTCGTGTAATATGTAAGCGTATAACGCAGGGCTGCCCCTCAAAATGCACTATTTTTATTAATTCATGTAAACGTAAACTCCAGCTTGCAATGCTTTTATTTACGACTGGGCGACTCGAATACGAGTTCCGAATCCCTTGTATGTTTATTTCCATACATTATGATTATCATTACTTACATTTAAACCAGTATAAAAACTTATATGTATAATGAGTAGAAATGTATTGTTGATAAAGAGTTATTATTTTTTGTAGTTTAGTTTTGAGCGTTTCGTTCTATATACAACACTTGTAGGGAATACCGTCCATATTATTTTAGAACGGTTAAGTTTATCGAAGCATTACATTTGTGTATGACGACGAAAAAAAACCGGAACTTGACGAACTTCATAAGCCCGTCCAAACGGGATCAAGGTACGCTTGATTCAGCATTAAAACTATTATATAAATAATGAATCTATTAGTAGAATCGTTAACCGTAAGTTCAGGACTGTAAGATAGGTGGAATTGTGGTCTAATTGTCATGAACATTGCCCCAAAGTATATTTCGAAGTATCATTCACTCATAAGCAATCTTATGTAATAAATTCACGTTTCGGCATATCCATTAGTCTAGGATCGTGGGTGCTAAGTTTAATCGGGACGGTGACCGTAATAACGTATGTACATAGAGTTGTTGTATAGAGTAGGTGTAAAGCCAGGGCGGGCGGTATGTTATGTGCTTAATTATGTGATGCCAGCGCAGTTACGCGGTTGAGTTCGTAAACGAATTGTATGAAGAGTTTGTGTGTGTTTACAGAGTCACATTATTTATGTCCCGAGCACCCTGTGTGATTAATATAACACCATAATTAGTTTCTAATATATAGGAATTGTGAATTAGCATCAAGATTTTGTACACGTAGTTACTTTTGTGATATCAGATAATATTATTTCAGAGACACTAAATAATGTGACTGCCAAAATTCAAAAGTATTCATGAAAGTGTCAATATAGTTAGTTGGTATATGATGAAATCATATTCATTTATTTGTATTATCATACAATATTATTACATCAGATCTTATTATGACCACAGATGAATTACAGATGGTTCTCTCCGCATCTTAAGTATTAAGCTAAAAGTACGCGGCGGGCCAATTCAGTGAGTGTAACGTAGTCAGAAGATATAAGAGTTACGCGATAGAAAGACGCAACTTCTAGGTGAATATAACTGTAGGTAATTAGCGCTGTGCGACCGGAATTGCTCTTTATTGTGTCGTAGCAAAAGTCGCTTTTGGGCCATTTGTATTCATCTGTGTTATGACTGCAATCTCCTCTGTGTAGCATTGTACGCGTTTAGTAAAAAGTAGCACGGCTCGACGTAAAACATAATTATATTATGTTACTGAACTGTAGTCAAAGTATCTATAGTGGATTGTAACACAAAGAAAATTGAATGAAACATGTAAATAAACACATTTACTTGGCAGTTAATCTATACTGCAACTCACAAATACTCAAGATACTAACAAAGTATTTCATATTATTTGTATTCAAAATAATATGCAACACTATTTATTGAAACTAACATAGCTACTAGAAAAAACAAAGTCATGAAACTAATTTTTCGATCAAATTCTAGTGATTCTTATTTATTTGAATCTGCAATTCTGTAATGTGTATATCTTCAACCTTGACTTATTAATTTTCTCTTTTTCTGTATCCAATTTTTATACTGATTAAACAAGTTTATTTCATTTTTAACACCTATGAATTGTATGTACACTCGTGATCATGTACAAGCCATATTGTTAGTTCCATAAAAAAGTACAATGAAGCCACATAGGTATTTGAAGTTGTAAAATATTCATCGCAAGCAAAATCGAAATCTAATTATGTATAATATTCAAAGCTACAGTCATAAAAGACATGCAAAAACTTGCGGGAGTTCTGTTATTGAATAAAGATTATTTTATTTTGACAAGTGTAATAAAATGCATATAATTTTTATAAAAAAATATATAAGGCTTCGATATCAATTGTTTTATTTATCACCTACTTACATTAATTACATATATTATTTTCTTATTGGGACATACCTAAAACTCTATACAAGAATTTGCCATCATGATCATAGTAACAATCATTCACTTTATAAGTAGCACCTTTCTTATAAGCTTTCTTTGGGATTCGTATTCTTTCTGGATAGTTCATTATCTCATTAGGATCATCAGTTTTACTCTTATATTCTACTACTCCACTTTCTTTATGACTTTCATGGAACAACTCCATTTCTTGCTGCACTTTTTCAGATATTGATTGTGTAGGTGCTTGTGTAGAACCTATAATAATTTGATCATTTATGTCAACATTGCGACCTTTATCCAAGCGCTTTTTTATTTTTGATGTTAATTCCTCTAACGTTATTAGTTTTGGGTCTATTTTGTCTCTGAATTGTTTGTCCTTTGGTCTTGAGGAGTGTGGACTAGGCAGAGCCAGCGTGTTGCTTTGTTTATTTTCTGTGGAGCTATCTGTGTTCTCTTTTGCTGCGCACTTCCTCACAATCTGCTCAAACTCTCCTAGGTCAGGTTCAGGTGTAATGTCAATTTTTATTGATGCCTTGTTCAATGGGGGAATAGTTCTGTCGGAAAATTTCAGGAAATGATTTCTCAGTTCTGGTGGTATGTTTAGTGATCCTTCCTTCAGTTCCTTCCAGTTTCTCATGACTGAGGCGTCATGCCGTGCGATGCGCTGTTCTGTAGCTGGCTTCCATGGGAATTTGAGTAATTTCTGCAAAAATAAGTATATACTAAATTAGCAAGAAAGTCTCACTCAGTCTGATAATAACATGTGATTACAGTTTAAACATGATCAACACTGATATTAACACTATGATGGACAACACACATCAAAACTGGCTGTCGAATAGCAACACTCTACAGCAGACATTTTATGCCATTTAAATAGGTATCTATCACAGATTTATATTTAACTAGAAGACCCGATTGTATGTACTTGGCGTGTCAAAAAACGGAGTAAAATTACGATCAATGATCGTAATCTGAGCTTTTCATTTAGCATTATCGGCACTGGAAATCAACCGAAATCTAGAAAAATGCCTTTTTATGCCATATTGAGCTGTAAATATTGTATAGAAAAAGTTGGCCTAGGCATTGGAAATGTTTTCTTTCATTGTTAGGTAAATTTGTTTTTAAATAATTGTGTGTGAGAAAGTGGCATGCTTGGTTTTCATACAGATAGAGGGACTTGCGTTATATAGTTAGATTGATATCTGTGGTATCTATAATAATATGGAGGATAGTTAGGACTTTAGGAGTATGATTGTGAATGGCTCTTAGAATAAGGGAAGGGGTAACAAAAGAATAAAAAGATTACATGAAAGATGAAACTGATACAAAAAACTTATAACTTATTTACCACAAACCCCAACATTTTTAATAATATGTTTTTATTTTAAATATTTCCTCTATCACAGTTACTCTTGATTGATTTTATAGTTTGGTAATTTTTTTGTTATTTTTCTGCCTCAACAACCTTGACTGTTGAAGCATGAAGATGATTATCAATAATTTTTACAAGCTTTTACTAACCTTGACCACAGGTACAGTAATAGGAAAGCTCTCTGCTATCTTCTCAAGAGTCCACTCATCAGGTTGGCTATTGACTAAGTGACGAATCTGTTCCTTCTCGCTCCAGGTCAAGAGGTTTGGCATGTTCTCTTTGAAGTACTTCTCTTTAACGATGCGGTGACGCAGCTCATATTTACCTATCAACGTCTCGTTTTGATGTTCATTGTAAGCTTCGCCAACCTGTAAAATGAGAATTATCTTTGATTTTGTGTCCAAGCACCTGAATGACAAGAAGAGATATTTTGTATTAAATTACGTGCCTCACACAAAAAAATATAGTAGTTTTTGGCACAGGAAGACTGAAGGAAACTATGAGTTCATAGTATTGAATAAACATACTCACATTGTAAAAGTCACTTTCAGACTGTTCGACAAATTCGTCAAGATTTTCATCTTTTACACGTAAACCATCCGCTTCAAAGGCTTTTATTCGGTTATCTAAACCAGGGTTGGGGTTCCTTGTGTCTAACCTCCGACTTCTGAGGTTACGAATGATAACCTTATCGCAGCTGCGGTATAACTGTCTCAAATGGATACCGAACATCTTTGTATTGTATTAACAGCTAACAAAACAGAATTGAGGTAAATGTGGATAGAAATAAATAAACGAATTATACATAAAATCACAAATCGCTCACAGGCTCACTTGCTTGATTGACAGTATTTACACCAAAATGATCAAACTGACACTGACAGGTGGAGTTTGACTTGACACTGACAGTCATCAAAACAAACATCGGGCCATCGAGCTTTCTCAGTTTTTTTATGAGGCATGAGCATAGTTTACTATACTGCCAGCATTCAAATTATTACAGAGTGCTAGTCCGCGCCACCGTTCAAAAGTCCGATAAACGCGGCGCTAGTGTTTGTCATTCATTGCATCAAATTGCATATAAAAAAATGTAGAAATATTCCGCCGGACTTCCATGATGGCACGCCATCATCGAAGTCCGGCGGAATATTTGTGGAACTACAATCAGGATACACTCCTCGCTCCTAGTCTACTCTACACAGGGTGGATTTTTGAGATGGGGCAGTAAGGACCTTAACCATTGTAGCTACAGGAATACGGTCTTAGGAGACTGTCCTTAACTTTTTGAGACATTTTGACCTGCATACACAGATTTTGAAAAAAAATGGACACCCAGCAAAAAAATGGACAAAAACTTTTTTTGATGACAATTGATCCTGTTTCTTATAAGGATCAAAAAACTCTACTGGACCAACTGAGGTTTGATTACTGAAGTCAGAAATCGCAAAAAACTTTTCCCATAGGTATCTAAAACCAATTTCTTAATCAATAATGTAAATAATAATCAATTCGTTATTTTCGGCCAGTCTATCCATCGTAAAAAGTAGGTTAGCGTCTCTTTTCCTACGAAATGTATTGGAAAAGTTTTTTGCGATTTCTGACTTTAGTAATCAAACCTCAGTTGACCCAGTAGAGTTTTTTGATCCGTAAAGAAACAGGATCAATTTTCATCAAAAAGAGTTTTTGTGAAAACTGCCCATTTTCTTGCTGACTGTACATTTTTTTCAAAATCTGTGAATGCAGATCAAAATGTCTCAAAAAGATAAGGACAGTCTCTTACGACTGTTTTCTTGTAGCTGTCCTTACTGCCCCATCTCAAAAATCCATCCTGTATATTATAATTTACAGCCCATTCAGTCGTATAACTGGAAATAAATAGGCTTCGATAATGACGCTCATGTTAACAACATCCGGCTGTGCTCTAATAAAATATAATTTTATGAACCTGATGTTATGGTGGATTCTGCGCGCTAGTAGCCAATGTTGTATTCTATAGCTAGGCCAGGAAAAGTGGCTCCAGATGATATTATTATGCAAAAGGTATTATAACATCAATTTAATTTTTAGGGTTCCGTATTTAACAAGGAACCTTTATAGGTTCGTCAAATCCGTCTGTCTGTCTGTCTGTCTGTCCGCGTCTAGCTCAGAGACTCTTAGTACGAGGAAGCTGTAATTTTACACGCATATTAATCACGCCGACAAAGAGTTAAAATAAAAACATGACAAGCTAAAAAAAATTGTGTACGAGTACCACTCGGAAAGTGGGGACTTTTTTTTTTCTGGTATGGCCCATATTGTGGGGTGTAGAGTGAGTTTTTGAAAGCTTATTTTTGCGAAATATTAAGCTTTCTGCTTTAGGGCCTTTTTCACCACCTACGATTAAGTTCCTACTAACTTACTTGGCAGATAATTTCTTATAAATTCTGTTCCATTTTTGAATTTATTCGGTAATTAGGTAGTGGCTATTCGGACATCGTGAAAGTTAAAGTGCTAATTTTTGTTAGTCAAGTGTCCCCAGATAAATCATCCTCAGATTGCCTCAGGCATTAAGTCCGCCTTTGTACGGTATATTTTTTACTTGTGCATAAAGTTTTAATAAATAAAAATAAATAAATAAATGGTTGGTTTTAGATATTTTATGTGAAAAAATTCTCGGCAGTAGCCCTTTAAGTAACGAAATTAAAAGGAAAACTATCACGGATAAGTAGGCTTTACAAGTTAACGAGTAATAATCGACCAAGTTACATTTGTAGTTGCAAAAACATGTTCTCCCATAGGTACATTCCATAAGGGAGAACATGTTTTACAACTAAATTAAGTTTGTTCTTTTCTTGGGATAAATCCGGCATTCCGGCCTTTCATTGTGCGTGGACCGACACGCACTTGGTCGGTTTTTTATTATTATTTTGAAAGCAGACGAAGCGAAGAAGAAATAAATTATATTTTTTGTTAACTGGGTTTTGTTCATTGACGTCAGTCCCTACGACATCATCAAAACTACTCAGGGCAAATAAAATCTGATTGCGCACGAGAGGTGGATCACGCTATCGATGGATGGTCATAAAGGATAGGAAAGTTTTTCATTAAGTACCTATACCTACATACCTATCGATATAATTTTTATGGTGGAGGAACGAGCGTAATCAGCGAATATTAAAATCTTTGCTCCTACAGTGGAGTACCTACCTATAGATACCTAACCTACATTACCAGTCCTATGAGACAAAATCCCAAGTAGGTAAACAAAAACTGAATAGCATAAGGGTTTTCGCGTGTTGAAGAAACCAGTCCTTTTATTGAAATGTATTTCAAGTAGGTACCCTTGTATAACGGGTTTAATGCCGACAGACTTGTTTCAGTTGTTTTTGACATATAGGTAGGTAATATTATAATGTCAGAAACAACTGAGGTATAATATACCTTCACAGCTTCGTTTCTGTTCTTACTTGTTCATGACTGTACCTACCGTAAATCAGGGAGAACTTTTCGTAGAGCAAGTGCACTACTCATATGCCCATTTTCATAGTGCACAGTACTATGAAAATGGGCATGCAGATGATGCAGACTATCCGAATATGTCATTCGGACGTGAATGGAATGTTCAAACAAAATAATTGGCTCCAACGCCTTCCGATAGCCGGATCAGACTATCTGACGTGTATTCCCAGCCAAAGGCGTTGTCAATGTCAAATTGTTACCACTGAGATGTGCAGTTGAGTATACTTACTTGACAAGTGCTTTTTAATCATAATGGCTACTACTTATAAGTAAAACGCTCAGGCACGTATCCAGACTTTTGGTTCGGGGGGGGACAAACATTGAAACAACCATGTGAACTGTGTGAAAATCGCTGTAATCACTGTACTATAATTTTCACTGTACTATACTATAATTATATAAGTATTTTTCTGTTTCCGCTGGCAGCCATTACGGCCTGGCCACGACCTTGCCGCTAGCAGCGGCAGCGGTGAGCGGGGCGGCGAGCGGTAAAAACAAATGTATAGAAATGTATGAAGCATGCCACGGCGCGCCGCTCACAGCGGCAGCGGGAGTGGTATTTGCCAAGCGTTTCGCGGCAGCGGCGAGCGGCGCGGTTGCGCCTGCGCGGCTTGAACAAATGTATGGGCGAGTGAATGAGATGCCACTACTCAGAGCGGTACGGACGACGGCAGTGCAGGGGTGGACTGAGCGGCGCGGCTGGACGAATAAAATAGTTTGGAAAATGTACAATGAACAATTTCTCACTTTTCATGAAGTATGTTTTGACTGCTTTTTTACCCATTAAAATTTCTGTCCTCTCAATCCATAACTACGTAATGTTAAATTCCGAACCTAAACCGCGACCGGGTTAGGTTTTCCGGGTCAGGTTCGGAATAATCCAAGAGTGTTATAATGTTGCACCTCCAATAGCCATGTATATAGCTGCCATCGTTAGATAGCGGAATTGATGATGGTTCCACCATTTTGAAAAAAAATACAAACTGACCCTGGCATGTGGGTTATCATTGTCTAGAGCGCATCGAGTAGAGAACAAATATAATTTTTATATGTTTTTATCTTCAAAAATAATGAATTAGGGGGCCGTAGAAGTTGTCAGTTTTAGACCATTTCTGTACGAGCTCTATCTCAACAACTAAAGTTACATGATCTGTGATCAACACCGTCTAGGGATAAGCTGGGAACAAATTATCGGACGCGTGCACTCCTTCCCGCATATTCAAAATATCCTGTTTCAAATAAGAACTGCTTTCGAGGCAAAGAAGAGCCACTTTGGATAACGCCATGTTAATAAAAAAAATAAAAAGTCTAAGTACGTCCACCGCGGTTGCTGCCGCTAACGGTACTGTCAAGTACGTGGCATGGGCAACGCCCCGCTTGCCGCTCGCCGCCCCGCTCGCCGCCCCGCTTGCCGCCGCGCTCAAAGTCGTGGCCAGGCTCTTACGTCTAGTACCATATCAGGATCTATTTATTTATTTATTTTTATTTATTTATTTATTTAAAATAGGTACGCCAACAGCATATATATTATACATTAAACATTATAATTAACAGGTATGGGCTCTTATATATATACCAATTACAGGTGTACACGACATTCACATATAACAAAGCAACCTTATAAATCACATACAATTGAAAAAAAGAGAATGTATAATATTAATTAAATTAAATGGAAAACAAAATAAAATCATAGAGAGAAAAAAAAAACTTTAACAGAATGAAACAGTGTTGACTGGTCTTATACAAAACAAAAAACAGACTTATACAAATATAATTAAATAAAAATAACTAACTTAACTAAGTATGACATTGACCATTTAAATGACTGTGCAAGAGGGATTTGAATTGCGGCAGGGAACCAAAGAATACGTCTAAATCAGGTAGTTTGGTGTTGAGTTCGTTGAATTTTGTACACATCCTAGATATTGGCGAATGTCTCCCAATGTTATTTCTACAGGTGGGTGGTTCAAAAAGTCTGGATATTGGCCGTCTAGGAAGATTATAAGGGACTGACAACATGACACGTTCGAGCAACTGGTCGCATTCTATGTGACCATTGACAATTTTCTAAAGAAAAACTAAGTCATGGACAGTACGGCGGTTCCGAAGCGACTCAATGCAAAAGAAAGCCAAACGTTGTTCATATGGACATCTGTGGGATATTCCTGAGGACATGTACGCAATATGCCTTGTAAATGCACGCTGGATATTCTCGAGACGCTGCGAATGTACAGCGTACATGGGATTCCATGCTATACTGGCAAATTCTAGGTGAGATCGCACCAAAGCATTGTAAAGAATAATTTTAGTTTTGACCCCAAAAGACTTTGCATTTCTATTGATGAAACCAAGCATTTGAGCCGATTTTTTTACAATTTCTGAGATATGAGAGGTGAATTTTAGTTTTTGGTCTATAATAACGCCTAGGTCACGAATTTCAGAAACCTCCTGCAAAGTAGTGTTGTTTATATTGTAAAGGGAAAGTAGTGGCTGTAATTTTCGGCTATAACGGATGCAAAAACATTTGTCCGCATTCAAGGTCATCCCGTTAGATTTACACCAGAGACTGATTTGATCAAGATCGCGTTGGAGTAGACCGGCATCTGTCGGTGACTCTATTCTTTTATAGATTTTGAGATCATCAGCATAAAAAGAAAAGTCGCAGCCAATTCGAGACGCAAGATCGTTGACAAATATGATGAAAAGTAGGGGACCCACGTGCGAGCCCTGTGGTACTCCAGATTTGGCATAATACATAATAGACTCATGACCTCCGACTGAAACGACCTGTTTCCTTCCGCTCAAATATGATTTAAACCATGCAAGAAGAGAACCGTGGATACCATAAGATTCCAGCTTTTGCAATAATAGTTGATGATTTACCTTATCAAAAGCACTGGAAAAGTCGGTGTATATCGCATCAACTTGATATCCTCCATCAAGTTCCTTTGCCAAATCAGAAACAAAACAAGATAAGTTAGTCTCAATGGAACGACCACTTCTAAAACCGTGTTGATGAGTTGAGATAAATTTACTAACATGTCGATACATAACAGGATAAATAAGAGATTCAAAAATTTTGCCTAAGGTTGAAAGAATAGCAATGGGTCTATAGTTTTTAATGTTGTCCTGATCGCCTTTCTTATAAACTGGAACAATTCTAGATTTTTTCCATTCTTCTGGAAAAATTCCTTCGGCAAGGGAGCGGTTGTAGATTTTGGCTAAAGGTACAGCCAGTACATTTGCACACCGTTTTAAAAAATAGGGGTGTATTGAATCAGGACCTGCACCTTTGTTAGCATCAAGCTGAATCAGCTTAACAAATATTTCCCTTGGAGTAAACTGAATGTTGCAAGATAAAGAGTCGTTATTTGCAGTGGTAGTGTTGATTAATACTTGGGAATCATCATGGTATACTGAGGAGAAGTGAGAAGCAAATAGATTGGCAATATTGGTACCATTTTCACCGAAAACTCCATTTAGATGCATACGTTCAGGATAAGAGGAGTTATTGTTGCGTTTTTCCCAGAACACTTTAGCATTTTTTGTCACAGCCTGTTCTATTTTACGTTTATATGTTTTATGGCAGATATCAAATAATTTAGAACATCGTTCACGTAGTATTGTAAATTCTATTCTGTCGCGCGGGTTGTTAAACTTACGGTATCGTTTCCTGATTTTGTCCTTCTCAGCAATTAATTTAATAAGTGAAGGGGAAAACCAGCGAGGATATTTACATTGCTTAAGTGAGCGTCTCGGAACATAGCTCTCTATCGCGATTAACAGTTTCATAAAAGACAGACACCGTGTCATCAAGAGTACAACAAGAAGAAAACGTTGATTCCCAGTCAGTATTCCCTAGTTCCCTTAAGATTGCCGTATAGTCTGCTTTAAAATAATTTAAATTCATGTTGTCGTTATTACGGAGCCAAGCTGAATTAGATGATTCAATACAATACAAAAGTGGAGGGTGGTGTGGGTCTAATTTACTCAAGATGTGTGAAGGTTGGTTTATTTTTCCATGTTCAATGCTACTCATAATTAAATCCAAAATTCTGCCGTTACAGTTACAGGTATTGTTAACTTGAAAGAGATTATTTAAGGATCTGGCGCCAAAGCGGAATGAATAGACAATAGAGCGAGACCAGTAAGCCTCTCGCCCGCCATTCTATTCCTTAGGAAGGATTTTATTCTCTTTAGGCATGAAAATGACCGCTCCACAGATGCCGTTGAAACCGGAAGGGTGGCCAGAATATGTATTAGCCTGTTAATGGTAGGAAAGAAAACTTTGTCACACGTGTCTAAAATTTCCATAATTTCGACTGGTTTCTTATCTGTGTTTTTCCACTTGGCACACCACATACTGTACTCTGCTTTTATTAGTGATTCTCCAACACTTTCTTCCCAATAAATTTTCATATTTTCTAATTCACTTATTTTCCTCTCGTCCACATTTTTCGGAAGAATAATTTCTAAAGAAGAAAGCAGCTCTCTTTGATTCGCAAATCTATCATTCATGCCAGATATCAAATCGTCCAAGCACGGTATAAAAATAGTTCTTCTGAAGTATTCTTCAGCAGTATCGCTGGGAGGGTTGCTTCGTGCAGTTTGGTGGGCAGTCAAACTCAAACTCAAACTCAAATCATTTATTTCAAATAAACCAATTACAGGCACTTTTGAATTGTCAAGGGGTCGGTCAGTCAGAAAAATGAAGCTAGTTGCCCATTCCAAAGCGTAGTAGGTTCCTATGGAGAAGAACGGGCAAGAAACTCCACGGACACTCTTTTAAATCAAAATATTGTTACAATATATTGGTTACATCATTCATGTTGAAATTAAACATGTGAGAACAATGTAGAAAGACGTGCAAGTTAAAAGCGTCCGTAATAAAAACAATTCAAAAATTAAAAATTAAAATAAGCCATGGCAGCTAAGAGATGACCAGTCCCTACTGACGGCGCCCGTTCACGAACATGACGCATGGATCAGCACCATTTAGCTCAACCATTTTGAAGGGAACTTAATGATCCAACACACACGCCACCACCAGCGAGACACTTAAGTGAGTATGACATACTCTCAGCCATCAGGGCTCATTCAAGTCAATGAAAGACATACCCAGTAAATGGTAGTTTTGTAAAATGGTCACAGTGCTCACACAAGTCACACATGTGCTATGCAATTATACAATACTAAGAGATTGAATTTATACAATGCAAAGTTAGTTTTTGCAATCTTCAGCGGCTCCAACAATATTTTCGATGCTAATCAACTAGTTTATGCGCCCTTGTGGAGCTGGACCAGCGTTGAGCCAAGCATTTTTGTCAGCGATGTAATCCCCCAACTTATAATATGCTTGGCAGCATAGTGTGCGTTTTATACAAGATTTAAATTTGGTTTCATTTAGTTCGAGTATGTGGGGAGGTATTTTATTGTAACATTTTAAACAGTACCCCATGAAGGATGAGTCTACTTTAGCCAGTCTGAAACCAGGTTGAACTAATTTGTCCCTATTTCTAGTACTATAATTGTGCTTTTCACCTCTTTTACTGAAAAGATTAAGATTTTTCCTAACGTACATGATGTTTTCGTATATATATTGACAAGCTACTGTCATGATGTTAATATTTTTAAACAGCTCCCTAAGAGAATCGCGCCTACGGAGACCATATATTGCTCTGATGGCTCTTTTCTGCAGAATAAAAATAGAATCGATGTCTGCAGCTCGTCCCCATAGTAAAATACCGTAAGACATGATACTATGAAAGTAACTGAAATAGACTAGCCTCGCGGTATCTACATCAGTAAATTGACGGATCTTTCTTACAGCATATGCTGCTGAACTTAGCCGTCCTGCAAGAGAGGTTAAATGAGGACCCCATTGCAGCCTGGAGTCGAGCGTAATCCCCAGTAACTCGAGGACGCTGAATTTCTATTTGCAAGACATCTTCCGCTATTTTGCAGCATGCGTTATATATTTCTGAGAATACCGGGTTAACATCGTCATCTTTTAGTTTTCCGATAATGTCATCGGAAAATTTCATAGCAGAGGCCAGGTCGTGTGTAGGGTTCTGCAAATATGCTGACAGTGGGAGAGTATAACTGAAAAATCTTTCACAGGTTTTTAGAGAAATCAAGAAACTACTCTTTTCCATCGCAGCTATGAGTGTAGAGGCAGTTTGGGCGACAGTTCTGTTTGTGTAGGATAGTTCTCTTAATGTAATGACAATAGGTTCGAGTAACTCACCAAATACATTTATAGAGTCGTGACGTTCTATAAATCTAGTGTCACACATACCGACCAGTCTTTTTTTCTTACTTTCTGGTGTGAGCTTTTCCACATTTTCCTTGAACTGTTTCCCGGCCATTGCATTGTTGCGAAGTAAATTGCAGACTTCCTTCACAACGCCTATTGAATTTCTCACCTCGGGAACTGAAAGAGCTTTTGAAAGAACTAGGTTCAGACGATGTGCTGAGCAATGTACGTATGTGGCCTTAGGAAATTCTTTTCTGATTCTCGTCTGCACACCACTGATGTGTCCTCCCATGGTAGCAGCTCCGTCATACCCCTGACCAACTAGTTTATCGAGATTCAAACCAATCTCATGACATTTCTTTAAAATTTCTGCACTTATATTTTCGGCACATAGGTCGTGTATTTCAATGAAACTGAGAAAGTCCTCCCTCAAAATACCTTTATAAACGTATCTCGCACATAAAGACAATTGCTCAGTTCCACTCACATCTAAAGTTTCATCGCCAAGAATCGCGAAACACTCTGAACTATTTATTTGTGTCACAACTTTTTTCTGAATTATCTTTCCGCAAGTATCTATTATTTCATTTTGAATAATAGGGCTAAAATACGTTGCATTTTTAGGGGTTGTAATGATATGATCTTTCAGGATATTATCATAGCTTGCTCGGTATCGTAGCAGAGCCCTGAATTTTCCATCTTTACTAAGTGGCTTTTCTAAAGTCAATGGTCCACTGTCTTTGTCTCCACGAAGCGGCAACTCTTGCTCTCCACAGAAGATGATAGTTGCGATTATAGGTTTTAGTGCTGTTCTATTTCTTTCCTTTTCTTTGAGCCTTTGATCACTAAGCAGCGATGCAACGTCTATAGCTGCTGAATCCATTACGCGTAAGAAATTTTCTGCGCATAACTTAGAAAACTGGTGATATTTAGCAGCAGAATGTTCGCGAAATCTCTCTGTTGCATCTTTCCAATTATCAAATGGTTTGCTGACAAAACTTCCAAGTGTTTGGTGGGAACCTTTTCCAGCGGTGCCTGATGAAAAGACAACGCAATATTTGCAGAACACACCATTCCTCCTCGGCGAATATGTTAACCATTCCCATGATCCCATCCATTCTCTTCGAAATCTAAGTTTCCTCTTTCCAAAGCTACTAGCCGGAAACGAAAATGACGCATCTGGGACAAACGGCTGTGTAATAATATTTTTTTTCTGTTCATCTGTGAGTACAAGAGGAGGATACTGTGTGTTATATATGGCATTAGAAACCACGCCGATATCAGGAAAAGTTTCACTTATAATCATTGTATCTAAACTGCACGTTTTTGAAGTTGAACATTCTCCTTCATCTCTACATCTTCCAGCCGGTTCGGCTGAAATCACATTTTTTTCTGTAAATTTTGACGAAGTTGTTTCTAGTTGTCTACTATCAACAGCAGAAGCCATGCTTGGAGTAGTTTTTTCCTCGCTAGTAGTAACAATTTTTTTTGCCACTGGCTTGAAAAAGTTGTCAATTCTCTTCATTTTAGCAGCAGCAATTTATATACGTTCAAACAAGCACAAATCAAGAAGCACTCACATTTCACACATTACTTTACTTTATTTAAGTAATCTGTGATGGATAGGGCGAACGGTCCAACAAATTATGACGTCTGCAGGTCCAAAATTGTCCAACACTATCTCACGTACGTAACGGACTGGCGATTTGGCGAATCCAATGAAAACAGTGGTTTTGAAGTTTTTTTCCTTTATTTCACGGCACGGGCAAAGTATCAGGTGAACCAAGTCGGAAGGAATTTACTCTACTCTCTATGAAACTGAAACCAATATCAAAATAAACTGGTCTATTGCACTACACTGTCACTATTGCAGAGGTATTTCACTTTTCTTCTCGCTTGTCGCTCTCGATTCTCACTTGAATCGCTCTCGAAATAAACTGACATGCAGGTTCCCGGACTCCCGCCCCCGCCGTATTTATACTACATTTTCGTATTCTGGAACACTGTGGAATATTGCGCCATCTACTACCTGGTAGCAGAAAGTTATGGAAGCTTCTCGATATTTCGCTACTCAACGCGACGATCTTTCTACTATTAGTTTTTCTACTCGACGATAGATGTCGTTCATTACTGTTTTCGTTCTCGGTTTCTCTCTAAATAGGTTAGATGGCACTACTAGTAACGTCGCTTACATAATCAGATCAAGATCTATCTATTTTTATTTTACCTACTTATTGAAAGAACACGCAAGCGAATAAATAAACAGATGGCTTAAAACGTTTTTTTTTTTTCAGTCAGATTTCGGGGGGGGATAAATCCCAACTATCCCCCCCTCTGTATACGTGCCTGAAAACGCTTTATCACCTACAGTGTTTTTCAAGGTTCAATCTTTGCAATACCTGTTCTTGCATGGAGGGGTTGGTTTCGATCACTACTTCAAGGCATTTGTATTTATTTACAAATATGTATTTTGAAAATCATAATAATTAACCACAATACGCATTTATTTGACTTAATACATAATGTTTTGCGTGCGTTACATTGCGCGATGGCAAAAATAAAAGTCTTTTTTCAGCAATACCTATTTTTGCTCAAAGCTATGTGATGGGTCTTTTTACACCCTGTATAGCAGTAGTAGTTACCTGGGGGCTAAGTCTACTAATTTACAAATGTCACAATGGTCTCTCGATGGTGAGTTTTTGACAGATTTGCCATACAAAATCTGTCAAAAGCTCACCATCGAAAGACCATTGTGACGTTTGTAAATTAATAGACTTGGCCCCCTGATGTCTTACCTTCGAACACCTTTTTTTTCTATCTGGAAATCCTCATCGATAATGTTCGACTGGGAACAACGGAGGCTTATGTCGGACTCCTACCGACCGACTAAAACCCCACTGTTCCTTCTACTACTATGACTCGGGGGCCCGGGAGATACTTGTACATTCACCGCACCCCAAAACCTTTGAACACCCTAAGATCCTTGGTATTTTGAGGGACGGTTAATTTATAGTAGGTACCTACATAGTGCCAGTCCAATATTCATCGTAATTTTCACGTCAATTCAAAATGACGCAAAAAACCTATAATCTTATTGGATTTTTTCAGAAAATGAAATATTTCAGATCACGTTTTTTGAATAAAACAGAAAGGGGTTAGAAGATTTTTGTATGGAGGGTGGCCCTAACATGATGCCGCCATTTTGATTTTTTTTCAGAATCGCGGTGGAAA
Organism: Conistra vaccinii; assembly: GCA_948150665.1. Taxonomy (NCBI): domain Eukaryota; kingdom Metazoa; phylum Arthropoda; class Insecta; order Lepidoptera; family Noctuidae; genus Conistra; species Conistra vaccinii. The sequence goes on along the minus strand of OX411334.1, from coordinate 9,113,846 downwards.
TGGAAAGTTATATTTTTAGATAGAGGACACTTATACAAACAAAAAATGTCATATGACATAATATCCTAAAGCGTCAGGTTTCGGAGTTATTCACCGAAATATAAGTCGAAAACTGAATCCTGAAACAAGATTTTTTTTGTTTTTTTTCTCTAGGTAAGTAAATTGAACTATGAAACATAATTGCATCATGAATAGGTAATATTTTAGTTAAGAGCGAAAGAGACAAAAATATATGTATACCCTCCGCCGAATGAGGACGTGTGTTATATGGTATACATATGTCTTATATGGTGCATGGCATGGGTGCGACACCCAAGAAAATCCTATTCAGCCTCCCGCTGCCTTCTTGGATGATATTATTTATACCGAATATGATTAAAAAATCTTATGTCTTATCCACTAGGTGTAGTCAATTCATTAATGTGTAAATAACTTAATCAACATGAAGTAACTACAACATAAATAAATAAATTCGTTATAATAATTGTTATTTTTATCTTTGAATATCTCAGAAACGTGACGCTTTATGATATTATGTTATATGAAGTTTTATGTTTGTTTATGTGTCCCTTATTCAAATATATGACATTTATTGTGCACCTCGATTTTGAAAAAAAATCTAAATATTGGCTGATTTTAGGGCCAAAATCTTCAAACCCCTTTTCTAAAGATTTTTAGAACAGAATAGATATTGTTTATATGTTGCTGCAGGCTGCAGGTGGTTGACAAATTAAGTTCGTCAAAATATTAAAAACAATATTTGGACAACAACTCACAACATTGTTGAAATTTTCGTTAGTAACGCCATCTAACGAAAATTTCAGGATTTATGTGGCTTGCTGTCAGTACAAGAACGAAAGCTGTGGTTCCATGCGCTGTCAACAAAAAAATGCTCAACGCGCCTACGGTGACGGTGAGGCGGTGACGTGAGTTCCATGATTTTTGTTCGCGCCTAAAGAAGTTTTCATTCCAAAACTTTAGAAACTTTAGGAGGTGCTCTAGAGTTCTAGACCATCGAACTGATTAACCTTTAGTATGGGATCTAGGTACTTTGAAATCGCGAAAAAATAAATCTGCAAACAACAGCAGTTTTTTTTTTTCGCGTTTTGAATGTAGGTCCCTTTTGTAATTAAAAGCTATTCAGTTCGATGGTCTAAAGCACCTCTTAAAGTCTCTAAAGTTAAGTTTTTAACACCATATAGAAAGGTTCCTCTCATGTTCCTCTACAAGTTTACATTCACGGGCCAAACGGCCAATTGCCCTACATACTTCGCCATGTCTGCATTCACACAGAATCTGGTTTTTTGTGCAGCAGCCGGTTGCCACCGCACGCTACTTTTCTGTTTACTCTTACATTCTAGGTAGTTATTAGTAGCTAAGTACCTACTCATTGTGCCGGTTTTTATTCGCGAGTACCTACTTTGCATTGTGAAAATGGTACATTTTGAATATAGGTAAGTGGGTAAAGTTTATGCTCACGCGTATCAAACGACGTTTTTCAGCACACTTGCGAGCCTAAAATAAATATATCTATCAATCAATCTTCGTATCTTTGGGGTCTGCTCTTGGGGTCGGCTTCCAGTCTAACCGGATGCAGCTGAATACCAGTATTTTACATGGAGCGACTGCCTATCTGACCTCCACAACTCAGGGCCGTAGGCAGGGGGGGGTTTTGGGGGTTCAAACCCCCCGAAATGTGAGAAACCAGAATCTCAATCCAGAGATCGACCCTCCTAGGGTACCTCCGTACTGTAATACATCTGATAATTATTGTAGGTAATCGATTTCGCATAGGAGTACTTTATAATCTACAAAAAAAGCGGTACATCTGTATTTTTATTGAGTTTGACTTTGTATTGAATGAATTCCTACAACTTCAGCATTCTGTGAGAGAGTCCAACCTGTCCAAGGCGGGGTGCAAAAATTTTCGAGCTCGCTACGCTCGCTCTTGCATCCTATATTCTCTTGATTCTATAACTTTTCTACTTAAGTCGATAAACTTACTTTTTATTTATGTACAAAGACAAAGAAAACCTAACTTATTCGAGTGGAATGTCATGCTAAAAATTTCGAGCTCGCTTCGCTCGCTCTTGCATCCTATAATAGCGGAATAAGGGGATGCGGAGGGGCGGCAGGTGCGGTCCGCGGGGGCCCCGTTTGTATTCTAAATATAAGTGTAGGGTACAAAATTTTCGAGCTCGCTTCGCTCGCTCATATATTATATTTCTCAAACTTTTCTACATACCTGGGCCCCGGGTCCTCATTAGATTGCCGGCCCCCATTTTTTTTTTTTTATAAATCTATACTCTTTATTTAAGTACCCGGGTTCTCGAAATCAGAAATACCTACTTTATTTTTTCTATAAAAATATCTCAACCCAAACCCCCCCCCCGAAAAGAATTCCTGGCTACGGCCCTGTGACTAATACGATACCTACTGGTAATACGATACCTACCCCTTGGTAAGACTGGTGTCAGACTTTCGGGTTTCTGACGACTCGTAACGACTGTCAAAGATCCACGAATGACAGCCGGGACACGACTCCGAGGCACGGAGGAGTCTCGGTATGTAAAGATGGTCACCCATCCACTGACCAACCCCGGCAAGCGTAGCTTAACCTGATGGATCGACCCGTGCGGCTTGTTATTACTAAGCTACGACCTTCTCAAATATATGTAAGTAGTATCACAAACATAGTAATTATATTGTAACAAATTGGTATTTATGAAAAAAAAAATCGGTGCAGCTGCTGCAATAACGCAACGTTATGAGGAAATGAATGTTTTGAAAAATACTTTCTTTTTATAAGTCTTCTTCTTTTTCGTGTCGCTGGGAAGACAGTATCTATGCCAATTCTTATTGGCCTAATACTTCGCCACTTCCACGGCGTCGCGTCGTCGGCGTCGGTGGCAGTGCAGACTAGGTCACTTTAATTGCATGTTTTGGGACACAAAAGCTAACTTTTCTAAGTACCTACCTACCTAAAACCATAAGAAACTTGCGTATGTTAAGTAAGTTTTCCCTAGGACCATTGATCGTAAGTATCCCAACCTACCTTCCAAGTTCCTAGTCCCTTTAAGTAATCAGTAAACATGAAGATGTGACTACTAGTACTCTACCTATTTCTCAATAGCCTTTACATTACAGAACGGATGCTTTACATCATGAACAAAACCTCTCAGGGATGTATTATCATGTAAATAATAATATGTATACATAATTATTACAAAATCCCATGCAGAGATGGACACGGTACAATCAGAGAGCGAAGCCGTTGTGTATCAGTGGGGTCGACAAAACGCTATCGTCAGCAGCTTCAGTTGGTCGCGACTGTCCGAGGCATAACCGCGTTCTCGATTCTGTTACTACTCCGGAGTTGAACTTTCGATTTTGGAACACTTTCGAAAGAATATAAATTGTTTGGTTTATTTTTGGCTGATCACATTTTTTTAAACGTAAGTATTTATTTATTACTGATTTTTTTTTGCGTTTATTAGATTAACATATGAAAGTATTTTTTAATAATTTTTATTTAAATAAATACTTTATTGTAAGTACACCATAACAATACATATATAACAAAATATAAATCAAACGCTACTTACTTACAATTTTTTTATCTCTTACGATTTACTCGTGCCAAATTATCTTAAATATTTCTTAATCAAAAAAAAAAAAAAGATTTATCAGTACGATAGGCTAAGCATTCTTTAATCTTAAAACTTATGATTACGATACGTTAATTATTCAAGTAAATGCGGAATTAGTAGATACAATACATCACTTACTACAACCAATATCTATTCATTGTTGAATAAATCTGTCACTTGTAAAATTATTTTAACGTGAAATGGGTGAAAGTGAATATCAAAGGTAGGTAACCTACATAAAACTTTATTCAATGTTAATTTAGAAATTATTTATTTTCTCTTTATATACAGTACCTGGGCCACCGAGCTGTGCTCTGGTGAAAATAGAGAAAACGAATTTTCCCAGATACGAGACCTAGATCATATAATATATCGATTTTGCCCCCGTAAAACCCCCATATTGCAATTTTCATCGAAATCGTTAGAGCCGTTTTCGAGAACGTGATTACAAATACTTAAATATACAGGATGAATTTTTGAGATGGGACAGTAAGGACACTGTTGTAGCTACAGGAAAACGTTCTTAGGAGACTTTGCTTAGCCTTTTGAGACATTTTGATCTGTATTCACAGATTTTGAAAGAAATGTTCAGTCAGCAAGAAAATTGCAGTTTTCACTAAAATCTTTTTTTGTTGCCGATCGATCCTGTTTCTTATGAGGATCAAAAGACTCTATTGGACCAACCGTGGTTTGAGTACCTACTAGAAAAGTCAGAAATCGACAAAAAACTTATTCTATGCATTTAGTAGGAAAAAAACTCCAACTTAATTTTTGTTGGCAGACTAGCTGAAAATAAACAAAAGTAAACAACGAAAACGGAGGATCCAATCAAAAAATTTTGTTGATACCCTTAGACTTGTTTTTACCAATAAACAATTTTTTTTTTTTAATACTTCCACATTTTTCAATGAGGAATTTTACTTATTAGTCCGTCTACAAGTCATTATGTTGAAAATTTGCAAATTTTTGAAGGATTTGGGGTAAATTTGGTGATAAAAATGTGAATTTTAAATAGCAATAACATTTTCTATTACTTTTTGTTAATGTTATTGCAGTACCTTATGTGCCCCTTTCGGATCGAACAGGGTTTTTTACATATTGTATATTCTATACAAATATTGTTTGTTCATTTAATAGTATAAAATAGGATAGTATAGGATTAAAATGCTAATATACTTATACAAACACAATAAATTATTTAGTACCAAGTGGTACTTAATTAAACTATTAACTAAAGGACACTAGCGTCGAAGTACCGTCCGCATCGCTGTCATCCGGAAACGTACCCAGAAGATTTAGAAATCAGTTTCATCTTGCGTGAATATTTGGTAAACTTGTTTCGTTATTCACTATGTAGTTAGAAAGTATTTCGATTTTTGGGTGTTACATTCACATTTGGTAATAAGTAACATGTCTCAAGGTTCATTGGCCAGTTCTGGACGATTATGCTCTATGGATATTGTAATATTGTTTAAATGCCCCGTAGGTCTCGCGCGACTGCTGAGCGTGTGAATTCCCGGGCAGGGCAAAGTGTTATTGGGTTTTTCAATTATAAATTGCTCAATCGCAGTCCGTGGTTTGGAAGTTGGTGGTGTATAACCTCCGTGGCTCGGATTGCACGTAAAGCTGTTGGTCCTACACCTGATTTCTCCTCTTGTCTTGTCGGATTGCCGTCCCATCGGACTATGAGAGTGAAGGAACAGGGAGTGGAGCTGTGTTTGCGCATTCGCTTGTGCGGTATAATATCTCCTGCGTATTTGGGTATAATGTCCGTTGATATTCGCTACCGTGGCCGAAATTTGGTCGGGAGTTCCTCACGCAGCTCAGCAAACAGATTCCCGATTTACATCTGACTTAGTCTTACATTAATTTCTTATATCGATCTACTTCAAAGCTCTACCTTCGATCGGTGAGTGGATGGGTGACCATCCGACTTTCTGACTTCAAGTAGGTAATCGGATTCGCTATAATAACGCTAAATGACCCCTCCTTATCGTGTTTTGGAAGGCTTTTTAGCAAGAATTAGCCGAGGCCGTGGGTCATAGATTTGTAGACATTTTGCGAAAACTACAAAGTGCAGCGACTAGGTAGCAAGTGCATATTATTATAAAGTTTGCTTTTTCAAATTCGAAGACATATGACATCCACCAACCCGCACTGGGCCCGCGTGGTGGATTACAGACCTCTCCCTCTCATCAAGAGGAGGCCTGTGTCTCAGGAGTGGGAACATTAATAGGCTGATTATGTTATGTTATGTTGCTTTTTCAAACGTTTGTATATAAAACAAATCAAAAGATATTGTTCTAGCCTGTACCCTAATTGCATACCTAATACACGATCAATCAGAATCTGAATCGTTTTGAAACAGATTGATACTCCATTGCTTCATACGTTCGAAAAAAAAATCTGCTCAACAACGTAATAATTATCGCAATGAATGTTGTTGAACTGTCAAACTTAAACAGATTATTCGTAATCGTTTACGAAAATATATTATGTTACGTAAGTAGATAGCTGATTACACATTTTCTTCTTATAGGGAATCGTTGCCAAGTGTCATAGACCTTCAAAAGATGCAGAAGTTACAGACGTGTCGGCTTAAAATTATTGACGCCTCCGTAGTTAAATAGTGAATCAATAAATGCAAATAAAATCGAATTTCATTATTTTTTTATTGAGATGTCATGACATTTAGGCAGGTCAGTGCTTAAATATCATCTAGCTTCCTTTAAATGTAAATTAATATTTTGATTTATATGAATTAGTTAGTTAGTGATAAATAACATCGTCTCGTCGAGCAGTGGTGGTCAAGTGCTAACCGCCGCGACTGACAAATTTTAGGTTCGAACCCGGCCAGGCACTTTACTTTGTGTAAATTATTTCATCACCACTCTCAGACCAAATAGGTTTTTTATTTGGTCTGAGTCACCACTGCTCTCAAAACGGTGAAGGAAAAAATCGTGAGGAAACCGGCATGTGACATCTACCAACTCGCACTGGTCCCGCGTGGTGGATCATCACCGAAAGGAGGCCTGTGTACCAGCAGTGGGAACATTATATGCTGATTAGGTATCTATGCTTAAGCTCAATATCGTCTAGTTTCAAGTCACAGAACTAATTAGATCATTATATCAGTTATGATTTAATGATACATTACATATCCAGCTGTCCAGCATCTAGGTCTTAGGTTGTTCAGCATATATAACTTCATCAAGGTCGCTAATTCGGTAGGTATTTAATTTTATCAACACAAGTTTGACCATGAAAATGTATGAAACAGAGAAACGGACAGAATAATAAAATGTCATATTATGTATGCTTATCATGTAATTATGTAGCACGACTTGGCGGGGGCACTCCCGTGCCACGGTAGACGGTAGAATAACTAAGCCATATCTTAGAAATAAGTGCCTACAGCCGCGCGGTACGTAAACATGCGATAGGGCTGCCCGCCTCCAGTATTTTAATTACATTTGCCTACTTTGTGTTTCCATTTAGTTTTGTGATTGTAAATATACTTTTTTTATCTACACAAATAAATAAAATACTTTGTGAATTGAATAACAAAACAAAACACAAATGCCCAAGGTTTTAAAACAAGCGTACCTACCGTATTAATTCATGAACCTCCTATAATTACCTATTTCACTCGTGTTATCACTTTCCTTTACTCTATTCACTTTATTTATTAATCCAGACATCTTTTTTTCGGGAGATAAAAGGAAATACTTATCCATTAAAAATACACACAATATGTACCTACCTACCAGTAAGTAAAATTATTTTATAGTAAGACTATAAAATAATTTTGTTGTTGTTGTTTGTTAATAATAATACCTTTCAAAGTTTCCAGGTAATCTAAAAAAAGTTATCTCTGGATGCGTTATTGCCAAATTCATGCAACCAAAAACAGCAACAATATATCCTACTCGTCATATTAAATATGTACTTGAATTTATTTTAAGTGTAAAAATCGCGCGGTTATTGTTAAAAAAACAACACACCGTTCGTTCGTCACTGCGGCACAGACGCGACTGTCTGCGTACCTCGCGCATACCTCGATCGAGGCGCGTAGGTATAGCTCGCGCTTCGTCCGTTTCTATGAAGTTGGCCTACCGTCTACCGTGCCCGTGCCCCCACATCAATGCATATCTATAAATAACCAATATAATATTACATTTCCTCATGAATTAGGTAAAATTAAACGCGTATTAAAATTGGGTTTATCATCATGTTTGGAAGATTCTAGGGCAATAAGATAATTTTGGAAATACCTATCATCTACTTAGTTGTTACCTATAAATAATTAACTCGTTGAGATCATTAATGTGTCCGTAATATACTTTTTCATTTTCTATAATGTTAGACATAATCGTCTAACCTTTTGTTCTGGGGGCGGGAGATAGGCTCGTAATTACTCCCGTATTTCTTATTATGCCTCGTGCAGACTGGCGCGACGCGACATGATCTGCCGTGAACTTATTTTAGAAATTGTACTTTTTATAATAGTTTTTATCCCAATATTCCCATGGGATCACCACTTACGCGGGTGAAACCGCGGGGCACGGCTCGTATATAGATTTAGATGATCAGCTATCTAATTACGTAACATATTTCGTAAACGATAAAGACTAATCTGTTTCATTTTGACAGTTCAACAACATTCATTGCGTTATTTACGTTGTAGAGCAGAAATTTTTGTCGAACTTATTAAGAGGGTTTACGTCGTACGGCATTTCATATAAACTTTCAAGCCCTTATTTTTCGAAATGACTGAACCGATTTTAATGAAACTTCATACGCATATGCAAGATACAAAGGTCTAAAAACTTAGTTAAGAACATTTTCAAGATGTCTTATTTAAAAGCAGATAACGGGAAATCGCTGTTTCTACGGAAAATTAAAAATCGGTCTAATTTGACTGTAACACTATTTTTCGAAAATGTTCTTAACTAAGTTTTAAGACCTTTGTATCCTACTTATGCATAAGAAGTTTCATTAAAATCGGTTCAGTCATTTCGAAAAATAAGGGCTTGAAAGATTGTATGAACAGCCGTACGACGTAAACCCTCTTAAGGAATGGATTAGCAATTTGTTTCAAAACGATTCAGATTCTGATTGATCGTGTATTACGCAATTAGGGTAGGTACAGTACCCTAATTACGTAATGCATTTTCAATTTTAAATTGAAACCAATTGAAAAAGATTGCCAGTCCATTGCTTCATAAGTTCGACAAAAAAAATCAGCTCAATTTTTTTTGTCGAACTTATGAAGCAATGGACTGGCAATCTTTTTCAATTGGTTTCAATTTAAAATTGAAAATGTATTGCGTAATTGGGGGGCTGGTTACTGTTGTTAGATGGATATTAGTATTATGATTTCCCAATCGTAGTCCTAATATGGTAGGAGTTAGCACAGTCGTAGTAGCACCATATAGGATTGTGACTCTCTGACCCCTAACGGATATCATAAAATTACCCGATCATAGACGTGAGCTAATCTCCTAGAATTTCTGTAATACTTGATTGGATGCGTGGTTATGCCAAAACCTCGGTTTACATATTATTAACGACTGGTTTAGAGTTTCTATATATTATTATTTCACCACGATGTCGTCGTAAGGTACATGAGTCCGACTGCAGGCTGCAGCAGCAGGCGAGCGACGGCGACGTGTCGTCACGACACTACTGGTTTCTAGTATTTCTATGAAATACCGTGTCACAGGACCCTACGGAAGGTATTTCATAGAAATACATTGAAACAAGTACTGTCGCGGCGACATGCCGCCTCCCGTTGCTGTTGCCTGCAGTCCGCTACGGACTTGTACCTTGAGCTTAGTGCAGACTAGCGCGACGCGACAGTGTGACGCGACAGCGCGACGCGACAGCGGTTATTGTTATACCGTAAAGTTTTCTTAGAAATTGTATTGTTCGTGTCGCGTCGCGCCGTCGCGTCGCTCGGGTCTGCACGAGCCTTTATAATTTAAAATATATCAATTGAATACCACATCTTTGAAGGCAGGGCTAACTCGGCAACCACTTATATCAATTAAAGGCATAATTAAAGCTTTATGAATATTTTAATAGCACTTAACTCTCTACTAAATATTTTCCTAGATACCAGTTTGCCTTTAGTGTTCAATACAAACTGCAGTCGATATAGCATTGGGCGGCAATTACAACGCCATTTACGAAAAACCTGACGTCACACAAATCCTGCATCGCGCAAGCAGAGTTTACCGCGCGATCAACATAAGTATATAAGACTTCCCGATATCAATCGCTGGGCAGTTGCCCAGACATGACACCCGTCCGGTCGGAGGATCCTCACTTTTCTATGGAGGATGAGTGAACTTTACACCCTGTTCCTCATGCCTCTATAGCATCAAGGCTCGTGCAAACCAGCTTCACTATACTTCAAGCACAGAAATGTACAGAGACGGACTTAATGCCATGGCATTTTCTACCAGTCAACCTTTGGGTGGTTCAGAGACAAACAGTGGTAGGTGCAATTACGAAAAATTGAGGAATAAACATTTTTTAAATATACACAGATACCTATTACAAACTATAAATATAATATGTATAACTAATTAGGATGTAGTATAAATATATTTAAAGCACAAATAAAATAGCATAGCAATAGCATAGTATATCGATATCGGGTATATATAGCTTGTCTAGCCTTTCGCCGCAAAATACTTATCGCAATATCCCTATCAGCAATATCCACTAAACTAACCAGTTTTTCTCCTTTCAACTCGCTTCCCTCCAAAACTATGTATTTTAAACGACTAAAGGCTTGACACGGGTTTAGATAAAATAGTTTTATAATTAGAAGTATGCAACACGAAGTATGTTACTTACTACACATTCTATACAGGGTGTCAGGGATATCGACGCGAAGCCTGTTACCATGGTGGGCAAGCTCTTTGAAAGAGTAATTGCAAACCGCCTCGTCGGGCAGCTGGTGCGGGTGGGGCCGGATTTGGCGGATGGCCAGTTTGGCTTCCGCCAAGGGCGCTCTACGGTGGACGCCATCATGCGCGTGCGGGCCCTCACGACGGGGGATGCTGTTGCCCGGGGTCGGGTCGTCTTGGCGGTGTCTCTAGACATCGCCAACGCCTTCAACACCCTGCCCTGGAGTTGCATCAAGGAGGCACTCCGGTATCACCGGATGCCGACCTACCTCTGTCGTTTGGTCGAGGCCTATTTGACGGATAGGGCCGTCATCTACCCCGGTCACCAGGGGGAATGGAACCGGCGAGAGATGTCGTGCGGTGTCCCACAGGGATCGGTCCTGGGGCCATATCTGTGGGACATCGGATACGACTGGGTGCTGCGCGCCGACCTCCCTAGCGGCGTCAGCGTAGTGTGCTACGCTGACGACACGCTGGTCCTGGCGCAGGGGAGGTCGCACGAGGCGGCGGCCGAATTGGCGACACGCGGGGTTGCGACAATCGTCGACAGGATCCGGCAATTGGGACTCGAGGTGGCGCTGCACAAGTCCGAGGTCATGTGCTTTCATGGCCCTCGGAACGCGCCACCGTCGGGTTCCCAAATAACGGCAGGAGGGGTTCACATCGACGTCGAGGTGACGATGAGGTACCTGGGACTCGTCCTCGACAGTCGGTGGAACTTCGTGGAGCATTTCCGACGTTTGGCTCCCAAACTGGAGCGGGCCGGGGCTGCTTTGAAGCGGCTTCTGCCCAATCTAAGGGGTCCAAACGCCTCCTGCCGGAGGCTCTACGCGGGGGTCCATGGCCCTTTACGGGGCGCCGGTGTGGGCGCCAACCTTGAGGCTGCAGCCAACCCGCCGGTTGCACGCGGCCCAAAGGGTCATGGCCACCCGGATAGTGCGGGGATACCGCACGATCTCCGGCGAGGCAGCGAGCCTCCTTGCCGGAACGCTGCCATGGGATCTGGAGGCGAAAGTCCTCGCCCACATTTGGGAGTGGCGCGAGGAGATGAAGCGCCGGGGTGTAACTCCGCTGCCGCGACAAATCACGGCACAGCGGACAAAGCTCCGGCAGGATCTCATGGCGGCTTGGAGAGTGCGATTGTCACAACCTAGATCTGGGCACGCCACAATTGCGGCGATAAGTCCCCTCTTTGAGGAGTGGCTAGAGAGGCGCCACGGCGCCCTCACCTACCGCCTGACGCAGGTCCTCACCGGACACGGTAGTTTCGGGAGGTTCCTGTTTCAGATCAGGCAGGAGGAAACGCCCGGGTGTCACCACTGCGTGGATCGCCCGGAGGACACGGTGGAGCATACGGTGGAGGTCTGCCCGGCTTGGGTGGAGCACCGCCGTGTCCTCGTGCAGGCGATCGGCGGCAGTGACCTCTCACGTCCGGCCCTGGTCCAGGCCATGGTGCGGAGCGAGAGGGCATGGCAGGCTGTCACCTCCTTCTGCGAAGCAGTAATGCTCGTGAAGGAGGAGGCGGGGCGCGAGAGGCAGAGACTAAGGTCGCTCCCTCGAGCCCCTAGCCGCCGCGGTAGTAGACGCCCCGGGCGTCGGGAATCAATATCCGATTTCCGGCCACCGTAGGCGCGGGCTTGCGGACGGAGAGTGATGGGTAGCTCTCCGTCCGATCAGGACCAAGCCCGGGTCGACGGCGCGTAGTGTTCCACGCGCGCCTCAAAGAGTTGTCAGCGAAGCTGAAGGGGTCCGTTAGGGCCGATGCCTACCACTGGGGTTGCGGATAAGTCCTTAGGGGAAACCGTGACTCCGGTCTAGGCAAGGGAAGGAACACGGGTGGGTTTTAGTCAGTAAAAGTCTGACACGCCCTTCCGCTCCGCCCAGAGCGGGAGAAGTCATTTGATAATTTCCCACCCAAAAAAAAAAAATACGGATTCAGTACATGATTCTGAACCCCACTGCGCTCAAATTTTTCGACGGTTATTAAAAAAAAATCAGCTTGCACTGACTGACGGACAGGTCTACTCAAATCTGTGTGGTTCTTTGCTCAAAAGACAATTTCAGACACTAATCTACAATCTACATGGTTCTCATATGCCTGACCAAGATTATGTCTGGACCTTAAAAGAGACTGCGACCTTTGAGTTTGATTAGGCATTTCTTCTCAGAATTGGTACCTGATAACTAGTCAGAAGATATGAAACGCCGAACTTATCTAGCTTGTTTTTAATTTTTTATTTAATATGACGTGTAAAGGCCCGTGCAGACCAGCACGACTTGTTGCGCGACGCGACACCGGTTGTTGTTATACCGTGAAGTTTTCTTAGAAATTGTATTGTTCTTGTCGCGCTGGTCTGCAAAAGCCTTAAAAGTGATTTCGATACAGTACAATTTCATTTCAATCGATTTCTGTCATTTTTAAAATAGTTAATTATTAATCCCAAAAATAATTAAAACCACGTAAATTACAGTCACACTTCCGCTGTACAGTCAAAACAAACCAAAATCGACGAAGTGCCTACTAGATCCTTAAGCTGTTTTCGGACCAGCGCTATTTGTCGCGCAACACGAACAATACAAAACTTCACGGTATAACAATAACCAGTGTCGCGTCGCGCGACAAATCGCGCTGGTCTGAAAACTGCTTTATACGTGTGCGACTGTGGGCGTGCGTAGATTTGTAATGTGACCACAATTTTCTCCCACAGTCAATGTTTTATAATTACATAATAGTAAAAATTCTGTGTATGTGGTATGAACTTATGGTTATAACATAATATTCTTATTAGGGTGTTTGCGTTCCAGGACATGTTGTATATCACCGTATAATTGTGAATAAATATACCTACTAAATAGCCTGCCGACGAGAAACTTGGAAGTAACGCTCGTTCGCTTCGCTCGCTCGGCTCGCGCGCGGTTTGAAGCAGCACCCTAATTACGAAACGCAAACTCAATTTTAAATTGAAACCAATTGAAAAAGATTGCCAGTCCATTGCTTCATAAGTTCGACAAAAAAAATTAAGCAGATTCTTTTTGTCGAACTTATGAAGCAATGGACTGACAATCTTTTTCAATTGGTTTCAATTTAAAATTGAGTTTGCGTTTCGTAATTAGGGTGCAGGTCTAACTTAACTCATTTCACCCAGTTTACAATTATTCGACAGTTTATAATCTAACAGAAATAATGCCGATAGATTATTAACCGACTTCCAAAAGGAGGAGGTTCTCAATTCGTCTGTATGTTTTTTTTTTTTTTTTTTTTTTTTTAAACTAACGGTTCTTACACTAATCCGACGGTGACATACCTGTATAAGATAGCGACTAAATGGCTGTACCTAGGTACTTAAACAAAATTACCGCACTTAGACTGACGTAATCTCATATGTGTTACATAGACATAGGACTAAACATGATGTTGTGATTTCTATGTATTTCAAACTTTCAAGTTGTTTGTTCTTATACGCATAATATGAGGATCTCTTGTAATCAGGGTTGGGCAGTATTTGAATTACTTGTAATTGAAATACGTAATTGAAATACAAATACGTAAATGGTATTTGTAGTTCAATTACTTCTTATAAATGTAATTTGTAATTAGTATTTCAAATTCCTGACGCTGAGGTATTTTGTAGTTAGTATTTCAAATACTTATGGCTCCAAAATACATTTGAACATAAATACATTTAGCGATCTTATGAATGGGTGCGATCTGCAGAAAATAGCGCTCGATAGCTTTCGTAAGCAAAATGGCGACCGCTAAATATGTAATATCTTTAAAGGTGGCAACACTGCACTTAAACTGTACTGTAGTCTGTACTGCAGGTACATACGTCAAATTGTCAATTACATAACTTGTCAATTGTAATTTTCATTCGGCGATAGAGTGAATCCTGTGTCTGTGACATATTTTAGCGGTCGCCATTTTGTAAAATATGATGGTAAGAATATATTCCCTTTGCCTTAGGCTGGGCTGGATTAGTTCTATTCTATTTATATACCTAACCTAACAGCAGACTGTATTTTGTAATTTGTATTTTAAATAAAAATAGACAAAATACTGTATTTTGTATTTTATATTTCAAATACACGACTTAAAAATATTTTGTAATTTGTATTTTAAATAAGTGCGAGATAGTATTTTGTATTTTAATTAAAGCAAAGCTTGTATTTTGCCCAGCTCTGCTTGTAATAATAAAGGTTACCTATTTGTACATTTAGAATAATTTCTTGTAGTCACTAGAGAGTAAAATTTACGAGCTTAACCGTTTAAAAAACAACCGGCCAAGTGCGTGTCTGAGAGTTCCGTTGTTAGAATGAATTATCCCAAGAACAAACCTAACATTGTAGTTGAAAAACATGTTCTCCCATACATTCCAACTGCAAATTAAAGTTTGTAAGGACAATATGACACACGGTACAGTTTGCTTTTTTATATATCTACCTATTTGCCCCCGAATAATGACCTTCATATTCAAAATTCATTTATTTACGTTGTAAGTCCGTGTTTGAATCACTATTCATATGTGTACCAAACAACTAGGTAAATTGGACAGACTGACGCACGAGTGATCCTTTCCTTTTGAGGAACGGAACCGTAAAGCGAAAGCGAAGGAAGTTTAGCGAACTTTAATTTTTGTAATTTGTTAATGTATACTAAATAATGTACACATGTAACAATAGATTGTTGTACTCACAGTCTTTGCAAATAAATGATCTATTCAAAAGTTTATCAACGCGTTTTTAGAAAGAAATAAAGTTAATAATTAAAGGGGGTCCCCAATTCCCCATAAAAGAAACGTATTCTTTTCGGCGTTTTTTTTTCTCGATTCGTGTGCGAGTAAAAATACATAATACAGTATAGGTAGGTACATAATATGCAGTAGGTAGGTAGGCATGTAGACGTAGAGACAAGTAAAATATAAGTTCTTTAATTACTGTTGTATATAATTAGTGTAAATTCGAGATCAAACAAATGATCTTGTAATTATGTAAATTAATTATGTTTACAACCTAGACCTTCTGACAAGAATTTTTCCGTTATTATGATATCGAGCAATTGCCATAACCTTGACTTTGTTCTGTTTGATTACCTATTACCTACAGATCAAATATCAATCTGGTTTCCGTTAGTTTACATTGACAAATCTATCTATACGACGTGTTTTTTTTTATATCCCATAACTCTAGGATATGAATGAGACCATATCAAAGAATCAAATGACGTATTTTATATTTTTTATTCAAAAAAGAAAATTTTTTTTTTTGAATTGTCGAATTAATTGAATAATTAATTCGACAATTCACGATTATTTGTGTAAAAAAACATTATTATTTATATGAAATAATACTTAATTCAGATTATTTTTGTTCATAAAAAGAAAATATGTCAACGTCCCATTTTCTGAGCTTTAAATATAAATAATTGGTTTGAATGAAAATGATTTACGCGTACTTATCAATGAAACTTAAATACACAAAAATCGAGAGTCTACTGGTAAATTATGATTTTAAAAAAATAAAAAATACGCTAGATGATTCTTTGACATGGTCTCATTAATACCCTAGAGTTATGGGATATCAAAAAAAACACGTTGTATATTAAAAATCAATTGCCATGCATTAGTGTCGCAAAAACTCGAAAATGGCTCGACCGAATTGAATAATATTTTTTTTTGTTTTGTTCGCCTCCATATAGTGGTTTAGAAATAATATTTTTTTGTGGAAAAACCCGAAGAAAAAGCCGAGAAATCGAAATTGAAATTTTGACAGGACAACGTTTGGCGGGTCAGCTAGTGCTTCTATAGAAATACTTCTTCTTCGTCTAAGCGATGATTCCAAATTATATACAATGGTGTCATTGACATTGGCCTCGCAAAGGTTTTAAATAGCTACCTACTAAGAAATAACTATTTGTCGACTTTCTATAACCAATTAAGTACTTAAGTTATCTACCGACGAATTTTAATCTTAAATATCACAAACTTATAGAATTAACATTTATTTTTATGTAAGTAATGTATATTCTCGTGTAAGTGCAATAAAGTATACAAATGTACTTATAAATAAATAATATTTTATTTTCGTGTCATCAAATATTTCGGTCCCTTTAAATATACGACCTTGGTAGAGGTCAACCTATAATCAATATTAGTTCGTTACCTATTAGGGATTTCCGTCTTTTATTGTCAAGCGCAAACAAACAGTCGACGCAATCAAGTTTTTTTAACTACGTAAATCATGCATGACATACATTTGTCAATATTTATATACCAATGTTAGTTGTCACGAATTATTCGTAAACCTTATTCTCGTAAATATTATTAAAACACGACAATAATTTATAACTTCGACAAATAATTGCGTAACGAATATTTTACGGTTTATTTATTAAAAAAAAATTTTTAAACGTTAAACAATTTCTGGTTGACCAGGCGGTAAGCATTACTAGATAAGCTTAGCTTTAAGTACCTAACGTTTATAAATAAACCGGACTCTGGATTTGTGCCCGGTTGATTGCAGTAGGCTTTTTTTATTTTATTTTATTAGGTTCACCAACAACTGATTACACTGATACAAACACATCATAATTTTTTTTGAGTAAAATAACAGTGCACTGTGCACCAGTTACTTATAGGTAAACACCACATGCATAAAACAATGAAGTAGACAAATAAGCTAACTTACTTAGTAATAAGCGCTAATATTAAAAGTTTGGTAACATTGGTAAAAAGTGTAATTTATATAAAATTGAAATCTACGAAATGTTGATTAAATATTATAAAATTGGTAAAGGTAAAATTGACATACTTACTTCGACATTACAACATTGATAAGACTGATAAAAATTGCATAAAAATAAAATGGTAAAAAATTATAAAAATTGATAAGAGGCTTGCCGTATTGCATGGTATTTTAAACATAACTGGCGAAGTGTGGGTGTACTATAGGTAGGTACACCTCTACCTGCATGGTTATATTATTTGTATAGTAAACCTCATAATTTTAGATCCCCAATGATTCGATATACGGAATACATTAAGTCAATCATTAGATTTGTTATTGTTATGTCATGAAGGAAGATAATAAATTGGTTTTATTGTTCTTGAGACGTGACTCAAACAATGCCAATGTGTAAGAAGTTATCGCTTAAAAGAAAAGCGGGGAAAAGCGTTGTGTGATTCATGTAGTTCCATTTCCACGTTCTAAACCACTTCCCTGTCAATGACTAACCACTTCACTATTGCATTGCTATTCTGAAGAGCAGTGGTGGCCCAGTGGCACGTATTACCAGTGGTACCGAGCTCGACTTACGACCCGTAGGCGTACGTTTGAGCTCAAACAGGCACTTCACTTTGTGTAAATTATTTCATCACCACTGCTCTCAAAACGGTGAAGGAAAACATCGTAAGGAAACCGGCATGTCATGTGACATCTACCAACCCGCACTGGACCATCGTAGTGGATTACGGCCCACTCCCTCTCACAGAGAGGCAGTGCTAATTGCGCTTGCGACTAATGACATATGAGTTACATACAAGAAAAACCTATTTTGCAAGTAAACTCTCGTTTAGTTAAAGGTTTTAAGTTCATTGTGTAATCAGTTTACCTTGGCTTCGGATGTTAGAATAGGCTTTATTTTTCGTTTGTTCTTAAGAAACCCATCGGCTGTTGTGATGTACTGTCGTATATATTTACTCGTAGTTCGTGACTGGTTGGTTGCGGTACTAGGTACACTATGTGGGTACCTACTTTAGTCAGTATTGATAATATTGAATGGGGAAAGGGCATTGAACGACATTGACATAGAAAACTTCACCTAGATTCTATTGTTACACACGACTACATATCAAGCCTTACATTTCCAGTATAAGCTGGCCTATTATTGTACGGAAATGCTATACAATGCGAGATTAGCTTATACTGGAAATGTAAAGCTTGATATGTAGCAGTGAGTACAGTATTTTTATCTCACGAAGCGACGCGCGCTTTACTTGTGGTAACTAAGTGTACAAACACGCTGTGAATGTGTGCGTGAAGACGAGAAGTGTCAGCACATCACACACACAGACACACAGTTCCAACTTGGCCATTGTCATGCTCACGGCCGGCGGCGACCCACTGTGGATCGAAGCAAGGTTCTCGAAGACATTGGAGCTTAAGTAAATTGTAAAGTGTCGATTTTTGCTTGAAATGGCTTCTAATAGCCAATATTGCATGAATATATCATAGGAACTTATTTTTTTTTGCAAAAACTTGTATGTATCTAATTTAAGCATACATCTCCGGAACGGAGAGAATAACCGTTACTTATATCCGTGCACACGGTGATGTAACTATTTATTTATGATTTTTCGACTTCTGCTTCTGTATTTATGGAGATTTAGTGCCGCTTTTTTTTTTTTAAACGGCGCGTCTATAGGATAGTCTGAAATAAAGTTATTATATATTATTATATATAAAAATCAAGTACCTAAGTACTTATGTCATGTGTTTGTATACTTGGTGACCAAAAAGTAAAGCCCGCATCGCTTCGTGGAATATAGACACTATTTTATACTATATTGTATATTGAAAACTATACCTAACGATTATGATATATAATCTATAGGTAGGTATTAGTCACTATCAAGTGTTAAAGCCATATTTGTGAGTAGGACCTAGTAGTAAGTTTTTGACACATGGTAATGAAAAAGAAATTAAATATAGATTTTGATTAAAAACTAGATGAAGACTCGTAATACAAAAACTTAATTATTTTCTTTAGGCAAGCAAAAGCTTGATTTTTTTTGTGACTCATTGCATAGTCATAATTTAGGCCCTGGCGTTTCTTATTACATTATAATGTTGATTCATTTCAGGGTCAAATATTAAATTTACATAATCCACTAGGTATCCAATACTAGATTTATGATATATTATTGAACGTATCAAAGTGAGGAATTTTTTAAGCAATCAGAATCTAACAGGAGAAGCAAAGGACCAGTCGATATGGCGACGCTTAGAGGGGGCGTATGTCCAGCAGTGGACGTATTTCGACTGAAAATGAATTCATATACGATTACAACTAATCGTAAAATGTAAACCTACTCAACCGTGTAATTACTTACAAGTCTCAGTAGAGCAGTGGTGGCCCAGTGGCCAGTGGTCGTGGGTTCGAACCCAAGCAGACACTTTACTTTGTGTAAATTATTCCATCACCACTGCTCTCAAAACGGTGAAGGAAAACATCGTGAGGAAACCGGCATGTTCCTAGAACCAAAAATTCGAACAAGTGACATCTACCAACCCGCACTGGGCCCGCGTGGTGGAAAACGGCCTACTTCCTCTCACAAAGAGGAGGCCTGTATCCCAGCAGTGGGAACATTATAAGCTGATTATGCTATACTCAGAGAACCTTTAAATGTGTTCGTTCGATATCTCAAAGGATATAAGTGCATACGATAAATGTATGAAGGTAGACAGTGGTTTAGCCTTGAGTCTACCAAGTAAAATGACAACACAACCTGTTAGTAATGCTTTCAAGCAATTAGCGGAGTGAGTATCGTCTGCAGATATTGGGACAGTAAAGTGCCTGCTACACGGTTGCCAACCGCGTCCCCGACAGAGGTGACCTTGGTTGGCGACCGGCGAAGTCGTTACTGTTGTAAACCACCAACGTCACCTCTGTCAGGACGCGTTTGGCGACCGTGTAGCAGGCGTTTAACCTGCTCTGGCATCTACTGAGTTAACTTATAAACTGGTTTTGGTTATAGTTCCTAGTAGCACAAAGGAATACTGCAATGTTTAAAAGTTCAGTGGAAACTTTTAAAAAGTAACTGTGTAGGTAAAGTATTACTTTTATTTAACTTTGTTTCTTCATTAGGTATTCTTTGAATTATTTATATCAACGCGATTGTCATGGCCGTTGTTTTGGTTTTGGCCTGCATAGGTATACGGAGGATTTTCCTTGATGGTTTGTCGTAGAGTAACTTAATCTGCCATTTACAAATATTCTTCTACGTTGGCATGACACGTAGGTACCAATTTTATTATTATTACCTATCTAGAATTTGATTTTCGTGGTAAACTTGTACAGTCAGCTGCAGAGAAATCTCACCCCCTAGCAATGTATTTATGTACTGCTAGGGGGTGAGATTTCTCTGGACATTTATTACATTAAGTACGCTAGGCTAGGCTAGGCTTCAGTCTGGGCCATTTTAATTTCCTCAGATAATTTTGCTTACGATAAGCAAAGCTTTCAGTAAGTACCTACTATAGATATTTCTCTACTAAAACTTAACTGAAAACTACGATAAAAATCTAGTATTTTGTAAATCTCTGCATCAAAATGGCTGATTCTTTTTACCATAGAACCTCAATAAAATGATCTTTTGAATTTTAATGATGGCTAAGTTAGTCTTCTAGATCAAGCAATGCTTAGTAACGTTAAATTATGATATCTTTGTATTCTTGCCGCATACAAGGCCTCACGTAAGACACAATGCCAGCTATTAATCTTTTGTGAACTTGATTCCACTGCGTGCAGGTATAATTGGGAATCAAACGAGCTTACCTGTTAAGCGAAGTCTTGATTCTAATTTTATGAGCGGCGAACTGAAATATAATTAATTAAACACAGTAGTATTTCTATACGCATCGTATAACATCGCGTTATTTTAGAGATAAAATATTGTGAATATTTTAATTTTTTGAATTTTTATAGAATTCTCCTCTGCTGGCAACATCACTTACTGTCACTTATTTTAGAGATCCTTAAGAGGAACTAGCTCTGTTTTCTGTACAGAGTAGTTCCGTAAACTTACATTCACTAGGTTTTCCTGGAAGGATAAGTGAATTAGGTAGACTAATTATTGCAGCTTTGGGGCTGTTAGTGGTGGGTGGGTAATTATATTTCAGTTCGCCGCTCATAAAATTAGAATCAAGACTTCGCTTAACAGGTAAGCTCGTTTGATTCCCAATTTTACTTCGCGGCGAACTGAAATATAATTAATTAAACACAGTAGATGTTTAGAGTTGTCTGCAATAATTTAGTTAGTTAATAAATTACGGCATATTGTGATTTATTAAGTACTTTTGTTATTTTTAATAACGTTGCTTAATTTGGAATATTTAACTAATATTGTTCATCAGTAATGATGAGGCATAATCAACACAATGTCGATTGACGTTGTGTCTAACTCAATAGATGTCAGCTCTAAGTTTGTTCTGTATTCGGAACAGGGGTATATTATGATATTGAGTACTTTAAAAGTCTCCATGATTGAGAATAGTAGTCTCAGATCTTCCTGTAAATAATTAAATTATTTGAGATGGTGTTGCGCTTAATGTGTGTGAGTTTGCAATATGCTCATAAACTCAATAATTTTCTTGAATTGCAATTGCGCATTAAGTCCCAACAGAAGACGAGCTTGAAGAATCTTGAAGATTAATTGTAAAAATTATTATTATAGTATAATAAAGAGTCTTCTCTTAATATCAAGTCTCTTAGTTATCAAGTGATCTGACTAAGGGATACCATGTCTGTGAAGTCCTTAGAAGTTAAGCTTAAGTAATATGGCATAAGCGGTGAGGTCTTTGGTTAACATTTGTGGAATTGTATTGTGTATGAATTGTTTTTTTTTTTTTTTTTTTTTTTTTTTTTTTTTTTTTTTTTTTTTACCGAACCAATTACCTACCTAAACCATATTATTTCAGTGCAAACTATGCCATAGCTTTAGTTATTAAGGTGTTTTGGAAACTAGAATTGCGAGCACGGAAAAGCTTTTAACTTGCTTGAAGTTTTGTGAGCGTCAATTAGTAAGGGCAATAGATTGTTCCCTGGATAGAAGAGAGATTTGAAAATTAAAAGTGAAAGAGTCTATTTCAGATGAATAAGGATTTTCTCTCAATTATATTACTTTCCATATAAGAATTTCGCACATTCTGTTAGCAATCATTACTTGACTAGTTGAGAATCGAAAGCCTAGATTCGTTTTAGAAGTATTTAAAGGGGAGCGGTAAAAAAGATGTGGAAGACCAAGATATGAACTTCTTTTCCCTCAACATTGTAATATGTCCAGAATTGGAATTGTGTAATGTAATGAGTTACATTCTTTAGGTGAGGGAGTTGTATGATTAACCCTGTTATGATATGCACTTAGTGAGCAGATCGCAGGTTTTAAGGTAAAGCTATTTTGTAGGTGATTCATTCATAGTACCTGCATTTTGTATAGGTAGTACCCAAATCTTGTTCTAATCACAGTCTATTAATACCTACTTTGTTCTCACAATGCTGCTCTCCCCCCCCTCTTATTTGTTTCCTTGATAACTTCACTTTAGTGTTGTAATTATCATTGAAATCTACTGCTAAATATTTAGGCTAGTAGTTGGTAATCAAATGTAGACATTTTGATTTTATAACCTTTGAATAAGATCACCCATCTCTGCCCAGCTCTTCGGGAGATACGGGCGTAATTTTATGTAATGCGACTAAGTTCACTAGTACTTACTTTAATTTTGTTTTAACACAGGCATTTCAAGGTACATTTCAGGCCTAACAATTCGTTTTGTTGATTTTCCAGCTCAGACATTTAAATGTACTTATAGTAATGTTTATATGTACTTATAAATGTATTTATATTTATGTTTTATCATTGTTTTCATATTTTGCCCAAATAAATAGTCAGCTTGAGTTGGAAGAAGACCTTGTTTTCCGTAAGTGTCACTCACTACTGGTAATTTTGTAGGTACAGAGGACTATAATTAGACTGTTGAAGTATGAGATTCCTAATATTGAAGGTATTGAAAGTAAGTATATTTATAATTAACCCTTTAGGTATTGATTATCTCGTAATGGTATCTTTTATATGGTCCAAGTGATAGGAGTACCTATAGGATGTAAATAAATCATATTATGATTTCATAAAGGTAAGTACTGTGGTATATAATACTTATCTATTTTAGTATGTTAAACTATAGTTGATTAGTGTACAAAATTTAAATAAAATTTCGTTTATAATATACATATAGTTACTACTGGGAAATTTCCCTTCAATATGGTATGGTGGAATTCTTACTGCTCTAGGTGGGTTAGGTTATCTCAACAGTTTTTGGTTCATAATGAAACTGAATTTAATATTTTGTTCGGGACTGAAATATATTTATCACATTAAGTTCTGTGATGATATTGAGAGGTTGAAGTATTGAATTTGATAGGTACCTATCAAATATTTTCTTGTCTATGTCCACAACCAGTAACGGAATCAGAGGAATTAACTGTTTTATCAGCATTTATTCCATATCAGTCTTGTTGAATTGTTATTTTGGAGTGTAAAATGTAAGTCGGGTTATTGTTGAGATCCACCCAATGATTAATATCATTGGATTCACCATGATAATAATTCATTTATTTTACTGACATAATACTCCTATTTCGGGGTTATTCCTGTTATTGACCTGGTAGTTGGATGTTTTATTTTGTTATTTACATAAGTAGATAAATGAGCTCTTATTGTGCTTGTTTTACTTTTTCTCAATAGAACTATTAAGTTTCTCTATTATGATATTGTGGTATTTATTGATTAATTGTTATTGTTTGAAGCTATAAAATTGTGTAAGTACTAAAGTTTGTTATTGTATCTGTTTATCAAATAGGATAAATAAAAGTTCATGTCAATTAGAGATGATGTTACTTTTGTTCTGGTTTTAATTTGGTGGTAGTGGGCATTGCCAGGTGGTTTTGTTGTATCAGCCAAGTCAGTTCATAATTTGTATTTGTCTTATAAATGTTCTTCATAAGCATAGGGTCAGTCATTGCTTTCCCCATGATATGGGTAATATAGTAACCAGTACAATTTGTTTTTAGAATATTGCAATCCCTTGGGTAACGGAATCTGAATAGGATGAATATGTATTATGTGGGAGCATGGTGTAGTACTTTGTATGGGTTTGTGCCATATCACTTCTATGTTTAAAATCGACAGTTGCCATAGGTATAGGTAGCATTTGTCTTCAGTCATTATTTTCAGATTCAGTATCATAGGATCAAGTTAACAAAGTATCTTGTAGGTACTTGTATTTGAATGAATGATTGTAAAAATAACAGTTTTGCTTTATTGTTTTAATTTACAAAATAGATATCATTTATTAATTTGTGTCAGGATAAGTAAGCCACCTAGTGCTAGATAAGTCACCGAGTATCTGGTACACCGTGATTTCTTTTAATTCGGTATATTAGTCTGTTAAAAATGACAACTAAACAGCAGTCATGAATAGTAGTATAATGGCATTTTTATGGCTGGTGTTTTATATCAGTGATGGGCATGTGCAACATTAGTTGATAAAAGGAAATGAGTCAAGGTGAAATGTGCTTCCATAATATCATTCTTGATGTGAAAGCTAGCTCACAATAGTATTGAGGTTTCATGCTATGAGCATCTCGTGCTAAGCCTGTGCACACCAAGCCGAATATGTACCAGCTAGTAACATAAAATCAATGTTGTTAAGAATAGCTCGTACTCATTGCTAACAATCCATATTCGCTATATGGAGTATAATGCTTTTGCAAGTTTATAACATAAGATCAATGTTGTTAAGAGTATCTCGTACTGCCAACAATCCAAATTTGATATTCGCTATATGGAGTATAATGCTTTTGCAAGTTTATAACATAAAATCAATGTTGTTAAGAGTATCTTGTACTGCTAACAATCCAAATTCCGTATTCACTATATGGAGTATGGTGCTTTTGCAAGTTTATAACATAAAATCAATGTTGTTAAGAGTATCTCGTACTGCTAACAATCCAAATTCCATGTTCGCTATATGGAGTATAATGCTTTTGCAAGTTTGTAACACACGGACAATGTGCAGGGTTAAGTAAAGCTGTCTCGCAGCCTCCATGCTCGTAAATTAAAGGCATATAGAACTACCTTTTCCAATTTCTTAACTAAGGTAAAGAAATGTTTCTTACCTCTTATGACGAATACATACCAGCGTTAGCTATGTAGAATAACATCGTCAAGTGCATCACTTGCCACATTGGTAGTTTCTCATCCAGCTGGTAACGTGGAGTTAACGTTACCGAGAGTATCTCGTACTCACTGGAGAGTTAATGCTGACAATTGCATACCAGTTAGCTATGTACAGTTACATCACTAAGGGCATCACGTGCCACTCTGGCAGCTTCTCATCCAGCTAGCAACGTGGAGGTAACGTTACTAAGGACATCTCGTGTCGACTGGAGAGGTGCTATAACAAATTGAGTTAATGTCCACCATGGTGTTTGTAAAAACACTGTCAGTATCACGTACAAGGTGGTCAGTTAAAGTCAGGCATTCTCGCACATTAAAGTACATCGAATGTGGGTAAGGCAGGACCTCAGGACTAAGGGTGCTTCTGATTAGTTCCGATGTAGGTATTTATCGCCTTTCTTCGTTGATGGCCGTCGTGGTCGTCTCAGGTTTCTACTAACGATACACTTATTGCACTTTCTATCACATATCACAATAAACACTCGTTATTTTGGTAAAGACTTCTGTAAACTTATTAAATATGAATAATTTGACGAGAGGAAACTTTTTCGTTGCGATGTCAAAGCGCGCGCGAAAGAAAAGTGACAGTAAGTGATGTTGCCAGCAGAGGAGAATTCTATAAAAATTCAAAAAATTAAAATATTCACAATATTTTATCTCTAAAATAACGCGATGTTATACGATGCGTATAGAAATACTACTGTGTTTAATTAATTATATTTCAGTTCGCCGCGAAGTAAAATAAGACCTTGGCTCTGTTACTTATACCGATTCTATGTTGATAATTATAGGAGGAGCTCGTGGCTAATTAATAACAGCCACACGGGTCGATCCATCAGGTCAAGCTACGCTTGCCGGAGTGGGTCCGTAGATAGGTGACCATGTTTCCATACCGAGAGTCCTCCGTGTCTTGGAAGGCACGGGTCCCGGCTGTCATTCGTGGATATTTGACAGTCGTTACGGGTCTGAAAACAACCAGTCTTAAAAAGGGGTATCGTATTATCCAGTTATTGGGTTGTGGAGGTCAGTTATAGGCAATCGCCCTATGTAAAATACTGGTATTCAGCTGTATCCGGTTAGACAGAAGCCGACCCCAACATAGTTGGGAAAAGGCTAGGCAGATATGATTTTTTTAAATGCTATCAAGTAGGTGCATTAAAATATATTCGTGGAGGTCGGATAGGAAGTCGCTCCGTGTCATCATTTCTGCCGAAATACGTCCACTGCTGGTTATATACATAAGCCTCCCCCAAGCACCGCCACTCGATCAGTTCTGTGGTTCCCATATCCAGTGGATTCCTGTGGCCTTCACAAGGTCATCGGTCCGTTATGGTCGTCTTCCGGTACGTTATAGCCACTCCAGAACCTTTCTCCCCATCGGCCACCAAGGCCACAAAGTGGCAATGTGCCCTGCCCATTGCCACTTTAGTTTGGCAATTCTTAGGGCTATGTCGGTAACCTTGGTTGTCCTGCAGATCTCCTCATTTCTAATTCGATCATGTAGCGAAACTCCAAGTGTAGCCCTCTCCATTGCCCTTTGGGTGACTTTTAGCCTTCTAATAAGGCCCATTGTGAGCGACCACGTTTCAGTGCCATAGGTCATCACTGGCAACACACACTGGTCAAAGACTCTTGAGACACTGCGGTATGTGGGACGAGAAAATATTGCGTAGCGGCGCTACATGTAAAATACTGGTATTCAGCTGCATCCGGTTTAACTGGAAGTAGAAAAAAAAGGCTAAAGGAAGGAAAAGGCTAAGCAGATTGATTGATTGATTTTGATTATCTGATATTGAGCTATCTAATTACGTAACATATTTCCGTAAACGATTACGGCTAATCTGTTTAATTTTGACAGTTCAACAACATTCACTGCGTTATTTACGTTGTGGAGTAGATTTTTCTCGAACGTATGAAGAAGCAATGGATTAGCAATCTGTTTCAAAACGATTCAGATTCTGATTGATCGTGAATTAAGTAATAAGGGTACAGAACAACATTATAGTAGTTACAAATATTAAAATTGTTGATAGCTTTTAAAAATTACAGATGATGCCAATTTTGAAATTAGGAATTAATAATAACAGAGTTGTTTTAATTGTCCTACAATTAATTCTTAGCCCAGGTTTTTTTTACAATAATATTAAGTAGGCACATACCTAATACATCATTTTAAGGTAATTCCGCGGTAATTACGACACTGCTAACTACCTGTTTTTGTATTGACTGGGATTGAAGACATGGTCTACTGATTTTCTTTACGAAACAATGGATTTTACAATACTTAATTATGATTTAAGACATAATTAAATCAGCACAGCACTCGTAGGGCTTTTTAGGGTAATAAAAAGCTCTATGAGTGACGACATCCTGGTAACTTTGCCCCGCTAACAACCTGCTATCTAATTACGCAACAAATTTTCGTAAACGATTCTGACTAATCTGTTTCATTTTGACAGTTCAACAATATTCATTGCGTTATTTACGTTGTTGAGCAGATTTTTTTGTCAACCTTATGAAGAAATGGACTAGCAATCTGTTTCAAAACTATTCAAATTCTGATTGATCGTGCATTACGTCATTAAGGGTAGTGTTCGTTGGCAATGCTTCTTACCACGACATCATGATCGACTCACCATAAAATAAAACTATGTTCAATCCAAAAAATACTGTACCTACTTAACAAAAATAAAAATATTGATGTCCTGTATTTAAGTCACATGCGATAGACCGTACTCAGTGTAAAATCTCTAGGTACTACAAACTAGATCTGAGACTACTTTGAAATTCACTATGAAATCTGCCCATTTAAAATCGTAATTCTGAACCGTAAGATGTTTTTTTCTAAGGTACGAGCTTTCACGAGCGTAAATATATTAACTATGGATTTTTCGTTCGTTTCGACAGTTCGGCAATAATATCTGACTTCATGATTCATCCATTAGTATCTGTCGTCAAGATGACGGCAAATATATGTGATCATTGTGGAAGCCGATGGAGCACGTCAACATAAATATTCATAATATTCAAATAAGGGAAACCGACTTAAACACTAATATTAACATAATTAGGAAAAACGAAAATTTTATCAGCCTAGTGTAATTTAGTTCAATTTTGAAACAGTCACATTAACAGGTGACTGTTTCAAAATTGCCCTAGGACGATGAAATTTTCATTTTGGGTAATTTTGAAATAGTCACCTGTTCTTAAACTACCCTAGGACGATAACATTTTCGTTTTTTTCTTTTTGCGCTCAAATTGACGACAGATATTTATGGATAAATCATGAAATAAGATATTATTGTCGTGCTGTCTTTATTAATATATTTATGTTCGTGACTGTACCTACCTACCTACAAGCTAGAGTTCATTATAATACGCACTAGTTCACGCAATAGTTAGGTTGCATAACACCAAAAGATGCGTAACAGCTTTATGAGGTAACACCACGTGCAACGATCATCAATCCATTTCTAAAGCATGGTGATTACTTCATGGGAATATTTCCGACCTCGCGACCGCTCATTACCAGTCTATAGAAACTCTGTTCAGCAACTTCATAAAATCGGATATTGGGTCATAATATTTTTTTGACAGAATATCCGATTTTGTGAAGTTTCTGTCTTTGTTTTTAAGGTACAACAAACCAGGGGGCCAAGTCTACTAATTTACAAACGTCATAATGGTGTCACGATGGTGAGTTTCTGACAGATTTGTCATACAAAATCTGTCAAAAACGACAGATTTGTCATACAAAATCTGTCAAAAACTCACCATCGTGACACCATTATGACGTTTGTAAATTAGTAGATTTGGCCCCCAGGTGGCTTAGGTCATCTTGTCCAGACGATATTAAATCGTAACTATAATCCTAGTTTGTTTGTTTGGTACGCTTTCACGCTAAAACGGCTGAACGGATTTGGATGAAATTTGGCACATGGGTAGACCATGACCTGGAATAGGACATATGATACTTTTTATCCCGGTTTTTCCACGGGATTGAGACTTACGCGGTTAAAACCGGGTGCACAGCTAGTTCCTTATAATCTCGCCATGAAAATTAAGGTGAAGTGATGCTAGGGAGGGATTGACACTCGTCTTAAATTCAAAATTTCACGGTGAGAATTTTTACTGAATAGGTACATCGGTAGTTCCAAATCAAATTTATTCGAATCAAATCACATACATATTACTTATTATGTTTATTTATTGACATTCATCAATTCAAGAATTAATGTCAATTATCATCATCAGCCTATTAATGTTCCCACTGCTGGGACACAGGCCTCCTCTCTGTGAGAGGGAGTGGGCCGTAATCTACCACGCGGGCCTAGTGCGGGTTGGTAGATGTCACAATCATGTCTTCGAATTTTTTGGTTCTAAGACATGCCGGTTTCCTCACGATGTTTTCCTTCGCCGTTTTGAGAGCAGTGGTGTATTTACACAAAGTAAAGCGCCTGCTTGGGTTCGAACCCACGACCTACAACTCGTAAGTCCCCGTTACCACTGGGCCACCACTGCTCTCCAATATGTCAATTATAGATTTATTCAATCCAGTTTTGTTTGGTATCTTTTTATTTTGATTTGATTAAAATTTTGTGATGCAAATTCGAACGCATTTGATAGATTGAAACTCAAGAGCGGTCGTTTAAAAAAATAGGCTGATCAGTAATTGATAACCAGTTACTAAACAAATATAGGTTTTGGGTATTCCGCAAATGTAATGACAAGTTTTTACATATTTTAAAATACTTTAATAACTTTGATTAGCCGAAGTTTTATCCGCTAAGTACTTGTACCTACTTAATTACCGGTTATAAAAAATTGACTGATCCAAAAAAATAACGATGAATAAGTAAGTACAAGTGATGTGAAGTACTTACTTAATGAATATAGATTGCTTATACATTACAAAAAATGAAGGTCTTGCGCGCATGTTAAGAATAGCAGAAACGAAGACTGTAAATGAAGTTAAATTGTTTTTTGTATTCATACTGTTACGTATAATCTCGAGAACATGTAGTACCTAATTTTGTCGATTAAACTAGGTAATGAGACGATTTTTATACGTTATTTATTTAAAAAACAGGCAGTCTGGGACTGCCGATTGAAGTGAAAACTAAGTAACGCCATCTAACGAAAATGTCAGGAATTTATGTGGCACTCCCTCTCACAGAGAGGAGGCCTGTGTCCCAACAAGAACATTAATAGGCTGATTATGTTATGTATACAAACTTAGCAACAAATACCCTTTTATAATATTAGTATAGACGAACAAACATATAAATCTTTTCTCTTACTTATATCTTTTATTCCAGTCATGTTTTCATAGAGTTCCTTATACTTAAATATCCTGATCTATTGTATTTATATTTATGTAGAACAGTTGGTAACGATCCATCTTTGCGTGTTGAGGATCGACAAATAATGTTCAATTGTTCTGAGAAAATCAGTTGTTCGAAGTGCTATGACGTCAGATGCCATTGTTTCTTCCTAGGATAATGTGAGATAGGTACTATTTGTTGAACATACACACATCAAAAAAAGTTTGCGATCAATTTGAAAAATGGATACCTTTTATGATACGGTAGACTATATTATAATTTCTTCTTCTTTTTAGATTCTTTCAGGCAGTGTATTTTGTTTAATAAAAAATATAAAGTAAACAATTTTCTTGATAAAGTTAAATTTTTAAAATATTTCAGCTTTTGCTAGTGATCACAAACTTTTTTGATGTGTGTACGTGTAGTAATCTATATCTATAGGGTTCCGTTCCTGAAGGATGCCCAACAGAACCCTATTACTAAGCCTCTGCTGTCCGTCCGTCTGACAAAGAGACCTATTCATGACCGGTGAGACCAGCACCCTAATTTCGTAATGCATTTTCAATTTTAAGTTGAAACCAATTGAAAAAGATTGCCAGTCCATTGCTTCATAAGTTCGACAAAAAAAATTGAGCAGATTATTTTTGTCGAACTTATGAAGCAATGGACCGGCAATCTTTTTCAATTGGTTTCAATTTAAAATTGATCGTGCATTGCGTAATTGGGGGGCAGTTCATGAGATACATAAATGAAATTTTTACAGATTATGCATTTGAATTGTCGTTATAACAATGAAACTTGAATAAAGTTAATAATTAAAGGGAAACGTGTTTTTCTGCGTTTTCCGATGGATGTTATGTCCGGTTTTTTATAAATTTTTGTTTAATTATAATAGGCACTTTTATAACCGCAGTGCGTATGACAATCCCATCATACCCTAAAACACACACTGCTACGGAATACATTTGGCCATGAACCTGAACTCTTCGCATCATCACCATATGGTTGAGACAGAATTCTTATCTATGGAATGTGCCTAAATCTGTAGGCCAATTGTCGTACTTAGAAAACGTTCACATGCTAGTCGCAATCTGTCAAACTTGTCAAAAATGTTGGTAAATTGATTGTATTATTGACAGGTTGCGAATGAGATGCGAATGTGAACGTTCTTAAAAATTACGGGAATTGCCGCTCAGGTCGGTTCAAAGTTAGGTTACAGGTTGTAACTAAACTCAGTGTTAATAAATAAGGTTATGTTTATGTGGGTATGCAAATTCCCACTGCTGGGGCTCAGCTCAAGCCTCCTCTCTATGAGAGGGAGTGGGCCGTAATCCACCGTGGGCCTAGTGCGAGTTGATAGATGTCACATATCTTCGAAGATTTTGGTTCTCGGACATGTCGGTTTCCGCACGATGTTTTCCTGCACCGTTTTGTTTGAGAGAAGTGGTGATGAATGATTTACACAAAGGGGTTCGAACCGAAGACCTACTCATACACTCGTACGTAAGTCGTGGCCGTCGATCAAACTAATTTTAATAATTCTTTAACTTCCGAAAGCAAAGCAAGGAATTCTAGATTTTTATTCAAAGTATTAATTATTATTTTCTTCTTTCACAGAAACATGCCTGAAGTAGATGCCACCAGAGAACTGGCTACCATCAGAGATTGGCTCTGCAAGCAGCCACATCTGCCTCATGAAGTCGGTAAGAGAACCATCAATTCATTAGTACCTGCTAATAGTTTCATTATTGACTTGACATGGGACTGCTAACAAACAATAGTACCTAAACGATTATACAACTAACTATTTAAACTATACAGGGTTATTTGTAAAACACCAGCAACCTCTAAAGGGGTCATTGTTCTCATCATTATGAACAACTTTCACTATGGGACAAAAGTTGAAATCGCGAAAAAAAAATCAGCTGTTCCCTACATTTATGTTCTCATATCTTGTCAAAATCTCCTCAGGCGGTGACTAGCAATCGCGCGCTCACTATACATAATTTTTGGTATGATCTCGATGGCTATGTCATAATCATTTTGCTCAGCAGGCCTATCGTTGACCGCACCATGCTGTTACGTTTCAATTACCGATTGGAACTTGCTCAACAGAAAACAACTTGAGAATTTACGTAAACATTGCATCGAGTATAAATTGTATATTAAAGAAACCTTTTAACTCTGTTACTCAATATATCGACCTTCACACTTCATAAATCCATCAGTTTCCTTGTAAAACATCGAAAATAAAATAAAGGCAGTTACTGCTCTATCTATAAAATTAGACTTTTGTAACTAAAGACATCAACGCTCATCAACACCATAAAATATATTAAAAAAAAACCCTTCGATCCGAAAGGGGCACATAGGTACTGCAATGATGAATTGAAATGAAATGAAATAAAATTAGAGTTTTCTAACTAAAGACATCAACGCTCATCAAAACCATACAATATGTAAAAAAAATCCCTGTCCGATCCGAAAGGGGCACATAGGTACTGCAATGATGAATTGAAATGAAATGAAATAAAATGAAATGAAATTAAATTAAATTAAATTAAATGAAATTAAATTAAATTAAATTAAATTAAATTAAATTAAATTAAATTAACTTAAATTAAATTAAATGATAATGTTTATTCACATAACTATGTACATTTTTTACAAATGCCGATCCCCTTGTGTTACAAATTAAGTATTTTTATTATGATATTGCAATGATCCAATGTATGAATGTAAAAAAGAAAGGAGCACAAAGGTACTGCAATAACATTACTAAAAGTAATAGAAAATCTTATTGCTATTCAGATTGTGATTGTATATGTCATTTTGTCTATTCTTCTGTCGACAAAGCCCGTTTCTATTGTGGTCATGATTAACCGAAGCACCGGCGTTTTGACATTCAGGCGCGCTTTACGTCACTTTTGACATTTTTCGGTGTTTCCTGTAATTATTTGATTATTTCAAGTCTAACGATAATATAATACAGACGTTATTAGCAGTAAAAATAGTGCTTCACGCCACGTGAGCCGACTGTGACCAATTGGTCGCAGTGGGGCTTACCCGTGCGCGTGTCAGAATTTTAAAGCCGCCCTTAGGCCTCTGACTTGCCTTCAGTCATACTTCAAGTAACTACACTACCTGCGGTCGTTGACCCCAATTTTTTATCAAGTTGCTATCAATTCACATTCTTTTTCGTTTTATCATGTTTGATGTTGATACCTTTATGTAACATCTGTGGCGTTTCTTTAGCTTATTTAATTTTTTGACCTTATATTTTTCACAAATAACATTTTTCTAATTATGTTGGTGGATTAAGCTCATCGCACACATTGAAGATAATAATATATTATAGCGCTTAAAAATCCTATAAAAGGTAAAATATATAATCATCTTCACCGTGTGTGGTGGACCATTATATTGTACGGTGAGTGATATGTCAATGAAAATATATTTTATATTATTTTCAAAGTGTATGACGATCTTTACGCTCGTTCAAACTAGTTCCGAAATGTTGCAAAATTTATTCGACCAGCTCCTTAGACTTATAGATTCAACAGTTACGCCACACTAGTTCCTCTAGGTAGTACTTCGAAAACTGGGTTAAAGGCATGTACCTAATGGCCGAAGTGTTATTGGAGCAATAATCTATCATGTAAATTTAAACATAGCTTTAGATAAAGGTGCGTTCACAACACGAGCATTCGCGTTTTGCACGCATTAGGCTACGAGCGTTGAACCACTAGAACTTATTATGTGATTGAATTGAACTCAGAATGAAATGCATAGCTCATAAGCCTGGACTACACTACTCGCGAAGTTGATCGAAGTTAAGCGTATACGAGAGTGTAGTAGGGCAATTCGGTATGCTTCGTGTATCCTCCGCTCGCCTCGGGCGACTTCAAATCGTTGTCGGTTTTTGCGCCCGAGTTGAAAGACTCGAAACGTCCTGTAGTTTTTCCCACCAGTGTATAGCCACGTAACGTACTTCGGACTTCGGTCAACTTCGACGAGTACTTCGTCGAAGCCACTTCGCCAGTAGTGTAATGGTAACGCTAGCTCGAAATTGGTGGAATTCCATTGGGGATGAGAATGCGCCAAAGATCACCACAACAGACAGCTGTGCTGCTGGGGAGTTTGTTGCGCCACTTCTTCTTCCCAACTAAAGCACTAGGAAGTGGTGAAGGGCGGGCGTTTTTGGGGGACTGTCTTATGTAATTTTGACGTTCGAAAAGTGCTGATTCTCAGCCTAGTTTGAATAAATGACTTTTGAATTTTAAATTTTTGGGCCTTATCAGAAGGCTAAAAGTCACCCAAAGAGCAATGGAGAGGGCTATATGCTAGGAGTTTCACCTTTTGGAATTACTACGCAAGATTACCTCGCAAAATTTCACCAGTCTACCGACAAGGCATACACCGATATTCTAAGTAAGTTTGAAAGAACTTCCTCGAATCGTATTCGACTCAGGACGCCATGGCAAGGCAACGGCCTCAGGAACACCCTCCAAGTACGAATCGAAGAAGTTCTTCCAAACGGACTAAGAATATCGGTGTTTATAATCCTTACTGATATTGCACACCAGTATTTGATCTTGATCGTCTGTCATTTTTATCCTCTCCGTCGTCATTGGGTCGCTTATCCAGCTGTAACCAGCCACCCTGGGAAAATTGTCGGTTCTCCTAGCCTGTGGTTTTACTCAAAATATGTCTACTTGTACAGTCATCACTTCATCAGTTCTACAGCAGAAAAGGGCTCACTGCGCAATGGTATTTGAACATCTTCGAGAACTGACTTTTGAAAACTTGCTTTCGAATGCTAGTTATGTGAGATGAGAGCGCTTCGTAGTAGAATTCAAGTTATACCAAACCATCATTGAATTTGTTTAAATACACAAAGTTTAGGCACATTGGTTTCGTCATGGTCCTTTTTATAGGACTCCTTTCTACATATTTATGTAGATTATGGTAGTTAAAAGGTAACTATTTCTATTATGGGATTCCCATCACGTTTGTTGTTGTTGCTAAGAGCGTAGGTATCCTTTCGTTTTATTTAAGGAATTTTCTTCTATGGCTTTGTTGATTGTATTAATAAATTATAATACTACTAGCGACCCGCCCCTGCTTCGCAAGGTTTTTACGATTTGACAAAACATCGAGATTTCTAAATTATTTATAAGTTTAATATTAATGTATTATACACATAAACCTTCCGGGATACATTCTCTAAATTGTGTTGAGAACCTCATCAAAATCCGTTGCGTATTTTAGAAGAACAACGCGAACATACAGACAAACGAGATAAGAGACTTTGTTTTACAATATGTACGTATAGATTAATATATTATTGATAGACCATTGTATGTATGGTGAAGGAGTAATTTGAGTCAATTTCCTTTCCTATAGATATAGTTATTTTCATTCCAAACGTTCACAATGACGTAGTCGAATTAATTATAAGGTGCAAGTAAAAATGAACCTTAAGCTCAAGGTATTTATTCATTGACGTTTCTATATATGTATAATATACGTGCATATCGAAGCGTCCACCATGTTTAAATGTAAGTATAATGTGTTTAGTTGTATAGAACTTTGCTCTCGGCAATTACTTCATAACACGTTTTTATGGTTTTTCGTAACAAAATCTTATGGTTATCGCTATATTACGCATCTATACATACATACATACTACATACATACATATATACCTACATAGACATACATACAAATAAAAAAATATATAAGCGTCTGTTTGTAATGACAAAATAACAGCTTTTTACGTAAATTCATATGAAAGTATAACGGTACTTATAACAAAAAAAAAAAACTGTTGCGTCTGTTTGTTTGTCCCGGCTAATCTCCGAAACGACTGGACCGATTTTGACGAGACTTTCACTGACAGATAGTTGATGTTATAAGGAGTAAGTTAAGCATTTTTTATATCACACGCGGGCGAAGCCGCGGGCAACACCTATTAGATGATAAATTAATACGGACTTCGACGTCATTCTATGAATTCTGCCTTGAGTTTTTAAGCGAGTTCACTTGAGAGGTCGAAAGTGTTGACCATAAGAGTGATAGTCAACAAACTATGGGAGAAACCCAGAATACATTATGCATAATAGCTAACGTGATGCTAATGCATGATACGTTGGTCTCGGCTGTCATTTTTATATAGATCTTTGACAGTCGTTACTGGTAGTCAGAAACCCGAAAGTCAGACAGTCTTACAAAGGGGTTTACCCAGTAACTGGATTATGGAAGGAAAAGGATAGGCAGATGATGATGATGCTGGTCATTAAAAAAAAGTACTTAATAAAAACTAAAACCCAACTACGACAAAAAAAGTCAACTAAAAAAGTATTTTAATAAACAAGAAATCACAGACAGATAATAAAAAATCTGGACCCACACGTAATGTATTCGATGTAGACCTAACACGCAGTCTATAACCAGCGTACTATCAGGACGCTTCCAACGATACCTCATTTGTCAAATTACGATCAGTAGTTTTGAAGTTATGAGGTAACAAAAGAACATACATAAATACATACATACCGGTCGAAATCATAACCATCCTTTTTGCTTCTCCGTAGTCAGGTAATAAATAAGGTGCTACCTACGTATAGGTTTAACCGGAGGTCTCACACTGTTTAGGTATACTAGGTTTACAGGGTCAAATTAAAGTAGCTAGCGAAACTGCGTAGACGTGATGGGTATCGACAAATGAATACAGTAAAGCGAAAAAGCAAAGATAATTATATTGTTTTTTTAGGGTCAATGACTGTAGTTATTTGAAATATCAGTTTCAAAATCAGTTTCGTTTTTTGTGTAAGCTTACACAAAAAACAAAACTGATGAAAATCTATTTTTGGTTTTCGATATCCATCACGTCTGTACGTGATGGATATCGAAAAACAAAAATAGAATTTCTTAACTATATTTCAAGTAACTGAAATGAAATTAAATGAAATTGTTTATTCTGTAAATAGGTTATCGGAATCACTTTTACACGTCATATTAAAATTAAGCTAGTATGAGTTCAGCGTTTCCTATCTGACTACTCTGAGAAGAAAGACCGAAGCAAACTCAGAGGTCACAGTCTCTTTTAAAGTGCAGACATAATCTTGGTCACGCAACTACCGTTGGTCATTGACCCCAGAAAAGAAAACATCAAATCTTTTCTCCTTTGTTTTATCGTGTTTAGATACCCATCACGTCTGCGGAGTTTTGCTAGCTAATTTATTTTGACCCTGTATACGGTACATTTGAGGAATGGATCTAGATGATACTGGTGCCAAGAAATTATAAGTTTAATAAATTATGCGTTATGTTTCCTACATACCGTTACCTAGGTAATTTACATTTGCAAAATAAACTACATCTTTAAACTTAATTATCTATTTCTAATACTTTAAAGAGGTAAAATTTGTTTGTTTGTAAGTTTGTATGTAGGTAGGTAATCTACGGAACTACTAAGTCGGATTTGAAAAAATAATTTTGCATTTGTTAGCCCAATTCTTGAGGAAGGTTATAGGCGGACGAAATCGCAGGCAGAAGCTACTAAAGACCTACTTTGAAATTACATTCAATAACAAGATCACAAGATGTAATTTAAATGGTTCCCTTATCTTTGAACTTATAAATTATAAACTTTTGTGTTGTAATAACGGATTTAACGGTATAATTTCTTTCCCAACGGTAATTAATCTTTAGCACTTTGTTCATTATTTTATTAAATTTCTTAATTCTTTGTAACTAACGTTTAGTGGCGTGGACGATTGATTAAAATGCCGATTCAGTGAATAATAACTGTCTGGTCGAAACATTATGCTGATGATGGTGAAATGTAAAAGTTACTTTAGAGCGAGCATTCTGAAAGTGGGCAACGTCGCAAATAGCTGTCAAATATTTCGATATTTTGTATGGAAATATGAAATTTCGCTAACTAGTAAACTAAAATATTGATTATGAAATGCAATCCTAATTAGTTATCGTAACACAGAATATTTAGTTTTAGATTGGAAACTTTCCAAATGCCTTTTCTACACCTAAAACGTTTACAACATGAAATTCAGTGTTATAATTGCAATTAATTATTAATATTTGTGTCACTAGTTAAGGCTCTCTCACCGGGAGCATTCCCCTGTAATGTAACGTTCAGAATCGAGCATTACATTACATCAATGAGAGAGGTGAACCGAGCATTACAGTGCGCAACCTGAATTATACAATTCAATCATTAAATCAGTGCGGGAGGAGAACCGAGCATTACAGTGCACAACCTGAATTATACAATTAAATCAATGCGGGAGGAGAACCGAGCATTACAGCGCGCAATGTCTGTAATATTGAATCTGAAATGGTACATTACCGGCGAATGTTCGTCAATCAGGGAGGCAGTATTGTAACGAAATGCTCAAAATCGAATCTGAAATGTTACATTACATGCTCCCGGTGAGGGGAGCAATTTTAGCGATATTTTATATGTCCATACCCAAATTAATCCAAACAGATATATATTTGACAGCTATTTGCGACGTTCCCAACTTTCGTATGTCTTATTTTATTACCATAACCACAGTGTACCTTTTTGTTGCTACTGTGTTTCTTGACATACCGACTTTCGGCTGTCATTGCAGCATTGAATTTTTTTCGTAACAATAAAAGTAAAAGTTGCTTTGAATGCAATAGACCGGTGTCGTTGACCCCTGTGTGAAGATTGCCAGTCAAAATTATTGTTGTTAACACAAAATGAGGCAACTCCAATGTTGTGTAGACGCATTCTTTGTCGACTGGCATATGACGTCATTTGTCAGGTTATTAGCAGTCAATGCAGGTCAGCGTTTGTTACTGATTAAGTTTGTGAGGGCTTCAATGTCACGCCTCTTTTAGTTTGTTGGCAGAGGCAAAATGGCACTCATTGTCTTTATTTCAATTTGCAACAAGATTTGGAGCTTCAAAATATCATAATATAGCTTATATAGTTAGGGTAGGGCTGCCATCCCCAAATTTTTTTAAACCAGGATTAGAAGGTGAAATACCAGGACATTTCGGATTAAAAACAGGACGTAGTATAAGAGCAGTAGCGCAATGAAAACAGGTTCAACAAAACTCAATTTTCACGCACTAGAGCTCTCTATCTAACCGTTAGATAGAGAGAGCCCTAGTGCGCGAAAATAGTAGTGAGAAAGAGACAAAAAGCAGAGTGCATGATATACGAAAAAGAAAAGCGCAAAAAGAAGTGAAGAAGAAAAAAAAAAGAAAAGAAAGAAAAAGAAAAAAAGAGAAGAAGAAAAGAAGTGAAGTGGTTGAAGGCGCGAAATTTAAAATACAGGAATTTATCAGGTTGCTTTAAAAATCCAGGACGTTACTTAAAAACTATCCAGGTCACCCCAATACATTCCAAAAAGCAGGACATGCCCTGATCACAGGACGGTTGGCAACCCTACATTATGGCATTTTAAACATATTGCACAGCATTCGTCTTTTAAGATGAAAACACCAATTATAGCATATTAATAATTGCTCTTAACTGATGCCGTTGTTGTTAGTCAATTATCTTATTGTAGGTAGGTAGGTATTAATCGCTTCACAATCTATTAATAATATCAAGACGCTGATCGTTCAGTGATTTTGATGCTATCAGACAGAATACCAGCGGCGGCGCTGCGACATTTATTATTAAATATCATGTCGCAGCATCTTGCTGAAATAGGAGCCTTTTAACCTCGCACAGGACTTTCAATTAGTGATTTTGATCATCATCATGCTGTGATAGGAGCTGCCTTTTGGCCTCGCACAGAGCTTTCTGCTTTAATTTTAATTTTGACTATGTTTTTTTATGTTGCTTGTCTCCATATATACTTTTTCTTTCTTTCTTTTTTTATCATCTTATAAATAGCATCGTGTAAACACCCACATAGGTTAATAACCTTGGGAATGCTTTTGTTATGCCAACTATAGAGGTACCTCGGACCAAACTCACGCACGTCCCAATGGGGTCCCACTCCCTCAAGCGACAACGAGTCAAGCCCAGACGAAGATGGCGGGATGAGCTTGAGGGCTTAGACAAAGGGACATTCTATCGGCTATAACAATGATGGAAAAATCAAATATGTTAATCTAAATACAGTCAAAACCGTTTATAACGACTTCCCTTATAAGGACGTACCGGTTTTAACGACGAAATTTTGGGGTCCCAGCATTTGTGTTTACACATAGTGTTTGGTAATAACGAATATTGGCTATAACAACCGTAATCCGACGGTCCCTTCGAAGTCGTTTTAAACGGTTTATAACAAAAATAAAACTGAATTGAACTTTTCGATAGTTTATGTCAAGTTAATTTTAGGTCAATCCTGTAGAAAGTCGTTGTAGAAATACGAAATGATTTGAAAGCATTTTGAAAGCGATTTCTAGTAGTCCCTTGAAACTCCATTAATAAGGACTAAGTCCTTAGCTTAGCAGCTGTAGACGGAGAGAAGAAGAAGAAGATTAGGAAGACTTTTGTTATCCAGTGGGAATTTTCGTTTTTTGCCACCGACTTCCGAAATTAAAGTTATTTTTCACTTTGTCGCGCTTTTTTTGGAAACCGGTTTTTTTTTATTCGTAAAAAGTTTTTATTTTTCACATTTTAGTTGTACCTACGCAACACAAATTCGAATACCACTACCTGCTATGTAAATAACAGTGACAGGAACTAATCATATCATCCATATACATAGACGAAGTGGGAAAAATACGTATTATTGAAGCTAAGCTAACTCAAAAACTATCCACGCCAAGCTAATACAATTTATACGGGACTACCTGCCTCGTGAGCATACCCTTTCAAACAAAAATCGGTGGTCATACATAAACAAAAAAAAACATACGGTACGAACATAATTATATACGCTCCATTTTGGAAGTCCGTAAAAAAATTGAATAAATAACTATCCAAGAACGAATTTAATG
Source organism: Conistra vaccinii (assembly GCA_948150665.1). NCBI lineage: Eukaryota > Metazoa > Arthropoda > Insecta > Lepidoptera > Noctuidae > Conistra > Conistra vaccinii. The sequence continues at coordinate 9,071,982 of OX411334.1, read as the reverse complement.
TTAGAGATACCTACTTGAAATACACACGCCTACATTAGTATCGTAGATCAAATCAAATGTTGTGTACGGTTCACGCTTTCTCCCATGATGAGTAGGTAGGTAAGTGGTTCTTGGAACGGTATCCACAGCAATGTCGACATGAACGCCAAACACCAAACTATGTAGAGAAAGATGAATTTAATAGCGAATAGCTTGATAGAACATTATTCTGTTACTTTGTATTTGCTCGGAAAAAGAATAGACAAATATACAGTCTGTATATTAAGGTCCGTTATATTTATTTTAAACTAGATTAACGTTTTAAAAGAGAAAACAAAAAGAGAAAAAGAAAGAAAGCTATTGAAAAGAGTTTAGGGGTGTGAGGAACAGGGTGTAAAGTTCACTCATCCTCTATAGAAAAGAGAGAATCCTCCGACCAGACGGACGGACGGACTAGTGTCTGGCGGGCAACTGCCCAACGGTTAAAGTCGGGAGCTTGTATGTATGTCGATCGCGCGGTAAACTCTAATTACGCGACTCAGGATTAGTGTAGCAGGATGTTGTGTGACGTCAGGTCTTTGATGCGTAGTTCGCATAGCCACAAGAATAGGCTTAGATGATTTGGTCATGTTGAGAGGTTGAATGAAAGGCGACTAACAAAAGCAAAAGGTATTTACAATGCAGATGTGAGTGGAAACGCCCTAGGAGGACATACTAGTGACCTTAATGCTGATGTTCTACAAAAAGGTCAGGTGCGTAGTACTCGCAACGGCGCGGCGTGCGTGTACGACCAGATGTATGAACGTAAACGAAGCAAAAGTATAAGGATCGTAGCAGGTGACGTTCTGTAGTTTCTGCCTACCCCCATGGGAAGGAGGCGTGAGTACAAATGTAACATTTTAAATTTAAAGTAATATCGGCATTCAACCAGGCCCTCAAGGTCCTCCCACCCATACATGCAACCAGACAGACAAGACCAGTTCTCGTGTAGAAATATTCTCGAAAATGTCAGTGTTTGCGCAATAATGTATGCTCCAGTCTGGTACATTATCGGTTTCTAGTATCCACTGGTACATCATAATATTCACATCACAGACAAGCTGACCTTAACCGTTAACAACGTCCTAAACGGTATTAAAACATGTGACTGGCGTTTATATCAATAACTAGCAACCCGCGTCGTCTTCGCACGGGTAGCAGAGCATTTATCTATATGCACATTTTTTTCTTCTGTCTTAGTGTCGTATCAGCCTGTTGTGTCGAGCAGGGTTAGGTTAAAATGTAACTGTATGTGAACATCAGTTACATTTTAAGCTAAGCCTAAAATACATTAAAAAAAAAATCCTCTATGTAGGATTCATCCTACTTAAGAGTATTTTTAATGTAAATAAGTATTTTATTTCTAATCTTACAAATATTTCAAAAAGTTAATGGAGATACTTTTATTGGTTTCATATTCATCCTACTTAAGAGTATTTTTAATGTAAGTAAGTATTTTATTTCCAATCTTACAAATATTTCAAAAAGTTAATGGAGATACTTTTATTGGTTTCATATAAGTACCTAACTCTATTAGTTTACGCGGCGCACCCCAGTAAAGCACCCAGTCGGCATGATTTTTTTCGAAATCTTTAACAATCATCATCATATTTCAGCCAATTTAAACGAAACTGTAATCAGTAATGAATTGTACACCTAAACCATTCTCATGAATTACTCCGGCCATTGTTCAAAACGGTATGAAAATCCGTTCAGTAGTTTTTGAGTTCGGACGCGGATCGCGGTCAGACAGACAGACAGACGCGCGGGGGGACTGTGTTTATTTGTAATTAGTGATTATATTCGACCTATATGTATCCAGTCTATGTGTATATACAAAATTCACACATCTAGTCGTGGTCTTTTAACTTCGCCTTTAAATATTTACTTCAAACATACGAGGTGTGACTGTTGAGTTGATATTTACTTTTACACTGCAGTAGCCGTTTTATTACCGTATTACTTTAACGAAGATAAGCTTGAGGAGTTTGGAATATTGTGACTTTGAGCTATTTAGCATTTTACGTCTCCACCAGCAGATAACCTCCATTTATCATAGCGTTAGAAAAATAACGGCTAAATAATTAAAGTTATTGTGTAATTGTTAAAATACTGCACTTTAGAGTAATTTTTATATAATGTAAATGATAAATAGATTACATTGCTTTGTATTTATCGAGAAATAACGGAGTTTACTATACGTTTATATCGAAATAACGAAAGGGTGATAACCGTTATTTTTCTAATGTTATCATATGTTATTATAATGCATGGAGTATAGATGAGGATGTTTCCCGAGAAAGGAAATAAGCATCCAAAGAAGTCTTTTTTCATAGGCAAACAACTGAAGACCCGAAAGGCTCATACCTACCAAATAAAAATGGAAGCTGAGTTTCGATTTTGTGACTTAAACAATCAATTGGCATTTTCCATTCTGGCAAGGCAAGCCGGATTACCTATCTTGCATTTAGGTGTTCCCCATCAATTTAAGATTTGATGACCGTCTAAAAAAAACTGACTATTCTGTGATTCGGGTAAACCCAAGCCAAAAAATAACCTTTGTTCTAAAACGGGCTAATAACGTGTTTACCTAACCGCAATAATTATGCTTGCTGGTTTCTTGTGGTTGAACACGTAATTTGGGTATGCACGATTGCACGTGTCTGCACGTATCTTCTCTGTATAAGAATTAATAAGACTTTGTGATGCAAAAAGAGTCACCTGCCTGCCTAGCCGTTTCCCAACTGTGTTGGGGTAGGTTCCCAGCCTAACCAGATGCAGCTGAACACCAGTATTTTACATGAAACGACTGCCTATCTTACCTCTACAACTCAATTACTGGGTAATACGATAAACCTTGCTGGTAGATAAGACTGCTTATCAGACTATAGATAGATACGACTGCTGACTACCCGTAACGATTGTCAAAGATCTACGAATGACAGCCCAGCAGAAGAAGTATCATTCATTACTGTGGTTACAAAAAATCTGCCAAATTTAAATTAAATAGCTAAATAATTTGTATCTTTCCAGATGACATCCTCCTCCTCCGCTTCCTGACGAGTTGCCGCTTCAGTATGGAGCGAGCTAAGCGCACCATCGACCTGTTCTTCACCATCCGCGCCAATGGACCCGAGCTATTCTGCAAGCGAGACCCCTGGTCCCCTGAGATCAAGCGTGTGTTTGAAGTCACGTGAGTCACTTTTGATTTTATTTTCATCATCATTACCATCATTTAACCAAAAGAAAAATAAGGTCTACTAGAGCCAGAGGAGACTGCCCTGTCGTAGCGAGAGCTTGTTTTTTCGGTTTACTCCTGAGAAGTGTTGCGTTCTTGCCCTTGGTTTTAGATATACAATTAAAGAGTAGGTACCTGCCAAAGGCTCACAGCTAATTCGGAGTTAACAGCTAACTCAGGGTTAATCCAATAATTGTCTTTGGATGAACCCTGAGTAGCTGTTAACCCCGAGTTATTTAGCTAACCCATAAACTCGCAAGTGGGCCTTAAGACGCTAAGATCTACAGTTTTATAGTCATGTAAATAGGTTGTACATATTCACAAATGTAGGTTGTATGAACATTGGACAAAACTGATCTACTTGCTACATCTGTGGGTTAATACACGTAAATATAAAGTTTCCAGAGTGAGTCAACATGTTTTGATGACGTTTGCAATTTATGATTTACGTACGACGGATTCTCGTCGCTATGGAAGACCGGTTTGATAAAAATACGCCCAATGCGGAAAACCTTTGATGCATGTTTATTTTTAGAATTAAGATAAAAATGGCATGAAAACAAACAACTCGTAGTTGCAATAAAGGTGATAAGTAAAGTTCAGAGGTGACATAGGTAGGTACGAGCAAAGAATTGTTCAATATTACCAATGGTACCTATCTATGCAATGGTCATTAAAATAGTTTGCCCATTATTGGCGTTGCATCACTATTATTACTTTGGTTTAGAGAAATTCACAGAAATGAAATTTAATTCAATTCCTTTAATTTTATAACCCATAACATCACGCCTTACTTCCCCGAAGGGTTCATCAGAGATGTAGGTACCTATAGCAGGTACACACACATTTCGCCAGTTATGTTTAAGTCCCATGTAATACCGGGGGCGAGCCTATTGCCATCAACCGGGCACAAATCGTTCAAAAGTGCCTTTAAGGGCCTATTTGAAATAAATGATTTGACTTTGACTTTGACTTTGACAAATCCAGACTCCGGGCTGCTACTGAGAAATTTCAGATAGAAAAACCCAATAACACTTTGCCCAACCCGGGAATCGAACCCAGGACCTCATGCTCAGCAGTAGCGATTGCGACCACTAGACTAACGAGGCAATTTAATTTTATTATGGATACAAAACCGTTTTTTTTTACAATATTTAACACAACTAACAACACACTCATTCGATACTGTTGCTTTATCTCCGGAGTTTGGATTGAGTACCCCCTTTGTAGGGCGTGATATTATGTAGGTAATGTACATAATCAGCCTATTAATGTTTCCACTGCTGGGACACAGGCCTCCTCTCTGTGAGAGGGAGTGGGCCGTAATCTACCACGCGGGCCCAGTGCGGGTTGGTAGATATAACATGTCTTCGAATTTTTGGTTCTAAGACATGCCGGTTTCCTCACGATGTTTTCCTTCACCGTTTTGAGAGCAGTGGTGATGAAATTATTTACACAAAGTAAAGCGCCTGCTGGGGTTCGAACCCAAGCAGGCGAGTTGAGGGTTGAGTTGTAGGTCGTGACCTACAACTCAACTCAACAGGTAATGTACGCTTATACCAAAAGACGGCCACCATTTGTCAATACTAACTAGTCAAGTGGATTGTTTCAAAGATTCTTCGATGTAGAGTACAACATTTTATTAATAATCATACCTTCAATCTCTTCCTTACAGGGACATGCTACCTCTCCCATACAAAACAAAAGAGAACTACAAAGTCTTCATCTACCGTCTCAACAACCCTGACCTGGACCTGTTCAACTTCGTGGATGCAGTGAAGACCTTCTTCATGTTGGCCGACACCAGGCTGACTGAAGATCATGAGATTCCTGCTGGGGAGATCCCGATCTTTGATGCAGCTAATGTGTCTCTCAAGTTTATTGGGAAGGTTAACCTGTCTGCGCTCAGAAAATATATGATGTACACACAGGTTTGTTCTTTCGTATACTTATTTCTGTTGCACATGCTGGAAATTGTATTAATTTCTCGTATTTTTATATGTGCTAGAACCAAAAATCCGAAGACATAATTATATGACATCTACCAACCCTCACTGGGCCCGCGTGGGGAATTTCGGCCTACTCCCTCTCACTGAGGAGTCCCTGCAGTACCCATAATAGGCTAATTATGCTTCTAATAATGTTGCAAATCATCAAGGTCATCTTTATTTTGTAAAAACTCTCGGAGCTTTTGAAACATTAAACTTACGATAACAGTTATAAGTCATTTTTTCTTTCGTAAACTTACGGTTGCAATAAGCAAGTTTATTTTAAGGTGTGACCTTCAAGGGTCTTGTGAAATCCCTTTTCAATGAGCAGTTGGAGTTTTGATAAATGAGTAACACGCACTACTTGTTGTGTTATTTTTCTGTCCGTTGACCTTTTGGTCTTTTACGTTGTATCTTCATCTATGTAGCTTTAGATCGACTTCAGAAGTAAAAATTACCCAATTTTGGGATATTTGGCCTCTTAGATACGGGTTTAAGGAATTTGTAAATGGAACAGCAAATCGATTGCGCTACCATCTGTGAATACTCTGCAAGTGCAACTATGAGACCCGTATATGTGCTTTCGTTTGAATTCCAACCAAATATGCACACTTGCCAAACTATTTAGGTTGAGAAATAATGTAGTAGTTTCAAAGTTTATGTAACAATTCTTCTCGAAGTAATTTGCAAAACAATTACATATTAAATCTCTTGCACAAAGCTCATGAGCATTAGTTATCATGTCTATTATACGCGAATTACTCGGTACTTATCCACTAATTGCGATCTTTGATCTTAATACATATTGCTGTACGTAACCCTAAGTGTAACGAAGTCAGTTATTATACGATTAAATCGTTGACTGAAATACATAGATAGAAGGAAAATTATGCATCTAAACCTAACAATTTCAGCTCAGCTAGTGAACATCAGTAATAATCTTGATTAGTCACATGATTCTTGAGTGAGACTTACAATTCATTTTTTTCCAGTTAATTGACGTTAAAGCAAAGTTAGGCTACAATGACGCTGATGTCTTGGCAGGCGGTAAAATAGGGACTTGTCATGATACTTACCACATAAGGGATCACTATTAATAATAAGACAGACCGAAGGGTTCATGTTAAATTTTTAATATTGAAAATTATTGAAACTGTGTCGTTGTAAATTCCAGGAGGCCATGCCAATCCGGCTAAAGCAAGTACACGTCATTAATGCTCCATCATACATCGGCAAGATCTTCGCCGTCTGCAAGCCGTTCCTGAAGACAGAAGTCTCCAAACTGGTCAGTATTTACCATAGAGTTAATCGGTCTTGATTTGAAACAGTTACCTTATCATCACCCAAATCTACCTGATAACAGTCGGCTTAGAGATAGGAATACATCAACCGAAGAAGATTGATTACACAATTCTTGGTTGTCTTCATGATCGTGAAGATCATCCTCGACTTGACTAAGCGAGTATTTTTGATTCCACTACAATTCTTAGGGAAAACAAAAGGAGCAACAGAAAGTTCGGAAAACATTTAAAAGTACAGAGTAATCAATCACAACCTTTGTTATGTTTCTAGCTCACTGTAATTGAACACGGAGGAGTGATTGTTGACTAGCCCATTGTATAGTCAGGTGCAATTGTGTTCAATTACCTGTTAGTATTCACTGAATCACGGTTGTAGTGTAAACATTGGACAGAGTACGCATTCACTTTCGTAGAAATGATGAAATAGCCCGGAATACAGGTTCGAAGACAAAACCTAAGTATCTTCTTTCAGGTTTCACCTAATTTATAGAATAGCAAAGACTTAAATGTCGTATCTTTACTTTAAAGTTTATTTGTAAACATATCTATCTACCTATCATTTCAGATCAAGTTCCATGAGCCGAATACTGACACGTTGTATAAGGACATTCCACAAGAGATCCTACCGTCTGAGTTTGGCGGCAAAGCTGGTTCCATTGAAACGATCAAAAGGGAGTGGATCAAAAAAATGGAGGCCAAGAGGTAATTATGAGACTTCTACTGAAACAATTTCATAATGTTCATACTTATTGGGAATACCAGTTCAAGTTACAATAAATCTCAAGTTCCTGTTATGTTTGGTTCTAGAGAAACTTGTCTTGTAAAATTCATAAAAAAATCTTCGAAATAATAATAATAAGCACATTTTACGTAGATCATGTAACGTTCCTAGAAAGTTTTCCTGTTTACAATAACATTTCTGTTCATCCACGACATCCACAGCATCAAGTGGACATAGGTCAGAGTTATTGTCAGATTTCAATTGCTTAACTAATCTGGCATATTATGTGTTACAGGGATTGGTTCTTAACAAATGACAAACGGTGGGCAGTGGACGAGTCTCTGAGACCTTCGGGAAACCGTGACGACAGGGTGGACAAAGTCAAAGAACTGCCTGGCTCGTTCAGATCACTAGCTTTAGATTGATGATATACTAGTAGTTGTTTAAGTACCGATAGCATTATGTTTGTAATGCGACCTCAGTGGAATATTAATAAATTAGGTGTTTTTACAAAGTAAGGATTTAATATAAGTATGTACTTAATTCTTATTCTGTTATTCATAATTGTTTATTTAAATGGTATATGATGCGGCTCAATGTATTTACTTAATGGGTACTACTGTACGTAGTTTATTGATATTTTTATTTCTAACTTTGAAGTAGATAGATAACATTACATTTAATAATACCTTTTTAAGGATTAACTGGAAGAATAAAATGTAAATACCTAGGTACCTTGTTGAAAAGGTTTGGTAAATAGCACATTCTTTGTCATAACTTTTGAAACTTGGAAAGACTGCTCCAAATCTAACGACGTTGAACCCTGGGTTCCACATTTTGTTTTATTTGTTTTAAATGAAGATAAACTAAGATCTTATAATACCATAAAGAGTAAGATTTGCATACACCTAACGAGAGAGAGTTTAATAAATAACATAATTCTTTATTTAGGAATTTATATTTGCCATTGAGCAGAATGATATACAATGTCAACGAATTATTAAAGATAAATACCTCATATTATGGTATTTTTACCTATTTGTATGTGATAATTTTATTTCTTGAGTTATTATATTTTTTATTTTGAAACAAGACTGTGATTTTTTTTAAATGTATTTATTACTTCCTATTATTTGCTAAAAAATCATTTAATAATTACCGATATCGTAATTCCGTTAGAACTCAAGGAAATTAGGTACATTAAAGGTTTTAATACATTGCCATTATTATGAAACCTATAATAAGCATGTTGCATACTGCTTTAAGTAGGTGTCGAGGTACCTTGATGATTCCTTACCTCCACCGAGGAAAACTCTCGAGTCGAGTACGTTTTCTAATTCAAATCAAGTTTTACTGTCATGTCACTGATGGAGACGGATTGGAGGATAATGACTAAAAGGGGTGATAGATGCACGAGCAAGTACGCGTACTTATGGTTGGGCGACCTTTCTCGCCTGAGTGTCATACTAAACACGCGTAGGTACTTTAAAATCGCTGAGTAAGTTCGTCGGCGATTCAACAGGTTTAAAATTTTGCTCGAAGCCTGCCTTGGTTCGTAGTTTCATACCGACGACGGCAAGGCGAGTAAGTTAAAAACCGCTTACTTTAAGTTTGCATGTCTTTCACCCACTTTAGAATAAGGGTGTTAGTAATACTTGAATATTTTTAGATTTGGTAAAACGTCAGCACATAGACAAACCTCGACAAATGATCGTGAGCATCAAGATGACGGGACCAAGCCCCCAATTTAAAATGCATCACATTCAAGAGTTAGTACTACATATGTACTAATTCGAATGAAACAGTTTTTTCTTTTCTTTTTTAACTTTAATTATTGCATCTTCATTTTCAATCAAATTTCATTTCAAATTAATTCATCAAAGAAAATAAAAATACCTATTAAATAAACGATTTATAAAATTATACTTGCTAAGAATCACACCAGTCTAACCAGCTTATCTCTATTCTATCAGCTCTTAAAACTCAAATTAATCATTTCCAGATCAAGAACATAATATTAGTCCTAATATTATTAAAAGTATCAAAATATCACAATCATTATCTAGTCTATAGCGAGAGTTCTAAAGGAACCGCTCATGGTAGTGTCCACTGCTCCATTTTTGACTTTCTTCTCTGCCTTCCACAGATCGTCGTTTAGGTAGAATTTCCTGGAAATAGATAAAGTAGGGATAAATAGGAATACCTAATAATAGGCTCGCGGAGTTTACAGGCGTGATGTTCTGATAGTGAGTCAATGTCTAGCATCAGGTGGAATGAATCAGCTGAAAATGAATAAATAGATCGCCTGTACCCGCGAGTCGCACCATCAGTACGAATCATGATATTGATTCTACTGTGTGTTCGGTCACCGGTATCCGACCTTATTCTGGTGGATTTGTAGGTATATAAAATTGATCAAATTGCAATTTATTTCATAAAAAAGAGTTACAGTCTGTTACAAAGTAGGATGACAACTTAGGAATAGTTTACATCTGAGATGAGTAGGTAACAATACAATTTCACGATCCTAGCTAGGTTACTTAGTAGCCTGTATTTTAAGGACAATCAGCCGTCGTTTCCAAAAAACGGGACAAAAATATTGCATAGACTGTTTTTGAGCAAATTAATAAAAGTTTAATACAAGAACTGTGTGGTGTGGGTGCACGCGCGCACGCGTACTTAAACAGACACACACATACTCACGTATGTGTGTGTCTGTTTAAGTACGAGCGCGTGTGTGTGAGAGTGAGAAAGTGAGTGTGTGTATATTGTTTCGCCTTAGCGGGTCGGACACCGGTGACCAGACACACTGTATGTTTTGAGACATTATCTTTCTGAACACTAAGTATTGGAGTTTAGCCAATGAATAGCTAAGTATTGAGATTATCTGAGGACCTCAGAAACCAGGCATCAGCCACTCAGTAAGAAATAGCAGAGCTTACTGCGCCGGATGTTCGGGGTCCCGCAATGACTAGGAATTGCTTGGGTCCTGATCATCAATCTACAGCAGTCAACTGCTGGAGGTCTCTCCAATCGCACGGCATTGGTTTTGATAAAACTGTTACTTGGTCTTTTATTTTTACTAGACGAACTTCAAAATTTTAAGTACCTGTTCTGATTGATTTCTTTAATCCAACTTTTGGATTGTTCAACCATGCTGGCTGCATCACCGCTGTATTCCGAAGGCAGGTACTTCTTGTCAATAAACTTGTGCAACGCCATGTGATCCGTGTGGAAATGAATCTGGAAAAAATTATAAAAATCGACTGGAATTTGATGGTGGTTTGGAAAGATTTTGTTCTTAGGGTGAGTTGCTCAAGCGAATAACTTTAAGGTGCTGATAAACTTGAGTATTCACTTGTAATGAGCATTCTAGCGAATGTTCTAGCGAGCATTCAAGTGATAGGACAGTAAACCTTCGAGCTTTTTGCCGAGCCGAGCCATTCTATCGTTGTTCCGTTTGCATCTTTGTGAATTTTTTGACGAGCTTTTGAATAGATAAGAGTTATATTGATTAGATAATGATCGTGAAAATTTTCGTAGCGATGTTTGGCTCTATGCTTTTCTCTGTTCGTTGTTTAGTTCGACACATTTATAAAAGGCGAATGCTCGATGTGCTGTTACAAGTGAATGCTCAAGTCTATCAGCGCCTTTAGCTTATAATATTTTAGTTTGTGTCTTTGACGCAGCTCCGCTCTTCACATCTCTGCCGCAACGACAGGCTACGTAGAATTAATCTGCCAAAATTATTTCCTAACAAACTTGCTACAGGTATTAAAAGGTCTTTAAGTTCATCATCTCTCCAACCTATTCTCAACTATGTTGGGGTCGGCTTCCAGTCTAACCGGATCCAGCTGAATACCAGTATTTTACATGGAGCGACTGCCTATCTGACCTCAACAATCCAGTAGTAGTAACTGGGTAATACGATACCCTTGGTAAGACTGGTTGTCAGACTTTAGGGCTTCTGAACGACTGACAAAGTTCCACGAGGCACGAAGGAGTTTCGGTATGTAAAGATAGTCACCCATCTACCAACCCCGGCAAGCGTAGCTTAACCTGATGGATCGACCCGTGCAGCTGTTATTAGTTTATTACGACTGGATAAGTCCTAATACCCAGGAGTATAAGACAATTACTACCAATACTTACAATGTCCCGAGTCGCCTGTGGCAATGCCCCCTTGACCAAGCCGTACATATACTCATAGAAAGACGGGCAGTTGATCACGTGGACTTGTGACAGACGAACCGGCATGGCCTCCTGGAAATCCATACATTTTAGTGGTTACTTGCAAGGTAGTTAATTGCATCGTAGAAAATATTTTTTTAGAGGTATGAGGAACAGGGTGTAAAGTTCACTCATCCTCTATAGAAAAGGGAGGATCCTCCGACCAGACGGGTGTCAGTCTGCTGGGCAACAGCCCCACGATTGATGTCGGATAGTCAAGGGTAGCAGGGATATCGACGCGAAGCCTGTTACTATGGATTCAGTACATGATTCTGAACACCCCTGCGTTGAAATTTTTCGTCAGTTATTAAAAAAAAAAACAGCTGTTCCATACATTTTGACCGCGTAGGTATTGCACTTTTCAATGTTTTTTTTATTACTGACGAAAAATTTCAAAGCGGGGGTGTTCAGAATCATGTACTGAATCCACGGTAACCTGCCACCCTGTATATGCCGTTCACGCGGTAAACTCTAATTGCGCGATGCAGGATTTGTGTTACGTCTGGATTTTTATGTGACGACAGGTCTTTGATGCGTAGTTGACATGTGGCGTTGTGATGCCGCCACATGGTCAGGGTGTTTTAACTCTAGGTGTAGCAAGAAAAAGATCACAGTAACCATGCGTAGACTAAGCACACCTTAGTGTTTTCGCTGGTTGCAGGTTTGCGTTATTACCTAATGTGTGATTCTGATTACATGCTTATTTTCCCTGGTGATATCAAGTAAATTGCAGGCTTTGTCTCCTCAAAATTGTCGTGTGCCCAAACTTGGCGAGAAGTTTTGGTCACACGACAATTCTTCAAGCAATTCAATTCTCTAAGCACTGGAAAATTGTAATTTGTTTGTAATGAGCTTTGTGTCTAGACATATATTATCTACCTACATGATTGCTGTCTTTAATGATTTCATTGCTATTGTATCTTTACGTATTCTTTGTTGCCAAACATTATCTGCATTGAGCTATTTGCAAACCATAAGTCCATAACCAAAAAACTATCTATAGTTCTATACAATAACAATGACCATATTAAGATTTTTAATAGCAAGTTTCCGAATCCCGAAACCAAAATACCTACTATAAAAGGAGCCTTGAAAAATAATTGAACTAACTCACCAACAAGAAGATAGCAAACTTCTGGAAGAAAAATACATTTGCTCTCGCGACCATCATGAGCGTGTAGACTCCTATATCCAAGATGACGATATGGTTCTCAGGAAGCACATCCTTTTCCAGTCTAAGCCAATGATCAGCTTGCAACATGAAGGATTTGAGGACGTCGTAGAAATCAAACTTCTCTGCGTCATTGAGGCGATGTATCAGGAGCTCATTGACCCCGGCGTTGTATGTTGCGACATCTCTGAAAAGTTATTTGATGACAGAGGTAAGTCGGTACCTAAGAAAAGGTCACACAAACACCACACACACACACACACCACAATCTCACATCACACACACACACACATACACACCACTTGGACACCACTTGGTGTAACAATTGTAACATCTGGCATTTTCCATAGTCATCAAGACAAGGAATCAGAGGATTGATGAGGATTGAGTGACGAGAATGGATCAAGCAAGAAATTAGTATATTAGAGGAAGTTTCAAAGTGAAGCCAGTGCAGGTAGAAAAGTTAAAAGGGGATCGATTGCTTAGTTAAGGGCATGTGATTAGAAGGAATGAAATGCATGTGACTAAGAAAAAGAATACAGAATAATTATTATACCAGATGATTGGTGAAGAGGGAGAGGAAGACCAATGAAAAGATGGAAGGATTGTGTGATAGTTGAACTGAAAGAAATACGTGTGAATTTGGCGTGACTAATGACAGGTGAGAAAGAAAGAAAAGCTAAACGTTTTTCGCTAACGCCCAATAAAGCTTCGGCCAAACCAGCGCTACCACTACGCGGGACGCATTACGCGAAGCGGGACCACCAATAACGCGAAACTAAACACTTCCGCGACTACAGCGCGAACCGAACAGTGGTTCGGTTCGCGCTGTAGTCGCGCAGGTCGCCCGAGGCGGGCCGAGGATGAACGAAGTTATTCGAAGTGCCTCTCTATACTCTCGTTATCGCCAGAAGACGCGTGCGGCCCGCTCTGCCAACGCGGTGTTCCCGCGTTACTGTCGCGTAGGTGTGCAAGGAACCATTTATACACACGGGCAACCGTCCGCCGCGCAGTTGACGCTTCCGCTTCGCAGTCAGTTTGGTCGCGCAGCTCGCAGGTTTGGCCGAAACTCAACATGGGATGGGCACGAAGCAGTAGATAACAGAGCTAATCATAATCGTTCACTTACGTGATCTCAAACGCGGTTTTCAATCTAGTTGATTGTGGGTCTCTGTTTGTGAATATTTCGGTCATGTTACCCCGGGTCGTACAGAAGTCGTCGATGCATCTCTTAGTCCGCTCCAGACTGCAGTGGCAGCTGAAGAGGAACTTCTTTATGAGGATGTCCTCTGAAACAATTTATAATCATAGTTATATTTTTTTAAATATCATAGGCATCATAGGTAGCTGCGCCTCGCGGTTTCAGCCGCATAAGTCTCGATCCCGTGGGAATATCGGGATAAAAAAACTGTTAATATTTTCGCTTGAAGTACATATTATATTTTTATCGAAAGAACGATAGGCAGCCTAAATAGACCCCTGTTTGGAGGTCAGATAGGCAGTCGCTCCATGTAAAATACTGGTATTCAGCTGCATTCGGTTAGACTGGAAGCCGACCCCAAGATAGTTGGGAAAAGGCTAGGAAAATTGTACGCAGAAGTAGGTACCTATGTGGAATAACCACATTTCGTAATTATGTCATAATTTGCCACAAGACGTGAATTTAAAGGAATATATTCTGTTGTAACTAATTAACTGCCTCGTTGGGTGTAGTGGTCGCAAGCGCTACTGCTGAGTATGAGGTCCTGGGTTCGATTCCCGGGTCGGGCAATGTATTATTCGGTTTGTCCATCAGAAATTTCTTAGTAGCAAACCGGAGTCTGAATTTGTGCCCGGTTGATGGCAATTAAAAATTCAGAACTTAACCTTTTTTTTTTCATCCAACAGACATAAATCATTGTCTCATAATTTTCGTTATGGGCTACACAATAACAAACCACTATAATCAAGTCATAAGAGGTTTACCAAAATTTTCCTGTTAACTATTTTACCTCAATTTGTATTCACAAAAACACCTTTTTTTTTTTATTCGGTCCTGGAAAATGACAACTTATTCAATTATTATTTATAGAGCGAGATCACAAACAAATATCAAGAAAAAAGATTCAATGCAGGGGTCAAACCTAATTTCCCTAATGTGTAGGTGTACGAGTACTGTGTGCTGTATTTTCAAAAAACTAAGCGATTTTATAAAATAGTCATGTTGGTCATAATCAATCAATCTTCCTAGCCTTTTTCCCAACTATCTTGGGGTCGGCTTCCAGTCTAACCGGATGCAGCTGAATACCAGTATTTTACATGGAGCGACTGCCTATCTGACCTCCACAACCCAGTAACTGGGTAATACGATACCCCTTGGTAAGACTAGTGTCAGACTTTCGGGCTTCTGACGACTCGGAACGACTGTCAAAGATCTACAAATGACAGCCGGGACCAACGGCTTAACGTGCTTTCCGAGGCACGGAGGAGTCTCGGTATGTAAAGATGGTCACCCATCCACTGACCAACCCCGGCAAGCGTAGCTTAATCTGATGGATCGACCCGTGCGGCTTGTTATTACTTAGCCACGAGCTCCTCCTCATGTTGGTCATAATATACTCATATTAAACCTTTCAATTAAGTATATTATCAACATGACAATATCAATGGGGAGCAGTGGTGGTCCAGTGGTAACGGCCCCGACTTACTACTTAGTGGTCGTGGATTCGAACCCAAGCAGGCGCTTTACTTTGTGTAAATAATTTCATCACCACTGCTCTCAAAACGGTGAAGGTAAACTTCGTGAGGAATATCATAAAACCAAAAATTCAAAGACATGTGACATCTATCAACCCGCACTGGGCCCGCGTGGTAGATTACAGCCCACTCCCTGTCATAGAAAGGAGGCCTGTGTCCCAGCAGTGGGAACATTAATAGGCTGATTATGTATGTTATGACAAATATCAAATGTTATATTTTTAATCCAACTCGTATGATTATTATTTCCTTGGTCTTGCAAGCAAATAATCAAAGTGCGAGCCAGATCTTAAAGTTCATTATTTTGGACTTAAAAACCGGCTTAAAATTTTGCAAAAGGTAAAATATCTTGCGACGTGAACCTATATTTTATACATTTAGGTTTAAAACCCAAAATGAAATGAGGAAAATTAAACTGCGGCTTTATCTTTTGCAAAAGTTAAATATCCTTCCTTATGCGGCGTTCAACCCATTGATATATTAAAAGGAGGGTTAAACCTATGTTTTTTACATTCAAGTAAATCTAAAACCCAAAATGAAATGGGGAAATAAAACTGGCTATGTATATTAATTTATTTATTTATTTATTTAATAAAACTTTATGCACAAGTAAAAAATATAAGTACCTACCGTACAAAGGTGGACTTAATGCCTGATTAATAAGTGTAGGTAGACAGTAAACACGTACCTAATTACGTTAAAAGTAAAACCACTGTTCTGTGATCTTATATAACGAACAGTTTTTGTTATATGCGATACAAAAAACATGGTACATAATATTTATTTAAGGTCATGATCCCAGAATAATTCGTCAATTCATCATCGTGGCTTCAACTTTTGTAATTGTATAATAGACTTATCGAATAATAGCTATAGGTTAGGTAAAAATATATTATCAGGGCCATCCATAGTAGGGACTACCGATGGCCCTGATGGCTGTTATAATATTAGTTGAGAGTTGAGTTGAGATGAGATCATGAAGACGGCTGGCCACGCTTGGATACAGAAAGCTCAGAATAGGGAAGAACGTTGAAATCTTTGGAGGAGGCCTTCACCCGAGGAGGGGTTCTGGAAAACGAACTACAGAAAAAATAAACGGATAGAAATCGAAAATCATGAGGGTTAAGATAAAATTTAAACTAAGAACAATGTACTTATTACTTTTTTTTCCACGAATTATAAGGCTTTTTTATTTTTATTGACTTATTTATTTTATAAAATATTAGTTGAACTTTAATGCTACTTTGTAAGAAAAATTCAATATTCTCCCATCACGTCTAGAGGTCTATCTTCGATTTTTTTCAGTTATGGTAGGTAAGTATTTAATTCAGATGACAATGCAATAATAAAATGGTGCTACCAAGCTGGTCTGATGATGCAGCTAGAAGGTGTATAACCAAACTCTTAATGGGTAACTACCATTAATTAAGAGCGTTTATGTGAAAGTGGGCAACGTCGCCAATATAAATGTCAAATATTTTGCTGTTTTAATTAATTTGGCAATATTACTGTATGGAAATAAAAAAGTGGCTAACTAGTCAGCAACAGTCGCTCCATGTAAAATACTGGTATATTCAGCTGCATCCGGTTAGACTGGAAGCCGACCCCAACATAATCGGGAAAAGGCTAGGCAGATCTATATATTCGCGGTAGAACGTTTGAACTGTTTACACATTTTACAATTTTGATCACAAAGAAGCACTCAAACTGTCGTTGTGACTGTCATTAATTAATGCAACAGCACGCACAATCCATATTACTCATGTCAATCAAGTTGGCAAGTAAGTAGATATCATAATTTACACCTACATGTGAATTTATAATTATTACCTACTTCCTACCATATTGATGTAGTCAGCGCGAGTTGATGACATTAAAATACATAACCCTCCTTTTTTGGCTTCGCCGCAGTCGAGTAAAAATACACGATATTGTACAAAATTACAGGAACGCGTATAATAGGGCTGGGATTCATAAAGGCCCAGTCTGACAAACTGCTGACGATCGCAATGGTAGTCGGCGAGGAGTCGTAAGAAACCATACAGTATATGAACTCATGCTGCCTGTGATACAGGTTTATCCTAGTACAGGGATCTAACATTATAATACCTTTGTAAATAATTTCTTAGATATTATGTTAATATTTACCAATTTAATACTGAATAAATATTTATAATTAGGTACAGGTTAAACAATAATGATAATGGTGGATTGACGTTAGATCACCACCTATCCAGGACATTGCTGTCACCTAAAGCTCGCGCCAATACTAAAGTACATTTTTTTGACGCGGGGCTAGTGTCTATGCAATTGCATTTAAAAAAAAATAGTTCCACAATTTTCCGCGGGCCATTACATTTAAGAAGGGTATTTACCGTTATTGAAAACAGTGAGTAAAAAAAAATAGTTTTAATCTTATATTTTGGGGTTTCTGTAGGAATTAATAATTATACAGAACCAATGTTGCATAAAGTACTTTTTAAGATATTTCACTATATACTAAAAATGATATAATAATTTTAAAAAAAACCTTCCACTTTACATCCGCTATAAGCCCCGACCGACCCGGAGATCGTCGCGCACGTGCTCTTTGAATGCACACGCACAGGCGTCACCCAGATTAGAACACAAACCCTCGGGTCACCCAGATCTTACGCAGATGTTCTAAACAGACCAGGAGTTTTAATTGACCTCTGGAGGGCGGTGGGCTGGTTGGAATAACCCCCCCAAGCGCCATGGCCCACGCACAATGGTCCACTTGAAGGACTAAGTGCGGAAACCAAACCCTCTAACATAGGACATAGATAGACATCTGCTATAAGCAGGACCATGTCATGGCACATTGTCATGTCAATTAACTTAAAGCCCGTCACAGACGAATATACTTTGCTATTGCTTTTTTTTGCGTAGTTTTTGGTGCGGACTAGAAATATATACATTATAGCTCCGTGGATCACTCGAAGATTACTATGGAAAATATATAGTTATACCTAATTATGTATTGCTATACGTAATATTATATTATAGCTACGTCTGTGATGGCATTTAACCTTCCTTCAGATGTGATTTGGAAGCCGGTTGAAACTTGTATTGTGTCATTGCAACAAAAACCCAAAAGCATAAGGAAAAGGCAAAGAAGTAAAGGGTTGATGTTTGTTCAAATGTTGATGTGTATCATTTTATTTTAATCTAGTTTTTCCTGTTTGTTACAACACTAACTCATATTCCTAAGTATACTATAGCCACTTTTTTATTTTTTTGTGTACTTTAGCACACTGCACAGTAAATATATTATATAATATCAACCATTCTGTTTATTATGTACCTACTTATTCCAATTTGTAGCAATTTTTAAAAGTTTCTAATCCCTACTTAACGTGACCATTAATTTTTTTACTCAAAACGGGACATCGATTTATTTATCTCAATTAGTAGGGCGGATTCATTAAGGAAACTTAATTTTGAAAATACCAGCCTAGGTCATCAATGAAAAAAAAACACGTTTTTATGATATATTTTTTATTTATCAAAATGATTTACAAATTTAAATTTAAGCAGGGAAATTTTTAGTCATTTTTATATTTGTGAGCCGAACAAAGTTAAATATTAGGTACAGCTGGTGATGATTTTAAATAAGAATAAAGTTCTTGATTTATTATTTTAATATTAACCTTAGTATTCAACATCGCCTTAAGAACTGGAACCTGTAACTGGGTTTTTTCAGACGTTTACAATTTATTTATTCATTAACGGGGGGTTTTCCAAAATTTGCCTGTTTTAGAATCAATTTAAAATGGTCAAATTAGTGTATTAGGTCCTGAAAAAAAAATCCGAAACAGGGTCGATTTCAAAACCATTTTCGATCTCATTTCCTAATTACAGCACAAAATAATATGAAAATTGGATGTACGATGAGGTAATCGTATTTTGGAGGGAATTTATTGGTTGAATTTTTGAGTTTAATAAAAAAAAATTAAGTAAACTCAATATTTGTAAATCGGGCTAAATCGGCTCGCGCTCAGTGTCCTGCGGGACGTTGTCGAGATTGGACCTGTGTCAATTTATTTTAAAAAATTAGTTCCCCACCGTCTTTAAAAAAAAATGGCAAATAAAAAGAACAAAAGGAAGAAAAACACATATACTAAATTGCGGAAGATCAGACAAAACATCGCGTAATTATATTATTGTTTTAATTCATTATTATTGTTTTCGAAAATGAAAATATTTCTATGCGTTGTGATGACTTTTTTTGACATCTGACATTAGTGTTTTCATTTCAAATTTTTATCGATAAAATTATAGTCAAGTGTGAGTCATATATATCTTTGCGAGTAGTACGATTAAGTAGGTTGTTACATAAAGACGTTTTAGTAAAGCACATTTTTAATTCGTCTATTATTATTTATACCTTAAAAGTAAAAGAAACCCTATCCGATCAGAAAGGGGCTCATAGGTACTGCAATAAAATTACCTAAAAGTAATAAAAAATCTTACTAATATTGAAAATTAAAAAGTTATTGCTATTTAAAAATCACATTTTTGGTAACAAAAATACCCCAAATCCAATAAAAAAATAGCAAGTTTTCAACAGGCATCATTATAGTTGACTTGTAGACACCCGCTATACGACGCGACGGCCGCCCGCGCTCCATGTCATAACCCGGTAAAAATTCCTATTTAAAAAAAATTGTCCAATTTTTTTTTTATTTATAATTGCCACATAAATAGGCTCTCAGTACGATACCTAACAACACCCTCATGGATCAGACAGGGTTTTGTTTTACATGTTGTATACATGATAACAATTAACAATACATGATCCAAATTCATTATACAAGCTTAGTTTTTATTTACCCTAAACCTCTTAAGGGGTCATTGTATTCATCATTATGAACAACTTTCACTATGGGACCAAAAACTGGAACCGCGAAAAAAAATCTGCTGTTCCCTACATTTATGTTCGCATAATCTCGTCAAAATGTAGGGAACAGAAGATTTTTTTTGGGTTGTGTATTCACTCTCTGTCAAGCTGTCATCGTCGCTGCTATAATCTCCTACATTAATTAGGTATACGGGATGGCAGGCACATTGACTCGCAAACTGTTACCGTGAATTCAGCGCATGATGATAGGACCGCCCAGAGTAAAAATGTATAGTCGGTTATTTAAAAAAAAATTGCTATTTCATTCAAAATTGCAATAGTTACTCGGTCAAAATGTATGGAACGGCAGTTTTTTTTTGAGGATAATTAGAAAAAACGAAACTTTGTAAAAATCCTAGGATATCAGTATATGAGCTGATGTCAGGATTTATGAAACAAAAACAGTCTGTTTAGGACGATTGGAAACATTTGTGCCGTTTTTAGGCACACGTCTGCCCAACCCTTCGGGGAATACAGGCGTGAATTTATGTTATGTTATGTGCCATTTTTCTGGTGGTAAATAGTCTGAAGGAACGGCAAACCGAATTGACCGGGGATCAACAATTTTTTTGTTTGTTTTGTCTTAGAACAAAGATTCGATAAATTATAGCCGTAGCAGTAGGTACGACACTATTGAAAATAAAGTACGGCAATTTTTTCTTCATACTAGCTACGAATATTTACGGACCTTCATGAGCGGGGGCAAACGTCAAAAAACAAAAGAATATGGTTACAGTATAAGCATAACAGTCCGACCACTTAGCTCATCTATCTAATCTATATATCTATCTTGACCGATTTTTATGAATTTTTTTGTCATGATTTTTTTAGGTAGGTATGAGAATAGGATGTAAACTATTTTTCGTACCCCTAAGTGATAAGGGTGGTCCACCCCTAAGTTTTTTTTTTCTTTATTTGTTTTTTTATTGTAATTTTTTTATGATTTGGCATTAAAAAATACATACAACCCTAAATTTTCACCCTTCTACCACCAACCCCTATTTTTTAGTAGCGATATTAGTACTTACTTTAATAATTTTGGATTCACCCGGGCGCCGCCCAGCACGAACAGCTAGTATAAAATGATTTTATGTATTTATTTTTATTGTATGGTCAAAGTGCGAAAATGTTAAGGAATTTTTTAAACATTCTTTTCCAAATAGCGGGCGTCGAGCCGGCGTCGATTATAATTAAACTACTTTGAATAAAAGAGCCATTTTCAATAGGGTTCCTTCTACGGCTGGAACGAATGTATTAAAAAAAATTTACTGACTTAATTGATTTTACCGCAAGCTACAATGTTTTCAGGTTTGATACATTGACGGACAGGATTTTTTTTTCAACTATTTTGATGCTTTTTTCATTTCTGCTGCATTAAAACAATTGTTGAAAAGTACAGTATTAATATCAATTTAATCATCTATACTATACAATGGTAAATAAATTAAGTAGATTCTGTGTGCTAACAGGAGTGTAACAATAAAAACAGTTGCAGAAATGGGGCAAGATTTTTTTTCGATCGTAGAGCACCCTCTAATGCTTCGCATTATGAGTCGTGCAATATAACAGTAGATTGTACACACGGGATTACAAACGAAACAATTTAACATTGTGTTGTTATTGTCAGCTATATCGTCACAGACAGCGGGCGTTACCGATATCGGCACGATATCTACCGGGGAAGACACAATATGGGGTGAGAGTAGGGGGCATTCTTTCAATTGAAAACACTTTTTAGCACTGCCGACTTCGACACGTTGATTCTTAGTAGGTACCTACTGCGGAAGTTTGATGCGTCACGATGGTCATCGATATTCACCAACATCATCGGGCCGATAATAATTATATCGGTATGGAATTGATGTCGGTATAGCTGCCAGCATATCGGTATCGGGTTGGTGTCGTTATCTGATAATGTGAAAACGCCCATTAGGTACACAGGACATTTTAAAAATTATTTTAGTTCACTACACTGTAGGTACCATATAATGGAAACCTAAGGGAAAAAAAATAACTAAAAAACTAGTGCAGTTGGTCAACTGCAAATATTATATGCTGTGGCATGGATTTTCCGCGAAATGTTTGACAACTTATCGTAAATATATACGTCGCTCTGTAATTGGGGGAGGCGGAGGTAGTGTTTCAAAGGCGTATAGGCCCGGAAAACCTAGCCTTTGTTTTTCGGGGACACCGGGACGAAGAACCGAAATAAGGGACGGGACGGTCCGTTCAAAACGGGACGTTGGTTACGTTACTCATACTGTAAAATCATATTTTTGGACTTATCATGAATGTATTCCACACACCACAGACTTGTACCTACCAATTTTGCGCATGTTTATCTTTGGCATTTAACAAAAGTTAGTTTTTTGTGCCCGGCTGATGACCAATAAACCGGAACACCTAACATCAACACACAATGACACAACCACTTGGGCTCACTTGTTAAAATTAAATTAGTTTCAATATTTGTAAGAAGTGCTTCCCTTTTTTTCTGACGTTGAAAGCATTTTCATAATTCGTCTGTCGGCAGTCCACATGACTGCCTTTGCCTATGCTATTAATACTAATACTTTTCTATCAATACAATACAGATTATTTCTAACTAACTTTCTAAACGACTCAGATGCAAAAGTTGCATGTAGGTAACTTTCATCTTAATTAAGTTGTAGTTAACATCTAGCATTGTTAAAAGTAAAAAGCACGCGAAACTGCAATTTCTAAACGTACATGATTGTGTCTACGAAATCGTTTAGATTGCTTAAAAAAAACTATTTAGGCCAAAGTAAATGGGCTACATTTTCGAGGCGTAGTAGGAAAAGAAACTAAGTGCAATACGGCCTTGTTTGTAAGTGCGTGCTACTGATTATTGCACTATTGCTGGTGGTAAACGCACCATGACTTGCAATAAAAAGTTAATCGAACTTTGTTTTACGCAAGTATTATAGAAACTAATACATTTGACAAAATAATAAATTTATTTATTTATTTACAGTAAATTAAAACGGTATAACACCAATTACATTAATTAACATAGAAACAATTATAACGTTGACTATCAGTCTAAGTATTTTAAGAATTTTTATTGTTGCAATAATAGTATTACCTACAGATTACTTACATTTCCACCAGTTCCATAAATTATAGATCTTAATCATAAAGGACTGACTCAAGAAGGAAATGACTTGTCACTATCACTACATATTATAAAACAAAGCCGCTTCCCCCGCTGTCTGTCCCTATGTATGCTTAAATCTTTAAAACTATGCAACGGATTTAAATGAGGTTTTTTTAAATAGATAGAGTGATTCAAGAGGAAGGTTTTTATGTATAATACAAGCATAATATAGTAAGATATAACTTATAAATTTATCACGCGGGTGAAGCCGCTGGCGGAAGCTATATTATAATTCTATTATAATTAAGTAATTATTTTTAGTATTAATTAATAGAAATAAAATTCTTTCTTAACTTTTCAAAACAATACAACGTATAAGTGTACCTATGGCATCAATGTTGAGGCATCTAGGGCAACCCCAAAGGGCTAGTAGAAGGGAAGGGCTTGTCCAGAAACTTTAAAATATTAATATTAAAGAAGTAGGTTTTATGCTGAAGCCAAACTTTTGGGATACAAGCCCGAAGGTAAGCTCCACCACAGATAATATAATACTGCTCCACAGTAAGTATTTCATACCTTCACATACATTTACATTTCACTTACATTTTTTCTGGCGTAAAAAAAATGTTCACAATAATACTGTCGGGTAAATTAGGTAGGCACCAAGCTATCAATTATTACATCAAATAAAATATAAATATACTCGCAAAGCAACTAGCTGTTTAGTTAGTTGCTTTGCGAGTATATTTATATTACATACGACGTTTATAAAGAATGATATTTTTTTCATTATACTTAATTATGTTGATGTAGAAAATAAGGGCCTTAGTTATCTCGCCAAGTGTGAAACGATTTAGGTTGTTAATGGAACTGTTCCTCAGCCCTCTATTGTACTATTTTCCAGGTAAAATTTCTTCTCGAATTCGGTAATAGGAATCCTATAAAGCTAGCTGCAATTGCTAATGGTAATGTAATTAGTGGTAATTGCGTAACACACTAACAGTAGCAATGTCTTTCATTTTGATTTTTGACAGACCGGGGTTGAGCCCCGGTGAATTGACGTCACGGGCGCTTTACGTCACTTTTGACATTTTTCAGAATTTTTTGGTTTTATCTGTAATTTTTTGATTACTTTAAGGCTAACCCGCAGACGTTATAGGCCATTATTTAGCGGTAATAATAGTGGGTCACGCCGCAAGTTCCCACCGTTACCAATTGGTAACAACAGGCGCGTAAAAGTGAGCACGTGCTCTTGAAATAAATAGCTAAAATTCAATAAGTATTGCTCTTAGTTGGTAGACCAATAGTCAGATTGATGGATGACCTACAAAGGACAGAGGATAAGACCAGCTATCTAACTACGCAACACATTTTCGTAAACGATTCCGATTAATTTGTTTCATGTTGACCGATCAACAACATACATTGCGTTATTTACGTTGCTGAGCAGAATTAATTTTCGAACTTTTGAAGCAATGGATTAGCGATCTGTTTCAAAACGATTCAGATTCTGATTGATCGTGTATTACGTAATTAGGGTACTGGATTAGTCTCGCACAGACTAGGAAAGCATGGTACAAAACGAGGTCTCAAATACTCAATAATGGGTGAAAAAGGGCTGTCAAAGAACGATGACCATGAATAGAGAGATGGCCAAAAGTAAGGATGTAATAGCTGAGTAAATATCTACTATTTTGCCGTTAGATAATCTTATAGCTGCCATGACCAAGTATTTGAAGTGGGCAACTTGACAGCCGTTTACATGTTTGACGTATGAATCAACATTCTAGCCTGCGTAAGAATATTTATAAATAGCTAAACTGTATAATTTAGAACGGTATTCAACTGGTACTGCTTATTCATATTTCAATATTAAATACTGTTTAATATACAAACGCCGCCGCAGAGGAGTGTTTTGTATGTTTTCTATGTGAACTCAGTCCTAGCAGAAGAATTGATAGCGTAGGTATTCCTACTACAAAAAATACTTGGGCTAACGCCACTCCACCACCACTGTTATTTTTGTCAAGGCGACGATAACCTACTTTTAATGATTTTATACAGAAAATTACTTCTAAACGAGGAGTGTTAATGTATTTGAAAAAATATATGTTAAATTAGAGCATTTTCTTAATAACTTAATATACGAATATTTTAGATTATGTTTATATTACTTAGTGAAATTAATTTGAAAAATTATGTCTAACGCGGATATAAAACTGAGAATTACGCAAAAGCTATCAAGCGTATTTTTCTGAAACCTTCACCATTTTAAGCATTATTAAAATATTAATCTTTTAGTATACGTGTTTTATGAAAATACCTTTTGTTTTATGTATAATAAATTAATAATGCGTCAAATTGGTGACAGCGCTCCTTGATGGGCGAGTCCTATTACTGGCTGGACGTACAATGCGTTTCGTGAGCTCAGTACAGGGTACTCCCTTGCGTCTCCTAAAATTGTTTGTCCGAAAATCATTATCCATAACACTTTTGCTATAAACTTCAGTAACCATAATGTTCAAAAATTCGAAATTTTGTTTTACATAATTACCTTTACTTCTAAAACTATTCTGTCATAATTTCGAGTACTACTCGTATAATCATCGAATCTCCTAATTATTTTGTATGGAATAAAGTCATAACTCCTAAGTATTGTATTATATAATGTGTATTATTCCGAAAATGTTAATTTATAATAAAATGGTTAGTCCTAAAACATTTAGGTTTTTGTGACAGAAACGAATTGTTGTAAATCCGACTCCACGCAGTCTTGTCTGCCCTACCCCTAGAGTGTAATTTAGAATCGCGTAGGCGCGGAGGTGCGAGGCGCGGTTTTTGTCTATAGAGGAAACTACAAATAATCGTTTTTCTAAAGTGTAGGTATGTATAGAGTGAATACTTAAATATTTTCCTTAATTGCATAACTAAAGGGTAAGTAGGTACCTAATCGTTATTACTTACTAAATTGCGTTCGTTTGATCCCTTGCTGCATTGGATCAAACGGACGCAATTTAATAATTATTTCACAACAAGCTTGGTGCGCCCTTAAGAACAAAAAAATAGACATTTTCTAACACAACCTAGCTGACAGGCTATTATTTCTTTATGGTATGCGGCCTTCCTATAATTATTATATAGGAAGCTGCCGAGTATTAACATAACGACATTTATAAGAAGAATTAGATTATCTACAAGCCGTCTGCCAGGTGGGATTTCTCATCGGCAGAAATGACGAATGACTATACAAACTTGATAACCCCTGTTTAACCCCGCTAGACAAAATCGAACTGGTTGTAATTCATTAATTGTATAATTTATTATTTTTACGACATTAATTGTACATTCTGTGAGAACTTTAACTCACACACTGACTTATTATTTGTTTAAATTTTAAGAAAAACGTCTACTTTAACAATATTTGTAAATAGGTTTGTGAGAACCATGTCTATCACATAATTAATTTATCCGTCATTGCTTCATTTTTAATTGCATTTTTATTCAACAAAAATACCTATTCGCCATATTGACAGGTAGCACATGCCAATAAACCAACAAACACATCGGAATCTATACTCAAGCGAAAATAAAAACTAAAAACGTAAACATAACTTAATACCCGAATAGAAGCCTCCAGGCATAAAGGGCGTGCCCGCTTACATAATTATAGCGCATATAGCTAATAAAGCTGTAAATGTGCATTCAATGAAATTGAATGAATTTAAAGGTCAATCTACATTGCTATTGCTAGTCATTTAATTTAAAAAAAAAACGTATATACGGCCCAAGAACCCAAAATAACAAAAACCGAAATTCTTGAGAGTGAAAGACGCGGTTTTGGTAATACTGACATACTCTAACTCCACTAGATATATCGTCATTGAGGTCAAATATATGCTAAGTATTTGTTTAACTATAAGGCTGTGTTTCCACAGATATGAGCGAGGATGCGTAGCGAGGGATGTGTGTGAAAATAACCAATAACATCGCTTCACTGTCATAGTTTGAGATAAGCTAGCGTTGTTATTGGTTAGTTTCATGCGTTTCCACCAGAGATGAGCGAAGATGCGTAGCGAGGGATGTGTGTGAAAATAACCAATAACATCGCTTCACTGTCATAGCTTGAGCTAATCTAGCGTTGTTATTGGTTAGTTTCACACACATCCCTCGCTACGCATCCTCGCTCATCTCTGGTGGAAACGCAGCCTAAGCATGATACATGGCTAAGACCCGGGTTCTGAAAGGCACCAAAATTAAGCACATAACAGACGCTTCACTTTTTGTCAATTTTTGTCTTCATTTTTCGCTCAAAGTGAAACGTCTGAACTTAACATGAATCAAAGTTGAAAATTATTTAATTAGTGAACGATGTTGGATTTTAGCACTCGGCATTTTTCACTCGCTTACAGATCATGATCAGCCGATCTATTTCTTAAGGATCAAACCGTGAAAACTTACGTAAAATGACACTATTGACAGCTCACTATTATCGTTTTAAATAGGTACATCTTAAGGCCAATTATCGTACATAAAAAAATAAAAAACGTTCACATTTAAGTCGCAATATGTCAAACTTATCAAATATTTTGGTAACTTGGCGTACGTTTTAAAAAAATACGGGAATTGCTCCTCTAATAGTAAAAATTTTACAGCCTAGTTCGACAGATCTCAGATCGAAAAATAAAATTAAATGAGCAGATGAATGTTCATTCCTATGTAATTTTGCCGGTGTCGAGTGAACGTGAACTAAAATGAACATTGACTCGAGTGAAGCGTCTGATAGCAGCTTTAGCTGTCTTTTGTAGTTGTGATTGCCAGAAACTAGTAGGTACTTACCAAAATTTTTGGGTAGAGTCGGTTCCTTAGCCAGCCAGTCTTTAAAGGCAGCCACATCTTTTTCGTTGACTTGGGTCATCTGAAAAGACATTATTTAAATTGGGTTTTAATCATGATAATAATAATAATAAATTTAATAATAATAAAGTTTATTAATCAAAAAGTAACAATACAATTTGGCCAAATTCTGTGAGCCACAAACTAAGCATCGCTTGTATCTTGTGGCTCAGGAGTGCGATTAACAATATTATGGTTACCTTCCAGTATGAGGGTATTTAAAGACAAGTCTTAGAAGAAAAACATTAAATAAAACATTTGTCAAATTCTAGACATAAATTAAGGAAAAGTAAGAATTGTTTACATTTTGTTGGACTTGTGTAGTTATGCCAGGTTTGAGTGGGTGTGATGGTGTGTGTGTGTGTGTGTGTGTGTGTGTGTGTGTGTGTGTGTGTGTGTGTGATGATTGTTTCATGATTTCCCTTTTCGGAAACTACCTAGAACATTATGAAAAATTTGACTATTTTCTTAGTGTCGTACCCATATTCACCAATTTATTGAGATAAGAGATAAGATAAGATAAGATATATTTATTTGCTATATAAGATAAGATATATTTATTACCAATTTTATAATTTATAATCAGTTTCTTTTTAGGGTTCCGTAGCCAAATGGCAAAAAACTGAACCCTTATGGATTCTTCATGTCTGTCTGTCTGTCTGTCCGTCCGTATGTCACAGCCACTTTTTTCCGAAACTACACTGAACTACTACTACTACTACTGTGAACTATACTGTTGAAACTTGGTAAGTAGAGGTTTTCTGTGAACCGCATTAAGATTTTCACACAAAAATAGAAAAAAAAACAATAAATTTTGAACATACACATACATATAATATACAAAACATAGGACTGACACTCAAAAAATTTTTTTCATCAAACCCATACACAACGTGTTGGGACTATCTATGGATAGGTCTTCAAAAATGATATGAAGGTTTTTAATATAATTTTTTTTCTAAACTGAATAGTTTGCGCGAGAGACACTTCCAAAGTGGTAAAATGTGTGTCCCTCTGTAACTTTTAAAATAAGAGCATGATAAAACTAAAAAAAATATATGACATACATTACCATGTAAACTTCCACCGAAAATTGGTTTGAACGAGATCTAGTAAGTAGTTTTTTTTAATACGTCATAAATCGTAAACCGCAATTTACCTTTAAC
Source organism: Conistra vaccinii (assembly GCA_948150665.1). Lineage (NCBI taxonomy): Eukaryota > Metazoa > Arthropoda > Insecta > Lepidoptera > Noctuidae > Conistra > Conistra vaccinii. The sequence goes on along the minus strand of OX411334.1, from coordinate 9,042,481 downwards.
GACCTACTAGAACTTTTACATTATGTTACTTGCTGCTACGGAACCCTTCATGGGCGAGTCCGACTCGCACTTGGCCGCTTTTTTATTTTGGTATATCTTTTACAATATTTAACCATTTTAATTTCATATAAATGTAACTTTTCACTGATGTTACCAATTTTCAATATTAGCGCTTATTACTAAGTTAGCTTATTTCTCTGATGCACTGTTATTTCACTTAAAAAAATGGTTTAAGTACCTATGTGTTTGTTGATATAATCACATAGGTACTTAATACATTTTTGTATTTTTTTTTTGTAAACCTTGTTCAATGTTACCTTTGGACATTGACTCAGCACTTGGCCCGGCTTACGCGCGGCCCAGTTAAAATATTGATTTGATTGCATCTTACATGCATAGGATACAAAGTAGTATATAAGCTGTAACATATTGGAAATAAATCAGATTTGAATTTTATATTCTTGTCTCATTACCCCTCACTGCGGCAAAGACACCTTTAGCCATCTCTGATCAGTCTCGTGAGTTTGCGGGACTGGCAGTGAGTGTACCCTTCCCGAACCTGGAATCCTGCCTACTATCCGTCTGTAACCTTAGGTCGCATGGTGCAGACATCCTGAACTTATTTATATATTTATTTATCACATACTAGGATATGATAGGTTAGGGCTGTAGGGCTTATAGGGCTTAGAGTTGTAGGGACTGTTAGGCTTGTAGGTCTTAGTAGGCTCCTTTAACTTATCATTATATTTTCATGTATCATCACACCCTTAGCAGTATTGCGGCCGTACGTGACGTTTGTTGAGGGTGGATGTACAAACCTAATAAAAAAAATTGGGTCCCAGCGGAATTCAAAAACTCTTACAACTGAAAATTAAATTATACACTCGGGCTTAATTATTGCGTTTATACATACGTGTATGAATTTATAATTATTAGTGCCCCCAAGAAAAAAAAATTGCTGCTCGTAGACAAAAATAAATAAATAATTATTTTGGTATAAGTAATTGCGTCTTCCTACAGTTAAGTACTACAAATAATTATGCTATTATAATATAATGAACAATTGAATTTGATGTAATTTGGACTATTCCACTTTAACATTGTAATGCAAAAATATTTGCAAGATTTAAAGCAAAATAAACGAACTGTTCTTTTCGTTAATTATCAAATAAAATTATTTAAATTACATATTATAAATGTTATATTGTATGCAAAACTCATGGAGAATATACCTACTCACCGCATGCCCGGAGCAAATTCTTCTTAATACAGATGTAAAAAACAAAAAATACAAGTTGACTGCGAAGAAAATACGTACATAATGTAATTTAAAAAAACTTTAAACAAAGTGACTTTAGATTTTAAAGTCACTTTGATTTACATTTTGGTTATGTTATTATATTTTTGCATAAAATCAAGTTTTAATCAAAATAAACCGGAATAGAACATAAAAAAAAGAGTTTAACTCTCGTGGTGAGGGTTCCGTACGATGATTGACGATGAATATATTGTTATCTACTTACCATGTTTTTAACCCAAGATAATTTTATCCCAAGAACAAACTTAACATTGTAGTTGAAAAATATGTTCTCCCATACATTGTTACTGCAAATTTAAGTTTGTGCGCACACTATTGAGAGATTTACCATGTTATTTGAACACCATAGACTTCATAAAGGTTTTCATGTTATCTGTAGGTAAAGAACTATATATAATACAGGCTCAGTAGTTTCGGAGAAAAGTGTGAGAATGGTCTATTTTTAACCGACTTCCGAAATTAAAGTTATTTTATTGTAGGGTTTTTTTGGAAGTCGGTTGTTTTTTTTTTGTAAAAAGTTTTTATTATAGCTAAACTTTGTTTTTGTTTGGGGGGACTTGGCCCGCTGAGGCTGAGGGTAGGTTTTAGCAAAGTAAACACTAAAAAAGCTCACAATATACCAACCCTCCTCGGATAACTTTCGCAAATTTTTCAGTGACATGATGATGACATCGTTAGGTTGATATACACTACCAGAGATATCTCGGTGAACATACATGGCGGCCAAACCGGGCAGCGAGAGTGGCAGAATGAGTGGCGCGCGGATTCAAAATTAGCCACGTAAACAAAATATCATAAAGAAAAAAACTTGAAAACATACTACATACTTATTAAGATAAGGATAATTGATGACAATTGTACCTTAGGTAGAGTAATACTTGCTAAATATAGAATAATATTGTCCCGGAAAAAGTCATATGCTTTTGGGCCGGCTTGAGCCCCTTAGCCCCCTGGATTCGCTACTGTTTGGTTTCTAGTATGCTTCTTCATAAATACATCTGTTTTTGAGGATATTGGTTTGCCTGTCTCCGTGTATAGTCCCTTATATAATTCTGTCGTTATATTAGTTATTGATTCTTCTTATGTTCGGTATCCATTGTGTATATTCTTTCAGTTGAAAATTTCAACTTAATCGGTCAAGTAGATTCGTAGCAAATTGGCTGTGACAGACCGCAAGACGGATTTTTTTTTCATTCGGACGTGCGGAACCCTAATAAGGATAACTATAACATTTATGAGCAAACGAAACCAGTAGTGGATTCTATTCAAAAACTTGTGCACCGGCCTTGGACTTGACCTTTTTAAAAAAGGGTTATTGAACGCACTTTGTCAAAATACGAATATTATTATGCTACAGACGAAAAATTGTTTGAGTGTTTAGTCATCTTTGGAAGTACCTACCTACTAATCATTAAGTTGTTTTCAGACCAGCGCGATTTGTCGCGCGACGCCACACCGGTTATTGTTATACCGTGAAGTTTTGTATTGTTTCATACACGTATTGTTCGACAAGAACAATACGTGTATGTCGCGTAGAAAGTCACCGTCCAGTAGTAGCCCTAGAGCCAAAAATTCCGAAACATGTGACATCTACCAACCCGCACTGGGCCGTACTGGGGCTGTGGACCTGTGGTAGATTTCAGCCCACTGCCTCGAGAGGAGGCCTGTGGGAACATTTAGGCTCATGTTTATGCTATTATAAAAAGCTACACTATTGCTGAGTACCATAGGCCATAGTGTGTTGTATGGTAGGTACTTATAGGTAGGGTAGGGCGGGGCTAGTTGTGCAATTTTTCACTTGATCGGTCATAGCTCCTTAACCATAAATCTTTATGGCTTGTTATGCATATTGGTGGGTCAGTATTTTATCCTTTTCCAAAAATGTCCATAGTAATTTATTTACAGCCGTTTAAGTGAAGAAAGTCAGAGGTGCTCAACGTACCCCATATGTGAGGTAAGTTGAGCACGGGTATAGGGCAAATTGAGCAGTTAGAAATTCTAGCCAAACCAATGTTTCAATGTTTACTAGACATGAATTAAAATGTCTATTTTACAATTAGCTTTTTATTTTATAGTCTATTAGCTTTTTAGATATCGTTTTTTATTTATTGCCTTTATTTTTATAAAAATAGAATCAACAAAAGGTTAGTTGAGCAACTAACCTTTTGTTGATTCTATTTTTACAGCAATTGTTGCTATTGCTCAATTAACCTCAAGCCGATTTTTTTTAACAAAAGTGAGGTTATGAAAAACCTGTTAGAATTATATCCAGCACCTTTATATATACATATCAAAAATATACTAAATTTATGATAGTTTAACACTTAATTGATTGAAAAGTAATAATATTTGACTCGTAGGTACAGAAAAAATATTCACATTCACTGTTTTATTACTTTTTCGTTAAAAACAAAGCGCGCGTGTATTTCACTCGATCGACAAGTGGTCACCGGCGGTCGCGCGATGAGTTCTCGTCCCGCAATCCCTTCTTTCCACTATTTGATGCGTTAGCGTGCTGTGTATAGTTTCTGAGATATATCGATTGCCCAACTTACACCTATGCTCAATTAGCCCCGCCCTATCCTACCAAAAAGGGAGGAGGTTGGTACTCAGCAGTGGGTGGACCAAGGCTGACAATGATGATGATGACCTAAATTCGACTTCCACGATTATGGAAGCCGCAGACAAAAGCTAGTTTAAAAAAAACCGACTTCCAAAAAAAAAAAACAACTGAGTGAGAAATTACCTTTAATTTCGGAAGTCGGTGTCTTTGGATCTGTATTTAAGTTTTTTGCCACCGACTTCCAAAGTCAAAATTATTTTTCGATTGCGTATTTTTTTTTTGGAAGTCGGTTGTTTTTCATTTTCGCTTTTTAGTTATGGTTTTATTTTCGCTTTTTAGTTATGGTACGTACCTACCCCACATCATTTCGTATATGTACCACTACTTGCTATACAGTATGTTAAATAACAGAGGGCGTTCCCGTTAACCCGCAATAGTATAGCGTCCATACATGCTAGAAAAAATATTAAAAGTGAAAAAAAAAAAGATTTTTTTATTTTTTTAAACAAAATTTTCATTTTTTTTATTTAAATTGATACGTAAATGTACACGCTCACTTGTCTTTCAACTTGGAAAGACAAGTGCGAGAAGTACGCGTGTACAGTGTTTGTTTTACGTATGAAATTAATATTTTTCGTGAATATTTTATGATAAAAAAATAAAAAAGTTTTTTTTTTTCGATTTTAACATTTTTTCTAGCATGTATGGACGCTATACTATTGCGGATTAACGGGAACGCCCTCTGTTAGTTAACATACTGTATAAACAACAGGAAGTAAGTATTATGACATCATCAAGATAAACAAAGTGCATTAAATAAGTACTATCGAAGCTAACTCAAAAACTATATATCCAAGCAAAGTTAATAAAATTTATATGATACCACAGCGCAAGCTTCCTCTACCAAATGAAAGAATTTCAAAATCTGTCGAAAATTGACAAAATATACATACATTATGAACATTAAAAAAATACATAAATTCAGACAATAACCTAGAACCTCCTTTTTTGAAGTTGATTAGATATTAAAAAGACCTTTTCATGTTAAAAAAGTAATACAGTTTTTTTTATTGTAATTGTTCTGTTATTTTATTAACGTTAGCATTGGCATAAGTTCCTACCTAAATAATAATATATGTAATGAAACCTTTTTAAAAGTACCGTTGAGGTAAATTAAAATGATAATGATTATCTTCAACACCCATGATAATGGTGTCATGCATGACTCATGAATGATATAGGTTGCTACCTACTTAAGGTTTTTACAAAATTGTGCAGGTGCACAAAATTGTGCAGGTGCACAAATCTTTAATTAAAGGCCCCCGAAACGATCACCTGTAATTTTAAATTTTTACGTGATTGATACACATTGATACGCAAGTTGATCATCTACAAAATGCAATTGAAGCGATTGAAAATACCCTTACTTTTAGCTTGATATCTAGACCTAATAAGATAAAGGGTCCTTGCGACGTAAAATATTTAAAATCATAATTAGCATCCTTAAAAACCGACGTTGATTTCCTAAACTTCAACTGGTTACCTACTTTCATACAAATTGTAGTTAGTAAAGAGTCATTAAGTTAGGATCGAAAAAAAACTGAATTAAACCAAGGACGTAAAAATTTTTAAATGAAAAATTTAAATTAATAAAAGATACATAGCAAGATCGTAATAAAATATAAAATAAGTACCTACTTAGCTGCTGAAATCACATATATTATATGAAAAAATTACCTGAATAGAATTTTATATTCTCACAAAAATATTCACTTAGCCCGTTTTTACATGAAATGTTTCCCATTTAAGCCTTTAACTGGATAATAATAAATAAAAAACACAGCTTACCTTGAATTAATTGCAACAATACGAAAATCGTAAATAGTTCTCGATGAACCACGTCCAACAGTAAATCCAACCTCACTCAATGGTGTCTCAACCGTTACTAAATATATAAGTAAACAAAAACTTATCTGCTCGATTCGATTTTTAAAATTGCATAGGCCGAGCGAACACTAGACGACTTTGTATACGCGAACGACACGCATTGCGGATTCTGTGGCAATGCGATTGTCGCAATCAGCAATCCATAGGCCCTTGAAATGAAATATGCCAAAATTTGGCCATCGTTTGTTGTAACCGCAATTGTAAATTGCGATAGGTACTCTGCTATCTAAGTAAATGTTGTACCTATGTACTCGGATTGGACAAGTAAACAGTATACATAATACGCTTACAACTCTCCAATTAACCTACAGCAACCAAGAGAAATAGAAAACAACCAAGAGGCACCGGAACGTGGGTATTGGTACAAAAAAGCGGGTCTGTCTTTTGCTCTGTAGCTCTACCATGAGTTGCCATCGAAAATTTACTCGCTAGCGTTAAACTCGCTAGCGTATTAACGTTAATCAAATACATTTCGATAATGTCAAAACTTGCTAGCGTCCCCGTAAATGATTTATATGAAAAGATATTGTACAGCGCCCCTAGCGGTCACAGAAAGAATTAAAATTTGTTTCAAGAGCACTATAGTTTTCGATAGGTAAGAAACCTAACGTAATCTATTCGATAGTCGCTAACGTTACTAACGCAAAACGGCACCATGAGTCACTAAATCGACAGACGCTATCGAAAAATACGCTTGCGATAGTAGTTACGTTGCTCACTACCATTTTGACGTGTGAAACATGTTTACATTCAAATTATATACGTTTTTAGGTATATTAAAGGCAAAATAATGTCTGGAAGAGATTATTTAGCATGGAATATGTTAGTGGCCCCAAAATTTGGAGGCCAACGACTGGAAGAACGTAAATTTCAAGAAACTATCTTATTTAGTTCTCTTACAAAATATTCTATTTGCCGGCGACGCCGACGGGACCGATTTGTTCTAAAAGTTTTAACTACATAAGTTAATTAATTGTATAGTGTTTTATACGAATAATCTACAAAGATTGTAAGAAATTCTAATAAGAAATAAATAAATGCACAATTCCAAGAATTCGGCTTGCACCACAATATCCTAACGGATTTACTTACTATAAAAGGCGTAGGTACCATTTTGTGGGCAATTCAGTCGCAGTTCAGCCCTAGATAATACACTTAAATACGGAGCTCAGCCACCAAAGAAGAAACATACCAAGAAAAGCCGAATTCTCCGGAATCATTCAAGATAGTAAATCAGTGTTTTATTTCGCTGCCTCAAGATAGTCCTCATCGTGGTCACTGTGGGTTATGGTACCCAACCTAGGTACGTATTCAGGGGTCCGTGGTGGTTGTGCAGCCAGCGGATTCACCGAGGGTCAGTTAGCAGGGAGCGCACATCAAATATCAGTGGGAGATCGTCCCAGGTTGCCTGCGGTACTGTAGGTACCTCTGCCGTCCGCAACACTATTATTGTAAACATAGTTCATTTTAAATTTAAATAAATAACGCCGCGAATCACACATTGTCAACAAAATTACAAATTGAATAGAGGTAAATAATTATTACCTATAAGGAATAAAAATTCAACAACCCCTAAATACCATAAAAAGGTGCACTAACTGCCAACCTTTCTATTTAGTCGGATTGTTTCATGAGACTTATTGACTGTCATAACATTGTTACCATAGCGATACCTTATGTGTAGTGATGGGCAATTCTCGAGAATATTCTCCTTGCGAGAACTTTGCTGTTAAATTCTCGAGAACATTCTTTTGGTAGGGAACTTATGAGAATTTAAAAATTGGATGACTGTATTGAATCGGTATTTTTTTTAGACTAATAGTTTTTAGTGCATTTGAACGTTTTACGAAGTTTGAGTTTAAAATAAACTACACCTCAACTTAAATTCTCAGTAAATTCTCCTGAGCCAGAACATTCCCGAGAATATTTTCGAGAAAATTCTCATAAATTCTCTTAAATTTCCTAAGGTAGTAATGTTAAAGTATGATTTCTGTATTAAAACGAACTTTATGGGTTTAAAATAATCAGCATTAATAAAATGAATAAGAAAACCACATTATAAGAAAGGTTTATGGTGCAAATAATTAAAAACAAAATAACAATCAAAAATAATTTTGACGCAACTAATATCGAATTTGATAATCGCGACTCCATGTGGTACTTGTTTGCCCTACCTTGAGAATTTTTTTTAGAGCCGGAGGCGCGCAGGGGGGCAGCGTCGACGTGTTTTGATATGGAATTTTTCACTTTTTGTATGGAAAATATAAAAAAATATTACCTACATGTTGAGTTTTGGGGGTTTTTTCCGATGTGTTTTATATGAAATTTTTCACTTTTTGTATGGAAAATATGAAAAATATCAAGGAAAATTTAAAAAATTATTACCTGCATGTTGAGTTTAGGGGTTTATGGGTTTTAAAAATCACACCAATACCTCGACTTCGGATGCAAAAACAGTACTGTCTTTTTTTTCTTTTCTTTTGCTAATATTTCGAAAAAAGTGTGCCCTATCGCCTATAATGAAAATTTCGACCCCCTTTATGAAACTCATAAACCCTTAAAACTCATCATGTAAGCAAACATTTTTCATATTTTCCATACAAAAAGTGAAAACTTACGTATAAAACACGTCGAGAGAGCCCCCCAGCGCCCTTCCAACTCTAAAAAAAAATCACGGGGTAGGACAAATAAGTACCACGTGGAGTCGCTATTGGTGCCGATTTTCTTGTCACAAATGCCTCTAAACTAGACTAAAAATCACCAAAATTTAGTTTAGTCCTGTCAAACGAGGATTTCCCATTCTGAAATAGACTAAAGTGACACAAGTGTGTCATAGTATTTAGTGATAGTTTAGTTCGGTGTACAAGAGAATCGGCGCCATTTCCAGTCCGAAACATAATACAGTAACGTTTTTTCGAGTAAAGTATAAATAACAACAATAGAAGTTTACTTTAGACCTTGAAATCGAAACTTATTGTATTAAAATTTAGCAATTTTACTTCCATTTTTAAATTCTCGTATATTCTCCGTCGAAAAGAATATTCGAAAATATTGCAGAACATTCTCGATCCGAGAATATTCTCCGTGTGAGAATATTCTCCCGACACATCACTACTTATGTGACGTTTTGATCATATGAGCCGTTCCCTCTTCTTATTACTGAGAAAGATAGAAACAAAACATAAGAATGAAGTTAGCTAGACGACCAGTGTGGAAGATTTCTACCATTTTGGCAGATTTCGCTCCAAAATGTGGTCTGTGGCAGATCCTGCTGACGATTTACAAAAGTGGCAGATTTTGGCAGATTTAAAAGACTTCAAGGAAATTCACATAACCTTATTAGAATTTTCCTTTTTTTATTATTATTAGGTATAATAATGCATAAGAAAATTGTTAAATATTTTTGTTGATTAATGATATTTCATTGAATTTGTGTCTATTTTTTCCGTTTCCATGAAGGCATATTTTTGGCATTTTTGGCGCCAAGTGTGGCAGATTTTGGCAGTTTTTTTGCCCAGTCTGTGGCAGATTCGCCATTTATGAAATGGTCACACTGTAGGTGACACGATCTATCGAGCTTACCTTAGCGCCTGCATGAGACTCCGTAAAACTCATGGTGCGAGCATTATCGAAATCAGTTTGATCTACGTCAACACTTCCAACTCCACCCGCTTTTCATAGAGCTCATACGTCATGCCGCCATACATATTGGAAGTAAACCCTCCGGGAGGGTCACCGGCATTTCGTTTGCGCTAAAGTTAACCATCGCTGACGGTCTACGGCATTAGGTTTAAAACCGTATTATAAACCACTGTAAAACGAAGTTAATTTGTGTGAATATTTGTAACAGTGAGCAATTTTTTTATTGATACGAGTAATTAAATTATAAATTATAATATCAGATTTTACTATCACAGTTTATAATGCCAGCTGTATTCGCTAAGAAAAAACAACATTTAAAATGAGCCCACCGCGAGGGCTCCCGGTATTCCATATGCGACTAGGTGAACCCTCCCGGCACTGAACGGGTTAATACGCTAGCGCTAGCGAGTAAATTTCGATGGCAACTCATGGTAGAGGTACTGCAGTGGGTAGGTATAATCGACTGTGGGTGAAGATAATAATGAAACAAGAAAAATACAACTAGAAACGAAGTAATGTTTTTCTCGAGAGATGGTAATTGTGGATTGGTGAACTGATGGTCACGGTGTTAGATCACCCCTGTGCACTGTCCCAAGGCCGTTTAGTCGGCAGAAAAGTCTGACTGTCTTGCTACATCGTTCTTTATCAGTCTTTAATAGTAGATTGTTTGCCTAGGGAGTAAATAACTATTTTATAAGCGAGTGTTTCTTCGAATCCAGAGCGCAGGGAGGGATTCAAAGTACGTCACTCGAGCTTAAAATAGTGTTGCTCCCGAGGCGAGGTGGACACTACCACACTACCTTTTATCACCCTCTATGAGAAAATAAATACTTTCAAATTTTTTATTAAATTAAACGTTTATTACGTAATGTTCTTATTCATTATTATGAATAAGAATTGTACTTACGTTTATTTAATTAATTCTCACTACTTGAGGAAGACACACAAGATTTTTATAAAACGTGAAATCCGTATTTGAGTAAACAATACGAACCAAGGCGGAATACATTTCACGCGTTTTTAATTTTTTCACAATTATTTTTTTATTTAATTTGGCTTGCGCGCCGTTTGTTCCCTAGGGATTAAAAAGCTATTTTGGTCCCTGTTAACGAAAAATAAACTATATCTTTTTGAATAGATGTGATAAAAAGAATATTAAAGTCTGTTTTTTTAATCTCGTAGGTACTCTGATTTGACATTTCAAGTGATTGTTGTTTGTTTTTTCAATTTGGGGTTTGACATTTGCACCGGTCAAATTAGTCTACGAGATTAAAAAACGTAGCTTTGTTGGAGTAGGTATTCCTCAAAACGCACCATTTTTTAAACGTACCAAATGAAATGTACCAAAAGTATTCCTCGAAACGCACCATTCAGGTGCACTAACAAAATCAAATTAAGTAAATATAATTTGATTCCTCGAAACGCACCACCAACGATGAGATAGAGAAGAGCATGAAGAGTTCGTAATAAATCATCTATCGGCAAAATTTTGCACGTGTTGTGAACTTGTGATGTCAGATTGCGTTAAGTTATTTTAGAAGCATACAACTATGATATTAAGCAGATGCTTATTGATGAATTAGTCACTGTTCAACGAATAAATACCTACCTAACACGAAAATTTAAACTAGTTTCAAATTAGAAACAACTTTCATTTTGGTGTCATAAATCACTGTTTACGACAGCGCAAAGCATTGTGGTGTGCATTGTAACGCGATAACGGTACAAGAGTTATAATAATAAGGATATTATTTTAAAGATAAGTTAGAAATTATTAAAACTCAATTCGTGATAATAAGAGAATACAAGAGCGAGCGAAGCGAGCTAGAAAACTAAAGAATCCTGACTTAAGTAGATAAGAAGAATAGATAAGCCGTAAGTAAACAAATTACGTTATTTTTAATTTGGTACCTAATTTACCTACTTACCATTAACGGGTCTTAAATCAATAAGCTCCCAAGAGCGACGCAACAGCGCGACGCAACTCTAGTAAATTTTTAAGAAAACTTCATGGAAATTGTTCTACCAGAATCGCGTCGCACCTTCCACGTCGCTCGCGTCGCGCCTGTCTGTGAGAGCCTAGGTTGTGGATAAAATTTTACGAATTTTCGGTATAGACTTTGGGTGCAGACACACTCGATCAAAACAGTACTTCTAGAAAAAAGTTGTATGCATGGCCCCATTAATATACAATAAATTCCGAATGACATTAAGCAATTGAATTTTAATTTATTTAAGACTTATTTATTTAATTCTATACATCAACTTTATTTATTTGTACCTATAGCTACCAGTGAAACTCTCTTCCAAATCAGTCCAACCAAACAGACTTCAATTTTATTTAAGATGTAAGAAGATATTGTGTAGATACAGATTGCATGGATTTTCGTTTTTTTGCGCGGAACCCTAAGCCTTTTTTCTGAAACAAAAGTAGCCTATTTTACTCCTTACAACATAAGCTATCCAGTGGAAGTCCCGTCAAAATCGGTCCAGCCGTTTCGGAGATTAGCCGGAACAAACAGACAGACCGACAGACAAAAAATTTTAACAATGTGTTTTCGTAGTATGGATGGATCGTCTATACTTTCATATGCATTTAGTAAAAAGCTGTTATTTTGACATTACAAACAGACACTTCAATTTCATTTATTAATCATTTGTATTTAATTATGTATATGTATGTATGTATAATGTATGTATGTATGTATGTATAGAAAACACTTAAAAAGCTGCTCACTGATAAGTGCTAATATAACATTGTTGACTTTTTAAATTATGAATTTTATTGTTGATTTAATTTTATTATAGGTAGGTATCCTATTGCCACATTTTGCCTGTAATTAATATTGACTACTTTTTGTACTGACTCTGATTGTAAATTGAATTATTGACTAATTTTGCCCTGACTCTAATTTTTATGTATGTTTTTATGTAATTCATAATTTATTTATAATTTATTGCCAATCAAATTAATAACATAATAAAAAAACAATATTTGTACGCCGTGTGAGGTAAAACATGTTGGTCCGATAAAATTATTTTTCCAGCTATATGTGCATATTCATGTATCATGTTACACATGGGAAGTTCTATAGGGTTACCGTGGCAACGTACTGGCAACTGACTGAAGGAACACGGGTGGGTTTTAGTCAGTAACCGTCTTATTACAAACTTAATCCTTCCAGTCAGTTGTTTTATTTCGAACCTTATTCCGACTGAATTAAAGTTCTTAATTCAGAATTGACAACTTAGACTCGGATTTAAAATCAGTTTTTGTATTTAGAACTTTAACGATGTCAAAATAAATTTCGAAATTCAAAAATGGCTCACTGGTTTAAACCTGGTTCTAAAGATAAACCTTGTTTTGTAATAATGCCGTAAGAGTCTGACACGCTCTCCCGCTCCGCCCAGAGCGGGAGAAGTTATTTGATGATTACCCACCCAAAAAAAAAAGTATCGCTACCAAGCGCGATATCGCTTACGTATTCTAAACAGGCCTTAAGGCATTAACTTCCCCAAGGTCTGTTAGGCTATTAAGTTGATTAACTGTTAATTAAGTTATTCTTTCCGCACAGCACATTGACACTGATTCTGGTATTCAGCGTGATCCGGTTAAACTGGAAGCCTACCTCAACATAGTTAGGAAAAGGCTAGGCAGATGATGATCATGTTAGAGAAAAGGCTAGGCAGATGAGATGATCATGTTAGAGAAAAGGCTAGGCAGATGATGATCATGATAGAGAAAAGGCTAGGCAGATGATGATCATGTTAGAGAAAAGGCTAGGCAGATGATGATCATGATAGAGAAAAGGCTAGGCAGATGATGATCATGTTAGAGAAAAGGCTAGGCAGATGATGATCATGTTAGAGAAAAGGCTAGGCAGATGATGATCATGATAGAGAAAAGGCTAGGCAGATGATGATCATGTTAGAGAAAAGGCTAGGCAGATGATGATCATGTTAGAGAAAAGGCTAGGCAGATATGATCATGTTAGAGAAAAGGCTAGGCAGATATGATCATGTTAGAGAAAAGGCTAGGCAGATGATGATCATGTTAGAGAAAAGGCTAGCAGATGATGATCATGATAGAGAAAAGGCTAGACAAATGATGATCATGTTAGAGAAAAGGCTAGGCAGATTATGATCATGTTAGAGAAAAGGCTAGGCAGATGATGATCATGATAGAGAAAAGGCTAGACAAATGATGATCATGTTAGAGAAAAGGCTAAGCAGATTATGATCATGTTAGAGAAAAGGCTAGGCAGATGATGATCATGTTAGAGAAAAGGCTAAGCAGATTATGATCATATTAGAGAAAAGGCTAGGCAGATGATGATCATGATAGAGAAAAGGCTAGGCAGATGATGATCATGATAGAGAAAAGGCTAGGCAGATGATGATCATGTTAGAGAAAAGGCTAGGCAGGTGATGATCTTGATAGAGAAAAGGCTAGGCAGATGATGATCATGATAGAGAAAAGGCTAGGCAGATGATGATCATGTTAGAGAAGAGGCTAGGCAGATGATGATCATGTTAGAGAAAAGGCTAGGCAGATGATGATCATGTTAGAGAAAAGGCTAGGCAGATGATGATCATGATAGAGAAAAGGCTAGACAAATGATGATCATGTTAGAGAAAAGGCTAGGCAGATTATGATCATGTTAGAGAAAAGGCTAGGCAGATGATGATCATGATAGAGAAAAGGCTAGACAAATGATGATCATGTTAGAGAAAAGGCTAAGCAGATTATGATCATGTTAGAGAAAAGGCTAGGCAGATGATGATCATGTTAGAGAAAAGGCTAGGCAGATGATGATCATGTTAGAGAAAAGGCTAGACAGATGATGATCATGTTAGAGTTCGTGGTTAGACTTAGGACATACTAACTGCAGCCCGCGGCTTCGTCCGCGTGGACCCTAAACCCTAATTCTTATAAGGGCCTGTTTCACCACCTTCGATTAAGTTTATTAACTTACTTGGCAGATAATTTCATACAAATTCTGTTCCATTTTTGAATTTATTCAGTAAGTAGTGGCTATTCGTAGGTGGTGAAACAAGCCCTTACCCTAATAAAATTAGCCTAAGTTACACCTTATAACATCAGCTTTCTGCCAGTGAAAGGTCCTTTGGTCCACAGGTTCAGCTGTTACGGAGCTAAGCCGGAAAAAACAGACATGACCGCCATAAAAAGAAATTGTTTTTTTTTGTTAGAAGTACCGTGTATTATACTTTTAAAAAGCTGTTATTTTTTGAGATTACAAACAGACACTTCAATTTTATTTATTTGTAGTATACAAGTATAGTAGGTAGGTATGTACCTAGTATTATGTACTTATAGGTTTTTACCTACGCGCGTCAATTACCTTTCAAAGTCGAAGTCAAATAATTTATTTCAATTAGGCACTTATAAGGCACTTTTGAACGTCAAAGATTTACAAAAAAATAAATAGAATTGATTAGTCGCCCCTTTAAAAAGGTAGTTTTCGGGAGAAGAATGGGCAAGAAACTCCACCGTTACTCTTTTAAAATGGTTTTACAATATTTTGTATACATTAATTATATAATTGATAAAAAATACTTAATTACTTTGACAAAAAATAATTAATTACGCAAAAAATTATATCTTCAATAATATTTTTTTTTATAACAATGTAGAGGAACAGAACGCTCGTATATAATTATAGGTATTTATTTGCCCTACAAAGTACTTCCCAGCAACATTGTTAGATTCTAGTTTTAATAGATCCCACACAAAAACTTGTTACCTGCTATAAACTGAAATAATTATAGTAATTAACATTTTCCAATGTATCGTCAATTTATAGAGTTCCTTACTAAAATGGTTTAACCTTTTGTACGCCAAAGTCACATAGGTAAGTACATAGATATAAGAAAGTATATTTCTATGCATAGGTGTAAACGTGAAAAGCAAGCGTGTGCCCTGTACGTCACATAATATTTGTGTCGTTGGCGTACAGGGCACGCGCTTGCGTAAAAAAAGTATAGTCAGATAATATAAGTATTAATAAAAAATGATTTAGATAAAACGCATAAAAGTTGGGGAGGGGGGGTTCGCTACGTCACAAGTCAGTCAGTATTAAATCTTCATGACGTAGTGGCGTCATGCATTATTAAATCTACCCCATTTAATAATGCAAGACGCCACTACGTCATGCCACATTTTAACTCAATGTATGATTTTTACTTTACACATTTATACTCATTTCATAATCAATATTCTAGTTCGCTAGTTAGACACATTTTTTATTTCCATACAGAAATATTATCAACTTAATCAAAACAGCGAAATATTTGACATCTATTTGCGACGTTGCCAACTTTCAGAATAAACCCTCTTAAGAGAAAATTAAAAATACGTTTCCGAGATTTTTTTATTATTTTTTAAAGGATTGGAATTGCTGCTTTGTCCGACTGCCTGAATTATTTTCAGGAAATTATTTTCTTTATTCACGTAAAGCTTCGTGCAAGCTGCCGCAACGCGACGATGCCACGACGCGACTTCAACAAAACCATTTCAAAGAAAACTTCACGGTAGACCATTACCGGTGTCACGTTGCGCCAGTATACACGGGGCTTAAACCTGAGGGGCACGTGGCTAAGTAATAACGGCCGCACGGGTCGATCCATCAGGTGAAGCTATGCTTGCCGGGGTTAGTCTGTGGATGAGTGACCATCTTTACATACCGAGACTCCTCCGTGCCTCGGAAAGCACGTTAAGCCGATGGACCCGGCTGTCATTCGTGGATCTTTGACAGTCGTTACTTACGGGTAGTCAGAAACCCAAAAGTCTGACAACCAGTCTAAAGGTGGGCATTCACGGTCATGCCATCTTGTCAAATGGCATGATATACGTCCAAATATTGATTGTGAATGTGAAATCCTTTTGGCATGATGTAAAACTCTGGATTTCCATTCGCATCAAAATCCATCGCGCCGCGCCAAGCCATTTGGAGCCACGCCGAACGGCGCGACCGTGAATGCCAGGCTTTACTAAGGGTTATTTATGGTGTCAGCCAGTGACTGGGTTGTGGAGGCCACTCCATGCCGCTCCATGTAAAATACTGGTATTTAGCTACATCCGGATAGACTGGAAGCCGACACCAACATAATGTAGGTAGTTGGGAAAATTCTAGGCAGATTGATTGATTTTTAGAGGTATGAGGAACATCTTCACTCATCCTCTTTTTTAAAAGGGAGGATCCTCCGACTAGACGGGTGTCATGTCTGGCGGGCATTTACTGCCCAACGATTGACGTCGGAAGAGCAGTGGTGGCCCAGTGGCAACGGCCCCGACTTACGAATTGTAGGTCGTGGGTTCGAACCCAAGCAGGCGCTTTACTTTGTGTAAATAATTTCATCACCACTGCTCTCAAAACGGTGAAGGAAAACATCGTGAGGAAACCGGCATGTCTTAGATCCAAAAATTTCGAAGACATGTGACATCTACCAACACGCACTGGGCCCGCGTAGTAGATTACAGCCCACTCCCTCTCACAGAGAAGAGGCCTGTGTCCCAGCAGTGGGAACATTAATAGGCTGATGATGATGATGATGATTGATGTCGGATAGTCTTATAAGTTATATGTACTTATATGCAGAGCTGGGCAAAATACTTGCTTTGCTTTAATTAAAATACAACTTACAAAATACTATCTCCCTCTTATTTAAAATACAAATTACAAAATATTTTTAAGTCGTGTATTTGAAATATAAAATACAAAATACAGTATTTTGATTATTTTTATTTAAATTACAAAATACAGTCTGGTGTTAGGTTAGGTATTTAAATAGAATAGAACTAATCCAACCCAGTCTAAGGCAAAGGGAATATTCTTACCATCATATTTTACAAAATAGCGACCGCTAAATATGTCACAGCATTCACATGATTCACTCCATCGCCGAATGAAAATTACAATTGACAAGTTATGTAATTGACAATTTGACGTAAGTATGTACCTGCAGTACAGACTACAGTACAGTTTAAGTGCAGTGTTGCCAACTTTAAAGATTGACATATTTAGCGTTCGCCATTTTGCTTACGAAAGCTATCGAGCGCTATTTTCTGCAGATCGCACCCATTCATATGATCGCTAAATGTATTTATGTTCAAATGTATTTTGGAGCCATAAGTATTTGAAATACTAACTACAAAATACCTCAGCGTCAGGTATTTGAAATACCAATTACAAATTACATTTATAAGAAGTAATTGAATTACAAATACCAATTACGTATTTGTATTTCAATTACGTATTTTAATTACAAGTAATTCAAATACTGCCCAACCCTGCTTATATGTCATTCGCGCGGTAAACTGCTGCTGTGCTTGCGCGATGCAGGATTGTAACGTCAGGATTTTCGTAAACGATTCCGACTAATCTGTTTCATTTTGACTGTTCAAGAATATTCATTGCGTTATTTACGTTGTTGAGCAGATTTTATTTCGAACTTATGGTAGGTATGGATTAGCAATTTGTTTCAAATCGATTCAAATTCTGATTGATCGTGTATTACGTGGTCTTTGATACGTAGCTCGGATGTGGCGTTGTAGATGCCAACACAGGCAAAATGAGATGGTGCTATTTATGCAGTATAGCTCCGTCTCTCTCTCACACTGGAACAATAATGGATTTAACACGTCATAATACGGCCCCAGATTCACGTAATATCAAAACATCAAAACTGAGATAATAAATATGAAAAAAAAAACATCAATCAGGCTTAATTTGCTATATAAGTACCAAAGTTATTATCATCTTGCCTGAGATAATTCTCATTTATCATTAATGGTCATTGGTAGTGTTAATACACTATTAATGACCATTAATCATAAATAAAGAAGGATGCCCATTTATGGCCCGAAACGCCCAGCAATTTACGTATATGTAAAAAAAACATCGTTATTTCTAGTTATCTAACAAGATATTCATTTATCCGAACAAGATGGGAACATTTTTGCACAAATAAAAAGTACCGAAACGATAAATACGTGAAAATAATTCCCTTTTGTGGATAAAATCAGCAGTGTTGCCAATAATTATTAATTCCGTTCAGGAAATAATCGATTATGTTTTCATGGATGTTTTACTTATAATATCAGATCCGTAATGCTTATTATTCGATGTATTCAAACAAATACGGTGTTATGTTTTTACTATTGATACTAAATGAACAAGCGAATTGATAGTTGATATAATAATGAATGCATAGGATCATAACAAAAACGCTACTACACATTTTAATTACCTATAATTCTTTATCTGTTCAGCACAATAAAGATAGAATATGTTAAAGAAAACATATTTACAAAGACGTTCATAACTTCTTAACCTCTCCCGAGGCAGCCGCAAGGCTGCCGCAAACCATATTTGTCCTTCAATCCCCGAGGCGGACATACGGCCGACGCAGGTACACACGGTTTAACAGACGACGCAGGTACAATCTCTATTTCTACTATGAAATTAGGGCTAAACTGGTCTGTGAACAATTTAACTCTATGGCCTGACGAATATTCTCGTCAACTAAATCATTTAATTATTAAATTCCCGTTCGTCCCACCAGGGGGACGACGGCAGTGGGACGAACGGGAATACACCCTTTTTTTTACGATTTTTATCATAAAAACCAATATCCAAAAATATCAATAGGCAACATTGGAAAAAAATGTTGAAACTGACTGATGTCGCACGTCACACGCAGGTAAAACGTCATAGTCACGAGTGCGCGCTCGGCATCGTATTTCGTTATTTTTTATTGTTTTTGTGTGTAAATCGATGGGAAGTGTTGTTATTTCCATAAGTAGTTTTTACATACATCGTGGTAGATAAATATTTGCACTAACTAGCATCGTTTATTAAATACCTATTTTGATCCGACCAAAAAAAACGTCGGGAACCCGTGAGTGAAAAAGTGAATGTGATTATTTTGAGTTGTGTGTGTTTCGTGTCGTGTAATCGCTGGTAAGACTTTATTTTATTTTTTAATATTAGGTACTTAATCGTTTTATTATTTGAACTAAAATACACTGTTTATCCATTTTTTTTAACCAAATAATGTTACGTCATCAGAGTTGACGTCGTTAAGATTAAAGAGTCACAGTGGCGATTATAATTTTGTATTAAAATTAGGATTCGATAAAAAAATCGATATCGATCTATCAATTTTTTGTGTGTGGTGTGGCAACATTGAATTATGCCGGCCGGCTGTCAAGTCAATGTCAATGTCAAATCACAAATCGACTTTCTTTGTTTTCGTTTGCTTATCTTTATTTTCTTGCGAATTTGTTATTTTAACCATCGAATACGCTTATTAAATGGACTCCGAAGATTCTTTGAACCCTGAGCCCTGACGACCACGGCCTGAACATGGATTCCGCTCCCGCTTCCACAAATTATGAAGACCCCGGCATTGTCACTGGCCCGAGTACTTCCGTGCCCTAAGTAATTCATTCAAAAGGTCATTTACGCTGTGTTAATTGTGGTTTAAACGTCACGAGAATACGAAGGCATTTCTTGGAAATAGCAGAAAGAGCAAAATGTTATACAACAATCTAAGGCGACCCACCGACCAATGTGTTCGACACAACAGGTCAGTACATGTCTTCCTCTGAGAAATTATTTTTAAATAAATAGACTAGAGTACTATCAAGGTTAGTGTTGTTTTAGGATATCTAATAATTATGACTTGTTTATTAGGTACAAGTGTCGAGTGACAGTTTAGTGTGCGAACAACAAAATGTACAGATTGATGGTCATGGACAAGTGTGCATCAGCTGCGTGCGGCAGATTGGTTTTGAGAATAAGATCACATACACTCAGGTCTGATTCTCCACATGAACAACTCGAAAAAAGTGTGATTGCCCGTCAGATTGTACCAAGAGCGGTAAGTTATCAACAGTTTAGAATTAATACAAGCGTAGTTCTGAGATTTGATACTGACATACTTCTGAGTCTATATAAGTGTAATATTCAACTTCTTTCGTGTCCGCACAAGTTATATTTCACATAGTACAGATTGTCTAGAAACTTGAGAAAGATTTTTTAGAAATTAATTAATAATAATATAAAATGTTATTGATAGATATTTTTTGATTGTGTATTTATTTGTACCAAAACCACAGTAATTCACGTTTACTGTCTTTATGCACTGAGCTTTAATTTTTATTATTATTTCAGTTGCCATCATCATCTCGTTAGAGCAGTTTAGAGCAGCATCATGTTCAACTACAGAACCGGAATCTGAACCATCCAGTCTGCCTATGGAGCAATTTGAACCATCCAACCTACCTTCGGTGCAATCTGAAGTAGCTGACAGTGCTTAGCAAGCGGGACAACAAAGCTTGAACACATCCAACAGTATACTGCTGCCTTATTATGTAAGAGCACCAAACACTCAAAATCAATGTTTCTTTCCTGGCTGTAACAAGACCAATTGGCTCGCTATCCCATCAGCACTGCGGGTACATCTATTTTGTAAGTACAATTATTATGTACCGCCGGATTGTAGAATCTGTTATTACCTAACCCCTGGAATCTACTTTTAGAATCAATATATAATCATATTAAAACATTTAGTGCAGCACAAATTGAAGATTTTGCCTCATTGAAAAAAACGATTTTATCTAAATAACCCCAACTTTTTTCTAAACCAAGACCTTGACCATTTCATTATTTAAATCGCATATTATCCTATCCATATACTTTGAATTGTGTGCACTTGAGGCCAAAGTGTCTATGGAGCACGGGCAATTCCCTTTTTTATTATGTAACTTTGTTTTTTCACTACCTACATCTTAGTAGGTAAGTATTCATTTTATGTGTTCCGCGTATGCTAAAAAAAATATTTTTATTAATTAATAATTAATAACCATGCGCATTTCTGCGGCCTTCACAAGATCATCGGTTCACCTTGGACTTTCCAACGCTACGTCTTCCGGTACGCGGTCGCTACTCCAAACCTTTTGGCCCTTCGGCTATCCGTTTTGCGAGCAATGTGCCCTGCCTAGTGGCAAGTTTACCAATTCTTTTGCTGGATGCGGAAGCCATCCATATTATGCATGACGATAATGAAGTAGGTAATCTTGGTCATCATGGCTGATGACAATGATTGTTTAGTACTTACTCATCTATTGCTACCTACTGGACTGAGGCGTCTCCAATCACGCGCCATCTTCGGCTTCTCTCATCCTGCAGCTTCCAATCACCTACAGCCGTCCGTCGTAAATCGTAGCGTCACCTAGTCTGAGAGCATCCTGACAAATACGTGCACTGACTGTGTACTAAATCGAGGAGCTCGTAGCTGAGTAATAACAACCGCACGATCACCAGGTTAAGCTACGCTTGCCAGGGCTGGTCCGTAGATGTGTGACCATCTTTACATACCGAGACTCTTCCGTGCCTCGGAAAGGACGTTAAGCCGTTGTCCCGGCTGTCAATCGTGGATCTTTGATAGTCGTTACAAGTCGTCAGAAGCCCGAAAGTCTGACACCAGTCTTACCAAGGAGTATCGTATAACCCAGTGACTGGGTTGTGGAGGTCAGATAGGCAGTCGCTCCATGTAAAATACTGGTATTCAGCTGCATCCGGTTAGACTGTAAGCCGACCCCAAGATAGTTGGGAAAAAGGCTAGGAATGCAGATGATGACTGTGCACTCAATATGTATGGTTGTTTCCTCAAAATAGAAACATTTAAAGCATGTCATGGACATAAATATTATAATTACACTCTAGCTTTAAATACATTATATTTAATGTTTTGCATGTCAAATGTCTGACTTTGTATTAGGAATTTATTACTGACTATAAGACCAACACTGTACCAATACTTATTGCAAATAAATTGTTATGATTATGAAAAGACCATTTCAGACACTAATCTACATGGTCTTCACATGATATGATCAAGATTATGTCTGGACTTTAAAAGAGTCTGTGTGACCTCGGACTCTTGAGTTTCTTTCGGCCTTTCTTCTCAGAGTAGTCAGATAAGTAATGCCGCCCTCACCAAGTTAAGCCTAGTTGTAACAACCGGGTAAGTGCGAAGGACGACACACAAAATGAATTTATCCCAAGAACAAACTTAACATTGTAGTTGAAAAACATGTTCTCCCATACATTCCAACTAGGTTTTCCTGTTATCTATGAGTAAGAACCATTCTTGTTGTAACTTTTTGAAAATTTTAGGTCAGTAGTTTCGGAGATACTTAAGGCGTGGTCGATTTTCATCAATTTTCTTAATTATGTATCTTTAAAAGTATTTATTTAAACACTTAAAAAAAAATGAGTTGTTCGCAACAAGCCATTTCATTTGATATGTCACACGATACAGTTTGTAAAACTTTCTTTTACGTTACATGTTCGTTTTTGGGTCATCATTCATCATTTCAGCCAAAAGACGTCCACTGCTGAACATAGGCCTCCCCCAAGCACCGCCACTTCGACCGATTCTGTGCTTCCCTCATCCAGCGGATTCCTGCGGCCTTCACAAGGTCATCGGTCCATCTCGTGGGAGACCTTCCAACGCTTCGTCTTCCGGTCCGGGAGTCCGCGGTCGCCACTCCTGAACCTTTCGGCCCCATCGGCCATCTGTTCTACGAGTAATGTGCCGCCCATTGCCACTTACGTTTGGCAATTCCTCGAGCTATGCCGGTTACCTTGGTTCTCCTACGGATCTCTTCATTTCTGATTCGATCACGTAGGGAAACTCCAAGCATAGCCCTCTGCATTGCCCTTTGGGTGACTTTTAGCCTTCTGATAAGGCCCATTGTGAGCGACCACGTTTCAGTGCCATAACTCATCACTGGCAACACGCACTGGTCAAAGACTTTTGTCTTGAGACACTGCGGTATGTGGGACGAGACGTTTTTGGGTCACAGAAATACATTATATGGATATCAAATTTCAATTTTATTGACCCATTAGATTCGGAGAAATTTGGCTGTGACAGACGGACAGACAGACAGAAACACGAGTGATCCTATAAGGGTTCCGTTTTTTCCTTTTGAGATACGGAAACCTTAAAACTATCTATACAATAATAATATTATATAATATTTGTACAAAACTGCTTACAGATAAAATTATTAATGATTTACCTACTTATCATTTATTTGTCCTATCTTACGTTTTCTGATTCACGGTGTCCTCTCAAGAACACATACCTACCTACCTATAGACCAACAGTCATGGCCATGGCCACGGAATGAAAAAAAAAACCTAACTCTTTATTCTGTTGGTATACCGACGTCATACATTGTCAATAAATATTCATTGTACTACTGTATGGATTTTAATTACTGGCAAGGAAGTGTGTCCTGCTTGGAAATGAGCTAATTGGTGAAAATGTTTTGCAGTTAATAATCAGCGGAACAAAGTTCAATAACAATGAAGTTGTTGGTAATACTTAATTTGGATTATTTAATAGTTACATAACAAATTACAATATTGCTTTTGGAAGGTTATCTGTCAATAAAATTCTAGTGTCTTTGACAAGAATACAAAAAAGAAACGGTCAAGGGCGTGTCGGACCACGCACAGTGAATGTTTCCGTAGTTGGGATGAATAATTATCCCATACATCTATTGTATACGTCACAGTCAATTCTCCAACTGCCGATGTACAGACGCCAGCACGTCAACCTACTCCAATCTGTCAAATTATCCCAATTAACATTGAATCTTATTATTTAGCGATAACATTGAAAATCTATTAAAGAAATTTGACAGATTGTAGTAACTTGATGTGCTGGCGTCTGTACGTAGGTATGTGATCGCAAAAAAAAGTCTATGCTTAGTCTATGTGATAAGTTTACAAATTAACGATTTTCTGACTTTTTCCTGTACTTGTTCTGTGAGACCTTGCTTCTTTCTAAATTTCATGATTCTAGGTGAACTTGAAGTACCCTGGTTTTGATTTATTTGCGAGTATCAGAATATGTCGCATAAATAGCCGTATTGCGTTGACTTAGAAGCTTGATTTTTTCAAAGCTTCAAGGGACCGTAGCCGTAGACCCTACGTAGCTTTGATATTAATTTCAACTTGATACACCACGCATTCAAGAAAAGGATCTTGACAGACAAACAGACAGACGGACAAGGACAACAAAGTGATTCTATAAAGGGTTCCTTTTTTTCACTTTGAGGTACAGAACCCTAAAAAACTGAGTTTTCAATAAAAAAAAGACTACTTATGTAGGTACTTACCGGTGATGAGTTCATCAAGTATATTGATCGTTTATACTATAGAATACCTTCATGCCCTAAATCGCTGGGCATGAGCACATCTTTAACCTCGACAAAACCACACAATCTTTACCCGTGTTGCGGCGGTAAACACATCCTAAAATAATTGCTAGGTACCAACAGGTAAAACGAGACAGTCTGAAGAGAAACCTGTTGTACTAAGGTAAAAATTCAAAATTCAAAAGTCATTTATTCAAACTAAGCCAAGAATCAACACTTTTCGAACATCAAAATAACATAAGACAGTTCTCCAAATCGCCCACCCTTCACCACTTCCTAGTGCTTTAGCTGGGAAGAAGAAGTGGCGCAACGAACTCCCCAGCAGCAAGGTAGGGAAGGACACATTAAAAGGAGAATGACAAATTCTTTCTCCTTCATACTAGCGTGACCCTAATTGCGTAGCACACGACGATAAATCATAATCTGAATCATTTTGAAAGATGTTGCTATTCTATTCTATTTTTATCTATGGCAATAGTGCCGATGTCGACAATTCTGCCAATGTCAGATGTGTTAAGAGAAAACGTGCGGAGAGGTGCGGAGGAAAACAAAACAAGAGAAAAAAAAAAAAACAAGAATTATGTAAAAAAAAAAAAAAAAAACTAAAGTCTAAATTCATGTTGAATGTGAAGAAAGATATTGCTAATCCATTGCTTCATTATGTTAGAGTCTGCTCGACAACGTAAATAACGCAATAAATGTTGTTGAACTGTCACAATGAAACAGATTGTGATTTATCATGACAATTAGTGCGCTGTTTGAAAGTTCTATTAAAATCTGGGCAGATTTCTAGAATTTCTAGCTGTAATAATTAAAATGCTACAGTGGATAGCTTAGTTATAGTTTATCGATTTATTAGTTTATGGGTCCATTGCACGTGATGATGTCACAATAGCCATTAGGTATGCACCAAATTAATAAAAAAAACCGGCCAAGTGCGAGTCGCACTCGCACACGAAGGGTTGCGTACCACCGTACAATATTTAACAAAAAACGCCGAAAAAAAATGTTTCTTGTATGAGTGCCCCCTTTAATTTTTAACTTTATTTTATTTTGGCAACCCTAAAATATGTAGTGTTTTAAATATTGTACGGTGTGCGTGTCCCACTCGCAGTTAGCCAATTTTTTAGTTCAGTTCAATGAAAATACGAAGGATAATTTTACTCTCAAAGGACGATGCGTTAAAACGTCCCCCCAAACCTTACACCGACCAACAGATTTAAAATGTATCTCAGTCCAACCATCTTGGTAAGGTGATCAATTTTTACTATGACGACATCTGTCAAAAATATGGGATATCCCAGAAAAATCATGTTTTAATGTTATTATTTTTGGCACAAAATAACATGTTGTAAACCATATCTTTGATTTTTAATCACTATTTTTACTGCTAAATAATGGCTAGTATCGTCTGTGAGCTGTTTCACTCTATGGCCTGACGGATGTTCTCGTCAATTGTTAGGTTAGGTTAGGTTAGCCTAACCTAACCTGCTGTTTTCTTTAATATTTTGTACAATTACGCAATCACAAGGATACGGTGATGCTGTTCATCTTTGAGTAGTTCCATGTAGCTACCTTGAAAATCCAAGATCAGTAAGTTGATCACTGTACTGTACTGTCACTAACCTAACCTAACCTAGGTTAGCTTAGGTTAGGTTAGGTTTTGGCGAAAAGGCGTGTCACCTACAGCCTACAGGGGACGTGACGGCGGGTGTTGGCACGATATATTATGTCGTGCGGTATTCCACAGTGCTCGGTCCTGGGCCCACTTCTGTGGAACATCAATTGTCAAAACGTCCCCCCAAACCTTACACCGACCAACAGATTTAAAATGTATCTCAGTCCAACCATCTTCGTAAGGTGATCAATTTTTACTATGACGACATCTGTCAAAAATATGGGATATCCCAGAAAAATCATGTTTTAATGTTATTATTTTTGGCACAAAATAACATGTTGTAAACCATATCTTTGATTTTTAATCACTATTTTTACTGCTAAATAATGGCTAGTATCGTCTGTGAGCTGTTTCACTCTATGGCCTGACGGATATTCTCGTAAATTCTTAGGTTAGGTTAGGTTAGCCTAACCTAACTCACTTTTTTCTTTTAATCTTTTGTACAATTACCCAATCACAAGAATACACAAATGCTGTTCATTATTCAGGAGTGCCATGTGACCTTCAAAATTCAAGATCAGTTTATCACTGTTAGGTTAGGTTAGGTTATGTTCACTGCGTCCATTGTCGGGAGGACACGGCGCGGCATACATTGGCAGAGTGTGCCGCGTGGGAGGAGCCGCGCCGTGCCCTCGTTCCAGAAGTTGGAGCCGAGTTGTCACTGCCGGCCGTCGTTCGTTCGATGGTCGGGAGTGCCGAGTCGTGGGACGCGGTGGTTTCCTTCTGCGAGACAGTCATCTCGCAGAAGGAGGCTGCGGAAAGGGAGAGGGAGATCTCGTCCACTCACCCGGCCCGCAGCAGGCGCACCGGGCGTCGGCGGAGGGCGGATAACGCCCTCTTCCAGCCCCCCTAAATGGGTCCAGGGGCGACGGATTCGGGGACATCCGTCGCCCCCCATCACACAGGACCCGAGATGGCGGCGCGTAGTGTTCCACGCGCGCCACTCTAAGACGTAACGGGGGGAGTTTGCACACCTCACTCCCCCTACGGGACGGGGCCCGCAGAGTGCGGGCCGTCACCAGTCCGGGGCAGCGGAAGTTGCAATTTGCTCCCGCAGCCCCCCGACGCAAGTGTGCGAGGGAACACCGGGGCGGTTTTAGTCAGTAAGAGTCTGACAGACCCCTTCGCCCACCCCAGGGCGGAGGACATCCATGAGGATTTCCACCCCGAGAAAAAAAAAAAAAAAAAAGGTAAGGATGGGTAAGGTTAGGTTAGGTTAGGTTAGCCAACCAAAATGTTTTTTGTTATTACAAAAAAATCCCATTGATTTTGCAATTGAACAAGACAGTAAGTCTTTTTCTGGATCCTTATAAACATATTGGCATGTATCACATGGCTGTTGGAGGGGGGGGACGGGGTCCATACAAAATTGGTCATGGTCCTTTAAAAAATCGCAAATATTTTGTATTTCATATTGATACTATGAATTACAAATTACGCCCATATTTTTATTAAATAAAATATCTTATGAAGCGGCGTTTTTAATATTTGTTGATTATATACAGAAGAACAGTAGTTAAAAGGTACATGATATAAGTACATAAAGTACAGAAGTTTGAAATTCCTAACTTGTTTAGTTAGAGCTAGTACAAAAATGGTCTACTGAAACTGAAAACTATTACAGCCGGTATTTCTTAATTTTTGAAGGTAATTATAAAATGTAAAAATTTATATTCTACTTAATTCGTTTTTAGACAATGATACCTCACATGCCAGGGTAAGAAAAATTATTTTTTCAAAACATTTGAATGTATTGTGTATTGTGTACCCTCTTTAATTTTTTAATGTCATTTATTATTTGTTGTTATAGTGGCCATAAAAATAGATAATCTGTGAAAATTGCAACTGTCTACCTATTACGGTCCATAAGATACAGCCCGCTGACAGACAGGTTTCCGTTTGATATTCTTCGGGTACGGAACCCTGAAAATGGAACAGCATTCAAGTTTAATTCAAGGCCACACGTCATTGTGGAGGTCGTCGTCCAATCTGTTCTTGTACAATCTGATTATCTACACTTATATTCAAGGCCGTCTTAGGGCAGGTCGCGGTCCCTTGGGCACACAAGAGTTTGGGGCCCCTACGAGTATGATGGGTGGAAAAACGTGATGATCTTAATTATATTTATTATGGATTATTGGTACAAATCAAATATTTACATCTTATATTAAATCCTCAAAGTCCATTTTTTATTGGATATCACTTTCTATGCACATAATCGACAAAGCTTTGCGTTATTTATTATTCTAAGCGACAAAGTTAGTCGTTCTTGTAACATTTTCGTTCGTAATTTATTTATTATCATTAAATTGCAATTTATTTTCAATTATTTATTTCAGTGTTATATTACCTAAATGTATTAATTGATCTCGTCATTACCAGCATAGTTTTAAGATTATATTATCTGTGGTTTTAAGATAATGTAATGGGTACTAACAAAACATGGACAAAAATTGTCTGAAAAACATTGATATAATACCTAAATCAATGCTGAAAAATGATTTTATACCATTCCCCCTCTAAAAAGCTTATTTTATTCACTGAAAACAGTGAATAAAAAGGTCTTTTAATCACTATTTTGGTGTTTGAATTTAGAACACGTCAATATATTCGACCGCTATTTCAATGCTATACAACCTCCTTAACTCTTTCGACTCCACCCATTTTCATAGAACTCATACGCCATGCCGCCATATATGTATATTGGAAGTCTACGACTTTTATTATTCGTAGTTGGAAGTGAAACCTCCGGGAGGGTTGCATTACGTTTTTTTTAAATATAGGTACATCAGATTTTATTTTCACGGTTTATAATCTGTATTTGCTAAAAAAAACCTACATTTAAAATGAGCCCTCCGCAAGAGCTCCCGCCATCCCATACCCAAGTAGGTGAACCCTCCAGGAGGGCTCCCGACACTGAACGTCTACATTTAAAATGAGCCCTCCGCGAGGGCTCCCAGCATCCCATATCAAAGTAGATGAACCCTCCAGGAGGGCTCCCGAAACTCAATGTCTACATTTAAAATGAGCCCTCCGCGAGGGCTCCCGACATCCCATATCCAAGTAGGTGAGCCCTCCAGGAGGGCTCCCGACACTGAATGTCTATATTTAAAATGAGCCCTCCGCGAGGGCTCCCGACATCCCATATCCAAGTAGGTGAACCCTCCAGGAGGGCTCCCGACGCTGAATGTCTACATTTAAAATGAGCCCTCCGCGAGGGCTCCCAACATCCCATATCCAAGTAGGTGAACCCTCCAGGAGGGAGGACACTGAACGTGTTAACCTTTTATTAAATGTCTATTTTCGCTTAAATCTTTCTTTTTCTCGTAGTCATGGTATAAAGTATAGTATGCAACTCTTGAATAAAACGGATTTATATCGAGGGCCATGAATCACTCGCGTCGCTCAGGATTCTAACACTTGAATCACTCCCTACGGTCGTGATTCAGTCGTTAGAATCCTTCACTTGATCGTGATTCATTTAAGGCCCTCGCTTTAAATCCGTCCTTTATTCATTAGTTGCATAATATACTATTATGTGTCTAAATGAGCGCGCTCCACCTACAGGTTGGTAATAATCATTCGACATTTAGAAAAGTTTCTTCTACCTAATTGATCGATCGTTATTAGGTTACCGTACGTAGCGTAAGTATTAAGGATCGATAAATTAGTTGATACTTAAATCCACTGATTCCTATAATAATTTTTAAGTCCTGCTTTAAATGAAAACATATTCTGATTATTTGAGCTGATAAGCATTAATGATATCTCAATGACAAAATTCTGCATATTTTTAGCATTTTTTTGTCAACTAGCCATAATCGATTGTTATTAACTGGGAAAGAAAGCTTAAACGTTTGTCAATTTCTTGTTGTGCTGCCGAACGACGCCCAGGGCATGGGCCCCGTAAAATGGTAAAGACGATACTGCTAATATTATAAAGAGAAAAGATTTTTATTTTTATTTGTCACGAATGAAGTCAAAACTACTGGACCGATTTTAAAAATTCTTTCGCCAGTAGAATGCTATATTATCATCACTGAGTAGGTAACATTGGCTATCCTTATAAATATTATAAAACAAAGTCCCTCCACCGCGTCTGTCTGTCTGTCTGTCTGAACGAACGGTGTTCACCAATGGATGGAGTGATTCATGAGGAAGGTTTAGGTGTATTATTCATTATGGTTTTGTGTAAATTAGCTGAAATATGATGACAATTGTTGAAAATTTCGAAAATGTTATGCCGACTGGGAACTATACTGGCATTCACCGAGTAAACCGTAAGAGATGCATAAAATTAATATTCTACAGGATTGTACATCTTAAAAACTTCAACAAAAAATTCGGCAATATAGGTATCATCTTCCAACGATGACCCACAGTAACAATTTATTTTATCTTTCAGAATTTGATAAAAAATTGATTGTTATTTTCGAAGCTATTTAGATAGATAAGATAAGATAAGATAGATAAGATAAGATAAGATAAGATAAGATAGAGAAGAGAGAAGAAGAAGCTATTTTGACCGGTAATCTATTGATCCTTATCCAAAATCTAAAGATGTTATTTAAATTGGGCATTTAATTTTGATTCAAATATACATCATATTATTTAAATGAATACTATAGAAAGAAAGAAAGAAAAATTATTTATTGGGCTACACCTATTAATTAATTAATTATTAATTAAATTAATTATTTATTGGGTTATTTAAACTAAACTAAAACACATTGAAACATCAATAAGAAATTAAAAACAACAAAAATAAAACAAATAAATAAATGATCTATCAGATTCAAAATTACGCGTAATAAAATTATTATGGTTGACGGCGGCGCAACGCTAGGACAGTGTCCTTTTTCTTGGCTATTACGTATGCGATAATCGATTTGCTTTCTTTTAATACCGGTAGGTAGTACGTTCCTGTGGGATATTTTCCGACATACACGCGGGCGAAGCCGCGGGCAAAAGCTAGTAACTTATAGAGATATAAAGCGACGAAGACGACGAAGCCGCTGGCGGAAGTTATTAAAAAATTTATTTTAATTATAAATTAACATAACATAACGTACGTATTGTGGCATTCTGCTGAGCAGAACCACAATTTTTAGTCTACTTTTATGTTTTTAAGCTACTGTATTAAACAAACCACCTTTTGATACCTTACCTATTGAAATCCAATATAACTCATGTAACTTTCCTTGTATTTATTCTTAATCACACTATAGGTACCTGTAATAGCATACTTTTATATTCTTTGATTGTTTTAGCATCTAAACCCTATTTTATACTATTTATTCATTTCCTTTTGTAAGAAAACATTTTAATTGAAAGCTGTCATCTGTCTAATTTACTTTTCTTAACCATAGATATAATGTGCTATGGACACTTTTATCTTCTTCTAAACCTCTTATAAAGCAGGTGAATACACTGTAATGTTCGCACTAAGGGCAGTTATAGCATTTCACTCTGTAAACCGTTTTTATCCGTTCTGGCCATCATTCAATTAAGAATTAACTTGATAGACGTTTGAAATGTTTAAAATATGACACAGAACGATAAAAACGGGTTCTTTTTTTAACACGTTGAAGTTTGGCTCTAGCCGTGAGACGTGTTACTTTTACCTTGAATCTAATTTCCTACTTGAATCTTAGCCTGATTAGTTCAGTCTCTATTTACGGGTCTCATTCAACCGACTTTCTCACCTAGCCCTATAGAGGGCCCTACACCAGCCATCTGGCCGCGTGGCTCAAGACGCCACGCCTCAAACGTCACACTCCTTGAATAAGAGAGACCGCCGACGTCAAGTGACGTGACGCCAGGAGTCGTGCCCTCCGAGAGTGACCTCCGAGAGTGACCTCCGAGAGTGACCTCGCCCTCTCGAAAGGGAATCAAGTCACACAATGACAGTTTCGAGAAAAAACGATTTCTAATTAAATAAAAAAAAATGGTATGAACAGTTTATTTTCTATAAACTAAGTTCCTCCGTTCGCAGGTCTGCTGGAAGAGAAATAATCAGTACCTTTACACTCAAATTTTATCTATGTTATATCTATTCCTATGTATTTTACTGTGAGAACATGTATAATAAAATAAATAATACAATTATTTAAAAAAAATGTTCATTGAATACCTAATTTTTATTTTTTTCGGAGTTCTTTCATATATCAATGTTTTTATAAGGAAAAAGTCATCAGACCACTACGATCTGAATCTTTCTGTAAGTATACTTACCAAAATTTTGACCTATTTGTGGGTTGGTTCCGGTTTGCATAAGTACGTCCACATAATCATTATTTTGCTGAAAGAATAACAACCTCATAACAAATTTTACACTAGTACTTATTTTCTGTGAATCTAAAAGTTTAGATACCCAATAAAATTACTAACCCAGTTCACAGTAATAAATTCAGGTGTGTTTGTACACTTGGTTACCACAAGTAAAGCGTGCGTCGCTTCTTAAGATAAAAATACTATACAAGACCGATTCACCCTGACCCCCATACTAGTTATAAGCTGTATCGGTGGGGTTGTTATCCTCGTTCTCTGTTTACAATATTATAATAAATAAATACCACCCCCGATAATCGACAAAGTGAGTAATACACAGTAGACCGTAATTACAATGAGCAAGCATTTCTGAGGATTTTAAAGATGTATATTTATTTTCGTATACGGGCAGTTAGTTTTCTGGCTTGTTCTTTCCAGTTAAGATACTGATCAACCACAACACCGAGATATTAAGTGGTGGTGGTTTTGATAATACTGTAACATTTATTGGTTAGTACGTTTGAAATTTATGTACTTTTATATCCGTGTTGTTTGCTGCAGGCATTTATCAATTGACGTGATGAAGAAGGTGTACTACCTACATGGTTTTTGGGCATTCAAGGTTAGCAAATTGTTATCAGGCCATGTTGCTAACCGCATTCCTCGATTTACTATGTTATTTATATCTACACATATTTTTGCTCTAAATAATAAAACCGTGTCATCAGCAAATAAGACAATTTGTCCCTTGACCATAAAAAGATCACATAGATCATAATGTAGATCAAAAGATCATTGGGCTTAGCACGCTTCCTTGTGGAACTCCATATACCAATATCGCCATATCGACCTCTTGGCTATATTCATCATTAGTCTTTACACTCTGTTTACGGTTATTCAAATAATCCCTAAACAAAGCCAGAGCGTATACCTCGAATTCCCATATATTCGAGCTTAGCGAGGAGAATAGGGACGGAGACCGTATCGAAAGCCTTAGCGAGATCCAAAAATATCTCTAACTCTGGACTCTATCTCCAACGATGCCATCAGCAATTACGGAATTTAATTTATTTAGCACATCACTCGTACATCTGCCTTCCCTGAACCCAAATTCGGTGCACGAGAAAAATCCTTTTGACTAGATAATATATTTCTCTAGTCTACAGTTGACTAGTTTTTCTAAGATTTTCGGTAAACTAAGCAGATAATCTATTGAAACTCCTTACTGCGCATGGCCAGGTCAAGGTAAATACGGTTGTTTGTGTCACCTATGAAATTATATGACAAATAATAATTATAATAACTGGAAAATTTCTTTATTCTATCAATTCATATTTGCAACAAATTCGATGGCACTTAACATATTAAGTAAATTTTTATCAAGTGTACAATCTGAAATCAGCCTTTAGTAGTAGAGATTCAATACGTTAAGAACGTTTATTCTGAACTGAAAGTGGGCAACGTCGCAAATAGATGTCAACTATTTCCCTGTTTTGATTAATTTGGCAATGTTACTGTATGGAAATATGAAATGTGGCTAACTAGTGAACTAGAATATTAATAATGAAATGCAATTATAATACTGAATTTGATGTTGTCACCATTTTAGGTGTAAAAAATGCATTTCGAAAGTTTCAAAACACTTTTATTACATCTAAAACTAAATATTCTGTGTTACGATATTAATAATTATTGCATTTCATTATCAATATTTTAGTTCACTAGTTAGCCACATTTGACATTTCATATTTCCATACTGCCAAATTAATCAAAACAGTCAAATATTTGACAGCTATTTGCGACGTTGCCAACTTTCAGGATAAGCCCTCTTTAGTCACAAGCTTCATAAGAAAGGATAACATTTATTAACAATAATATAAAAAACCGTTTAGTAATCTTTTGAAATATATTTTTTTATTTCTAATCAATTGGTATTTTTAAATATACTTAAATTAACACAATTTTTGTACAGAGTACTCCAGCCCATAGGTAACTAATGGAATGTTTTATTTTTACAATATAATAAGTTGGTTTACACTTCCATAATTTTTAATTTTCAACAAGTATAAAACTTTGTATAAGATTCACAATTTTTGTACCTATTAAATACCTGCTTAGGTATTTTAATTCGTGTAAGTCCCAAAATATACCCAAAAAGGTTAATAAAATATCTGTACCTAATATTTTGTCAAATAAGAGAATGTCACTGATAACAATTTATGTACAGTCACGTACAAAAGATAAATAAACAATTTTTTTTTATATTTTACAAACCGTAAATACCTTGTAAGAAGGTGTAGAGATACTTTCCTGGATACGCTATTTATTTTACAAACATGTAAACATAACTTTTTTGGAAAAATAATCTTTAAACCACTTAGAAAGTTTAGTTTGCGCTACAACACGCTTTTTTAAGACTGCTCAAGAGTTTTAGTCATTCTGAAATCAACTTAATTCACACGTGCATAAAGTTGATATTTGTTTAATTGGCAACAACATCAACTCTCTTGCATTTTTTTACGTGACTGTACCTGTGCACTGTGTTACTACTTCTCATAGATATCTAGAGTAAAACCACACCTTAAACGTATATTTGCAAGATGCTGGCAAATTGCGAGGCACACTGTGTTTTAACTAATTTAATTAGTTACTAAATAAATATACAAACAATAAGGCACAAATATAATAACACAGCCAGCTATTTGTATGCAAAAACATATAGATATTGTGCATTATAAATCTTTTTATATAAACTAGTTTACTATAAATCAGCATCACGACTTCATGAGTAAGCTATTAGCTATTTATAAATAATAAAAATCTTAAAAATTGTTTGTTTTCCTAAATTACCCTGCGTCCTAACTGAAAGCGAATATCGCGCGAGTGTGCGATTTCGCTTAATTTACAAGTTGATATAAAAGAATCTGACGTGGTGACAAAATTAAACTAAATATTTTACCTAATGTAGACCTATGATGATGGCACTACTTTGCTGTCAAGTGCTAGTAGGTTTTGATTTGAGTCACACACAAGCAGCGTATTTTGTTGCACATATATTTAATCAATTTATTTCCCATTCGAAGTGACCTAAGTGCGATAGTGGCGCGCTAATTTTTTCCAAACTCGCTTTTGCCAAACTGTACATGAATTATAACATATAGTATACATACACAATTTTATTGATCGCACGAGTATGTAATATTCATATAAAATCGCCCGACGATCGCATACTCGCGTCAATATCCTTTGGTTAGGGCGCGGCCTTAGGCTATGGCTGTCATTTATGATGAATCAAAGAACCGACTTAGCGTTTACTAAAATTAATACACATTTTAAGATTGTGTATCTTCAGAGGTCCAATTATTTATCGTAATTAGAATTATTTTTACAATAACAATCATTTTATTTGAACATTGCAACTTATTCATTTTTTTATTATTTAAAAAACAATCACTTATGATGCAGACTGTACCTACCGGCAGTACAAATCCAACCAAGGTAAACAAAAAAACAGGTAATTATTTAACTTACTTAGGGCCCGATCACACTTACCACAGCCACACCACAACGACCACACGTGGTCGGGCGCTTATTTGTATGAAAATGAATAATTTATTCACACGTACCACTTTTCAACAGCAAAAAAAACCGAGTGGACGAACACATCAAAGCCACGTCGCAGCCACAACGCAACCACCAGCGAGACAGCGGAACGTGTGAACGTGCCCTTAGGTACCTACGTAAGTAACGCTAAAGGCGACGCGACGATGCGACGTGATTCTGGTAGAACAATTTCCGTGAAGTTTTCAAAGAAATTGTTCTACAATAGTCGCGCCTGTCTCCGGAAGCCTGAACTCCAAAAAATATAGGATCTCATACGTATAGTAAAACTCATAAGTATAGTATTCGTATACAAGGTCCAACTAGAATAGATGGACAAATTTTAACACAGCGTCTAACCAAAGATATTCAAGCAAGAAAAAGTTTTTTTTATTTTGACCAAAAATAACACCAACATTTTTGGTGTATTTTCGTTAGCTGAATTATTTTTCTTGTAAGTAAATAATGCGTTTTTCTTATAATTTTTTTTTACCATTTTCCTTATTTTGGTGGTCTGAATGACTACTAAAAGTTTGTCCATCTATTTTAATGGGACCTTATAGTAAAGCAAAATATTGTCATGTCTACTCGTATTAAACTATCTAATATTAGTCTATGTCCAAAGATCTAAAAGTGGCTTCTTTTGTTGTCTTCCCCTTCTTCGACGTCTTCCAAAAGTTTTCTGCCAAAAATGTTTCCCTGAAACAAACGAATATTACATCGATATATTTTTTTTTATAGCTTATTATTTTCCGAGTGACTAATAACTTAAAAGTCGACTAAATGTTTGCAACAAATAAAATAACTTGCCAGCGATTAAATATTTTCGCGACTATTATAATAAGTAAGGTTCAAAATTAAAGGTGTTATAAAAACTAAAAACTAGCAGCTGCGTTTAGG
The DNA here is from genome assembly GCA_948150665.1 of Conistra vaccinii. NCBI lineage: Eukaryota > Metazoa > Arthropoda > Insecta > Lepidoptera > Noctuidae > Conistra > Conistra vaccinii. The sequence goes on along the minus strand of OX411334.1, from coordinate 9,005,301 downwards.
TAGCAAATAAACTATACCAGTCAAATAAAATATTAGGCGAGGAGCTATAAATAATGACTTGGCGACTAATAATGTTAGTAGGGTGGCAAAGAAAATATATTACCAACTATTTCGTACAGCAAACACTCTTTAGACAATTCAGTTAGTTATGGAACTAGTTAGAGTAGGTTATTATTTTTTTTTAATGGTTAGGTTAGGTTAGGTTAAAACTGTGACTTCCTACGCACGAGCCGAGCGAGCGAAGCGAGCGGTGCCGCGGTAGCGGCCGGCGAGTGCCAGAAACGACTAGATTATATAGAAAATCTAAACCTGCCCTAATAATACAATAATAATATTTTTTTTTTATTTAGTTTTTTTTTTTAAATATGATTTATATTATTATTTTATGAATGCCCATTTTCTATTTTATTTTCGCCATTAAGTTTCCGCTTAGATATTAATTCTGTTCCCAAAAGAAAAACTTGATGCTAGTTTAAATTAAAACGGAGCTTATTACTGATATATTAATATGCTACCTATTACTTATTACGATACTCCTTATTAGCTGCCAACCCATTATATATGGCACCCACTCTATTTTTTTTTAAAACCTATATTCATTTTACTTAGTTGCCGCATTAAATACATGCCTTTTTTTATTATAAAACAAAGTCGCCCGCCGCGTCTGTCTGTCTGTCTGAACGCGATAAACTCAAAAATTGCCGAACGGATTTTCAAACGGTTTTCACCATTGGACGGAGTGATTCATGCGGAAGGTTTTAGTGTATAATTCATTAAGGTTTTGTGTAAATTGGCTGAAATATGACGATTATTGTTGAAGATGTCGGAAAAAATCAGTGTACGTTACCCCAGCAAGAAAGTGTCTCCTAGAGTTATATGAGTAGAACGTATAATTTGTGCCTTATTTGCTGTAAATGTGCCCCCACATAAAAAATGTGTGCCCCCTGTCGTTTTGGAAAAAAACGGAAAAAACGATTCTTGCTGGGGTAACGTTTTTCTAGCAGGAAAATTCTAAACGAATGATCGGAGAGAGAAAAATTATGCATGGCGATAGAGCTTATTTGTGTGCCAAAATGTGCCCCCAAAAATAAAATCTGTGCCCCTTCAGGTTTTCGAGATATTGCATTTCCTGCTGGAGTAACGTTTTGATGAATCGTATATCTCTAAAACCATTGCATGTGCCCCTGTAGAATAAACATACACGAGTAGCTCTTAATGTGTGCCCCTTAGTGCCCCAATTAGATTTAAGAAAATATTTATAGTTTTCAAGTTATCGCGGTTTTATGAAAACCCAAAAAAACATCGCAGCGCTTAAATGAGACAAGGTATAAGTTCGCTGAAAACTGTATTCGGTCCTTCTTGACGCTAATAATAACCATACAAAGTTTCAAAACTTCACATGCATGCGTTTTTGAATAATCTTGCTAAAAGTCAAAACGATCATATGTCATAACTTTGACGGCAAAATACAAGGAACCGGCTCAATCCCAGATGTGTAGGTGTAAACCAAAATCTTGTGCCTTTAGTCAAAAATATATGGTGTAAATATTCAGCTTGGAATGTTTCGCATTAAGTAAATATTAACAAAAAACCAAAATATGTAAGCAACGGCTGGCTATCCGACCAAATATGAATGACTACTAAAAAGCGACGGATTCATACATATCGATGACCTTCTTTATTGGACGTATTATACCTAAGCTGTTGTCCGTACAGTCGCGTTCAAAAGTTTTGGGGCTAATTAAAATATATATTAAATGCACCTTGTGACTATAATGACACCACATCAGAATTATTTTTTGTTTTTGTTCCTACGCCTTTATGAACTTGGACGGTTGTATTGGTGATTTTGATGATTATAATTCTGTAACTACTTACGTCTTACAGCCGCGACTTACTGTTAATTTATCTAACCAACGGCTTATCAATAAATAAATATATATATATATATATATCTATAAACAAATACGGGCTTTTTATTTATATACAAAAAAGAGCTACCTATTTTTAGTAGTTTTATTTTCATCATTTTCACATTCATCACACATTTCATGAACTATTTTTTTTTTTTTAAACATCGGGACCAATCAAATTTGTGGTCAAAGACCTGGCAAATGGCAAATATCTGGATGTATTTCTTTCGTTCATAAATAAATTACTGGATGTATTTGAATGAAATTTAGAATGGAGAAGATAGCTTACCTTGGAATATAGCACTTAGGCTACTATTTATAATGTACTTAATCATGTGTAAGGTCATAGAAACAGCTAGTAGGATATAATCCAATAACAACTTTATTTTATTACTTATTACTTTTCTACTTCATTGTACTCAGGCACAACACGTGTGAACCGGTTATTCAGTAAAGTAAAGAAGGTCATCGATATGTATGAATCCGTCGCTTTTTAGTAGTCATTCATATTTGGTCGGATAGCCAGCCGTTGCTTACATATTTTGGTTTTTTGTTAATATTTACTTAATGCGAAACATTCCAAGCTGAATATTTTCACCATATATTTTTGACTAAAGGCACAAGATTTTGGTTTACACCTACACATCTGGGATTGAGCCGGTTCCTTGTATTTTGCCGTCAAAGTTATGACACCATCGTTATGACTTTTAGCAAGATTATTCAAAAACGCATGCATGTGAAGTTTTGAAACTTTGTATGGTTATTATTAGCGTCAAGAAGGACCGAATACAGTTTTCAGCGAACTTATACCTTGTCTCATTTAAGCGCTGCGATGTTTTTTTGGGTTTTCATAAAACCGTGATAACTTGAAAACTATAAATATTTTCTTAAATCTAATTGGGGCACTAAGGGGCACACATTAAGAGCTACTCGTGTATGTTTATTCTACAGGGGCACATGCAATGGTTTTAGAGATATACGATTCATCAAAACGTTACTCCAGCAGGAAATGCAATATCTCGAAAACCTGAAGGGGCACAGATTTTATTTTTGGGGGCACATTTTGGCACACAAATAAGCTCTATGGCCATGCATAATTTTTCTCTCTCCGATCATTCGTTTAGAATTTTCCTGCTAGAAAAACGTTACCCCAGCAAGAATCGTTTTTTCCGTTTTTTTCCAAAACGACAGGGGGCACACATTTTTTATGTGGGGGCACATTTACAGCAAATAAGGCACAAATTATACGTTCTACTCATATAACTCTAGGAGACACTTTCTTGCTGGGGTAACGTACACAAAAAATCATGCCGACTGGGAGCTTTACTGGCATGCGCTGCGTAAGCCGTGAGAGATAAATCAAATTTATGTTCTAGACTTGTATATCTTAAAAATTGCAACAAAAAAGTCCGCGATGGCATATGTCTATCTTCTAAGGGTGACCCACAATAACCATTTTTATCTTTCAAAATTGTATAAAATTTTCATTGTTATTCCGAAGCTATTTTGACCGGTATCTTATTAATCCTTATCCAATTAAATATTATTAGTTATTTAAATTGGGCATTCAATTTCGATTAAAATATGCCTTTGCATCACATCATTTAAATGAATAGTTTAAGAGATATCACAGTTTCAAAATTACGCGTAACAAAATAATTATGGTTGACAACGCGGGCGCTGTAGCCTACCACTGCGTCTGAAAGTTAGTCAATGATCTTTTCCTTGGCTATTAGGTATGTATTCCCGGTAGAACGTTCCCGTGGGATATTTTGCGACATCCACGCGGGCGAAGCCGCGGGTAAAAGCTAGTTAGAAATAATGAAAAGTACATCCTTACATTATTATAAAACAGTCCCCCGCCGCGTCTGTCTGTCTGAACGCGATAAACTCAAAAACTACCGAACAAAGTTTCAAACGGTTTTCACCAATGGACGGAGTGATTCATGCGAAAGGTTTATAAGTATATAATTCATTAAGGTTTTGTGTAAATTGGTTGAAATATGACGCTTATTGTTGAAGATGTCGAACAAAACCATGCCGACTTCGGTTAGGAGCTTGCGTGCGCCGCGTAAACCGTAAAAGATACATAAAAAATATGTTTTCTCAAACATGGTTGGAAATTCAAACATTATTTTGACAATCTTTTCGAGATAAATGGAAATTGCTGTAGTGGTAAAAAAAGCGAGCGCCCGGCTGGCAATGGTGCTATGAAAATCGATATCTGTTGTGTTTAGCGGCCAAATAAATTACTATGAAAACTCATATCTGTCTCAAAACTCATATACTCCACCTTTACCTATAGACTGTACTAGTATTGATATTTCCCTCTATTGACTAATGAGTTTGCCGACCACTTTCGTGCGTACTAACTGGAGGCTAACGAAGTTACGGCCGATGTATCTTCTGTCAGATGTGCGACACATAGTATTCAATGCAAACATTTTAAGTTTATAGTTACCGTTGTTCCATGACAACATCCAAGGCCTTCTGGTTCATCTCGTCCATAGAGGGCTTGTTACCGCCGTAGTCTTGTGGCAAGTCTTCCTTGCTGATAAATTTGTATATCGTCTCGGATTTTGGCACGTGGAAATGGATCTGTAATGAATAACAATAGCTTTTTATTTCAGGGCAACTACATTTTGGAGAACAGTGGTGGCCCAGTGGTGATGACCACGACTTACGTAGGTTCGAACCAAGGCAGGCGCTGCACTTTGTGTAAATAATTTCATCACCACTGCTCTCAAAACGGTGAAGGAAAACATCGTGAGGAAACCAGCATGTCTTAGAACCAAAAATTCGAAGACATGTGACATCTACCAACCCGCACTGGGCCCGCGTGGTGGATTACAGCCCACTCCCTCTCGCAGAGGAGGCCTGTGTCCCTATATGTGGGAACATTATTGGCTGATTATGACATCGGCCATCGTGTTCCCCAGTAACTAGGTCGATCCATGTAAAATACTGGTGGTGGACCCTAACAAAGTTGGGAAAAGGCTCAGCAGATGATAATGGGTTTGGCACTACGGATGCCAAGGAATTCCAGGCAATTCCTTGAATTCCTATGTCACTATATGCATGGAGGAAAAGTTATACTAGTTCAAGCACCATGTTCGACTAGTTTTTACGCGGGTATTGGCCTCCCTCACAATTTTCTACGTACTTCCGTTCTCTGCTAAACTCTCTCCGAGTCAGCCAACGAAGATACGGGCACGCCCGAAAGTATTATAGTATCCGTCAAAACAAGTGTCATATTAAATTTTTCGGACGGGAAAAATGACATAAGGAGTAGGGCCAACTGTCAAATACCCCAGAATTTATCTCATTTCTGATCACGAAACGACCGTAACTTTGGCCGGTACTAAGGAATTCGTGCTTAGCTGAGCCGTCGTTTTGTTAGGAGTCAAGACTCAAGCTCGTCCTTCTATATTCGTTTTAGTCTACCGCCAAATCACCTAGCGTTCAATGTGACCAACTCGGTTGTTCTTTTAACCAAAACCTCATCTGACATGCGACAGAAATGTATGTAGATAGACCTAAGTTAAGCAGCTTTCCGTAATTATTTATGCACGGTCCAATCCCAGCCAAGTTTAGCGGCCTCGCTGGTTCCTGTTGGGATACCACTGCTGAGCCTCTCCCCATGACTTCCAGTCCTTGCGAATCAGTGGGTTGAATAAGTGATATTGTATCGTAGGTTAAAAATACATACCATATCAGTGATTTCTTGTTTCAGGAACGGCTTCATAAGGCCGAACAGTTTGTCTATGAAGGGCGGCGCGTTGATCACGTGGATCTGCTTTATTCTGATCGGCATGGCGTCCTGCAGATTACAAAGAGGGAATTTTTATTATTGGCAAAATCAAGATTTGCCAACGAGCAGTGCAGCGCAGCGTACATTTATGAGCCTATAACAGTGGTCGGCAAACTACGGCTCTCGAGCCGTACGTGGCTCATTGGCCTATAGAGTGCGGCTCTGTACAAATGTCGATGAGTGCAAGCGTAGATACGCGCGGGGGTCGGGGTTTCTGTCATTAGTAAGCAAGATATCAAGTTTTATTCAAAATTCAACCTTTATTTCAAAGATTTATTTCCGAAGTATTATAACCAAAAATTAACAGAACATCGAAAATTTATCATGTGCTTTCAAAGTTTTCTTGTTAATAATAAGCTTTCGTGATACTATTATCGGCCGATAATTATGATGATGATGAAGGCATCCTACTTTTTAGCAAGTTAATTTTAGGAAGCGTTGTGGAGTGTAAGTGAATAAGCAAAGTGTATTGAGATAGTTTGATACAGAGAAATGATTGGCTGTTATAAGAAATCTTAGTCGTTATAGTATTGATATTTGGCTCTATTGACCACTAGTTTGCCGACCACTGGCCTATAACATTCCCACTGCTGGGTCATAGGAATTAATGGACCGCAATCCCACAAGCGGGCCCAGTGTTTGGTTGATGGCATGTCTTCGAGTTTTTGGTTTTAGGACATGCATGACAAACCGTCATGTCCTAAAACTAAGATGTTTTTCCGATGTTTTTCCTTCACTGTAGTGTTAGGTCATTGGTCGGCAAACTCATTAGTCAATAGAGCCAAATATCAATACTATAACGACTAAGATTTCTTATGAGAGCCGATGCTTTCTGAGTATCCAAACTGTCTCAGTACACTTTTCTTAATCCTAAAAACTCCCATTCTCTTTCACTCCACAACGCTTCCTAAAATTTACTTCATAAGAAGTAGGAGGCCTTCATCATCATCATCGAATCGGCTGATAATAATAATATGATGAAAGCGTCTTACTTATAAAAAAAGACTTGTAGCACTCGTGGACTGCCCCGGCGAAGCTATTGCATAGCATTTTTTATCAACTTACGCAATTGTAAAATATTAACCCGAATACAAGAAATAGCAATGATGACATTTACAGGAACTGTTATTCACATTTATAGTTTTTAAAACTTGACACAACGTAATGGGAACATCAAACTAATAAAAAGGTTTTAATTTAACTATTAATAGTCAAGGATCATTCGTCTAAGTAAATTTGAACTTTATTGTCAAACAGTTAAACATAATTTTCAATACAACACTCTCGTATCATTCGTCTAAGTAAATTTGAACTTTGTTGTCAAATAGTTAAACATAATTTTTAATACAACACTCTCGTATCATTCGTTTAAGTAAATTTGAACTTTGTTGTCAAGCAGTTAAACATAATTTTCAATACAACACTCTCGTATCATTCGTTTAAGTAAATTTGAACTTTGTTGTCAAGCAGTTAAACATAATTTTCAATACAAAACACTCTTTTCTTAGGTAGTATTTTCGTTACGAAATTTCTGGATTAGGTCTCCACGCTCAAGGCCCGCGATAGAAGCTATGCAATAGCTTAACAAGTTATCCTTGGATAACTTTGTAAAGTACAGTAAATTATTAATTTTCGATGTCCTATTAATTTTTGGTGAAAAAACTTCGGAAATAAATCTTTGAAAAAAAATTATTAAAACTTGATAATCATGCTATAACCGAAATCCCGACCCCCGCGCATATCTACGCTCGCACTCATCGACATTGACTTGGCTTTACAGAGCCGCAGAGCCGCATACGGCTCGCGAGCCGCTGTTTGCCGACCAATTGTACTAGGTGCTAAATAAACTAAAAGATCGAGTTCAAAGACCACGCTGTGCTCGATAACTTAAATAACGGTTGTTGGGAAAAAAAGTGAGCACCTCACACGAATGAATGAAATGAGCCTTTTCCAACTATGTTCGGGTCGGCTTCCAGTCTAACAGGATGCAGCTAAATACCTGTATTTTACATAGAGCTACTGCCTATCTGACCTCCACAACCCAGTAACTGGGATACGATACCCCTTGGTAAGACTGGTTGTCAGAGTTTCGGGCTTCTAAGGACCCGTAACGACTGTCAAAGATCGAAGAATGACAGCCGGGACTAACGGCTTAACGTGCTTTCATCCACGGACCAACCCTGGCAAGCGAAGCTTAACCTAATGGATCGACCCGTGCGGCAGTTATTACTTAGCCACTTAGTCAATGAATGAACCCTGACGATGAGCAAAAACCGTCACTCGCTGGACGCCTGGAGGTGATAAATTAAAATGTTAAATCTAAATTACTTTAAATGTGTAACGAATTCTTTGTATTGAAAAATTATTTAAATAATAAACATCATTTGCTTTACAATTGAAATAAAAGTTTTATGAACACAGCTGGTATGAACAGGCGGAGGGCGTGCGACAAAAATCAATTGTTACAAACATCTGATAAATTGTATCTGTTTATATTCATCGGAGAAAAGCATGCGAAGTGGTAACGCTGACGATGAAGCCAATCGTTCACAGCCAGCTAAACTTACTTAGTTTAGCTGGCGGTGGACGATTGGCGGTGGACGATTCGCGCGATTCGAAGTATCATTCCGTAGCTGACCGCAGGAGGCAACTGTAGGCGACGTGTCGCTGCGACACGACTGGTTTCTATGAATTTTTGTATGAAATACCTTCTGTAGCTAGCGACACGTCGTTGGCTACGGGCGAGCGACAGGCGACACGTGTAGCCGCAGACCTGTACCAGTAGTGCTGCCAACGCTCAAGCGATAATACGTTTTTCTATCTTAAAAATTGCCAAAGCTAGACGGACAAAAAACGAACTAGGATTTCTACGAGTACTCAACGTGGCAATAGCCAATAACTGCGCCAATCGAATCCATTAACTCAAATGTGTTTAGGAGATCAATCAATCTGAATTGATGTGGCATTCAAACCTAAAGTAAAGCTTATCAACAATATCTTGTTTGTCAAAAATACGTCGTGTAATTTAGGAGATAAGAATGACGGAACAGATGAACATATAAATTGCCTGTTAAAATTATAGCCCTCATTTAACTTTGCCGTAGTCAGGTAAATAGATTTGCCACTCACCTCTTGATATTTCGACAGTTTCCTCGCAACTGAGATATTGAACTTCGTGATAAACTTGAGCGTGATATCCTTGGCGTCCATGACCACGATGTCTTCTTCAGCTAAATAGTCGTTGGCCAGCATCCACGCGTCGCAAGACATGAAGAACATTCTAGCATCTTGGACATAGTCATACTGCTCTAGACCCGGGTCGTTCAATTGCCAAAACCAGATATTCTTATCCCCTTCAATTTGGTACTGCGCCATTTTTCTGAAAGTAAAAAACGAGACCGTTTTATTGGGATTTTCTATCTTGAATTTCTCAGTAGCAGCTGGGAGTCTGGATTTGTGCCCGGTTGATGGCAATAGGCTCGCCCCCTATTACATGTGAGTTGAACATAACTGGCGAAATGTGGGTGTACTATAGATACACCTCTGCCTAACCCTTCGGGGAATACAGGCGTGATGTATGTATGTGTTAAAAAATTATGGGTTAACTCTAAGGTTATTTTCTTCTGTAACTAAAAAGTAGCTTCGCGGTTTTGGCGTGCATCCAGAAATAATAAAAACGAAAGTGGAAGTTTCTGCGATTATAATGGAACTTGGATTTGAATTTAGATTTTTGCTACTTTTATTTACTTATTTATTTTTACCAAAAACTGGTTTGATTTAAGCCAGTTTAAGGAAAGGCCATTTAAAAGAAAGAAAGAAGGAAAAGGAAAAAAAAATTGCACAGACTAAACGGCACACAATATAATATATGAGTGTAAAGGGCGATGTAAATAAAATCTGTCAAGTGCGAGTCGGACTCGCACACGAAGGGTTCCATACCATGTCGTACAAGATTAAACACTATGAATTTTTGTAATACTTTCGTAAAGGTCACAGAGGCAAGCACAGAGGCGCCATAAAAAAACAAAGATTTGTAAAGAAATTGTCTAATTTTAATGAAAAAATGTTGTTGTGTTAAAATATAGGTGTAGGAGTATATTGCATTTATTTTAAGAGAAAAATATTAAGTTAACTTTATCCAGTAACATGCATTAACTAAAGTCAAAGTTATTTATTTGCTACTAACATAGTATTGGTAGGTATAAATAGGTATATATGGTAGGTAAGCAGGTAGATATGTAGAGTAGGTAGGGTAGGTTAGGTACCTACCTACCCTGGTAAGAAGGGTAGGGTAGGTAATTAGGTAGAAATAGGTAATTAGGAAAGGTAGATGCGCCGTAGATAAGTACTTAGTGCTAACCGTGCGAAGCCAGGCCGGGTAAAGCTAGTTACTTATAAATAAAAGGATTTCTCTTGCTACATCAGACTATATTGTACAAAATAGAAAGTAAGTAGTACGCCAAATTTTAATTATAACTGTGCGTTTGCACTGGCGAAACATTCACAACAAAACATGTTGGAATCTCTATTTTCTGTCAATTTTTCATACAATGTTTGACAGGAACTAGAGATTTTAACATGTTTTGTCGTGATGTTTCGCCAGTGCAAACGCACGGGTCAATACAGGTATTTATTTACGTTATTTTTGATAGTCATACAGAAATCTATTATTTCTTACTTATTATTTTTACACATCCCATCGGACTATGAGAGTGAGGGAAGAGAGAGTGCACTCGTGTCTGCGCACACACTTGTGCACTATAATATCTCCCGCGCCGAAGGCCAGTCTCCGTTGAGATTGGCCGCCATGACCGAATATTTTTAGACCAATAATTTTTCTCAATATGAAATTGTATCCACAACGGTTTAAGCTAGGTAACTAAATAGTACACTGTATGTGCCAGCATTCATTTCAATGTTACTGAATATATTGTCTATTGGAGTGTAGTTTTAACACGAGGTACACACATCAACACCGTCTAGGGATACTTTGAAAAAAGTCGATAAAGTTCTTAAACTCAAAAAATACTGGCCGGTTTTAAAATCTTGTGAAGAAAGTTTATTTTGTAGACCTTTTTGGATGATCGAAATTTAAATAATCGAAATAGTATATGCTGCCATGATAGTAGGTACTTACTAATTCCATGTCATTACTCCGACTATTAAATAGTTATCTGTGGAATTTATATCGCATAATATTAGCATGAAATACAAAATTATTACTTTAAGTAGCAGAAAATCGCCCATATTATATAAAATACGTTATGAAACGGCGTTTTTAGTATTTGTTGATTATAAACAGTATATGTTACATGATACACACAAGTTTCAAATTCCTAATTTGTTTAGTTGTTGAGATAGAGCTCGTACAAAAATGGTCTAAAACAGACAACTTCTACGGCCCCCTAACTCATCATTTTTGAAGATAAAAACAAATAAAAATTATATTTATTCTCTACTCGATCAGCTCTAGAAAATGATACCCCACATGCCAGGGTCAGATAATATTTTTTTTCAAAATTTAATTTTTTTGTATGGCGACCCCCCTTTATTTTTTAATTTTATTATTTGTTGCTCTTACGGCAATAGAAATGCTCAATCTGTGAAATTTTCAACTGCCTACCTATTACGGTTCATGAGATAGAGCTCGCTGACAGACAGACGGACAGCGGAGGCTTATGAATAGGGTTCCGTTTGTCACCCTTCGGGTACGGAACCCTAAAAATTAGCAGGTAACTGTGCCTCACGGCTGCGCCAAGAAGACCCAGTTCAGCAAAAATGCCAGACAACTAGTGCCTGGCGCTGGTTTTTAACTGGACCTGAAGTGTAAGGTAGGTAGGTATTTACTTTCATTTTGAAAAATACTCATTTATTTACTAATCGTGCTGACTACGATTGTTCAGAAAACACTTATGGCACTATTGTTCAGATAAGAATCTGACGTAGTACGCTTAAATAAGAGCGGAGAGGCCATTGACAAACAAAATACGTAGGTACATTATTATTATCAGTTTATTGATAGGTCAACGGCCGTAGAAGCCGGCTCGCATCTAGAAACTTTTGGCTTTTACAGAACATCGGTTTCGGCCTTTTCATGACTTGGCCATAATAAGTACCTACGTGGGTTTTGATTTATACTAAAAAAAGGGCAAAGAGTTGGACATACCTACCCAATTAACTCTCAAATTATTGCGATGATCTTGTTCCAAAAACTTGTTCGATACACTCAAATGCGTCATGGGAAATACTCGGATGGAAATAATTGCATTAGGTAGGATCTATAGGTTTAACTAAAATAACCTCTTAACAGGTCATTGTCCTCATCATTATGAACAACTCTTACTATAGGACAAAGCTTACAATCGTGAAAAAGAATCGGCTGTTCCATACAAATATTTATGTTCGCATACGCATATTATATTTTTTTGCGTTTTCGGAATTGGTCATCGAAAAATGCTCGAATTATTCGAACCATGCTCCTGCCCATTGATTGATTGATTGTTCATGTTTAAGTATAAACGAATTTAAACATTTTGAATCGACGCAGCATGATAGTGTTCCATTCGCCACCAACTCTCTAGCCATATATTATCGTGACACGGTAACGAAGCCGAGGCGGAAAACTCGATATAGTACATAATATTATAAAGTGCTGTCACTATGATTGCCAGCACGCATGACAACCAAGAAACGGGTTTTCTACGGGTTTTGTTGACGGAAGAATAGACAAAATGACAGATTGTTTGTTTATCTGTCATTTTGTCTATTCTTCCGTCGACAAAATCCGTTGAACTATTGTGGTCATGCTAAGCATGCTAAGCCCACGTTCGCACGGACGTAGTAAAATCGATTTTCGACGCTCTACTTAGCGCCGAGAGTTGAATATCCAACAGTGTGTTTTTTTGACTCGCTGGGATACGCGCTGGATCTCTGTTGGATTTTCAATGCTCGGCTCAACACCGAGAGTTGAAACACCAGTGTACGAAAAATTATCGCCGCGATAAAAATACGTCTGTGCGAACCTGGGCTAAGCGTGCTGGCAAAACTATAGTAAAACTTGTCTAAGAAATAACTAATTAGTCACTAGTGGAACCAAGGACAGTGCACTAGAGCGTGACCTGTTGTCTTATTAAGATTAGTGCTGATTGCTCTATTAAGGCGACGATAAGCTACTTTTAATGATTTTATACCGAAAATATATGTTAAATAGAAGCGTTTTACCTGAAATAAAACGATTATTATATACTTACCTTAGTAGAAGCTTATATGTATTGAGATAGGCGACTCCATTTCCCGCTTTAGCAGACCTCTCTTTCTACCCTGTAGGCTGTCTCTTTCGCACACACCTCCCCTCTTACCAGGCGCGCGAGGTAACTGGTGGTCCGAGCCTCCTCGTCATTGTGTCGAAATACCACCAGGCAGAGATTAAAAGTAAGCTTCTACTAAGGTAAGTATATAATAATCGTTTTATTTCAGGTAAAACGCTTCTATTATACACTTGACCGTTAGTAGAAGCTTATATGTATTGAGACCTGTTTGTTATCGCCTGGTGATTTAAAGGAAGAAACGCCAATGTGGTTGGATAATATGTATCTAAACTACTATGAGAGTAGTAGTTAGGTATGTATAAAAATAGGTAATATAGAATAAATTAAAGCATAGTGTGTGAAGAACGAGACATTATAAAAAAAAAAAAAAATTATCACATGAAAAACTTATAATGTAACAACAGTTTTATAACGATCAATCATCGACCATTCTACACAATTGTTATCGTTTGAATGATGAACAACTTATAAATGTAGACAATAATATAACTAAACAATCATTTAAATTTAACAATAAATCAACAACCATTGTACATATTTGTAATCAGTTGAATATAATTGACTAATGTTATTACTTCAATAAAGAAATATTATAGTGTAAAAATCAACGGACCGGAACAAAAAGTGTAGAAATATCTGTGCTAGGATTAACATTACTTGAGGAAACCATTACCTCTCGACGATAGAATTTTTGAAAGGTTTTTACAGATTTCCAATTCCCTTTCTCTAAAATATCATCCAAGGACGAATTGTCAATCCAACTTCTAGAGGCCACAGCTGAACGCACACTTCCTGGCGGTGCAGATATACCTGCTGCCTTCAAAAGCGACTTGAACCAACCTGCAATGACCGTCCTGGAGGCAGGTGATGGTGGACCTCGTAAAGTTATAAATAAATTTGATGTACCAGAGCTCTTACGTCTTTCATTTAGAATAGCTATAGTTTGATTGACCCAAAATACAGGATTTAAGTTTTGATTTTGAGTGTTAGCCATTAGATTCCACCCTGATTGTCTATAATCTCTACAATCTGTTTTGGACCCAAATTGAGGCCAAAAGGTAATCAAGTCGTTTTTTACAATGCATTCATCTCTGTCAACGCCTAAAAGGGTCAAGTCGTGAATCCTGCGACCCGAACAAAGGCACAACAATGCTACAGTATGACGAACAGTTTGAAAAATGTTTGTACTGTCTACCGAATAAATACTCATAAAATTGGTCAGAATGTTAATGTCCCAGATAGGTGGTTTTGGAGTAATTGGATTTTTTAAAGATATTGCTTTTAAAATATGTTTTACAAGAACATTTTCACCTAATTTACCAGACAGTTCTGTGTTACAGAGAGTGGAAACTACTGATTTGTGAAGAACGATTGTGTTATATGAGAAGTTAAATTTAATATACAGGTCGGCTAAAAATTGTGCTAAATGGGATGCTTCAGGATGCATTGGATTTATGTTATGCTGTTTTGTCCATGACATCCAACGATTCCATGGTGCCTTGTAGGTTTTCCACGTCGAAGAACGCCACGCAGATTTAAGTAAGGATACCTGACTAGAATTCCATGTTTTTATTTTGTCTTCCCACCCCCACATTTCCAGACCTCTAGCACCATGCTCTCGACTTTGGGGGGTGGTAACCCCGTCGACGTGTCGACTAGGAATCGTTCCAGATTCGTCAAGGTGAAGGGGGCTGTGATTGCTCGTGCTTTCAGGTCCGCCCGCCAGAACACCTTCTCCCAACGTGGGACAACAATGAGATAAAGACCTGTTGCTTGATTGAGATGCATCAATACTCTTGGAATTAGAAACGGTGGTGGGAATATCCATGCCAGAGGGAAATTCCAAGTTAGGCTGAACGCATCGTGAATCATCGCTTCGTGATCGTTCAAGTCTAGAGTTGCATAATTCGCTACTGTTCGTGCTGTTTTGGATGCAAACAGGTCGATCACGGGTGTTCCCATTTTCGCAAAGATCATTTCTGTACAATTCGATGTTAAGTGCCACTCTGGGGTCCCCCGGTGCCTGGATAAACAATCCGCGTGATTGTTGAACCTCCCGGGAATGTAATAAATTTTGAATTGAATCTGATGATGGTCCAGGATCCGTAGAATTTTGTATGTTACATTCATGAGTAACTGGGACTTGGTCCCGCCCTCGTTTCGAAGGTAGGCTACAGCAGATCGGTTGTCCGATTGAATGAGGACCGATCCTCCCTCTATGTTTGTTGCTTGTATCTCTAGGACTCTCAGAATTGCTAACAACTCCTTTACGTTGCAGTGTAGAAATCGTTCCTCTGTGCTCCAAACACCTGACATGGTCTGATTGTCGAGCTGTCCTCCCCATGCTATGTCTGAGGCGTCTGTAGTTAAGTAATGTGTCGGAGGTGGAATGTGAAGTGGGGATGAAAGCTGGCAATGTTGAAGCCACCATTGCATCTCGTCTAACACCGAGCGAGGAAGAACGTATCTGATTGGGGCTGTGTACTCGGGCAGGGAGTTTAGGAACTTCAGAGTGAACCGGTGGTTTAGCCTGCCTCGAGGGACCGCAAAGCTTGCAAAATTCAGTAAGCCTACCAGGCTTTGTAGTTCTTTTAGGGACAACTTCCCTGTTTTCAGAGCATGTGTGACTTTTTTGATTACGACAGATGACTTTTCTGCTGGTAGTTGTTTGTGATTTGTCCATGGATGCCAAACAATTCCGAGATATGTTACAGACTTTTGCGGAACAAGGACAGACTTCCCGTAATTCACTTGGAATCCGAGGATTTCTAGCGTCTCCAATAGCACGTCCATCTGCTGGACTAATATCTTTGGATTTTGATGTGTTAGCAAAAAATCGTCTAAATAAACTATTATTCTTAGTCCCTTCTCTCGGAGAATTTGTGCAATCCAATTTGTAAGACAAGCGAAAACTTTCGGGGCTGTACTTAGCCCGAACGGAAGGCATGTCATTTCCAGTACTTCGTCTCTGTAAAGGAGACGTAAAAGCCGCCTGTGTGACTCTGCTATCGGAAGATTGAAGTATGCTTGCGAAAGGTCGACCTTGCACATCCAATCCTGAGGTTGGAGAAAGTCTGGGACTCGAAACATGTTTATTAATCGAAACCGTTCTGTTAGCACATAGTGGTTGAGCAACCGTAGGTTGAGTACAGGTCGGTATGATCCATCGTTCTTTGGTACCAAGAACAGGGAGGACACAAAGCTCGGAGTGAGTGGTGCTAGCTTTAACACGCCCTGTTGTTTCATTTGACGAATGAGTAAAGACATCTCCTTGGACTCTAAGGTGCGATGGCGATCGCCTTTTAGGTCCGGTGTTATCAAGGGAGGTCTTTGACGAAAAGGTATGCGATACCCTGTTATTATCCGTAATATAAAGGATGGGGCTCCCATTTGCTTCCACTGGTTGACAAAATGTGCTAACTGTCCGGCTAGGAAAGGTTGCGAGTCATTGTCTCTGCCTCTTGTTGCCTCTGTAGCCCGAAGGCGACGAGCGGCGCTTCTGACCTCTTTGAGAGTATCGGGATCCGCGAGATCGAAAATTATTATTAGTAGCACTCTTATTGTTAAAATTACCAGTGCGTTGCTCTGGGCCAACATTGTTTTGTGCTTTCGGGTTGTTATAGTAGCCTTGATAATTACCCTGCGAGGGCTGAGTGTGAGGACAGTGCATATTGCTTGATACATCACCGAAATAATTTTGGTGACCGTGACCATGCGATGGCCCAGAATTACGTGTGTGCCCCTGCGAGGGGAAACGTGCAGCAGAATTATTGGGTTTTGCTCGCGAAGCATTCCCGCTGCTAGGCCTGTTCACTGGCCAGAACGCCTTCCTAATACCTCCTGCTTTTTCAAGGGCCGATGTGAAAGCATCCGGATTGAAAATGTGTGTATTTGAAGGAGGGATTTTATTTACAGCCGTTTTTACCAAGGGGTCTCTAATGTACTTAAGGATACCGTCCCTTCTCATTTCTATAGTCTCCGCTCTGTGGCCGCAAGCCATTTGTAAAAGGTCTTGAGAAACTTTCTGGAATTCTCCTTTTAGAAAAATTTCATCAATTTTATTTGTTAAATTTGTGAGGGTAGCATCTGGCGTTTGAGACCATGCGATTAAGTTACGTAAACTACTTATTAAAACTTCTTTTTGCTTCAAAATGCCGAATGTAATAGCTGCGTAAGATTTGTCGGAATAGGCCAGGTGGCGTATATTATCATACGCCTTTACCTCCTCGTTAGATTCCATTTCCGTAAAGCCCGGTGAATGGTTATATAGCTTTTGTGTTTCCGCGTATCTAATATCCGTCCACGTGTTTTTTCCAAAACGTTGAACTTCGTCTAACATATCGATACCTCTGGGCTCAAAGGTCGTAAAGGACAAAATGCGACTTTTCAGGAGAAGCAAAAAACGAAAAAAAAAAATATATTTTTACTCTAACTTTTTTGTTTCTTAAGCTATTTAAATGAAACCTAGGAAAAAAGTGTTTAGAATTTCTAGTATTATCTAGTGCAGTGTTAAAAAATTACCCTAGTGACGTATTTACCGAGATAGATTTCCTTTACGACCATAAATTTAAAAATAAAAGTCCTGTACACCCTTCAAATTTTCACCCTATGATATTACCTAAGGGCGTAAATCCACTTTACTGTACAAAACTAAACAAAATAAGGAAATAATCGACAAGTGTAATATTTTTTAGGTTCTTAAGGATAACACGCTAAGGTATTCTGAACGGATAAATTCTTCGCAATTCTTCGCACACGCTAAGAAGAAGGATAAATTAATAATTAAACTTAAGTATTAAATTATGGATTATGTAATTTTGTATGTATTTATGTGTATATTACTGTATTTTCTTTACGAATATTCATGAAATAACATAATTATACAAATAAAACGTACATTTGTGTAATCAAATTGAGATCGTTTATTTGTACTTACTTAATTGAACACAAAGCTCTAAATATTTAAAAATAAAAAATAATATTTTGGTAATTAACATAGTTTTTCTTGCTTGCCTTTTCTCTACTCTCTTCTGTACTCTTTTAATTAGTTTCACTTCTTTAATCAACTTTATTCTCTTAAACTAACTTTCTTCTATATACTAACTTTATTCTGTTTGATGAGATGATGAGTAAATAAATCATCATCAGTATGCGCTTCAGCAAAAGCCTAGCATGAACTTCAACATAATGACAACTCTTAAGTAGGTAGGTACTAACATAATTAATCAATAGGCGGGGGGACATCTCACACACGCGGCCATCTGACCGCAAACTAGGCAGAGCCAATACTAAGTAAGTGTTCAAACACAGTGCGAGCTGCGCGGGCGGCGGAATCCGCAAGCGCTGCGTGTTTTCATAGTTACAGCGGCGCGGGTGCGCGGTATCCGTAGCGGGTTCAAGCGCACGGCCCGGCGCGCAACCACTCCCGCCGCCCGCGCCGCTCCCACTGTGTTTGAACACTACGGGTATCAGGCAGCTGATACACATACATCCATCAGTAGATAAATAAAAACTTGTATTGACAAACAGCAACTAGACACAAGGAAACCACGAATGCTCATCACACACACAAATGTTTGCCCTGGGCGAGAGAGATTCGACCTCGCGACCCTGTGCTTCGCAGGCCGGCGGGGCCGATCAGTATTAGAATGTACTCTGTGGGGGCCGACGAGCGAGTATTTCGACAGGAACTATGTGAAACATTATAATTAGGTAGGTAAAAGAAAAGTTTAGTAGGTAAGCATACTAGGTACTTACCTCATAATATTATTTTTTCGTGCAGCTAACACAGCAAGTAATTGATTACGGCGTTTTAGTAAAGGCACAAGGATGTTATTGTCTTCATCGTCACTGTTTTCCATCGTGTACCACTAGTTTAATAACTTAAATACACCAATCTAATATATAAAATTCTCGTGTCACGCACGTTGTTTGTTGCCAAACTCCTCCGAAACGGCTTGACCGATTTTTATCAAATTTTTTGTATATATTTGGTAGGTATGAGAATAGGACGTAAACTATTTTTTGTACCCCTAAGTGATAAGGGTGGTCCACCCCAAGTTTTTTTTTCTCTTATTTTTTTTATTGTATTTTTTTATTATTTGCCATTAAAAAATACATACAACCATAAATTTTCACCCTTCTACCACTAACTCCTATTTTTTAATAGCGATATTAGTACTTTAATAATTTTCTACTCTTGGCGGTCGATAATTGATCAGTTACCACTCGATCAGTTATTCCCGTCAGGCGTCTACCGGTGCTTCTCATCCCGTAAACAGCACAGACTACAGAGTAAGGATGAGAACGAAGCCGGTCTCCTGTCGTTCTCACACAATAAGCTTTCTCTCTCTCACTACTAAAGTTTAGGGCCTAAAATGAATCCCTATTTGAACACGCGTGAACGGCTGGAGCGATTTCACTAATTATTTTTTCGTTATTGAAAGGAGAAGGTTTTTAGAATAGGTAGGTGAAGGTAGCGTGTAAAGTAGGTAGGTAGGTATGTTGGTAGGGTAGGTACGGTAGATAGGTAGGTAGGGTATGTAGGTGGGTAGGGTATGTAGGTGGGTAGGGTATGTAGGTGGGTAGGGTATGTAGGTGGGTAGGGTAGATTGGTAGGTAGGGTAGATAGGTAGGGTAGGGTAGGTAGGTAGGGCAGGGTAGGTAGATAGGAAGATAGGTGAAGGTAGGTAGGTAGGGTAGATAGGTAGGTAGGGTAGGTAGGTAGGTCGGGCAAGGTAGGATAGGTAGGTCGGGCAGGGT
Source organism: Conistra vaccinii (assembly GCA_948150665.1). Classification (NCBI taxonomy): domain Eukaryota; kingdom Metazoa; phylum Arthropoda; class Insecta; order Lepidoptera; family Noctuidae; genus Conistra; species Conistra vaccinii. The sequence goes on along the minus strand of OX411334.1, from coordinate 8,985,487 downwards.
AGGGTAGATAGGTCGGGCAGGGTAGGGTAGGTAGGTAGGGCATTATAGGTAGAGGTGAAGGTAGGTAAGTAGGGTAGATAGGTAGGTAGGTCGGGCAGTGTAGGGCAGGTAGGTAGGCCAGGGTAGGTAGGGCAGGGTAGGTAGGGCAGGGTAGGTAGGTAGGTCAGGAAGTGTAGGGTAGGTAGGTAGGGCAGGGTAGGTAGATAGGTAGGTGCGCCGTAGATAAGTACTTACTGCTACCCGTGCGAAGCCGGGGAGGGCAGCTATAATTTGATAAAAAAGCCGCTATACCGCACTGTTTACTTGTTTTCAACAACAAATAATGTCGCGTGCACGAAACAAGTGCCAAAATGAATCGGCAAAACAGAAATGGGCAAAGTATTGTGATCTTTATGTCAAAGCCATAAAACATATTTTACAGTAAAGCAAAGCGCCTCTGTTTTATTGCAATCTACCACTCGCACAGCCGGATCTATTATCTCGCTCTAACTACAGTGGATCACTATGCAGACAACATAAGAAACAGTCGTAAAGAATTATTTTTACAGCTCAATTAAAGCGGGTTGTAGATTGTCAAACTTTATTGTAAATTAATATCATTTTGTAGGGAGTAAAGTTCATATTGATTTACAAATGTAGGATGTAAAGGACCTACAATACATTTTCATAGATTATTTGGGTAGTAAAGGACAAGTTTGTTTTCGTTCAGTTATTTTTTCTGGGTTATAAAGGACATTTTATTTAAGTGTCGTATATACACTTTGTACTTCATAGAATACTAGTTATTTACCTAGCCAATACAAGAGGCTATTTGTTCAATATAGGTAAATAATGTATACCGAGTATTAGAAACATTTTAATAAGGTAGGGATTGAAAATTTGTGTACAGAAATCAAATTCTACGATAATGAAGTGGATACCTAAACTTGAATATCTTGTAATTTCGATAATCGTTATAATACATTTCGCATAATTTTGAGTAGTAATAGTTTCGTGTAAATGATTTGATTTTTATTAAGTTAGGTAGTAAGTTTAGATTAAATTCGTTGTTTCCTCATTTACGTTTATAAACGCCCTTAGTGGAAGCAAATAAAATGAAACTAGGTCGTAAAGGACACTTGTCATTTTTTATTTTCAATTGTAAGGGTGTACAGGACAATTTGCCAAGACGATGTCCTTTATATCCAAATTTTTAGGTGAATTATATTAACCACCTAAGGTGGTATAAGACAATTCATATTTTTTATGTATTTTACACCAAAAAGTTGTTTTATACTTTGCTTTACTACCAAAATGAGTTCACTCTGGTAACTGAGTGTTATTTACATCCATATTTTCACGGTAAACTATGTTTAACGTCTCAAATTATGTGGGTCGTAAAGGCATTTTTTTTGCGAATTTCGTAAAACGGAATAGACAGATCGATAGAGAATTAAAAACTGAGTAAAACAGTATCAAAAAGTCATTTTCGCCCAAATGTCCTTTACGACCTTTGAGCCCAGAGGTATCGATATTTAAAAAATTTGCTGGAGTTTTTGGAACCGCGGGATCTTTTAGCTTAGTTTCAATGGCAAATGATAAATCCGGTGCAACTACCGGATTCTCAGAATTATTCTGTATTGGTGACGCCTGCGAGGCGCAATATTCATTATAAAGCTCGTTATCTACATCTCGGCTTACAATGGAAACATTATCGCTATTACAATTATAAACAGGAGGGTACTCATAGCTCTCAACAGTTTTTTGTAATTTTTCTACATTTTTTGATAATTTATCAATAAGATGACGATCGCGCCTTCGTTTTTTAGACTGACGCCGTCGCCGGTGCTTAGAATTCCTTTTCTTTGAGGTTTGAGTTGAGGAGCTAGATGATGATGTGGAGCTGCTACTACTACTACTCGAAACGGATGATTGCCGTTCACGTAAACGTGACTTATATTTCTGCGGTTTTGTACCCGATCCGCCAGCGGTAGCAACTGGTTTAACTTGGTCATCGGACCCCATGTTAAGCGCTCCTGGGTTTTCACTACCTTTAAAGGAAACAACAAAACCTAAGATATGACCTTTAAAAGGAATTCATACAAAGAAATACTGAGGGTAGAAAATTAACAAGAATTTTTAAAAATCGAACGATAAAATCGTTTTATAAAATCACTTGTGCACTTACGTGAGTTCTTCCTTGGGATCACTGAATTTAATAAAGAGAAGTATATTGTTTATTAGCACAAGTGAACTGCGCGGGAAATATCACGCCAATGACGAGGAGGCTCGGACCACCAGTTACCTCGCGCGCCTGGTAAGAGGGGAGGTGTGTGCGAAAGAGACAGCCTACAGGGTAGAAAGAGAGGTCTGCTAAAGCGGGAAATGGAGTCGCCTATCTCAATACATATAAGCTTCTACTAACGGTCAAGTGTATAATTAGAGCATTTTCTTAATAATTTAATATACGAATATTTTAGATTATGCTTACATTACATAGTGAAATTAATTTGTAAAGTTGTGTCTAATGCGGATAAAAAACTGAGAATTACGCAAAAGTGATCAAGCGTATTTTTCTGAAACCGTGAAGGTTTCAGAAAAATACGCTTGATAGCTTTTGCGTGCGCTCAGTACAGAACACTAAGCTAACCACTCGGAGTAGTGAAACATTCGTTTCCTCTATCTTATGTGATAATGATTTCTTTTTAGCTGTTAATTATTTACTGGCATGACGTAGGTTATAAGTAGTAATTAGACGATTTTATTATCTTTATGACAGTCTGTCACTAATGAGTCGTCTTCCGCTCATATGGTTAGATCAGATTTGTGTCATTATTTTGTATTTTTATCAAACATTTTCGGTGTCACACTCTTTCTTAATTCGTGTGAACGTAGATGCCTGCCTTTTCCCAACTATGTTGGGGTCGGCTCCCAGTCTAATCGGACACTGCTGAATACCAGTATTTTACATCGAGCGACTGTCTATCTGACCGCCACAACCCAGTTACTGGGTAACGCGATACCCTTTGTTCGTTTGAACGTAGATATTAATAAAATATATAATAGAACAAGCAGCCCTATTGGATTTCCCATCGTCAAAAATGACAAACTCGGAATTTCCATAACATAACATAATCAGCCTATTAATGTTCCCACTGCTGGGACACAGGCCTCCTCTCTGTGAGAGGGAGTGGGCCGTAATCTACCACGCGGGCCCAGTGCGGGTTGGTAGATGTCACATGTCTTCGGAATTTTTGGTTCTAAGACGTGCCGGTTTCCTCACGATGTTTTCCTTCACCGTTTTGAGAGCAGTGGTGATGAAATTATTTACACAAAGTAAAGCGCCTGCTTGGGTTCGAACCCACTACCTTCAACTCGTAAGTCGGGGCCGATACCACTGAGCCACCACTGCTCTCAGTCGGGGCCAATACCACTGGGCCACCACTGCTCTGGAATTTCCATACAAACTTTCAATCCTCGAGTTCGTCATTTTGAATGAATGAATTTACAAAAAATCTTTCTTAGTCTGTACCCTAATTCAAAAAAAAATCTGCTCAGCTTATTTTTTCGAACTTATGAAGCAATGGACTAGCAATCTGTTTCAATTCGTTTCAATTTCTTAATGATCGTGCATTACGTAATTAGGGTACTTACTGCTTACTTTTGTATCAGAAACTTTTATTATACCCAACGGTTTATGTTGTGCGTTGCCTGTCAGTAAATGGATTTTTATTAATTAAACAGTATTAAATACGCACTGTTCTAAACTAACCGACTATACGTCTTGTTCTAGTTTGTATGGAAGTTCCGAGTTCGTCATTTTCAATTAATATGAATTTTCAAAAACCCGTTCTTTGTGCTGCCACTTTCATTATAAGGAAAATTTATATTAGACCCAGCAGTTTAGGTTGTGCGTTGTCTTGTCTGTTAGTGAATGGATTTTATTAAGTACCTACATATCTACTAGGTGTTTGAAACTCACCGATATAATATATACTTGTTCCATAGTTTCTCTGTCCATCAATAGGTTGTTTTTGGTCCATAGGAGACCAGGCTATCTAATTGCTGACATTTTCGTAAATGATTACGACTAATCTGTTTCATTTTGACAGTTCAACAACATTCATTTCGTTATTTACGTTGTTGAGCAGATTTTTTTTCGAACTTATGAAGCGATGAATTAGCTGTCTGTTTCAAAATGATTCAGATTGTGATTGGTCGTGTATTACGCAATTAGGGTGCTGAGACCGCCAATTGGAACACCTATGTGTATCTGTTTCGTTTCCACGTGTCGTTTACACGCTGTTGGTACAATAAAGACTAGGTATTCCCCTATCTATTTAGGTACCTACATTCCTATAAAGACTGCAATAAATACACAGTTTTAATTCCACTGTGTTAGTTGGTTCTGCGATTTATAGCCGAGATTAGAACGAATTACTAACAGCCATAAGCTTGGCCTAGATTAGTGTAGTCACGATCACGACCATCCGCAAAGTGTTGCCAGAATACGAGACACACTTGCAGAATAATTTAATTGAGATAGACTTTCCTGTCAAATACGATTTGATAGGGTAGTAAAGGGTTATAGGTAAATTTGAACGGAGAGATAGAAAATGTTTATCTAGGGTTTATAAAAAAAGCATTTGATACAAAGAGGGTGGCATCATTGACGCGCAAACTGGGGGCCAAGTCTACTAATTTACTAACGTTATAATGGTCTCTCCATTGTCAATGGTCTCACCATCGAGAGACCATTGTGACGTTTGTAAATTAGTAGACTTGGCCCCCAGAAACCATGAATTGAGTACCTACTTACATGATTCTAGGTGGCGTATAAAAGTGCTATACCCAAGTGGTCAAAATTCAATGCAGGTTCGGAATCATGAACTGAATCCATGGTTACCCAGTTGTGCGTCGATATCCCTGCCATCCTGTATATAAGGTGTATCTATTCATACACGAAATCTCTGAAGGGATCATTGTACTCATCATTATGAACAACTTTTACTATGGAACCAACGATGAAATCGCGAAAAAAAAAACCAGCTTTTCCCTACATTTATATTCGCATATCTCGTCAAAATGTAGGGAACACCTGATTTTTTTTTCGCGATTTCAGTGTTGGTCCCTTAATGAAAGTTGTTCATAATGATGAGTACAATGGTCCATTAAGAGATTTCCGGTATGAATAGATACATATAAATGAATTACTCCTTAACTCTCAATAAACTAACTGTCGGAATCAACTGCAGGAATCTAGTGTTTCATTTTTGAATGAGCATGTAATCAATAAAAGTGCAGCAATACTTACGAAATTTTCAAAGCCTTCTGCATTGCAGGTGACAGTGGATCCCTGTGGTTGACCAGCTCTGGCGAGTTGTCTCTGATTTTGAAGAACAGCTCTATGGTTTGCTTAGTTTTCTCCAAGTCATAGTAACAGCTGTGAAGAAACCTCAGGATGATTCTGTCCTCTGAAACATGAGAATGTCATAATGATTATTTGCTTCCACTATAAAATTTGGGGAAGACCAAAGAAACCATGGTTGGATCTGTGGATGGAGTTTGTAAAAGATGATATACCTATACTCCATTTGAAATAAGAACAAACCTTTTTTAAAGTCCGTTCAACCGATTCTGACTTCTATACCGTAGGCATAAGGATGGCATTAAAAGCAAAAAAGCGGTTACAATACTGACTGTTTACTGCAGCTGCCTGCATTTGTCATGCCACCGACACAATAGAAGTCAAAATCGGTTGAACGAACTGTAAAAAAGGTTTAGTTAAATGTCTAATCTTATTTCAAATTGAGTATTGCTAAAAAGGGGGTGACTACCGAGATGACGGTTTACAGATTTCGGTATAGAAGCAGAAGGCATGCAGCCTGCATAATCAGCCTATGATGTTCCCACTGCTGGGACACCGGCCTTCTCTCTTCGAGAGGGGCAGGGGGGAGGGGGGAGGCCAGTATTATAATCTACCACGCGAGCCTGGTGCGGGTTTTGATAGATGTCACATGTCTTTGAATTTTTGGTTCTAGGACATGCCGGTTTCCTCACCATGCTTTCTTTCAGCGTTTTCACCATCACTGCTCCATGCTATGCTGCCTGCGGTGAACCCAAATAAATAAGAATGAGAACAGGAAGATAATTTATTATGATCATGACTCGGTTATAAGAGAACTCAACATGATAAGACATATATATAGAGTCGTGCTGTCGATAAAATAATTACAACTTTAGGTTATTCAAAGCCGCTGAAAGTCGTGCGGGTAGAAAACCTTGATGTAACAAATACTGCCTACATGCGAATCTTGGTGTCTCTGTAGCCGCTTGGCTTCATACTAGACTGTTGTCAACACTGTTTATGTACACAATTCCACGGAAAAACCGCTAGTTACCTAACTAGGCTTGGATGGGTGGTCACAAAACATTGCCTTCGAAGATTTCCGCATAGCTTGGGATATCAAACAATGTACCGGGAACAAACACTAAGTCTTTGAAAACTCGCCGAATGCATACCTAACCGCTTCTTTTTTTTTCTCTCTGTTCTTTGTTCCTTTTTAGGCCGCTTGCCCATTGGTCGGTATTTTACCGCGCAGTACTGTACAGTACTGCGCGGTACTGCTTATGTTTGCTCACTGGTCGGTAAGCACTCTGTACCGAATCGGTACTGCACACAAATATAGATATACCTAGATAGCGCAAGAGCATCTACTTCGCGTGCCCGAACGTGGCTCAGTGTGTCTCATTTTATATAATATAGTCTATGGTCTGCGCCTGTCCGCCGCGCTAGTCGGACATAAATAATAAAATAGAAAATGCCTATATTCGTAATACTTTACAGCTTTTTACTAGGAACGGTTGATGTGACGTTGAGTGTTAATAGGTTATGACTATCGAAACAAGTGATACTATCGTATTTCGCTTCAGTTTCATGGTATAGGCGCTTTGATCATTTTTTTTAAATGCCACGCATGGTAATCATACAGATTGTGATACTTGCCTTATCTAGGTATTATTATATATCTATATCTGTGTACTGCACTGCTTTCATCTAGAATTCCAAATTCAAATTAATTCAATTAGTACGAGAGCGCATGACCAACATTTTTGCCTTATCGTTTTACGAACAAAATCGTATAAAAACGATAGATTTGGTTATTCTTAAATTCAAAAATCCTATTTTCAGAAATTTTCCACGTCACATCTTCTGACCTGACCGCATTTTTAAATATGTCGCTAATTCTTTTTTGTCATGTTTAAAAATGATAGATTTTACATAAGTACCGAAAACACCATTTTCAGAAACCAGTAGCTTCGAGTACGTACCCAAGAGACCATTTGAGAAAATTAAATATGAGGCAAACAATAAAACCCGTATTCAATCCATCTGAAAATGTTTTCTGGTGAACATTGGTCAGTTGATTCGAATACGTCATTTTTGGAAATGTGCTCAGGCCACATTTGACACGCAAAGTGACGCAAATGAAATATCTGAAAACAAACTTTTTAGTAATCAAATTACGAAATCTTTGTATATTTTTATTATCAGACATATTGTGATGAAACCGTCTGCCAATTTTTTTTGACATAGCAGAAATAGGCTCCCATAAAACTGTAACGTTTCTGACCGGTACTGTACTGCCCACCGAGTCGGGTTCAGAATCATCAAAACGTAAAGATTTTTTTACAATTATTCCAGTAAAACGATGTGACATGGTTTTGGTCATGGGCTCTCGTACTATATAATTCACTTGTTTTTTGTTTTTCCCCAGTTTGAATGAATTATCTCTAAATTTCCCTAAAAATCTTCAAATTTCCTTGGTTTAGGGAGCATGATTATAAATAATAAGGTAATGGCACAATTAACATGGTAAATTTGATGAATTGCATTCATTATGAGTTTGAGTTGAGGGAATAAATCGGTGGTGGAATAAATCGAATCCTTTAATAAATCGGTGGTGCCATAGTGTCAAGTCATATATTGGGTGCTGCCTACTATAAACAATAAGGTTACCAACTTAAATTCATATTAACCCCAAAATTCCCCAAATCCCTGTCAAAATAAAATATCCCTAAACCAAACTTAGTATTGGTATTTTTTCCCTAAAACAGGGAGAAATCCCTAAAAGTGGAAACACTGCGCGGTAAGCATCCAGTACCGATGCAGTAAAATGCGTGACGTCACGCAGTACCGAAACGATATCGCCCCGCACACTTACCGACCAGTGGGCAAGCGGCCTTAGTCTGTCGAAAATGGTGTATTGCGAGAGGAATTTGAATCTTAGTTATTGAATGCAGATTAGTAAAACCATCGTTCACAAAAACTCCAATTTTTAATTTGCCAGTCTAAAACAGCTGTGATCGAACTTTTTTTTTTTAAATAACACGATAAATCACTACATAGTATAAAACAAAGTCGCTTCCCACTGTCTGTCTGTCTATGTATGCATAGATCTTTAAAACTGCACAACGGATTTTGATGCGGTTTTTTTTAAATCGATAGAGTGATTCAAGAGGAAGGTTTATTATGTATGATACATACATATTATAGTACAGAAAAGAGCACCACCACGCGGGCGAAGCCGCTGGCAGCAACTAGTAATTAATGTTACAAAGACAACACGACAACAGTGAAAAGGAGGCCGCCTGAATACGTAGGTAACTTGGCGCTACAACTTAGCATTCCCAGTCCAAGACCCAGAGGCAGACCCAAAACAAGCTGGAAAGCTGTGGTGCTAAAGGACATGAAAGAGTGTCAGGAAGTGGACGAGAAAGACCAGGAAGGCTGACCCCACCACAAAAAATTCAAAATTCAAATTCAAAATTCAAAATATTTTATTTCACATAAACCTACATGGGCACTTATGAAACGTCAGAAGCTACGCACGGTTCCAATTGGTCGTTTCCTATGGAGAAGAGCCGGCAAGAAACTCCACGGTTACTCTTTTAAAAATAATTGGGTTTTACAATATTTACAAAAAAAAAAAAAAAAAAAAACTGTATTATTAGGTAAGCGAGGACAGTGTAGGTCTTTCAACAAGTACCAAGTATGTACTTAACAAAATAGAAGATGGTCAACAAGTGTACCCACCATGTGGGATACATAGCCAGGAAGAGCGAGAACACGACAACAGTGAAGGTCCTCCTGCAGGGAATTATTGTGGTCCTTGGTGAGAGTCACTCTGTAACTAGATTATTTACTAGGTTATTTTTATATCGACACTAAATGCCATTTTAGTATAGCAAATTAAAAATCAGAGTATAATTTAATTCCGATTAAGAATAACTATTCGGATCTAAAAACATACACAATAGCTATTTTTATAAAACTGGTTTGATTTGATACCCACGCATGGTAAGGATTGAACAGGAAATGTGCTAAACACGCTTTTTGTTAATATCACATCGACCATTGTTAGTTGAAATGACTAATGAAACAGCGTCACAAATTGAGCTTTTAAAATGTAGGAAACATTGTACGAAACCTATCGTTTTACGGTAATTGAACATAGTCTTGAGCTGTTAGCAAGTCATCTAACTCCTTGAGAAGTGGTCAATGACAATGAAGATGTGATTACATATGACTAAGTAACTTTGTATACAAATAAACGTTAGAGGTGTTTTTATTCGATGTTATATTGATGCCCTCACCACCGCTGAATTGAAGTAGGTACAAAGGTAAGTACCTACTATTTTGCAGCAGAACATCGATAAGTTGCACATACGATTCTATAGGATGTCAACTTCAAAACAATTCAAAGGAAAATGCGAAAGTTAGAATCTGCACCTTACTACGAGAGAGATAAAGTTAAATGTTGAATCAGAATGTGTATCAATATTGTGGAAAACTTCGTGTACAAGTATATAGGCATGTAACAACGGATCCCCATTCATTGTACATTCAACGATGCTCACTGAATGGACTATCGGGTGGCAATTATTCTTTGTGCGATGCGGACGAATCAATAACAGGGACTTGGGAACACGTGACTACTGATATCGTACCTATATTGATATTTGTTCATTTTTCATGCCTCAGAGAGCTTGATAACCCGTCCTAGGTTATGCGAACAAGCCCGAAACTGCGATAACCGGTTTAGTATTAAATATTAACAGACGATATTAGCTTGATGATAGTTTATTACTTTATCGTTTAAATTCGAATTCAAAGGTGGCTGGGACAGACTGGATGCGGAAGGCGGAGGACAAGGTTTTGTGGCCACAATAAAAACAGATTTTGTCGAAGGAAGAATGCCACATACGAACTACGCATCAAAGACATCACAAATCCTGCATGGTGGAGTTAGAGTTTACACCGCGCGAACGACATAGGTATATAAGACTATCTGAAATCAACTTACGGGCAGGTGCCCTCCAGACATAACACCCCGTCTGGTCGGAGGACCCTCCCTTTTCAAATGAGGATTAGTGAACTTTACACTTTACACCCTGTTCCTCATACCTCTAAACCTGCACGCTTAGCATGATAACAACACAATAGAAACGGGTTTTGTCGACGGAAGAATAGACAAAATGACAGATAAACAATCACAATCTGTCATTTTGTCTATTTTTCCGTAGACAAAACCCGTAGAAAACCCTTTCTATGGTTGTCAGTCATGCGACGCGTGCTGGGAGAGGCATATTTCTAGCAGTGGACTGTAATAGGAATTCACATAATTATACGCTTCGGATGCTTCCTGAATAAAGAATCCGGATACAATTCTTCTTATTAAAACTTGTTACTATGCTTATGCGTTTCAATGCCATCAAGTTATTCAAGTTTGCAAACTTGGAACTATGAATAAGTATAGGTATACCTACAAGAATAACCAATTAATTAAATTGATATGGCTTTACGTCCATGTTTTGTAAGAATAGACAACTATAAAGTTTATGTTTTAATTTGTGAATAGTTTTTATTTTATTCTACGTCCCTATTTTGTTTTCTCTTCTACTCTTACACACATTGTCTACCTACATCTTTTTTTCTACTTTCCTATCGCAGGTTTGCTGGACGATATTTCATTAGAAATAAGCATTATCTTTGTACATATTATTTTCCTGTTCCTTTCTTCGTCTCTGTTTGTATGTGTACTGTGTACAAAAAAAAAAAAAAAAAAATTGAGTGTTACTAAATTCGTTAAATGAATAATTTTTTGGTTGCTTTGCTTCCGGGAATTCGAATATATTATCCTAGTCAGACTTCATAATTTGTTGCTTCAGAAACTTGAGGACCATCATAATCTGTAGGTATTTTACTAATTTGTAACACTACATAATAATTATTTTCTCCTCCATCATTCGATTATTGAAAACCGAAGGTGAACGAATATTGCTTTCAAAAGAAACGGCTGTTTAAGTTACATACTAGTCAAGGCAAGAGTCATGATTTAAAGGGAACACCAATACCGTGTGGAACATGATTGATTGTGCGAGGATAGGTACCGGGGCTTTCAAATGATAGTAGGAGAACTGCGAAGTTTTATTAGGAAGGTCTCCGACATAACCATTTAAAACACTTAAAATACTGCCACATTCAGCACTATACATTTTTGAAATTTGTATCTTTGTACACCAAAACAGACATGAATTGAATTTGACTTGGTTATGATGTTGTTTCCAGACCCAGCCGCAAAGTGCATATAAGCTTAATGTTCCTAGGCGTAGAATTAAATTATTTTCTAATAATGTATACTGCATGTTCATTACCGTTTATAACAAATTACCTGATGGCTTCAAAAGTCTCAGCCTCAGAATATTTAAATGTAAATTGTGTAACCTTCTTTTAAGCAAATTTTATTACTCGACTGAAGATTTTATGAACGAAATCTAAATATTTGACATTATTTCTTATAAATCATATTTTATCTCCTTGACCTTATTGAATTCTGACTTATATAATTATTCTCTTTTACAACTATTGCTTGATTTATTTAAATTATTTGTAATTCTAATTCTAACGATTAATAATTCAATTTTAATGTAATGATGACCCATAATTTTACGATAAATATTTGTATGCCGGAAACGGCAGAATGTTATGATCGTAACACATAATGCACATAACAACTTTGTACAATATTCTGACAAATAAATGCTTTCTATTCTATTCTATTCTATAACCCTCTATTCTCCCCAGACGAAGGGTTTCTATGAAGATTTACCCAAGGCAAAAGAACATCAATGCAGGGTGTAATACAGCGACTCGCAAACTGTTACCAATAGACCCATTAGCGTTGAAATTAATAATAATATTTTTTTTAAATAAACTTCGGAAGTTTCTGTGCTTGGGTCTAGTTCTAGTCAGTGGCGGATTATCCCTAAGGCAAACTAGGCACGCCTAGGGGCGCGAGGATACAATGGGGCGCGCACGCGGAATTTTTTAAAATCATAATAAAATATAGGTGTAAAAACATTCAGAACTAAAGAAATCTCCAAAAACGCCTAACACAATAAAATAGAACTCAACCTATTCGAGGCGAGATCCTAAAAATTTTGAGCTCGCTTCGCTCGCTCTTGGATTCTGAAATCTCTCCATTCTAAAGCTTCTGTGCATTAGTCGACAAAGTACCGAGCTCCTATTTTCGAAAATTTCACGGCCCTAGGCGAGGTGCTAACATTATCGAGCTTGCTTCGCTCGGTCTTGTTGCATTGCATCTTACTCTATCTTAATTCTTAAGCTTCTTTGTATAAATCGACACAGTTAGTGTCCTACTTCTGTATGAATGGGCTGAAATGGACAAAATAAAACCTATCCCATTCGATGCGATATGCAAAAATTATCGAGCTCGCTTCGCTCGCTCTTGAATCCTACGTTTATTTGTTAAGCTTTTCTGCATAATTCGACAAAGTTACTTCTTGTATGAATAGACAAACGATAACCTAACATATCCAAGATGAACTGAAGATCCGTAGAGTTAAAGAAGGACCCCCCTGGAAATAAACCTGCCGGCGCCCATGATCTCCAAATTCCCACGGGATGGGGCATTACGTGGGTGAAACCGCGTGGCGCAGCATTTGTTATTATCCATGTAAAAGTACTAGTTAAAATGTAGCATATATGGCGCTAGGGGGGCGTCGATGAGGTGCTTGCCTAGGGCGCTCTCGACATTTAATCCGCCATTGGTTCTAGTTATGTACTGAATTCATGGAAACAGTTTGCCGTGTCGATGTGCCTTACAACTCAGAGTATATAAACTCAGCCTATCGCAATCCACTGCTGGAGTTAGGCCTATCCCAGGCTGCACCACAATACGTATTCTGCCCTACGCCTTCCGCATCCAGTCTGTCCCAGCCACCTTTTTAAGGCCGTCAGTCCATCGAGGTGGGGGGGGTCCGACACTATGCTTACCGATACGCGGTCTCCACTCTTGACAAAATGACAGATTGTCATTGTTTATCTGTCATTTTGTCTATTCTTCCGTCGACAAAACCTGTTTCTACGGTGTTCATGCTACGCGTGCTGGACTCATCTTCTCCACCAGCAACCGATCTTCGACAAACTGGTCAGCCCACTGCCCCTTCAGCTTTTATACTGTGCAAGGAATGTCGGTAGCTCGGGTTCTTTTCCGGATAATTTCATTCCTGATTTTATCCGAGTATAGATAGGTGGTAAATTGAAGTATTTAAGACTTGCTTACCTAAGTCTTTGGGTAAATGAGGCTGCTTGTTTATCCAGTCCCGAAGCTGCTCCACCTGCTTTTGTGCCTCTTGTGAGATCTTGGTATCCATGTTGAGGATCACCTGAAATTATGTAAAAAAAATTTTTTATAAAGTTTCTAATTTTCAGATAATGGGGTTAAACAAACTCCACATGAGGAAACGTGTACTGATAGCTGATACTTGATATAAGTCTGAAATCGCCAATCTGCCTTAAGCAAGGGTGGTGATTAATGCTCTTGCCTTCTCTGTATGAGAAGACCACTGCCTTACAGTGGGTTAGTTGCAACTGGTACCCATTAATAAAAGACAAAACTGCTGAAAACGAACCCATCGCCGAATCCAGGAGCTATTTTCCAACTTAGGACAGAATTATTTTCCTTTACAAAACTTTTCAAGACATTTAACGCTAGTCCGTCACTAGATATCGTCGTATTCTCAACGAGAGCATCGGCAAAAAAGGTTGGCATGAGTGACGACACGGTGTCGTCATGAGTCTGTGTTAGTAAAGATTGTATGATTGATAATAAAAAAATCACCATATTTTTAAAAGTCGTAAAACAGTTAGCTGTTCATCAATTACTGTCAATTAACTGTCATGAAAACCGTGCGACAGGGGGGCGGGTCGCTAGTATTTACTTACATACTTATGTTCGCCTCTATCGCTGTTTGCAGCTGATATGAACTAACTTCTCAACTAGAGTTTCTTACAGTTTTTCCTGTATTCTATCATACCTATGTAGGTACCTATTCGTCCTAGAACGTGAGTTCAATCGAGTGAGGATAAAGATCAAGTGGTTATGGAGCCTTGCATAAGCCAAATACAATAGACTTGTTTACACTACCGTATATTTTTGTACCTATTATTTATTCATACTGATAATTTTAGTTTGTGGAATTTGGTCAGCTAACTGTATCAAAATGTACCTATTAAGTACTTCCACTTCCCAACATCACCCACGCAGGTGATAACGAACCATGAAAATGAGATTTTTTGGGTATTTATATGTAGGTATCTACTTCATGGGATTAGCTTCGTGCAAAGAACAGGGGGCCTGCTCCCTAAGCGAAATCCGTAGTTTTGGCCGTCATTACGGGCGCTTGGCTCTCCGTCTAACTTACGGCATGTCCGTAAGTAGTGAGACGGAGAGCGATGCTCCCGTAACGACAGCCGAAACTACGGATTTCGCTTAGGGCAGTAACGTGTTTATTTATCGAAATAAAGATCATTGATTTTTATTTGGACATGATAAAATTGATAAAACTAAAATCTGTGGACCTTTTCTACACGTGTTATTTTTAAGGCTCCCGAACAGGTGTGGCGGGGTGACGCGCGTCGCGCAACGTTGCCACGCGATTCTGGTAAAACAATTTCCATGAAGTTTTCATAGAATTTTTTCTACTAGAGTCTCTTCACGCTATCGCGTCACGCCAGTCTGCTGGGAGCCTTCATTTGGAAAGTAACTACCCAATTTAGTACCTTATAGGCAAGGCATTTGAAATATTTTCAAGCAAGACAATCCCGGAAGTTTGGTCACTACACTATTGCGATTCAGATGGAATAGGTATAGTACTAACCTACTGTAATTGTATGATTTTCTATGGGTAGGGACAGACGCACAGCTAAATTGGAGCAGTCATTGTACCGAGAAACTAATAAGGTTCAATGGTATTAGGGGGCAATAGGGCAAAGTATTTCGCCGGTGAAAAAAAAGTTTTCTCTGAAGCAGTATCGAAGTCTATATTTTATTTGCGTTAATCGTGTTTAGTAAAAGGATTACTAAACACGATTAACGCAAAGGATTTTATTAAATAAGATAAAAATATATTATGTAGGTAACTGCACTGGATAAAGTAAATTAACAAAAAAATAAAAATAAGTTTATCCTAACCTAACCTTACGTACTGAATTAAATAAAAAAGATTTCCATGACTTTTCCTTCCTTGACCTTTTAAATGACTTTCTGTTTTCTAAATGATTTATACATTTAATGATATTTGTGTAAGTCTGTTTTTTGTGCTGTTTTAGACCTAAGTCAATGCTTTTTTTTTTGTTTATGATTTTATTTTGTTTTCCATTTTAATTAATTTTTTAATATTTTGATTTAATGTAATAAGAATAATATTTTGATTTTATTTATTCATTTATATACTTACTTATACTTTATTGTACACCAGATAAAACATTACAAAAAGAAAAAGTAATACACAGGATTTTATGTTCTTAATAAGAATAATATTTTGATTTAATGCATACAAAAGTCGTGTTTACCTGTAATTGGTATACAGGGTGTCAGGGACATCGACGCAAAGCCTGTTACCATGGATTCAGTACATCATTTCTGCGTAGAAATTTTTCAACGGTTATTAAAAAAAAATGTTGTTTCATAAAAAATTGCAATACCTACGCAGTCAAAATGTATGTTTAAATACTTAACCGATAAAAAAATTTCAACTATGGGGGTACAGAATCATGTACTGAATCCATGGTAACAGGCTTTGCGTCGATGACACCCTGTATAATTAAGAGCCATTACCTGTTAAGTTTTAATATTTAATTTACAATATGCTGTTGGCGTACCTACCTATTTTAAATAAATGATAAAAAACCAAAAACACTTACCTACATAATATTTATTTAAGTAGGGCTGTTAAGAGGAAGTCAGTTTAAAATTTAACCAAATAACAGCGAAAACTGTGGTTATCGGTTCGATCAGTTAACCACAGTCGACATCATTAGGTTTTAAACCTGTTGTTTATGTAATTTACCTTCTATTTAACAAGTACCAATTTTTGTATTTTCCATGTATCTGTATTTTCCTCCACAATGTTATGTAAATCGTACGAGAATCAATACCTAGTCAACCGAGGTCTGCTTGGGCAAAAATAGAGAAAATTCGTCGTCCCCTTTAACGGGGACGTGGCCTGCGGGGACAACGGGAATACACGGAATAATAATCCTAGCTAGGTTGGTTTTCTCTCCCCTGTAAACCTCTATTCATCGAAATCGTTAGAGCCGTTTTCGAGAATGTGATTACAAATATATTATACAATAGGTACAAATATTGCTCATTTAATAGTTTATAGGATAAGTGCCTATAATTCATAAAAGCATTAGAAAAATAACGACAGTTATTGTGTAATATTGTTGAAATTACTGCACTATAGTATATAGTTTTTTTTTAATGTAAATAGATTATATTGCTTTGTATTTAAGGGTATCCTGAAATAACGAAGATTATTGTTCGTTAATATTGAAATAACGAAAGGGCCGTTTATTTTATATGTTATAATTTTTTTATAAATGGAATATATAGATTATTATAATTGTCTGTAACTAAGTAGAAGTACATACTTATTAAAACTATTAACAAACTGCAGATTTTCTACACATTGGAATAACAAACAAAACCATGAGAATAAATGTATCAGTCGTCTGTACCTACCTACTAGTAATTCAACTAGGCAAGTCATTTATTTCCGTATGTATAGTGAACTCAGCCGAAGGAAACTGGTTGTTAGTTTGTTATGTTGCCACTGACATTGCTGTTTGTCACTATCTGCATACCTACGCTACGTATAGTCCTTCTCTTAACGTTATTGTAGTAGTAGTTCACTATTGGTCAATTTGTGAGCGTAGCGCTTATACACACATCAAAAGTGTCTAGGGATCAACATATATTTTTGCAATAACTTTTCTCCTGATTGATATTAATTAAAATTTTCTTTAAGGATTCATCAAATAAAGTGTTTTCGTTTGTCACAGTAACGATAAACCAAGTCACCTTTGCATTAATAAAGAAATTTGCCATTTTCCTAATAAAGGGATTTTTGACATTTGAACCACTAACATTAAAGTTCGAAAAAAAGACTGAAATAACAGTTTTCTTTAAAATTTTATTGGGTAACTTAAACAATTAATAATCCGTGTTTCTACCGCGAACACTAACAACACAAGAACATCGGTTTGGCATACTCAAAATGAGTTCATCCAAATCACTGTGGAATGGCCGCCCATGTTCGCTGCAACAACAAAAAAAGGTCTTCTTGCGACTGGATACCCTCCATATTCGGCAGAGCTCTTCTCTGTAGCATATCCCATGCATGCTCAATCGGGTTCAAGTCTGGCGACTGAGCAGGCCAGGGCAGGACATTGATGTTAGCTGCGGCGAGAGTCTGTCTTACAACTCTTGCGGTGTGCGGTCGTGCATTATCATGCATTAACTGAAATAAGGGACCGATTTGCACTTGTAGAGGAACGATGACGTCTGATACAATCGTCTCAGCATAAATTTGAGCGTTGAGGTTGCCTCTAATCCAAATCAACTCAGTTCTTCCGCCGATCCAAATACCCGCCCATACCATGATGGTTCCACCACTATAAGGATGGACTTCCTGGCAGGATTTTAATCGCTGTTGGCGTCCAGGGGTTCTCCAGTGTCGTATACGTCTTGTATCCGGTCTCATACCAAAACGAGACTCATCAGAAAAGCACACGAAACGCCATTGTTCTTCTGCCCAATTTCTGTGTTCAAGAGCCCATTGATATCGAATCCTACGATTGTGCATTGCTATAGGTGGTACCCGTAGCGGTCTTCGGGAATGAAGGTTCACTTCATGCAAGCGGTTTCTGACTGTTTGGTCGCTAATTAAGTTCCCTGAAGAGTGATGAAGCCTCACGGCTAACATCATGGCGGTTATTGTTGGAGCTCTTCGAGCTAAGATTTGAATGTATCGGTCTTGTCTCCGTGTGGTGCAGCGATACCGTCCTCCATGGCGCTCAGCCACGGTACCAGTGCTTCGGTAACGTGTCCAAAGTCGACTGATAACACTCTGACTTGTATTCAGAGCTAAAGCCACAGTACGTTGCCGGGAACCAGCTTCTATCATTCCCACGGCTCTGAGCATTTCTTCCCTGCTTAAATGACGTCGCTGCTCCATAATAACGTTGGTTTTAATCAGTAGTAGGGAAACAGTAGCACTAATAATGTCTTCAATGCGTTGTATGTTTTTATAGGGAAAATATTGACAGCTGATTTTCATCTTTTACTCGAATTTGATTCACAGTTCCTGATTCAAATTATGAAATGCACCAAAAAGGATCCATATAAATTTATAAAATCATAAATTTATTACAAAGCCACATCTCAATCTCAAGAAATCCGCATAAAAATGCTTGATCCCTAGACACTTTTGATGTGTGTATATACTTAACTCATTAATAGCGTTAATAGCGTTTATCAGCGTAGCGTTAATAACTCATTAATAGCGTTTAACCCAAAGTTGGCAATGTCGCAAATAGCTGTCAAAATTTACCTGTTTTAATTAATTTGGCAATATATCTGTATGGAAATAATAAATGTGGGTAATTGGTGAACTAGAATATTAATCATGAATTGTAATTATAACATTGAATTTGATTTTTGTACCCGTTTTAGATGTAAAAAACGCGTTTGAAAAGTTTTCTAATACTTTTTTAGGGTTCGGTACCTCAAAAGGTAAATAAAAACTTTTAACAAAAAAAAAAAACAACCGACTTCCAAAAAAAACGCTACAAAGGGGAAAATTACTTTAATTTCGGAAGTCGGTGTCTTTTGTTTTGAATTTTCGTTATTTTGCCACCGACTTCACTTTGTAGCGTTTTTTTTGGAAGTCGGTTGTTTTTTTTTTGTTAACAGTTTTTATTTTTCACTTTTTAGTTTTTAGTTTTGGTACCTACCTACCCCACATAAATTCGAATAACACTACCAGCGACGCAATTAACAGTGACAGGAAGTTATCATCGTATCATCCTTAAAATGAATTAAGTCCAAACACAAGGTAGCTACTTGAGGAGTTTCCTTGATTGTCCTTCGTCTTCATCATCGAACCCCTAATGACAGTCACAACCCATCTAGGTGTAAAGTTCTCATCAATACAAATTAATCAAGCCCAAACACCAGGTAATTGCTGTAAATCGTTGAGGAGTTCCTTCAACTGTCTGTCGGCTCCATCATCAGATCGACTCCAACCCTTCATTAAATAGTAGTGTTTTAAAATGTTTACTAAAAAAATAAAAAAACGCACTAGTCGCCACTACGATTTTGGAAGGTTCCCCTCGATTTGTCTGGGATGCCATCAGCAGATCCTGGTTTCCTCATCATGGTATCACCCTTGGGATATCTCCTTTCCAACAATAAAAAATTATACGTATAAAAAGTATACGAATTGATAAACTCCTCAAAAAAAGGAAGAGGTTTCCTCCTTTTTTTGAGGAGTTCCCTCAAGTCGCCATGGATTTCTTCATCAGAACTGAATTTTGATCAAACTAGGACCAATCTGGAAGTATACCTTTCAGATAATAAAAGTATTTTTTATCACATCTATTCAAAAAGACATAGTTTAATCCTCGTAAACAGGGACCAAAATAGCGTTTTAATCCCTAGGGACTAAAAGTGATTTGAATTTGGAATGTGGAAATTGTTAGTAAAAGTTCTATTCACCAAAGAGATCGATCACGAACATTGTATGAATAAGTAACAGGCTGGCAAGAGAGAAAGTGTGAATTTGATCAAAATTAAAATCCAAGATGGCGGATTCGCATTTTTTTTTTTCATTGTTTTCGACTGTGGTAAAGCCGATAGTGAGGTCAAAATTTTAATCCAAGATGGCGGATGCGAAAATTTTCAAATTTTTCGTCATGGGTATCGTTTTCGTAGTTTTTGACGGTGGTAAAGCCGATAGTGAGGTCAATATGTAAATCCAAGATGGCGGACGCGAAAGTTTTCCAATTTTTCGTCATGGGTATCGTTTTCATAGTTTTCGAGGGTGATAAAGCCGCTAGTGAGGTCAAAATTTAAATCCAAGATGGCGGATGCGAAAATTTTCAAATTTTTCGTCATGGGTATCGTTTTCGTAGTTTTTGACGGTGGTAAAGCCGATAGTGAGGTCAAAATTTAAATCCAAGATGGTGGATTCGAAAATTTAAAAAAAAATCGTCATGGGTATCGTTTTTCATAGTTTTCGAAGGTGATAAACCCGATAGTGAGGGCAAAATGTGAATCCAACATGACGTCTGCGATTTTTTTTTTTTTTCATAATTTTTTTATTTTGTGTAAATCAGTGAGTAGGAAATTCGTTCCTGATGGGGGTCGGACCGCACACGTTTGTTTTCTCATAGAGGGTGATAAAAAGTAGAGTGTTCACCTCGGGAGCAACACTATTTTAAGCTCGAGTGATGTACTTTGAATCCCTCGCTGCGCTCAGGATTCTACTTTAGAATCCCTCGCTACGCTCGGGATTCTACTCTAGAATCCTTCGCTCCGCTTTGGATTCAAAGAAACACTCTCGCCTTAAAAATAGTTGTTTGCTCCCTTAGTAAACAATCTACTATTCTAAATCGGTTCATAAATGACGCCACCCGTGAAATACTTATCATTGAGAAGTTCCGGTGGCCATCTGTGGACTTCTTCATCAGTTCCACTTCACCAAATGATACTTTCTGAATGCAAATGCATAACTGGTTGCTGAAAATACCGAAATCGCTATGTGTATGCCTATAACATTTGAGGAGTTCCCTCAATTTGTCATGGATTCCATCATCAGAACTGAATTTTGATAAAAATGGGACCAATCGGGAAGTATATCCTTTCAAATAAAAAAAGAATTTTCCAAATCGGTTCATAAATGACGGAGTACTCAGGTAACACACATAAAAAAAAAAAAATACAACCGAATTGAGAACCTCCTCCTTTTGGGGAAGTCGGTTAAAAAAGAACCCTTATAAGTTCACTCTTGTCCGTCTGTCTGTCCGTGTGTCACCACCAATTTTCTCAGGAACGGGTGAACCTAGCAAATTGAAATCTATACCAGATACTGAGGTCTATAGTCCCTATTAGGTATATAAAAATCAAGGTCCTGAGTTAACACGATAAAAAGAAATGGGCAAATTTAGATTTTCGCGAAAATGTTGTAAGTACCGAAGTTTACCTTAATTTTCAACATTTTTTATTTTTCGGAATTTTCCCTTTACTTATGCTGTAAGACCTTGCTTTTAACCAAAATTGACAATTCTAGGTCAACCGGCATTCTAGGTCAACCGGCAGCACCCTATAATTTTTGGGTCGAAAACCTATATGGTAGTTCCCGTTGACCTAGAATCACGAAATTCAGCGCAAATAAAGGAAAAATTCAAAAAAAAAAGTTGAAAATTAAAGGGTGTTCTCATACATACATAGTTGCGCCAATTAAGATAGTCCTCCGAGTTGTATGGGCGCTCATACAATTTAGAGGACTAGTTTCTGTGCCCAGAACTAGGTACCTACCTATACGAATGAAGCTCTTTACGGAACCCTCGGTGCGCGAGTCCGACTCGCTCTTGACCGGTTTTTTACATTTAAAACTAAGAATTTTTTATATTAATTATTGTATTTCATAATCAATATTCTAGTTCGCTAGTTAGCCACATTTCTCATTTCCATACTTACAGTAATATTTGCCAAATTAATCAAAACAAACACTTTCAGAATAAACGCATAAAGTGTATACTTAGGTAAATAAATAAATAAAGTGAGATTACTTATTATTTACCATCAAAGGACAACGTTAAAAAATAAGCGCAAAATATATAAAATAGATTAGTTAGACCACCAATCTATTTTATATATTTTGCGCTTATTAATCGATCCGTTTCGTTATCAAAAAATTATGAATTCCATAATTTTTTGTTAACGAAACGAATCGATTACTTACTTATGTACAAATAATATCCATGATTTTTTTTATGTTTTTGTTACAGATTTGAAATTCGTAGGACCTACAACGGTGTGAATTTATTATGAAACTCATTTCTACTCAACGACAATAAAATAATATAGACTGCCTCGTTGGTCTATGGTTCGCAAGCGCGGCTTCTGAACGTGGGTTCTTGGATCCGATCCCCGAGTTAGTCAAAACTCTCAGTAGCAACTCTGGCAAGAATTGATTTGAGTTATTTTCACACTAAAACTTTTGCTACTGATTGTACCTTTTCTCATTTTGATGACACGTGGGACAAGTTGCAGAATGAACATTTATTTATTTAGATTTTCTGCAAGTCGTCCTAAATGGGCCGTAAGCAAGTAGCACGAGTTGATGAATTACTCAATTTGAGAAATGGGGTTGACTGTACCTTATACCATAGAAATATTTATATCTATGGTACCTAGTGTAGGTTGGAACCACCCCTGCCTACCTTCGGGAATATATATTAAGCGTGATGTTATGTTTTTTATCAATAAAACACGATATTGGTATCCATAGATCCCGTTTCTATCGACCGACAAAATGAGTCTGCTATCGTGAGTTACTGAAACGGGAGGCAGAAAGAAGCTGAAGTATTTCATGTCAGTTGTGTATATCATATTGCTGCATTTTTTTACGATAATATTGACAAAACAATCTTCAGTTAGGTGTCGTAAGCATGACATTTTCCCAGCTATATAAGAATACACGATTATGAAGGTACTTAACTGCGTTGTAAATTATGAGTAATTTGCTTACTTTACAGTAATATGCATAGGAGAGCATAAATGATAATGTAAGAATAATTGTGCATGATTATATTACTAAACCTTCCGCGGTCAAAGATGATAGAGATGACATGGATAGGCCTCATCATAAATTGTCCGTGTTTTCGCATTGTTTGAAACCCATTTCCTCCAGGGCCTTATGACACTGGCGATTTTCGAGCGTGTTTCCAGCGAGGCGACTTTTCAACGCGCTCCATACATACGCGTAGCGAGCACGCCACGTATGCGCAACGTGTTCGCCGCGTTTGCGTAACGAGAGTGATGGACGAGTATACAAGATAGAGTGTGACAAGCATAGATATCCGTGGTGACAAGCGAGTGCAAAATGATGACTACAGAACACCCTGAATGTTTAATTTCAATAATTAGAGGAAAAAAGTGAAAACGCGTAGAACACGTCGCGTAGTCGTCGCAGCTAGCTCGCTTCGCACCCGCGGAGAGCACCCTCACAAATCGCCTCGTTGAAAACACGCTTGCAAATCCTAAGAGTGTTAAATAAAAGTGCATTGTTGGATTTTCAACGCTAGGCTAAGAACGCTGAGAGTTGAAAATCCAACAGTGCACTTTTATTTAGGGATTCATCACTTAGGTTTAGGTGAAAACGGGCATTAGAGTCTAAAACCGGTTTGACAGATGACGAATTTTGCATTTAGGTTACGCAGTTAGGTTTAAGACCAATTATTAATTTCAAATAATCAAAATCAATAATTATTTATTCAATTTAGGCTGAGAAATGAGAATCAACACTTTTTGAACTTCAAACTTAACATAAGACAATCCCCCACCCGCCCTTTACCACTTCCTAGACTTCCTAGTGCTTTAAGGAAATAGCACACAACATGTCAACTCGGAAAGGGACATGCACTCGGAATAGCACACATGTCACCGCGGTCATACTATTGACCGCGGTTCATGAGATTGTCCCGAGGTGAGGCCATTAGGTTACGATTCCGATTAGTGTGCGTTGCAGCAATTAGGCGTTTCATACAAAGAATACTGAATGGCTCGAGTTGATACGGTGATGATCCCTTTCCGAGTTGACATGTGTACGGTGACAATCCCTTTCCGAGTTGATATGTGTGCTATTATGACTATGACCTTTAGCTGGCTGGGAAGAAGAAGTGACGCAAAAAACTCCCCGGCAACACATCTGTAGTTATGTTATGTTAGAAGCAGGGTTGGGCAGTATTTGAATTACTTGTAACTAAAATACGTAATTGAAATACAAATACGTAATTGGTATTTGTAATTCAATTACTTCTTATAAATGTAATTTGTAATTGGTATTTCAAATACCTGACGCTGAGGTATTTTGTAGTTAGTATTTCAAATACTTATGGCTCTAAAATACATTTGAACATAAATACATTTAGCGATCTTATGAATGGGTGCGATCTGCAGAAAATAGAGCTCGATAGCTTTCGTAAGCAAAATGGCGACCGCTAAATATGTCAATCTTTAAAGTTGTTGTCAACACTGCACTTAAACTGTACTGTCGTAGACAACTCTGTCTACGTATACTGTAGTCAGTACTGCAGGTACATACGTCAAATTGTCAAATAGATAACTTGTCAATTGTAATTTTCATTCGGCGATGGAGTGAATCATGTGAATGCTGTGACATATTTAGCGGTCGCCATTTTGTAAAATATGATGGTAAGAATATTCCCTTTGCCTCAGGCTGGGCTGGATTAGTTCTATTCTATTTATATACCTAACCTAACACCAGACTGTATTTTGTATTTTAAATAAAAATAGTCAAAATACTGTATTTTGTCATTTGTATTTTGTATTTTAAATAAAAATAGTCAAAATACTGTATTTTGTATTTTATATTTCAAATACACGATTTAAAAATATTTTGTAATTCGTATTTTAAATAAGTGCGAGATAGTATTTTGTAATTTGTTGTTTAATTAAAGCAAAGCATATATTTTGCCCAGCTCTGGTTAGAAGAACTTGATTTCTTGATATATGAGAAGTCATTTAAAATACAATCCCTTTCCGAGTTGATATGTGTGCTATGACTATGACCTTTAGCTGGTTGGGAAGAAGTGACGCAAAAAACTCGCCGGCAACACATCTGTACTTAGTTATGCTATGTTAGTTAGAAGAACTTGATTTCGTGATACATGAGAAGTCATTTAAAATACTATGTGAAGTAATTAACATTACAAGACAAAGAGTGATAAAATATTATAAATATTTAATTTAAATTACCTAATAATTACCACGTGTCAGCACGTATCGCCATTTTTTTATCTAGATAGTTAGGATGTACCGAGCTACCGAGATTTAAAAAAAAAATGATCAAAGCCCCCCAATTACGCAATGCACGATCAATTTTAAATTGAAACCAATTGAAAAAGATTGCCAGTCCATTGCTTTATAAGTTCGACAAAAAAAATTGAGCAGATTTTTTTTGTCGTGTGCTGATAAGTAAATAACCAGTAGTCGTTATGTACCGTTCTGTCCTCTTTGACTCAGAGAGTCAGAGGGAATATTGAGTATCCCAAAAAATTACAAAAACCGCTTAAGTATCAGAATTGGACCTTCTTCAACAAACAAAAAAAAAAAATTCAATAAAGGGTATTTGAGATCGGAAAATGATCGGAACATAATTGATAGAGCTGACTAATTATCGTATCTAATTAACAATTTAATTAGAATTATGATTCTAGTATGACATGTACTGTATAGGTACCTATAAACATAACATAAAATAACGCCTGTAGTCCCCGAAGGGCGGCAGAGGTGTACCAACAGTACACCCACATTTCACTTGTTATGTTTAAGTCCCATGTAATAGGGTGCGATTCTATTGCCATTAATCGGGCACGAATCCCGACTTCAGTCTGCTACTGAGAAAGTCCTGATGGGAAAACCGAATAACACTTTTCCCGGTAATTCAACGGTATCTTACACGGTCCCCTGCTAGTGCAAGGTAAGTTGCTCTTCTGTAAGTGACGAATTCACAATACCTACACTAAACTGCATGGGTTCTTTATTTTAAATTATCCCGCGGGAACGTACCTACCTAGCTATAAAATTTCCTTAGCCAGGTCATGGTCTACCTATATACCCGAGTACCACATTACTAAGTATGGATTAATATCCGATTTCATAAAGATTCTAGATCTTATGATTTATGCGTTGCGTTTTTCCTCTTAGTTACCTAGCTACCTAAGTGCATAGGTACTTAAAGTTGCAAGTAACCTAGTTGTTAAATAAAGAAACTGTACAGAACAACCTTCATCTCAAATTATAATGCTTTATAGCAGATATCAAGGTAGATACTTATTGCGGACGTGACTGTACCGCTTCTGGGTTTAATTGCATTATGTGCAACTTAGTTGATAAAATTATATCTTACAGAGACACTTAATTCACCTGTTTTTTATATATCATCGACTAACATTTATACTTCCCAACAAACAACACGTTTTAAAAGCAGAGATTTCGTAGATAATGTAAGTTTTAGTTATGTAACCAAGTTCTTTAGTGATCGATGAACCAATCATTCGAATATCTGAAATTTTAGAATTATAATTAAGGGGTATATTTATTGATTTATTTGCCATTTATTTCGGACAGAATTCATTTAAGTGTTACTAGGCTACTAGCTAATTAATGACTAACGATTACCCAATAATAAATAAAGAGCAATGGAGAGGGCTATGCTTGGAGTTTCTCTACGTGATCGAATCAGAAATCCGCAGGAGAACCAAGGTAACCGACACAGCCCGAAGAATTGCCAAACTTAAGTGGCAATGGTCAGGGCACATTGCTCGCAGAACAGATGGCCGACGGGGCCGAAAGGTTCTGGAGTGGCGACCGCGTACCGGAAGACGTAGCGTTGGAACTTGGGAGGCCTCCCACAAGATGGGCCCATGACCTTGTAAAGGCCGCAGGAATCCGCTGAACGCGGGAGGCACAGAATCGCTCGAAGTGGCGGTGCTTGGGGAGGCCTATGTCCAGCAGTGGACATCTTTCGGCTGAAAGATGACCCTACAATAGCCATTGCTATTGTATTAATTGCGTTACACACGATCAATCAATGGACTTGTTTAAAACTTACAGAGTAGTACAGGTGTACTACTCTGTAAGTTTTAAACAAGTCCTACTCTGTAAGTTTGACTCGCACTTGCTGTGCACCTAGCTATACAGGGTGGCAGGGACATCGACGCGAAGCCGGTTACCATGGATTCAGTACACGATTCTGAACCCCCCTGCGTTGAAATTTTTCGTCGGTTATTTAAAAAAAAATCTGCTGTTCCATACATTTTGACCGCGTAGGTATTGCACTTTTCTATGAAACAGCAGATTTTTCAATAACCGACGAAAAATTTCAATGCAGGGTGTTCAGAATCATGTACTTACTGAATCCATGGCAACAGGTTTCGCGTCAATGTCCCTGACATCCTGTATTTATTTATTTATTTGCCATTTATTTCGAACAGAAAAGATGACACAATTAATACAATAGCCATTGCTATTGTATTAATTGCGTTACACACGATCAATCAACGGACTTGTTTAAAACTTAGGTAGGTGCACAGCAAGTGCGAGTCACGAAGAGTTCCGCACCACCATACAATAATTAGCAAAAAAAACGTCGAAAACACGTTTCTTGTAGGTGGACCCCTTTTAATTCAATTTATTTTTTATTGTTTTTTGTTATAGCGCGCAATAGAAATACACAATCTATGAAAACAAATGTCTACCTGTTACTGATCTTGAGGTAGGTACCTCAAGATCAGTAACAGGTAGACATTTGTTTTCATAGATTCCGTCCGTCTGTCAGTGGATTGTAGGTACAATCCACTGACAGACGGACGGAAGGACAACGAAGGCTTAGTAGTACCTAATAGACTAATAGAGTTCCGTTTGGCACCCTTCGGTTTCGGAACCCTGAAAATAGTCCAGGTAGGTAGGTTCTCGCCGTTCGATAAGGACCAGGCCCGGGTCGACAACCAAAAAAAAAAAAGAAAGGTAGGTTGGTTTTTGATATTTTTTAAGGTAGCTTGGTATGGTACCTACCTTTAAAAAAATTTAACTCCAGAATAAGGTAGGACTGCCCGAATACCGGACTTAGGTATCTTTGTCGTCACTTAAAAACAACGCTGCGCGACAGTGCAGGGGATGACGTGTCTGCGCACGGGTACAGTCCCGTCCTAAAGTACTAGCTAGGCTATTGTTTTTATAATATAAGTGTAATTGTTTAATTGTAGAATCACAATGGGTACTTTATTAGCTACTTATTAGGTACTATGGAATAGGCTGGAATCGATAAATCGCTCAGTGCGCAAGTAAACAGGCGGGACCAGTACCTAAGCAAATGGGTTTATACATGGTTTTATAGTTATTATGTTAATTGATTAAGTTTCTTGATATGAAGGACTTCTTTTTGTTCCAAATACGTTTAAGTTTTCAGTACAATAGAATGGAATAGAATAGAAAATGTTTATTTGTTTTTTTTATGTGTTTTTATCTTTTTATGTCATGTTTGTTTGTTTACCTAATGCGTGACGTATCTACTTACTTACAGGAAAAAACGGAAAAAGGAAAAAAAACTCCCGAAGTTGGAAATAGGTAACTTTCAGGTAGTAGGTACCTACATAGGTAAATAACTTCTTATAGCTAACTCAGACCAATTACTTTTTTATTGGTCTGAGATAGCTAAGTAATTGAAAACATTTTAATATGGTTTATTAATGATTAAAACTGGCAATAGGTACCTACACTTTCATGATCAATCATTGACATTAAACTAGTATTATACTAATCCTACCTAAATAAACGGCAGCAATAATTTGGCTCCCAAGTTTATAATATATATGTTTATACAATTACCTACTTATGTAAAAAAAACCCTGTCGGATCCGTGAGGGTGTTGTTAGGTATTGTACCTACTTACTTATTTCAGGAAAAAAGAAAAAAAAAATCGTCATATTTTGTTTCAATGGGGAATTTTACCGGGTTATTATTACATAGTGCGCGGACGGCCGTCATTTAGTGGGTGACTGGGTGTCTAAAAGTCATAACTTATGACCGCTGTTAAAAATTTCATAATTTTTAATGGATTTGGGGTAATTTTGGTACTAAAAATGTGATTTTTAAACAGCAATTTTTGATTTTCAATAATAATAGATTTTTTATTACTATTTACTTATTGCAGACCTATGTGCCTGTTTCGGTTCAAACAGGTTTTTTTTACATAATAAAATTGTAAGTATAAAGATATATAAACTTGGGAGCCAAATTATTTAGGTAGGTAAGTATAAAATCATCATCATCGTCATCATCATCTAGAGCCTGACTTTACCCACTGCATATCTCTGCTTGAGCCAATGTCCATAGTGTCTATGGTATCAAATGAAGACACTTCGTTATACACTTGTACCCATTCCTGTATTATTTTTTAATGTCCCAAACAATTAAAAACAAAAATTGAAAAACCTATTATGTATAGTTGTATACTTAGGTAAGGTACTACTACTCTAAGCGTTAGTGTTACCACAAAAAACGCTTAACCAGTCCAATATGAAAACAAAGACGTGATAGGTAACTCAAAACAAATAATAATTTGTATTAGAAAGGTTTTCAAACAAACCCATAAATCGATCAAAACTGAATACAGACGGTCAAAAACAAGACTGCATTTGGCCCAATTGGCCCAAAACGGTCCACTTCAACACAGGTCACCGCGACGCTTGGAAATAATGAGCAAATAAAACTTACTTTTGATCACTCGGCTGTCAATTCCCAAGGATTATCAGTTTGTCACCGTATAATAGCAGACTGGCAGTTACTAAAACACGTCGCGATAGCAGCGCGCACGCTTATACACTGGAGAACTGTGAGAAGTTGGCCAGTTGGCCTTTAGAAACGGAACAACAACCATGAACGTTGATACGCGAAATGCGAACTGTCAAATGAACGATCACTTCACTTCACAGCCGGCGCAAGAGCAATATGCACATGATATGAATACATGCAGTGCAGGCCAACATGCAACTGTCAATGGAACATGTGGATTTTGGTTATACCATCTTTGCTCAAATCTCCGGAGTTAACAAGGTTCGTTGGCGGATATGTCAAGGAGAACAGCGTCATCAATGCTAATAAATAGTTATTTCATCCATATATAAAACCAGTAGGTGCTCTTGAATTTAGCCTTAAATAATCCAATACACTAAACTAGTCTAGCATCACTTACCCGGTCAATGCCTGGCTAAATATAGATAGCACAGTCACTGTCTTTTCGTCAGTGTTTATTGGTCATGCACTGTAAACATAAATGGGCCATTATTATCAGATTTTGTAGGATTCCTAGGTAATAATGACATAGGTTCAGCCTCAAATTCCTCAGAGAATTTAGGGATGGCTCCAAGAATTGGTTTTGGTCTCAAACTTCCAAGAGGACCTTGACCAAAAAATTCATCTAGGATGAATCATAATAGCACCTATTTATTACTATCGAGACAGATTAGTCACTGCCAACTATCATAGTAATAGGTCAACGGACAGTCTTTATCAAAAGAGATGTCAAGTAACAATGATCTATTCTTAATGAAATACCTATTACTGTATTGTACGTAAATAACTACCTACAGCTCCACGATTTCCATTGTCCACAAATCCTTTTCACATTCCTGCTGATGATGAGATTCCAACAGGAAGTTAAATTGAGTCAAGGCCATCAATATTCGTGCTGTTTCAAGAGAAGAAGGCCCAGTGGGAAGAGTGTCGATCGGTTATAGTGCCAAGGGCGTAGCTACCGCCTTTGGTTTCCGCCGTATGATTAATATGGGGCCCTCAAGCTACAGGGGCCCCGACGTTTGTAAGTAATTTGTAAAATACTATCCAAAACCTCAAAATTGTATTGATAAGAAGCGAATAATGAGCTTATATCATCATCTTCCTGTCGTTGTTCCATATTGGAGTCGGCGCAACACCTTTTCTAATTCCATTCTCCTCTGTTAACTCACACGCTATCATTCACTCTCTTCTCTTTCATATCATTCCTCACACAGCCCATCCATCTTTTCTTTGGCGTTCCTCTCCCTCTCGATCCATTAACATTTATATTCATCACTCTTTTAGTCACAATCACATACGTTATCTCCCTCCTCATCACATTTTCCCACACACGGTTTCCTTTCAACTTTTCTGTCACTGCCCACTGGCACCACTTGCAAACTTCCTTATTATAATGTAAATTCATTTCTTACTTTATCCGTTTTCGTCACTCCACACATCAGTCTATCTCAATATTCTCATCTCCGGTGTATGCAATCTTTTTTCAACCGTATTTCTCCGGCCCAGCACTCCGATCCGTACAGTACGACAGGCCTTATCGCGTACTTGTTTGAGTGAATATCCCTAATAAAATTTATGAAAATTAACGTTATTTGTTTATGACTTACAAAGGCTTCAATTTAAGCTAAAGGCGCGGTCCAATTCTCAAACTTTCACTTTCATTCATTTAGTAAAATCACACAGAAAGCTTATCCGAGCCAGGATGCTGCAATGTTCGAGCACGCTTCGCTAGCTCTTGCATTCTCTTAGTAAAATGACACAGCCAGTTTTCTAGCTCGCTTTGGTTGCTCCATAATACATTCTCCTAGTTAAATTATAATGAAAACTTAACCAATCGGTCCAGAATGCTCCAATTTTCGCGCTCGCTTCCAATACTTAACGTACCTATCTGAGTCAGGAGGCTGCGATTTTCTAGCACGCTTCTCGCTCCGATTTGGATTCTTAAAAAAGTCACTTAGGACGATATTTTATTTTAATAAAAAAATAAAAAAACAATACCCTAGGCTCTTTCTGAGCTCAGCTTCGTCGTAGTCGGTAGAAGTAGAAAGCATCCCCCCCCCCAACATAATACATTTTGATACAGGGGTCCCTTTATGACTAGCTACGCCACTGGCTTGTGCCCCAGCCCTACCTACCTTCTAAACTGCAGTCTGCACCGCAGATTTTTTTTTACCCTGGAGTGTACCTATAATTCGTCCAGTCCAACTACCTACCAGCTCAAAAAATATCAATCAAAAGCAGACCCTAATTACGTAATGCTTCATAAGTTCGACAAAAAAAATCTGCTCAATTTTGTTTGTCGAACTTATGAAGCAATGGACTGGCAATCTTTTTCAATTGGTTTCAATTTAAAATTGATCGTGCATTGCGTAATTGGGGGGCAGATAAATACTTCAGTTGCTTTTGTAAACGGAGTGAGTTAGCTCTTTTCCATGGACATGTTAAACCACCTTTTCATATCAAGGGAATTACAATTAGGGGTGAAATTGTTGATTATCAGTTTGTTTTAGTTCTTTGCTTGGCTAAATAAGGTAGCTACATGGTCGTTGAACAATCCGAATCCAGCTTTTTACAGGTGAAGGCCAGTGTGACGCTTGAACAAGCTGGTTTCTGAGCCTTGCAACTTTTTTTGCCATGTGTAACTAGATCCGGTTTAACCTCTATCTATTATTTATCATGGAAGTTTAAGGTCAACCAAATACGTCATAGGTAGGTATTAGGTATTATTTGTATGTTAACTCTGATTTTTTACTACTATTATAGGTAATAAAAACCGGCCAAGTGCGAAATTTTAGCAAAAAACGCAAAAAAAAACATGTTTTTGTCTGGAGCCGTCTTTAATTTTTAACTTTATTTTATTTTTATAATTTGTTGTGACAATAGAAATACACAACCTGTGAAAATTTCAACCGTCTTACGACGACAATCATAATCATAATCATAAATCTTTATTTATCTCAACATCATATTATTACAGACACTGATTAATAAATTGCACCATCTTATATAGAGAAAGGTGTCTGAGGTAGGCAGATCCTGAGTTACCTACAGATCACCCGGCTCTCTTATACAGGACATGTTAATTTACAAAAACAGTATTAGAGTCAAGATATTATGGTAGGTACCTATAACAACAGTTTGAAAAACCTAACAAAATCAAAGAAAAGCAAGTACACATCAAATTCTAAGATATACAGAAATTATAGAAATACAGCCCGCTGACAAACAGACGGACGGACGGACATACAGCGGAGGTTTATTTGTAATAGGGTTCCGTATTCGGGCACGGAATCCTAAAAAAGCATGTAACGTATCACAGTGGGCCCTAATACCAGAATACCGCGCTACGGTAATTGTGTTTTTTTTTCAAATATCGTAGCATTATGCTGAGATAGGAGCCTTTTTGGCCTCGCACAGGTCTTCTTTTTATTTTATTTGTGTTCACGATTTTGTTAGCTATACTTTAATGTTCCTTTTATTTATTTAATTTTATTGTTGTATTTCCTGTGCGTGTCCCAAATAAATATTTTTCTTTCTTTCTTTGTTTCTTATTACCGTAATAACACAAAACTACTTTTACCGACGTAATATAGGCTAAGTACTGCAGCTAGGATTACCATTTTGCAATTTGAAAAGTCCTGACGTAAAGCTGGACATTTGCAAAAAAGTGCGGATATCATTGATGTATTAATATATCATTGGCGGATATATTACTTTTTAATTTTTGTTTTTTTCATATTTATTCGAAAATATGTAGTCGAAAAAAGTCTTCTCATGTAAAAACATCCGAACAAGTCCGGCCGGAGGGTCACAAAGCCAGAAATGTCCGACAAAATCCGGGCAGATAGTAACCCTAACTGCAGCCAAACCCACATGAGCACAGTTTCCCTAGAAAAGGAAGACGAAGTCGCAATAGGATTACAGATCGGACCATTTTAAAGAAAATTAAGTATCCCAAAAAAAGAGATAACATGCTCATTACTAGCTATAAGTATAAATATGTATACGACTTATCTTCTATCTCAAACGGCTGGTCGCGTCCTAAAATTACTTAGGTCCAGTACCAGAAACAACCACTGTGCTACAAAGACCTGTTTATATCACATCAAATAAAAAAACTACACGCAGTAACGTCGTCCAGGTTGTTTACGTACCCGTTTTTCTGGCCCTCTATTTTTCTCACCTGTATTCTTCTTCTCTAAAGTGAGTTTGCGATAACTTTCATAAAACACCCGTCTGAGACGGGTGTTTTACTGGTCTCACCCGTCTTCACTACAGAAATTATTCAATTATTTAAAACTGGCGCCAATTTCACACATGTTTCAAACGTCAAATATTAACCAATTAAAATGCGTCATCCATTCTAAAATTATGACCAATAAGAAGAGTCTAAACGATAGGACATTGAAAATTTACAATAATTTTATTGCAAGAATCACCAATCAATCACTAATTCTTTTTTTTTTTCAAAAATAATTTTGTATTATAAAGCACATTCGACCAAAAACCATTCTTTATGAACGCAATCTATATTTTTATTTTTAATATTTGTGTTGCCAAAGAAAAAATAAGAATTTACGGAGCTGACTTTTGGATTGCTTAGCGAATAATCTTTGAGTATATTATATAGAAGTCGGTAATTATACAACAGTTCTTTAGTGTGATTAAATTGAACTAAAATACAAAAATAATGACCACTCTTGAATCGGTCTTTGAATAACAAAAATCATTTAATTAATCTGACAACACAAACTGCTGCAAGTTTGCGCATGCGCCGAATGGCGAATCAGTGACTATTCTTTGAGTTAAATATTTTATAAATAAGAAATTTTATCGTTAGTTGGTAATATATTTATCTAAACGTGTAATTTATAAATTAATTTAGATTAAAACTTTTAGTAATACATCTCTTTTATCGCAATTTATGAAGTGTTAAAAGTGTAACATTGGTGGCCATTACAAAACCTAAACTTTTTTATCTGAACAAATGTCCATTTGATGTTTCGGCGACGTTGTGACTAATCCTACGGAAAGCTAACTAAAAATCACGAATTGTGCTTCTATTTCTTACAGTTAAGTTTCTCACAGTGCTCTGAAGTCCAGTATTGAGAATCCTTGTTGTAAATTATTTCAAAACGTTTTGTGCCGACCGACAATTATTGGGGTTGACTTCTCACAAGGAACTGTCAATTGTTACATTTTTTCGATACATTCATTTCTTTTATCAATAAATATTAATTAGCTCTACACATTTAACGTTGATTACTAGAAGATTTGATGACTGCGTGGTGATTTTGGTAATTTGAATAAGTTGGACACCCACATCGCTTGTTGTTACTCTTCAATGAACATAACATTGGCACGGCGACCTCTATTCAATCTCGCTCCCTTTCCGAGTAAAATCGCATTAAATAATCAATTAACACTGCTAGAGAAAAGACAGTTATCATTTTAAGATTTCCGATACGATTCGTCAGGTGTCGCCGAAACATCCCGTCTTCACGTTCAAATTGTGTTTGCAGTGTAACAAAAATGATTTTGAGATAAATTGTATAATAGTGCAGTGGTAATAGTATCGCAGTGAGGAAAAAAATAGCAATAAAAATATTAAAAAGAAGTGACAAAAGACAAGTGTTGTTGTGTTGGATTGTGTTATGGCGATGCGTCGCTGGCTGGTGTCGTGGAAGCTGTGGTGACATGGGCTGCGCTGCGGCCCCGACAGACGCTGGACACAGGGAGTGAGCTGAGTGCTGGGCATTGCGCCTGCACAACAAGTCTTTTATTATGAATAAGCGTGATAATAGCAAGGACAAAGAACGACAGAACGAAGAAAAAAGAGTATCGTAAGCACCATTATTTACTATTCTTCTTGCTCTTCAAGCTGCCAACACTATAAGTATGGTAGAATTTTGGTAACTGTGTTTTATCGCCACGGGGCCATGCTGTTGGTTGTAACTTCACAATCTTCCCATTCATGCATTAGTATCATTCTTGAATCATGGACTGGCTTTAGCATAGCATTTACGGTTGCACAGTTACCAACTTTGCAGAGGTTAAAATATGAAATTGTTCTAGTACAAACTGGCAGTGCATGCCATACATTCAGAAAAGTGAAGAGGTTAAAGTTGGCTTGTTCCTGCAGCTACGACCTCCGCCCCAAGACGACCCACTGACCCTATAAAGGGCTAATTGTAATAATCATGATGAGCTTGTAACTTGGTTGCATATTGCACAATTTTGTTAGTATTTAACCAAACATATTTGAACATGATGTCATTTTATATGTTGCAGTTCAATGAATTACTATTAAAAGCTAATGAACCTTTCTGTCTGACCACATATCAATCTTAATTTAAAAAAGAAACTATATAAAAATTCCTCGAATGAGAACTCAGCCACTATTCATTTACCTACATGTGGATGCTTGTGGCAATTCGTTTAAATGTCATATTCATATAAACGTAAATATATTGTATGACTAGATATTTAGGTGATTTACACAGTCAATAAAATTATGACTCACAAGGTAAGATAATTTCAAACAAAATAATGCCATATAACCTTAAAAGATAATTTAGTATCATTAAAAGTACTTGTGGAATAGAAAATATAGTTTTAAGTCATTATAGTAACTTCTAAATCTAAATGAAGTAAACAGAGATCAATTCCAATGCAATGATCTAACAGATTCTACATGTATGTAAATACAGTTTTTGTGGTTCAGTTACATGTTTCTAATGTTGAGTGTTGTAGCATTTATTTACCCATTCAAAGAGAATGTTTCAATTTGACTCTAATGGAAGCTCATTACAAACCACAGGATATTTAAAAAAAATACAGAAATAAATATAATTTATTATTGAAATTGTGTGAAAGATGATATGGCTAGAAGGAGGTGACTACTGAAATAACGACTAATAGAGAAGTATGGAAGAAAAAGACATGTTGCGCCGACCACAAATAAATTGGAATAAGGGCAGGAGAATGATGATGTTATCATTGAAATTGACAAGTGTTTAAAACTGTACTTTGGATAAAGAATTGTAGTTTTTTAAGTGTTATAATCTTGATCTTATCTTAAAATTGAAATGATTGTTTAGTTATCATCTGATTCAGCCCATTGTTGCCATATCTATGAATTACTGCAGACCTATAATCTAGAATTCTTTAATCAAAGAAGTCTGTGGTTAACCAGTTTAGAATCTATTAGAAACTCAATAGCCAACATTACATAAAATACTTTAGTAAATTATTGTACTGTAAGGGCCATCCATAGTATTATCTTATCTCCTTGAAAACAATCAAGAATTGGAGTAATAAATACTTTAAATTCACTTTGATGTTCAGCCACCATGACTTCAAAGACCAAAAAAAATATTGAAATACACACAGACTCATAGAATTAGCTTTTCTGCATCAGAGATTCTTGTAAACATAATATGTTTGTAAACTAAAATATTAAGCAAAAACAAGGTTAATAGGACACAGATGCCAAGAGAAATTCAATAGGTTGTAGCCATAGGCAAAATCTTACATAAATTAATTTGCATTAATACATATTATAAAGGATATCAACCTGTTTGTTAGGAAATGAATTGCTTAACTAACCAAAGCTTTATTATGTCACAAACATTATCTATCACAATACCTAAGTACTGCTGCAGTACTGATGAATCATGAACCATAAACATCTTGGTATATATCTCACACAATACTTACATTTGATAACATGTTCTTAATAAAAACATTAACTTATCAAACATTACTGCCACAATCTGTGTCCAGTTATGCATTGTTTATTGTTTGAATTGATTCAATAAAACCTTCATTTAGGTCTCATAAAAATATGTAATTCTTGTGCTGTATTTTTTAGTACATTTATTTTATTTGTTACACTAACTAACATTGTTTAAACAGTGACATTTCGTAACTAACTACTGACTTGACCAACTTAGTAAGTTTTCTATAAAAATCAAGAGTGCTTTGGTGGTATGTCACTCAAAATTGACAAGTGAACTGTCTGCGGTATAGTGACTAATATTTTTTATATTAATTATGAATATTCAAAGTGAATGTTATTGTATTTATTTAAATACATCCCACAATGCATAGGAAATAGTGAGTATGCAGGAAAGAACTATTAAATTTATAAAATAACCTAGTTTCTTTCTGTGAAAACTGAATAAATGTAAAAATACTATTTGGTTTTCACAATGATGAATCAATTCTATGGTTGTTCAAGCATAGTAACAAATTGAAGAATAAATCAACCATAATATTGCATATACTATGTTTATTCTAGAGGATCACTATATATATATGGCACTATCCACTGGCTGTAAAACACAGATATCTGCCTATTGTTTTGTAAATTTTCAAGCCAGTAAAACTGGGAAGTGAATTGAACCTAAAACAGGTTTTACATAAATAGTATGCAAATTATGGAACAATTTGAATTGTAAATGCATTTTTGGATTAAAAAGTGTCTGTATGTTACCCAGTGGTGGCTTGCATCGCTAGATAATTGTCTCCTTCCATGCTTTCGGCGGTTGGAAGTGCATTGTGACTTTCACTTTTACACTCAATGCCAATAACGGTTGGTATGATTCACTATAGCTGTTGTACATTTTGATGTAGTGTATAGCATCTTATAAATAGTTAATTGATTTATTTTACAACTTTAAGGAAATTAAAAAGTTGCTTCTTTGATTGTTCACTTGTGAGTTAGATTTTGGAGTTATGTGCATGCAAAATATTCAAAAACTGTGAAGGCCAAATTTTAGTTTGTTTTGTAGGCTAAATATAAAAATCATGGGTTAATATTACTCATTAATTAAAATCATAATATTTGAATTATTGATATTTAAAACACTGATGTTTTCCATTTCTTACCAACACAATTAAAAGTACTAATTTAATGATCATTGTAATTAATGTTTATTTTTTAATCGCAAGTATCTAGTTATTATCTGTGTATCAATTGATAACCTGCATAATTACTAATTATGCAGGTTATTTAGTTATCACTTACAACCAGATAATAATTTATTATCATTTTAAATTGAACACTAGAAACATTGATCTTATATTCTGTGTGGTTACAGCTATTTAATAGCTACAACCAGCTGTGGTAGATAGGCGTATTGACACCCAGCTATATAATGTAGAGCTGGAGCAGTTTGACCAAAAAAAGTCATAATCATGAGAATAGAATACAGCCGAGGCTGTGGGTGTGTACCTACTGTAATAATTTTTCCACAATGTGGATTTCAAAAGAGATCAAGTTTCATTTTTTCTGCAATTCTTCTCCCTCAGGGATTGTCAGTCAGGAAATGCCGGCGCCATCTAATCGCCATCCGGCCAAGTGTATCGAATGTAATTTAGAAACAAATAAATGTAATTTCAATGAACATCCAATCTAGAATTCTTCATTCTTGTATACTTACAAAGCTTTTACCAGTACTGAAAACACACATAGGTACCTGTTAAATTTTG
The DNA here is from genome assembly GCA_948150665.1 of Conistra vaccinii. Lineage (NCBI taxonomy): Eukaryota > Metazoa > Arthropoda > Insecta > Lepidoptera > Noctuidae > Conistra > Conistra vaccinii. The sequence goes on along the minus strand of OX411334.1, from coordinate 8,945,975 downwards.
TTTTCATCAAATAAAATAATAATATAGGTTAAGTACCTTACTGATTTTTATACTTACTGATAAGTACCTACCTATACAAAATATTATCATAATTTTCAGTACACATACAAACTATTAATAAAATAAAGCTGTAACATGTGAAAACCTAACAGGATTATGGTTCAGATTAAGTATTTAACTCCTCAAGTACATTTCTTTAAAGAGCTTAAGAATTGGTGAGCTTCTTTAGTCAATTTACTGAAATTTGTTTGGTTGCATATTGGAGCAATTTTTTTCACTTGACTAGTTCAAGACAAGGTGATTTTTTTTGGCATACAATTGTGTCTACCTTGACCTTAACTATTGTGCTAGTTTCATCTAAGACCAGCTTCTCTTGAATTGTTTCCATACATTAGGATTTTTTTGTGAGTATTATTAATATGTATTTTGTAAACATTGTAAATGTTTTCCTTGTTAATAAAATACTTACGTAAAAAATATTTAATACACTTAGGAAACAACTACTTAATTAAAATTATTAATTATACACTACTCACTAATGGTAAACACTCATACATTCCTTCATCCTATTTCCTCAATTCCTAGTTAAAATAGACGCTGTTAACATTTGTGGTTTTTGTTTTTGTGTACAATTACTATGCAATTGACATTGTATAAATAAATAATATTTGATCTCTCTTCCACAAAGGCTTCTCTTAGAGAGGAGGCCTGTGTCCCAGCAGTGGGAACATTAATAGGCTGATTATGCTTCCACAAAGGAGCCTTAAAAATATTAAGATTACAATATCTGATAAATCCTTTGTGGGAGACTGGTATCTGCACTGAAAACCTGTCACACAGATTATCAGCCCCCCCAAAAAATCTTCAAGTATGTAAAAGGAAGGTTCATCCTAGTTCACAAATTATAATCGGTTCTAATTGCGAGTAATTTTTTCCATGTGAAATAAACATTTGAAGCCATTATGGCCATACTGGCTATGATAATTATATCCTAGCCACAAAGTAACTGTTTCTTCATGGTCCTAGCCCTTTATTGGATATCTTACAATAGAGAACTTATTAAGAGCTAAATCCAATCCAAACCTGCATTATGTGAGTCTCATCATAGGGCAGATGCTTCTCGATAGTAATAATTTTTATGAAAAGCATGCAGTCCTGCAGGAGTTTGGCCTTGCCATCTGTCGCGTTCGTACTACAGTACCCGGTTCCCGTTTTACCTCAATGGCAGTTAAAGCCTTCCTTCATTTACTAGGGATGTGGAACTGCTTATTATGCAATTAACGACAAACGCCTAAACATATCATTTAAGCAATTTGTGAAGAATAGCAAAATCTTGGTGCCATTTTTCGTCACTCGTATGTCTGTCTGTCTATCTGTCACAGCCAATTTGCGCCAGTTTGACCGATTAAGTTGAAATTTGGTACACATTATATGTATTACTGAAACCCAAACACGGACGTGTAACGTAAATTAATTTTGAATATGGGGGTCACTTTTGGGTGGCAAATAAGAAAATTAATAAAAAAAAGTTTTGCAAACTGTACCGTGTGACATATAGGGCTTACTTAGTTACATAGGCCCGTATTACAGAACCTCGCTCGAAACTCAAGCATTACTTAAAACTCGTTTAAAGCCTTTTGATTAGGAAAGTTAAAACTAGTATTAAGTAATGCTTGAGTCCTGAATGAGGTTCTGTAATACGGGCCTTAGTTATTTAAGAAAATTATGAAAATAAACCATTCCCCCCTTATCTCCGAAACTACTGAGCCTAAAATTTAAAAAAAAATACAGAAAGTAGTTCTAATACTTATAGATTAGGAACAGGAAAATCTATCAGAAGTCTATGGTTTTAAAATAACATGCCAAATCTCTCAATATTGTGCGTACAAACTTACATATTGCAGTTGGAATGAATGGTAGAACATGTTATTCCACTACAAGTTTGTTCTTGGTATAAATTAATCCTAACTACGGAAACCTACGGTTCGACACGTACTTGACCGGTTTATTTCAAACTTTTCAAAGACCCATTCCTCGCAATAACTTCCCATAATAAGAGTATTTTGCCACACCTCTATGATAAACAGTACTTCAAATAAAAGACAATCTTCTTGTCATTACTTACATATTTCATAACGTAAATGCAAATCTGATTTTCCTATTGCATTGTTGTAGGCTTGCAGAACTAAATAATGCAATGTGTTGTGTAGTATCTATTGTTTTATATTATCTCTACTAGGTATAAAACCGAAAACGTTTTTGTTCCCCTGCTCGAGCTATTAAAAGAATTATGTCACTAAAATATAGATTTTCCGAATTGTCCATCAGATCTTTTTTGTTAAAGAAACTTCGTGCATAGTTATGCAGTGGCCAGTTTTAATTTCTTTCGGTCTCTTTTTCAATGCTGGGCCTTCACGCGTACACCCCATCCTGCCCTTTCTACCAGTCAAAATGTAGGTCAAGAGCGGACCCATCAATTATTAGAACATGCTCTGACGCTACATTTTTGACTGGTTTCAGCACCACTTGTGCATTGGACAAGATTGTTGGTCTCGTCCAAGAAAAGTTATTGCAGCTTTCCGTAAAAGACAACGTCATCTAAAAAGCAAGCAAGATGCAAGGATATACTCAGTCAATCATAACAAAGTGCTGGGGATGGGTCCCAAGTTGTGTCACGAGACGACACTCGGTCCCCATCGTTAACGATCGAGATTATTTTTCTCATCGTAAAGGATCACTATGCCCAGTCCTACGTCAAAAAGACGTGCTTCAATGATTTTCTAAAGATCTCAAAAGATACCTATATCACGCACTATTTTTCCGCTCGTGGAAATCCTAAATGCGAAAGTGAGTTAGTTTTTTACGTTTTCACGCTAAACCGGCACTTTTTATTCCTATATTCCCACGGGATCAAGACTTATGCGGGTGAAACCGCGGGACGCAGCTAGTAAATCAATAATCATGGCGTAAAGTTTGCAAACCAGAATTACCCAAGTTTCGATGGGTTTTCCTGTAGCTGTACACATCGGGGGATTTTTCGCTTTATTTGGTTTGAAGAGTAGGCACGTTGTAGTTTCGTGCATGAACGCCATAGAAAGTTCAGAAATCCACATTATATCCCAGTAAATAATCCATTTCGCGCGCCAAGGACGTCCAACTCTCCAATCTATCTATCTATGCATCTAGCTAGACTGTATTGTCCCACTTCAAGGCAAAGGCCTCACTCTCCATTTTCCACTTCTGTTCGTGCTTCAACTTCTATTTAGATTGATTCGCCTCACTCTGTTCGAAGCTTCGTGCTGTCATTTTCACCTTGGTCTACCTCGTAGTTGCATAGCGTTCTATGGAACCCAACCTATCGGTGGTTCTTCACCCAAAACTACAAAAGTAGTCACTTGACTGAATTAAACTAAACATTTGATTATTTTCCGCGTAATCGAGTACCTTTCAGTATTTATAGTCGCGTGATGAACTGATTTTATTGCATCCACTAACTAACCCATTTGTATAGAATTAAATGTAATAATGTAGCTTTAATAATAAGGACGTTGACAGTTTTTTTTTTTGTGTTTTATTAAAAACATATTGGACACGTATTTTTTCTTTTTCTACGTAATCAAAAGATTACGGCAATACATTGAGTTAAAATATGATGGCATAACGTTACCCTCCGGTAGATTTTATTTTATCGCTTTGTTATATTAATTGAAACTCTTAAAACACTCGACTTCTACTTAATTCATTCAACAGGCCATTTGAAATTGCTTCCTGTAAACGAGCCTTTGAATTCGGCCAAAGTCTATGACATTCATTGTTCAAATAATATTAAGAATTTTCCGACGATACTTCATCATCACTTTCGCTGTAATCAGAAGGGCCGGCCCGGAAGCCAGCCATGTATAACAATTTGGTTATGTACTAGTTACCTATTTTATTTATCAAAATAATATTTTAACACCCTGCTTCCTTGCTGCAATCAAAGGTCCTGGAAAAACCGTCTCACGAGTCGAAATTTTAGCTTAAATGATTTTTGCCGAGATCGTATCCTTCGATCGATATGTAGGACGAGGATATTATTATGTAGAAGGTATAGGTATATAAGTATACAACTTAAATGAAGATTTTCGAGTGAAAATGATACCTAGATATTTGCTTAATATATAAGTAAACCATCCATTATCTGAACTTAGTACGAAGATATCGGATTAAATGGTAAAAGTTGTGTCAATATAAGAGATAACATTGTGTCATTCTTATAATATAATCAATGAACGTCGATACTGCATTGCTATACAAATATCGCTAACCTTACTGATATAATTTTGTCCATCAATCCGGGTGCTCTATAATTTGGAAAATCATTTGGAACCGTTTTTGAAGGCTTCTAGCTGTTCATAGTGCCAATTCTATCACTCCTTCATGTGTTACTCTAATGACAAGTATGTCTCACAAAAGTAAAGCTCAAACAGACAAAAATGTGCTTTGGAAAATCCTATCCTTCATTAATCCTGTTATCCTGTATCTTACATGATTTTAAGCTGTGTTTTCACTATTGCAGCGCAGCCGGTGCGGTGGGCGGGCGTGGTGTGGGCGGCAGCAGCGCGATGCATACCTCGAGGCACTCCGTCACCTCGTCTTCGGGCGTTCTTATGGTGGGGCCTAACTTCCGCGTCGGCAAGAAGATCGGCTGCGGTAACTTCGGTGAACTTAGGCTCGGTAAGTGACTACCATGTCCTTATCATTCGTTGAAGAACAGTCTGGCAACTGATCTTTATGAAATCCTCTTTTGAAATCAACGTCCTCGATCATACAGTAATCTGCGTTTGTGTGAAACTCTTCATTCCACAAACAGTTTCCTATTTTTAGTGCGTATATAATCGAAAAAAGGATTTCTGCTTTCTGGGAATGTTGCCCTTTTCAAGATCTGCTTGTGAATACCTCGAGTGGGTTCAATGGAAATGTTTTGAATGTTATATTTATGCAGACAATCTCTAATCTCGAATCGAGAAGGGTTTTTGTGTTAGTCGGTCAGTGAATAACCCTACAGGTAGATCGGTATCTAAAGGGTTTTCATTCAAATTGGCACGTGTCTATTACACTAGCTTTGGAAAACAATCTATTTTTAACACCAAATTATAAAAACAAGATCTCACAACGTGATTCTAATCAACGAACTTTGATACGATGAATCATAAGTGATTGGTTTTCTACTCCTTCGAAATTGCGTTGTGTGATGCTGATGACGCACAGGATGAGAGTTTGGACTACAAAAAAACGAACCAGCTTATCCTGTTGGCTGTTAGTAATAAGTAGTTATGTTCAAAAGGAGACGCCATGTCTTTTTACATTCTCCTTCTCATGTTAACATTGGCTACAGCTAATGTACTTAAGTCACTCAATGACATGCTCATAACAACGCGTCTTGCCGACCTTGCGCGCTTACTGAAATATGTAAAGCTATTAATAGTAACTATTTTAGACACACCCTATGTTCCAATTCCAATTAAGAGTCCAGTAATGTCCTTGACAGTCTTCAGAATTTTCATAATGAAAACAAATACATTCTTTTCGCTATTGCACTCATTTTTAGCAAGACGTAATAGTCTCTTACCGAAAAGTTTGTTAGATTTATGTGGAAGTTAAACATCTGGATTTTACAACCGGCACATTTTGCTGTACAGTTTCTCCGTATATAATTTCGTCATGCGTAAAGATGCGATATTTATTATGGTCAGCCCTGACTGTAATAAGTACCTGGCTGCTCATTTATTGAACAGATTGCGTGGAGACGACGAAAATGAGATGTTTCTGTAATAAATAATATTGTTAGCTTGCATATCATTTTGCGGATGGCATTGATAATGGAAACAAATCTTTGCACGGCATCGGCAAAATACTTTTAGTGAGGTCAACTTATCATTGTCATGAAGATCTTGAACTGATAGGAAACAGAGTGAATCGAATGTAAATGTCCCTTTTGTAAGAGCCAGCTGAAGGAAAATAGGTCACTATGCTGTCTGTATTCGAAAGGCTAGCAAGCTTTCCATCACAGTATACACATAAATATTATTGTTGCACGTTGCTTTATGCGATACAAAACATTTTTATTTTGATGGTGTCTAGAGATCCGTTATCTAGGCGGAGAAAGCGAAACTAATGTTTGCAAAGTGTAAGTAAGTATATTACTTGCGGAATATTTTGCGATATCGTAGAAACAAAAACAAAACTCGATGAATGGTTTCATTGAGACTTGCTTTTAATGGGAAAAAAAAACGTATGTTGTAAAATAAGAGGGAATCATTCAATGTTTCAATGTTCAATGTTTTGAGAAGAATAAAATATCTCTACGCCTAACTATTAGCATGGCTGTAAGTAATTGTTATGCTTTCTATACGTCAGTATATCGTTATTTCTCGCACAGCCTATAAACTTTAAGTATTCATCCAGCAGGTAGAAGGCAAGCAAAGTAACAAAGGACCTCTGTAATAATGGAAGACTTATGACTCATTCTTTCCCTGTCAGTATTCGAAAACGCTCTTTCAAATGAGCCTCGGCCACCGTTCACACGTGCCATACAATATGATCACTTTAAAACGACCACGAAATCTTTTAAACAAAGTAGTTAGCTAGAATATCATATACTTTTTTGAAATGTCAGGGTGAGGTCGTGAACCTTATTTTCTAGGCAGTAAGGTTTCATATGAGTATTGTCTGGGAGATTATATGGCTGCGTGCGGATGAGAATTGGATTCAACCTCGCGTCACTGGAAATAACATTATTGCGGACACGTGCGTGTGTTGATTAAGCCGATACATACATTATTTACCTTCCGAACGTTGTTTTTAAAAATGTAACACTCATGGTGGAATTAATCAAGCTAAAAATCCCACGAATAAAAGTAACTGGCTACTCCTGGTTAGTTTCCTGTGTGGGTTATTTAATTGTTTCCTCCATTTAACATTTTACCGTAACGATTGTAATCTAAAGAGCAATTAGAATTAATAGCATCTTGTTAGTCTGTTAGTGCTTATATCGCATTCTTAATCATTACAGAATCGATTGTTTTAGTTACTGGTTTTTCCCGCAGATTTTCAATAATGTATTGGAAAATTTAGAAATCGTCATTGATATTGTTTGTCGAGTCGGCTCATTTTACTTATTTTTCTATCCTCGATTATATGCAATGGCCTCTGTAGTCCTACGAAGCGTGACACTCCAGGAGCTTGTGCAAACCTTGGGGTTCATTCGATTTATCGAGTCTGGTTAAACCAAGCTGGTTTCGGTGCATTTCATTCATACATTCATTCATTTGAGGTAGATCTTTGTTGTCGTGTGCATCAGCAGAAATTTGGAGTCGTATGTTACTATGTAATTTTTGATAGCACTGACAACGGCCATGAGTTAGTGCCTGGATTATATTTTATCGAACTACTCGCTCATAATGAACAGCAATAATGGAAGATAATGTATCGAACATAATCAGGATTTCAGTCTTCAAGATGTCATTAGTCCCGGCTCCCGACTTTGTTATTACCGAAAGCGAGGTACCGTCATTTGCGTTACCTAATTTAATTTCTGTGTCACCGCCTCACTCAAGCTTTACAACAACAGCGAACACTGTTGTTCCATTTAATTTGTCCGTCCGATAAGATATTGATTATTGAGATCTAATTCTATGTAGATACGATTATGACGATCTTTATGATCGATGATAACACCGATAACTCAAGTTGATGACGTAGAGAATAACTTTGAAATGTTTTAGTGAGCCAGACTTTTCAGAACATACTGAGGAGCTCGTGGCTAAGTAATAACAAGCCGCACGGATCGATCCATCAGGTTAAGCTACGGTTGCCGGGGTTGGTCAGTGGATGGGTGACCATCTTCACATACCGAGACTCCTCCGTGCCTCGGAAAGCACGTTAAGCCGTTGGTCCCGGCTGTCATTTGTGGATCTTTGACAGTCGTTACGAGTCGTCAGAAGCCCGAAAGTCTGACACCAGTCTTACCAAGGGGTATCGTATTACCCAGTTACTGGGTTGTGGAGGTCGGATAGGCAGTCGCTCCATGTAAAATACTGGTATTCAGCTGCAACCGGTAAGACTGGAAGCCGACCCCAAGATAGTTGGGAAAAAGGCTAGGAAGATTGATTGACTTTTCAGAACATACTGTATTGAAAAATCAGAGTTGTTTTTATTTTTAAAATGTTTACAAAAGACGGTCCAAACGTAACTGTGTCAGAAAAATAAGACTTTTTCGTAAAACAGACAGTCGAAATTCATTACACTTTGTTTTGGGGCACATTTATTGCACTTATCATGACTAAAATTTCATTTTCTCTTGCAGGAAAAAATCTCTACAACAATGAACATGTAGCGATTAAGATGGAGCCTATGAAGTCAAAGGCTCCACAATTGCATCTAGAATACCGATTTTACAAGTTATTAGGCACGCATGGTAAGTTTTACCCTAATTGTATGAATAATTATATACAGCATGATTTTACGAAAATTCTTTACAGAATCAGACAGCGATAGTACCTACTGATTTAAGCTTTTCCGTTCACCAACAATTTTTAAATGGTGAATCACAATCATTGCAAAACGAAGAGATGTGACTAACCTACGAATATGTGCACCAATTGTATCCTAAGTTTTATGCTCGACATGGTTTTGATGAACAATTAGTCTTGTAACTTGTACCGTATATTATATTGAATTGTTATCTGTGTTATGTCTGATATGAATAGCGGGGACTACCTAAATAACTGTCGGCACCAATAGTAAGCTATTCCCATACGATAATTGTCTCATTACCTCAATCTTCACATCATTTGGTCGTAACATAGCGTAGTTTAGTTAGTCAATAATCTATCTGACACAATGTAAAATTTACCCAGAGGGCGTACCAAAAGTGTACTATTTGGGTACTTGTGGCGGGCGCTACAACGCCATGGTCATGGAGTTGTTAGGGCCCTCGCTCGAAGACCTGTTCGTACATTGCGGCCGAAGGTTCAGACTCAAGACGGTCCTTATGATTGCTATGCAGCTCGTAAGTCCCGTGTCAATTCTCCGGTAGATAGGTGATTGTCTCTGGACACAGCACCGTAACCGATATCCAAATCTTTGTCATTCATCCGAGGGTTCGCACGCCGTGATCATGGTCGTTCTAATGGCCCGTCTTAATGTATTTTTTTTTTATTATTATGTTTCTGTATTAGGCTAAACACGTAGCAATGCTCTCGCGTGTCCTGTCGTGTTTGATGATGTAATTTGTAAATATCGGCTACAGTGTTGTGTCGTACAGGTGCGTGCGAGAGCAATGCTCGTGTATTGAAATGTGAGTAAGTATTTAATGGTGTTCGGTCTGTCTCCTCCCCCTCCTTCCCCATAATTCCTGTGGCTCCTGTAGCGCCGTCGACTGCGGAGGGCATACCGGAGGTGTATTACTTCGGCCCTTGCGGTAAATACAACGCACTGGTGATGGAACTGCTGGGGCCATCGCTGGAGGATCTGTTCGATCTCTGTGGCCGTCGATTCTCTCTAAAGACTGTATTATTGATCGCTATGCAGTTGGTAAGTCAATATGCGTTTTCTATTCTATATATTTTGCACACTCAAGCATGATACTGAAATCGTAGGTAAGATTTTCGAACGTATATTTTTTATTATCTCGCTACCATTACTTTAGCTGAAATCAATTTCTATAAGTCATTGAACTTAAATAACAGCACTGACTTGCAAGAGCGTTCAAGAATTATGATTGTAGAGAGCGCTTTTACTGGCAGACTATTGTGACGTAAGTGATGCAATGCGATGAACAAACGGTTGCATTGATAAGTAAATCAGGAATGGGCGAATTAGAGCTTAGAGATTTTATAAAATTGGCAATATCGTACGCAATTTGAGGAAAATGTCCCCGAGCCTACGCTTTTAATGAAATGTGAGCCCTTGAAGCGGTCCTGTAACTCGATCCCTGGGGTAAGGATAGATTGTAAAAGTGGGACGAGTAGATTCATATCGCAGAAATATATTTTACTTGGCGGGAAAATACTCTACATAATAAATGAGAAATGCGTATAACAGCTGGTGATTACATCTTGATGTTTAAGTCAATCGACTGCCTTATGATTGATACTTGAAAATCGAATTCTTCATGAAATAAACATTAAATCAAAATTCTGAAAAAAGAAATTCACATTCAAGTTAACGAACTAGTGTTTATTCTGAAAGTGCGCAAAGTCGCAAATAGATGTCAAATATTTCGCTGAGTTGATTAATCTGGCAATATTACTGAATGGAAATAAGAAATGTGGCTAACTAATGAACTAGAATATTGATTATGAATGCAATAATTAATATCGTAACACCGAATATTTAGTTTTAGATGTAAAAACAGTACTTATTTGGAAACTTTCCAAATGCCTTTTTACACCTTAAATGGGTACAACATCAAATTCAATGTTATATTTGCAATTCATCATTCATATTCTAGTTCGCTAGTTATCCACATTTCTTATTTCCATACAGTAATATTGCCAAATTAATCAAAACAGGTACATTTTTGGCAATATTTGCGACGTTGCCAACTTTTAAGCTAAACGCTCTAATACTCAACAATTAAAAGAGAATACCTTATGTTTCGATTGACATATTGACCACTTCTTGATACTAAACTAATTTGATGCATCAATATTCAATTATGTTATGATATGTATAATATGCCCTTCAATGAAATGATTTGTGTCGTCGTCAATTGATACTGACAAGTGATGGCATCAACTAATTCTGTTCCATGTCTGTTTCAGTTACATCGTATCGAGTATGTCCATACGAGACACCTAATATACAGAGATGTTAAACCGGAGAATTTTTTAATAGGTAGAACTGCAACTAAAAGGGAAAAAATCATTCACATCATTGGTAAGTCACGATTTACTAATATAAATCTTTTTAGCATTAAATTGTATTGTATCAAAAAAGGAATTTCCCATTCATACTGTATTCTCGGAAAAATGCGTCATTTTTACCTAGATACATAGTTGACTTAAGGCTGTCGCCAACATGCGCGACGCGACAGCGGGACGCATCTCTAATAAAACAATTTCTAATAAAACTTCACGGTGGAACAATTACCATTGTGTACACCTGTTTGCGTGAGCCTTTACGGTTAGGAGGCCCAAAAGTGTGATAGCCAGTCTTACCAAGGAGTATCGTGTTACCCAGTAACTAAGTTGTGGAGGTCAGATTGGCAGCCGCTCCATATAAAATTCAGCAGCATCCGGTTAGACTGGAAGCTGACCCCAACATAGGAACAGGCTAGGCAGATTGATATTTAGTTGACTTTGCAGTCAAATCAGGTCAAACTTAGCACTCAAGTAAAAGGGAAGAAAATACCTCGAAATGAAAATCTTTATTACTCATCGATGTATGTCGTAAAGAGGTCAATGACTCACCCAGTAGTAAATATTTACTGTTACTACAGCTGTATGTACCACAGTTATGTGTCAAATATTAACTTTTCCACCGAAATTGGGCCGAAAAGCCACAAATTGTGATATTTCAAGGCTTTTGATCCCCAGTTATGATTTCTTAAGTCAATATAAAGTTTCATTCTGCCATACTATGGGAACACAAACACCATCGCGCCTTTACTTTATGCCATACGATTTTTTCGGACATGTTCGGCTTATTGACCCTCCGACTTGTCCGACTTTTTGACCTTCCGGCCGGACTTGTCCGGACTTTTCTACATGAGAGGATTTTTTGCGACTACATAACATCACGCCTGTATTCCCCAAAGGGTTAGGCAGAGGTGTTCCTACAGTACTTACACCCACATTTCGCCAGTTATGTTAAATATCATGTAATAGAGGGCCAGCGTATATTGCCATCAACCGGGCACAAATCTAGACTCCGGACTGCTGAGTTTTTGATGGGATACCCCAAAAAATTGCCCGACTTGGGAATCGAATCTCGTCCTCAGTAGTAGCGCTTGCGGCCAATAGACCAATGAGGCAGGCAACTATAGAGAAATATTTTATTTTGTACTAACGATATATCCTGTTGCCTATGATCCTTTCCCTGAACCATATATGGTTCAGGTTGATTATTTAACTGAGGAGCTCGTGGCTAAGCAATAACATCCGCACGGGTCGATCCATCAGGTTAAGCTACGCTTACCGGGGTCGGTCTGTGGGTGGGTGACCATCTTTACATAGCGAGACTGCTCCCTGCCTCGGAAAGCACGTTAAGCTTTTGGTCCTGGCTGTCATTCGTGCAACTTTGACAGTCGTTACGGGTCGTCAGGAACCCGAAAAGAAGAACCAGTCTTAGCAATACCAAGGCGTATCGTATTACCCAGTTACTGGGTTGTGGAGGTCAGAGAGGCAGTCAATCTATATAAAATACTGGTATCCAGCTGCATCCGACCCCAACTTACTTGGGAAAAGGCTAGGCAGATCGATTGTTGATTATTTAACTATTGTGACCACTTTGTGGACAGTGGTAGTGTTAAGCCTAATACAGTTAGGGTTTAAGGGCGAAGACGCAATGCATGATGGTGAGACCTGAAAATGGAAATATTCCAATTTTCGCGACTCTATTAGAACATTGAAACTGTGCCAATGTTTACATTCGCAACCGTACCATATTTGTCATAATTCTGTTTCGTGTAATTATACGCTTAATTGATTATTCAAATTACGTTGTCATGATTATCGGATTGAGTCATGAGTATTTAAAAACGAAAGTTTGCGTACAACGGTCGTTTGTTAACTGGCCTGTTTAATTACTTCGACGATTTCCTTATTTTGCTTTAGATATAAGATCGAAACGCATAATAAAATCTGCAATATTCCATTGCACGATTTGCTTAATATTTTTTACTATATGCAATATTTTTCTATGTCATAGCATGATCACACTGCCACACATTAGCCCTGACTTAAAAAAAAAAACGAGCCTTACAGTTAGTCGCATATGATGTGTAGTACATCTGCAATCTCAACAGTACCAACCTCTCAGAAAATGGGTTGGTACCATCTGACAGCCAACTAGCACCGCGTGCGCTCATTGGCCAAATACAAAAGCTTACGCTTTCGGGGGCCTTCATGTTACACACTTCCGTCCCTTTTCACGAAATCACAGATTTACAGAAAAGCGAGAGGAAAGATTTTACATATCAAAAGTATTGACAGTTATGTAAAAATAAACACATTTATTCGACACACGTAGTAGTTATACAAAAAAATCAAGCGAAGTGCCACTGAAACTGCCACTGCCACTGAAACTGAACTGAACTGAACTGAACTGTGTACTTCTGCCATTGAAACTTCCAATTCTTTTTAATGCGTGCAATTTCACTAATAGCTACCGTAAGCAGTGGTTATGTAAAATATTAGCAGTTCTTGGAACGAAAATATTATACTGGTAGACTATTCAGTACTTATATTAGTTTGTTCACAGCGTGATTATGATTGTTGATAACACGATAATTCTAGATACTGGCTGTCTACATTAATATGGCTGTATTCACGCAACGATATGATCTTTGAAGAGATTGGAAAGGCGTTACCTTAAGTATTAAGCCTGTAGACGTACTATTAAATTAAAAGGCTAATTGGTCGATTCACACGAATTTACTCGACCTAAACGGGCGAATCGTCATTTTTAAATAATAATTGCCTACAGAAAAATATATTTTATTTCAATTAAAATTATTTAAGTCGTTTTTTTATTTTGTGATGTAATTATAATATGTAAATTAGGAAATAAATATTTATTGGTGAAATGTATATTATGAACAAAATTACTATATTATAATCACAATCAAGTTAAAGAACTCACTTTGAGCTGTTCGTTTGATCTGAAGCAAGCATTATTAATCATGAATCTGGACCAGAAATAACTAGAGACATTAGTGACCTACTACATAAGTCAAGTCCAAGACTTGACCTCAAACCCCTCATAAACTAGAAGCGAATTTTATTACACACAAAAATAATGATGACCGGCGATAAAACCCACGCCGGTGTTAATACAGAAGTCACGCCAATTATAATGGGCAGTGTCAACGAGAGACATTTGTGTAATGAAGCATTACTAGAGACATCGGCTCGTTTCGCTAAGTGATAAGGTCTCATTCATGATCACGTCAGAGCGATTAGGTAATGAGATATAACACTAGTGAAGTAACACAATCTTGGGACGAGGTCTGTGGTTTACTACTCGTGTTCTAAGTAAGTAAGAATTGTAAAGGGTTTTTTTACTTGACGGTACATATATGCATTGTGTGGAATAAACCAACATTGACGCCAGTAGCACACCTCTGCCGAGAAACCGTAGTAGCGAAACCGCAGTAGTTCAGTTCAACTGGCTCACGTCATGTTCCGCTACGTGAAATTCGAGACGCGGGCCAGTTGATTGGAACTACTGCGCTTTCGCTGCTACGGTTTCGCAGCGGAGGTGTGCTACTGGGGTAAGAATTGTAAAGGGTTTTTTCTACTTTACATGTAGGTTCATATATATGCATTGCGTGAAATAAATCAACATCAGGAACTACTATATCATATCGATTAGCGGTTCAAGTCTAACAAAATACTGTATACTGTTGTTTTGACTCACAAAAAAATATTCCATTGCATGAATTTTTCATGAAATCATGACATTTGAAAAAAAATCTAGATGTATTAATGATTCTAATTCTGTAAATACATATTTGTTATGGTCGCTATTCATATTCTGATCAGCATTGAACCTGACATTGGCCTACAAACGACAAAAAACGTACGAAAATTTGAATATCAATCAATCAAATCAATCAAAAGTCATCTATTCAAACTAGGCTGAGAATCAGCACTTTTCGAACGTCAAAATTACATAAAACAGTCCCCCAAAAACGCCCGCCCTTCACCACTTCCTAGTGCTTTTGCTGGTGAGAAGAAGTGGCGCAACAAACTCCCCAGCAGCACAGCTGTCGATATCGCGGATATCGCGGGTTACCTTTGCGAATTCACCTTTGTTCTGATGATTCTTTGAGCGTTCTGCATTATTTAAGATAAGTACTTTCCCTAGATGGCGTCGTACCTTCCACCCTCTACCTATAACATGTCTGAATTTAAATATTTATGAATCAATTTTCAGAAGTATGTCAGAACTAAGATTGAATCGCGTGATTTGATTACAAATCTTACAATGAACACTGAACAGTCATCGATCGTACCGTTGATGTATTGAATACATATTCTTAAACTGATAAAATGAACGTCATTACGAGGTCAATGAATTTAGCGGTCTTTGCAGTAGTGGCAATTATTTATAGCCACCTTTTTGTATAGCGCCCGTTCATGTTTTGTACCTATCCTTTTTTGTCGATAAATAATTAAGTTAATCGATATGTCTGTTGTATTTCAGATTTTGGTTTGGCCAAAGAATATATAGACTTAGAGACAAACAAACATATTCCATATCGGGAACACAAGTCACTAACCGGGACTGCAAGATACATGTCAATAAACACACATTTAGGAAAAGGTAATGTATCAACGTTTACCGTGTACTATAAAAACGGTGAAGGTACCTAAACATCGACAGGAAACCGCCATGTCCTAGACAGTCTTAGAACCAAACATTCGAAGACATTTGACACTCACCAACCGTAATTGGGCCCAAGTGGTGGATAACGGCCCACTCCCTCTCACCGAGAGGAAGCCTCTGTCCCAGCAGTGGAAATACACACATCAAAAGTGTCTAGGGATCAAGCATTTTTATGCGGATTTCTTGAGATTGAGATGTGGCTTTGTAATAAATTTATGATTTTATAAATTTATATGGATCCTTTTTGGTGCATTTCATAATTTGAATCAGGAACTGTGAATCAAATTCGAGTAAAAGATGAAAATCAGCTGTCAATATTTTCCCTATAAAAACATACAACGCATTGAAGACATTATTAGTGCTACTGTTTCCCTACTACTGATTAAAACCAACGTTATTATGGAGCAGCGACGTCATTTAAGCAGGGAAGAAATGCTCAGAGCCGTGGGAATGATAGAAGCTGGTTCCCGGCAACGTACTGTGGCTTTAGCTCTGAATACAAGTCAGAGTGTTATCAGTCGACTTTGGACACGTTACCGAAGCACTGGTACCGTGGCTGAGCGCCATGGAGGACGGTATCGCTGCACCACACGGAGACAAGACCGATACATTCAAATCTTAGCTCGAAGAGCTCCAACAATAACCGCCATGATGTTAGCCGTGAGGCTTCATCACTCTTCAGGGAACTTAATTAGCGACCAAACAGTCAGAAACCGCTTGCATGAAGTGAACCTTCATTCCCGAAGACCGCTACGGGTACCACCTATAGCAATGCACAATCGTAGGATTCGATATCAATGGGCTCTTGAACACAGAAATTGGGCAGAAAAACAATGGCGTTTCGTGTGCTTTTCTGATGAGTCTCGTTTTGGTATGAGACCGGATACAAGACGTATACGACACTGGAGAACCCCTGGACGCCAACAGCGATTAAAATCCTGCCAGGAAGTCCATCCTTATAGTGGTGGAACCATCATGGTATGGGCGGGTATTTGGATCGGCGGAAGAACTGAGTTGATTTGGATTAGAGGCAACCTCAACGCTCAAATTTATGCTGAGACGATTGTATCAGACGTCATCGTTCCTCTACAAGTGCAAATCGGTCCCTTATTTCAGTTAATGCATGATAATGCACGACCGCACACCGCAAGAGTTGTAAGACAGACTCTCGCCGCAGCTAACATCAATGTCCTGCCCTGGCCTGCTCAGTCGCCAGACTTGAACCCGATTGAGCATGCATGGGATATGCTACAGAGAAGAGCTCTGCCGAATATGGAGGGTATCCAGTCGCAAGAAGACCTTTTTTTGTTGTTGCAACGAACATGGGCGGCCATTCCACAGCGTGATTTGGATGAACTCATTTTGAGTATGCCAAACCGATGTTCTTGTGTTGTTAGTGTTCGCGGTAGAAACACGGATTATTAATTGTTTAAGTTACCCAATAAAATTTTAAAGAAAACTGTTATTTCAGTCTTTTTTTCGAACTTTAATGTTAGTGGTTCAAATGTCAAAAATCCCTTTATTAGGAAAATGGCAAATTTCTTTATTAATGCAAAGGTGACTTGGTTTATCGTTACTGTGACAAACGAAAACACTTTATTTGATGAATCCTTAAAGAAAATTTTAATTAATATCAATCAGGAGAAAAGTTATTGCAAAAATATATGTTGATCCCTAGACACTTTTGATGTGTGTATTATAGAAAAGATCGAGAGAAAAATTCGAAGATGTGGGTTATCCACCAACACGCACTGGGCCCGCGTGGTGGATAACAGCCCACTCCCTCTCACCGAGGAAGCTTTGTTCCTAGAAGTGAAAACATTATGGAAAACATTGAGAGGAAACTGCCCTGTCCTAGAACCTAAAATTCGAAGACATTTGTCATCCACCAAACCGCACTCAGCCCGCGTGGTAGATAACGGCCCGCTCCCTCTCACCGAGGCAGCCTTTGTCCCAGCAGTGGATACATTATAGACTCAGTAAAACCCGTAATATTATAAATGGATACAAGGATGTGTAAATCACCCTTTTAACCTTGGTAAAGTTTAATGACATTTAAACACTGTATAGTACATTCTGTACATTCAAATAGTTCGTGGAATATGCTCTAATTTGTATTCAACATGCAACTCCATACAATAATTCATACTTAAACTAACATGTCTGTTTGTATTTTTCAGAACAATCTAGACGCGACGACCTAGAGGCTCTTGGGCATATGTTTATGTATTTTTTACGTGGTTCCTTACCCTGGCAGGGTTTAAAAGCTGATACACTTAAAGAGCGATACCAAAAAATTGGTGACACCAAACGAGCGACGCCTATAGAGGTGAGTATTCATACATCTACACTAATTTTATAAATGCTAAAGTTACTTTGTCTGCCTGCTACCTTTTCACTCATAGACCACTGAACCGATCGTTATGAAAGTCGACAAATAGGTAGTCTGGGAGTTGGAGAGGGACATACACTGTCCACCGCACAACGCGGAAGGCGGAAAACCGGCCGCTGGGGCGCTATTTGGGAGAGGCTTATATCCAGCAGTGTGAAATTGTTTGTTGTAGATATTACGGTTGATGTTGTTGTTGATATGGATAAGAGTAGGGGAAGACCATAGAAACGATGGATGGACTGTGTGAAAGATGATATATGGCTAGGAAAGAGGAGGGAGGTTATACACCGAGACTCCTACATGCTTTGGAAAGCACGTTAAGCCGTTAGTCTTTGCTGTCATTCGTAGATCTTTGACAGTCGTTACGGGCAGTCAGAAGCCACAGAGTATGTCAACCAGTCTTACCAAGGGATATGGCAATACCCAGTAACTGGGTTGTGGCGGCCAGATAGGCAGTCGCTTCCGGTTAGACTGGAAACCGACCCCAACATAGTTGAGAAAAGGCACAAAATGCCAACATTAGACGTACCCTCAATAACCCAACGTAGACATATATTGTTCGATACGATACCGTACTTTGTATTATATTTTCTCCTGCTGTTGACTTGACGAAGTTTTACTAGCGACGATTCGACATTGAGGTCATGCCATAAGATTACGAATTATTGCCATGGTAAAGTATGAATAATTATCTTACCATGGTTAATCGATTCTGTTCGTTATCGAAAATATACGGATTCTAGAAGTTGAGTCACCACATCACTATCGGGAAAGCTGGCGGTTGGTGTGCATTTTTTTATATCTACGTATATGCCATATTGATACTATGTAATAAAACTGAAGAATTTGTATGTTTAAACTCGCTAATCTCTGGAACTATCAGTCTGTTTTCAAAAAATATTTTTACATTTGGTAGCCCAATTCTTGAGGAAGGCAATAGGCTATTTAACATCACGCTACAACCCTAAGGAGCTGAGCAAAAACAAAACAAAGTCAGAAAGAACGCTTAGCGAAAACCAAGTATTGGCGCGGGCGGGCGATGCGAAAAGACGCGGTGGGTCGGTGGCTGAAGGCTGTCGCGGGCAGAAGCTAGTATCTTGTAACGATAGAAAAAAGTCCCCCAATCTATTAAGCCGTTACGATCCGATAAATGCATTTAATATTATTGAGATAATTTATATCTATCCCACGGCCCAAATTAAAACAAAGACATAGCGCTACGAACAATACAGTGAAGCATGCCACAACTCGTATCAAATGAAACGACACCTCACTAAGTGCACACATGTTTACGAAACCGGCCTCGCGTCACTGTTGACAGAGCTGTCTTGGTTTTTTATTTGGTCTGAAATCTATCCCAGTATAATTACGAGGAAAGACTAAGATATTATTATTATTATACCATAGTTCACTGATGACGTTATCAAGCTATCACTGACTTATCGCTGTTTATCTAAACGATCACGCGATAGATAATATCAATTACATTTTGATTGACCTACACATAGGATCAAAGCTTAACATCAACCCTTCTTACTGTGTTGTATTGATTCGTGGGAAAACCTTCGTTCCTTAGTCGTTTCCAATGGGTTCTTCAGAAAATAAAAAGGAAAATTACAAATCGCACTGTAAATACCGCAGATGACAGTTTATTGTGCCGTTAGTGTATTCGAGGAATAAAAGTTAAAGCACCTTCGGGTCAATTCATACTTGCACTGTGTATGTGTATGGAGGAGCTCGTGGCTAAGTAATAGCAGCCGTACGGGTTGATCCATCAGGTTAAGCTACGCGTGCTGGGGTTGGTCCGTGGATGGGTTACCATCTTTGCATACCGAGACTCCGCCTTGCCTCGGACCGTGACCACCGCATTAACGCGATAACTTTTTAGCGAGAAAAACATACGAAGCTTCAGCACGCATTGCTTTGTCAGGAAAGAAGTAGATGCGACCGCAGTATTGCAACAGTACGAATATCTGACGACACGATACAATTGGAACACTCACTAACAGTAGCAAAAAGAAACGTCACTAAATTATTGAGGCGAATTTATTTATTTACATTGTTTTTGCATTGAGGTCAAGATTAGGTTTTTAGGGCGCTCCGCCACTCCGTCCTTGCTCGGTCTTAGAGATATTAAGACAGTTATAATCTAGTCGTGTGCTAGTTTCCTTCATGGAATGAGGAAAATTAGATCATTATTGTTATCCTTCCTTGAGTGCCGAATAACATTTTTTTAAGTGTCTGTAGAGGTTCTTGTTCTTCTTTACCTTGTATCGGCAAGAATTAAGTAACTAGTATACAAGTCGCATATTTCTATGTTATACTCCTTATGAGCAGGAAACATTCCTTTTCTCCCAATAGAATAGCTTCATCATAATTTCAACCAAAAGACGGCCACTGCTGAACTTAGGGGGAGCCAAGCACCGCCACTTCGACCGATTCTGTGCTTCCCGCATCCAGCGGATTCCTGCGGCCTTCACAGGGTCATCGATCCATCTTGTGGGATAGAATAGCGTAGGCATAGTAAAAAGATTATCTACCTTAGACAAGGCGGTAATAGGGCTGGCTAGTCCAGGCTGGATTGTTCGCCAGTCCTATGCCCTTCGCTTTAGAAATCTAAAGCGCAGGGCTAATGAAGCTAAGTTTCTAAAGCGCAGGTATAATGAAGCTAAGTTCGTTTAGATTCGCTCATGTAGCTACTGCGTCTTTTCATACTTCGGTACATTGTTCGCTGTGTAAACTGAAGTATGCAAACACGCGGTAGCTACATGAGCGAACCTAAATGAACTTAGCTTCATTTCAAGTGTGGTCTGGGTTTTAGGCTTGTTCGGGTCGGCATGATTCGGAACAGCCGGGCGGCAAAACCGATTATATGTAGGTAGATATATTTTCTGGAAAAATCCGCTCGGCTTAGCTCGAATTGTGCCGAACCGACCCGAACATTCATTAGCGTAGGTTGATGCCGTTGATGGGGTTTGCAAATCGGCACGAGTCGAATATGTGTAGTAATTGCTTCGGGTTGACGCGATTGTTCAACAAATACTTACTGTCGAATCGATTGTGCTGACCCGAACAAATTTTAGCGCCCATGAGTATCGCTCCTCGTGCAAACTATTCAAATATTCAAGGGCTAATATGACGATTTAATGACAAAGTCGGACTTCCTGCAATAATATAATTAAGACAGCTAATCTAATCAGAGATTAGAACTATAAAAATATTTATTGAAACATAAAATAATTCGGAAAGATATGCATAAATTATTATCAGCGTTGATGAGTAAGTATTGGTCGACGTAATCAAAGTCTGCCAAACGACTTTTGTTCTACAGACCATGCATCCTGAAGGACGTAAGTTCGATTCTTGCAACACTCGATCAATGTAGATAAGTTACTAATATTTATGACGAGGATTGATTTTTGAATCCTGCGTTCGCATTCCAAAAATGTAAACAAATGTGTTTTTGGAAAAATGACTGTAAGGCCCCACACATAAAATTCAGTTTGCGCTGCATTTTCAAACAGATTTATGACTTTTTCAATAGTTCTGGTCATTCTGAAATCAACTTAATTAACATTGAAATAAAGTTGATATTTGTTGTAAGTGGAAATAAAATCAATTGGAAACTAGCTTTTAACTATGGAATAGCGTTACTATTGATTTAAAACGTCTGAGAGTTCTTTGAAACACTCATCAATAACTTATTTTCTTAGTTCGTTTATGAATCTGGATGAAATAATGTGTGTTGAAATTTACAATGCTTATGTCCAGATATGATGAAGTAGTGAAGTTACAATATGCATATTAGATTATCACTATCAATGACCTCGGTTTCATGTGTAGAAAAATCTTCCTTTAATCGAGACGTTTACGTATACCTCATAGAAGGTCCTGATACAGCCATCAATGAACCAGCAAGAGACAAAAGGTGACAGAAGATATTAGTTTTACTTAAACACTAATATCTTCTGTCACCTTTCCTCTCTTGTCGGTTTATCGGTTGTGAGGAAAGTTTTGAGTTTAGGGGTATGAAGAAGGGCGTAAAGTTCACTCATCCTCTATTGAAAAAAGAGGATCCTCCGACCAGAAGAGTGTCGTGTCTGGCAACTGCCCAACGATTGATGTCGGATAGTCGTATGTATGTCGTTCGCACGGCAAACTAATTGCGGGATGCAGGATTTGTGTGACGTCAGGTCTTTGATGCGTAGTTCGTATGTGGTGATGTAGATGCTGCCACATGAGTATGAATGTTGATGTAAGACTAGGGGAAGACCAAAGAAATGATGCATGGACTGATGAAGATGAGTGTGTAGTACAAAGGGGGTGACTATCGAGATGACGACTAATAGAGAAGTATGGAAGAAAAAGACATGTTGCGCCAACCACAAATAAATTGTGATATGAGCAGGAGAATTTTAGAACCTTTCCTTTCTTGCTAAAGTTCTTTTGGTCCTCAGGTGCTATGCGAAGGCCACCCCGAAGAGCTAGCGACGTACTTACGCTACGTACGCCGGCTCGATTTCTTCGAGACGCCGGACTACGACCAGCTGCGGCGGATGTTCCGCGACCTGTTCGAGCGACGAGGCTACGTAGATGACGGCGAATTCGACTGGACCGGCAAGACCATGGTAAACAATACTGTAGCATGACAACCCTCACTTGTATGCTCCTTCCATTACATAAACGTTCTTGGGCGTAGAGGCTAAGGTTGCTAATCGAATCTGGATGGGGAATATAGCCTTTAGTGTAATAACAAGCAATTTTCACAGGCAAGTCCGAGACCGTCGCAATTGGTAACGTTAGCAACCAAACCGTTATCCGCGGATAACCAGGCATGACGAAGAAAAAATCCTGTCGATTTAGTCTTGGCTTGATTTTTTAGTTTTTACAAATCGGGCTACGCCCCTGCTGTCGTTCACTTATAGGCAGTGCCCGTGGCTCTTGAAAGTCACACTCATACCGCGTCCTTGATAATACCGATATGACAAGTATTTGCATTCTTGCCGATAAGTGGACGCGCTCCTTGACAATCATACACGCGATTCTTGGTATCTGAAATGATAATTAAATCGTAAGTAGCAATTTTATCGCACCCGGTCAAATAAAAACAGTTCCTGCCGGTCTAAAGATAAGTAATTTGACAGTTTTACATTGATAAAGATACAAGAACATGAAATATATAGCGTTTAGCTATACATTAATTTCTTGTATCTTGTATATTACACCTTAAATGAGTCACTAAATAAATTTTTAAGAGTTGATTAAAAAAAAACACATTTCTTTCCACAAAATCAGAGTCAACCTATTCGTTTCCAAAATACAACAGACGACGTATATTTAGTAACCTAATCCGCTTAACTGTTCTTAAAGAGTCATAAAGAACCCTGTAAGAAATCGACACGTGTTTTAACTCTCAACGAGGCATCCTCAGGATGACTATTGACTTGATGCGTACCGGACACGACGTGTTGCCACGCGAAGCGCTGAACGCAAAATTCCATCCATTAAATACCTGCCATACTTTTGCATTGAAAAGCTTTTCAGTGTCATGTCTTCTAAGTCTTTCAGAAAAAGGAACGCCTTAATACAGTAGCGACTCGCCCACTGATACCCAGATAGCGAAATCACCTGTTTAGGCCCTTTAATATAAAAGCAAATTTTCCGTCGTGTCGACATAATCTGACTACAATTGCAATGTTATCTTAATATCAAGACGTATCGGTCTAAATCTCATTCAACTTGAAACTGATATCGTTGTTCAACACACATTCCAAATTTAGCAACCGAGACAGCATTTTATCCAATTCTATTTTCTTCCGTAATCGTAAGAGCGTTATCAAATTATCACAGACATGCTCATAGCATTTCAGTGTATTTGAGAAATTCCATGTTAGTCTTTGTCTGTGCTGCAAGGCACAAACAATATCGATAAATAATTCCGATATACTAGAGATGTTTTTGTAATTTGGGAGCTTTTTAGATATTGAAATTAATAATAATAATAATAATAATTAGCCCATATTGTCCCACTGCAGGGCAAAGGCCTCCCTTTCCTTTTTCCACTATTGAAATTAGAATTTTAGAAATAACAGCAACAAACCAAGAATCGCCTGTATGAGTTACCTTAACACCCGACTTCAAAGAAGGACGGGTTATGTTTTATTAATTATAATGTGTGTGATAAAGACTAATTTCACCAATGAAACTAAACGCTATCAGCACATCAAAACCGCGTACTAGAGCCGCTTGTCAGTGTCATAATTGTTGAGTAATATTGACACTGACAGCTCTTGAACGCAATTTCAAAGTGCTGATCGCGTTTAGTTCCATTGGTGAAATCAGCCCTAACTGTGCTAAGTCTGGTTAATCCTAGCTTGTAATAATATCCAGCTTTCAACTAAGTTTTATACTTAGTTGAATGCGGACGCTACTTGAACCGACTAAGATTCTTGATAGCATAAATAATATTGTCGTGTTTTCATCGCGATTTCTGATGTGATGTTGAGCTATCCAGAAATGTAGTCTTTACTGGTATTCCTTCAAGGAATCCACCTTGCACGAGAGCTAAGCTTGTACGAGCCTCTGTTTAAACACTGTTTAAAGCCACCATAATTACAGAACATTCAACTTAATGGCTTCTTTAGTTTAAGCTTTTTGAGTAAAATTTATGTAAAATCTCATATTTTAAAATTCAGTACTAAAGCCGTTTTGTAGAATATTTCTATCAATAATAAATGGCTTAATGACAATGCTTTTTGAAGACTAATTCCAAGCATAATTGGCAGAAATTTGAGATGCAATAGTACAGTAGGCAACAAAACCAGCATCAGTGGTAACAGAACCAGTACCGTATACCACTGACGTTGGACCATCTGTGCTTATACACTTTAAGAAGTACAACATTTCATGCCCACACATTAGGCATAATAAACTAATCTCATCTCAAATTTTCTGCCTAGTGGTGACTTACTCAATGTTCTCAATTACTTGGTCTTGTACGTGGCATCACAGTCTTGTAATGCCACCGTAAATGCCGAAGTTAATACTATTTGTCCTATCGCGTCCTTTAGAAACATAACATAACATCACGCGTGTAATCCCCGAAGGGTTAGGCAGAGGTGTACCTATAGTATTCGCCAGTCATGTTAAGTCCCATGTAATGGGGGGCGAGCCTATTCCTTTCGAACGTTTTTTGAAAACAGAATTCAAATTCTTTGACCTCCTATTTTGGTATGACCTCTGAAATGTTAAAGTCGCGATAGGGCATGCTACACTTGTGATTCAATCGTACCTCGATAGCCTTCTACGCTAAAACGCACAAACTGTATTTATCTTTACACTGGCTTGGATGTTTAGTATTAGTGATGCAACGAATACGAATATTCGTATTCGCCGAATACTTTCGTAATTAGTGACTTCCTAGAAATCGCTTATAAAAAAATAAAATCTCGATAAAACCTTCCATTCGTAATTAGTGACTTCAAATCTCTTATAAATAAATATTTCTCGATAAAACCTTCCACAGGATATTTTAAACAGTAAAAAATCTACAGGCAGACAAAAGGAATCGTTTGTCGCCAAAACACTTGCAACTGTTATGTTTTTTAAATAAAAAATTACTTATAGTTAGTTATTTTAATTACTTACATGTAAATATTTATATTGCTAAGGGCCTGTTTCACCACCTACGATTAAGTTCCTATTAACTTACTTAGCTGATAATTTCATACAAATTCTGTTCCATTTTTGAATTTATTCGGTGTAAGTAGTGGCTATTCGGACATCATTAAATAGGCCCTTAGGATCTATTTAACGATGTCAGAATAGCCACTAATTGAACAAAATTTGTATGACATTATCTGCCAAGTTAATAGGAACTTAATCGTAGGTGGTGAAACAGGCCCTTAGTGTGTTTAATTTCACCTTCTTTGACTTTTGAGTGTTCGGCGAATAGTAAAATCGGTATTCGTATTCGTAAAAGTAGTATTCGTTGCATCACTATTTTGTATTCGCTGGCTTTATCTTCCTGCAAAAGTTGACATACACTTCGTTTCGCCATATAACTGCAAGGGCTTCTGACAAGTCAAAACGCATGCGCCAATTGTGATCTTCATTTACTGCCAAAGGAAGTGCGATGTAAATAGAAAAATCATGGTACTGTACATGTCAACTTTTGCATTTTTTTTTACCGATTCTTAGTTCTCTAAGTTTTTGTACTGCTTTCTCTCTGTCTGCCTAATTTCTTGAACTGTGTTAAATATCGTATCGTGCTTCGACATCATCAAAGGGCATTATATTTATTCACAATTTGTTCTTTGAACATTATTTTTTGTTAATATTTTTTTCTTTTTCTATCGTACCTTAACGGATGATGGTCTAAATAATTAATGAATTAAAAAAATTGTTTGAATTATATTTCCTTAGATAACATCGCTAATGGTAGAAGTTGCATAATTTATTATATTTGTTTAATAAAATAAAATTTTTATGCCTGTATCAGTGTGTTTTTGTGTAGAGATTGTAAAGATTTTTTTTCATTGAATTCTTGCTTAATTTAAGCATGGTTGAGAGACTTTCTCAAACTACTTTTTTTTGGTTGCAACACTTCGCCACATCAACAATTGTCATTTATGAAGAACTTCTTATTTTAGACTTTATGTCTTTGTTACAAAGTTGAAATTTCTTTAAACACTCGTTGTATGATGACCAAAGAAGAAGTTCTTCTTACATTAGCGTGGTCTGTGGTCATTTGTTCATTAACGTTGGTGTTGCATGCATGCTTACCGCTTTTGTTCGTTGCTGGTGGACAGCCTACGAACATTCACGTGATGCGAATCTTGCGCAACGCACCGCCCTCCAATGTGGTTAGGAATAAGTCCGACAAGGTTAGTGGCGATGGCTTACTATTATCGTGAAATGCTAGGGAAATAAATTCAACCCCATTTTTTTATGTACTTTAAGTTTTGGCATGCCTTTATCTATGTGCATTAGTATGTTATTGCTTTTAGAAGTAAGTATTGTTGTAAACACTTCTTAATTCAATCTTTTCCATATTGTACTTATACGAATGCGGCAGAATGTCTTCTAAAATCTACATGTGAAACTATAAAACCCCTTTTGGCGACTGCGACCATGGTCGCTAAGCCCTGAACCCTAATTGCGTAACACACGGTCAATGACAAACTGTTTCATTTTGACAGTTCAACAACATTCATTGCGTTATTTACGTTGTTGAGCAGACAAATTGTTCCAACATATGAACCAATGGATTAGCAATATCCTTCAAAATGATTCAGATTATGATTAATCGTGTGTTATATGCCTAAATCGTGACTACGAGGCACGGCCATCCTTTCGGGCTGTTTTATACAATACTTAGCTATCTATATGTATTTTAACATGAATGTTATACCTAACCAATATTATGTAACAATATTTTTGATTTAAAAGAGTGTCCATGGACTTTCTTGCCCGTTCTATTCCATAGGTACCTACTATGCTTTGGAATGGGCAACTATCTTCATATTCCTGACTGTCTGACTCCTTAACAATTTAAATGTGCTTGTAAATGGTTTAATTGAAATAAATTCTTTGGGTGCGACCATGGTCGCAGTAGTCGAGATGGGCTATCGATATCTTGGTATTCTGTAACTGTATCTTGTTGTAATATTAGAAGAAATGGAGACTATGTAGTCCTTATTATTTTGAATGTGATGTTGGTATGATTTCAGTCTACCCCGGTGGGTTCGATCCAGACTGGACAGGAAATCGTTGTCTCACCCAATCGTGACAGCCATCAGCCCTTCCACAAGGTAAATAGCACATTATTTAAAGTTTATTTCTATTGTACTAGCTTTGGCCCGCGCCTTCGCCCGCGTGGAAATCGGAAATTATCCCACGGGAACGTACTATCAGAATAAAAAGTATTCTCTATGTTAATCCGAGTTATAAACTATCCGTGTGCCAAATTTCATCCAAATCCGTTCAGCCGTTTTTGCGTGATTGAGTAACAAACATCCAAACATACAAACTTTTTCATTAAAATATTAGTAGGATTCTACAACATGTAACAAGAACCCTGTCCGATCCGTGAGGGTGTTGTTAAGTATCGTACTGAGATTCTATGTACGAGGGGTGTTCAATAAATAGTGAGAATGAGTAAGACGCAATTATCTTTTATTATATGTTATTTTATTTTTCGACGTAGTCACCTTTCAGGTTTATACACTTTGTATATCTTTTCTCTTATCCTAAAATTCCCTTTCTAAACAAATCTTCTTCCTGATCCCTTAAAAAATCATTTACGGCGGCGACTACTCCGTCATCATCTTCGAATTTCTGGCCCCTGAGATGTTCCTTTAAGCGCGGAAATAGGTAGAAATCACTAGGAGCAAGGTCCGGTGAATATGGAGGATGTTCCATCAATTCGAAGCCAGCTTCTTGAATGGCAGCCATCGCAACTCTGGACTTGTGCGCAGGGGCGTTATCTTGGTGAAACAAAACAACTTTAGCGAGTTTGCCACGCCGTTTCTTGCGTATTTCCTCACGCAACTTTGTTACTTGTCAGCCATGAAGCCATGTTTCGTCCATAGTTATGAATCGAGCCAAAAATCGGTCAGGATCTTGTTGTAACAAATCCAAACAGCTTTGTGAAATTCTCAGTCGAGTTTGTTTCTGCGCGTCAGAAAGCATTCTGGGCACCCAGCGCGCTGACACTTTTTTCATACCCAAATGGTCGTTTATAATATTATGGACACTTCCTATCGAAATCTTTACTTCTTCAGCTATAAAACGAACAGTAACACGACGATCCGCCAAGACAATATTTTCAACTTTTTTAATCATTTGTTCAGTCACTGCCGATATGGGGCGTCCCGTTCGTGGGTCGTCGTTAGTGGAAGTTCTTCCTCGCTTGAACTCAGCACACCAACGCGCAACCGTAGAATATGGAGGAGCATGAACCCCTAATGTTGCTCTCAAGTCTTGATTTACCTGCTCCGTAGTAAAAATTTTCAAGCAGAGATATTTTTTTACCGCGCGAACTTCAATTTTATCCATTTTTAAGAACACGTTCCGAAACGACGCAAACAATAGACTTCTACTTTTAAAAAACAAAAGAGAATCAATTGCTTTTTTTATTATTATCTTAACTAATGTCTGGGCTATGCCTGCCAGTATTTATTTTTGTTCTTTCCAAAGAGAATGTATCGCATTCTCACTATTTATTGAACACCCCTCGTAGGCATCTAAATGCTTACATTTTATTTTAAACTTTTCTTTTATTTCAGTTATATTTTGAAATATTTATTTTTATCACAAGCATCGTTGCATAATTAAAACATTTTTATGTTATATAATTATAATGTTATAAACTAATGTATGTTGTGTAATATTCTTCCTTTCATTCTTATCTGAAATCTTAAAAAGCTATCCAAAATTTAGAATTTTTCTTAATCATTTGCAAAATGTTAAAGGCGACATCAGACGCTTCACTTGATTGCTCAAGTCAAATGGTTCATTCTATTGAATTTGTGTTCATTTTTGTCTCATTCACGCGACGAGTAGAAATCAATGTCCATCTGCCCCTTTCATTCAATTTTTCGATCATTCGGTAGGCGAGTGAATGCCGAATGCCGAAATCCAACATCATTGGATCGGTTCACTAATGATTTAATTTTCTTCACTCTTGATTCATTCTGTGTTCAGACGTTTTATTTCGAGTTAAATATGTCAAATGAAAGGCAAAAATGAACAAAAACTGAAGCGCCTGATGTCAGTTTAACCAATCGAATGGGATTAGAAATGGCGGCTACTATTTGTTTCTGGCATTGTGTGCAAGCACCACTTCTAATCTCGTATTTTAAATAACGGGATCTAAAATATTCTTGTGCATTGGATTTTGAATCAGTACTCATGGCCCTACTAGGGCCGTGCTTAGTGTTAGAGCCATCTTTTTTCCAGTGCGAAAGGGAGACGGATCTATACAGGCTTCCTTTTAATTCATCAGCAATATTTCAAAGTGGAACAGTACTTATAATATGATCAAGTTTTACGGAGCATATTGCGTAATATTGAAAAAAAAAAATGCTGTTACAATAGATTAAATTCCATAAAATAAAAGTTGATAATTCCATCACGAAAGATTGCCAATGAATTCCAACTTTGAAAATCAGCCAGCAAAAATTTATAACAGCATCCCTTTTGGAAAAGGAACAATGAAGGCTGTAACACTTCACAGTACGGCTTCTGATACAGCTTTTTTGTCGGTGCAGGATGATTTGTGTGATTATATGGTTGGTTTGGTTGAGGACGATGAGGCGGCGCTTATATCTGAAGAGGTTTGGTCTGCTTTCACAATCGTTTTTTTAATACCCGCTGCCCTTGACGCTCGCCTCAATTCTCTCCATCAAAATGTTCCGCTGAATTCTTCGGTTACCTAAGTCCAATTGTGTTCAGTGTTGCTCTGAAAAGTATTGATTTTATTGTGACCCTGTGCTGTTTTTTGTCCATTAAATGTTTTATTTTTACATCTTTTATTCTACAGGGGCCGTAGTACGAAGTGGTAAAATGATCTTCGTTCGAATGCGAAAGGGAGATGAAGCTACACAGGACTGTGCCATCTCTTTTTTGCAATGGAACAATGGCTTTAACACTAGTATGGCCCCTGCTTGTGTATTTTTATTCCTGTGTACTGTTTAATTAAAATTAAAATCATTTTTGTTTTTTCTTGATGTCATGATAATCAAGGATTGATTTCGAAATAAATGTAGAAATAAAACTGTATTCGTCCCTTCTCCCGGCATTTCTCATTTGCTTAGTGCTTTAGGGTTTTCATCGCTAGATTCTTTCTAACAGATAAGACTGTGTTTTCGTGTGGATTTTCGAGAATGCTATCACTCCAAATGGTTTTATACGACAACTGTTAGCGTTGTATCTGTTTTTTACCCTTTTCAGGAGGTCTACTACAACCGTCTTATGGATTGAAAAAAAAAATCACATTATAGTACCGATATTTCATCTACGTTTCGTTGAAATATTCCCAGCAGTTCACAGCACCAATCACGGCTGTGAATATTTCAACGAAACGTAGAAATATAGTATAGTCACTTCTCTAAATACAAAATTACATAAATACTTATCGATATCGGTATTATACCGTGAGTTTTTCGAATTCAAAATTAATTACATTATTGTGCCTCCCGACTTCTAAAAACCTGATAAAGCCAATTTTTAGATAATTGACTTAAATACGAGTATGCTTTTAGTTTTTAACCAAATATTTTTCTGAGAAAGAGATGCATATTTATTTGGTGCCAGTGTCCTTGTGGTAGTCTCCTGAATTCATTATTTGTGTTATGTGTACCGTTTGAAACGAGTGAAGTCTCATTTTTCCTTTGAGCTACCCCTACACTGAAACTTGTGACTTTCCATGTGTTTGTTTGTGATCCCGAACTTTTGCTAAAACCGACTGATAGCTTACACTACAGGATATTATAGGTTTTCTTCATTGATTTTCATTGTATTTTATTAATAGCAATAAATTACTGTTTTATATTTCATCAACTACTAGTGAAAAAAAACGAAACAAAATATTTTTTATTAATATTTACTTATTTATTAATATTTTTGAAAACATCAATATCACAGATTACATTCTTAACAGATATTTGTCTTCATTACCCAATGCCCTCAGACCCTCGCTCAAGTCAGTAGTAGTTTTTGATGGCCAGCACTTGATGCCCAGAGTGAAGTATCTGTACAAAAATCTAATCTGTGATTACCTGTGACCACGTAGTTTCAAAGCTCATTTTCCGCCTATCTCCTTAGATGGCAGCGTTGGCAAAGTCCAAGGATTTCGGTACCGGCGGAACGGCGAACTCGGGCGGTAATTGGCCTCATAGCGGGAAGGCTACGCCGCTTAATACCGGACACCTTACACCCGCAGACAGACATGGATCTGTGCAGGTCAGATATTATGAAAAAAAATGTATTATTTTGGTTTCAAAATGGCGTCTTGTTTTCATTAATTTTTTCTCTGTACGTTTTGTTCCAATTCGAATGAAGGTTAAGCCTGGGAAGATTTAATTGTTTTTTTGTTTATTGTATGACGAAATAAATATAACAACAGCTACGATATAGAAGTTACAGTAAGCAGCGTTCGTGTTAATTGGTGGAAATAAAGTTTTTTTTTACCACAATTTGAAATTCTGTTTGAGAAAATCATTAATCTATCTGGACTTCTGGAGTTTTGAAGAAAATAAGCAGCAACATTTTTAGACGAAATCCTTTTCTCGTCTCTGGTGACGTAGCCCAGTCAAAATCGACACAAAAAAAGGCAAACGCCCATGTAACTACGATTTTATAATGTCGTGAGGTCCCCTTTTTTTTTTTGTTTTTTTTTTTTTTTTTTGGGTGGGAAATCATCCAATGACTTCTCCCGCTCTGGGCGGAGCGGAAGCGGAGCGGACTAAAACCCACCCGTGTTCCTTCCCTTGCCATGCCAGGGGCCACGGTTTCCCCTTGGGACTACCCGCAACCCCGGCAGGCATCGGCCCTAACGGACCCCGTCAGTTTTGCTGACATCTCTTTGAGGCGCGCGTGGAACACGACGCGCCGTCGACCCGGGCCTGGTCCTTATCGGACGGCGAGCTGCCCTCTGCTCTCCGTCCGCAGTCGTGAGGTCCCCTGAGAGTATTTTATACCGAAGTTTGCAACCCTTGTGCTACTCCCATGCGGCTCGAAAAGTGTTTGTACTCCCCGTCACTTGTCCTTAGGGGTTCATTAGAAAACCAGCGTCAGACAGCATCTGTCTGGCATTAATGCTGAAATGAACCTTTTTGGCGCAGCCGTGAGGCACACACGTATTGTATTAAGATTATTTTGTTGTTTTATATATTTTTTTGTAATTTGTGTTTCACGAACTGTGTCCAAATAAACGTTTTCTTTCTTTCTTTTCTTTCTTTCAAAAGTGTGAAATTCTGGAACCTGTTTTTTTTTAAATATTCCTTAAGGACGCGTTTTTAGGTATCTTTGTTCTATATTCTTGTAACGCAAACTGAATTTGCTACAATCTGAGCCCAACCCAAGCACTCTTGGCCTTTTGGTGAAGATACAGCTTGTCAAAGATGGGCATTTTTTTCCACTGTGCGATTTTTTTTGTTCAGATAAGATGCGTTCATTCAAAGAGTTAAGATACAGATGGTATTCAGCTGCGTTCGGTTAGACTGGAAGCCGATCCCAACATAGTTGGGAAAAGACTAGGCAGATACATAGCTGCATCCTGTGGGTATCCATCGTAAATCTAGCTAAAATTCTACCAAAGTGGTTGAAAACATAGCTGAAGTATCCCGCCACAATAGCTCTGTAGCATCATTTTGATACCAACAGGCTAAGAGTGCTTGGGCTGGGCTCAGATTGTAGCAAATTCACCTTGTTATACAAAAATATAGAACAAAGATACATAAAACGCGGGTTTAAATGTATATTTAAAAAAAAACTGAAACAAGTGCCAGAATTTCGCAGTTTTTCGAGCACCATTATCAGGATTGCAAACTTGGATATAAAATACTCTCAGAGACGTTGTTATTGACTGGGCTAACAAAAGAGCAATAAATGATGTTGACTTATTCATAATAGGAGATCACACAGCAATTTCTTTCACATACATGTGTATTATTTTCTTTATAATTTTTGTGTTTACTAACGTAATATTTTAAGCCATTTAAGTATTTCTCTAGTATGCCCATCCGAGTGTTCACAATGTATTTAGTACCCACTCAAGTCCAATATCTGTAGGCACTCAAATAAAATACACAAACACACTATTGCATGTCTTTACTATATTATTTTTGCATTATTATTATTTTGAACGTGAATTGTGAATGTATATTGGTGTATTTATTTTTTAGCTATTGAAGAATAAACATTTTCGGTATGTGAAATTTCCCGGATCGGTTTCCACGGTCAGTTTTGAAACATATTTGCGGCAATCCTTGTGTGACTGTCTGCATGTCGCTTATAATGTGCTGAGTGAGGCCGCTACAATAATTGAATATTTTCCTCTTATATTAACTAGAAGTGGGTTGATAATTTAGTCAAATATTAAAAACAAATAATTTAGTCAAAAAAGAAAAAGAATTGTTAAGCCTCGGAAGTTATAATCAATTTCATTGATTTAATATTACTGGGATTTGTACACAAGATAAAAAAAAATTCACCCTAGTGTCTACAAACATTGCTCTTTTTCTGAGTAACTAAATGTCCTTTTGAGTTGATGACTAAGAGGGAAATATTTTACTCCGAGTAGCCTGGCCAAACTGTAAAAGCTTTAAACCAAGCACTGCCAATATTCATTCATAAAGTATTGTACACGATTGAGCTTCTAATTAGGACGCTAATTTTATCTTGTTTTACCTTTCCGTGACACTGCACGCATTTCTTTGCAACCAGTATTTTCGTTTTCACAGAAGTTTTGTTGCTTTTTCTTGTAAATATTCTGTTCCCTGGATATAATGTAAGAATCTTTAACTTCTGACACGTAACATCACGCCTGTAATCCCCGTCTGGTTAGGCGGAGGTGTACTGCCTGTCCACCGGAGCGGAGAGGAGCGGAGATGTGTCAATATTAATCAATAGAATCAAAACTCCGCTCCAGAGGTGCGATTCTATTGGTTAATATGACACAGACCTGCCTGTCCTGTCTGTGTCCGCTTCAGTGGACAGGCAGCCTTAGGCTGCCTGTCCACTGAAGCGGAGAGGAGAGGAGAGGAGCGGAGGTGTGCCAATATTAACCAATAGAATCGCACCTCTGGAGCGGAGAGGAGAAAAGAGAAGCGGAAATATGTCAATATTAACCAATAGAATCTTGACTTCGCCCCTTTTATTTTTTTTTTTTGGGTGGGAAATCATCCAATGACTTCTCCCGCTCTGGGCGGAGCGGAAGGGCGTGTCAGACTTTTACTGACTAAAACCCACCCGTGTTCCTTCCCTTGCCATGCCAGGGGCCACGGTTTCCCCTTGGGACTACCCGCAACCCCGGCAGGCATCGGCCCTAACGGACCCCGTCAGTTTTGCTGACATCTCTTTGAGGCGCGCGTGGAACACGACGCGCCGTCGACCCGGGCCTGGTCCTTATCGGACGGCGAGCTGCCCTCTGCTCTCCGTCCGCAGGCCCGCGCCTACGGTGGCCGGAAATCGGCTATCAATTCCCGACGCCCGGGAAGTCTCCTACGGCGGCGGCGGCTAGGGCTGGTAGGGCGCGGCCTCTGCCACTCCCTCGCGCGCTCCGCCTCCTTCGCGAGCATTACTGCTTCGCAGAAGGAGGTGACGGCTTGCCATGCCCTCTCGCTCCGCACCATGGCCTGGACCAGGGCCGGACGCGAGAGGTCACTGCCGCCGATCGCCTCCACGAGGACACGGCGGTGGTCCACCCAAGCCGGGCAAACCTCCACCGTATGCTCCACCGTGTCCTCCGGACGATCCACACAATGGTGACACCCGGGCGTTTCCTCCCGCCTTATGCGAAACAGGTACCTCCCGAAACAACCGTGTCCGGTGAGGACCTGCGTCAGGCGGAAGGTGAGGACGCCGTGGCGCCTCTCAAGCCACTCCTCAAAGACACTTATCGCCGTAATTGTGGCGTGCCCATGACTTCGCCCCTGAGTTTAGATTTGATTGGTTAATAATGGCACATCTCCGCTCCTCTCCTCTCCTCCGCTTCAGTGGACAGGCAGTCTTATACACCCACATTTCGCCAGTTTCAACTTTGGACTGTGAAGAAATATCCTAAATGTATTCACATTTTGGTTGGTTTGATTCTTTAAGTCGATGCTGTGGTTTGACTCCGTTCACCGCTCTCCTAGATAAAAAAAAAATTAAAAACTTTATACAAGAAAATATTGTTGTTTTCCCCAAAATATAATATTTAAAGTTTTTTTTTTTATGTTCTATATATTTTTTCCTATTCCTTCTTGGTTGGTCTAGTGGTCGCAAGCGCTACTACTGAGCATGTGGTCCTGGGTTCGATTCCCAGGTCGGGCAAAGTGATATTGGGTTTTTCGATCTGGAATTTCTCAGTATCAGCTCTATCAATAGGCTAGTCCCCTAATATATGAGACTTTAATATAACTGGCGAAATGTGGGCGTACTATAGGTGCACCTCTGCCGAACCTTTCAGGAAAGCACAGCGTGATGTTACTTGCATCACCAGGCGACTGCAAGCTTCTTACTTAATCCAATAGAAATCAATGTTTTGTATTTTTTTTTAGATGTGAATTTGGAACTCACACTCTTAGGGCTGGCGCACATCTGGCGAAGCTCTGCGCAGCGCATTCGTCATTATCAAACAAATATCGACCTTGCAGTAGTTGAAATAAAGTTGAAAATAAATAAACTTCCAGTAACTCGAGAGAGCGTTTAAGCGAGAGCGCGCCCGTCTCAAGTTATTTATTCTCAACTTTATTTTTAGGCAAGCAGCGTTGATATTTGTTTGGTGGTGAAAACCGCGCCGCGCTGCGCCTCGCTAGGTGTGCACCGGCCCTTAAAACCATTAACTATAGTTAATAAACCACACATCCCATATTAGTTAGGACTAAATGTTAGAAAAGGGCTATTGTAGATAGGAGCGAGATATATGTTGTTGGAAAGGTGTCTGTAAGATTGTAAATACCTATTATTAGTATGTTTAACTAGTTTTATTCTTACTTATTATCAATCTGCCTAGCCTTTTCCGAACTATGTTGGGGTCGGCTTCCAGTCTAACCGGATTCACCTGAATAGCAGTAATTTACATGGAGCGACCGCCTATCTGACCTCCACAACTCCGATACCCCTTGGTAAGACTGGTGGTCAGACTTTTGGGCTTCTGACTACCCGTAACGACTGTCAAAAGATCTAAGAATGACAAGCATTTTGATACTTATTTTAAATGGACATAATAAGAATAAAATTGAGTTGCAGAGGTGAGACCTTGGTAGACGTATGTCATTCTAGATTTGAATGCAACACAATAAAACTTATTATTTTGGATAGGAGAACAATAATCTTCTTGAAATAAAAACCTTAAAATATAAAAGCATGATTTAATATTTTGAAATTAAAAGAGTCCCGTTTGATAGTGACGCCTCTGTACATTTCTGTTCTTGAAACAATAACTAAAAGAGTATATAGTCTTTGGATCTATTATCAACAAACGGGACTACAAAGAGACTATAATACAAGTATCTTGCAGAATATTTTCCCGATTTTTTTTAATTATTATTTTTTTACAGTTCGTTCAACCGATTTTGTATTACGTTGGTCGTATGACAAATGACAGCTGCAGTAAACAGTTGGTATTGTAACCACTTTTTTGCTTTCAATGCCATCCATATGCCTACGGTATAGAAGTCATAATCGGTTGAACAGACTGTAAAAGTTAAATGCCTATTCTTATTTCAAATGGAATATAAGTCTAGATAACTAACAGACATACAAACGTAATCATTAAAAAACTAGTTTTAATTATAAATACCTACTAATTTGTAGTAAATACAGTTATGATATAAACACCAATTCAATTATATCTTATCAAGCAACCAACCATGTTACTCTCCAGGTGGTTAGTTCAACGAACGGCGAGTTAGGGGCGGACGACCCGACGGCCGGGCACAGCAACACGCCGATAACGCAGCCACATCACGAAGTTGACGTGGTTGACGACACCAAGTCAGTGTTCCAACTGTATGCATTCCTTTTTATTTTATTTTTTACCTATTTTTAGTTTAACATGCTTGGTGGCATTACATAAATCATCATCTAAAGTTTTACAAGGATCTTTTGACGTATGTCCATAGTCAGGACACCGCCATCTTGGACTAAACATGACATTTAAGGCGTAATAGTACATAATTTTAGATATACTGCGAAAGCCTGACTTGTATTGCGAGCAACTTAGAAGTAGCGGTTGGTCACGATTATAACCTTACCTATTTCACCAAAATAACATGACTCGAATTCAGGCGTAATGTTATTTTGGTGAATTGACGACTAACCGCGCGCGAGCCGAACGAGCGAATCGAGCGGTGCCTTGGCAGCGGCCGATGAGCGCTACCACAGATTAATACAGATGGGACTCTCCGCAAAATCATTTAAATAAAAAGCGATTCTTGCTACGACACAATAAAGTGCGATTCAGGTCGCACAACGCTAATTACCTACACTTATATTCACCTACAAGTTTCCTCTCTTTCAATCGCGTAACTCTTATACCTTCTGATGAAGTCAGGGTTGTCATCTTTTAAAGCCATCTATTGCAAAGAGCCCTAAACAAAAAGGTTTTATCTTTTTTTGTTGAAAATACGAGATTTATGAGTTACAATAGATAAATCAGCATTAAACAAGGAAGTTTTGATTTTTACTAATCTTACTTCAGCCAAAATTTTCCGTTTATCGCTTTTTATTTATTTATTTATTTATTTAACCATTTATGTACACACATTTAACAACAGACAAGAAGAAAAGAACAGAAAAATACGTACAAAGGTGATGCTTATTTCTAAAGAAATCTCTTCCAGCATACCTGCGATAGGACAGGGGATACAAAGAGATGTTTTAGTGACTGTTAATTTCATAATTGTTACCTATGCTGCCATCTATGATCTTTTTTCAAGACTATTTATAATTTGTTCGAATTGAGACCCCATGACATAATTATGTAGTAAAACAAATACAAATCAAAAGTCACTAAACCCCTTGTTGGGCAAATTCAGTGAATGTAACATAGTCAGAAGATACAAGAGTTACGCGATAGAAAGAGAGACAACTTTTAGGTGAATATAACTGTAATTAGCGCTGTGCGACCTAAATTGCACTTTATTGTGTCGTAGCAACAGTCACTTTATATTTAATTGATTTTGCGGAGTGTCTCATCTGTATCTGTGCCTCAATACTCAACCAAACTACTCTTTACGGCAGTCTAGATGGCGCCACTATTATGACGCAAACTGATGGCACTATTACTGATAGTGATACAATGCCACTTGTATAGAGATACACTGCCAAAATAAATTATGTTTTTTAACTAGATTTGTTCGGTGTTTCCACTGGTTTTTTTTTTTCAATGCAATGTTACAAAATTATTCTAACCCCAAAAGATCCTTGTAGGACTCCGAATCATCATGTCATCAAAATCATCACATAAATGTCTAAAGTTACGCTGCCGTTGGTCATGTGTAGCAAGATGACGGCACGGTTGTTGCCGTTGTTGAAAGCCATGCTCCTTCGCTAAGTGTTGGGGTTTCGATTGCCTCACGATGAATCAAATATTTATTTGTAATTTTTGTAATACCGGGTCTTGCACCCACGATACAGGAAGGTTTAATAATATAGTGCTATGTCTAAAAACAAATATATACTACAGTACAACTATTTTCTTAATGTCCCTCGGCAAACTTCGTGTTTCGTCAGTCAAGAATATTAAGATAATAGTTGTACTGTTGCTAATTACGCACTGAAGAAATGACGAACAGCAACAAGGTCACTATAGTGTGCCGACATCAGTCAACAAAATTTGAAAAAGATTGCACATTTCAGCCGTCTTCATACATTTTCATTATCATTCAACATTTCACTCACAATGGCTCCATTAATTAATTGTTCACTGTTACAATCACGTCCCATTTATTGTAATCCTCACTTTTGATGTTGTATTTCAAAATATACTCACTTCATCATTATTCAAAATCATCTTAACACTAACACTTTCGTTGCGAAAGTAAACTGAGTAATTGGAATATTCTGAGGTCACACACTGGCCGTATTTTTACCGAAAAGACTCATGTTTCCGCTTCTGTGGTCACTCACTTTTGTTAGGACCGGCCTTGCGCGTGTCTTTCGTAGCGAATGTGTCCTACCATATCAGCTAGTTACCTGACAGACTCTGTAAATCGTCATGCAGGCAATCTGTGTATTCCAGATGCTGTTGTTTCTTCAAGCGCAAAAAGAAGAAGTGTGCGGCCCGGGCCGGCAAGTGACGCGAGTGCACGTGACCCGCCCCCTCCCCGCCCGCCGCACGCCCGCCCGCAGCCCGCACGCAAAGAACATACGCCCGCATATAGCCGCATGTCCCTCCACACATTACACCCAGTTGCTCCCACATACATTGTCTATACGTACCTGTATTATACAGCAATGTACTTACCTATATACCTAGGTGGCTAGGTCATTCGTTTCAGGACCGTTTTTTGATGGTATGGAATTTAGTGACAGTTAAATTTAACTCCTAAATACGTTACGTTGAATGCCTAGAATACGCCTAGCGTGTGCGGCCGGTACACGCTAGGCGTATCTCTTCTAACGCGGTAAGTAACACGCTAGACTAAGATAAGTTATTGAACTTTCAAGTGAAAACTTTTAAAGGCTAATTATTAAGCCATAAATTGAGATTAAGACTCGTGTTATTGATGGTTCTAAAATTATAGTGACGACGCGAA
The DNA here is from genome assembly GCA_948150665.1 of Conistra vaccinii. Lineage (NCBI taxonomy): Eukaryota > Metazoa > Arthropoda > Insecta > Lepidoptera > Noctuidae > Conistra > Conistra vaccinii. The sequence continues at coordinate 8,905,517 of OX411334.1, read as the reverse complement.
GAGAGCGATTAAAATAATCTAGAACATTCTTTGGTGATTGACATATTTTTGTTATATAGTGTAATTGTTAACAGAAGTTTTATGGCAATAAAAAGAGAGATAGTTGATGCGTTGTTATTAGTTGTAAAGTTAATAGGTATATACTCGCGTCGCACTATAATTTTACCAAAATATATCGAGCAACTGGGTTTAAATGTATGAAAAATATATTGCCGATTTATTTTAACAATCGTATGCTACCCGATCCTCAATTATCAGAATTTTTATTCAATATAATTTTAGATTTTGTAATTTTGAGTAATCCATAATGCTAACTCATTATACGAAGCTATCATAAGTTTTAGTTTCATTTTGACCTTACGCGTAACAAAGGTGCATAAAAAAATGAGTGGTTGGCAATCATATATTTCAGAATATAGTACCTATACAAAACGTTATACCCGTATGTACCAGTTATATACCTTTATTACGTTAATTGTTAATAAATAGAAAACACTTCCATTTAGATACTCGATGCATTGAATAAAAACATTACAATTTTCTGTTGTCACTACTATTGACATTGTACAAGAAATAGTTCTCGTCAACAGAGTAAACACTAAATGCGGTCATACGACATTACTAGGAAATGGATAGTTTGTGTTAGTTATTCTGAATGTTAGATAAATCATACATTCTAACGGATGTCCAAGGTGGGGCATTCGGTTGAGCCTTCGCTAAATTTTCGATGTTGTGTTCTTTCTGTAGTTTCGAACTAAGACATTCGAGCGCCTTCTGGTCAGGTTGTTAAAACAAGTCAATTTAATAGTTATTGATCCGCGGTTCATACCGATCACACGTAACAACATTATGTCCTAAAATGATGATCATACAGTTGAAACGGGCGTTTAATATTAGCAATAAATAAGTTTGAATTCTAAGCCATGTGCGGTTGGCAGAAGGTTTATTTTTGTGTTCCCGTCCGTAGTGAATTACGTTTATTTCACCAAAACTTGTAAATTGTATGTGGTCTCTCTGAGACGTGAGATTTACTTTACCTCATCGACATCACCTGCATTATGTTCATGGCCACTCACTCGCATCGACGATGTCCATTCCAGCACATAGTTTGAACAAATCCACAGATTTGTACATTAGGTCGTTCGTTCATGATTCATCGACACCTGTAGATTAACAAATACTTACCGAGTAGTTGTATATCGCTTTGTTCCGTTATTAATGATACAGTGAAATATTATTTTTGTACGTTGTTTGCGTTCATTACTATTGTGGTTGTCTTAATACATGAGTAGGATAAACAGCCAATATTGTGACTTTATAATAAGTTTGTGTTGATGAAGTTCGTCTTTCGTCTGGTGTGGGTTGAATGTTGCGCACTCTCGGCCTTCTGTCCCGCGCAGGTTGTGATTCTTGATGATCAATAAGTGTGTATTGATGAAGTATTAAATGTTACGGCTACGTTGTTAGTGATACTAATCGTGCAGGTTCGGAACCGTTCGTTTTTTTTTTAATACAATAATTTCTCCCTAGGTTTAATTTTATCTATCGCTACAGCTTAGGGCTGTTGGACTGTCTCATCCGTCATGTAAGGCCTGAGTGGGGTTCATTCAACCTACTGCTTGTATGAGTACTTTAGATTATAACTTTATTTAGTCATTGTTTACCTAAGTTCGATTTGTATGGAAACGAATATAATAATATTTAAATTGGCTCCGTTCCTATAGTGACGCCACATCATTTCCTATCTTTATTTATATCTATTATTATAGTTTTTTAAGAGATAACCAGAAATTTATTAAAATAAGAGATAAAAATGTAAGTAACTATTTACTTTTTCAATACATGCTTTTGTGACAAACATGACCATATTGACGATTGGTTAATTCGATAAATGTTATTATTAAGTGTGCAATAATTTATATAGAAAATCAATACAATAGTGTTAAAACGTAATTTGTTTCAATCGGTGTACCCCGTCGAGTCCCGAGAGAACTGGCTCTATATTCCTACAAGACTGAATGAAACATTTCACCTTGTGTACAAACACACGTGGCTCTGGGCTCATGTCAATTTGTATTATTGCGATTCACTTTTGTTTGATTGTTAGTCTTACGACGGAAGTATATCATTTTTTGAATAGACTAATTGATACTTGTAATGAATAGTCAGTGGGAGCGTTATCGGGCATGACGCTGCAGCCGCGGTCGCGGCGCATTCCAAAGTATTCGTCGGTTCGGTACTGTTCGGTACACAACACATATGTGGGGTATGTTTAGTCATTTGTTGTAGTTCGCGCGCTCGGCGGCCGGGGCTGCAGGTCCAGTTCACTACCGATCACAACGGTGATTTATTTTTAGGAGTCGAATTGCGACGAGACTGAGATCATGGGTAGCGCGCGTCCTTACCGCCGCCACGTGGAGCCGACGGACGATCACTTGTTAAATATTATATACGATGTCTACGTCACGAGATATGTGGCCACATGACTAGGGCGGTCGCTAAGATGATGGTGTATAAACTGTACAGCTTTAAAAAAAAAACATTTGTATATTTTTGCTTGGACTGGAAGCGGCAAGGTTTCGACAAGCGTGATTTGCATAGGAGTATTAAGATATTGTAGGTGTCATTGTAATCAGCGCAACGCCGCAACAATATACCGAATTGTTTTCATGTAATCGTATATTCTGATATACTACTATAGGTACATATTTTATAACAAAAGTAAGTTGTGGCATTGCTCTGGTCACATTAACATCGTTGTAAGGTATTTTGAATTAGTCACGGATATGTAGTCATCACAAAATTGTATCCAATGCATTAGAAGTTATTCATTTGGCTAAGTACGTTTGAAGTGTTTTATAACATAAAAAAATAAACATCTTGTTGTGTCGTTTTCATATTTTTTAGAAAAGTATAGTTAATGCGAATATTGTCGATATGTAAAAGGAAATTTTTAAATCAATTCTTTAAATAATGGTTTTTGATAAATTATTGTAAACAAATTGAAGTATTCTTCTCGTTAAATGGATCGTTAATACTTATCGTACAACCATTGCAGTTTAATCGAGTGTAATAAATCTTGTAAGTCTTAAAACATGATTAATACCATATTGTACCTAATTGTTACTTTCTATTTGCTAGATAGAATAATCAAATTAGATTGGGTAAAAAAATCGAAGTGGAGATGTGTGATCTGCAGAGGTGAACGAACGAGCTCTTCGTGTGTATAGTGAATGTTATAAGTAACTCAATTGTTGAATAAACAAAAGTATGTTAGTGCACCGTGAGGTGGACAGTAGCGGACCACGCTGCATGTCGCCGTATCATTACTGGGAGCATTGTAAATTATCACTTATGGTACGTCGAGGTGTGAACTGTGAACTGTCGACTGCTTGAACATTCACAACTACTATCGTGACTAAAATGTATTCGAAAATAATAAATAACTACGTTATAATGCACATTTATTTTTATTTTATTGCATTCTTCGACTTAAATTTCTGCTATGTAAAAAGAATAAACATAATTATGATTATTTATTATGAAGGCTGCACCAAAATCATAGGTACGTGTGTCAGCGACGCGATCCGTGCTGCGCGCGCGCCTCGTCCTTCAGGTCTCGTGGATAATCACTTTGTAGTTAATTTAATTTTAAAATTTCGCTTACTAAGTAAGTCATGTTCAGTCGGCTTGTGGACGCACGAGGAAGATATATGAATTGTAGTTAATAACTTTTATGTATTATACATGCTTTTCCAACAGAATTGACTGTAAAAGTAAGTATAAAAATAAAAATCATATTCATAGAAACAGTTCTGTGTTTATTTTTCTGTAAGATGGTAAATATGGGATATGTATTCAGTTAATGTCACAAACCTTGTTCGAAATTACGAAAATATTTGTTAATTCATAATTAAATAAAGCTTATTATAAGATAATCGTTTTATTTTTTTTCTGTTAACCGTTTCTATTGTATTGAAAATGCACATCGTGCATAACTAGTGCTATGGCAAATATACGTCTTGTGCTGTCTGGTAATTATTCACAGCATAAAAATATATTTCTATTTTTTTTTCTAAAAGGAGGTGATTTCCAATTGGGAAGTTTTTTTTTTTTTTTTTAATATATATTTGTTCACCTAATGTGAGCCAAATCTGGCACAATTATTACTAGATTGTGCTTCTGTTTACACTCTTTTTTTTCTCGTCGCAGTTTTGTGATGTGCGCAGCTTAAAAGCTGGAGGCGTACCTATTCCCCTTCTCCGTGTTCAGTTCGAGACACCCGGTTGCGTATAATTATAATCGCCACGGTTTTATAGGACGGGACATGCCTACCAGAATTGTGGTGTATTGACCAAAGTCCTAAAATGGATAACTTGAAATCCCCTTATTGATTTTTCACCAATATCTCAAAAACTTGGGGGGCCGTGCTGGGCAAACGTACATAAAACTCCAGCGTAACGTCGTACGTCAAAAATTATGAAATTTTATCTCCTTGTTACCCAGAATATGGCTGGGTCACGCTGAAGCGGATCCCGCGTGGGATGCAGGATGCGACAGTGCGCTATGCGGGAGATTGCCTTAAAAATGCGACCCTTCAATTTGTTGGGATTTACAATTCGCGTCACTCGTTTGTCACTCTGAATCTAGGCTTTTAAGAGGGTTTATTCTGAAAGTTGGCAACGTCGCAAATAGATGTCAAATATTTCGCTGTTTTGATTAATTTGATAATATTTCTGTATGGAAATAAAAAATGTGGCTAACTAGCGAACTAGAATATTGATTAAGAAATGCAACAATTAATATCGTAGCACCGAATAGTTAGTTTTAGATGTAAAAAAAGTATTTGGAAACTTTCCAAATGCCTTTTTTACACCTAAAACGGGTACAACATCAAATTCAATGTTATAATTGCAATTCATTATTAATATTCTAGTTAGTTAGTTAGCCACATTTCTTATTTCCATACAGTATTATTTCCAAATTAATCAAAACAGGTAACTATTTGACAGATATTTACGACGTTGCCAACTTTTAGGATGCACCCTCTTAAAAAATAGTCAATATTTATACTGTAACAGCAGCGCGCCATGCCGCATCGGAAACCCTAGTTTTTCTTATCTGGTTGAATTCAGAAATAGTGGGGTTAACTATTAAAAAACGAATATTCTTACACAATTTATTCGAACCAGCATTTTCATTGTAGTCCATTTTGTTTAAACTCTTATATGGTAAGTAGGTAAAACGAGCTATAACTAATGCAAATGAAGTACTTAAAATAAAATTCTAGCTAAAACTGATACGTCAGTTACTAATATAATTGCACCAAGTCGTAACAGAGAAAATGCTTAGTATAATAACTTATCCTCAAGTCCTACAGTATGATTCGTAAATAAAAATATATCTTGATTTAATAATATATTAATTTTGATTTTCTCAAATAAATATTCAACAACTTTCATTCCCAGAAACGTGACATATTACCGTACTTTACGTTTGAATAATACTTAAAACTAAATAAAATCATTCATAGCGTTCTCACTAACATAAACATAATTATTATGTATAAACTAGAGGCTAATTCCAAGGGTAGTTAGCATGGCTCCAAACATTGAGTCTGCACATCACGACCAATAGTCGAAATAAACACACAGTCAAATTTCGCACCAACTACGCGCGAGGAATAATTTCATTGAAACTATAATAATTGTAAAAAATACATTCTGTGTAAAATAATAGTAAAATAGTTATCTGAAAGGAAACAACAAGGAATTATAAAGGAATAGTAAATATAGAATCTGTGCTAAGCTAGAACTCATTTAGGGTGCCGTTGACTACGAAGCTCTTGACTTCAGTGGTATTTCTAGAGTCGTAGTCGGATATCTCCTCAATGACTAAGTCGTCGGTCTTCACGGGTATGGGGGGTAGTAGATCGAGTAGTTCTCCGAGTTTTCGGCCGGTAGATATCAGTGTGTTGGTGAGGAAGCCTTTGTCGTTGATGTTCATGTCGCTGTCGTCTTCTGTTTTGAACTTTTTGTAGAAGTGTTCGTAGTTCTCCTCTTTGACGACGGGCGGCATGTAAGCGCCGTCATTGTAGTCGAGCTCATGCTTTTTCATGCGTTTCTTGAGGTTGGGGGGCCAGTCCTCATCGATGGGCAGGTCCACGTAGCCGCCGGCGAGCACTTTGTGCGTCTCCGTGCTCTTCACGACCTGGTAGTCATGGTCGGAGTGTGGGCGGTTGAACGTGATCAGTTCATCCATGTTGAACTCCCCATCGTCTATTACTGTCTCGTCGAGCGCCATTTCTGTTGAAAAAAACGGAAACATTTAGAAACTTTTTACTATTTCAACAAAGTGAAGAGAAATCTGTAAAACAGTTATTCAATACAAGTTGAAACAATTTTTTGCTATGTAACTTTCAAAAGTGCATCGCGTTACATAAACATTTAATTTTAAACCCAAAAGTAGTGCAGTCAATTATGCATGGATTTCGAAACGATGTAATGAGAAAGTTGATTCGTGAATTCGACCATAACGAACATCAAAATTTACGTAAAATAAATTGAAGATAAAAATATTATATAACTTGCAAATAAATTGTAATAAACAGTTGTCATGCACGGAAAACATTTGTACTTTCGAGTCGCACGAAATGTAGTAGGTAAAATGACCTTAGTCACGATTGAGATAATTATGTTTTAATCTGTTATCTATACGGCATAGAAAGCGATAATTTATTATCTTTCGGTCGCAGTCCAATTATGAAAACAAGGTGTTCAACTTCTTTTCATAGACCAGGCACGATCCATTTTATTTGCAGAGGAGTTTGTAACTGACTGGCTGTCAAAACTAGAAGTATTTTTAGTTTACAGGCTGAACTAATTTTGTATTGTATGTTCGTAAATCCTGTTTGTAATCGTGAAATTGTTTGTTATACAACAATTTGACCTGCCAATGAGATTTGAGATAAATCAGATCATTGCGTATTGAGTTCAGTAGTAAAAAACGAAATACTTATTATGTAATCAAAATTAACGAGCTATCACTACTTATTAACAAAGTTCACGACCGCTAATCATTGCCCTCTATTTTTCGGGTAGTCTGAAATTACTAGGTTATTGTGATACGGTTTCACGTTTTACTAAGCGTGTTTTAGCACCTAACAAGTACAAAATTGAATGGAGATATTAATTAATCCATTTCTAACTACGCAACTAACTGAATAATTGGGTTTATAAGTCAAGGACTAACTAAACAATAGCTGACATTTTCTCAGTCGTGCTCCTACGAAGTTTTGTTTACTGACAGACTTATTATTATTTATTTTTCAGAAAGCTGGATTACTTTATATAATATGAATAAAATAATGTAGTTTAACAAAGACAGAGCTTCTACGAAACTCCTAGAATTCACAGCAGTGAACTCCGGCCGCACTTATCCATAACATACAATTATTATTTTTTGTTTTTATTATCCAGTACGGAGACGCTCTTGGCTTGCATCTCACCTGACGGTAAGTATTGATCAGGCCCAAGGTGGAAGCGAGGTTTACCCGGAATCCTCAACCACAGAGGAACTGGCTATCTTACCTCTAACAGCCGAGACAGCAAACCAACTGAGATAAGATGGTGGTAGCTATCCAGGTGGACTTAATAGAAGCCTTACCACCAAAATATTTGGTGTACAATAAAACATATCTATGACATTCGAGCCATTCTCTTATATCTCAGCAACGAAAAACTATCGTACAAAGTTACATTAACTTTGTTGTCAGGTTTATTGTGCATGCTGTGGTCTATTTAAAGAGGAATACCTACTTTATACCTGATGTTACCACTTATTTATAGATATGTCATGTATTATCTAAGTTCAAATAAATAAATATACTCACTATTGGAAGCTGAGAGCAACGCTCTAGTAACAGCGGGCGAGTTAGCCGGCGTATCTGACGCTCGCGGCCTGATTTCCTCGCGCATAGACGGGAGCGCCACCAGCGCGACCGACAGCAGAAGTACCAGCAGGCAGGTGGCTGGCTGCGCTGACTTGTTTGTGGAGCCGCCTGTGACGCCTGTTAGGACGTTCTGTAAAGAAAGATTTAAAAAAAGTTATTTTAGGAAAGTGTGGTCGTCTGAGCAGTAAAGCATAGGTACCTGAATCAGTTTTTTATAAATAATGATTTGACAAGTAACGGAGAGAGCAGTCAATGAACCATCTAAGGCAATACATTATAAAAGCTATAAAAATATCGACAGTGAAATATTATTGGTCATCATCAGCATAGCCTTTTGGCACTTTATTACAAAGATTGAAGTTGAGAACTGTAAATCAGTATTTTATAAAGAGCCAAACAGAAAGATATTATTTTATTATCATATGCGAACCTATCGTATAAACCAGGGATGTTAAGGAGCTCCGTAACCTTAACCGAAACTATCGGATATTCGAAATAAAAATGTATCCGTAGTCGAATCCGATATAAGTTTCGGATAGGGGCGGAGTCTAAATGAGACACGTTATGACAGGTTTTTCTGCCAGGCCGAGCCATATTTTTCATATCCGTATCCAGATCTGAAATTTCATATCCATAACATCCCTGGTATAAACGCTGTTCGGTACTTAATGATTCTCTCATACAACGAGCCAATGATTCTATCAATATTGCTATCATTAGTAGAACAAGATCATGTTTGCAAGCAATTGGCTATTAATAGTCATTATTGAACTACTGATAATAGATACACACAAAATTGTATATTTTGTAGTGTCAAATGTATATTTTTTTGTTATATATTTTTGTGGTGTACAATAAAGTTTATATAAATAAATAAATACACAGTGAAATAGTACCTGCTCTAAATATCATGGAAATATGAACTACATAATTAGTCCATCTATTGATATCTCTTGGTTTTCGAGGGTCCCGTTTTCGTTAATTTATAAATGAAATGCAATGATGAAAAATATCAGGTTCTTGTTCACATAAAAACAACAACATGAAATTTTATGCTGTTGGTTGTTTCACGCATTTGGAGGAGCTCGTGGCTAAGTAATTAATAACAAGCCGCACGGGTCAATCCATCAAGTTAAGCTACGCTTGTCAGGGTTGGTCAGGGGATGGGTGACCATCTTTACATACCGAGACTTCCGTGCCTTGGAGAGCACGTTAAACCGTTGGTCCCGGCTGTCATTCGTGGATCTTTGACAGTCGCTACGAGCCGTCAGAAGCCCGAAAGTCTGACACCATTCTTACCAAGGGGTATCGTATTACCCAGTTACTGGGTTGTCGAGGTCAGATAGGCAGTCGCTCCATGTAAAATACTGGTATTCAGCTGCATCCGGTTAGACTGGAAGCCGACCCCAAAATTGTTGGGAAAAGGCTAGGAAGATTGGTTGTTTCACGCATTTATTCCCAAAGTATGTAGGCAAAGGTGTTAAAGTAGGTGCTCATTTTACCAGTTATTTTGAAGTCATATGCAATAACAAACTATTTATATAATCGGACTACGAATCAAGACTCCTGGCAAAAATTAAATAAGAAGAAGACCCTGATATTTCGCTTATATGACAGTTTTTTTTTTACTACTGCAATTAAAGTGAAATTAGCAACATTCAAGTCGACATTACATTAGAAACCAGTTTGACTTGGCCTCAAAGATCGACTGTAATTTCACTAGAGCAACATATTGCTTGTCACTTAGATTGACAAATGACAATCATGGCTAGAACTTTCGGCGAACTAGTTACGCAATTTTGAAATATAATAGTAATCGGTCAACGAGATTTGGGATTAAAGATGGCGGCGCGACTATTGTTATCGATATTTGCCTCTCGCTCGCACACATGATCTGCGAGTGAAAGGCGAATGTTGCCCATTTCTAATTCCTTTGTTTAAGCAAATGTGTGTGTTTATTGTCTGAAATTCGCAGCAATTACACGTTTGGTTTTCGCCTTTCACTACTTTCTTTTCACTGAAATTCAGTATTTACAACTTTCATACTAGCAGATAGCTTCAGGCTGTAAAAAAACTTCTCTGTCTAAAGTTATACAGGGTGTTAGGGTAAACACGGAGCCTTCAAACCAGTGGTTTGGTTTCGTTTATAGAACATAAATTCAATGGAAAATCACAACATTTTTTTTTAAAGATGTACATTTAGAATCGTCACGCAATTTCAAAGGTAGGTATTTTTGCCTGTCTTAAGCCATGTGTTGTGTAGGTAGGTAGGACGGGCGGCGATCGATTACGTCACTCGGGCGGGCGCATATCCATGAATTTGCGGACGGTGTCGGACAATAACCTTTTTAATATTTGTTAAAGAAAATAACGTAATTTTTTTTTTACTCGTTTTTTTAAGTTTATATTTAAGCCAACTACCCATAGTTTGAGTGACAACGGTGTTTACCCTTCCATCCTGTATAGCCGTAATTACGGCTTTATTTAATAACGGACACATCGGAAATTGCCATAATAACCGCACATGAGTGGCCCGTTTGTTAGAATACGTTCTTCACATGCTCTGACCAAGATCTGTGTCTGTCTGTGCGGCTTCCTACATATTCTATGGTGTAGTAACTAAACTATGGTTTTGATGCGGTTTTCACCATCATTTAGACTATTTATTCCGGAAGGTTTATGGGTATAATACATTAATATTTAACTAAGATATAGCACAAAAATCTAGATTTTTTAACATGTCACCATTGCAACCGAGCGAAGGGTGGGTCGCTAGCGGGGCTTGGAACCGGTACCAAAAGTACAGGTTCTGTGCCGGTCCAGTTAGTGGTTCTTGCCATTTCGGTACCTGGGTATCGGTTCCAGACGGGTAACGGTACAGGTCAGGTACCCGCCGCGTACCACAAATCTCGTATTTGTACCTTGAAGTATTTTTTTTATGCCTATTAACTATACCTTTTTACTTTCTCACTCAAACTTACGGAAATATTCGTTTGGTACCGGTACCCATAGTACAGGTACTACGCTGGTACCGGTATCACATCAAGGTCAATGATACTGGTTCTCAAAAATACCCGTATTTCAAATCCTGGCCTCTACTCTACACTAATATTATAAAGAGAAAATAGTTGAATTTTTGTATGTTTGCTTGTAATGAAAAAAAAAATATATATATATACTTAAAACTACTAGAACAGAATTTAAAAAATCTTTCAGCTGTAGAATGAATGCTATATTATCTCTGAGTAGTTAGAAGCTAGTCTATAAATAAAGTAACATATTGCTATAAATAACCACAATTACCTGTAATCTCTTCAGTTGAGCGGTCAGAGATTGGTTCTGTGATTGCAGAATCTTTATCCTCCTTATAAGAGTCTGGTTTTCCACTGTGCACTGTTTTACTCTGAAACAATGAATTAAATTGTGTTATTTCCTTAAGCGTCAAAGGTAAAAGACGAGGTTTGTTGTAACTGAATGTAACTTAATCTTATTCATAGTTGTCTTAACTCGCGATTCCATCCATATAAGCTTTGATACTTGTTTTCTAAGTCTTGCAAAAGAGTTGTCAAAAACAATCAATCTTCCTAGCCTTTTCCCAAATATCTTGGGGTCGGCTTCCAGTCTAACCGGATGTAGCTGAATACCAGTATTTAGTTGTCAAAAACATGTCCCATTAAAATAGATGAACAAACTTTTAGAAATCATTCGAACCACCAAAATAAGGACAATGGTAAAAACAAAAAAATAGCAAAAACGCATTAGATCCTGACAAAAAAAAAACTGCGAACAAAAATACACAAAAAATGTTGATAACCCAATGCCGTTTATTATTTTGGGTCAAAATAAAATCACTTTAATTTATGTCTTTTTTGCTAGTATATCTTTGGTTAGACGTACTGAACGCTGTGTTAAAATTTGGTCATCTTGGGACCTTGTATATTGTTCACCTTTTTGACATGTTGTTTTTACAACTTGTTTTAGGTGTAAACGAAAACTGTAGACAACATGTAGAATACATGTTTCATACCTTGATGTACACACAAGGTTTGACTTTGAACTAAGCGTTGTTATAGACAATTACCCTCTCACTTTATTGCTATCAAAATGACAAAGATAGGAATATTTTTAAAGCGTCTGTAAATGTAAGTTTTTATTTATGAAGGAGTTTGTTGTTGCTAAGTTAATACATACTATAGAGTCTATGAATGAATTATGTCTTAGCAACAACGAACTCCTATATAAAAGTCTTTCTTTATAAAAGTCTATAGTATAAGACTGTAATATTCAGTAACGTATTGTCAATTTTGCATCTGAATAAGCAGTAAGTGTATTTATTTGTATAAGGACATTTGCAATACTGTTGAATATTCGTTGCTAGTAGCCTAAAGTCTTTTTAAATACTTTAGGTATTTGGATAACTATCGCCTTCCAGCATAGTTGCATGATTTTTCGCAATTTTCCGTTGCAGCCTTCTACTAGCATAGCGTGCGGCACATTGCTTCACAGAAATTAAAATTGATTCGATATTTTTATTTATAGATTTGTATCTCCCACGGACATCTTTGCACGCGTAAAAAATATTTATAAGAAGTACTTAATAAAAAAACCTTCAAATTATATCTAATCTAATCAGATATTAGTAATGGCTTTGTCTTGCAGACTACTACAAAAGATATCGAATAACTACCGAAAACAAATATTTGTAGTTAAATCGCGCGAATTTAGTAGATAATTTATGTTTTATTTATAATAAAATAAAATAAATAAATTGTTTATTTCTTAACAAAATCAAGACAACAAGTTGGTGATTGGAGCCTCCTTTTAAGCAAAGAATGCCTGTATTAGGAGACTCCGCTCTTCCATAGCACGAAAATTTGACAAAATATAGTAGAATAGAATTGAATTATGATTACATTGTTTACGGATTATGTATATGTGTATGTATGGGGAGGCTTTGTGTATTAATGGGCATAGAATTCCCTCAAGATTTCCTACGTAATCTCAGATTCCTCAATAATATCTGAAGGTATATCGAGCCGTGACCGAGCCTCGATATAGGGATATAGGCGATAAAATAATAATAAGTGATGCAATTTTGATTATGAATTCTTAACTTAAATCTAAATAGAACATAACATTACGCCTGTATTTCCCGCAGGGTTAGGCAGAGGTGTCCCTATAGTACACCCACATTTCGCCAGTTACGTTTGAGTCCCATGTAATAGGGGGCGAGCCTACCTACAAGACCTACAACTTCCCAGAACCACAAATTAAAACAGCTGAGAGACTCCGCAAAATTATTTAAATAAAAAGCGACTCTAGCTACGACACAATAAAGTGCAATTCAGGTCGCACAGCAAACTCAAAACTCAAACTCAAAGCATTTATTTCAATTAAACCATGTACAGGCACTTTTGAATTGTCAAGGAGTCAGTCAGTCAGAAATATGAAGCTAGTTGCCCATTCCAAAACGTAGTAGGTACCTATGGAGAAGAACGGGCAAGAAACTCCACGGACACTCTTTTAAACAAAAAATTGTTACATAAAATTGGTTACATTATTCAAGTTGAAATTATACATGTGAGAACAATGTAAAAAGACGTGCACGTTAAAAGCGTCCGTAATAAAAAGATAAAAATAAAGAACAATACAAAAATTTAAATTAATTAAAATAAGCCATGGCAGCTAAGAGATGACCAGTCACAACTGACGGCGCCCGTTCACGAACATGACACATGGATTAGCACCATTCAGCTCAACCATTTTGAAGGGAGCTAAATGATCCAACACACGCGCCACCATCAGCGAGACATCTGAGTGAGCATGACATACTCCCAGCCGCCAGGGCACATTCAAGTCAATGAAAGACATATTACCCGGTGAATGGTAGCTCTTTAGTACATAGTACTCACACCAGTGCTATGCAATTATATAATACAAAGGAAATTGAGTTTATACAAAATTACCTACAGTTATATTCACCTATAAGTTGCCTCTCTTTCTATCGCGTAACTCTTAGATCTTCTGACTACGTTACACTCACTGAATTGACCCAGCAAGACGGGCCCGCCGCGAACTTGTAGCTTCATACCTAAACTGCATTTGTATCTTGAACTTGTCCTGTATTTAGCAAAATAAATAAATTTATTATTACCTGTCCTCAAGCCCGTCAACATACTCCTTCTTCCTCTTACGGGAATCTTGCGCTGAGATCTTATTTCTGATTTTGCGTCGGATCCTCTTCAATTCTCTCTCTTCGTGCTTAGTGAGAGGATAGCTGGTGGGTAGTGTGATGCCTTCCTTCGCCAACAGTCGTCTTTCCTCGGCTGTCAGAATGAGACGGGGGTAGCCGTTTTTGCCGTCGGGAACCACGTCTTTGTGATCGTCGTCGTCATCGCTGCGGTCGCTGCCTGAGTCATCTGTATGAGGAAATAAAGTTAGTTTGTATCGTATATGGCTAAAGGATTAAATTAATTAGAGGAAACTTAAACATTGAACCGGTTGAACTACAGCCTTTAATGTTCCTACTGTTGTGACACAGGCCTCCTCTCTTCGAGAGAGTGGGCTGTAATCTACCACGCAGGCCCAGTGCGGGTCGGTAGATGTCACATGTCTCCGAATTTTTGGTTCTAGGACATGCCGGTTTCCTGACGATGTTTTCCTTCACCGTTTTGAGAGCAGTGGTGGTAAAATTAATTACACAAAGTAAAGCGCCTTCCTGGTGTCGGACCCACGACCTACAATTCGTATTTCGGGACCGTTACCACTGGGCCACCACTGCTCCCTGGGCTACACTGCTCAGCCATCAAAGGCATCAAAGTACATATTTTCCCATAATGATGACGTATATTGTGGTTGGAATCACAAAAATCAAAGCTGAAAACTACTGCAATTTATTATGTAGTAAAAAAAAGACGAAGTCATTACCAGCAATAAGGTTTTACGTGAATTTAAATAATTAAACAATATAATTTCTTGAATGGATCTTATTATTTTGGAAATAGCCTTGGCCTCATTTTTGTTTTGTTTGTCTAAGTCTTTGAAGCATAAACGTTCAAGTTATTAACTAAATAAACGACGGTTTAATACTATCTAATTAAATACGATGGCCCAAACTTTCGTTTGAGACACATTTGATAGTCGTTTTCGTCGACAGCATTAAAGAAAGTAAATATTAAACGAGTCCAATGACCAGGTCAACCGGTTGGTTACGTTATGTCACCATGTTCGCACAATTGCTACCAATCAACCACAACGAGGTGACCGAAAATTTACTGAACATTAAAATGAACGGTATTTGGTCGCAATTTCGTTTGCGACATCTTCATAAGTGATTCTGAATTTCAGAAAAGGCAATGGTTGACAAACAATAATTTAGTTTGTATTTTCTGAATTAATTATAATAGAACATTGAAAAACTCTTGCCCATTTTCCTATGCGGATAGGCATAAACTATAGAATGCCGCACTTGGTAAATAAGACAGTAAAAACATGGCCTGTAATAAGTGAATAGCTCACTTAGAACTAAACGCATTCATTGGATACCTTGGCATATTTAAACCCTAATACAACAGCGCTACTAGTGATGATATATTTTTATTTCTACCATCGTTAAGGTGGATTAAATGTACAGTTAGATACAGCCCGATTAAAACTTAAGGCGAGTCGCTGCACAGTAACGAATTCATGTGTCAGTGGGGGTGAGGGGTGGGGTACTGCGCAGCGAGTGGCTAACTTCCGAGCCGCCATTAAATTTGAATCGAACTATATTAAGTAATAGAATGTAGCTCACCGTTATTTCCGCTGTGATAATCGTAGTCCCTAGCTTCCACCTTCAAATCATGCAGTTTGCTCTGCGACAGCAAGTTCGCGGCCGCCAGCTTAATGTTCGAAGCATTCTTCAAATCCGCAGCATTGATGATCTTTATAGATTTGAGATCTTTCATGTCTTTTATCGTTACCGGAAGGAGGATTGATCGAGGGTTGCCAGCCATGGGGGCTACGCGGATCACTCGTCTTTGCGGGGCGACGCTTTCCACCGGCTTGGAATAGACCTTGGTTTGTGGGTTCAAGACTTGTATGTTAGCCACTTTGACGGGTTTCTGGGGCTGTGCCTTTACAATCAGCTGCGGTTTCGGGGTGCTACTTGTAGTTGCTGGAATCCTGATCGTTGGTTTCTGGACTTTTGGTTGCACAGCCACTTGTGGCGTTTGAGATATACGCCGCTTTCTGTTGCCTTTACCTAGGAAGATATGTCTTATTATTGTTTATGAAATAGATGTGTTTAATTAAGATAAGTTCTGTCAGTATCATTAGTTCTAATTTAGTCATGTTACTCAATGCGGTCTACACATAAGTGCGCAGATTCGAGAGCAATGACCATTTTCCTACGTATTACAAATATCGGAATTTCAATTCAATAAATTGTCTAATATATTTCCTTTGTGATACAATTACGAAAAATTCTTTTGGACATTTATTGACTCAAGTGTAAGTGTCGTGTTCAAAACGGGGAGGACAAAAGCAACAAAATATTAATATCTGAAGGTTGTAGTTGAAATTCGATAAACGAAAAACAGATAATATAATAAGTAGGTACCGATATTGAAATAATGTAATATGTAGGTATATTTTATATTGAAATAATATAAAAAGTTTGATGTGAAGTCTTAGATAAGAATGCCTAGATCTTGTATAATGGACTTGTTATTCTGATTCGCGAGAAGCGGCTGGGCCACGTGTTATTGGATATTTACATAAGTCGAGCTCACTTCATACTGAGTAGGTATATCTGCGTAATAAACTGGTATTTACGCCGGGTATTTTTATTTCATGAGTTAAAGGAAAAGGAGCTAAATGAACATTGTTTGCTAATAATTCATACAAAAGTAAGTATCTTTTCTTACGTTTTTTGCAGGTCAGTGTCAAGTTGTATGTTGATTAAAATGATTCGCGACCGTAACAAATGTTTATTTGAATTTCGCTGGCTACCCTGACGCTTTCACCTTAAAGGCAAGTTTTTGGAAAATTATCACCATACAATAAGTACTTTTTCCGACTCTGACTGCGATAAAATGGTTTATTACCTTTTACCGACATGCTAGCACATATTAACATACCTGCATTGGCTACGGGGCGACTGAAGGCTTTATAAGTTCTTTCAGTAGGTGTTCACGTGTTGCTAACCGTGAATAACATTTATAGAATGTACAAATATTTAATGATTTAGCGCTTACTTTTACGTTTTTGAAACGCTGACACAAAAATATAATTATTTAATTCAATGATACCCGTGAAATAATTTATTTTGTTATGTTAGGACTAATTAGAGGCCCTTAACATTTATGAATAATAAAACATTCAAACATTTTTAGCTAGACCGGCTTTTTATATTAATAAATTCTTTTTTTCACACCAGCAGGTAAAAGAAACGGGAACTGGTTTCTGCCCGTGACTTCGTTACCGTAGAAGTCACCACAATTACCTAACTAAAGTAACATCCACATTTTTATAAAATTATGTTCTACGTTTGTAGTTATGGTCTCAGCAGCCAAAATATAAAGACAGTCAGGACTGGTGGCATCACCAGTACTGACTCTTTTCGCTCTTTCTTTTCTCTCTCTCTTTCTCTTTCCGCGTCGCTCTTTCACTCCCGCACGGGAGCAAGGGATGTACAGGGGGCCTAGCGTGAGTTTCATTTAACCTTCTCGATCATACGCATCGAGCGCGTTCGGCGTTCCGATTGGCCCTTCACCGGTGAAGGCCAGCCGGCTGCCAATGGGAGCGCCTAACGCGGTCGATGCGTTTGATCGAGATGGTAAAATTAACTCACTCTAAGCCCTCAGTTGTCCGTGTGAGAAGCAGCTCGACCTGAGATCGACACCCGCAACTATCAGTAGCAATTTACCATTTTTGGCGTTTTTATTATTTTTACCCATATAGATGATAGCTTTAACCTGGATCTCCAAAAATATATTGTTGTATGAAAGCTATGTTATGTCGTCAGAAGAAAGAAAATAACTCACCAGGGCTTTGGAATGTATTTTTGTTAAGGAATCCAGGGACAACGTTCTGCTCAAAGTTCAACATATCAAAGGTATCGTCGACGACTTCGCTCGAGGAGTTGGATCCATCACTGTGGTCTTGGATGATGACATCCTGCACGTTGCCGGGGCTGGTCGGTTCCAGACCCACGGGGGAAGCGTCTTCATCGCAAGAGTTTTGTATCAGGAATGGGGAAAGTTGTTGCTCGAAGTCGCTGTAAAGATAGATGAGAATAAGTTGCGTGTTGGTAGAGGATTCTTTCTTTAAGTTTATGTGATAGGTCGAAAATAGGCTAATTGTCCACCTGGTGTGAAGTGGTTACTGCGATTCGGACATACCCAGGGTTTTTTTTAAAATGCGTTGCCATTGTAGGAGACAAAGATGAAATTACTCAAGTGCTTCAAATTCATCGACATCTTGATTTGAAACAATTATGCAACTTTTGAAACCGTAACACAGCAGCTATTTTACATAAGCACAAAGAGCTACGGCTTAAAAATTATTCAGGCTTAAAAGTAAAATATATTTTTCGTTACTATAGGAAAACTATGTTATCGGTCACATTAGTTTAATACGCCCATGACCTTGCTTTTGCCGCAAGGTTACAAATTAAAGACCGTATCAACACAAATTTCAATCGATGGCATGGTTAGCGAGATGAATTCGAACAGAGTACAAAAAACAAACAGGTGCAAAAAAGGGTTTTTTCATTACTTGTAACTTTGGGTTATTACATTAGTAAAAACAATTACCAAAGTAGGCCTTTTCCTAGAATCTCCACGCATGAAAATAATGATGAAACACACGCTAAACCCCAGAGAGTTACTTTGAAACGGTCGTTCTAAGTATCGAGATTATTTACGTGGAAAATATCACAGGGACCTATGACATAGAACGTGTAAGACCTACATGAATGTGTTACGCAGACTTACGTATAAACAAGTCCTTATCATATCTTCATTCACTATAAAAAAGATTTTATGGCAAAACCAGACAATATTTTGGTAGCCATGTTGTATTGGCATCTGATAGTCTGATACTGGGTATTTCCGTCTTCAATAAATGGATCAGTTGTTTACGATGACTATTGATTTTATATGCACTTGACATACATTTAGGGTTTATGCTGCGCCCTTTGTGCCAAATACGAATCTATACCTGCCAGTTGATGAAAATCAATAAGAAGATGAGTTTTGTTGTTGATAATAGACTGTATTTTAATAGATCAACGGTTTTATGGATCAGAAAATTGATTATCTCGAAACAAGCAATCGATTTTACCAAAACTGTGTTTAGCGGGGTAACACGCTTACAGTAGCAAGCACTTTCATTTGACAGTTCAACAACATTCATTGCGTTATTTACGTTGTTCAGCAGACAAATTGTTCGAACTTAAGAAGCAATGGATAAGCAATATACTTCAAAATTATTCAGATTATGATTGAAAATGTGTTACGCAATTAGGCCGACGGAGGTAGATAGATTCATGCTTATTTATGAAGCTCACATACGTAATCCTCTTTGTAAAAGAGATTTTTAAAAGAGATATTGTGACCTATTTTAGCCAAAACGGTCATGATAATAATTCAGAATTCTGTACGATACAACTAGCCTTAAATATAAAGAAAGAAAATTGATCTGGAAGATTGCCAGGTATTAAAATCAATTCCTTGCTCATTCGAGAAGCGAAAGTAAGAAAATAAACGGAAATAACAGATGAATGTCACCCTACTTGTGAGATAAGTATCGATAGAAAGATGTAGGTTACGATGTCTCCTTCAAATGGGGTAAATGGGGATGTCAAGGGGTGTGGCGTACGGCCGATGTAACGAACTATTGTTGAGGTCAAAATGTACCCAACTACTAAAGTACTAGGTGAACTACATACATGTTAAGATAGTATTTTGGTGGTACGTGAATTATGTAGAACTTTTAGTCCGGAAGAATATGAAATGAAAATTTGGTGGTTGTTGCGGTTGCTTCTTCCTGGTAATTGTATTTATATACATATATATTATATACGTATATACATACTTATAAAAAAGAAATACCTACTTTAACCAATTTTTATTTTTTTCTTCAAGAAGTATTTTTTGTAACCATGAAGTCCATATATTTACTGTGCATGAAGTTTCTAAACTTACATACTCTTCTAAGAAAATTTTACTACTTATAATATACCGTGACTAATGATGAAAAATGTGCGTGTTTCAATAACATTTTTTTCTTGCTTATCAGTGAATTACGCACGGCATTGAGCTGGGTAATAATCGAACGCAATCAAATAAAATCTGTCAAGTGCGAGTCAGACTCGCACACGAAGGGTTCCATCCTACCATGTCGTACAAGATTTAACACTATGAATTTTTTAAATACTTTCGTAAAGGTAACAACAGAGGCGCTATAAAAAAACAAAGATTTGTAAAGAAATTGTCTAATTTTAATGAAAAAATGTTGTTGTGTTAAAATATACGTTTAGGAGTATATTTCATTTATTTTAAGAGAAAAATATTAAGTTAACTTTATCCAGTAACATGCATTAACTAAAGTCAAAGTTATTCATTTGCTACTAACATAGTATTAGTAGGTATAATAATAAATAGGTATATATGGTAGGTAAGCAGGTAGATATGTAGGGTAGGTAGCGTAGGTTAGGTACCTACCTACCCTGGTAAGTAGGGTAGGGTAGGTAGGTAGGGTAGGTAATTAGGTAGAAATAGGTAATTAGGACAGGTAGGTGCGCCGTAGATAAGTACTTAGTGCTAACCGTGCGAAGCCGGGCCGGGTAAAGCTAGTTACTTATAAATAAAAGGATTTCTCTTGCTACATCAGACTATATTGTACAAAATAGAATGTAAGTAGTACGCCAAAAATTATAACTGAGCGTTTGCACTGGCGAAACATTCACAACAAAACATGTTGGAATCTCTATTTTCTGTCAATTTTTCATACAATGTTTGACAGGAACTAGAGATTTCAACATGTTTTGTCGTGATGTTTCGCCAGTGCAAACGCACGGGTCAATACAGGTATTTTATTTACGTTATTTTTGATAGTCGTATAGAAATCTATTATTTCTTACTTATTATTTTTACACATCCCATCGGACTATGAGAGTGAGGGAAGAGAGAGTGCACTCGTGTCTGTGCACACACTTGTGCACTATAATATCTCCCGCGCCGAAGGCCAGTCTCCGTTGAGATTGGCCGCCGTGGCCGAATATTTTTACACCAATAATTTTTTCAATATTAAATTGTATCTACTACGGTTTAAGGTAACTGAATAGTGCACTGTATGTGCCAGTATTCATTTCAATGTTACTAAATATATCGTCTATTGGAGTGTAGTCTTAACATGAGGTACACACATCAACACCGTCGAGGGATACTTTGAAAAAAGTTAATAAAGTTCTTAAACTCAAAAAATACTGGCCGGTTTTAAAATCTTGTGAAGAAAGTTTATTTTGTAGACCTTTTTGGATGATCGAAATTTAAATGATCGAAATTAAATTCCACAGATAAGTCTATTTAATAGTCGGAGTAATGACATGGAATTAGTAAGTACCTACTATCATGGCAGCTTATACTAGCTGCCATGATAGTAGGTACTTACTAATTCCATGTCATTACTCCGACTATTAAATAGAGTTATCTGTGGAATTTATATCGCATAATATTAGCATGAATAACAAAATAATTTTTTTAAGTTGGAGAAAATCGCCCATATTATATAAAATACGTTATGAATCGGCGTTTTTAGTATTTGTTGATTATAAACAGTATATGTTACATGATACACACAAGTTTCAAATTCCTAATTTGTTTAGTTGTTGAGATAGAGCTCGTACAAAAATGGTCTAAAACAGACAACTTCTACGGCCCCCTAATTCATCATTTTTGAAGATAAAAACAAATAAAAATTATATTTATTCTCTACTCAATGAGCTCTAGAAAATGATACCCCACATGCTAGGGTCAGATTATATTTTTTTCAAAATTTAATTTTATTGTATGGCGACCCCCCTTTAATTTTTAATTTTATTATTTGTTGCTCTTGCGGCAATAGAAATGCTCAATCTGTGAAATTTTCAACTGCCTACCTATTACGGTTCATGAGATAGAGCTCGCTGACAGACAGACGGACAGCGGAGGCTTATGAATAGGGTTCCGTTTGTCACCCTTTGGGTACGGAACCCTAAAAACTACTAAGTAGGTACGTCTACAGGTATTATTATCAAGTACTAGCTGTTGCCTTCGGCTTCGGCCGCGTGGACAGCTATCTGCCAGTGAAAGTCCCGTCATAATCGGTCCGGCCGTTCCGGAGGTTACCCGGAACAAACAGACAGACAAAAATTTTACAATTGTTTTTTTTTTGTTATACGTATGTTCCGTATGTACTTTCATATGCATTTAGTAAAAAGCTGTTATTTTTATATTACAAAAAGACACTTCAATTATATTTATTTGTATGTAAGTATAGATTTGTATGTATTGTATCTATGTATAGATTAAAATCCATTCACCGTTCACTGTAGACAAAAAACTTGATAGGTACTCAATCGTTCGTCGGTGTCTGGGGCTGCTCTCGAATTTTGACAGCTCTGTTGGTAAGTGAAAGGCAAATATAACATTTCAGGTACACGTAGGCACCGTTCAAAGGCTATAGTGCTTTCCGGAATGCTCACGACAAAGTGAATCAGCAATTTAAGTCAGTATTTATGTACTACTTGCTTACTTATGTATTTGGATAGTAGGTATGTATGTAACGCGATAATTTGGAACAAACGACGAATGCACTTTCTGTGTATTTAGGTTATCAAAATTATTCGTAGATAGCTGTTATTTTCGCTTATATAGGCTTTATAATTAACGAAATACAACAATGATATAAGTCGGCTACGATATAATATTTAATCTGTAGTAGGTATATACTTTCTGTATTTCAATAACAACACAATAACGACAGATATTGCCATCTTTATCCAAGGTTTTCCTGAGGAAATAATGATAAATGGTAGGTAATCTTACCCACGATTACTGCCTACTTTAGTATTATATTGGTTAACCCTGAGTTAAGGACAACAACCCATGGAAAGGTCAAGTAAAGGGCGGTGCAACTTTTTTCTTCATACCATCTTTAGAGTTCGCGAACAATCAAGAAAATTATCTCAACGAGTAAAAAATAAACGTCGCAGTAAATCTCACATTATGTCTTGTTGCTACGTTGCTACTATAAAAAGAAAAAAATATATGTAGTTTCTTAAGGTGACTCAGTCGATACTGTTATTATAAAAATAGAAATACCTAGTACTCCTACGTAAAAATGAGCCTTGATTTTGTATCGTTTCCATTTATGCGAATAGAGGACCTCGTGGCTAAGTAATAGCAGCCGCATGGGTCGATCCATCAGGTTAAGCTACGCTTGCCGGCATTAGTCCCTGGATGGGTGACCATCTTTACATACCGAGCCTCTTCCGTGCCTCGGAAAGCACGTTAAGCCATTAGTCCCGGCTGTCATTCGTGGATCTTTGACAGTCGTTACAAGTCGTCAGAAGTCTGAAAGTCTGACCACTAGTCTTACCAAGGGATATCGTATTACCTAGTATTGGGTTGTGGAGGTCAGATAGGCAGTCGCTCCATGTAAAATACTGGTATTCAGCTGCATCCAGTTAGACTGGAAACCGACCCCACCATGGTAGGGAAAAGGCTAGGTAGAATCATCCATTTATGCGAGTAATAAATCTGTACTCTCTAAGTATTAAAAAAAATCTTTATTGCTAATGGCCACCTCGTCAGAATATGTATCGCAGTAAAATAATGACTCACATAGTTTTTTGTTGCGACATAATCTGTTAAAAAATGTCACCCCTATCCAATCCGTAAGGTTAAAAAAGACGACTGATGTAATAAAATGCGAAGTGTTGGCAATTTTAGAAATCTATCTACAATATCACAGGGTATGGGGAAGACCAAAGAAACGATGGATGGATTGTTTGAAAGATGATATGACTAGAAAAGTGGGTGGCTACTGAGATGATTACTAATAGAGAAGTATGGAGAAATACCATGTTGCGCCGACCCCAAATAAATGAGGATAAGGGCAGGAGAATGATGATGATCACGGAGTATAGTGTCCAGTGTCCATATTAAAACTATCGTCGGCGTCAGTGCAGGACCTTGTATCTACATTTTTTGGCGAAATCATTTTTTCATCAAAACTGATAAATTTTGTAGCCTGCCATCCAACAGCAAAACATTGAGGTAGCTAGTCAGTGCGCACAGTCGGTAAAACAGACGAATCTAGGACCTTCGACATGCTTGTTGGTTGAAATTTAAAGCAGTTTTTAGTCTCTCCTGTAAAAAAAGGTGTAGTGCATTTACAAGGTCCTGCAATGACGCCGACGATATTCAGAATGATCAACCATAATCGTTTTGCAAAATATAAACTTTTCCTCATAGCAACCTGCATATTTCAACTCAAACTCATCGCTTTCCCGATCACGAGAAACATGCGTCGTTTTAACACAAATACAGGGTGTCTCAAACGTAGTGGTCCAAAGGCAAATGGGGTTTTTAAATGATAGGTGGCAACCTCCGCTTTACCCCATTTGTCTTTGGAGAACTAAGTTTGGGAGTTTCTTGCCGGCTCTTCTCCATAGGAAACGACCAATTGGAACTGTGCACCTAGCTTCTGACATTTCATAAGTGCCCATGTAGGTTTATGTGAAATAAAATATTTTGGGTTTTGAGACACCCTGTATAAAATAATATTTAACCTAGATGCGCCCTTAGTCAACCTTTACCGTTGTTTAACCACCACAGCGTACTTGAATAGCGTGTCTTGAACCGTTTACACGGGCCATTGTATATAAGTTATTGATATATAGTACCTCTATGTAACTATTTACTTATTTACGTAGATAGATTGCTACACGTGTTGACCTCAATGCTACAAATGTAGTTCAACCTTTTTTACTTTGTTTTCTATTTAATACGTAAGTAATATGAGAGCAAGTGATTCCGTATCAGCACAGATCAATGCAGATGGGACACTTCGCATTTTCGGTATGAAGCTACAGGTAGGTACGCGGCGGGCTCGACATGTCGAATTCAGTGGGCATAACGTAGCCAGAAGAATAAGAGTTACGCGATAGAAAGAGAGGCAACTTCTAGGTGAATGTAACTGTAAGTAATTAGCGCTGCGCGACCTGAATTGCACTTTGTTGTGTCGTAGCAAGTCGCTTTTTATTAGGGTTCCGTACCCGAAGGGTGACAAACGGAACCCTATTCATAAGCCTCCGCTGTCCGTCTGTCTGTCAGCGAGCTCTATCTCATGAACCGTAATAGGTAGGCAGTTGAAAATTTCACAGATTGTGCATTTCTATTGCCGCAAGAGCAACAAATAATAAAATTAAAAAATAAAGGGGGGTCGCCATACAATAAAATTAAATTTTGAAAAAAAAATAATCTGACCCTGGCATGTGGGGTATCATTGTCTAGAGCTCATCAAGTAGAAAATAAATATAATTTTTATTTGTTTTTATCTTCAAAAATGATGAATTAGGGGGCCGTAGAAGTTGTCTGTTTTAGACTATTTTTGTACGAGCTCTATCTCAACAACTAAACAAATTAGGAATTTGAAACTTGTGTGTATCATGTACCGTATACTGTTTATAATCAACAAATACTAAAAACGCCGATTAATAACGTATTTTATATAATATGGGCGATTTACTGCAACTTAAAAATAATATTTTGTATTTCATGCTAATATTATGCGATATAAATTCCACAGATAACTATTTACTAGTCGGAGTAATGACATGGAATTAGTAAGTACCTACTATCATGGCAGCATATACTATTTCGATCATCCAAAAAGGTCTACAAAATAAGCTCTCTTCAAAAGATTTTAAAACCGGCCAGTATTTTTTGAGTTTAAGAACTTTATCGACTTTTTTCAAAGTATCCCTAGACGGTGTTGCCGTGTTGATGTGTGTACTCGTACCTCATGTTAAAACTACACTCCAATAGATAATAATATTCAGTAACATTGAAATGAATGGTGGTACATACAGGGTACTATTCAGTTACCTTAAACCGTTGTGGATACAATTTCATATTGAGAAAACTTATTTGTGTAAAAATATTAAGCCACGGCGGCCAATCGGAGACTAGCCTTCGGCGTGGGAGATATTATAGTGCACAAGTGTATGCGCAGGCACGAGTACACTCTCTCTTCCCTCACTCTCATAGTCCGATGGGATGTGTAAAAACAATTTTAATTTTCGCTTGAGTTTAGATTTCGATATTTTTTTTTGTTGGTACATTGGCGTGTGCTAGCTGTCATTATGGCAAATATATTTTATTTAATGTTTTGTGTTGAGTAATGTAAAATATTTGCATACTATTGTATAGAATCAAGTTTTTTTTCGTAACTGAACAGACAGCTGCGCTGCTAGCGAGTTTGTTGCGCCACTTCTTCTTTCCAGCAAAAGCACTAGGAAGTGGTGAAGGGCGGGCGTTTTTGGGGGACTGTCTTATGTAATTAGCCTAGTTTGAATAAATGACTTTTGAATTTGAATTATGACTATCAAAAATAACGTAATACCTGTATTGACGGAATGTTGTAATAAAAATTTGGCGTACTACTTGCATTCTACTTATTTTGTACAATATAGTCTGATGTAGCAAGAGAAATCCTTTTATTTATAAGTAACTAGCTTTACCCGGCCCGGCTTCGCACGGTTAGCACTAAGTACTTATCTACGGCGCACCTACCTTTCCTAATTACATATTTCTACCTAATTACCTACCCTACCTACCTACCCTACCTACCTACCCTAACTGCTACCTAACCTAACCTACCTACCCTACATATCTACCTGCTTACCTACCACATATACCTATTTCAATCAATCAATGTTCCTAGCCTTTTTCCCAACTATCTTGGGGTCGGCTTCCAGTCTTACCGGTTGCAGCTGAATACCAGTATTTTACATGGAGCGACTGCCTATCTGACCTCCACAACCCAGTTATAACTTTGAATTTAGTTAATGCATGTTACTAAAATAAATGAAATAGACTTCTACACCTATAATTTAACACAACAAAATTTTTTCATTAAAATTAGACAATTTCTTTACAAATCTTTATGTTTTTTTATAGCGCCTCTGTTGTTACCTTTACGAAAGTATTACAAAAATGCATAGTGTTAAATCTTGTACGACATGGTATGGAACCCTTCGTGTGCGAGTCCGACTCGCACTTGACCGATTTTTTAAATTATTTTGCGGAGTGTCCCATCTGTACTTATCTGTGGTATCAGTTTATTATAAACATGTGTAACTGTTTATATTGATAACATTCTGATAAGTGCGTGTGTAAGGTTCAGTCTAACAAACTATGACAGTAGCTGAACATAGAGTAGCAAAAACCTTCTTAAAAGAAATCCGCACATCTTCATAATATGGTGGAGTGACCACTGATGCTCTCCGTAGCGCCGCATCATGCTGATTAGCTTCTCGTCACAGTCATGACGTGCCAGCAGCTGTCAACTATTTCTATTCTGTGGTCATGATTATATTTAAATCTATTGTATTTTATTGTTCTACTCGGCCGCTGCCGCGGCACGCTCCCTGCGGTCGCTCGCCTTCGCGCGTTAATGGTCACTGATCTAACCTAACCTAACCCAAATGATTCACCAACAATAGAGGGGACCAAAGTAGACGTTTTTAAATTAAAAACTATGAGTTTTTAATTTATAACGCGTAACTTAATACTCGTATTATACTATTGAATCAGATTCCTAATTTTAGTAGTTTATTCGAAGTATTGAAAATCGGAATGTCGTTTTTCGGACCGAGAACCCATCGAGCATTTGATTCTTCGTACATATGAAAATCGGAAACCAAACAAATCGTATTTACGACTTTCGGTAAAATGAAATTCGTGATTTTTAATAATAGACATTATAATTCTTGGGGATTATGAAATTCGGACTTTTGAAAATCGGAACAACGAAATTCGGAATAAAATATTTCGGAGTATTTGGGTGTTCCCATCAGTATCAGCAATAAACCCCAGTAGGTATTTATGTTCAGTACATGAAGACCATTAAAGACCAAATAAAATAAGACATTAAACAAATACTGGATAGTAACAGTAAAACTTTTGAAAAACCTGCTACATTCCTTATATCTTCAGTTACTTATTTAATAACTTTGAGTAAATTAATCATACAACAATAATATGTAGGTAATGGACGCACACCCCCTAGGAAAATTACTTTTTTATTTTCAGATTATTATCATTTCTCATTCCAAATTACATTTAAACATATAATTTGTATAATTATATTTTTTGTTTAATTTTCATTACCCAGTGACATTCGCGCAATAAAGACGAATCTAACGACATTTCATTCATCAAAATCGGTTCAGCCGTTTAATAGTTGCGAGGGAACATAAAGACGAACATACATACAGGTTAAACACATAACCCTCCTTTTTTGGCTTCGCCGCAGTCGGGTAAAAAGATAAAGTCACCTAAACGAATTAATTGCAAACGAAACATTCATGTGAACGATTCACGATTCTGCAAAATTAAACTACACAAATCCATAAACAGTAACAAACCCAACTTAATGATACACGAAGGCTATTAAATACGTCATGAAGACATTAAACAAATACTGGTTAGTAACAGCAAAATTTATTAAAACCTACAAGAACCTGCTACACCATTTTATCGGCATGCATCCTCACATAAATATGATCTGTATAACCTCTGCCTATTATAAAAAAATACATTCTTATCGCGTGCCGTTTCGTCGTCGGCACTGATTAGAATACTAAACACAAAGTGTCACTAACATTTTACACTTTACAAAAATAAATTGGTCACACGCGTTTAGGGTTGCCAGACCCAAAAACAGAAAAGCCGGACACTGATTCATATTTAGCCATACAGACACACAGGTTTTAAACGAAAAAAAGAAATTGGTATTTTTTTTACTTATATTTGTGTATTTATTACTGTTATTCATTTGAGACTTACTCTACTCTTAATTATGAATCACATTTTGTTGTTCCTAAAGTAATTTGTAAATTCTTTACATTGCAAGTAAGTATCTAAAACAATCAATAAAATCAGCCTTCTTCATTACATTTAAAGTAATTAAAACATCAATAATCTTAATCAGGCATCTTTTGCCGGGGCGGGGTTGACCAAAAGCCGGACAGGCCGGACTTGTGTACATTTACCCGGACACGTTTGTAAGAAGCCGGATACCTGGCAACCCTAGACGCGTTCCAATTGCATCAACGCTTGAGTCATTGCCTTCTTAACGGACCTATGATTGGAAGGAATAGATAAAATTTATTGTAGTTAACGTTCCTAGCTTCGAGCAAAATATGCCAATAAACAACATGGCGAGTTCTTAATAGACGCGCGTCAATCTAAGTATAATCTAAGAAGATCTCATGGTTAAGGTCAGATCTTTTAAGAATTTTATGGTGAATGCCTATGCCGATTAGTCACGTCACAAGTGTTCTGCGTTGTCGTCACAACGCTAATTTCTTTAAAGGAATGTCGTCACATTCCTTTAAAGAAATTAGAGAATTATTTGAGTCATACCAAACGCAACTGGCTACCTGCCTATGATGACATCCTTTGCAATATCCAAAAACTCTAAAACTAACATGTTTACCAAAAGTAAAGTTGTCTCACAGGTATTCAAAACCTTGTTCATTAACCTGAGAATAGGACTCGTCGGACGACTTCACGATTTGATAATACTCATTAGCGTTGCGCTAAAATGGTCTTTATTATAAAGCAATAAAGTTCCTTGAACTTGACTTAGCGGCTCTTACGACAAATATTAATGTGTTTGCCGAGATTCACTATAAATCTTTTAATACGTCTTTCTTATATCATGGGGGCTACGTGACTATTACAAATATTTTGTAATAATCCAATCCAGTAGATAGTTAAGCGCATTACACTAATTGAATTTTAAATTTGGCCCAATTCGGATCCTGCCACGCCTATGACCTTTTGCGTGGGCTAAATCCGGGCTCAGGCTTATACTGCAACCGTAAGGCCGCAGAATTGTTCAGAAATTAAAGTGTGCATACTGGATGACACGGTAACAAAACATCATCCATATATATACATACATATTCTAGAATAAGCTACATTTGTTAAAAAAGAATATACAACTCTTTAATTTTGATAAGAATGAGCGCCGCAAAACTAAGTTAATTCTACCAGCACCTAGACTAGAGATGTATAAAAATAGCCCAGAATACCGAAGCATCCGAGTACATAATAAGTTATCTGAACATTATAAGATCCACAATAACACTGTAGAAAAAAGTTATTGTAGTATTAACGAGTTTATGGAAGATACGCTAAAATAAAGCACAAATATTATATCTATTTATAAAATGATTTAATTAATGTTAGTATATATTTCAAATGACTTTAATTAATATAAATTAAATTAAATATGTTACAAAGAGATTATAATATATTAGTAATAATAATGAATTTTGTGATTTGATATTAGTAGGTATGCAATATAATGTTAATTTCCAAATATTTAACCTAGATATAAGTTAAATGTAATAATACTTGCTGCGCCCCAACAGGGTCATGTAGGTACTCATACATTTTAGCGTCGCCTGCAACTGAGTGTACATTATGCAAAATAAATAAATAACTAATAAGCGACATTGTAACTCCAAAACGACTCCCAATTTAAATAGCTTTGTAATTAAAATAAATGTTCATAGAACGAATATTGTATGTACCAAAGGAAGTTTCTGTGACCAAGCCTGTTATCTGTCGTACTAACGTAATGTGTTCGAAGTGCAAATTGCAAATTTTAATTCTGCATTTATACACAAGGATAATTCTAGCTGGTTATGTATCATTGTTTTCAACAGTACACAAGGCTAGTTTTTTCAGTAGGTATTACGTCCAGGTAATTGTGTTTAAAACCCGTTGTTTAAGTCAACTAATTTATTTTAGCTGTGTTCACACGCGAGGTTTAATTTCGTAATTGTTTTTATTTTAGTCTAGACTGAATGCAATAAAAAGGCGAACTCTCTTTCAAGCCAAAAGTGGTACTAATCCACAATATCCGAGGTTTGATGGGGAGCATCCACTCTCTGAGTGATAGACGATATCTTGGACAGCAGCATCAAATTATCATAGGCATTCATAGGTTAGGATTTAATACGTCAGAGCTAGCTGCGGAGCACTTACGTCTCGGAGCTCCGTTTTGTTTATAAGAAGATTCTGTAGCGGTTAGACCGCCACATGCAAAAACTACGAAACAAAAAGACATGACGTCACACAATTCCTACATCTCGCAGTTAGAGTTTACTGAGCGAATAACATAGATAAGACTATCCGAAATCAACATATGGGCAGTTGCCCGCCAGACATAACACCCGTCTGGTTGGAGGATCCTCCCTTTTCTATGGTGGATGAGTGAACTTTACACCCTGTTCCTCATACTCCTAAAATTCTAAATAATTGATCAAAATCTAGCCAACTAAGCAATAATAATAAGCAATTTAATTGTAAGTAATTATTTTACAAGATATATTATGTTACAACTAAGAAAGCCCTGAACCTGTTGTGAAGGTAGACCCTTATGGCTGCAAGATAATGCCTAGCAATTTATAGAGTCCAATGTTCAATGGCACAGTCCAAGGTACAACTGCAGAAACTGTATGCCTGCTGTTACATAAGTCTTTAGATACAATTCTCTCAGCGAGCAGTCAGCTTAATGATGTTACATAACTTCGTGTTCACTTATCAAGTTATCAAGCAACATATATTTTAAATTAAGTTCTTTTAACATTCTAACAATTTCTGTGATAACGAGTCCTTGGCAGTTAACACTAATCAGAACCATCTGTTGAAGCACTTTGAAAGGCAGCAACGAAAATTGATTTTACAGATGATGATTCATTATGTTGAGTTGGTTGTATGCAGTTGTTGCTAAGTATACACGGCTCGGCGACCCCAATAGTTTAGTAAAAGCAAAAGTAACATGAATGTGGTAACGTGGTAGATTGAAGGGTAAGGTTGCCGGTAGTGGCCTAATGGTATCAGCCACGACTTACGTGTTGAAGCTCGTGAGTTCGAACCCAGACAGGGATTTTACTTAGTATATTTAATTTCATCACCACTGCTCTCAAAACGGTGAAGGAAAACATTATGAGGAAACCGGCATGTCCTAGACCCAAAAATTCTGGGCCCGCGCGGTGTCTTATGGCCCACTTCCTTACACAGAGAGAAGGCCTGTGTCACAGCAGTGGGAATATTATAAGCTGATTATGTATGTTGTTGGTGTAATTCACATGCACATGAGATATTTCAGCTTTGACTTTGGGATGGCAATGCCGCGATGGTGTCTGTAGGTGGCTGTAATGGTATGACCACTTCCCAACAGGTGCAGACAGTTCGCTTTCTACTCAATAACAAAGCAAATTACTTACAATTCGGCCTGGTCGCTTGACAGTCCACTATCGGAGCACGAGCTGCTGATAGCTTCCGAGGGTTGCGACACATTTTCGCATAGATTGAAGTCGGGCATAGCATCCTCAAGGAAGTTGAGGGAACCTTGCTCCAAGGAGAATATGTTCTCCAGCAGGTCGTCTGACGTCGGCCAGGAGTCCGACTGCAAAGAAAGGCGTTCATCAGAACTGTGATACAGATACCTACATATACAGGGTTGTTTCATCTATGAAGTTTCGCCAAGTAATTAAATTTAACCCTGTATTCGACATTCTACAACAGCTACCAAGCAGGTGCTACTTTGTGTAAACTGTAAATAACTTCATCGCCACTACTCTCAAATCATTGAAGGAAAACATCGTGAGGAAACCGGCATGTCCAAGAACCAAAAAAATCAAAGACATGTCACATCTACCAACACGCATTGGGCCCGCGTGGTCAATTATAGCCCACTCCCTCTCGAAGAGAGAAGACCTGTGTCCCAGCAGTGGGAACATTATAGGTCGATTATGCTAAACGGATTTGAATGAATTTATAAATTATCTAAATAGTAAAAAACGTGACTAACTCACTGATTCATTGTTGTCTATTATGAATGGCTTATGTAAGAAACGTAATAATTACAAATTATTTTTTTAAATTTATTTAATAAATTAATTGTTTAAATTTTACTTGAAAGATTGTGAAGGGACCGAAACTACGAGTCATCGGTAGAAGCTAGTAAGGGAACCCTGGATCCAAAGTTAGTCCACTAATTATTTACCATTCCAATATTATGCACATTTGTAACTTTTGTAAGTATATTACTAGAAATACTATTGAATAGCAATTCATTAGTTAATGATTTCTTATTGGAGAACTGGTTCCTTTTCTTACTGGTTTCAATTTCATAGTATCTATTAATAGGGATCTGTTCTATAACTAGACTAAAATAAGTATTCTCATAAAATTATAATATTATGCATTTAGTAAACTAAGTTAAGTTCAATTTACTCATTATTTAAATGGAGCAAGCAGGTAATTATTTTATTCATATTATTTAGTGTTTATTCTATTGAGTTAATAAAATAAAAATATAAATGCTTCATAATCTTGTGGGCTGATGACATTGCTAAAATTGCTGTGAAAATGTGGATCAGAAATTATGTGCAATGGAAGCTTACTTTCATTTTTAGCTAAACAAAGATTACACAACTGCAATTCTCCATAACAAAATGCAATTAAATACATTACATTACATTATATTTTATTTCTTAACTATTAATAATTATAGAAAACTGAAAGAAAATCTTTTTTCAGATAATGCATGATTTCATTTTTATTTCCGCTCAATCGCATTCCAACCCCAAGATACAAGCCCTGCTTAGTTTGGGGGTAACTGGTCAAACCATACCACTGTGATGCACAAACTAAATTGTATTAAATGTAAGCTTACTGTCTGTCATCACATCACTCATCACCTTTTCTATTTTGCGAATAAATCAGTTTGATGTTGGTATTATTAAGTTCTTTAAGATGTTTATAAAGTGATGGTTTCTCTTTTGAATCTGTTGTCAATTTATTTATTTAGATAGAAGCCAATTACACTATTTAAACATATAATTTACTTAACATAGTTATGCATTCTTCCATTAATGCACAAATATCAAGATCTGTGTTTCCAAATTGTTTGTCAAATGTCAGTATTATCAACTTGATTAGTTATTGTTATTCTGGTTAATAGGTAGCTATCATATGATTGAATAGAATATCTTATAATCAGAGCCTTCATCAGGATTTCATAAATCCAGAGATAGCGAAACATAAACAAAAACATTGCAGGATACGTGTAAGATTGTAATCTAAAGATATCATTGTGCAATGCGAACAACCAACTACCCTTTGACTGATGCAATGCATGCAAACATTGCGGACATGAATTTGATTTATTTTGAGTGCACTACCGTGATAATAAATTGCTAATTTCTTTTAATGTTATGCTAAATTTACTTTCTTTTTGCATAATTTCTAAATTAACTTTTAATGAAAGCAATGAGTGTTGCTTGAAATTATACTTTTTAGCTGGTATTAAATACTTAACAAAGTTCTTGACTCTCATTAGGTGGTTCTTTTTGTTATTAGAAAGCTTTCAGTATTTATCTCATAATTATGCTAAAAGAATAAGTCATATAGAAGCCCACAAAGCCGAACAATCCTTTTTAGCTATCAAAAAATATTCTACAGAATCTCATTCCTCATGGATTTTTCTCATTCTTATTAGAAAGATTTCAGTTCATCTCATATTCTAAAAGAATTAGTCATACAAGAATCCCCAAGGCCCAACAAGATACATAAATATGTGAGTCAGTTCCGCACTTTGCATTAAACTTGATAATACTACTTTCATTTTCTCGATTCACTGAAGCCTTCTTTAGTGAAAGGAATTGCATTTCTCATTCAAAAGTTTCTTATTTATAACATACTTTTTATCTTCTTACTATTTATGACTAGTGGAATGGACAAAACAAGTGCCTCTTATCAGGTTTTTAAGTAAGTATTGTACATTAAGTTCCTGTATACTTGTTATCTTTTACTTTATTTAGATTTAGATATTAGCACTGGTAGTTAATACTGATAAGGAAGATGATTTAAATTGCCAGGACAGATAATTATTTGCCAATGGCCTTGTCAAATAAAAATAAATATGAGTAACTACCCTCAAAACAAACCACAATTTTATTCGATAAATTATTAAAAAATTAAAATTACCTCAAAGAGAGACATTAAATCTAGTTTTCTATCCATTTTAAACACTGCTTGTTTGCATGGATGTTACATCAACACTATTAACATTGGTGATTCACACTAAACTGTTCTTTTGAGGAAAAATATCACTGAAGATTGTTTCGGAGCACTTTAAATAATTCACTGTTTATTCCTGTAATTGGTAACCATGAATTTGTGATGTCCTCCAGTGAATATTTATTAAAAGTTAGGCGGCATATGGAAGTGTACTAGCAACCGCATGGTGCCTAGCTGGCAAAGTACAACTTGTTTACGCGGCGTACGACCGGCGCGTCGCAACTCCGTGAC
This sequence comes from Conistra vaccinii, assembly GCA_948150665.1. NCBI lineage: Eukaryota > Metazoa > Arthropoda > Insecta > Lepidoptera > Noctuidae > Conistra > Conistra vaccinii. The sequence continues at coordinate 8,869,916 of OX411334.1, read as the reverse complement.
GCACTGCCCTAACTAAAGATTACCACAACACAACACGCTCGTTAGGGGAAACCCTCGCTCCAATTAGCGGGAATTAACTAATTAGATAAGGAAGACACGGGAATGTTATGTTGGTGAGACCGCGAGTGAGCTACGTCCGTTCACGAAACCAAATGAACGTGTAACGGTAAAAGTGGGAGCGTGAGTTCACGAAAGCTGCTCAACGAGGTTCGACAATCGCCGGGCGATCACTATTACTTCACCGCACGTCTACGACACCGCGCGTACATTCTAGCGACCCGGTTCATCACAATATCTGCACGGAGCGATAGCTTATCAGTATTCAGCATAAAGATTACCGACTAAATGTGTAAGATACGTACCATTAGACCGTCCTGCTGAAAGTTATCCATTTTATTTGACTTCTTATTCACTTCGTCAAGCTCGTGGTCATTTCTAGTAAGATAATCCAGGATCCTGTTCACTTCGTCATTGTGGAGAGTCATTTTGATCTGACAAGATCCACATTGAGGTCATCGTTACGAACTGCTGTTATTACCGGCACAAATTTATTTAGTTCATTACACACTGTGGAATTGAGAAGACTGTTTTGCATTTACAACATTTTGTTAATTTTTTAATTTACAAACATCAGTTTACAAAATAAAAAGCGACATGACATTTCCTCCCAACTTCCAACGTGGAAATAATGACGTCATGAAAGTGGGACACTTATCAATAGTTGATTGGTTGCTCCTATGATAAAACAGTACACATAGTGTACAGCACCATCTATTCAACAAATTTAGCACTAGTGAAACGTTTAGTTTACTGCTCTTTCACGCAACGTTCGTATTTATTGATTAGTTGTTATAACTTTGTATGGTTAATTTTCACTTTTAAATTTCTTTATACAGCCAAAACAAATATAGTGATATTGCTATTTAGGTCAAAGCGACTACACAAAGTCGCTTTAACTCTTTTTAAAAAAAGAATAAAAAGCATAATTTATTGTCATCGATGAATAACATAACGTTTTGATACAAGTCAACACAAATGGCGGCAAATGCAAATGATAAAATGCGTGCTATTGCTTTGAATAAAATATTAATACAGGAATTTTAGATCATCAGTGGGAAAACAGTGGTGTCTTCCCACTTCATCATAGTTGCATAGGTATTTATCATTTTATATTATACTAGCTGCCCAGACATATTATTTATATTTTTATAAAAACAAAATAAAACAAAAACATTTAAAAATATAAAAAAATAGTAGCCCACCGGTATCGGGAACGGGGTCCAAGCTACCGGTGGTCAGGGCTCCTGAGAGAGGCATCTCCTAACGATACGCGCCGTGTCCAGAAGTACCGCTTTCTGGATCAAGCCCTTGATCCAGCTGCCTAATGAGAGCCTCCTCAGGTGTTGGTCGAGGCTCTTGGCTATTATGCCATTGGCCGTCACGACTATCGGCACAATGACTGCTGTATCCACATCCCACATGTCGACAACCTCGCGAGCCAGATCAAGATACTTAATCTGATTATCTTTTTCTGCTTTCACGAGGTTCTCGTCATGCGGGACCGCTATATCAATAATCATTGTGCGACGCTCTGATCGATCTATCACCACTATGTCTGGCTTATTGGCAACAATAGTCCTGTCAGTGATGATAGATCGATCCCAATACAACGTGATATTACCATTTTCGAGAACTGGGTCGGGCACATACCTATAGTACGGTACTTCCGATTCCACAAGACAGGGGCGGATCCAGGATTTCATTTTGGGGGGTGCCATTCTGACAAGGTTCGGAGCTAGGGTTAAAATCATAAAAACAAAAAAAAAGACGTTTTCAGCTTTTTTTTAAATTCACCCTTAGAGCTTTATCTTCATTTACGAGGAGGGTTACTTGCTAGTGATCCTAAGTATGTGCATGCTTGTTATATGTTATATCTTTGTATACACCTCAGGGCCGTAGCCAGGAATACATTTCAGGGGGGGGGGGGGGGGGGGGTTGGGGCTGCCAACTTTTTTAGAAAATAAAAAAGTTGGTATTTCTGATTTCAAAAACGGTAAATAAAGAGATGCTACCATCTCAGATATCCTAATTCAAATTGATGAAAAGCATCAAATTACTTTCAATAAATAAAGTCCTGATTCTGTCTTCCCGCCACTTTGCAATCCTGTCCAAAATAGAGAAGGTCACTTTAGGAGAATATAATGTAGTATGCAAGAGCGAGCGGAGCGAGCTCGAAATTTTTTGCATGTCGCTTCGGTTTTCCTTATCTTTGACCATTCATACAGAAATAGAAGTAAATTAGAGAATGTAGGATGGCAGGAGCGAGCGAAGCGAGCTCGAAAATTTTAGCACCCCGCCTGGAATAGATTAGACTCTCTCAGACAATGCTGAAGTTGCTGGAAGTCATTCAAAACAAAGTCGTAGTCGATCGTACTATTACTGCTTTTGTAGATTTTAAAGTACACTTATCTTTGACCATTCATACAGAAATATAAGTAACAAACGGGAATACACGAATTGATCGACTTATCAAAGTCATGTAGATAATTATGAATGTAAGAGCGAGCGAAGCGAGCTCGAAAATTTTTGTACCCCGCCTGGAATACGTTAGACGGTTAGACTCTCTCAGAGAATACTGAAGTCAATCAAAACAAAGTCATAGTCGATAAAAATACCAATATTTAAGCGTACTCTTACTGCTTTTGTAGATTATAAAGTACGCCTTTGCGAAATAGATTACAATTATATGTATTAGAGTACGGAGGTACCCTAGGCGGGGTTGGTTGGCCCCCCTGCCTACGGCCCTGATACTCCTGTTGTAAAGAATATATTTCTGATTCCTGATATACCTACCTACGAGTATCTATGCTGTGTAAAAGTAAGTGCACCTGAATTAAATCGAAAGTATAGAATTCCTCGGTCGTTTGGGGGGGGGCATGGCCCCCATGCCCCCCCCCCTGTATCCGCCAATGCCACAAGACTGTATTTCAGAGCAAGTTGCTGGTGGATAATCCTGGCTACAAGGTTGTGTCTATGCAAGTGTCTCCGTTAGCCTGACGAGAACAGCCAGAAATAATGTGTCGGATTGATTCCCCCGGACGGTGGCATGCCCGACAGATGTCAACCGTGCCGTCCTTCACAATATATTTCCGGTAGTTGTTCGTCATCATAACTTCGTCCATAATCGCAAAGACAAAACCTTCGGTTTCCCCAAAGAGATCACCGAATCGCAGCCAAGATACGGACGCTAACAGGTCTACATCGGGCCCATTTAAGGTCCGGTAAAAGCGTCCGTGAAGCTATTTGCTCTGCCATACTTCCCTGCGGTCATTAGTATCTAATACATTGGTTTGCGCCAGTTCTCGTTAGCCAAGGATAGCGGGGTACGGCCTTTGTCCACTGAGACCACATCTCGGTGCATCCCCACGTCGGCCTCTAGGAAGTATTCCCTGACACTGCATACCTCACGGTTGTGCAGGGTCTTAGCATTTAAGTAGCCTCGACCTCCGCACTTCCGCGGGATATACAGTCTCATCACCGATGAACGTGGGTGATGCATCCGATTTGCGGTCAGCAGTGTACGGACCCTCCTATCCAGGGCGATCCAACCGTTGAAGGCGCGCACCTTGTTTCCGCCTGATAATTATAATTATTACAAGATCTAACATAACATCACGTCTGTAGGTAATACCCGAAGGGTTAGGCAGAGGAGTAGTTACCTATTAGAGTATACCTGAACACACAAATATCTCCAGTTAGTTTTTATATTTCTATGGCGGCGAGGCTATTGCCAATAATTGCCACTAACCGGGCACGAATCAAAACTGACAAATTCCTGATGGAACAACCCAATAACACTTTGCCCGACCTGGGAATCGAACCCAGGACCTCACGCTCAGCATAGCGGTTGCGACCACTATGTATATTGTGCCAAAAGTATAATTCTCATAATCTACGTACCGTATTGTATTTTATTTTCTCTTCTTACTCTTACACACGATGTCTACATCTCTTTTTATCTACTTTCCTATCTCAGGTACTTATGGTGGAACAGATTTCTTTAGAAATAAGCATCACCTTTCTATGTATTTTCTGTTGTTTTCTCTTACACAAATAAATGGTTAAATAAACCAAGGTGACACAATGGTGCCGATTCTCTTGTCACAAATCCAGGTACTTGGTACTGGCTCCTTCCAGACGTAGGTAGCGGTTGAAGGTTTTTGCAGACCAGTGCAACTTGTCGCGCGACGCGACACGAACAATACCTACAATTTATAAGATTTCTCGGTATAACAATAACCGGTGTCGCGTCGGTGCGGTGGTCTGCACAAAGCTTTATGAATTTGAAGTATACAGGGTGTTAGGGTAAACACCGTTATTCTTCAAACCAGTGGTTTGGTTTCGTTTATAGAACATAAATTCAATGGAAAATCACAACTTTTTTTTTTAAAGATGTAAGTACATTATTTAGAATCGTCACGCAATTCCTAAGGTAGGTGTTTTTGCCTGTCTTAAGCCAGGAAAAGGTTGTATTGTATTTATTCATGTGTTGTGTAGGTGGGTAGGACGGGCGGCGATCGATTACGTCACTCGTGTGGGCGCATATCCATGAATTTGCGGACGGTGTCGGACAATAACCTTTTTAATATTTGTTAAAGAAAATAACGTAATTTTTTTTTACTCGGTTTTTTATGTTTATATTTAAGCCAACTACCCATAGTTTGAGTGACAACGGTGTTTACCCTTCCATCCTGTATATGCAAAAATAATTTTAAACATTTTAAACCATTTGGTTTTAAACCGTCTTTTTGGTTTAAAACCACACTTAGCGGTTTAATAATGGTTTATAACTTCTATTCTAATACCGTGTCCAAAACTTCTTTGAATAAAGAAACTCTTTTGAAGAAATCTTTGTTAGGTTTAAATGTATGTGCAATACATGCTATACATATAATATGAGGATACTTCGCCATAATTATTCTCCAAGTAGCCCTCATATTGGCAGCATTGTCTGTTATAATTGCAACGATTTTTGTAGGTCCGACTCTAAGAATTTTGATTATTTCGTTGCTAAGAAATTCACCAGTTTCCTTTTCTGTTTTGGGGTGTTTTTAAACTTAGTTTTTAAAGTAATACGTCGTAATCAATGTACGGTATTGTGCCCACGTGATCGTCGTCGACCATTGATTTTGGTTTTAAACGGTTTATTTACAACTTCTGAAGTGAAACTTAAGGTATGATTTCGAACAACACGCTGCACGCAGTAGTACCTATAGGTACTACCGCGTCACTACTGGTCCCTATACATTTTCTATAGGTTTATATTATACTAGCTTCTGCCGGCGACTTCGTGCGCAATCCCAATCCAATTTCCCTTTTATTTTAGGTTAAGTTATGTAGTTTAGACTCCTATACATGTAAAGGATTGGGCTCTAATTGCAAAAGAGAGAGAACATGGAAAGACGGAATGAGGCCTTTGCCCTGATAACAGAATAATATGAAGGTAGCTATATAGGTAATAGAGGTACGTATTTCGAATTTCGAGGGCAAAGAAAGATTTTTTTATCCCCTCAATATTAAAGAATCCTGTGACCTTTGGATATTATAACCAAGAGTAATGACTGGAGGGTTGCTCCACAAAAAACCTTTAAATTTAGGCAATAGGGGCAGGAGATAGTGGTCCAATTTTTCTCTAAACCTTGAAGGGGTCTTTTGTGCGTCCTTTTATGCCACAGTAACAGGTTCCATTAGTGGGAGACACGATGAAAAGATAGTCGTGAGTGTAGCACACTTTATACTCGCATTTAAGAAGTTTATTTACACGACCAGTTTCCTTTATACGATGCGATCCCTGACAATAGACCGGGCGAACCAGTATGACGAAGTATATTTCTTAAGTGAAATGCGTTTTGTAAGCACAGAAATCGGGTCATGTGTAAAATAATATTATAATAAGTAAGTACTGAGAGAGACTAAACTAACTAAACTATCACTCAAATTTCTTACTTTTGGCTAATCTTAAAGCTGTTCTGCAAAAAAATATCTCTAAATTAAAAAATAATTGTGACACATCTAAAATCGAATTTGACAATCGCGTCGCGACTCCACGTCTTGATGGGTATTTCTGGGTGCGAACGATGTCGATGTCCTTCTGGTAAGTAGGCAGGTAGATAATTATGACTTAAGTATGTCAGGAACGTCAAGAAGATGATGAGATGTCCCATGGCTTACATAGAATTGCCCGGTTTGATTCCCACACACAATCAATATTGTTATGCATAACATAACATAAAACATGATGCCTGTATTCCCCAAATCCCCAGAGGGTAGGCTGAGATTGTGACTAAGGTGAGGTGCAGCCATGTTGCATGAGCCTAGTTCCGTTTTAGGGGTGTGAGGAACAGGGTGTAAAGTTCACTCATCCACCATAGAAAAGGGAGGATCCTCCAACCAGACGGGTTGTTATGTCTGGCGGGCAACTGCCCATATGTTGATTTCGGATAGTCTTATCTATGTTTTTCGCTCGGTAAACTCTAACTGCGCGATGCAGGAATTGAGTGACGTCATGTCTTCGTTGCGTAGTTCATATGTGGCGGTGTAACCACTACACCGTCAACCGAGCACAAATCCAGTCAATCCAATCAATATTGATGGTATGCATTTAAAAATAAAAAGTTTTGTGAAGTTAGTTTTTGTCAACGCAACCAAGTTAGATATAGAAGCAATATTATACTAATATTATAAAGTGGTAAAATTTGTTTGTTTGTGAGTTTGTATGTAGTAAAATGCGTAAGTATATCTAATGCCGTTCCCAGTCTATCTACATACAAAAATTCAATCAAATATGTATATCCAATAGTTTAGTCACTAATAGAGTAATAGCTAGTCATAGATTGGCAAAACCTATAGTCGGCTACTCTTCAGTTGGTTTGAAAAAATATTTTTTAGTTTCGATGCTAGGATTTATTTGATAGTACCAAAATACTCTTATGCCTCATATTATTGCCGGTGTTTTCGTTTATTCTCGTATTGTAATTGTTTCTGCCCGAGACTTACGAAGACGACGAAATCTCGGGCAGAAGCAATTAACCTTCGTCAAAAATTGGGCTATCGAGTGCAAAAAGAATTTTTCAAATCCGACTGCCAGTTCCGGAGATTACCTCCTACATACAAACTTACAAAGAAACATACAAACAAACAAATTTTTCCTCTTTATCATATTAGTATAGAAGTATAGATTTCTGAATAGGTAATGTAACACAAGATGAATATTGAAGCTCAAAACCAATACAACCTTATAAGATTCAGTGTTGAATAATAAATGGTTGAAAAGAGCAGACTCGAACAAAACAAGAAACCTTCTATGCATCAGAAAACTAAACATTGAAATTCGCACTCGTCTTGCACACTTACATTTTCTCCTTTTGCGGATCAAAAGCTTGAACACAGTGGCTATGTGATAAAAGTGTTCAGAAATTATAGAATTGTTTTGGAAAATATTGAGAAAATCCTACAGATAAAGTAAAATGGGTTACAGTGCCATGTGTAATGCAAAAAGGAAAATGTCTTTGAAAAGTACCTACCCAAAATACCGAGACAATGCGAAAGAATATAAAATTCAAAAATATAAGAAAACATGCGTGCTTAGCACACGATAGAAGTGAAAACTTACGAATGGGGCCTACCTATACAGTGTCCCTGGATAAAGTGCACTAACGAAAATGGGTGAAACTAGACCATTATCAGCTGTATATTGTCAAAATAAGAGCGTTGTACCCGTTTTACTAAATGCATATTATGAATTATAGGTAATTATAACAAAAAAAACTTTTTTTTGTGTCAGTCTTTCTGTTTGTTCCGGCTAATCTCCTAAACGTCTGGCCCGATTTTGACGGGATTTTCACTGACAGATAGCTAACATTGTAAGGAGTGACTTAGACTAACTTTAATTTTTTTGAGAATTTTTTAGATTTGAGAATTTAGAATTTTTAAGAATTGGGGTCCACGCGGGTGAAGAGGACGCTAGTGGTAAACAAGTTTCAATAGATACCAAAGGTGACGATAATCTACTTTTAATGATTGTATACTGAACATCACGTCTAAAAGGGTAGTGTTAAAAAATCCGTATTTGTATTTTTGCGTTCCGTATCATGTGTCTTTTTTTAGAAAAAGCATTGAAATATCATCAAGTAAAGTAACCTTACTCTTGCCGCAAATGGTCTACATAACGGTGTTAACGGTTTGTAAAACAAAAATATATCGCTGTGTATCTCTATGGTTCGTTTTTATGTGCGTTTTTTGCAAGCATTTTCGAGGGAATTAATGTGCTGAGGTCGATGCCTCCGTGTGGTATGCAAGCATTGTACCTACATGATGATGAAATGAAATTGACTCTATAATATAGTGTCATTTTATCATTTTAATTTCATAATACTGATTTAATAGGTACTTAGTTTTTAATAGAAAGAGAGAGTAGTGGTGGCCCAGTGGTAACGGCCCCGACTTACGAGTTATAGCACAGATTATTATAGGTCACGACCTATAACTTTCCGGTTCGAACCCAAGCAGGCGCTTTACTTTGTGTAAATAATTTCATCACCACTGCTCTCAAAACGGTGAAGGAAAACAACGTGAGGAAATCGGCATGTCTTAGAACCAAAAAATTCGAAGACATGTGACATCTACCAACCCGCACTGGGCCCATTAATAGGCTGACGGCATGACGACAACATACTTTTACGTGATTTGTGAGTTAGTTAGGTTTGTAAAACCGCAAGAACTCTATACATAGTAGGCTTCTATTGTATCAAATAGGCTCAGAAGTAAGTGTTTAATTCAATTTTGGTCACCGTGGCCACAGTTTGGCACGCAGGTTAACCGCATTGCATTATCTTCACGCCCTATATGATATATGAAATTATCTACTACAGTATGCTCAAGGCGATACATGCTTAGAATTTATTATTTATGTGTGGGTGGATCTCCGGTTTTCTTTGTGTTCTTCAAGGTTAAGCTACGCTTACCGCGGTCGGCTCGTGGATAGGTGACCATCCATAATATACCGAGAATCCTCCGTGCCTCGGAAAGCACGTTAAGCAGTTGACCCCAGCTGTCATTCGTAGATCTTTGGCAGTCATTACAGTTAGTCAGAGGCCCATATTATAAGTCTGATCACCAGTCTTGCCAAGGGGTATAAGAGTGTTACCCAGTAATTGGGTTGTGGAGGTCAGATAGGCTGTCGCTTCATGTAAAATACTGGTAGCCAGCTGCATCCGGTTAGACTGGAAGCCGACCCCAACATAGTTGGGATATTATGTTGTTGAGTATAAAATATTGTGAAAATTATCTATCAGAGTACCTGGAAAATAGAGAATGTTCATTTAGTATACCTATAGTATAAGATATATTATAATAAGAATAGTATAATATAGTTCATACTAATTCCATGTATAGCATATATTAATTCCATGCTGCCATGATAGTACATACTAATTCCACGCTGCCATGTCATTAGTCTAAAGTAGCCATCTTGTTCTAAACTTTGGGCGACCGAGCTCTGCTGGGGTGAAAATACGGAGAAAACGAATTTTCCTAGATATGAGATCGATGTAGCTAGAGATGGATTTTTCGCTCCCGTAAGCCCCTATATTATATTGCAACATGATTACAAATATAAAATAAAATAGTTTGGAAAATCCAAAAGTGCACGCCTCATACATAACACTCATTCATAAACGAAAAAGAATTTCAAAACATAGTTTCTAACAAAAATTAACAATTTATAACTTTTCATGAAGTCGTAATGTCAAAGACTGACAAAGATATTTACTTGGCGGTTGCTAAGCAACATCAAGTCAAAGGTTGGAAATATTTAGATAAAGATATTATATTTTAGTTAGTATTTTATTAATTATAATTAAACTACTTTGAATAAAAGAGCCATTTTCAATAGGGTTCCTTCTACAGCTGAAACAAATGTATAAAAGAAACTTTTTACAAAAAAAATTAAAACCGACTTCCAAAAAAAACCACTACAAAGTGAAAAATAACTTTAATTTCGGAAGTCTTTGTTTTTTAATTTTCGTTTTTTGCCACCGACTTCCGAAATTAAAGTTATTTTTCACTTTGTAGTGGTTTTTTTTGGAAGTCGGTTTTAATTTTTTTTGTAAAAAGTTTTTATTTTTCACTTTTTAGTTGTGGTACCTACCCCACACAATATCCAATACCACAGTAACAGTGACAGGAAGTTATCATCATATCGTCCATATAAACTAAGTGGGAAAAATATGTATTATTGAAGCAAAATCAAAAACTATCTAAGCAAAGTTAATAAAATTTATATGGGACCACCTCGGGAGCTTACCCTTTCAAACAAAAAAATAATTTTCAAAATCGGTCCACAATTGGCGGAGATATCGGTGAACATACATAAAAAAAAAACATACATAAAGTCGAACATAGAACCTCCTCCTTTTTGGAAGTCGGTTAAAAAAAAAATTGACTCATTTAATTGATTTTATCGCAAGCTACAATGTTTTCAGGGTTCATAAATTGACGGACAGGATTTTTTTTTCAACTATTTTGATGCTTTTTACATTTATGCTGCATTAAATCAATTGTTAAAAAGTACAGTATTAATCTCCATTTAATCATCTATACAATGGTATATAAATTAAGTAGGTTCTGTGTACTAGCAGGAGTGTAACAATAAAAACAGTTACAGAAATGGGGCAAAAAATTTTTTTCGATCGTAGAGCACACTCTAATCACTAATGCTTCGCATTAAGTTAAGAGTCGTGCAATAAATAATAAATTAAATTAAATAGTGTATTTCTTGCTTTTTATTTTTAACAAATATAATATAAAAGTGCTTGCAATCATAATTCACATTCCTAATTCATAAATATTACATTTTACATGCAGATTACAAAAATACATACATATACATATACATATATACGAATTCCTCATTTAATATTAGAGGAATAATTATGTTTATAACGACTGTTGGGCTCCTCAGTTAAAATTGCCTGCAAGCATAGGTATTCCAATTTCATCGGAAATTCGTTCTTGTAAATAGATCTTGTTGAGGCGTGTCTTCTCATCGTATGTCGTGCAGACAATGCCAATTCTGAAGCACAAAGTTCCAACAATACTACACCGTCTATTAATTTCGTCTGGAACTCTTACACTAAACATAGTAGGTACTCAAAGTCGTCACAACTCTTGTATTCAACTTTCTATGCTAACGAGTTCTTCTTATACAATTCCCAGAGCAATGTATCAAAAGTTTTAATATTTATAGGGCATAAATAGGGTTTTACTTTATTAGGGTTCCGTACCGTTCGTTCATCCGTCCGTCTGTAGGTATCTCATTAATCGCAATGGCTGCTATACACATACGGCAAGGCGCCGGCCATGCCGCACAAAGCCGCAGAAACAAAAGCAAACAAAATGAAGGAGAAAAAGCCAGAGGCACGTGTCGCGCGGTAAAAGCCGGCGGCACTGTGTGTAGCAGCCATTGCGGTTCATGAGATACAGCCCGCTGACAGACAGACGGATGGACGGTCGGACGGACAGTAGAGGGAGGCTTAGGCTATAATAGGTAGACAGTTGAAATTTTCACAGATTGTATATTTCTATTGCTGCTATAAAAAAAACAAAAAAAAAAAATCTAAAGTAAAAAATGAAAGAGGGTGGGTCTCCAACGTGATTTTTATTGGCGTTTTTTGCTAAATATTGAACGGTACCACCGGAACCCTTCGTGTGCGAGTCCCAAGTCGCACTTGGCCGGTTTTTGCGTTATGTAAGAATGAGTTAGTTGAATGTTTTAGGGCTCTCAAGAGGAAGTTAGGCAGAAATATTCTATTTCACAAATCTTACCCGAACTTTATTTATCTTTAGTTTGCGTAGTTGAGCAGGAAAATCCTCATAAGTAGTTTGTGTTTTCCTTCTTTTCTTTAGACGGTGTTTGAATTTAGTTCATTGTGGGTAAACACAGCAGTGATAGTCTAGTGGTGTGACCGTCGAGTTCGAACCCAAGGCATTTTGTTGCGGGTAGTCCTAAGGGGAAACCGTGGCCTCTGGCAAGGCAAGGGAAGGAACACGGGTGGGTTTTAGTCAGTAAGAGTCTGACACGCCCTTTCGCTCCGCCCAGAGCGGCAGAAGTCATTTGATGATTTCCCACCCAAAAAAATGGTGAAGGAAAACATCGTGAGGAAAAAATGCCTGAGAGATACTTTCTCGACGGCATGTGAATTCAAGTCAGAGTCCCATCGCCGCCGGCATTAAATTAATGAAACCATTAGGCATTACACCAGGGGGCCAAGCCTACTAATTTACAAACGTCATAATGGTCTCTCGATGGTGAGTTTTTGACAGATTTGCCATACAAAATCTGTATATTTCTATTGCTGCTATAAAAAAAAAAAAAAAAACTAAAAAAAAATGAAAGAGGGTGGGTCTCCAACGTGATTTTTATCGGCGTTTTTTGCTAAATATTGAACGGTACCACCGGAACCCTTCGTGTGCGAGTCCCAAGTCGCACTTGGCCGGTTTTTGCGTTATGTAAGAATGAGTTAGTTGAATGTTTTAGGGCTCTCAAGAGGAAGTTAGGCAGAAATATTCTATTTCACAAATCTTACCCGAACTTTATTTATCTTTAGTTTGCGTAGTTGAGCTGGAAAATCCTCATAAGTAGTTTGTGTTTTCCTTCTTTTCTTTAGACGGTGTTTGAATTTAGTTCATTGTGGGTAAACACAGCAGTGATAGTCTAGTGGCGTGACCGTCGGACTGCCAAGTTAAAGGTCTCGAGTTCGAACCCAAGGCATTTTGTTGCGGGTAGTCCTAAGGGGAAACCGTGGCCCCTGGCAAGGCAAGGGAAGGAACACGGGTGGGTTTTAGTCAGTAAGAGTCTGACACGCCCTTCCACTCCGCCCAGAGCGGGAGAAGTCATTTGATGATTTCCCACCCAAAAAAATGGTGAAGGAAAACATGGTGAGGAAAAAATGCCTGAGAGATACTTTCTCGACGGCATGTGAATTCAAGTCAGAGTCCCATCGCCGCCGGCATTAAATTAATGAAACCATTAGGCATTACACCAGGGGGCCAAGTCTACTAATTTACAAACGTCATAATGGTCTCTCGATGGTGAGTTTTTGACAGATTTTGTATGGCAAATCTGTCAAAAACTCACCATCGAGAGACCATTGTGACGTTAGTCGCTAACCACACAAAAAAGAAAGAAGAAGTAAGTAGGTAAATGAAGATATGGCTTTCATTGGAAAATCTGACGCCGATTTTCAAGTGATTAAGTATGTAAAAGCTAATGGACGCACAGGAAATTAATGTTCTAGGAATAAAATAAAAACCATGTCTCGCGGCGTATCTACTTACCTACATTCATATTTTTTCAAAAATAATAACACTTGACATAACATCGCGCCTGTAATCCCCGTAGGGTTAGGCAGAGGTGTCCCTATAGTACACCCACATTTCGCCTTTAAGTCTCATGTAATAGGGGGCGAGCCTATTGCCATCAACCGGGCACAAATCCAGTCTCCGGGCTGCTACTGAGAAATTCCTGATGGAAAACCCCAATAACACATTTGCCCGACCTGGGAATCGAACACAGGACGTCATGCTCAGCTGTAGCGGTTGCTACCACTAGATCAAAGAGGCAGTCAAAAACAATACAAAATTAATTCTGGTTTTATAATCAATTTGTTATTTCAAACCTATAATAATAAAACAAAAAATATGAAAATATTAGAAGAAGAAATAAAAATTCCAAATGTATTATATTTTTACTCAGGCTTTTACTCGTAATAGACTACCCTAATCTAGTCTAGACGAGTGACCTAATTTAAATAAGTCTGGTTAAATAATGTGAAAATCTATTTAGGAACCTATACAGGGTCAATTAAATTAGCTAGTAAAACTCCGCAGACGTGATTGGTATCGATATTTAGACATGACAAAATAAAACAAATAAAAATTTATGTTTTTTTTGGGGACTCCTTGGGATTTTGGTACTTCAAGTATAGTTGAGAAAATCGGTTTTTAATTGTTTTATCGTATTTAGATATTGATAAAAAAAACTTTTTTACAGATTTTTCAAGTGACTACACTACCTTGTTGATGACCTCAAAAGAAAAACTCATCAAATTATTATTATTTTTTTCTTTGATCATGTTTAAATATCGATACGCATCACATCCGCGGAGTTTCGCTGGATAATTTAATTTGACTCTAAACGTTCTCTAATACCAAATCGTTTTTGAGACACGTTCTATGGAGCTTTAGAGGTATGAGGAAAAGGGTGTAAAGTTCACCCGTCTTCTATAGAAAAGGGAGGATCCTCCGACCAGACGGGTGTGGTGTCTCGCGGGCAACTGCCCAACGATTAATGTCGGGGAAGTTATATATAACTAGCTTTTGCCCGCGGCTTCGCCAGCGTGGATGTCGGTAAATATCCCACGGGTACGTACTACAGGGATTATATACCTAAAGCCCAGGAAAAGGTCATTGACTCCTACCGCTGCGCCCGCGTTGTCGTCAACCATAATTATTTTGTAACGCGTAATTTTGAATCTGCGATATCTTTTAAAGTATACATTTGAATGAAAATAGCTTCGGAAATAACAATGAAATTATTATCAAATTCTGAAAGATAAAAATGGTTACTGTGGTGGTATCTATCTATCGCGGACTTTTTTGTTGAACTTTTTAAGGTGTACAATACTGCAGTACATTATTTTGATCTATCTCGTAGGGTTCAGCCAGCGTTTGCAATGTAAGCGCAAAAAAATGTTATTTACGACATCATATTAGAAACCTCTAAAATTATCAGTGTTTCTCTACTATATTATGCCTGTTTTATACATCCTACATAACCTTCCTCTTCAATCAATCTATCTATTTAAAAAAAACCGTAGTTTTAAAGATCTAAGCATACATAGGGACAGACAGCGGGAAGCGACTTTGTTTTATACTATGTAGTGATAGTGACTGTTCGATAAACTCTAGTTGTGCTGTACAATAGGGCAAGATTATGCGACAAACTTAAATTATTATACTAAAAATATGAGAAGTTAGTTTTAGTTGCTTGATAACCTTTTAAGCGCAAACCCGCAAAAAGTAAGTAAAAAGTCACAAACTGAAAAAGGTTTTTTTTTTTAAACAATATTTAGAATTTGGAATTAACTTTTTTTCATACCCAGACTCTGTATTAAGTGCCAGTAACATAGTTTAGCTATTAAAACCTCTTTAGAACTAAATGATTACCAATAATATAGAAAAAGCAAAAACGCCCGTTTTTTTTGCAAAGGGGTTAATTATGCTGCGGATCCCTTATAGTACATATCTATGGTTTTCTATAATAAAAGAAGCATCTAGAAATATATTATTTAAAAAAATACATGTGTCCTTGTAAGTAGCTTTTGGGGTAAAGTACCCAATTTGCCACAAATTAAGATTGATGTTCGGCTATTGATTTTTCACCCTACTATTTTGTCCCCAACGTTATAGGAATTAAGTTAACTACGGTACCTATTTCGAAAGCAGCTTTTGTGGGCACAATGTTTATTTTCGGACCCCTATAATAACGTAATTTTTGAAGGAACCTTTTAGTAGGTTAGATTACCTACTCTTTTAGATCCAAAATCAATAGATTTCAGATTATTTATAAGTTCACTTTAATTAGAAACAAAATCGTCTCAATAAATAGTTAAGTAATTTTTTCTATCAGTCGAATGAAGCATTTTTACTTTTTAGTTAACAAAATAATGTCTAAAATATTTTTTTCTGTGCCACAGTTCGGCCTTGACCAATACTTTCAATAAATTATTCAGTTCGCGTACAATGGGTATAGATATAACACTGGAACTCTAGACAGATAAATAATGATTTATTTCTGAAGTATCGACATTTAAAGCGCCTATAAAAATATTATAGTTACAGAATGGAAGTAAATAAATACGCGACTTAAATAACTGTACTCTATGCATACATTGTCGATGCGTGTTATTTACCTTTATAGAGAAAAACTTAACACGGTTCAATGAACCGGACACTCGAACAATCCCATCGATTATAGCGCTAGTGCTAAATAGGCCAACTCCAAATCAAAAACTCGTCCCATGTAACTATTTTGGCGACAAAAATTATTTACACTCACTAACAGCTGTCGTGTCATTTTCCCCATTTCTGGGTAAATTCCCCGAGTGTGGCAAGGTAGCGGTCGTCTCGGGCTCCAATCGCGGCGAGCGCCCGAGAGCAAAGTAGCAAACCAACCAGTCAGCATCACGTGCGCGGACGTGACGGCCGTGTTTTGCGCCGAGCCGACGGATTATTCACGCGCCATTTGACAGTTATGCCGTGTCCTGTAATGACTATAGTGCATCATAGTGTAACGTAGTGATCGTTGCTGCCAATAAACATGTGAGGAATTTGTCATAAAAACGCATTTAGTAAAGAGTAAAGTGATAACAGGGAGGCGGGATGCGAGAGGTGAACGCTCGTCACAGCGGCGCCGACTCTCACCGGCTACTATTGTCTAAGTGCCACGGAATCTTGGTCCTTCCCATCGGATTCCATCGATGAAGCATCCGCCTTTCGACGTGGGCTGCACGCGAAATACTTACGTCGGCGATTAGTCACAAAAACCGAATGTTTACATAGCGATCGAATGGAAACAGATAAGATAAAAACTTGTCTTTTGATAGTAGATTGTCTTTAGTGGTCTGAATGTTTTTGTGTCTAAATAACTATGGATATTACGAGCCAGTTTGGCATGCGATTGCTTGATAAATTATTGTCGATGCTAACTGTAAATAACTCAACCAGGTAAACGCGCAAGCTGAAGATATGAGTGGCCTACTTTTTAATGCAAATATAAATACGAGGTAATTACTGACGACAAATGTACGTATGCTTACTCATATTATACTTTTTGCCTATTACGTGTTTATTTTTGATTGTGGCATTTTCTGGTTTATTATCTTTACCATCACAATTATTTCCACGAATCTCGGTAGTTTGAAAGTATGTTCTAACATTCTGATAAGGCATTTGTACCTAATACTGGTTTAATATTTAAAAAAAATGTTATCCTGTGTAACGGTAAAGATAAAGAATTAAAGACCATGGTTATCAAAAACATATACAATTATAAACATACCGATTAACAAATATGTAAACATAATGCATTAGATAAGGCAAGGTAATATATGTAGATAAAACGATAGACACATCACAAATAATCAAGAAGGAATAACTGACATCATCTCACAACAAGCATACAATAACAAGGATTTGTATGAAATATCTATTGTACTGCAAGGAGGTTATGTTCCAATGTAACTAATAAACATTTCCTAACATCAAGTAATTTATTGAATTCTCGTTTGTGCGTTACAAACTGCAATGTACAGCCTTGAAACAATGCAGGCAAAATGCGTGACATTTTTCAAATTAGTCGCCGTTGATACATTTTTGGAGAGATGCCTCAAAATGAAAATATTTTCCTGCTTTAGATCCTTTAAAAATCTGTTTTGTGTAATGTAAATAAGGAAAATTTCAGTAAAGTACATTTACAAATTATTGACCAGGAAAATATAATATAGACAAAGGTAGGTATAATTATAATTATTATATAGGAAAGGAAGTTCATTAAACATCAATTTTAATGTTTGCTACTGTTGGTTGCAAAATATCTACCTCGAACGCCATAAGCGCGATGTAAATAAAAACAAAATAACCAATCCTCTTTGTATGGGACGCAACACGCAGCTACGATATGGGCCAACAAAAGCGCTGATACAAACCACAATTCCATTCCAGGCACGGCTTACAAAAGAAAAAAAACAAACAGCCAACAGAACATGAATCAAGTTATATACTAAATTATTTACTTTTAAAAAGAGAATAGGAAACCCGTCCAGACTCGCGGAAATGATCCATGTCTTGTTTATCCAGAAAAGGCAAACGTCAGACATAACAATGCTGTCGTCAAAGTAGGTTCGAGTAGACCCGATGAAACGCAATGTGATTAATGGTAGTCCGGTGATACGGTAATAAAGAACAGCATAACAGGGAACTCTGTCGGGGCCTATACTTTTGTCCTTCATGTATACTTGACCCACTTTATTGTGGAAGTATTGCCAAAGGCCGTACGCTCGTCCAAGTTTTAATTTGGCGGAAACCGATTTCCGATTGATTGCTAATTTTCTTGCACAGACATGTTAGGAAATTCTAGTCTAGTGCGGTCATCAAATAAATACCTACCTACCCATTGTGATTGGCAAACGTATTCTTGCTACGTTTAATGTCGGATTTTAATGGATATGGATTGCGGGTTCAGTCAAGTTTTTTCTATCGTTTTTATGACCTCCAGCTGGAACTTTTTTAATGTAGCCCACGTCGAAGATATGATATCTAATCGGAATTAGTTATTGAAGAATTTGAGATTACGGATGTGCATAGATTCATTAGCATGTATTGGCATGACCAAGAAGACTAACCCACTAACTAAAACATTATTTTCCAGTAGATAGCTATGTGCGGAGCTGTATGATCAAAGATAGCAACAATCCCTACGTTACAATTACAAGTAATATTTAATTCAAGACTTGATTGAAACAAGAAACTCTTTGGAAAGTGTGTGTGAAATGCTGACAAGTACTAGCCGGTGAGTGTGTGAGAGTGCGTGCGATGGCGCGGGGTGCCGTGTTATCGTCGACCATCTTGGTGTCAATTTTATCATTATTGGAGACAACGTTTGCGCACTACACGCCTACATGGGCCGTCCACATACCGGGAGGGAAGGACGCTGCCGATGCTGTGGCCAACGACCACGGGTTCGTCAATCTAGGAGAGGTAAGATACTCTGACCACTACTGCATAATCCTCCTATATCCTTCTTCAATATTTTGTTGCAATAAGTTCTATGTAAATAACCTTTGCTTCATTTTATATTTTTTTGGTTTAAACATATTAGTAATTGTCATAACAAATTACCGAATATTAAATATTCTGCTTTCATTCTCATCAAGTCCTTCGTTCAACGAAACCTCTCAATGTTGCCAAAATCTTTACAAGAATAGACCCTTTTACAAGAATACAAAGGACTCAAATTCCAGGACATTTTAGCATGGCTTTAGTATTTGTTGCTATTCTAATCATGGAAATCCGGACTTGGGTGGTCTTACCAAAAATAGAAACAATTACTCTTGTTTCTATATTACATTCGTCTTTATGGTTTTGACATGAAAGGTGCCGTTAGTCCAGTTGGTCTAATTTTGAAACACATTAACTCGGTGCCAGATTTCATATTTTATACTACGCAGTTAGGATTTTGCATTATTTGATATGCACCAACGCACTGTTGACTGGGCCGTTAAAAGTCAACAAGATTCCAACTTTTATTCAAGAATATATTATGAGAATTTGGGTGAGCTTCTAATCTATTACCAAATGCGGCTAAATTCCTTACAATTACGGGAAGTATGTCCTGCGCAAGAATAATGGTATAATAAAATTGGCAATATATAAAGTGCGGGTTTTCATGTCAATGAAACAGAACCGGATTCGAGCCTCACTATTCCGTACTCCGTAGTTAAAACGGTCATTGCCAGGTTACGAGTTTACTGATCTAACCTTGAGTGGTTAATTTCAAATTCCAAATCAATGGTGTGTTCTGCTATTGTTTTAAAAACAATCAAAACATTTTTTGACATTGACCAAGTACCTAATTAATGAATTGCATATAAACTTACCAAACTTCTTCAATTAGGTATTGTGTTGTATAGTCGCCGTGATGTACTTGTATAGTGTGAAAAATAACAATGGCCAATAAAACCCATTCAGAATATGGCATTGACCCTTTCCATTAATCTTTTAACGTATCGCGAAAAACGTTATCCAATTATTTATTTCTGAGAGTTGGATGAAACGGCTGAAACTATTAGCAAGGTAATCGTAACAAATAGCTGGAAGTGAGTTGCGGATCATGTAACAAGTGAACCGCATCGTTAACACTGCACTGAGATAAAATTAGTGTGTTATTTCGAGGCAAATGCTGCAAACTCATGCGTTGTAACAACAGATTTCAGGAAATGTTCCATTTAGCATCGCCGCCCACTTCGCTACAATAAACGAGCTTTCAACATCTTCATAAACACTTTGTTTAAACATGCAGATTAATTGTTAAATAACTACGTGCAAAATCCAAATATTTTGCATTCCTTATGGGACGAGAATACATTTTGGAACTCAGTTCTAAACGTTTCTACCCTTGGCTCGACAAATGATAGGTAAGCTCCGAAATCCCTTATAGAAGAATTAACAGGGACATCATAATGGATATCTTGGAAGACACTCATAGTCTGGGAGCTGAATTCCTTGTGATACATTACAAAACTGATACCAGCAAGCCTTAAAAGTGATCCAGTGATCTCGATGATTTTGTGCCCTTAAAGCTAATGATTGAACTAGAGGCAAAGAGATTCTTTAAAATATTAAATTTTAAGTCTCTCAAAACATCCAACTCCACGTTTAGAAAGCACCCGCGTGCGAAGTGGGGGGACAAAAATAAACAGGAAATTTAAAGTGAGCACAGTTATTTATTTAAAGCGACATCTTCATTTGGAATTTCTTCTACTTATGGATGTCTATTTATATATACTAGAGATGTTCCTCCGAATAACATATCTCAAGACATTGAAGAAGCCAAACATTAAGTCGTCACTCTAATTACAATATTAAGTAACTAAATCGTTACGAATAATTCTGGAGATATTCAGAGGATTGTCTGGCTTAAAATACCTTGTTGTGGTTTCTTAAGATTTGACTGTATTTTTTTTAATACAATCTAAACAAAAGGCTGATAATACTGTCCTAGTATTATTGTAAGTGAAACACAACGTTTGTGCGATGCTAGAGGGAAGAATAGGACCTTTGAGGCACACTGAGCTGAGGACAAAAGGGGGCTGTCACTCGAACCATCGCTTCCATGTATCCGATAACAAAATGCTGTCGTTGGTGCCAGACCTAGGTGACGTCACACGTTCACAGATACAATACTGGCAGATCTGACGTCATGGAATGTATTGACAATGTTCGCGAAAATGGGTCTTATGCTCAACGATAACGTCTGCCGAATTTTCTGTAATAAAGCACTATGTGAGTGCAGGATGTTGTTCTTTGTTAGGTCTGCCTTGCTTGGGCGATCAAGCGGAGATCGTTAGTGAGTTCATGTGCCTCATACGTAATATTTGGGACATCGTTTTATTATAAAAATATAACCAAAGCAGTTTCGGGAGGCCAGTCTATATATCTTTTATTACATTACTAATGCTTTCTTTGTACTTATATCCTATTTTGTTCCGAAATTAGACCAGATGAAATTTAGTGATTATATTTTCTTCCCTTGTGCATAATAAACAGTGTTTGCAAAAACAAGTTACTGCTTTATTTACAGCTTTCTGAGAAATACTTGTCGATAAATATGCTTTCTTATGATTTAACACAAAGGTGAACTTTGTCGTAAAGTTTTATAATACGTTACGATTTATTTATAGTTTTATCACATACACGCAAACATGTTGCAGAAAAGTACCGACATAATGATTAATAGCTTTATTTTCTTAACGTTATCTAGAATTTGTTACATTAAAGTTGTTTACGCTGAATGTTATGCTTTTGGTACTCCAATCATTTGAATTAAATTATATTTTATAGCTGGTTAATTTAAACTTAAGTTTATTTTTATTATCTTTCCAATTTAGCTTTGCAGCCATATCACGAACTGTTGTTATGCCAACTAACATTTTCATGGCGAAACCTAATCCTATTATTTTCAATTCTTTTTTTCTCTTTTACCCGACATCGACAGTCGGTTATATTCAAAGAATATTTTCTAGGATCGGAATATCAGATAGAATCACACAGGTAGCTATACATCTCTGATGCTGCCGTGTTGCATTGTTCAGCTGGCAGACGAGATGCGACAGACAGGCTCTGTGTACATACGTATGTATGTTTATCATCGTGTGCTACTATTTGCGTCCTACAACCGCTGTAAAATACTCCAAATATCTCTGTGTACTTAGGCACCTACATATTCTTGTCAACTTAAGTACATAAATTTTGTTGGACGGAAGCTTTTACTGGTCATTCTTTTATGGTTTAATGTCCCTTTGTCTGTAGATTGGTAATGGCATCTTCTGATTAATAAAATACATCTGTGAGTGTTAAATGAATTTGAAAATTCTCACTAAATTGCGATATAATTTCCTTCTTTAATTATTTTGAGTGTTTCATTAGCAATAAAGGAATATTTGGGTAATGGTAAATTCTTTGAGTCAAATGAATGGCGACATTTGGGAGATATTCCTAATGGGTTGGCTCAAGTTGGCTGAGAACTATTTGTGAAGACGTGTAGAAGATTTATGCGAGTTGGCGGTGAGAAAGATTCGAGTACACCCCAAGTTTTCAGACGTTGATATTTGTCGGTCTAGTGTCGGTGTCGCATGCGGACTGTTTACATTAATCGCAATACTTCTTCTTGTTTCGTGTAGACTAGGAGGTGCCTCTTTGTTTTCATGATAAAGGTGTCTGTTACAACGGGTTGGTACTTTGATTTTACTTTCGTTCTCATAATAATCGATTGTAAACCTCACCGACATGTGAATATCGAGGCAAATCAGCTATTAGACCAAACAAATATGGTATATAGTGCGAAGACTAAAACAAACGGCACATTCGCAAAATGTCGCTTTCGTAAAATGTCTACTGGTCGTAAAGTGTCTCTTTTTCATAATGTCTCTTTGGCAAAATGTCGCTTTCGCAGAATACCTCTTTCGCAGAATGTCTCTTTTGCAAAATGTCGCGACAGAAAAAACGAACAAAACCTTTTGAGTTAGTGTAGTGTAAAAAGTGTAAAAACAATAGGTAAAATACATTTAATAAAACGCATGAACAAAGTGCTAATATTATAATATCAGACTCTAAGAAAGTGGAACGGACTTGTGTTAAGTACAATCAACATTATTCTAAGTTTTAAAATAATTTTCATGTAAAAAAACAAGTAAAAAATGCTTATTAGTCATATTGGGTAGATTGTAATTAATTATTAAGAACCTGGTTCTTTTTAATAAAGGATAAATAAATACGATATCCTTAAAATATGCTTTTCTCAATAAGAAAATATATTATGCTTTTTTTCAAAATATGATATTCTCAAAACACACTCAAATACTTTTATTTATTTTGTTTCTTATAAATAAGTTGCCAAATGAAAACCGTGTTTTGATATATTTTCTTAAATCATGAAAGCAGAAGTAACTTTCAACAGGAAGTAGTTTACTTAATAGCATCAGATTAAATATGGAACACGTTCTAAATTAGTTTCGCTATTCGACCGTGGGTATTATCAAAGAATGGGGTTTACCGCTGTTAAGGAATGCCACGTGCTAACCAACGATAGCGGAAGGGTACGAGAGGACCACACCCTTTAATATTCAAGGATCTTTCCAAAATTGATACGTCAAGAGTCCTCACAATATTTATTTATGAAAGCCATTATCGTTAACTTTTATCAGCTAATTAAGCACACGCGTGTTTACTAAGAACCTCATAAACACTGGACATCACTTAACACACAAACATTACACTAATTTATTCAGTTGTTTTTATATTTTGTTTTTGTTACAATCAGTAACACTACAAAAAGATCATCAGTAACATTACAATCAGTAGTATTGATGAAATCAAAACAAGGATTTTTGTACAGACTGGGCCAGCACGTCAACCTACTCCAATCTGTCAAATTTTCCCAATCAACATTGAACCTTATTTTTTAGCGATAAAGTTGAATATCTATTAAAAAAAATAGATAAATTGTAGTAATTTGATGTGCTGGCGTCTGTACCCGTTCTAACTAGTATTTTGTCTATCGTAATAATCCAAGAAAAAATCCTACTCTACAAATCTGCAGAGGAAATTACCTTGAGCTCCAAATGTTTACTTTATGTTAGAGTTCATTATTGTTTGTTTCATCGTCACTCGCTTCCGTTGGTACACAAGCCGGAACGTGCACTCATCAAACTGTCGGCTGGTTGCCAAAATGCGTTGGCGCCGACAGACGGCGACATGTTCAGCGCAAGCCGCGGAAATGGGCCACCGCCTTTATTGTGCGAGTCATTCACTCCGACGCCTTTAAATACTTTTTAGGTAATTAGGATGCGAATGTCAACGCTCTCTCGAATGTAATGTTTCGAGTTCTCGAATTTAGCTGTTAAAGAAACACACATTGTTTTAGCGTGTGCTAGTTTTCAGCCGGTGTTTTGTGAACCGTCTGTGACTTTGCACGCTAGAAACAATAGCGCAGATATCATAGCAGATTCTCTGTTATGATATAATCGACACACTAATGAAACATTCTTTATTTAAATGATGTAATATGTAGACGGGTCTACTAAAATATAACACACAAATCGTGCCGATTTCGTGAGTAGAGTCACCAAAACACGAGGCACGCACGCGAGTAATACTAATGAAGTCTACGAAGCACCTTATAGTGTTATGGGGAAAGTTCGAACAACATGGGTAGGTACGATAAGGTTGATAGTTCGCCAAACTAACATACAGGAATACTTCATGAAGATTGTAGAATTTAAAAAGCAATTGTGAAAGATTCTCAAACAATGAGATTTGGTTTTCTTTCGAATCTATTCTGCAGTCGAATGCGGGGTGAGGTCGGGCGGATGTCACGACTGCCTTTTGTAAGAGGCAATCGTCGTTGCCTTAAACGTTCTCTTCTCCCTAGCTAGAGGGTAGAGGGGTCTGGGGGCTCGAGGGGCGGAGGGGCATCTGCTTTTGTGTGTCTGCGGCTTTATCGCCAAGCAGCCACAAACACAGTCTACAATACCCGGCCCCAGCCTCCGCTGAACCGATTGCATTAACTCTACTAAGAAATAACTGCTCCGCAACGACGAATCACAAAAGATATTGCGACAAACCAAAAGTTTCCTTTGCTTTCCATCAGATTCACTGAGGCTAATTTAATTTAAAACGAATCATTCATCGTTAGGACCAAAGTTAAGTAGAAAACAAGTTCGTTCGAATTTTGGAAACTGGGAATTGCTTTGTTTTTAACAAAAGCAACATTTAATTCAATTATGTAACCAGAGCCATTTTTGTTGGAATTTGTTGCAGTTGTATATATCAATTAACAATCAACAAATATTTAAAAATTAAAGTTTAAATGATTCTGGGTATGAGACAATGACACAAAAAAAAAAACCTTTTTCCACTAATAAGGGAACAAAAAACGTTTAATTATTTATTTATCTGTCCCTTATCAATATCATTACAGGTTCATTACCTAATGCGATAGGGCGGTCTCTTAATACATATTTATAATGACTTTAATCAATATTTAGTCTATTAATTAGTAAGTACTTCAATACATCTATTTCCGTCTAACATTGATATGGGTTCGCCCATTCACTCAGATGGGCTAGGCCTTCAATTTACATAGATTAATGGTGTTAAAATTTAATTTAGACAGAACAGGGTCGCGCCATTCGAATCTTCCTTTTACAATTGAATAATATATTCAACTGAGAGACTGGACGAAGATTAGATAGGTTTTGGAGTTAATTAACAGATTATTAGAAGGTCCTAAGTAATTACTAACTAAGATTAACGTTAAGTACTTAAGTATTAGGTATAGTTAATTGGTAGCAATCTTTAGATTTAAACAGCACAGAGTATTTTTTATCTAAAACATGTCTATGTTTTAGATAAAAAATACTCTGTGCTGTTTGCCAGCTGACCATGTTGAGCCTGCAGAAAATCTGCCATCGGGCCACCAATTCCCATGGCAATCTCTTAAGGGTACGCTAGTCGATGGCTCGAACTCGTTGGTGGGTGTTACTAATATGCATGCTAATTAGTAATTTATTTAGTTTTTTTTATTTATTTATTTATATATTTATTCATTCATTTAGTGAAATAGACAATGATTTATAACGAAAACAAGCGCGTAAAATTTCATGAACAGACCTTTGGGCGTATAGATATTATGAAAAAACTACTACGAGTAAATGTATTTGGTCAAAATAAAATTATTTGAAGTATTGAATAAATTATCTATCCCTGTACTGTTTCTATTTTGCCATATCTTACTACATAAGTTATTTATTTACGCCCAAACACGAGTTAAAATTAGTGTCAAAATATGGAAGTTTCGACGCTCATTACTTCCACACCATAATTTTTTTTCCAATTCTGCTTCACGCAGGGCCTAGATAATGACAAGACAAATTGATATAGTTTTTAATTTTGAACGCACACTGCCAAACAGACGAGTAATCACGAGTATGGAAGAATGATCGACTAGGGTACCTTAATCGACTTAGAAGCCAGTTGGGCTGCTGCAGGTACAACTTACTAAGGTTTGGGTACTTCGATAAGCCAGTGCGATTGAGGAGCCACATCACCTCTTCTCATCAATGCCTCACCGCTTCTCGTGCCACCAAAACACACCCACAAACAACACCCACAAACCTACAACACCTACAAATACAATCATCGATACGCCAAAGTAGAAGATCAGCCGCGTAGCATGACAACCATAGAAACCGGTTTTGTCGACGGAAGAATAGAAAAAATGACAACTTGTGATTGTTCATTTCGATTTTGGATCATTTTTTCTATTCTTCCGTCGACAAAACCCGTTTCTATTATGACCATGCCTGACAAGAAGCATTTTATCCTGCATTTTGCAAATGGTTGCATTGGCCAGTAAAACTGTGGCTCTTGAACAATCACAAACACACGGCTGTACTAATGAACGTATCCATTGATTGCTTCATTAGATGTCTCGCCTCTTTGCTTGTTTCAGTTTTATCTCTCCTAAGTGCTTACGAAACAAACAAAGTTATCGTTAGATAGGTGAAATCAGTGAGAAGTTTTACTGTTTCGATTTATTACCTCCGATAGTTTTATTAGCCTAGCTAGAATATCCTTTGAATCTTCGATAGACTAGGTATCGTGTTTTTCTGTCTTAATCTCTGAACTTAATGCTGTGGACTTGGACCTATGGTCTAGGTATAACAGACCTCGTAATAAAAACAGCCTTAGGCCGTTTGTCCACCGGCACCGTCAACGGGTCGTCAACGAGAACGAGTCATCTCGTTCTCGTTGTCGACCCGTTGACGGTGCCGGTGGACAAGTAGCAATACATACATTTACTATGGCCGCATATCTACCGCACACCACACCGCCCCGGGACGTCACGTTCGGTTCGAGATAATCTCGTTTCACGTTGACGTCCTGTTGTCTGTGGCGGTGGACAAACACCGTAAGGTTGAATATCATTGGCCAAATTGGACGTCATAACACGTCACAGTCTATTTTTGCTTTAAGATCAACGTGACAGTTAGTTAGTGAAATTTCAAATTGCTAGGTGTTTTTGTCAAGAGAAGACGACACTCGACGACTCATACGACCGACAACGATGAATCGAGCCACTAAATTGGACTATGGACAGAAAGACAGACATAAAATAGTTTGAATTCGGATGTTAACTAACCTAAGTTTTCCGATTTACTTGGATGAAAAACTTCTACATGGATACAAGATTCATCTTCATAAGTACTTACTCATTTTTTATTTAAACGTAGTAGGTAACAGCAAATACGAAAATAAATAATGTCTTGCGGTAGAATATTTGTGAAAGATTTTCCAAATAAAGGTACCGTACATAATATTAGGTTACGTAACAAAGCAGGTAGACCAGCCTGAGGTAAGCCTACAAATCTTTTGACAAAAACAATTCTTTATTATGTAGTCTTTTATCAAAAAAGAGTAAGCGACAGATTTTGTACTCGGTAAGGTCTGGTCTCAAATTTATCTTGGCGCCGTTGACCCGGTAAATTGTCGTATTAACTTGAGGGAACCATTTATTTGCGTTTAGTCTTGAACTCTTGATACTAGGCTTGTCTAATATTATGCAAACGAGTTTTCATTCGGTCCCTGGATTTGGGACGAAAATGGAAACCTTCCGGCAAATCTCACAAAGAAGACAAATCAAAGGGGTTCAATAAAGCTTTTTCATATTCCTCTCTGAGTATTTTCGGCTTAAGTCAAACTGTTGTCGCATAAAGTGATTTACTGTCTGCTATCAGACTTGCGCATTGTTCAATAGATTTCATACAAACGTTATTCACGCTAGGAGGATCTTGTTTTTGTACAGAGGATTTGAAATTGGGATTTACTTGTTTCGGTAAACTCTTATTTGTCATCAGAGGTCATAGGTTTGTTCTACTGCCAAAGCTAAGGATTTGTATACCTGTAGTTACATAGATCATCATTATTAGCTGTTTGATTCGTGGTCTGTCCAACACGAATAACTTCATGTTGTAAAAAGAACTGGTTTGGTATCCCCAAACATTTTGAAGGTCAGACGGCAGTTGCTTACCAAATACGTGCTATAGTTATTATGCATAGTAATCAACTGCTCAAACAATGAACACAACACTTTCTCAAAAGAGGAGATAGTTTTTCACCTACTGAAAGTTTTAAAATTTTAATCTTGTATCGATTCTTCATCGAAATTCGTTGTTCGCTGTATACTTTGAAGGGATAGAATCATTATATTTCATCTAAACCAAAACAAAACAATAATTGAAAGGAACATTTGTAATAAAAAGGCCAGTCGTGTTGTCAGTATGTTAGGAGAGCGATTACGAGTCGATAATAAGGAGGTCCGACATTGGGACGAGATGAAAAAACTTGTACCTGCCGTTGTCCTAATGAAGGTCGATGTTGGGAACAGACAAATTATTACCTTCGCCGGATGTTGAGTCATACATTACAAAGGTAATCAGTAAATGGCGGGCCATTTGAGAACTATTCCCTTTTTTGTGTCTCCGCAAAATGGTTCTGGTTGAATAAGCTATCAAGTTTTGCAATTTTTTTCATCCTTTTTTGTTTGTCTTTCTTTTTGGTTTTCAAAGATTCTTGTGTTGAAGAAGAATTCTATAAAACTAAGTCTTGTATATCTTGTTTTCTACTTATTTTAAGGTGGAACTAGTCGCGGGCTCGAACTCAATGGTGGGCATGGCCAAAAACCACGCTGTCTCACCTGGCATCGTGTCCGACAGACATAGTATCAGTGATGAGCAGTTAGAAGCTGGTCTACATGGACAACGTATAGTTACCGTACCGACCAATTTTAGTAAAACGAGCGCGTCAAAAATTACGAAAAGGCCTTTGGAAAAAAGGTTTTTCTGAAAAAACCACTGCATAAATCAATTACAAATAAAATTTATTGAAATCTTCGATAATTTTTCTGTGTCGGTACGGATTTTGTTTTCGAGATTTCACACTTCTTGTATTACTTATTTACGCCCAAAGTTGCGTTAAAATTAGCAAGAAAAACGAATCTTTGTTGGCTTATAACTTTTTAATGGCTTTTTATTTTACTATTCTGCTTCCGTACAGACAAAATTAATAATGAGACCTAACGATATCATGTTAAACTTTGAATGTACGATGTCAAACAGTGGAGTAAAACCCCTCCGAAGTTTGTATGGAAAAAATATCAAATTGTTTCACCTTAATATTTATGATCTAGAATTTCTGGTATATCATCAGTCATCCATCATCTATCTATCTATATACTTATAAATCAATTGCCGGGCGTTATGAAATGAAATGAAATTATTTATTCTGTAAATAGGATATCGGAATCACTTTTACACGTCATATTAAAAAATATTAAAAATAAGCTAGATGAGGTCGGCGTAGGCCGAAACAAACTCAGAGGTCGCAGTTTCGTTTAAAGTCCAGACATAATCTCGAGACTAAGTCTAGCAATCACTCGAAAATAGCTCGACCAATTGTGATAAAACTATGGTAAGTTGTTGTGTGGCCACCAGAGAAGGTTCCTAATAATAAAAAATGCATTGCAACGCACGCATTAACTAGTCATCAATACAATCAGGAACAACATCAACCCTTTCTTGCTCTTTCAAACATTAATACTGTTGCTCTTCATCGTCGTGCATGAAATAAGGTAATTAATTATCTAAGGATTCTTTTTTTGTTTTGAAAAAGGATTAGTGGTCGGTACGTGGTCCCGTCCCATGCGCTCGCGGTAGGTCGTACGCCGACATAATAATAAGTCCATTTGAAACAATCTGCTTCCATCTCTTTTATTTGCTTTTGTCCGTTGTGGCCGTCTCGTTCTTTTTCTTCCTTTTGGCCGCCTCCTGCCTTTTATTTTATACGATTTTTGTCAGTAGGTGCACTACGTCCAGCTGGTTTCATTTTGCTCGATGCGTCTGTTTCTGTTTTTTAATTTTTATTTATTATGTCACCTGTGTTTCGTAAAATATGTGTACTTATTAGCTCAACCTAGGTAATGATGTTCCGCACAAACGCGTTGTTTTTCTACGCGTTCAGTATTCATTCCACTTTTCATGTACTGTACAGCATCTCTACCAATTTCTTTATTATCCTGCAGACAATCTACCATTTGTTTATCGCTATAATTATCTTTATTTTTATATCTGACACTATCATACTATTTCCCAATTTATTAGTAAACAAGAACATAATTAAATTCTAGTCTAGGAATCTATGAAATAATTTTAATTGGTTCGGGAGTGTAGTTAGGTACCAACGCGAGATATTAAATCATTCACCCAGCTCACACCTCATTATAAACAAGTACGAAGCATTAATTAAAACACGTAGTTTGCATATTTTCTGATAGGAAATTAATTAAACTTTTGATGAAAGTTAAAAGTGGGTTCCATCACAAAGGACGGATTGTGTTACCGTGGGCTTCGGGATTTAATTCTTGATTATGGCAGCTATCATTGAGATTAATTATAAAGGTGTAGGAAAAGTTGTATATGTGCTCGTGCTCAATTTGCTCATACACTGAAAAGTGGTTTATCTTAAAAATCCGAAATAAGTACGTAGGTATATATATATCCACAGAGGGGCTTGTGGCTAAGTAATAACAGCCGCACGATTCAATCAATCAGGTTAAGCTACGCTTGCCGCGGTTGGTCCATGGATGGGTGACCATATTTACATACCGAGACTCCTCTGTGCCTCGGAAAGCACGTTAAGCCTGTCATTAGTCACAAGCCCGAAACTCTGACAGCCAGTCTTACCAAGGGGTATCGTATTACCCAGTAACTTTGTTGTGGAGGTCAGATAGGCAGTCGCTCCATGTAAAATACTGGTATTCAGCTGCATCTGGTTAGACTGGAAGCCGACGAGATGATGACGTAGGTATCCACTAACAGACAGATTATGTAGCTCCGGAGTAATTTTAGCCTTAGGCTTTTATATTATGATTTCAAATTAAAACGTAATTGGACTTGCAGGCAAAAATTTTAAATTAGATAATACTGAGATAGCGTATTTTTCCTTTAACCTAAACTAACTCCCACGCCCAAATTATCTATAAGCTAAGGGCCTTATTACAAGATGATTTTGATAAATTACGTTCGTCCCGAGCGACGGAACAAACAAACAATGAAGTATTAACCTTATTAAAGTCAAATTGGATTTCCTTGATCTGAAATACAGTGTGACGTGAGTTAGTCAGATTACTGAGCAGACAATGCTCGTCTCACTGTCAGAACGAATAGTGGAGGAGCAAGAAAAGCTGGGGCTTTAGATATGGATGCATTTTCAGCTCCAAATATCCTACGAAACGTTTGTTCAGGCCTTAACTTTAAATCCAGAATTATTCACGAAGACACGACTCGTGAAGTGACACATCTATCTCTAAAATTGTATCTTTTGTTCGGGAAACGTGCGGGGATTTGTTTTATTTAGATTCAAAACAGTAAGCCTTGTGGTGGATAACAAATTAATTTGCAAGTACATTATTAGTTTTAGTTGCTATTAAATCTTTTTAATAGGTAATTTGAGAGGACTGTTAGTAGATATGGTCTACTTAATTGAAATGCAACATTATTTGAAGATTTCAATGAATTCTTAGCAGACCAGTTCTTCAGAAATCAACATTACATTGTTTGAGTACCAATTGGATTATTTTATTACTCTCTATACTTAAAACAATCGTACCTATTTAAAACTCTTCACTATAGAATCTATTCAATACAATACCGATCCATGCCTTTGTTATTCTCGCAAAACAATTTCTTCAATAACTACATTGCGGTTCTGTTTGTCTTGGAGTTTTAATATAGAGCTTGACATCGGCACGTGCGTGCGACAGACCCGTTGTCTATGAACCTGTGGTACCGCTAATTAATTATCTGTGCTCTGCAATATGCTCGCGACTTGTAGTTCAGGGATGGTGAACCTTTCTGGATTGGAGTGCAAAAACAAGGTAATTTTGGCGCGTGGGCAAATTTAGAACGAATGCCGCCATTTTGTTTTTGAATACATTTCAGAACACAGTTGCACAAATATTTACCAACAGCGCCCCCCTGTCAATGTCATTCGAGCGCCAAAAGAACCTTGTACCAATATTTTTTGTGGCCAAGACGTGCCACTATTTGAGAAAACAATGGCAAAATATGAAAAAAAAACTTAAGTATATTATAATTATGTGTACGTGTAATACTGAAGATCTATCTATAGATATTACGAAAGGATATCTATGAAAATTGTGAATAGGACACATTACTTACCCTTAGAAGGAGACAAAACACTATAAACCGCACTGTTTCTAAAACTCTATGCGTAAAACGGACGCGCACTGTACCTACAATCAAATCAGTGCCGTGCCCAGAATTTTCAATCGCGTGCCAAAGGTTCCGCATCCCTGTTATGTAGTACCTAGTGATTCAAGCGGTACTGCGGGATGTACCTACGTAATTACTTCACGAGTCCGTTTGTCATCTAATGAATTAAACTGTTAGCGACATTCGTACTTAGGATCTTTGTTTAAGATGACTCGAGAAATGTAGGTGTTTACATAAGCATGTAAAGTGTCATGCTTAAAATAATGTTTGAATAAAAATTCATGGAATTTGAGTCTCTTCAAGTTGTTACTGGTCACAAGCGTGAGTGCTTAGTGTGGAGCTCTCGATTTGACCCATAAATCCAAGCCAGTATTAATGGTTTTTTATTAGGAATTTCTCAGCAGCCTGGAGTTTGTATTTGTGCCCGGTTGTTGGCAATAGGATCGCTTCCACCTCATAGGAGTCGAACAGAACTGGCGAAATGTGGGTGTAGGAGGTACCTACTATTAATAGTACACTCACATTGGACACACTTAGTTGCACTTCTACCTTCCCTTTCGGGGCATACAAGCGTGATATAACTTTGTTTGTAAGTCTGTTTTGCACGTGTACCTATTGCACGTCTTACAACGCTTCAGCGTGTGAGAGTGAGAGTATTCAATTCTCGATATGTCGCCTTGTCAAAATTTTCTAGTTTTTATAATATAAATTATACATGGTATAGTTTTAAAAACTGGAGACTTGACACACACACGCTTTCACGTCGTCATACACAATTAAATAATCTAAATCTTCTTCAAATAGTTTTCTTTCATCCTTCAAATGATTTTCGTTTTCAAACTCATAACCGTTAAAAAGATATTAACAAAAATCAATGAATTTTCTTCGATTTTATCCGTAAAATATATCGTCTACACTACATGGTTCTGTCTGTGAGGCGTGCACTTTTGGATTTCCAAAATTTTCGGACTATTCACAATTGTCTATCATCGAAACTGATAAATGATTCAATCTGTGAACATTGCCATACAAAAGCGATTGTTATCAATGAGTTTCCAGTTGCAAATTGATACGACCAAGTGTGATTAGTAGTACCACGTCACCTGCAGTTAAATTTATCGCACAGTAAGCAATCACAGTTACCACAAGTTGCTCCCACACATCAGATTAATCGGTTTTATGTGGGTCTACTGATATATCGTGCAGTTATTCAGATTCCTGATAAATAGCTCTATCAACGCATTGTCATATCCGGTTTCTGTGATAAATAGATTAATTCAACCGAGCAGAGTAATTTATTGAATCGGTAACTGCAGCATGTTGCTTCTAACTGTAATTCTATAGAATACTCTCGGGACAGTGAACCAATAACTTCACTTGATTAGATGCAAACAAATGATAGTTATATCTGATTGTTCGAAGCTTAATTAGATTAATTGCTTCATGACTAACATTGTTGACATTTGAATGCACTTGTAGCTATTGATATTGGATACCGTTTGTCATTCAGAACAAAGATGTAATCTAGGTTAAGACGTTATTCCCTGCGGTCAGCAGAACTCAGTATATAAAAGATAGAGTATATCTCTACTTCATGTCATGAAAGCAACGGATCTAAGTATTGGATTAAAACGGAAGGTCTTCAACACAGTCATGTACGAGTATACTGCCTTACATTTTACATATGGCAGCGAAACATGGTCCCTCACAAAACACCATAGAGAAATGCTGGCACATTGCCAAAGATCAATGGAAAGGAGTATGATTGGTATTAAAAAACAAGACAGGATACGAAATACTCTGATCAGGGAAAAGACAAAAGTTACTGATGTTCTTACCAAAATAGACCAACAAAAGTGGAGATGGACAGGTCACATGTTAAGAGGCATCCAAGACAAGTGGAGTAAACTTGTGACTGAATGGTACCACAGAGATAGCAAAAGAAATAGGGGAAGACAATATAAAAAGATGGGAAGACGAACTGAAGCTTACAGTGGGTCCAAATTGGAGATGAGTTGCGAGAGATAGGACTCAGTGGAAGTTGTTAGAGGAGGCCTTTGCCAAAAGGCACACTGAACTGAGAGATATTCTGTAAACTAAGGAAAATACCACAACGCATAGATGTTCAGAATGGAAAGGGCTTATTATTATTATTATACCTCTACTTAGTTTTAAAAGTATCAGGATTAGTTAGGTATCCTTCTGTCCTGAAGTATTTAACAGAAAAATAATAGAATAGAATAGAATAGAATTTTTATTTATTGGAGTAACCAAGACTCAACAAGTTTGTTAGTAAACTTACGACTATGTTAGTAAGCACAGACACTAAACAAAAACACGGGAAACAATACAGAAATAACAACAAATAACATGAAATAACGGTTAGTCACCGTTGCGACATCCCATGAGAGACAGCACAACAGTGACCCACGTATACACAGTCCAGGCGACTCGCAACCATGCTTAAGACACTGTTGGAGCTTCCCCATACCCTGCGCACCAGGGAAGCGCACCTTTTACGCATTGTTGCGTAAAAGCAATCCACATGCGCATCTGCAAACATCCCTGACGCACTACAGAAACGGGGCAACCCCACCAGTATCCTAAACGCATTGTTATACTGAACGCGGAGAGCGTTGTACGATCTTTGCGTATATCTAGCCCACAGGCTGCACGTGTAAAAAGTAGTACAGTAGGCTCTAAAGAGCGTGATTTTAACCGGAAGTGAGCATCGTGCAAACCTGCGAGCCAGCATGTTCGCTCTAACCGACAACGCCCTCCGCTCCCGTTCAATGTCATCATCGTCTTTGAGGTCGGGAGTCAATATATGACCAAGATACTTGAACCTGTAAACTCTCTAAATAATAATGACTAATAATAATGACTATATATCTAATAATATAATAATAATCTCTAATAATAATGACTTCTTCCCATCAATCTTTTTTAATGACTTTCACGGAAAGTGAAAAAGATTTTTATTACCTACGATACATAGTATACATATGTACATACATTCAATACTTTTGCTTCAATGATTTTTCTTATTGAAAGAAAGTATCGAGAACGAAACCGTACTGTACTGTAAGTATACGTATTGTTAAAGAACCACGTGCGAAAATAGCACATGTTAACGACGACGCTATTGTTAATCTCCTACAAGCGAACAATACGTCACGCATTACAGAACTTATTACCTAGTGTGGGTAGCACGCACTAACGTGACAATAGAATGATGAAGTGAGCTGTTCGATGGAAACTCCGTCTTTAGCTCTTTTCTTGAATATGTTGAGGATTTTGTATGTGCGAAAAATGATTTAGCTAGAAAAGGGCTGACTCATAGCCCTCCAGACCGAATTTCAGCAGAGACTAGCCATCGAAGCGGGATATATTATAGTGCTCAAATGTGTGCCCAGAAACAGGTGCACTCTCTCTGGATGGCAGTAGGAAAAGGTCTGACTACCGAAATCACGACCAATAAAGAAGAAGAAGAAAATTTGGACCTGGGGGTAGGTCCAAATTTTCTTCACAAATGGGGATAAGCGCAAGAGAATGTTTATACAACTCTGACGGGGAGAAAGCAGGATTATGTTTGACTCCTATGGATAAAATCCTGCTGCCATGAGTCGGGAGTGCGACATTCACTTGCACATTGCTCCGCGTCTGATATACCTACAGGGTGGCAGGGACACAACGCGAAAACTGTTACCATAGATTCAGTACATGATTTTGAATCCCCTGCGTTGAAAGTTTTCGTCGGTTATTTAAAAAAAAAATTGCTGTTTCATAGCAAAGTGCAATACCTACGCGGTCAAAATGTATGGAACAGCAATTTTTTTTTTAAATAATGATGTTATACATAACATAACATGTAATAATATAACATTACATGTAATGTTATACATAACATTACATTTAATGTTATCACATTACATCACACACAGTGGGCCCTATCAGAATACCAGCACTGCGGTATTTAATTATTTATTTTTTAAATATCGCAGCATATGCTGAGATAGGGGCCTTTTTGGCCTCGCACAGGTCGTTATGTTTTTAATTTTTTGTTCTTTTTTTTAATGCTCCCTTATATATATTTTTTTAATTATTATGTTTTACTATTACTGTTTGTATTTCCTGTGCATGTCCCAAATAAAATATGTTTCTTGCTTTCTTTCTTTCTTTATCGTATTCTTCTGGCTCTAGTGGCTGAACCTAATTAGCATTAAAAGAGCCTCCTGCTGACATGCTTAAGTACGTCCGGCAAAGTCGGGAATTTCAGCTCCGCTATCAACGTTGCTTACTAGCTAATCCTCTCCCACGACATAAGCTCTTCCCGTATAGCTCTTGCCAACATGGTCGTTACTTTATATTTTATACGGACTGCATGGAGCACTAATTTAATAGCGAATGATACTAAAGTCAGACCGGGTGTCGTTGGGTGGACAGATATAGAGACTCTGGGCGTAACGACAAAGTCGAAGATAATTGAATGACAACCGAGAGCGGTGGGTTCGAGGCATGGTTATTTGACTCCGAAGTACTGATCGGTCTCAATCTGTAAAGAACGGGATGTCACTTTGCAACAATATGACCCTTATAAGCGTTGATTTTAAGTTTTCGCTGATCGATCGACTCACGCTACACGCCAGTTGCTATGTACAGACAAACAATCTATTTGGTATGCAGGCAAAAATATTTATCTTTCCAATACTCTGTCAATATTCATTTGTGTGCCTATTGTGTGCGTAATAGTGTTTTAGGCTTAAGACATACTTATAAGAGTGATATAAAAGTATCGACTGCTCAGCACACTGATAATATTATTTAAAAGTATTTTAAGTAGGATGCCTGTATACCAATCTCTTTGTTCGACTGTACCTACAGGAACTCCTCAACCTATCGGATTTTATCAAGGCTCTTATTAAGTTCAATAAAATCCGTGACACCTTACACATTCTTCATGATCTTGTTACCTGTTACGGCTTCTATATAAGTAATCATATCACGAAATATCAGCATAAGTTCTATAATATTTTTTCACAATGCTGAAATTCAGTTAGACTGTATTCATCCTTTCATTCATGACCTGTAATTGAATCCCGCAGTTGCTAAGCAACGTCACAGTTCAGTGGCCTAATCATGTATGTTAGTGGCCTAAATTCCATCAATAAATGATTAGATATTGGTCTGGGTTGGGTTAATATGCCGCCGGGACCACGACTTTTTTTCCTATTTCCGGCGGATGATATATCATCCGTCTGAAATATCCGGTAAAATAAAATAAAATAAAATATCGGTATCCTATTTTTACCCGGCTACGGCAAAGCCAAAAGGAAGGGTTATGATTTTAGCAGTCTATGTATGAAAGTATGTATGTACCTATGTAAGTATGTTTGTATTTACGTATGTTCCACCGTAGCACCTAAACTACTGAACCGACTTTGTCGGGTTACAGATTTTTTTAACTTTTTTTTATAGGGCTTAGTTTGCTTTCTTGGTTTTTATAGCATCTTTGTGGTCAAAAACCAATAACATGTAAGAGTCATTCAAGGAAAATATTAAGAAATATTTATTTTAAGCTCTTCAAGCTGTAGATTTGTGACAAATCTGAACAAATGATCTTTGCAACGGCAATTTAAAGAAAGATAAGTACTTAGAGGATGCATGTTTGAAAGACACGGTTTACAAGTTATAATAATAAAGCAAGCTTTGCAGTTGGAAGATGATTTAAAAATCCAATCGGATGCTGTTTGCAACGACAATCTAAATAAAGATAGCGTAGGACACATTTTTGAAAAGACACAGCCTTTCATAACTTGTAGTTATGAAATATTAACATAAAATGATAACTGGAGACTATATTTGCGAATTAAATTAACATTCTCGTGGAAGAGCGAGTATGACTACCCTTGAACATTTCTGCTTGCAATTCTGCTGAATATAATAAGGGGCCCCACTTGTCTCCTAAATCAACAACAAAATTAATTAATGTAGTTTATTTTGTCCTTGCAATGGCTTCATGTTTTAATTATTCAACCACTTGTGAATACAGTGTTTTAAGACTTTCAGAGCTGTTCAGAACATCTGTGTGCAGAATTGCAGTATGTTACTGCTAGTAGGTACAGGCGCCAGCACATCAACCTACTCCAATCTGTCAAATTCCAATCAATCAATCAACATTGAATCTTATTCTTTAGCGATAATGTTGAAAATCTATTAAAGAAATTTGACAGATTGTAGTAACTTGATGTGCTGGCGTCTGTACTAACGATATTTCGGAGCGGATATTCTTCGATCATCCTATAAAATACTTTGTCTTACAGAGGTTAATGACCGTCATCATCTTCCTATCTTAAGGGATCTCGCGCAAGTATATGGCCACATGCCAGTGGTCGCATGTCATTCGGCTACAAAATTATAATGGCATGTGACGACGGCTTTACCTTGACCATTTTTGTACCTATGTCTTGATTTCTGTCCGAGATATTTTCTTGTTTCATACATTTTAGAGCGTGATTTTTCAGTAGTCTGGTTTTAGTTTTTGAACTTCTGTTTTCTGATTACTCTTGTGCACGTATTTCTGTGACAAATAAACCAATTTTTATTTCAATACTCAATATATTTATTGCTTACAATTATGTGAACTTAGGTGGTAGGTTTAACAAAATATGATCATTGTGGACCCTGTCGGGCACAGCAAAAGTAGGAGAGAGGAAGAGGGCTTTTCATTTTTGTTTACTTAGTATACAACCTATACCTATACCTATTTATTGTATTTTTTTAAATAAAACTTGTAATTTATTTCTTACCTTTGTCGAATATCGGGAAAATTCATCAAAGTTATTTAAATGGAGGTACAAATATACTATAGTCACATTACCCATTGCTTTCTTATCTAACGAAGCCTTTAATAACTTTATTTGAGGTGCCCAAATAGAAGCTGTGAGGGTCGACTTTCATTTACATTTTAATTAGCTATCATATCTGCGACACGCGTGTTAAGAGTTAATTAATATCCCACAACTATTTTGTGAGAATAATCTTCGTAATGAATTCAGAGATATTCGTAACTCGATTATGATTTAATGATTTAAGATAAGTGTATGTTTAGAGTTGATAAGAAAGCTTTTTTATTTAAACACATAACTGTTGGCCCAGAAAGGTTGCGTAGAGGTGTACCTATAGTACACCTATTTATTTCACCAGTTATTTTAAAGGCCCATGTAATAGGGGGCAAGCTTATTGCCATTAACGGGGCACAAATCCGGATTCCGGGCTGCTACTGTTAATTTCCTGATGGAATAACCCAATAACTTTTTACACGACCCGTGAATCGAACCTGGACCTCGTGTACAGCAGTAACGCTTGCAACCACTAGACCAACGATGCAGTCCTTTTTTTATTTATCATCTGATATAAGCACAGCAGATTTATTTTTTAATAATCCGGCTGTCAAAAGACTGAATTGTATAATGTCGTAGGATGATTTGATAATTCGAATTTGAAACCCTACGGATAGGAGAACACGGATAATTGGAAGATGGTAAAAACATTTCTGCGAGCAACTTGGAAGTAGCGCTCGCCGGCCGCTGCCGCGGCACCGCTCGATACGCTCGCTCGGCTTGCGCGCGTTTAGTCACAGTACTAACCCAACCTAACCTATTTCAACCAAGTTGCTCGCAGAAATGTTTTCACAATTTTGTTATTATCCGTGTTCTCGCAATATCCCTAGGGTTTCCGCGAAAATTCGAATTATCAAAATATCATCCTATGACATATACAACCTTCATCAAATACGAAGCCAACATAACGAGATACGATTTACGATGAGTGCCCTTGTGCGAGGAACTTATACGTCTAGAACTAGAATAGAGCCTCATTACCGGGACCCAGGAAGTACTTAAGCAGCCTTGATCTCGCAGCAGAATAGATATACAGGTTTATATGTCGGCAATCCGTTAAGGGGATGTGGGGGAGGTCATTTGCAACCAAATGAACCCTATGCCAATGTCAACCATTTTCGAGTAATTTGACATTTTATATTTCAAAATGTATGAAATAAAAATAGGTATAAAATGTCAAATGACTCGAAAACTGTTGATATTTGTACTCAGTAGGTAGGCAAGCCAGTCCTTAGTTTAGTCCCACATAGATGGCGGGATGTTGCAAAAACTGATATGAGATTTAATAAATTTATCGAGGAGGATGCAAATGATGCAATAGATTGCGTTAGGAACGTGCACGATAAGAACTTTGGTGCAGACATGGTTCTAGCACGGTAGACGGTAGAATAACTAAGCCATATCTTAGAAATAAATGCCTACAGCCGCGCGGTACGTAAACATGCGATAGGGCTGCCCGCCTCCAGTATTTTAATTACATTTGCCTACTTTGTGTTTCCATTTAGTTTTGTGATTGTAAATATACTTTTTTTATCTACACAAATAAATAAAATACTTTGTGAATTGAATAACAAAACAAAACACAAATGCCCGAGGTTTTAAAACAAGCGTACCTACCGTATTAATTCATGAACCTCCATAACTACCTATTTCACTCGTGTTATCACTTTCCTTTACTCTATTCACTTTATTTATTAATCCAGACATCTTTTTTTCGGGAGATAAAAGGAAATACTTATCCATTAAAAATACACACAATATGTACCTACCTACCAGTAAGTAAAATTATTTTATAGTAAGACTATAAAATAATTTTGTTGTTGTTGTTTGTTAATAATAATACCTTTCAAAGTTTCCAGGTAATCTAAAAAAAGTTATCTCTGGATGCGTTATTGCCAAATTCATGCAACCAAAAACAGCAACAATATATCCTACTCGTCATATTAAATATGTACTTGCATTTATTTTTAGTGTAAAAATCGCGCGGTTATTGTTAAAAAAACAACACACCGTTCGTTCGTCACTGCGGCACAGACGCGACTGTCTGCGTACCTCGCGCATACCTCGATCGAGGCGCGTAGGTATAGCTCGCGCTTCGTCCGTTTCTATGAAGTCGGCCTACCGAGAACGTTGGATTCGGTAAAAAACTGTTGCGAAATAACGCTTTTCAAAAGGGATATTCGATGTACCGGTCTGCCGAGAAAAAGCCTTTGAAACCATGTGGAATAAAAAAAAATGAGATTATTCTTTGTTTCTTGAAGTGAAGACTTCTTTAGCCGCGTTGAGCACTTTTTGGGTGAACAAAAATCATGGAACTCGCGTCATCGTCACCGAAGGCGCGTTGAACACTTTTTTGTTGACATCGCACTCTGTTTTAGTTTTTTGGATTTTTTTAATGGAGCTACAGGTTTCGTTCTTGTACTGACAGCAAGTCTCATAAATTCCTGACACTTTCGTTAGATGGCGTTACTTAGTTTTCACTTCTATCGACAGTCCCCAAAGACTGCCCGATGTTTTTTTTTTGTGTAAATTTGTTCGTACAAAATATCATTGTTAACATTAGATTAATACGAAACTCAAGAGAAAACTATTGCTATTATTTAAGTGCCTATCGAAGTCTAACAAAAAGCCGATAGACAATCCGACGAATTCCCGAAAGATTTCATTGTTAAAACCCACGGGAAATCACAGAAATGCGTCGACGAACCAACGGAGCCTTTAATAACATAATAAATAGGTCGTATTTTCGAAGAAACTTAGCTTCTTGATACATGATTGTGATCTGTTGAAAAAACCGGTCAAGTGCGAGTCGGACTTCGCACACGACGGGTTCCGTACCGTATAAAGATTGAAAAACGATAAAAAAAACACCGAAAAAAACACGTTTCTTGTATGGGGACCTCCTTTAATTATTAACTTTATTAAGTTTTTATTATTTGTTGTTATAACGGCAATAGAAATACACAATCTGTGAAAATTTCAACTGTCTACTTATTATGGTTTATGAGATAAAGCCCGCTGACAGACAGACATACGGACGGATGGACAGCGGAGGCTTAGTAATAGCAATAGGGTTACGTTTGGGTACGGGACCCTAAAAAGCAGCTAACGTACTATCCCAATCTTACTACTTACAATTTATCCGAATTTATTTGGGACCGAACGCAACGTATTCACTTCCATATTATATTCTGTAGCAACTGCCATCTCAGTGTTCACCCCTTTTCTAGCCATATCATCTTTCTCAGTCCAGCCATCGTTAATTTGCCTTCCCCTACTCTTATAGATGTCCACATTCATACTCCAAACTCTTCTTCATCTTCGTGGTGCTGGCAAGACAGTATTTCAAATCTTGTTAGACCAAAACATCGCCACTTTCACGTCGCGTCGCGTCGCCGGTGGCAGCGCAGACGTCACTTTTAACTGCATGTTTTGGGACACAAAAGGCAGGATAGGAGGTGCAGCATGGGTAGCGACACAGCTCTTCATCCATTCCCTGCTGCCGTTCCTTCGAGGTAGTCCCACTTTACCTGGTTGGAGTTATATTTTCCCACTTGGTTCCGGGCTACTCTTGGAGTTTACCTACGTGATCGAATAAAAAATGAAGAGATCCATAGGAGAACCAAGGTAACCGACATAGCTCGAAGAATTGCCAAAGTTAAGTGGCAGTGGGCAGGGCACATTACTCGCAGAACGCTGGCTGATGCGGCCGAAAGGTTCTGGAGTGGCGACCGCGTACCGGAAGACGTAGCGTTGA
This sequence comes from Conistra vaccinii, assembly GCA_948150665.1. NCBI lineage: Eukaryota > Metazoa > Arthropoda > Insecta > Lepidoptera > Noctuidae > Conistra > Conistra vaccinii. The sequence continues at coordinate 8,826,510 of OX411334.1, read as the reverse complement.
AAGGCCTCCCACAAGGTGGACCGATGACCTGGCGAAGGCCGCAGGATGCTGCGACTGAATGCGAGAAGCACAGACCCAGTCGATGTGGCGATGCGTGAGGGAGGCCTATGTCCAGCAGTAGACGTCTTTCGGCTGAAATGATGAGGATGATGACTTGTGTCCGGAGAAGGTTAAGCGAAACTTTCCTCACGACATATACTTATTCGTGCTATCTAACTTACCAAACATCGAACAGTCGTGTAGGTATTGTATTTAGATAATATAGGATCAATGTACCAAACGATAAGGTTACTGATAAATTTCAAGGAAAAACGCATAATTTTCCTTATTATACGAGTAGGAACAATGCCCGAGTAACGAGTAAAATGCGTATGTATCATGTTAGAATTATATGAATATGAACTAGAAATATGTCACTTTACAGATTAACGTTTTTGCATTTTATTTTCATACATAAGTCGTATTTTATACTCAAAAGTGATTCAAACTCAAAGTCCAATAATTTTTTTTCAAACTAGCTGACCCGACAGACTGTCCAAATTTCAATAATTTAGATAAAATGCCCATAAAAAATGCACCAATTTTCCTGCAATTTTTAAAATTTTTCTTTCCGTAAAAACCTGACTCGGACTATTCTTCTTCATTTCGTGTGGTTAGTGACTGGTGTCAGAGTTTTAAAGCCGCCCATGGGCCTCTGACTTGGAAAGGAGGAAGAGACATATCTCTCAGGCATCCTCACGATGGTTTTTGAAGTGTTACAATACGCACATGAATTCGAAAAGTCAGAGGTGCGTGTCTTGGGTTCGAACTCTAGACCTATGACTTGACAGATCGATGGTCACACCACGAGGCTATCACTGCGTTTACGGGCAATTTTTTCAGACTATTACGAACATTTAAAAATAATCAATAGCGAAATAGGTCCAGCCGTTTTCGAGTTATGCGCTTACCAACAAACATCCTACCAAATATTATAAATGCGAATGACAGTTTGTTTGTTACGTTTGTTTCATGGCTAAACGGCTGAACCGATTTTAATGAAATTTTTTATGGCGGTATTTTGAACTTTGACTAAGAACAAAGGCTACTTGTTATCAACATAACACGCGGGCGAAGCCGCGGGTGGGGCGGGCATTAATAAAAGGCCCTTTTGAATGTCAAAATTCCTCCGTTTGTTTAACGCAGTTATTACAATGCTTTGCGATAACGTATCTATGGTATACGAATACATATTATTATGTATATATCTATCTCATCTTCTTTAAATACCTTTTAAAGTATTTCGTTTTAAACCAATATTTCAAAGAATAACAGTCTTTTACATAAAAGGTCCAATTATTTCCCTAGAAACTTTTCCCTGTAATTTTTCCGATGTTAATCTAACTTGAAGGAGGTCAAATTGAAACAGATCCTATTCAATTTAACCTTTTCTATTTAGAAAGTTTAATTGAAATAGCCACCTACGCTTATAACGTCGTTATTAGATCTAGTAGAAGTTCTGGGGTTCAATTGAAAACTTTAAATGATAATTAAATTATTTTAATACCTGGTTTTAGTTACTTTATGCACGACCGCTCTCTAACGAGCTCCTGACAGTTTGCACGTCAAACAAGATAAAGTTTAGTTACTGGAAAAGGATCACAAAGGCTTGTTGCAAATTCAAACTCGAAACACGTAATTAGATTAAACCGTAAAGTCTATTTTTGATGTGAGTGGATTCCGTCCTGTAATCCCGTCGGCCCGCTCTCGTCTGTCTTCAGATTTATTTTTGAATTATGCCTTTGGTGTGTAACCCGAAAGTATAGTTGGGTATAAAACAGTTTTTTACTATAATTTGGCATTATAGAGAGAAAAAAGAGAGAGTGCACCAGTGTCTGCACACACACTTGTGCACTATAATATCTCTCGCGCCGAACGCTAGTCTTCGTTGACATTGTCCGTCCGTCATGGCCGAAAAACCGTCTGGAGGACTTATATACTAGAGAATAAGAGAGGGAACTGACTGCCTCGTTGGCCTAGTGGTCGCAAGCGCAACTGCTGAGCACGAGGTATGATCGAGCAAAGTGATATTGGGTTTTTCTATATGGAATTTCTCAGTGGCAGCCCGGAGTCTGGATCTGGGTCCGGTTGAGGGCAATAGGTTCGCCCCCTCTGGAGAAATGTGGGTGTATTATAGGTACCCCTCTGCCCAACCCTTCGGGGAAACGAGGCGTGAAGTCATGTGTTATGTAAGAAAGAGCAAGCCACCCTTCAACATACAATACCATTAACAAAATGGTATTCTAACGTGTCCATATTGTGCACGTGCCTTCACAGCCAAGATGGGTTAAAATTACTTAAAATAGCCACATAAGAGCACACGCTCGTAGTCTATAGCCGTCAAAAACAGAAATAGTCACTGTAGCCGAATTCGGCATGAGAACATATAAATACCTATATCCTCCTCTACCTTGCCTTTTCTCAACTATATTGGGGTCGGCTTGGCCACCAGTCCAGCCGAATGCAGCCGAATACCTGTATTTTACATAGAGCGACTGCCTATCTGCCCTCCACAACCCAGTAACTGGGTAATACGATACCCCTTGGTAAGACTGATTGTCAGACTTTCGGGCTTCTGACTAACCGTAACGACTGTCAAAGATCCAAGTATGACAGCCGGGACCAACCGTTTAAAGTGGTTTCCGAAGCACGGAGGAATCTCGATATGTAAAGATGGTCACCCATCTACGGACCAACCCCGGCAAGCGAAGCTTAACCTGATGGATCGACCCGTGTGGCTGTTATTACTTAGCCACGAGCTCCTCAAGAATATATAAATTTATACTAGAGAAAAACTAATATGTTTATAAATGAGGCCACAAACTAATATGTTTCATGTTTGAAACCGTTTCATCACTCTGACCTCTAATAATCCGCCTTTATCAGCTTTTTAGGTCACGATCGTTAATTACTTACATAATTATAATAATCATAGAGTTTAATTGCGTGCTTACTGCAATAAAAAAAAACAAAAGAGTCATTTCCACGATTATTATAAAACGGTAACAATATTTGCTTCGTTGTTGGTAACTGAGTCATCGAGATTATGAGGAAAATGTCACATTCGTACACTCCATAATTATGCAGACTGCAACAGACTTTTCTTTTATTAATGTTTAATAAAAATGCACACTTGTATCGTCAGAACACGCCATATGCATCCATTACGTTCATCTCGGTCGCTTTTTCTTATTTCTCAAAAACAGCACTTGAAGCGAACCTGAGACGTGCGGGATCATAACACTGTTACCCATTGCGGTGAACTAACGAAGTGCTCTCAAGTGTCGTCAAAGGACGCCAACCCAGCCATGGTAAGGTAACGTGGCCTTTCAAACGGTCCCGTAGAGGGCACTCCCCAGCAACGAGCTCCTTCGAAAGAACGCAATGTATACAAATGTTGCTTTAGATTCACAACTTATTTGAAACCCGCCTCTGAATTTCGTATCACATGTTCCACGAACTGTGATTTGGGTTTGGTACTCTGCATAGATTTTTAAACCTTTGATAGAAAGGACAGCATTATCAAGATTCGAGAAACGGTAAAGAAAGCTGAAATATAAGCTTTTACAGTTCGCTGAATATCCGAGATCGCGTCAGACCTTTAGCGTAGTCATGCTAAGAAAATATTAGTGAAAACTTTGAAAGATAAAAGTAAAGTAACGATGACCCACAGAAAACGCTGGTGTTAAAAATACTTCGAACGTTGATTGGAATCGTTTTCGGAGCTTGTAAATTCAAAGCTTTTGATATTGGCGCAGTTTTGTGTTAGTTGTTAGCTAGAGCGCAATCAATTAATACCGAAGCTATTCCCAATGGCGAAATGCGAACGTTCTCAGCAAAACAGAAAAAAGGACCAAAAAAAAGTTTAATTATTCAATTCAAGTTCTATTTTTGTAATAGGTTCTGGGATTACTTGGGCACAGTGGTAATTTGAGCAGATGAGGCAGGAAAAACTGACAAGCCAAGCTCCAAGACGATGGCGGTTTTACATCTTATCGTCTGTAAAGATAACGTTATGGCCGCTCGTATCAGACAAAACATTGGTTAATTTGCTGTGTAAATTGGCTACAGTAATTACAATAATTAGTCGACGAGCGTTCAATTAAAATACTTATTTTTATCATAAGCGCCGAGGGAGTAATTTGCTAAGTAGATGACGGAATATTTTGTTTAATCAGTTTTTTTTTGTTCTTCTTTTATATCTTCGTGTTCGTTACGAAACATTATTTACTTAAACAGTAGGATATTATACATGTCCATGGAGGATAGACATCATCTCCCTCTGATGAGATCCGGACGGGAACCAACACTTAAAGTGAAGGCAAGAACAGTGGTGGCCCAGTGGTAACGGCCCCGACTTACGAGTTGTAGGTCGTGGGTTCGAACCCAAGCAGGCGCTTTACTTTGTGTAAATAATTTCATCACGACTGCTCTCAAAACGGTGAAAGAAAACATCGTGAGGAAACCGGCATGTCTTAGAACCAAAAACTCTAAGACATGTGACATCTACCAACCCGCACTGGGCCCGCACGGCCCACTCCCTCTCACAGATAGGAGGCCTGTGTCTCAGCAGTGGGAACATTAATAGGCAGATGATGATGATGATGATGAAGTGAAGGCACGTGAACAACGTCATATGAAGTTGGTAGAATCATCCCAGCGCTGATTTGCTGGATTCGTTTTCTTCTCTTTCTATCGTTATGTCTCCTGACTAAGTTTATTTTGTTTATATTATGTAGGTATCATAGTATGTATTACTATTTATTCTTTTTTGAGTTATCTATCAATTATGTTGCACCTGCCATATTGCACGACTCGTAATGCGAAGCATTAGAGTGTGCTCTACGATCGAAAAATATTTTTTGCCCCATTTCTGCAACTGTTATTATTGTTACACTCCTGCTAGTACACAGAACCTGCTTAATTTATATACCATTGTATAGATGATTAAATGGAGATTAATACTGTACTTTTTATCAATTGATTTAATGCAAGAGAAATGAAAAAAAACATCAAAATAGTTGAAAAAAAAAATCCTGTCCGTCAATTTATGAAGCTTGAAAACACTGTAGCTTGCGATAAAATCAATTAATTGAGTCAATTTTTTTTTAATACATTGGTTTCGGCCTATTGAAAAAGGAACCCTATTGAAAATGGCTCTTTTATTCAAAGTAGTTTAATTATAATTAATAAAATACTAACTAAAATATAATATCTTTATCTAAATATTTCCAACCTTTGTCCGTAAGTCGCCTAGCAACCGCCAAGTAAATATCTTTGTCAGTCTTTGACATTACGACTTCATGAAAAGTGATAAATTGTTCATTTTTGTGTGTTATGAGGCGTGCACTTTTGGAATTTCCAAACTACACACATCAAAAGTGTCTAGGGATCAACATATATTTTTGCAATAACTTTTCTCCTGATTGATATTAATTAAAATTTTCTTTAAGGATTCATCAAATAAAGTGTTTTCGTTTGTCACAGTAACGATAAACCAAGTCACCTTTGCATTAATAAAGAAATTTGCCATTTTCCTAATAAAGGGATTTTTGACATTTGAACCACTAACATTAAAGTTCGAAAAAAAGACTGAAATAACAGTTTTCTTTAAAATTTTATTGGGTAACTTAAACAATTAATAATCCGTGTTTCTACCGCGAACACTAACAACACAAGAACATCGGTTTGGCATACTCAAAATGAGTTCATCCAAATCACGCTGTGGAATGGCCGCCCATGTTCGTTGCAACAACAAAAAAAGGTCTTCTTGCGACTGGATACCCTCCATATTCGGCAGAGCTCTTCTCTGTAGCATATCCCATGCATGCTCAATCGGGTTCAAGTCTGGCGACTGAGCAGGCCAGGGCAGGACATTGATGTTAGCTGCGGCGAGAGTCTGTCTTACAACTCTTGCGGTGTGCGGTCGTGCATTATCATGCATTAACTGAAATAAGGGACCGATTTGCACTTGTAGAGGAACGATGACGTCTGATACAATCGTCTCAGCATAAATTTGAGCGTTGAGGTTGCCTCTAATCCAAATCAACTCAGTTCTTCCGCCGATCCAAATACCCGCCCATACCATGATGGTTCCACCACTATAAGGATGGACTTCCTGGCAGGATTTTAATCGCTGTTGGCGTCCAGGGGTTCTCCAGTGTCGTATACGTCTTGTATCCGGTCTCATACCAAAACGAGACTCATCAGAAAAGCACACGAAACGCCATTGTTCTTCTGCCCAATTTCTGTGTTCAAGAGCCCATTGATATCGAATCCTACGATTGTGCATTGCTATAGGTGGTACCCGTAGTGGTCTTCGGGAATGAAGGTTCACTTCATGCAAGCGGTTTCTGACTGTTTGGTCGCTAATTAAGTTCCCTGAAGAGTGATGAAGCCTCACGGCTAACATCATGGCGGTTATTGTTGGAGCTCTTCGAGCTAAGATTTGAATGTATCGGTCTTGTCTCCGTGTGGTGCAGCGATACCGTCCTCCATGGCGCTCAGCCACGGTACCAGTGCTTCGGTAACGTGTCCAAAGTCGACTGATAACACTCTGACTTGTATTCAGAGCTAAAGCCACAGTACGTTGCCGGGAACCAGCTTCTATCATTCCCACGGCTCTGAGCATTTCTTCCCTGCTTAAATGACGTCGCTGCTCCATAATAACGTTGGTTTTAATCAGTAGTAGGGAAACAGTAGCACTAATAATGTCTTCAATGCGTTGTATGTTTTTATAGGGAAAATATTGACAGCTGATTTTCATCTTTTACTCGAATTTGATTCACAGTTCCTGATTCAAATTATGAAATGCACCAAAAAGGATCCATATAAATTTATAAAATCATAAATTTATTACAAAGCCACATCTCAATCTCAAGAAATCCGCATAAAAATGCTTGATCCCTAGACACTTTTGATGTGTGTATTTTGTCTCTACATCACCCTAATGTTGACTGGTAGAAAATGCCTCAGACATTAAGTCCGCCTTTGTACAATATTTTTTCCCTTTTACTTGTGCATAAAGTTTTAATAAATATAAAAATAAAATATCATCATCTTCCTGCCCTTCTCCCAATTTATTAAAAGTCAGCATACTCGTAGCATTTCTTTTTACATAGACAGCTTTAGACTATAGATATATCGAGTTATTATCCTATAGCACTTTAAATGATTCAAGCAGAACTATAAATCTAGTTCGTTAGGGACTCATCAAGTTGTCGTTGCATAAATTTTGCCAGAGTTTATTTAAAGCTCATCATTTATCAGTTGCCTAGTCTCGGCTATCACCAGCATGCTGGATTTAAGGGCTGCGTAACTTTACGAGCCCAATTAATCCCGGACAGCATGTCCTTAATAGACCACACGAGCATTCTATGAACCATCATTGTCTATGCATCTATATCCTTGTCTATGCATCTATATCATTGCCTATGCATGTATATTATTGCTCATGCATCTATATTCTGTATAAATTGCTCCACAATTTGTTAACTCTTGGGTTAAGGTGTATAGTAGGCTCACTGACCTTGTGCATGTGGGCGGAGCTAAACGCCCTACTCTCCAATACGTAAAACGTGCAACGGTGGCGCACTACACTAAAACGACGATCAAAGACTAGACAAAGGCGCAGACATGCGCACGTATGTCGCATTTTTTGCCTAAGATTCCTAATCCTAAGAGAAGAAATCGTAGGCAAATCTGAAATTGTACGCCGACTACCATATTTTGACCCGCATATTATTTTAAATACTTTGTTTGTTTTTTAAGAACATTCCTGGCAATAAATAAAATATCGGTGTGCGTGTGTTTGTAATTCTTCTTATGCTAAATGGCTTGACTGATTTAGATGTTTTTTTTTCAATTCTTTTTGTGTCACTTGGATGGTTCTTAGCTATAGTTGGACGCGCTGTTGGGAGGCGCTGTTGTCGCATGACAACGTCTGCCTACCGGGTCTGCTAGTTATATTTTGGTGCCGATTCTCTTGTCACAAATGCCTCTAAACTAGACTAAAAATAGATTGCACTGAGTTATTAGTTTAGTGAAAATGGCAATTTTGCTCTTCTGAGTTTGACGTTTTTCACCTAAAAATTTGGTGTATCCAACTAAATCTGACTATTTTTAAACGCGATTAAAAACGTGTGGAATAAAGTAAGTTGGCATGAACTAAAACCCCAACACTTCGACCTCAGTCCAAAAACAGTATCGTATTTTTTTTTCTTTTGCTTATATCTCGAAAATGGTGTGTCCTATCGCAAAAATAATGAAATTTTCGACCCCCTTTAGGAAACTCTTAAACCCCTATATCCCAACATGTTGAAAATGTTTGTTGTCAAATTCGATTTTAGATGTGTCAAAATATTTTTTTCATTCAGAGATTTTTTTTGTCAGAATGGCTTTAAGATTCTCATAGCCAAAAGTAAGGAATTTTAGTGATTGTAGTTAGTTTAGTTCGGTGTACAAGAGAATCGGCCTTTGACTGTAGAAATTTTTTGTAGGTATCATAGTTTTTTTTTTTAGGAAAAACTTCTTTAAGCGCGTTGAGTGATATTTGGTAGGGGCAGTCCCGGATCTAGAACGGAACGGATCTTTCGAGGCGGGGCAAAACCTATCGCCTGACCCTGAATCGTTTTTTTTTTTCTTAAAAAAAAACCGTTTTTTTTTTAAATATACTAGTACTAGTACGTGTCAGACATTTATTTTGATTAGCCTTATTCACTCTGCCTGAGATAAGTTGGATTTTTGCTTTAGGAGTTACTTTACTAGGTTGCAAGAGCGAGCGAAGCGAGCTCGAAAATTTAGGCATAATAAACACATTAATCAAAAATCGATCGAAAATGCGCCAATCCAACAGGGGCGCCAAAACTGTGGTAAAAGTTAAAGTAAGTCGTGTCACAGGCGTCGTCGGCGTTGAAGCAAGACGCCCGGCACCGCAAAACTTAAAAAATAGACCACAGAAACGCTCATCGAGTTCCTGGTAGAATACAACTGCGCCCGCTCACAAGTACTCACAACCCGCTCAGACCGTTTGACGACCTAAACCTACGCTAATCAGTAATTTCCTCAGTGCACCACCCTCAGAGAAAGATTATAATTGTTGCGCGTCTCATTTGTTGCAAAGTTGCGGTGCGCTGGGTGGTGCACTTGTCTGTCATGCTCGAATTTGGCGCCCCCTAACGGTGTCGCCCGGGGCACGTGCCCCGTACCCTAATTACGTAATACACAATCAATCAATTGATAACACGAAAATAACTAAAAAAATACAAGAATAAATTATAATTAATAAATACATATTATACATAATAAACAGAATAAACTTTGTCAGGAGACATAACGATCGGTAGAGGAGAAATAACGATCAGAAGAGGAGAAAACGAAACATGCAGAATGCAGTTATTAAGAAGGCGGTCTAGTTATTGAGAAGATCTGCATTCAGCACCCTAATTACGAAACGCAAACTCAATTTTAAATTGAAACCAATTGAAAAAGATTGTGAGTCCATTGCTTCATAAGTTCGACAAAAAGAATCTGCTTAATTTTTTTTGTCGAACTTATGAAGCAATGGACTGGCAATCTTTTTCAATTGGTTTCAATTTAAAATTGAGTTTGCGTTTCGTAATTAGGGTGCAGGTCATAGTAACACACATCATCATAGTCAATTATGGGAAATATTAGGGACTGTACAAGCATTGCCTTTATGTGTGATGGGGGAAGGTTTTTCTTATCGCAAAATGGTGCGTCCTATCGCAAAAATAATGTGAATTTCGTCCCCCTTTATGAAATCCATAAACCCCTATAACTCAGCATATCATCATTATCATCATCATATCAGCCGAAAGACGCCCACTGCTGGACATAGGCCTCCCTCAAGCATCGCCACTTCGACCGATTCTGTGCTTCCCGCATCCAGCGAATTCCTGCGGTCTTTACTAGGTCATCGGTCCATCTTGTGGGAGGCCTTCCAACGCTACGTCTTCCGGTACGTGGTCGCCACTCCAGAACCTTTCGGCCCCATCGGCCATCTGTTCTGCGAGCAATATGTCCTGCCCATTGCCACTTAAGTTTGGCAATTGTTCGGGCTATGTCGGTTACCTTGGTTCTCCTGCGGATCTCTTCATTTCTGATTCGATCACGTAGGGAAACTCCAAGCACAGCCCTCTCCATTGCTCTTTGGGTGACTTTTAGCCTTCTGATAAGACCCATTGTGAGCGACCACGTTTCAGTGCCATAAGTCATCATTGGCAACACGCACTGGTCAAAGACTTTCGTCTTGAAACACTGTGGTATGTGGGACGAGAAGATATTGCATAGTTTCCCGAACGCTCCCAGCCGAGTCGGATTCGACGATTGACCTCTTTCTCGAAGTTGGACCTACCTAGCTGGACAGTTTGTCCTAGGTAAACATACTCGTCTACAACTTCGAGCGTAGCGTCACCGATCTTTATGAGGGCGGGTGTTACATAGGCATTTGACATGACCTTTGTCTTGTCCATGTTCATTTTAAGACCCACTCTTTTGGAGGCTCTACTGCGGTCATCGAGCATTATACTGAGGTCCTCCATGGTCTCAGCCATGATAACTATATCGTCGGCAAACCGAAGGTTAGTGATATACTCGCCATTGATGTTGATGCCTAGCCCTTTCCAGTCCAGTCGCAGTCAATTCCCGACGCCCGGGACGTCTCCTACGGCGGCGGCGGCTAGGGCTGGTAGGGCGCGGCCTTTGCCACTCCCTCGCGCACTCCGCCTCCTCTTTCGCGAGCATTACTGCTTCGCAGAAGGAGGTGACGGCTTGCCATGCCCTCTCGCTCCGCACCATGGCCTAGACCAGGGCCGGACGCGAGAGGTCACTGCCACCGAAGTTTGACAGCACTAAGATTGCAATGAGTTATTAACTTAGTAGTTTAGTGAAACAGGGAATTTTGTTATTCTGAATTTGACGATTTTCACCTAAAAATTTTGATTATTCAAACTAAATTTGACTATTTTTTTTTACGCGATTGAAAAGGAATGGATTATAAAAATTAGTTGTCATGAACTAAACTTCACACCAACACTTCAGGTGCAAAAACAGTACTGTATCTTTTTTTTTATTTTGCTTATAACTCGAAAACGGTGCGTCCTATCGCAAAAATAATGAAAATTTCGACCCCCTTTAGGAAGCCCTTAAACCCCTTTACCCCAACACAAAGGTAACAAATTTTCGTATTTTCCATACAAAAAGTTAAAAATTCCATACAAAACACGTCGACGCTGCCCCCCTGCGCGCCTCTGGACCTAAAAAAAATCACAGAGTAGAGCAAACAAGTACCACGTGGAGTCGCGAGTTCGCGACGCAAATTCGATTTTAGATGTGTCAAAGTTATTTTTTAATTTAGAGATATTTTTTTGCAGAATCTCAGATTCTCATAGCCAAAAAGCAAGTAATTTTAGTGATAGTTTAGTTCGGTGCACAAGAGAATCGGCACCAATCAAGATTTATTTCTTAACCTTCTTACCTACGTAACTTAAGAAAATATTTGGTGCCGATTCTCTTGTACACCGAACTAAACTAACTAAACTACGACTAAAATTCCTTACTTTTGGCTATGAGAATCTAAAAGCTATTCTGCGAAAAAAATTCTCTAAATTAAAAAATAATTTTGACACATCTAAAATTGAATTTGACAGTCACGTCGCGACCGACGTGGTACTTGTTTGCTCTACCCCGTGAATTTTTTTAGAGACAGAGGCGCGCGGTGGGGGCAGCCTTGAGGTGTTTTGTATGGAATTTTAAACTTTTTGTATAGAAAATATGATTAAATATTACCTATGAGTAGGGGCATATGGGTTTACGGGTGGCAGAGGGGGTCGAAATTTCCATTATTTTTGCGCTAGGACGCACCGTTTTCGAGATATAAGCAAAATAAAAAAAAAGATACAGTTTTTGCAGCTGAAGTGTGTGAAGTGTGTGTTCATGCCAACTAATTTTATTCCACTCCTTTTTAATCGCGTTTAAAAATAGACTGATTTAGTTGGATAATCTAAATTTTTAGGTGAAAAACGTCAAATTCAGAATAGCAAAATTGCCATTTTCACTAAACTAATAACTCAGTGCAATCTTAGTGCTGTCAAACTAAAATATAGTTAAGTTGTGTCACCTTAGTATATTTCAGAATGGGAAATGCTCGTTTGACAGGACTAAACAAATTTTAGTGATTTAAAAAAAATTAACTTTAGAAACTTTAAGAGGTGCTTTAGACCATCAAACTGAATAACTTTTACTTTAACTTTGAAATCGCGAAAAAAAAAACAGCTGTCCCATACAGTTTAGAACAGTAGGTATTAAAGTTTACTATGGAACAACAGATTTTTTTTTTCGCGATATCAATGTATGTCCCAAAGTAAAAGTTATTCAGTTCGATGGTCTAAAACACCTCTTAAAGTTTCTAAAGTAAATTTTTTAACACCATAGGTACACCTCTGCCTAACCCTTCAGGGAATACAGTCGTGATGTTATGTTATATTTTACATTTACATTTTTTTAGTTTATATTGTAAATTGTTAATTTGTATGTAATTGTCAATGTAAAAAAGTATTAATAATTGTACATCAAAGAACAACTCAACAATAAAGCGCCTACGCGCACAATCGATTTGGACTCTCTGCAGCAAGCTCGTCTATAAACGCACACTAATACAATAAGTTCATAAATATTCGCACTAACACATACGTATGCGCATACTCGGTCGATAGCCGGAGCGGACCAGCGAGCGACACAGCCATCCCGTCTCAATGCTCACGGGCGACTGCCGCCCGCGTCCCGCGCAGAGCCCCTCTGAACCTCTATCTCTAAATGGGGACATTTTGTTTAACAAATATTGATTGATTTACAAATGCAGTTTCAAATTTGTAGTACCTTTAATCAACAATTTTTCAGTGTAATTTTTTTTCCAATCGTCAAAGCCGTTTAGAAGTAGTTAGGAATATTAGCCAAAAATAGCGTTATGGTAAATATTTTTTTAAGGCAAAAGTATTAGTCATACGAAAAAACCCGGTTTCAGATATGTTGTAGATGAATCTATAGCAAACATATATTTTTTTCAAATCATTTAACTAAGCCGTTAAGGAGAAGATAGCTTTTAAAGTGACCGTTTTACGGTACTAAACGAGACTAAGGCCCTTAATAGGTCATGAGTTACGAAGATAAATGCCTATCTTGTGTTGGATATCTGCCTAATGGCTAATTCTGTCACTTTTACAGCTAACTCTGAAATCTGCATGCAACATACTCGTAATTATTTAATCATTTAGTTGTAGTATTCTTGTTATATAAATTGGGCAATAGGTTACTTAGCAATTTAGTGTGTTCAAAATCAAAATATTTTATTTCACACTAGCGGCATACGTTGCACAATGCTTTTTTCTTTTGTTAGGAACCTTCTCTGGCACAAAAACACAAACAGACACAAAAACTTACCAAAGTTTCTTCACAATCTAGACTAACGCACGGCAATTGTTTTTTTAAATATATATAGATAGATAGATAAACCTAGAGAACTTATGAAACGTCAGAAGCTAGGTACACGGTTCCAATTAGTCGTTTCCTATGGAGAAGCCAGCAAGCCAGCAAGAAACTCCACGGACACTCTTTAAAAAAAAAGTTGTCTTTTACAATATTTTCAAATAACAGTGTTAATCAGTATGGAAGGACATTTCTTCAACTCTTCAATAACTCAATAACTGAATATAGTGTATAGCAGTGTTGATATTTTGACGTTTCAATAAAATAAACGTTCACCTGTCCATTCGACCGGAGCGAGACTTGATGTTTTATTAAAGTTTGAAACACTGAGAGCGAAATATTCGATATTCGGATACAAAACTTTCAATAAATTCGCAAGAGATATTTTAGTTCGCTGTTTTCCCAATATGGAAGACTTATTCCCACTCCAGGTTTGACACATGAATATGATAATCCCAGTGAACACATCGAAAATCAGAGGTGGGTAAAATTCACGACGACGCCGCAAACGCAATATTCTATAACGCCTTTGATATGACAGATTTTTCGTGTAGTTTGTCGTGACACGGCGATGTACGTCGATTATTGAGGATTTACGCAGTCACCTGTGCGATGTAAAGATGTAGGTAATACTTAGTGAGGGGAACCGATATTATGAGACAATAGGCATGACCTGCAATTGTTTTTTATGCAACTTTTATTGTTCATCTTTCTGAGAAATTGCAGCGTGTGTCCATGACACAGATGATGAATTAAATAATATTCCCCTGTCCATTCAAATTTCATCCTCATAACTATTTAGTATACAGTTCATTGTAGCCATGTTGGTAATGTCTAGTACATGTCTCTATAGCCATATGGTTGCTATGTTCCATAATACACAATTCCATTGATGCGAATAATATTTAGGCTAATAAAAGCAAACGACCGCAAGGCTGACTGGACGATTACATCGAACGAGTATAATTTCGGGTGGCCATCTGTGTAAAATGGACTTCGTCATTTTCTCCCCAGATACTCGTTACCCCTGGAATATAAAGGAGCAAGGCTAAAAGTGGAAAAAGGTTAGAAAAGTGCGTAAAGGTTGACAACACAGGTGTGTCTCAGACGACAGTTCACTTTAGTTCATTTGCATATTAGTAAAGGAACCTTGCTTATTTTTAGGGAAGCCACTATAGGACGCTCTAGTAGTTATTTTTGATGCGAAACCGTGATATTTTCTATTTCGTTTTTTATTCTATTTTGTCTTGTTGTCGACACAGACGTCGGCCTCGATTGTGGAGCGATTGTCGTGAGATGATGAATGATGTCCTCGGTGGATGCTCGCAGTCTCGCAGTAGGTACTTTTTCCCTTTGTGTAACGTTCAACTCGAGGCCACCTTCCTTGATCCTTTGATCGCCTTTTTATGACTCAGTAATTTTATTATTGTTATTCAGATTGTTGAAAAAATGCTTGTAAGCGTTCCTCTATTGAGACTTCAAAGGGATTTGAGAGTCAATATCAGATAATCTTTTTTCATCTTTGTTTGTTTGTTTGAGTAAGTATGTAAATATTGTTTTTGACGGTTTTCCGTAGCGATGTTTCTGCCTTTTTTATCTTGGTTTTTTTATCTACTTACAAAATATAATTGTTACAATAATCTAGGTATTGGTCCACCCAACAGCATAATTTCCTTTTAAAGACTAAGCATGGATAAAATCACAATCTTTTGCTTACATTTACCTATAGCATAGAGCAGTTAGGTTGAATAATGACTGTAAGCAGGCAAGTAATCTCTGTCTTTAAAACTGTGAGTTACAACTATGTTCGCCATTTTGTTCTTTAGCATCTGCTCTCGCATGAAAAATTGCTAATCTGAAACTAAACTAAAAAATGCGCTCGCAAAGTAACATAAAGCAAACGGATTTTACATAAATTATCATCATTTTAGGCCCCTGGGGTACAATTAATGATTAATACTCATTTTAAAACAGCAGTAGGTATATGTAAGTACCAAGAATTATGTATTTATAAGTAAAGCTAAGTAACTATGAATCATTGGCAAAATTCTAAGGAAATGAGTCAGAGCCAGAGCTTAGTATCGTTTGAATAAAAACGTCTTTAAAAGAGATCATTGTCATGAGGACGGCAAACGGAACGCTTTGAGACTCACAAATGACGGTTCTATAGATATCTATATTGTTTTAGAACGATGCGATAGCTATTTGAATGGAATAGACTTTTTACTTTAACTTAAAACTAAGTTTAACAGTTTTGAAGGTGCAGATCCAAGATGTTGTCGCAAGACGTGTACCTAAATAACACGTGCGAGAATTTCCGATGCAAGTTTAAATTCTATCTCATATGAGAGAGAAACTTATGAAATTTGGCAGAACATAAACATATTACCTTTAAACCAGAAAGATAACTAAAGAAAACAATTGAACAAAGCATAAATATGCTACCGTTCGAAATTAACTGATGTTGTCAAGAGCTTCAAAATAAGAACAGTATTGATCTTGACGACATATTGTGACGTTTGAACTGTCAAACTAACTTCAGTTGAATCGCATACGCACATCACAGTCGAAAAGTTTTGAACAAAATAGTTTTGTCTGACAGTTTTGTATTGTGTCAAAACAATTTTGTTGCGAATGTTTTCGCAATCCCTTTAATAATTTATTTTTTAAACTTCAGGTTTTTTTTTGTTTTTGTGTCTTTACGTAAACGAACAAAAGGAGTATGTACGTCCACCTGCTAATTGTTGGCGTTCTGTAGTTTATGCTAACCCCCTGGGAAGAAGGTTTGAGTTTATGTACGTTATGTGTAATATGTAAAACTTTATGTATGTACAAATAAATATAACCGTACAAACTTGTGCAATTTTGTTGTAGAATTTGCTGACACATCTATTTGAAATGAGTACCTACGACCTCATTCAAGGATTCTATTTCGATCACATAGTACTTACAGAATGCAGCACTAGTTTCTTGCGTGTGAAACTCTACTGGATTATTTCGCCATGCATCATAAATATCTTCTTCTTTCCCATTTTTTCCTTATTTTGTCTGGAACTGAATTTATGTATCTGTTGTTTTCGGAATTATAACGTCTGAAATAGGGGTGGGAGTTAATTTTGCCAAAACAAAAATAAAACATAGCCTCTATAATAACCACCCGCTAACTGCTAGTTTATTACAATTGTTTTGTTTTTTGTTTCAGGTATGTTTACGGTCTGGAAAGAACTGTATCAAGTTATGTATTACAACATATCAAAGGATTTTCAACTTCTTCGAGTGTATGTTATGTAAGTTTAGTATTAGTTTAGTTTAAGGGGGATGCGCCAAGGTAGCCCGCGAAATTCAAATTTTCTAACGTTTTTTGCAATTTGCAGGTCAGTGTCAGGTTGTATCTTGATTAAAATATGATTTGCGAGCGTAACAAATATGGCTTTACAGAATTATAATCATTAGAATCAGCAATACAACTCCGTATGATAGAATAACCCCCAAATGTCATGATTTCATGAAATCATTACATTTGGGGATTACATGAACTTATAGAGTTGTGTTGATGATTTCTATGATTATAATTCTATAAATAAACATTTGATACGGTCGCAAATCATATTTAAGTCAACGTACAACCTGATACTGACCTGCAAATTACGAAAAAGTTAAGAAAATTTGAATTTCGCGGGCTACCCTGACGCTTTCGCCTTAATATCTAGTTATTGTACAAATATAGGTAGACTTCCGCGGACATGCGCGACGCGACAGTGCGCTGCGCTGTGATTCTGGCAGAACAATTACCATGAAGTTTTTTCCAATTGTTCTACGCGACGCGAATCTATCGCGTCGCGTCATATCTTGGGATCGCCTTCAATAAAATCTATAGGCTATCAGTACTCGTACTGATACACGGATGAATTGCCTCAGACCTCGGAAAGCCAATTAGGAATTCCGATATCCTAAGATCATTTAAGGAGATTACAGCCGAATGCTCAAACGCAATTCAATTCGAAGTCGCCGTTTTGTGTCGTCCCTGCTTCTTCAAGGAGTCTTGTAGCAACAGAAACACTTTTCAACAACGTCTATAAGTGTTATTTGAGTCTTTGAGGGTACCCATTGAGATTAAATCTCATTACTGGCAACACTATATCCCATTTCCCAATGAGATCAACTCGCCTGGTTTGTATTACGTAATTGGAAACAATGCTCCCCAATCATTGTGATGAGCACATTGGCCAACAAACAATCGCGCTGTGTCGCGGCACGCGCCAGTATCATTGTTGATGTTTTGCAAAGTATGTTTTGCAATTCGCGTTGAAGGCGGCTCCTTTTATATTGATTTTATTGGGTATTTATTGGAACGAAGACGGAAAAAAATGGGACCAAAAGTTGTAACGACACTTTTTATTTTTTATTATAACGCCATCTGTGAGCGAACACAGGTACTAATTAGTGGCATGCCTTTGTGAGGTTCATTCCATAACTTCGTTCCATCCGGGTGTACCTTGACACCTCTCAGCTTTTTTTATTTGGTGATTTGGGAAGCTACACTAGCTCTGCCTGATCGTAGGATTGTGTGAAAGATGATTATTTTGATCTACTGAGATAACGGCACATATTATGATAACGGCTGCTAGAGAAGTACAGACGCCAGCACATAAACCTACGCCAATCTTTCAAATCCCAATCATCATTGAACCTTATTCTTTAGCGATAGAGTTGAAAATCTATTAAAGAAATTTGACAGATTGTAGTAAATTGATGTGCTTGGCGTCTGTACCTATGGAAGAAGAAAATTTGCTACGTCGCCGTCGCTCCAAATAAATTGGGGTAATGCAGTCGTTCCTTCTACGGCTGAAACGAATGTATAAAAAAAAAAATTGACTCAATTAATTGATTTTATCGCAAGCTACAATGTTTTCAGGGATCATAAATTGACGGACAGGAATTTTTTTTCAACTATTTTGATGCTTTTTCCATTTCTGCTGCATTAAATCAATTGTTAAAAAATACAATATTAATCTCCATTTAATCATCTATACAATGGTATATAAATTAAGTAGGTTCTGTGTACTAGCAGGAGTGAAACAATAAAAACAGTTGCAGAAATGGGGCAAAAAATATTTTTCGATCGTAGAGCACACTCTAATGCGAAGCATTACGAGTCGTGCAATACGAATAAAACACGTATGTATATTAGGTATTTGCGGAACTGAATGTCCAATTGTCCAGGTTATGATGGAACTTGGACAATTGGACATTCAGTTCCGTAACGTACAAAATAAAATTTGTAGGTGGTAGATGGCCGCCACCTACAAATATTATTTTGTACGTCTATAGTAAATACAATAATGTATTTGTAAAATTGAATTTCGTTTGATCATGTTCGGGCCAGGATTTTGAATGGCGTCGCGAATACGCGCGATATGTAAAATATGTTCATTCTGTAGCGTCACTTGCAGGTTGCGGGTTACAAATATATTTATATACATGAAAGTAAGTTTTCCAGCTGACGGTACGTACCTAACTTTAAGGAGTTACAAAGCTTGTTTTGCACTCAAAACATTAAGTAGGAGTTCTCAGACCAAATAAAAAACCAAAACAGAGCGCTATCAACAGGGTAGTGAAGCCGGTTTCGATGTGTGCACTTTATGTGGTGTAGTTTGATTGTAGTGTCAATCAATTTTAAAAAAGATCAATTTTAAATTGAAACCAATTGAAAAAGATTACCAGTCCATTGCTTCATAAGTTCGACAAAAAAATCTGCTCAATTTTTTTTGTCGAACTTATTATTACTAACTTACTATTTACGTAATTAGGGTGCAGGTTTGGTTAAAGTCAAATATTTGCGGTACTCGATTAAACAGTTTTTTTTTTAAATATTTAAATATTTTTACTCTAGCAGTATCTAATATATATTACAAATTAAAGTCGCTTTTAGTGTCTGTCTGTATGACCGCGTTATTCTTCTAAACTATACAATGGAGTTTGATGCGGTTTTCTCCATCATTTAGAGAATTTACTCCAAAAGGTTTTTATGTATACAACATTCATATTAAAGTTACGTATAATAAAGAAATCACTATGTTTTGTCAAGTAATAAAAACTGTGCTAAGCAGGGCCGGGGTGCTAGTTATTAAAATAAATGACCTTACCTTTAGAATATCACGTAGGTCCTTGCTACTGATAATAATTAGTTTCAGTTAAAATCACGGTCTCTTTCAAAACTAGTGCATTTGTATTGCTTTGTAAGCGTGTGCTAATCAATTTTGTTTTGTTTTTCAAAGTTTTCAAGCAACAACATTCTTTAGAATTTTTTGTTTGCTCTGTAGACGTTAATTACCACGACTAAACACCATTTAACTATGTATATCAGTTTTGTTTTGTGGAAATATTTTCAATTTTCCACACATTCGAAGGTGGATTCTGTTGAATTCTTTTTTTGTGTGCTGGTACTTTGCATCACAGCAAAATCCTTTTAGCGTTAGGTAGAAAACAATGTAACAGAGACCGACAAAATTGGATAGAACAAAATTCGCAACAGAGTACATTCAATGGGAGGTAATAAAAATAAGTGTCGCAGACTCGCAGCTACATGTTACCCGAACGATCTAGGGTCCAATTTCAAGTTGTCGAATGGGCGCTATCACGCTATTCAGAAAAAAGGTGCAAATGTTCGTTGTAACAGTTCCGCTATTATTCACGTATGGAGTGAGCAATAACTCAGAGGACCGGAACACCTGTTCTTCTATAGCAAACAAACGGCGAATGATCGGAATTCATGCTGAATCGGATAGTGTCGTGACAAAAGACTGATGCGATTCCGTATAGCTACACGCTGCCAGTTATCGCGTTACGTGTTTTTTTTTTTTAAGTGAAAACTTCTTTAGCGGCGTTGTGCACTCTTTTTGGAATGGGTAAAAAATGTTAAACTCGCGTCAGGACGTGATAGTAAGATCCGTTGCCTAGCAACCGACAAAGTAAATATCAAAATAAACACTCTTTGACATTACGTAAAGATTGCTAGGTTAGAAATTTTACCCATATTGATGGGTAAAAAAAGCAGTCAAAACATGAAAGCTGTTTAAGTAAATAAATTGTTTATTTTTGTTAGAATATATTTTGAAAATAAATAAATATACTACTACTACTACTAATGAATATTAAATTTAACCACATAAAGCAATTCGTGCGAAATTATTCACTAACCATTCCAAAATATTCAAAAATGCACAACGTTAATGTTCAAGTTTTCACTTCTGCCGGCACTCCTGGAGTGCGAGCCGTTGTTTTTTGTTTTTGGAATTCTTAGGAGGATCGGGCAACGAGCAAAATTTCAAACCTGTTGGATCGCCGACGAACTTACTCGGCGGTTTTAAAGTGCACGTACTTACTATGACAGACGGGCGAGTAAGCTCGCCGAGAAATAAGTACGCGAACTTGCTCGCTCGTCTATCACCCCTTTTATAAATACGCTTTTATATTGTGGATTTGCGACTGAACTGTTTATTGTTGGTTATAATTTTCAGTTTCATAAAATCTCGATGATAGGTACTTATATTATTTCTTCCATAGTTATGTCACGTTATGTTTATAATAATTCCAGTACCTAGAAGATAATTTGTTATGAATTTATGATTATACATTTTAAACTACCTATGAATAAAATGTTAAACGATATTGCAACACCTGTTGATAACAATCATACATAGTTACCTAATAATTAATCACTTATCAGTTTATTTGCTCAAACTACTTGGGTAGAAGTAGAAGATAAACTTCATAGGCTGCAAACCAAAAAATAAAATGTAGTTCCAGATTCTTTTTAACCGACTTCTTTCATAAGTTATATCATAAAGAGCCATGAGGCTTTTGTTTCCTAGAAAAACGGTCCCATCATGATCACAAAAAAAAAAGATATATTGTAATTTTTATTGCTCCTTGCAGACGACTAAAATGTCACGGAATATTATAATTTTTTTTTAAATCAATGTGTAGTTGTCATAGGATAGATGAAGTGAGCTGAGTCTTTTGTAAGAAGACTAAAATGCCACAGTAATAAGAATAATAACATTTTTTTTTAATGTTTTTGTTTAATGACTTTTATAAAAATATTTGAATTATGTATTTAATAAGTGTATAAATGAATTAACGAAATAATAACAAAATGAAGTAACACGTTTAGTAATAAAGGTCCTTGGGATATTACGTGTCAATAAGGGTAACATGGCAAGCGATGTTCCATCTGGAATAATATTGCAGATACGGTAGTTCACCAGCCTATGACAACATAAAGGGACATATCCCTTTGTTGTCATAGGATGTTGAACTCCTTACTCTTCCTTAACCCCTTGGGTATAATATTTCAACATAACTATGGTACATTCTAGGATCACCGAAAATGACATGATTGTGAAGCCAACCTCGTCATTGCCTCACCTTGCTTTATCATCAGTCATCACCTAAAGTTTAATAGGTCACCCAAAGGGCAATGGAGAGGGCTATAGAATTTCTCTACGTGATCAAATCAGAAATGAAGAGATCATAGACATAGCCCGAAAAATTGCCAAACGTAAGTGGCAGCGGGCAGAGCAGAGCACATTGCTCGCATAACAGACGGCCGATGGCGCCGAAAGGTTCTGGAGTGGCGACCGCGTACCGGAAGACGTAGCGTTGGTAGGCGTCCCACAAGGTGAACCGATGACCTTATGAAGGCCACAGGAATCCGCTGGATGCGAGAAGCACAGAACCGGTCGAAGTGGTGTGACGTCTTTCTGCTGAAATGATGATGATTATGAAGGTTTAATGTCACTTGCACGTCATAAAACAACAAGGTCTATTTGTCTATGTGCAGGTTAGATACCATTCCGTAGCTGACCGCAGGGGGCAACTGCAGGCGATGTGTCGCCACGAGACGACTGGATTCTATGAATTTCAGCCTTTAGAAGTTTCAATTTACTGGGAATGCGATTTCATAAGTACCACTATTGACAACATCAAAGGTGGTATATAATAGAACTTATAAAAAAAAAAAAGGTAATAAAGGTCCTAATAGGTATAGTCGATGTCATAGCACTTATGACATCGACTATACCTATTAGGTCCTAGCATAAGTAGCGCTTGCGCATTATAATCAAAATGACACAACTTTAATGTTTTATCGCGTTAGAATAAAATGTGAATTAAAAAACTAGATTTATGCTCCAGACAGGATGGCATAAAAATCCGTAGGGATTAAAAATATCCTGTATAGATAATTATTTTGTGTCTGTTTATTCATGATAATTATGAGAATTATCGATAGGCGGATGGGGCAGTAGCATCCTAATATAAGTCATCCTAAATCAACCAATACCTACTGCAGTCTATTGCAGTTATTTTATGTTTCGTTTTTAATTTATAAAAACTAAAAAAAAAAAAAAAAAATTTTTGCAACAATTGCGAACGCAGATTAGGTGTATGTAATGTGTGGTCTCGAAACTTTTTAGCGTGATCTTTTAGAAAGATACAACCTTTACTCGTAATCTTTAACGTTACTTCTCAATACACCCATGGAAAAATGGGCGAACAAATCTACCGAGTACCTACGAACCGCATAGCCATCCCTCCTACTAGAAAAGAAATAGAATTTTAATCCAATCTCAATACGATTTCGTTCCGGACCCCACGGGTTTACTTCACGAACATGGCATTTGAGTTTATATTGCTCGTAAAGAAAGGTATTAAGAACTAGCAAGATAAACCGAACTAAACTCATATGTAGCTTAGTTTGCTAGAAGCTTTATTTTTATATTGCAACAGAGATAGTTTCTTCAGCACATAAGCTCAACACAAACAGAGCTCTTCCAAGAGTTGCAAGTATATAATGTTCGAATCAAATTGTCTTTATTGGCTCTTATTCCTGCCATCTGCGCAAGCGTCACTCTCTCATTTTAGACATGTTTCATGCCTTGAACATAATTAAGAGCATAGGCTAAAACGAACTGTAACATGGCCATTAACGTCCGTCATATTCCCCTTGCTAGACCTCACTGGAGCATCTATAAAGAAGTCACATAAACTTGTTTGTTTACGTTGTTTCTCAAACGTACTTTAATTATCCAAGTTGGCTGACGTAAAGACCTGTTTCACGAAGGCAATGGTGATTTACTGCGATTGCTCCGCCCTATATAGCCGAAGATATTCTCCTCCACACTCGGCCCTAACGTTTGCACCTACAAGAATAGATTTTAATAGTGGCACGGTAAATTTACTCCTTTTATGGCAGTCGTAAACTGTACGAAAGAGTTAAACAACGATTTGCTGCAACCACAAATAGGTGGTTTTACAGCGTTCTGTTACCTACATATTCCGGAATCGAAGATTTTGAGATCGGGCGTCTTTTTATCCGGAACTAGATTGTGTAAATATGGGATTGGGTGGTTTTAAGAACCGTGATGTGCCCACGCATGAATCGTTACGCCTAGTAAGTAGTTGGAACGCGTTAGCGGTAGTAAAAGGAGAAACTTTAACCTACTCAACTTGTATTTTCACCGTGAAGGCTCGTTTTATAGTTATGTGCTTGTCGAAATGAATGGGCTTCTTGTCCGTTGTTATGGGACCTAAAACTTGCATAATTCTTGTTTTATTATAAGGGGCGTTAAATAACCTAAGTTGAGTGTTACATGGACACATCCTCATGGTTGCGAATACTTGCTAATGAAGTGGTAGCTATGAATTTTGTTCGTGTGATGGCTAGGATGAAATATTAAGGTAGATAATGTGTTTGACAGCTTAGATGCATGGTCAGCTGCGTTAGACATTCGACGAGACTGTGATTTAGATGTTCTGTTGTCTGAATCAGTTTCCTATACATTGTTTGCCTATACAATAGCATTAGACGTGCTTTTCCTCACTTCTGTTGAAATCATTGTCGTTATTGCTTATTACATAAATGTTTAATAATTATTTCTTATTCAATCAAGTCTTTAATGTTGCAAACACACCTTGTTTGTTTCATGTGACGTAAATTCCTCGCTATCATATTTACGAAGAAATTTAATAAAACCATTGTCTCCTCCTATTTCACTGAACGCCATAAACAACATGTTATTGTTAAAACAACACTTGTGATTCTAATTAATTTTTCTTACCGAGTAAGGCAATTAAATCTCTTAGGTATAATTAGTCCGATGAATTAGGTTGGGGGCGATCTGTAGCCCACATAAATTTATCTAATTTAGGGCCGTTGTTTTCTTTCATCACTCTGGGCTGTTGTTTGAAGCGGGCGGCTGTTTATTTATAGGATTACGTTACGATGGCGCTTAGCTCAACCACAGAGTAGTACAGAAGGTTAGCTACATACAACCAGCGAAAACAGGCACACGCACAGATAGAGCAAGATTGAAAGATCGCGCTTTGACTTTACTTTGACAAGTCTAGTAAGCGTTTTATACAAATATGAGTCTTATTCTTATGCAAGTGAAATGTATTATGTACCATCGAAGAAGTTCATATCTGTACACCGTTAGGACTATTTCTGCTTTCAGCGCTCGGCGGCTATAGAACCGGGGCGGTAACAGATGTGATCATCATGTTCACGGGTTCTTTTTTTCAAACTGTTTAGATATGAAGTTAGTTTTCATGTTTGTATAATTAAATGTGAGCAAGCGCTTCGTACGCATATCGACCATAATTTTATACGAATAAAGTTCAAACTTCAAATTCGTATGAGACGCAAGTCAAAGTGCCTTCTGTGAATCTTGCACATAAACGCGTACGTCTGGCTGTCTGGCTGCGATTCAGGTAGACTGAACATTGCTGTTGCACCAAAAACGTTCAGTCTGTCCCGCCGTATGCCAGTCGGAAGTACGCTTGCACTTGCTGTACGTAAAACGTGTCTATGTATCCGTTCGTTTTCGACCTTCTGTAGGTACTATTCTGTGGCCTCGTGGTTTATTCCCGAATAACTCTTGTGTTCACATAAAATGTAATTAATTAGTTTAATGAAAGTTTCATTTTGTAGGCTTCGCGTAGGTTTTTATCGTTAATGGCGTAAGCTCATATTACTTGCAATTTAACTTGAACTCTAAATTTAACTTTTTCTAGAATCTGTTTCTAAAAATATTGTAAGTACGAAACATTAAATGTAATTTCCATTTGTTGAGCCTTGCGTACATTTTGATCTTTATTGTTCTGGGTAAGCACTAAAACAAAATAGTTTGCAAGTAATATTATAATAAAAAAAGTAAAGTGTATTATGTCTGAGAAAAACTAATCTGAGTCTAAAAATCCTGTAGAGAAAAAATATATTGCCAATATGATAAAGCTTGAAAACTAGGTTATTATGTTCTTGTTATCTAACTCGATAAGAGTAATATAAGTTATTGACCTGTAGGACAAAAGGTGAAAAGTGAAGGGTCTGACTTTGAGGGTTTCATTAGCCGTCGCAGACAGAAGACTTATGTGGTCTAACAGTCTGACGCTAAATACCTATATTTTCTTTTGTGGTATCAAATTCATTAGTACGACTTGTAGTTAGATAAAAGTTTTTGCGTTTGCTGTGACACTAACTTTAATAAATGATTTTTAGGGACTTTGATGTTCATTCTCCAGATGTAATCGGGTACGAAATCTGGTGCAATTTTGATTATTTTTAATGGAAGCTGTCTGATCATGATCAAAGTTATTTAACCATGACGGGTTAGCTGTTGGCCTGCATCTTATCTGATGGTAGTGATGATCTGGCCAGAATGGTGAAAGCGAGGTTCACTTAGAATACTCAACCACAAAGGAACTGGCTATCTTACCACTAACTGCCGAAACACAACAATTCTGCTAACATTGTTGTTATGACGACAGACTTAGATAAGTTGGTGGTAGCTAGCCAGACGGACTTAGAACAAGATTTAGAAGACATTTTCATTTTCTGCTCGGTTTGGTTGGTGGTAGCTACCACCAACCAAACCGAGCAGAAAATGAAAATGTGTGTTATCATAATCTTAAAGTCCTTTTGTAGTATGCGTTTTCCATTTTTTATTAGCTATCTATTAGGATTAGAATGAAATGAAAAATATAATTGAGTCTTAAAAAACTCAATATAACCAAGACCCCAGTTACGAAAGCCATAAAGTAAATGATGTTTTTATATTTGTTTACGAAGCCTCATTTTTATGTAATATTAGGCAGTATAAAGTTTTACGAAATAACGTTGTTGCTTGAAGAAATAGAGTTTTTTATTAGCTCGTTACTCATTTCGGTTGATGGATACTTATGTCCCAAGTCTTGTTTGGAAAGAAACTTGAATCTAAGTACTACAATCAATCTGCGTAGCCTTTTCCTACTATATTAGAGTTGGCTTCGAGTGTAACCAGATGCAGCTGTTACCCTATACCAGTATTTTACATGGAGCGACTGCCTATCTGACCTCCACAACCAAGTTACTGGGCAAAACGATACCCCTTGGCAAGACCGGTTGTCGGACTTTTGGGTTTGTTGACTACCCGTAACGACTGTCAAAGATCTCTAGGAATGACAGCCGGGACTAGCGAGACGTGTTTTCCGAGGCACGGAGGGGCCTCGCTATGTATGTAATGGAGGCCACGAAACCGCGGCAAGCGTAGCTTAATTTTCTTTATGATCCGTGTGGCTATTATTATTGACCCACGCCACGATCCCTCCAGAACGAATCTAAGTACTATAGGCTTTCAAGACCGTATTTCGGCCACGGCGGCCAACAGAGACTAGCCTTTGGGCCCGGGAGATATTATAGTGCACAAGTGTGTGCGCAGACACAGGTGCACTCTCTCTTCCCTCACTCTCATAGTCCGATGGGACGGCATGCAATCTGACACCGACGGAGAGTGATCAGGGGGACAAGTCTACTAATTTACAAACGTCACAATGGTCTCTCCATATTGTGGCAAATTCAAAACTAACAATGGAGAGACCATTGTGACGTTTTTAAATTAGTCGACTTGGCCCCCAGGCGTAGGACCAATGGCTTATCGTGCTTTCCGAGACACGGGGGTATCACCGCCAACTTCCAAACTCCGGGCTGTTACTAAGAAATTCCTAATGGAAAAACCCAATAACACTTTGCCCGACCCAGGAATCGAACCCCGAGACCAACGGGGCAGTTATTTAAGTACTACATAGTGTATAGAAATCTTTAAACAATGTGCAAACAGCTGTAATCCAGAGTCGGGAAAGTTTTGCAATAAATAAAAAACTTGGGTGCTCTTGCTAGTACTTAAGATACTGTTTCTAATGAGATGCGATGCGAAAGACAGAAGCAATTATCTACTGTTGTTTACGGGTTTTAGTTTCAACACCTGTTTTCAGTATTGTCTTAGCTGAAGGCTTATACTAACTAAGTAACTTAATATCAAGAGAAGTCCTGAAGGTTAATTGGGGCTTGGGGGAACGGTTAAATAAATAAATAATAAACATAAAATTGCCTTTTATTTCTTGCTGATTGACTTGTAATCTTAAAGATTACAAAAATAATATAAAAGTGTGTGGTGCATCGTCAGTAAATATTTTGTATGTAGGTCAAATATTATAATAATATAATGTACAATTATTGTATTGTAATGTAGGTATGATTATTTATTTCACTATTATTATATTTGACCTACATACAAAATGTTTACTGACGATGCATCACAAGTGCATGCAATCATAATTCATAATATTATAACATTCCGAATTCATTAATATTACCTAAATTTTTTATACAATTTCACTAAATTTAATTTATAGGTAAGTATCTATAATTACATTTAATTTATCAATAATATTATGCTACTGTTCTATTCTTAAATTATTATGTTTTTTGTACAATTTTTATTGTTATAGTTTATTTTAACGTTTTCAGTTTTCAAGGAGGTTCGGTGACGACCGATAAATTAAATAGCTAAAATATGTACTTTTTATTGTAGGTATACCGGGTGTTCAAGACTAATATTCGGTCTAGCGGGCCATCACACATGGAACTGATTCCTATAAGGGTCACCGTTATCGAAATCGATAAGGAGGTCTATTTATTGTATACTACTGTAGCGCTCTCCTTAAAAATTTAAAATAGCATTAGCTACCGTTTAGCTCAAAAAACGATGAAGAACACATTTACAACCGTTTACAATCAAACTACGGAAACATCGTGAGGAAACTGGCATGTCCTAGACTAAGACCAAATAAAAAACCAAGATATAGAGCTTTCAACAGTGATGTGAAGCCAGTTTCGTAAACATGTGTGCACTAAGTGAGGTGTAGTTTGATTGTAAACGGTTGTAAATGTGTGCGTGTGAGCGTGTATATGCACACAGCGGAGGTGTAGTTTTGGTATGCTTCACCGTATTGCCTGCAGCGCTATGTCTTGGTTATTAATTTGGTCGGAGGTCCTAGAACCAAAAAATCGAAAACAGCTGACATCTACACACTCGCAATGCGCTCGCTTCCCCTCGAAGAGGAGGCCTGTGTCCCAGCAGTGGAAACATTATAGGCTGATAATGCTAAAAGCATAATTAAAAAAAAATCCTTTAAATACTATGAGAGGCCGCAAACATGGTACTCTTTATACCCTAGTGAAGCGATCATTGTCCTGTCTGGCACATGGCGCCAAGATTACAACTTATTTACGTAAACCCATTTACTAAGTAACGGTCAACATGACAAGCGATAATATTAGCTAACAATAAGTTCGTGTAAGCTTATTATAGAGCCAATGAGACAGAACAAAGATTTAAGATTACTTTCAAAGAAGTAATTAAGGGGATTTCTAATCATGAGGCATGAGAAAGGGTCGTTCCACGTGGTCTTAATACTATGTACCTACTTAACTCCGAATTAAAATTTTCATGATGTATTATCAGCCTAATCAGAGATCCGATTTTCGGATGTATATTTACCTAAAGTAAATTTTTGGCTAAGAAATTATGCATATTGCACGACTCGTAATGCGAAGCATTAGAGTGTGCTCTACGATCGAAAAATATTTTTTGCCCCATTTCTGCAACTGTTTTTATTGTTTCACTCCTGCTAGTACACAGAACCTACTTAATTTATATACCATTGTATAGATGATTAAATGGAGATTAATATTGTACTTTTTAACAATTGATTTAATGCAGCAGAAATGGAAAAAGCATCAAAATAGTTGAAAAAAATTTCCTGTCCGTCAATTTATGATCCCTGAAAACATTGTAGCTTGCGATAAAATCAATTAATTGAGTCAATTTTTTTTTTATACATTCGTTTCAGCCGTAGAAGGAACCCTATTGAAAATGGCTCTTTTATTCATAGTAGTTTAATTATAATTAATAAAATACTAACTAAAATATAATATCAATATCTAAATATTTTCAACCTTGATCCGGTGCCGTTGCCTAGCAACTGCCAACGTAAATATCTTTGTCAGTCGTTGACATTACGACTTCATGAAAAGTGATAAATTGTTCATTTTTAAACCAATGAGGTTATGATTGTTTTAAACTATGTTTTGAATTTCTTTTTCTTTTATGAATGAGTGATAAGTATGAGGCGTGCACTTTTGGATTTTCCAAACTATTCTTAGCTTCTTAATACATTTTTTTCTTCATATAAATCCCGGAATTCCGTAAAATCCGGAAATACACTACTAATTGGATACATGGTATGGAATGATGGACACAACTTATCAGCCTGCTTATGAAGGTTACTCTTGCAGTGCTAACATAAAATTGTAAACATTTTTTACGAAACTCAAGGCACCGAGTTGTTTGTCGCCGTACTTTGCCAATTTGGCAACCTACTTTACAACATTAGCTAGCATTTCTATAGTCAATCAGTACAAAATGTATGAATTCCAGAATCGCGAGATTCTGGCGATCGATACAAAAGTGCATTCCATATTAGCAAACACTGATCGTAAGTAAATATACATTCCATTCTATTATCAGAACTGTTGAAATCCCGGGATGTTTATAATACAAAAGTGAATTCCATAATAGCCACACCTCAACTTCAGGTAAATATGCATCCGAATATCCGATCTCTAATTTTAATAGAAATAATTACTAATCATGCAAATTATTTTGATAGTATACTGGTATATATTTTAAGAAGTAATTACTCTATTTTCATCTATACTAATAATAGAAAGAGGAAAGATTTTTTTGTTTGTTTGTTTGTACCGAATAGGCTCCAAAACTACTGGTCCGATTTGAAGAATTCTTTCAGTGTTAGATAGCCCATTTATCGAGTAAGGCTATAGGCTATATATCATCACGCTAAGACCAATAGGAGCGGAGTACTAATGAAGAATGTTTCAAATTCGGGGGGTTTTTTTAGCGTTTACCCAAAGTAACTATTCCACGCGGACGAAGTCGCGGGCAGAAGCTCTAGTACCTAATAAAGCAGTCAGAATAGATAGGAGGATCTGACAACCAGTCTTACAAAGGGTTATGGTATTACCCAGTTACTGGGTTGTGGAGGATGAAGGGTTCCGTAGTTGTCTTGAGAGACTGACTGACGGACGACAAAGTGATCCTATGGGTTCCGTTTTTCCTTTTGAGGTACGGAACCCAGAAAATCTGCTTTTCCATACATTTTGACGGTACCTGTATTATGTACACCGTGAGGTAACTAGTCTTTAGAAACATTAGTTCCTAACTAACAATAGAGCCATGCCATGTCCCTCATTTTAGCGAATACTTGAACAATACTTAGAGTATGCAAATAGCCTACAAACTATTGTTGATTCAAACAACTAGTTTGAATGAAATTACAAGCAAATTGTACTTCTCCTTAGCAACAGCAGAATTCGCCAGAGAACTGGTTTGACCGCTGTATACGTTTATTTACCAATTAATGACGGAAATCGGTTCAATGTCCGCTTACGCCGAATCTCGTGCATTTACGAATAATGTAATGTTACATTTCGAATAGCATCCTAAAGATGTTGATTTACGTGTTTTTAAATCTTTCTTTGTAAACTCTCGGTTTTGATGTTTGTTCGTACAAGGTTTTCGCATTGAAAACGCTGTTTTATCCAGATTTTGGCTCGTTGAAATACGGTTGTGTATACACACAGTCGCGTCGGAATGCGAGTGCAGTTGACGAGGTGCCAACTAGGCTCACAGACGACGCTGAATTAAATTAAATACAACTAGGCTGAAAACTGGGATATTATTATCTTCCTTTGTGTGTCATCTTTGCTTTATGATTTGAAATTTTAATTAGTTGGTAGGGATTACATCCCATACCTTCTATACAAGAGCATTTGTATAATAATATATTTATATTTTTAATCACGTTCTCGAAAACGGCTCTCACGATTTCAATGAAAGTTCCAATATAGGGGTTTACGTACGGTGGCGAAAAATCAATAAAGCCAGGTCTCATATCTGGGAAAATTCGTTTTCTCCGTATTTTAAACCGAGCAGAGTTCAGTCGCCTTAAGAGGGTTTATTCTGAAAGTTGGCAACGTCGCAAATAGATGTCAAATATTTCGCTGTTTTGATTAATTTGATAATATTTCTGTATGGAAATAAAAAATGTGGCTAACTAGCGAACTAGAATATTGATTATAAAATGCAATCATTAATATTGTAACACCGAATAGTTAGTTTTAGATGTAAAAAAAGTGTTTGGAAACTTTCCAAATGACTTTTTTACACCTAAAACGGGTACAACACCAAATTCAATGTTATAATTGCAATTCACTATTAATATTCTAGTTAGTTAGTTAGCCACATTTCTTATTTTCATACAGTATTATTTCCAAATTAATCAAAACAGGTAACTATTTGACAGCTATTTACGACGTTGCCAACTTTTAGGATGCACCCTCTTAAGTTTAGAACAAGATGGCTACCTTAGAATAATGACATGACAGCATGGAATTAGTAAGTACCTACTATCATGGCCGCATGGAATTAGTATGTACTATACATGGAATTAGTATGAACTATCCTATACTATCAAATAAGCATTCTCTATTTTCACCCGAGTAAAGCTCGGTCGACCAGGTACCTGATAAATAATTACGTACGTAAGGAATGCTCAATGCTTAGCCAAAATTTCCTATTTAGTATAGGAAATCTAAAATGCGAGTTGGTTGTTGTGGATGGTTGGTGCAACGGTGCCGCTCGTAAGGTGTGATACTTAAAAAACAAAATTATTCAATTTTTTTTTATATTTCAGAAATTACTAGTAGGTATGATAAAATTCCTTTGCAGCTTCAGTCTTACGCTTCTAAGATAAAACAATTTGTAATTTTCTGTTAAAAGGAGTTTTGTTCAACCCTCGGGAAACAACAAAGATACATATTATTAGATACATACGAGTACATACATAAACTCACGCCTTCTTCCCACGGGGGTAGCCAGAAACTACAGAACGCCACCTGCTACGATCCTCATATACATCTTCTGCTTCGTTTACGTTCATACATCATTGATTTCTCCCATTATATCTAAAATATTCCTTCTTTTCATATACCTTCCGGGTACCCAATTATTATTTCATTTATCGAGACGAACGAAATTATTTTGGCAAAATTGCTGTATTCAGAATTTCTGATGGAAGTATACGCGTGTATTTCAGGCATGGTTTGACGAAGCATATTAATTGATTATTTTGCCATTAGGCCACCGCCTACAGACTAATGTAAGTAATTATTGTCGCTAATATACGTCGTACATGTATTATTAGCTTCTAATTAACTACATCTTAGCGAGAACGTGTAGAAACGGTGATTTTTCTTACATTGATTTTCAGAAAAATAAGGTAATAATAACTTGATTGAATAAATCAGCTTGTTGAAACAGTAGAATCTCTAGCTTTCTCTAATGTAGTTAGATAACGATAATACTAAAGGTTCATTAGAAAAC
Organism: Conistra vaccinii; assembly: GCA_948150665.1. Taxonomy (NCBI): domain Eukaryota; kingdom Metazoa; phylum Arthropoda; class Insecta; order Lepidoptera; family Noctuidae; genus Conistra; species Conistra vaccinii. The sequence goes on along the minus strand of OX411334.1, from coordinate 8,793,124 downwards.
CAGCTTCAGACAGCATCTATTGTGAAATGAACCTTCTTGGCGCACCCGTGGGGCACACATAATTATTGTTAATTATTTATTGTCACTACATTAGCGCGACTGCTGAGCATGAGGTCCTGGGTTCGATTCCCGGGTCGAACAAAGTGTTATTGGGTTTTTCTATCTAGAATTTCGCAATAGCAGCCCGGAGTCTGGATTTGTGCCCAGTTGATGGCAATAGGCTTGGCCCCTAAATCATGGGACTTAAAATATAACTGGCAAAATGTGGGTGTACCAGCTGCTACAGATACACCTCTACCCTTCCCTTCGGGGAAACAAGGCGTGATGTTATGTTATATTAATAAAATTATGGTCACTTTATTTCAAGATCACTGCTCTCAAAATTATGGTCACTTTATTTCAAGATCACTGCTCTCAAAATTATGGTCACTTTATTTCAAGATCACTGCTCTCAAAATTATGGTCACTTTATTTCAAGATCACTGCTCTCAAAACGGTGGAGGAAAAAATCGTGAGGAAAATAACCGAGAACCAAAAACTTCGAAGACATGTGACATGTACCAACTCACACTGGGCCCGTGTGGTACGATTACGGCCCACTCCCTCTCTCCGAGATTAGGCCCAGCACTCCCAGCAGTGGGAACATTAGGGTAATTTAATTATGTTCTTTGTCCAAATAAAATGTCCGAGAGCCAAAAACTTCGAAGAAATGAGACATCTACCACCGCTGGGTCCGCGTGGTGGATTACGGCCCACTCCCTCTCTCCGAGAGGAGGCCCGTGTCCCAGCAGAACATTAAAGGATGATTATGTTTTTTCTCCAATTAAAAGTTATTCTATCTTTCTTATTCTTAAAGTTTAGCTTTGAATATAGGTACCCAGCATTTTCCATGTGTAAGATTGTGTTGTTTAATTTATCTTGAAATCGTTCCTGAAAATTCCTCATTAGTCACTCATCACCTCATTCCGTTTCCTCAAGTTTTAGTCGTAGAAGCAAGTTCAGTCAATTAAATAGCACCAAAACATTTCAGTCTTCGTGTTCACATTGGCGAATCGAATCGGAAAGTAAGCAAGCAGTATTATTTTCTTGTAAGTGCAAACGAGTCAAAGTTTTATTGGAGATGGCTCGAGTTTATAGCAGTAGGCGATAGAGTGAGACATCTCGAGCTCGAGCCACGAGCCACGTGATTTTGATACAAATTTAAACTTTCCTCCCTATATCACCTTCTCCGCAGTGTCTACGAAGTTGCTTTACGATGCCCGTTTGTTTCGAAAAATGTCTCTCTCTTGATTTGCTTTTGTAATTTACTATCTCGCTTTGATTGCTTTTACAAGTTAGGAATTGGACCATAAATAAGTTTTAGATGAAATGAGAAAAACATTTTTCTTTTCGAAATGGGAAAACGATTTGACAGCGCTATAACAGGAATGACATGACAGATTCGTGAAACAGGGAACGTATAAATTGAATGACGGCGTTATCGGATGTTGCTAAATAGAAATTTGAATGATCGGCGCGTCGGGCGGGCTGGCGGCAGGCGGGTGGCACAGGTAGGCTAACACCGTTTCCAGGATGTGTAATGGCCGTCGTTGTGCCGTCCACAGATCGCATCGCGATACTAATCGAAATGGCCATTGTGTTAGTCCGGATGCAAACCGCACGCTTCAATCTCGCGCCCTCGCACAATGCACGCCAGCACACGATCGCTCGCATACACCGAATACTTTATACCTACCTCCTAGGGTTGCCAGCTTGCCATTCAAACCCTACTAATTAACTCTAATCTGATTGCCTTCGTTCAATGGAATATCGGCGTCGTATTTGCTAAGTTTTCCCAATTAATTACGTTTTCGCTTCGAAGGTTCACTGTTTTACTTTATCAAGGAAAACCAATCAACTGTAGCCAAACATGCAATTAATTCTTCTCCATCAGTGATTTAGCCTAACGTTTCATACACAGGTGATTCAGTAATCATTTTGCTGAGTCAACGAATTGGGTTCAAATGAGTATTTGAACAATTTAGTTTAATACTAGCATGTAGTTATGTTAGTTTATTTAGAAAATCGGTATTCAATTCTGTTAATGGTTTTAGGAAAACGTAATTATCGGTATTGATAGTCCCAAAACAAGCATATATGTCACTGTATTACAAATTGTAAATAACTGAATAGTTTGTAAACTACATGTTTTGTTTACAGTTCAAATAAAATATTTTACAATGTGTAAACCTTCACTGTGCCAAGTGTGCCAACCCTACAAATCACAATGAAATTTATGTAGCTGAAGCATAATCTAATATTCCAGAATGGGTGAAAACTGTTTCATTCACGATTCTGAACAATAATAGTACAGTTTTGTGCCTGAGTTCACTGTAACTTATTACCGAGCAATATGTTATGACATGATGGCCTATACATATAATACGAGAACAGAGGAGCTAATTTATGTATCTTCGACACCAAACACGTGAATAATTAAGTGGCATTTAGCGAACGTTAGAGTAATAATACATAATGGCTTGTTTACTGTTTGATCTTCGTGTAAGTACAGACGACGACAAAGTGTTGTGTCTTACAAATTCTAATCAGACTGAAGCATCGAATATTCTATCTCATTATGTAGAGACTGTATATCAATATAATGACTGACGTGTTGGTCTAGTTGTTGCAAACGGAATTCCCAGGTCAGGCAAAGTGTTATTGGGTTTTTCCATCAGGAATTTCTCAATAGCAGCCCGGAGACTGGATTTGTGCCCGGTTGATGGCAATAGGCTCGCCCCGTATTACATGGGAGTGGGACTTAAACATAACTGGCGATATGTGGGTGTACATAGGTAAACCTCTGCCTAACCAATTTTTTTATTTCGGCTGGTGAATAATCAAATGACTTCTTCCGCTCTGGGCGGAGCGGAAGGGCGTGTCAGACTCTTACTGACTAAAACCCACTAGAGAATTACAAGCGTGATGTTACGTATTATCAATATACCGTGTTTATCCAGTCCGAAATATTAACATGTTCCCTAATAAACATTATAATATTACCAACATTTATTATTATTGTAACATTATCAAGGTATGCACAGTTAGTTGGTGTGTGCCTATCAAATTGCTGCCGAACAAATAAAGGGTGACAAATTAATGAGGTGAATTAGTGTAGGTATTTTAATAGTTTTGCCCTTCCAGATAGCAAAATATAATGGTATTTTAGAACGTAAATGATAAATTCCTTTGAAATTCTTTGTGCCGCTTCTTCTGTAGATCTTGTAGCGTTTATATAAACAGTTCCGACATTACGTTGACTTTGATTGTAATATATCGTTTCACATTATACGGTTGATATTCTCTAAGCTGGTGTAAATTTATTCATGAACTATTGTGCGTTTGTTAGTACTTATTTCCGTGAACATTGAACATTGAAATGAACTTCAAAAAGGCTTCGGTATTACTGTAAATGTTGAATATGTCTCCAACAATAAAACTATCCGTCAATATAAAAGTGATATAGTGTGGTCCCTGCCTTACAATAGTTCGTTGTCATCACAATGTTTGGACAGTCGTTTAAGGTGTCTACAGATTTCCTTGATTATTCTCGCTCGTTATGCAGTGTGTGTTGACCCGTGGTGTTGACGATCGATGACGAATAGGACCTGTCAGCTTCTTACAGATTTTCTCGATTTTATCGATCGCTACTATCATCTGTTACCGTTAATATCGAGCATACATTGTTGATTAATCCATCGGCAAAAACGATCCACAGTGGCGATCTACAAAAATTACGATGACGATCATGTGTTGCTTACTTTTGCTCGACTTTGTTTGATCACACCTGTCGATCGTCAAAATCGAACATAGCTATCTGTAGGCTCCTTTAGCCAACTATTTACCGTCTTTAAATTGCCAGGGAATACAATATTGTGACCAGCTTAAGACTTTCGCAGACAGGCGCGGTAGAACAATTTCCGTGGAGTTTTCATACAAATTGTTCCGACAAAGTCGCGCCACGTCACGTGGCGTTTATTTTGTGTTGAACTGTATCTGAAATGTGAACATCCTATTAGCTACTTACCATAATTGCGTTGTAAGTGTACATCTCTCTCATTAATTACAAATGTACTTGACAAATGCAAATACATACCACACAAGAGGCAAACGCATAGATTCATACATAGAGAACTATGCATTGTATGAGTTGCATTGAATTTAGTCCTTATTGCCTATGTATTAGAGTCGAAGAGTTCGGATAATTTATTGCACATAATCAAGCTTTACTCAGCTCGTATTTAATATGTTAATATCCTTTATTATTAACGGGACGCTGCATGATTAAATGATTTTGTTAATTAATTTTATTGGAATAAGCTCAATGATTGATAAATTGTATAAATAAAAATGCAATGCTGTTCGTTGGTAAGCTCATCACTTAAGAACGACTGGATCGCATTAGCAAATTATTTTAAAATTTTCGTCATAGTCCGAATCAGGTTGTTACGGAATGAAAGAATTTAAAAGTTGCCGAGAAAATTGGAAAATTCGGGAAAATTGAAAGTGCATTTTCTATGGGAATTTGCATGAATTATTGAAATTTGGACAGTACAACGTCTGTCGGTTCACCTAGTAAAAATAATAATTGTACCTGACACGCTTTTTTCCCAAAAGGGTATGCAGAAAGGGAATCTGTTAAGGCGTGTACACACGAACGAATGAACGAACATGGTGAACACGAACATCGAACGCGGAACATTTGGTTCGTATGTGTCGAACGAGCAAAGAACACGAACACCATACGAACACAGTTCTGCAGTGTACGCGCTCAACCCCTCCACTGTCTTTAGTAGCCGAATTCGTAATTTGATTGCCTTGAACATTTTTGACGAACAAAGTGTTCGATGTTCGTGTTCACCATGTTCTTCGTTCGTGTGTACACGCCGTATAATTTTATGTTATGTTCACGAATAATACTTGATACCTACTTACGGAGTTTTATTTAGTTTGTCAGTTTCCTCAGTTTGATTAATTAAGGCAATTCATACATAAATTAGTTTCAATAACTTTTCATTTTCCTGTGTGATTGTAAATTCGATTTGCAATTTAATTTAATTTTGTTTATTCTAATAAGCTGTTATACCTATAGCTAAATGACAATAGATTGATATACAAAATACAAAAAAAAAACAAAATAGATAACAATTAATAAACCGTTCGATTTTCTATTTTATCTAGAAAGGAGATCCTAGATCCAATGTAAAACCAAAAACGCAATTTTTCTCCCAAACCGTATTTTATTTTCGGGTACCAAACTCTATTTATTAAAAATTTCGTGCACAACCAGAGCGAATAGCGAAAGGCTGTCCACGTAGATCAAAGGTGAAAGGTCCATCCAGCCGTCCAACGTCCAAAAGTCTAGTTTTTTTGGGGTTAAACCTTTAACAGTCAAAGGGGTAACGTGTTGTTTATACTTTAATTTGACGGGATTACGTTGACGTCTCTCGTCGAATAGGTCCGGAAAATGGAAAATTGGTACAAGAGGATTTTGTACTTTAAAGCCCTCGGTTTAACTGGATTTGAGGATGAATACTGCAAAATAATTCACCAAAAATTGGTTCTTTGATTGATTATGTCGGGTTACGTCTAATTCTATATTATTTGTATTTATAAAGCTTGATAATTCTCAACTAATTACTGTAGGGGGCACTGCCTTTTCTCTCGCTAATTAATTATAATTATTCAGCGAATGAAGGACCTTCTCAAGTGAAGACACTTGAACGTTCGGAGCACCCGAGGTCGTTAACCCCGCTATTCACTTGGATAACTGGCTAACCTTACTTACTTACCATGACAGTTTTCCTGTTGAGTAAGAATAAATTAAACCTAGATACGATTTACGAGTGTAGTGATGGCCCAGTGGTTAAGGCGTCAGGCCTCATGCTTGAGGTTGTGGGTTCAAATCCGAGCACCAATGTGACTTTTTCAATTCATATGTACTTTCTGAGTTTATCTTGGACATTACTGACATCGGTGAAGGAAAAACATCGTGAAAAAACTTGGACTTAATAGCTAATGTAAGTCTGAAATCGCCAACCCGTCTTGAGCAAGCGTGGTCCACTACTACATTTTTGAAGAATAAAAAATAAAACAAGTAAATTATACGCATTTAAGATATTGGAAGAGCGGAGTCTCCTAAACACAGGGCCTAGTGCGAGTTTCATTTAACCTTCTCGATCAGATGCATCGACCGCGTTTGGCGCTCCGATTGGCAGCCGGCCGGACTTCACCGGTGAAGGGCCAATCGGAAAGCCAAACGCGCTCGATGCGTTTGATCGAGATGATAGAATGAAACTCGCACTAGGCCCTCAGGTGTATTAATACTCCATTCACTAGTTATTAATTTAACAAGTAAATATACTGGTTAAAATAATAAACCATTTTCATTTAAAAAATAATGCTGCTACGGCTGCCATATCTGGGATTAAAAAGGAATTTCCAAAATATGAATTCAATAAGAGCAAAGAGCAATGACATATTAGTCCTTTGTCTTTTAATAAGTGGCTTCATGGCTTCAGTACCCTCCGAAAATCTGTCATCTCGCTCATACATCAGAGCTAACTAACTCGTATTAGCGCAAAAAGGAAAAAATCCTAATACCCTTTTCTCCGTTGTCAGCTTCGGCACCGAACTTCATTAATTTCGCAGACAATATCGGATTTATGTCTTGTCGGCAAAGCGCAAATTACAATGATTGGAATTTTTAATAGGCGTCTGTTCTTGGCGAGTAAGCATCGAACAATTTATTCAATTTGTTTTATTTCATATCTGATAGGCATGCTATACACTTGTTCGACACAGCTGGGCGGCAAAATCGACTAGATGTGTAGAGATATGTGCGGGAAAAGACGCTCGGCTTTGGTCAAATTGTGCCCAGCGACAATATGATTCAGCAAAGGTAGATACTGAACGGACTTTGCCGATCGGCACGAGCCAAATGAAAGCTGAATATATGTAGTAATTTCTTCGGGTCGACTTTGTTGTTCAACAAATACTATCGAATCGAATGTTCCGACCCGAACAAATGTTTACCACCCCTTACAGCCGTGATCTTTGGTTGTTCCATAATACCGTTTTCACCTTCATTTGCGGCTGATAAAAGGTCTTCAACTTATTAATAGTTCATAATAATATCTAAACTTGTAATGTCTGAAGATAAATAAATCAATCTTCCTAGCCTTTTTTCCCAACTATCTTGGGGTCGGCTTCCAGTCTAACCGGATGCAGCTGAATACCAGTATTTTTCATGGAGCGACTGCCTATCTGACCTCCACAATCCAGTAACTGGGTAATACGATACCCCTTGATAAGACTGTTGTCACAATTTCGGGCTTCTAACGACTCGTAACAACTGTCAAAGATCCACGAATGACAGCCGGGACCACGTGCTTTCCGAGGCACGGAGGAGTCTCGGTATGTGAAGATGGTCACCCATCCACTGACCAACCCCGGCAAGCGTAGCTTAACCTGATGGATCGACCCGTGCGGCTTGTTATTACTTAGCCACGAGCTCCTCCTTAGTCTGAAGATAAATAAATAATATCAATTATTCGTTATAAGTCTCAATATAGATTGTTGTGCACTTTAAGTTAAGTCCTTTGACGATTTGAGAGCTATGTTTGTAACCTCAATGTTACCGTATAATATTATAATTAAACGGCCTAACGCCTTAGTGGCTCAAGTATGTGTTAGACATTCGCAGACTTTGACGAGATTAGAATGCCTTTGACTTGGGTACATAATGTAGGTAAGTGTCTATATGTGTACGACGTATCAATATTGGCACCTCTAGCACATTAAAATTAAACGCTTGTGTACATTTTGTGTGAGTGTTCATTAGTTCTGCGAACAAATTCATCATTATCATTAACAACAATATCATAAACAAAATGATAGGCTGTATTTTCCCCATTGGAGTAGAGACAAACTAAGGACGCCAAGTGCAAGGAACACGGGTGGGTTTTAGTCAGTAAGAGTCTGACACGCCCTTCCTCTCCGCCCAGAGCGGGAGAAGTCATTTGGTGATTTCCCACCCAAAAAAAAAAAACAGTGCTATGGTTTAACCGACACGGCTGTACCGCGCCATTGATAGTACGCATGTGCGCGGCAAACAGGGGGCCAGTGCAGTCCGCTCAAAGACCACTTCAATCAACGGTCGGGGATATATCGTGTAGCTCTAATATGCTTTAAAACTTTTTTGGGGTGGAACAGAGGGTTGAATTTCATATTTAACACGTCGGTTTCAATTTCATTTAATAACATGAACTTACCACAATTTAGGGTTCCCAATGGGACGGAAAAATTTAAACTTCCCATCCGCCCAGTTTATAACAGGGGACACTTTACGGGGAGCTGTAAAAGTCATCTAGGACTCGCCCTGCTATAATTGCCGGCAACATTAATTTTTTTAGGGCAGCCCCACACAATTTGACGCGCCAATTTACATCCACCGGAGCGGTGACATTTCATAAAATTATTCCTTATTTCACGTAGAGAGTAAGAAAAGTGAATTGACAATATCAAGTAACATTTCAATTTGAATACGAAGTGAATAGAGCATAATAATAAAGGACACATTAAAAGCTGCCGGATCTATTCTTGTGATTAGTTTTTGGCGCGAGACCCAAAAGTGGGTCACAATGTTCGGCAGTTTGCATTTCACTCGAGTTTCTGCTATTATCTTTAACGGAAAACATGGACCGTTATGAACCAGCTGTAAATTGTCATTATGTCATATTCTTGGCCTGTATTTCTCTGATATTTATTTGGGAATTTAATTTAACAATATTTTATCAATCAGTCCAAAAATTAAACCAACAGCTTCGCAGTCCATCCTACCGACTCTATATATTTTGAACAGAGCATAAAATTTTGATCTTCTGTCATATCATATAGGTGCAGTGTTGAAGGGTGGGCGTTTTTGGGGGACAGTCTTATGTAATTTTGACGTTGAAAAAGTGATGATTCTCACTCAGTTTAGTTTGAATAACTGACTTTTGTATGTTAAATAAATAAAAATCTTTACTGTAGACCACATGATCAGATGTTAAGTCTAAAACCCATAAACCCATAATATCATGCAGTGTAAATCAGTTTTTCTAAAAGGTCGAAAAGGTCAAACACCAATCGCGCCGCAGATACTAAAAAAGTGCCATGTCTCGGATGATTTCTTGAAGTAGATCGAACTTTTACGATAGGCCGAGAAAACGAATGAAGAACAAGATTGAAATATAAATTGTGAGATGTAAAATGTTGAGTGAAATTATGAGATGTGGCGGCTGTATTCCCACGGGCAAAATTGCTAGCTTTCCCCCTAAGGCCTCAATTCATGTGTGAATATTAATCGTAGAGGTCGTATAGCTTCTTCAGATTAACATGAAGACTAACGGTTTTAAATACAAGGACTTATTCCATCTTATGTTGATTTAAACTCTGGAGGTGAAAGGTCAAGGTCACGTACTTATGCTTTCCTTCCACGTTCAAACTCTCGTGATTGATATTAAGCAAAAGAAAAATTTGCTTTATTTATGTTATATCATTTACATAATTGATGTACGGAATAAATTAGAAGATAATGTAATGCGATACGCTGTTAACGCGGACATTAAAACTGACAAACGCACATATCTCTAGGTTAATCAACTTTATGAGTTAGCTACTGAACGATGTTATTTTTATGACTCTCCCTTCATTACTCTTGTAATTAAAATAAGCTGTACCGTTAAAACGGAATACAAACATGGCGGTCATATCAGCATCGTGCACGCAAACCAATCGATTCCTAGTATAAACAGAAATCAAAAATTGTTTCTTTTTGCGGATTACGGGCTTTGGAACGTAAACCGAGTGGGATTTTTCAATTAATATGCAAATCTGTGTTATTGCCACGCTGCATCGGTTCGGAGATGCTGTTGTAACAATAAGCTATGGCTGATAATGTCTTCTGTCAAGACATAATAGCGCATTTTCATGTTTTATTGAAGTTTTAAGCTCCTCTCCTACGATAATCACGATCATTATGGGCAATCACGATTGAGCTCGAAAACTCACGTGATTTATCCGAGTTTATTTCAATTGTTTGTCATAGTAATACCAAAGGACGTATAGTCCGTTCTAAAAGTATCAGATTAAATTGTAAACAGACTCTATTCGAGTTAAAAGTCATAATAACAATAAGCGCATTTTTTATGTTTTGTTGAAGTTTTTATATGCCTCTCCCACGGTAATCATGATCATTATGGACAATCACGATAGAGCTCGAAAACTCTCGTGATTTATCCGAGTTTATTTCAACTGTCTGTCACAGTGATGTCAAAGGACGTATAGTCCTTTCTAAAAGTATCAGACTAAATTGTAAACAAACCCTATTCGGGTTCAAAGTCATAATAACAATAAGCGCATTTTTTAATGTTTTGTTGAAGTTTTTAAGTGCTTCTCTCACGATAATCATGATCATTATGGGCAATCACGATAGAGCTCGAAAACTTTCGTGATTCGAGTGGATTTCAATTGTCTATCATAGTGATGCCAACAAAAGTACGTATAGTCCGTTCTTAAAGTATCATAATAAAGTGTAAACAAACCCTATTCAGGTTAAATTTTTCCGTAATTACTCACTAAAGGTAGCTCATAGTCACTCATTTATCTGTATTTAGAAGGTTTCGAGTTTAGATCTCACCTTTTTTTACAACAATTATTGTTTGAATAACATGCTGTTGTTGTTTTATGTTATAGGGGTTGGTTTCCGCACTTAGTCCGTCAGGTGGACCATTGTACGTCGGCCATGGTGGCCTTTTGGTGGTTATTCCAACCAGCCCCAGCACCTCCCTTCTGAAGATAATTAAATCTCCTTGTCTGTTCAGAACATCTGTGAAAGATCTGGGTGACCCGAGGGTTTCTGTTCTAATCTGGGTGACGCCTGTGCATTCAAAGAGCGCGTGCGCGGCGATTTCCTCAACCTCGTTTGGATAACATTATTGAATTGTTATTGAAAAAAAGTCGATGGAAATTAAGGTTATAAAAATTAACCTCAATAATTGACAAATGAAACACATTCACAAGAGTGATCTAAGTAAGCTGTTCTACTTGAAATTAGTTTAGCGTTGACCAGTCACTTTATATAACTTAACGTGGGCAGGGTAGGGTCACTTGTGTGGACAACAAATGACTACTATTATAAAGGTCGACCGATTAGGGTAGGGATATGCAAAGTCATGGTCAAGTGTTCGAAGTGTCTCTTACTTTGGCTACGCTTTACAGTTCACTTTTCCCCGGATTCCGTACCCGAAGAAAACGGAACCCTATTACAACGCCTCTGCTGTCCGTCCGTCCGTCTGTCTGTCAATGGGCTGTATCTCTTGAACCTCTTGAAACTTTTTTAAGTTAATAATAATGGATGTATACAAGAACCGTGTTTTTTTTGGCGTTCTTACTCGATTTTATACGGTGCGGAGCCCTTCCTGTGTGAGTCCAACTCGTACTTGGCCGTTTTTTTAACTTAGTAGTAACTAAGTTTAAAAAACGGCCAAATTAGTTGGTGTCGTCCAATACATGTGTGTTGGTGTCGTATGAAATAATATGGTTCCTGCTAAGCGCTCATGTCATGCATGACGTTTTAGCGTATTTCCGATTTCCGATTTATGAAGTTTGAATGATGTTCTGTTAAATCCTTAGATTCTTTTCGTTCAACCGTCTCTAAACAGGCACAAAACTAAATCTGTCCAAAGGATAGCTTCAAATAGCAAAGCTATAAATGTATCGTGTTCTGAATCCGTATCGCATTGGGTGCGAACGGCCGGTCGAAGTCAACCGATAAATTCAGCCATCTTCTTTTACCTCAGAAATAGTGGTGGGAAACACGCGAACTTGAATGTTCGACAGATATATATTTCCCGGAACAGTTTCACGTTACTGCTCGTATGTGAAAGGGAACCATGTTACAGTTTACTATTATGGGCTCTGGGACGTAACGAAGCGACTGGGTTATCTAACCGTTTGCGTAGACGACGCAATTCCTGCACCGTTCCGCTTGCATATTGCCTATTTGGCGACCTTAAGGTCATCGTATGTAGAGTCGAAGATAAGTATAATCGACTTTGTGAATGAGATATATATTGAGTTGGAATAGTGTTGTCTCTTTCTAGCATAGTGGAATAACTGTCTAGGGTTTTATTAGTGCAGTCCGCGTCCAGACTTACTTAATTTTGTGCTGTCCTGAATCCCAGCGGGAGCGCTATGAGAAATGTGTTTATGCCTGTTGTGTTGTCGTTTGCAATAAGATATAAATTAAATGTTTATGCTACCAATGCGTAAGGCGCTATTAATTTTCTTAATAGGTCTGGCTGTATAATGAAGTAATTGAGTTATTGTTGTATGATATTGGAGACTTATTTTATTGGTACATAAGTATTAAGTATTTGTGTTTCAGATTAGTGATTAGAAGTTTATTGGTTTCAATAATAACAATGATATCTTATCAAGTTTTAAGTAGGTACGTAATATGCATAATCAGCCTTTAATGTTCCCACTGCTAGGACATAAGCCACCTCTCTGCGAGACTCTGCGAGAGGGCGAGAGCCGTAATCCACAACCCGGGGCTAGTGCGGGTTGGTAGATTTCACATGTCTTAGCCGGTTTCCTCACGATGTTTTCCTTCACCGTTTTGAGAGCAGTGGTGATGAAATGATTTACACAAAGTAAAGCAATCATAAAAAAAATTAAATCTATTTTCCTAACATTCTTTAGCAATCCAGGAACCAAAAGAGCGGAACATTCCGTGCCAAAAAGTTTATCATTCCAAATTAAAACACGCATGCACAGCACACACAATATTGTACAATTTGATGGAAAAGCGTTTTAACTTTCGTGCTAAACAAGAATAAACCTTATTAATAGGGTGGAAGGGTACACAAAGAATAACATGAAGCCTTTAAATCAATTACAGTAACATAGTTGTGGGTGAATGGAGTCGTGTCTCGTGCTAAAGTCATTTTCGGTTTATTGAAGTGTAAAGGGGCTCCATTGATACTTTTCTCTAGAGTTTCTTACTTTGTCTATTTTCTTGGAATATAATTGCTTTTTTGAAATAAGAGCGCTTTACGTTTGAACGGCAGTGTTGAATCGCAACTAGCAAAAGTGTCTCGTTCGTTAAATTATTAAGCAAGCTACACACTTGTTCGGGTCCGCCGACATTCGGTTCGGCAGTATCAGCGGTTATCAGAAATGCGTGATCATATTTACGGGTGTGGTACAACATAAAAATAAAGGAGCTCATCAGGTTAAACTACGCTTGCCAGAGTTGGTCCGTGGATGGGTGATCTTTACATAGACTCCTCCGTGCCTCGGAAAGTACGTTAAGCCGTTAGTCCCGGCTGTCATTCCTTCGTCTTTGACAGTCGTTACGGGTCGTCCGAAGTCAGAAAGTCTGACAACCAGTCTTACCAAGGAGTATCGTATTACCCAGTTACTGGGTTCTGTAGGTCAGATAGGCAGTCGCTCTATGTATAATACTGGTAGTCAGCTGCATCCGGTTAGACTGGAAGCCGACCCCAACATAGTTGGAGATTGATTGGTACATACACTGAAAAAAAAAATTGTTTATTTTAATAAACATCTTGTTTAATGTGATCACACATCTTGACTCCATACGAGCCTAACAAGATCTTGACTTCTGAAGCTATGACAACTTTGTTAAATTATCATAGTTCCGTCTACTAAGTAATGCATTGGTTTAATTATGGGTAGTTGTTTAATTTAGCTCAAATGTTGGCCAGTTTAACAATGTAACATTGTCACATTAACACACTAAACTTGTAGATTCAACTAAGATCTTGCACGATACGTCTGTGAAACGTTATTAGATCAATGAAATTCATATGTTGTTTCAACTAAGATCTTGCACCAAATAACTGTGCTATCCTGATTAATGCAACTAACCTCGTATTCAACGTAAACATGAACCGTTGTCATATGAACTACTTCTATTTGTCAATCCAAGTCAGTATCTTTTGCACAAATCAACAAAGTAACTTTATTGTAATAATTATGGTTGAGAACCTACTTTTTTATAATGACTAACATCTTTGTGGTAAATTGTTACACTAAATTAAAAAAATCCGCGCAGGAGCGCTAAAATTAAATATAGATTTATGGCAAATATTAAGCTTAAATCAAAATGTTTTCTTGTATGCTTATCATGAAAACTTTTTGAGGAAACCTTAATATTTGCTATAAACCGTCAATTAATTTCAGCATCCCCTACGCAGATATTTTTAATAACATAGCGTAACGATCCACATCAAGTTAACCCTCTAGACCTTGTATAAAAAATATGAAACATGAAAATAGGTATTAAATGGTATACTTAGCAATCAAACAACAATATTTGATTTTTAATTTATTTATGCAGAACACATTACACAAAATACTTACATTCAATATAATTTACATCTTATAGAATAACATACTTTTCCATTGCTCAGAATATTTATATTGCACGTTACGACAAAAAGTTATGAAATTTTACATTTTCCTTTGCTTCTAGTTCTTCAAATAAGCAAAAATAAAAAAATAAACACATCGAAATTCTAATGTTTGCAATAATAATTATCCCATTAGAATCCAGACTCTTTGAATTATACAAAAAAACTTATTAAAAGTTGAACACAGCATACTAAACAAGTCACCATGATAAATAACAAATTATGTACGCAGCTGGGCTACACATCAAGCTATACATTTCCAGTTTATGGTGATCTCGCATTGTAAACGATATCCCTGCAATGCGAGGTCAGCTTAAACTGGAAATGTATAGCTTGATGTGTAGCCGTGTGTACATGTACAATAAAACTTTATGAAGTTATTAAAAATAGAATTAGCTTAACCAGATACCTAATTATTATTAACCAGTCTTAATATAGTCTGCAATATCGAAACCTAACAATATAACAATAATAAAATATTAAAAAAATTAAATTAGAGTTATGAGCTTTTTTTATCAGATATCTTTTAATCTTTTAATGACTCACCATTAATTATGTAAGTAAGGCTGTGATGTTGCCTCTTTATTCTGTAATGTTTTTAGCCGAAGTTCAATAGACTGACCAATTTCAGCGTCAGATCACATCAGATCTTAAATGTTTGATGAACGCATACCGCGTTTCTGCCTTAGATGATTTACAGCCGCAGCTAGGCTCGGACTTTTTTTTGTTTTTTCTTCTGTTTAATTGCCAAAAATGCTGCAAGATTTTTATCTTCTTCTTTAGGTGCTGAAATAAAAGAATAATTAAATAGACCATTTGTTTTTCAGATAGTTCAAGTTTTGAAAGAGTCACATTAAAATAGGTACAAAGGCTTCAAAGGGAAGCCTCCAATCCGCAACTGGTTAGCATGGGGGACAAGCAGCTCAAGCCCTCTGCGAGAAGGCCTATGCCCTGTATGCCCAGCTATGGGATGTGTATAGGCTAAAATTTAGCCGCTAAATGAATGAAGAAAAATATACTTACAATCAGCTAGAGAGATTAGATCCTGGCCAAATGCAAATTTTTGATTTTCTATTTCTTAATAATTCCAATATTTAAATTTTTGCAATAAACAAACAAATTATGTGTTTGGTCTCCATAGGCTGCCTCAAAGTCAATGTTCAACTAAAAAACACAAAACAGAACAATATAATTATTAACATTAAATTGACAAAATATAGCTCAAATTACATGTATATAAAATATAATATTGGGGCAAGCCTTACCAGAGTAAACTTGCGGTTTATTTCTATTAGCACTGGGTATTCGTTCGTATAAGATTCCAAAGTCTAGTCATTATTATTGTTGTAAAGACGCATTATTCGATATTTGAATGTGTTTTTCCATTTTATTTCCGTCAGCCTCCAAGTTTCTGATGAATTTCGAAGCCACTGTAAATCAACTTCAACATTTTCATCCAGTGTGTTGCTTTGTTGCTATTTAGGAGATGGTGAAGGTGAGGGTGCAGGGCTTTCCTCTCTGTTTCTCTTTCCTTTAGTTGACAGAACTCCTAACCGCTGTAGCTGTAAAAAATCAGTAAGTTTGTGAGTGCTATTAGGTGTTCAAAATCAATGGTGCAGGCTGCAAATTTCCTGTACCTACTGACAAATAGCATTCATAGTATACCTACCTAGGTATTATGGTTACCTACTGTATGTTTTATCTTACCTGCAAATTTTGGGATGAGATCGGGCTGCTTCCATGTCTTTAATAATTCGACCACTTCTTCCATGTGTTCCATTGTGTATAAAGCACTCGCCAGTATTTAAATAGGTATCTAAATAGTTAATTCACTAATATTGGCACCGACCCTAGGCGTGTGGCTTCTCGTATACACCTGTGCAGTTCTTGGAACATAAGACACGCCGGTCAACCTGCACGCCTGCACAGATAGCCATATGGACCACAGCGTGTTTATCCTAGTCCTACATAATTATTATCGTACGCATTTTGAGTTTTGACACCAGTATTACAATAGCGCTGATAGCGCTGTGTTTTGACAAGTCGACCGGCGCGCGAAGACCGCGAACTTAGTTTACTCTATGAGCAAGTGGGGGTTGGAAAAGCGCGGGGAGCGTTGCGTTTTGTTGTCATTACAAAGAGTTATTAGATGTGACCACTGATCTTGTTTTATTTAACTAAGCAGGTTATTTAATCAATCATGTTCGTTGTTAAAAACTATGATTTATATGATTTAATGCTAACAAGTTGCTTGTTACCATGAACTTAAATTATTTTTTGATGTAAAAAAGTTTTGAGGTAAATTCAAACGTGCTATGTTTGATGTAACAAAGACTGTTGAATAAACTGTGCATGTGCATACTTGTTGATATAAATAAAATGAATTTGTTCTGGCAACTATGGTATCTTGTATAAAGTGAACAGATTATTCATTATTCCAAGCATTTTAATCCCAACTAAGAGAAAATGTATCTTAGTTAGTCTGCATTTTTTTCAGTGTACATAAAAATAATCAGAGAATTGAAAAAATTATCGGCTGTCCCGTACAAAATTTCAATACCTACTCGAAACAAATGTATAGGACAGCAGATAATTTTTTCGCGATTAGGTACGATGTTGGTCCCAAAAAAGTGGTTCAGAGTGATGGTATGTAAAGTACAACACCTTTAAAAATCACCACACATTTCTGATACATGCTGTATATTCAATTTTGTCGCTCGGCTGTGCCGACTCATGCCGACCCGGACGTTTGTCTACATGCAGCTTAAAGTACGCGTTACAAAATAATGTCGATTGTTTGAAAAACAAAATCTTTCAGCTATTATGCTTGATTTATTATTGTATAACAATGTTGAAGTACTTTATTTAATTTAGTAACAAAAGAACAATCATTTTATACAATAACAAAAAAAAAGATAGTATTCATTGTCTGTAAGACTGTACATAATTAGTGTTTGATATTAATTACCTAGCGTTTATCAAATTAACTCAAAGTATTGTTTTAAATAAACCATTATAAATAAGAATAATTTAATTGGTCCATAGTTACAAAATATTTTTCAGAAATAATAATATTATAAGCTTACTGTAACTACAATATTTAACACAGTTATTAAAACTGTGGACCCCTAACTAGGCAGCGCCTGTATCTTGGGTGCCTGAGTTGCTATCTTATCACAGGCACATGTGAATTGTCCAAAGGAAGGAACACGGGTGGGTTTTAGTCAGTAAGAGTCTGACGCGCCCTTCCGCTCCACCCAGAGCGGGAGAAGTCATTTGATGATTTCCCAACCAAAAAAAAAAAAAAATACATATTTAGCGAAACTTCACGGATGTCATGGGAATCTGTATCGATTTCCGTAAAATTATGATTTTCGGAAATCTGCCAAATTTTTCAAAGTGTATCCATTTGTGACGTTCGGTTTTTTATCTGACTGACGGACAAATTTTTTTTTTTTTCTACTTAACATCTCTACATCGTTCAAATTCGTTCAGCCGTTTTACCGTGAAAGTTGTAACAAACATACAAAAAACAAATCTTTTCCCTCTATAATATTAGATTAGAAGTTTAGATAATATAATATGTATCATTATGGATGTATGAACGTAATCGAAGCAAAAGGAGTATGTAAGAATCGTAGCAGGTGGCGTTTTGTAATTTCTGCCTACCCTCATGGAAAGAAGGCGTGAGTGTGTATGTATAGTAAGGATTATGTTATATAATGCTTACATAAACCTTTGAAGCCTATTAGAGTTGTGTCCTTTAGAAATACGAAGCAAGTAAAAATGCTCTTTTCAGTGGACCGTATTGGAATTGAAAGTTGTTACGCGTATTTATCGGTCTAATTTATTCGAATATTCAATGGAACTTTCTCTTTTTAACAATCATTGGTAGGTACTTGAAAAGTCTCACAAAAGTAAATTATATACTTTGATAGATTTCGTTCTTAAAAAGAGTCTCTTAGAAAGTATATTTCTAAATATATTTGGCATGTATTTAATCGATAATCTTACGCTCCTAAAAATATTATTGAGCTCTTTAATATAATGAATATATATTATAATATAAGAAATCGCGAAAAAAATATCTACTGTTCCCTACATCTATGTTCGCATTATGACTCGTCAAAATATAAGGAACATCAGATTTTTTTTCTCGATTACAGGTTTGGTGCCGCAGTAAAAGTTGTTCATAATGATGAGTAAAGTCACGTGTTTAAGTATCAGTCACTAATTACTAGTCGCCCTATAAAGAGCCCATAGACTAGTAGAATCTTCTTAATCCATTTAAAAGCTCAAACTTATATTATGTTCCTTTGCAGATAACAATATCAGTGCGGCTACTATTAGTAAAAATAATACGGTCTATTGTAGGAAAAAAGATAATTACGAATTTCCACATTCGTGTTGAATGACTCCAGGGAATCGTAGAATAGAGGATGAAACGAAATATTGCGGTAAATTCACGTGATTGCATTTAATTTATATAAAATAACAAAATGTACCGAAAGCACTTTAAAGGTAATCAATATTCCATAGCGAAAAACGTGTTAACAATGAGATAGCAGAAAAAAAATTCACGTCGACCCAAAAATTCTATATTTCAAAAGATTCGAATAAAATTGATTGCCAGTAATCAAATAGGGCTGTAAACAGGTTCAATGAAACGGTTTTAAACGAAAGAGGATTATTATAAACATTTTATGCAGACGTCAAACGCTGCACTATGTAGTATGCGTGGTACACGAGTATCAAAGACCATTTTCATCGCAAGTTTCCCTGAAAGTATCGTTTTCCTCAAAGGGAAATGTGTGAATGATTCAGGCTTCGCTTATTTTGTGTTAGTTGATGTTATAAGGGGACTTTCCATCTTGTTTTTCGCTCATGAACTTTGTACTCTTTTCCGAGAACTGTTCTTCAGTATAAACTGAAGAACAGTTCTGTGCTCAGTTGTGTTTTCTGAAAAAAACTTAGCACTTTTTTCTAGCATCGACACGCACTATATCTGCAAACTTGTGAGCCTGTTTTTGTATTTCGTACCTTATTCTGAGTGAAGTAAAGTTCTTAATACAAAAAAAATATAATTTAGATTCGCGTTCCAAGTCAGTTTTTGTATTAAGAACTTTAACTTACTCGGAATAGAGTCCGAAATCGAAAGGTCTGGTTTTTGTGGTTTTTGAAGTGAAAACGTCTTGTGCGTTGTGCACTTCTTTTGGGATGGGTAAAAAATTTTAAACTCGCGTCAGGACGTGTAAGATCCGTTGCCTAGGCAACGGATCTTACGAACACGTCCTGACGCGACTATTGACTATTTATCTTGATATTACGTAAAGATTGCGAGAATATATCAAAAATAGGGCTATCAAATGCAAAAAGATTTTTTTAAACAAATCTGGCTCTGAGATTAGCGCGTTCAAACAAACAAACTCTTCAGCTTTATTATACAAATATATTATTATAGAAGATAAATAACATCATCCTTGTTTCGCCGAAGGGTTGGGCAGAGGTGTACCTAAAAGAGTACTCCCATATTTCGCCAGTTATGTTTAAGTCCCATGTAATAGGGGGCGAGCCTATTGCCGTATTGCCATCAACTGGGCACAAATTAGGGCCCAGACTCTGGGCTGCAAGAAATTCCATCTAAAGAAACCCAATAACACTGCCCAACCTGGGAATCGGACCCAGGACCTCATGCTAAGTAGTAGCGTTTGCGACCACTAGACCAACGAGACAATCGGTAGAAGATAAATATCGGCAAGAAAATGAACGTGCGTCCCTATTTGAAGGCTTTCGACGCAGTGTATTTTTAAATCGCGTCTGCGCTCGATGTGAATTCTATTTTTTTTTTGTTTTTCGATAGCTTCGCTTAAAGAAATCCATCTTACGTCTGTCTAGGTTTTTATCAAGGCTTCTTTTATTTGCAACGTGTTTATATATTAGTTTCTGGTGTCCTGCTACCGTTCTTGTGTAAAACGTTGTGATTGTTTTAGCTATTAGACAGAGACTCAAGGCAATTTGTACTGCCTCTAAAATTATGATAAGATTTATTTTTATATCTAAGTAGAAGTTACATGCTATCTTTCTAATTTCAAAGTAAAGTGTCGAATTATCTTCAGGTTGGTTATATTCTGTCGTCATGTGAAGTCGAAAGAGTTTCTACAATGTATATAAAAAATAGATCAAACATGGTAGGATACCTACCTTATTTATTTCTCTCTATTCTCTCTATTTTTTTCTCTTCGTAAAATGTACATTCTTCCGAATCAAGTAAAATTGGTACTTGTTATATAGGTTCCAATATGTGAATATATCAAAATAACTTTCTGAAGAACAGTACAAGAATTATAGTACGATAAATAGGATATAACGTTGGAAGACCTATGGTTCGTTAGTCAAAATTGTAATCTCGTTTGAAATTGACAATAATCCGGGAATGATGTTTTTTTTCAGTATTTCATTTTTTATTCTTATGTACCTATACATATTATAAATCAAAGTCGCTCTTCGTATGTGTCTGTATGTCCGCGTTGTTCTTCTAAACCACGCAACAGATTTTGATGAGGTTTTCACCATCGTTTAGAGAATTTATTCCAGAAAGTTTATTATACCTACGTTAATATTAAAGTTACAGAAATCTAAGAAATCACGATGTTTTATCAAGTCGTAAAAAACGTGCAAAGCAGGAATGGGACGCTAGTCATAAATATAGCAAATCGTGATGAGAATAACAAATCTCGATTTAAATAAAATCTTATTAGATTTTCTTAAGCCTACAGATGATTTTAACGCCCACATTTTTCTAAAAAGAAAACATAATTTCCTTAAGATACCAAAAGCATTATTTTGTAACTGCGTAAGCTCTTAAAGGCTCAGACAGACTTCTTTACGTGTTTGTTGACAGAGTTAACGAGGTACATAATATTAAAAACCTATGGTAATAACAATTAGCAATCTTTTATGTCCATGTTGAGAGGCAAGTCAGCAGCAGCCGACTTCATAATCCTAATAACAATATAAGTATTTAGAATCTACATTTATCGTGTATCGTATGACTGCCCCGTTGGTCTCCTAGTCGCAAGCGCAACTGGGGTTCTGCGTCTGCGCGTTAAGCGCAGTGTTATTGTATTTTTCCATTAGGAATTTCTTAGTAACAGCCCGGAGTTCGGGAGTTAGTGGTGATACCCCCGTGCCTAGAAAAGCAAGTTAAGCCGTTGGTCCTGCGCCTGATCTCTCCCCGGTCGTGTCGGATTGCCGCCCCATCGGACTATGAGAGTGAGGGAAGAGAGAGTGCACTTGTGTCTGCGTACACACTTGTCCACTATAATATCTCCCGCGCCGAAGGCTAGTCTTCCCTGAGATTGGTCGCCATGGTCGAAATTCGGCCTGAAGGACTATTATTTCGTGTATCGGAACTTCCTTAGAACAAAATGTATCATTACAAACAAGCCAGTCCTTCTTCTAAGGGCAAATATCCTGAAAACCGAACGAGTGCTAACAATAATATAATCTGACCTTGTGGGAAGTATCGCCTCGAGACATTCGGAAAGCAAATACTTGAAGGAAAGGGAAAAGGTTTAACACAATAAGAACGTGTCAGAAACTATGATATTACTTCTTATTCTGAAGTTGATATTCCTGTATTTCGTTAGAGTATTTGAACTTGTGGCTATACTTGGAAATCTATGAGGGATTGAATCCGAAACGAGGTGATCCGGCAGAGAATCAATGTTGTCGACATAGATAATAGAATAAGCAAGCTGAAGTGACAACGGGCCGGTCATAGCCGTAGAACCGATCACCGTTGGAGTAGACGTGTCGTTGAGTGGAGACAGCGAATCGGCAAACGTAAGAAAGGTCGCCCTCAGCCAAGTTGGAGCGACGATTTTCGCAGGGTAGCGGTATGGTAGCAACTGGATCAGAGTTGCTGAGAATCCAGTTGAATGGTGTGCAATTGGAGACGCCTATGATCAGCAGTGGACTGCTGTAGGCTGATGGTGATGATGATCTTCTGGCCATATTAAGATGATGTCCTGAATTTTGTCGCATTTTCCATAGAATAATCGTCAATGTTCACGAAATAATTTAAAAGGACTTGTTGCTAAGTAATAACAGCCGCACGGGTCGATCGATCAGGTTAAGCTACGCTAGCCGTGGTTGGTCCGTGGATGGGTGACCATCTTTATATTCCAAGACCGCGCCCCGTGCCTCGGAAAGCACGTTAATGGTCCCGGCTGTCATTTGTAGATCTTTGGTACCGGTCGTCAGAAGCCCGAAAGTCTTAAAACCAGTCTACCAAGGGGTATCGTACGTGTTACCCAGTACCTGGATTGTGGATTTCAGATAGGCAGTCGACCCCAAAAAAAAGGCTAGGAAGATGTTGTTGTTTTGCACGACATAATTATGTCTTGCCAGTGTATCTGGTTTTACCTGTCTAATGGCCACAGAGTATTTATCTGGGCCATTACTGCGTACTGCATCACTGCATGCTAAAATTAGCAATTCATTCTTAATTTAGAAAGTTTCTCAGTAATCGTGTGTCACTTGTTTTTTGTTCTGCGTAGCATTAGTTGCAACAGTGCCATTGAATTGTATGACATCATCGTTTGACAGAAGTACCTGTGTGTTAAAAATAAACCACATTGTTGAATGTTGCCTACGCGATGTACCGTTAAGGGTCCGGCGAACACGGCTCGCAACTGCAAGTCGAGATGGGAGGAAAATGCGTTTGGAATATTGTTATCTCTGTTCTGTTGCGTTTTTGTGTTGTTGTTGTTGTCTGTGTCTGTTGTGTGTTATGTGTGTTGTGTGTTGTTAGCGTTGTTACTAGCTATCGCAATTTATGATAAATTTGGATGTGTTCCGTAATACCAAAAATGATGAATGAAAACTTAATATTCTTTCATATTTTTTTCTATACTTTGTAACTTGATAATATAAGCTATGCTTCTGCCGAAACAATATTCCAAATATTGTTGTTTATAATACAGAAAAAACAGTATGAAAACATGTCATTTAGCTGTAAAAATTGTGCGAAATTCAATTCGCTTAAACTTTATTTTAGGTAAGTTTTTTGGAAAAAAGAAGATGTACAAGCCTAGATAATTACTGTCTAAATCCGAATATTAACATAGTATGATGGAAATATGCTCAAATTGCAAATGATTTAGGTATTACGTTTATATGAACAATTCAAGGGTCGCCGCGGTCTTAATTTCTGATTCTACTCTCGTATTGGTACACACTATAATTATAACTGTAGCTTCATGCTGCTTTAAGAAGATCTAGAGATGGTTATCGGGAGGATAACAGGTCAGGATGTGCATCCATTTATGATTCTGAGATGCCGTGCATTGTTGTTATAAGCGAATAGTCGAATACCGATTAATCGCTATTCCCTACAGCTAATAGTGGAATACTTGTCATTATTACTCGACATACAAAAAGGAATATAAAAAAAAATGGGGCTTTAATTAAATATAAAATTATTAATTAAAAAGCCTAATTAATTAACTTCAACATCACTGATTATAAATTATTGGCTAACTTTTTACATTAATGATAACAATACTACGTGTGTTTTTTTTTTAAAGATTAATAAATGTTTAATTCATTTTAAGTCGATAGTTTTTCTGTTCATTAAAAGTAAATTTTTATTTAGGCAACTATTCGCCGAATAACCGTCGAATAACAGTGTCTATTATTCGACGGTATTCGACAAATAACAAAATAATGTCGAGTAATGCCGAATATCGAGTAATAACGAGTATTCGCGACATCTCTAATTTTTATGTCATTTAGTTAGGAAGCTATACCAGTCGTAGAGACTACTTTTTATCAGGTTTGATTGATCAATCCACTCTCTCATACATACAGTGATGGGTAGCTATTTCGCAGTTCCGATTGTCTGCCGAGCTAATTACCAATGTAGTCCAATTAACAATACAGTTAACAGTCATTAATTTGTTACAATCAGCTTGAATGACACTGCTGTCGATTTTCCTGACCCTGACATAATCCCTTTTAGTCCAGATACGGGTATGCTGTATAATGTGTTTTCAGACGAAATTAAATTCTGTAAGAAGCAGAGTAAAGTAATCAAAGCAGTCAGATTTGCTACAATTTGTCTTTTGAAAACGATCTCGTTTTAGGCAGGAATCAAACCTGATCATTACAAAATAACAGCTTGTATTATTCCGATAATACAAAGACAAGGGCAAAGATCCAGACTCCAGACTGCTACTCATCATCCAAAACCATCAACCACCCCACAATCACCACAATTTTGCATCATTTACATACATACATAATCAGCCTATTAATGTTACCACTGCTGAAACACAGGCCTCCTCTCTATGAGAGGGAGTGGGCCGTAATCCACCACGCGGGCCCAGTGCGGGTTGGTAGATGTCACATGTCTTCGAATTTTTGGTTCTAAGACATGACGGTTTTCTCACGATGTTTTCATTCACCGTTTTGAGAGCAGTGGTGATGAAATTATTTACAAAGTAAAGGTCCCTGCTGGGGTTCGAACCCACTGGGCCACCACTGCTCTTTATCATCTCTGCATCATTTGCATCTCAAAAACTTCCTACGTACTAGGTAGGTAGTGATTAGCAAACTTCCCAGCGGTTGGAAGGTCTCGCGTGGCATCAGAAAACACTGTATTGGTTCTTTTAAAACAACAAGTTCAATTTAAAAGTTCCTGCTGCCGCGGTAAAGCAGAAGTTTGGAGTTTTACCTTTCATTGGTTCATTGATTGATCGCTCTGGTTTGGTTCCCGTGTGAATTGTTGGTATTCGAGGTATATGCATTGTTCGTTGTTAACAGTTCTTTTTAGGAAAATTTTGAGCTGAATTTGTTGAAATAGTTTTATGCTAGTAGGTAGCTGTATTCATATACTTAGTGTGTGTGCGATAGTAGTAGAAATGAGGGTCATTTCATGAAAAAATATTTGAGTATGAATGCTCTATAACCATCCCGGAGTAGGGGAAGAATGACTAAAGTGTCAAGTATCAGTCACCGTCAACCTCGTTAGTATAAAATTTATCGGTATTATTTCCGATAGAATATAAACTGTGGAAAAATTGTGAACTGCAACAAACCTGTGGTGTTTAGGTTAGGTATCCTTACATATTATAAAACAAAGTCGCCCGCCGCGTGTGTCTGTCTGTCTGTCTGTCTGAACGCGATAAACTCAAAAACTGCCGAACGGATTTTCAAACGGTTTTCACCATTGGACGGAGTGATTCATGTGAAAGGTTTTAGTGTATAATTCATTAAGGTTTTGTGTAAATTGGCTGAAATATGACGATTATTGTTGAAGATGTCGGAAAAAATCATGCCGACTGGGAGTTTTACTGGCGTGCGCTGCGTAAGTCGTGAGAGATAAATCAAATTTATGTTCTAAAGTATTGTATATCTTAAAAATTGCAACAAAAAAGTCCGCGATGGCATATGTCTATCTTTTAAGGGTGACCCACAATAACCATTTTTATCTTTCAAAATTGTATAAAATTTTCATTGTTATTTCCGAAGCTATTTTGACCGGTATCTTATTAATCCTTATCCAATTAAATAGGTTATTTAAATTGGGCATTCAATTTCGATTAAAATATGCCTTTACATCACATCATATACTTAATGAATAGTTTAAGAGATATCACAGTTTCAAAATTACGCGTAACAAAATAATTATGGTTGACCACGCGGGAGCTGTTAGTCAATGATCTTTTCCTTGGCTATTAGGTATGTATTCCCGGTAGAACGTTCCCGTGGGATATTTTGCGACATCCACGCGGGCGAAGCCGCGGGTAAAAGCTAGTGTACAATAAAACACTGTTTCCAATATCACTGCGTTAGACATGCTATCGCAATATCTGCTCAGAGTAGACTGCCAAGCACGGTACAACGCTCCGCACTCCCTCCACCGTGCAGCCCCCACCATAGCACGCATAACTTATTTATTAGACGTCATAAAACCATTTACAATATAACGCATATTTCGATAGTTTATAATCTATCCATGCGTAACCGACAAATTGTGAACTGGTTTCAAATTTTCTTGCGATGTAACGCTAATACTAGATAGCCTACCTAGCTGCGAGCCTACGAGCAACTTGGAAGTAGAGCTCACCGGCTGCCGCCGCGGCAATATAATTACTACGTCGATTGTTATGTAAAAGTGTTTTTAAAATAAGAATGAAAACATAACACATAATTTCTAAGCAATAAGGTTGAAAAAACTAGGTTGCAAAATAAGTCCAAAACTTTATTTGTTGTCTTATTTTGCCGGCCGTTATGAAATGTAAATACGTTTTTCATACTATCTAAATCGATAAACTTGGAAAAGTACAAAATGTACTAAAGCAGTGGTGAAGGTTCAATACAAATTCCTATTTCGTTATTTTCATTGTATCCCCATAAAATTCCATTGGACTTTAAAATTCCGAACAAAAATACACTTAAGTTGACTTCATAGAGTTGTAAATACGTTTTACTGGACGTTTAACTAACTCCAATGACTACGTTTTCAGTTTAAGTTAAATTAAGTTACAATTTATCTATGTAGTTGACATCGTAACACAGTACCAACTAGTACGGGGGATATTGTAACTGTTACGGCCATTTAGATTGTAATGTCAACAGTATATTACATTTTGCACAAATATATCAATGGGCAGTGGTAGCCCAGTGGTAACGGCCCCGACTTCCGAGTCATGTCATGTCATGGGTTCGATCCCAGGCAGGCGATTTACTTTGTATCATTTATTACATCACCACTGCTCTCAAAACAGTGAAGGAAAACATCGTGAGGAAACCGGCATGTCCCAGAACCAAAGACGTGACATCTTCCAACACGTACTGGGCCCGCGTGGGGGATTACGGCCCACTCCATCACAAAGGGAAGAGACCTGTGTCCCAGCAGTGGGAACGTTATAAGCTGATTATGCTTGTGCTAAATAAGTAACTGAAATATTTGAGAAAAGTATTGATAGTTAGTTATCCGTGTTGCTAAGGAGTGGAACACCACGAAAACCTGGGAGATTTCCCGTCTCAAGTGAATAGGTTATCTCTAGGCAAGTGCGCAAAGCCAGCGAGGACAAAGCAAAATTACTTACTGTTCGCCTGCATCATCCCACTGTTGGGAAAAGGCCTCTCTCCATGACTTCCAGCTCTTTCGATACAGGGCTAATGTGGATCCCTGGCCGTTTTTACTGTTCAGCTCATCCCGCTATCTTTTACGGGGCCTGTCGCGACGCCTTCTGGCTGTGACAGGGCATAGTGGCTATTATGTTCAGAAGAACTGAAAAAAAAAACGAATGTTGTGTCATTCTGCTAAGATTTAAACATTACCGTACCAGTTCATGTTTAAACTCCACAGGTATTCTAAAATTTAAATTGTTAGCTTTAATCGGTCTGACCTACTTTTTTAATGTGTCTGGTATTTTAATCGCAACTTACAGGCAACATGGGTCAAGTTTATTGAGGAATAAAATGCAACCCGAGTGGTTTTTATAATGTAATTGTTGGCAAGCTGCTTTCTAAATGTTTTATTTTTATTTTACCCTCTACAAAACAACAAAAATAATGTAGTTAAAAATAACAAATTTATCCTTGTCCAGAGGAAAACTACAATAATATTCGCAAAAAAGCTTTTTCTTTAATAACATTTAAATAACAACAGTTTTATTTGTTCCAGGTACGTTACGAGTTTTGCAAAGGGCATCAAAGCAACTTGGCATTAATCTTCCTGATGGCTTGGTATGCCAGTGAGTGTAAGTGATCTGAAGGCGATCGGCTGTTTAATGTCACTTGCAAATCGACCACTTCCGCATGGCCTTGTGGCCCACTGTGTATAACTTAACGGCCAGTGTGGCCAGGCTACATTCCTAAAAGTACTTAGTCTATTAAAAATGAGATCGAATTTTAAACAAATCTTCCAAGTCAATATCGTCATTAGTATTATATATTAATTTTATTCTGTGATATCGTTTATAAGTTTGTTTAATTTGTAAAACAAATTAACAATGGTAGATTCGAAGCGGTTTTGTTTTGTTTGACATTTATTTTATGCCTCTGGCAACAAAATCTAATAGAGAAGTAAACAAAAGTGAACGTTCAAATGGCTTAGGCGATATTGGGTGGAAAGAGAAACATCAGTCCCTTTCTGTAAGTATCTATTAAATGCGAAACAAGAACATAAAGAAAATAGAAACAAAGCGAAAACAAAACACATCAGTCAGGTTCGTAAGATCAAAAGTTCTTCTCTGCTAGTAAAGTGGTATCTGAAAATATCTCTTCAAACGAACAAAAGTGTATGATTCCTTTGGGCATGTTGTCAAAACTGGGCAATGTTTCCCTTATGTCACTTCAGACTATAATGCTGTAGGCAAAAAAACGCTGACTTGTAGCAAGCGTGACAAAATAACATCAAATGACAGTGTGAAACAAATTAAATAAATCATAGAGGAAATTGTGCTATTTTTTGCGCCCATCTCAATTTGGTTCATGTCTTGGTCCGTACCATACCATAAATGTAAATGACATATTGATTCAAAACCGGCAACTATGCTCTAATCTAAACGTGCAATTTTACCTTATTCATTTTACCTTCATGTTTCCCTTATGTCACTTCAGACTATAATGCTGTAGGCAAAAAAACGCTGACTTGTAGCAAGCGAGACAAAATAACATCAAATGACAGTGTGAAAGAAATTAAATACTTAAATCATAGAGGAAATTGTGCTATTTTTTGCGCCCATCTCAATTTGGTTCATGTCTTGGTCCGTACCATACCATAAATGTAAATGACATATCGATTCAAAAACGGCAACTATGCTCGAATCTAAACGTGCAATTTTACCTTATTCATTTTACCTTCATGTTTCCCTTATGTCACTTCAGACTATAATGCTATAGGCAAAAAAACGCTGACTTGTAGCAAGCGAGACAAAATAACATCAAATGACAGTGTGAAAGAAATTAAATACTTAAATCATAGAGGAAATTGTGCTATTTTTTGCGCCCATCTCAATTTGGTTCATGTCTTGGTCCGTACCATACCATAAATGTAAATGACATATCGATTCAAAAACGGCAACTATGCTCGAATCTAAACGTGCAATTTTACCTTATTCATTTTACTGTTCATCAAGTTGTAAATTGAACAAAAAATTAGTGCTCATTATGGTCAATAATTGAAAATAGGTTTTTGCTAATTAGAAAATGAACATGAGCGTCATATTATAATGACGCAGTTACAATTATGAATGTTGAATTGTTAAGTCATTCACTTTTTTTACTTATGAGCTCAAATGTCCGAAAGACTGATGCAGCTCGATAACAATTAAAATTTTATTGTGTCTCATTAGTGACAGTCAAGCGGTAAAGCTGTATTATCGGTATCGGTAGGGAACATAAGTCGATAATGTAGTCTGTAAAGTTCGCTTTAAACTAAAAGGACTTGCACGCAGGTAGGCGATATATCTATAGTTAAACCTCTGTTGGAAGTCCTCGTATAGAGCTTATCGATAAGTCTGACATCGTTAAATCCTACGCGGGCGATCCGGAGAGCACTCAAGCCTGCCTCAACTCTTCACAGATATGTAGAATGGCCACGGATTTACAAAGAAACGGGACTTTTTTGTTTCGCACAAAATCCGCTGAGTAACATCTTTTTGTGAAGACGGCTGACTGGAGGCTCGACTCCTCTTTTCAGCGCCGCTTAAAAGGTAACAGTTTAACTCCAATGAGATGTAGCCGCCGATGTTGGCACTACGCCACATTTGATATCGACTGGCTCAACAATAAGATCTCAACTCTTCGTAGATATGTAGAATGGCCACGGATTTACAACGAAACGGGACTTTTTTGTTTCGCACAAAACTCGCTGACTAACGTCTGTTGGTGAAGACGGCTGACTTGAGGCTCGACTCTTTTCAGCTTCGCTTAAAGGCTTAAAGTTCAGCTCCAATGTTGCCACCAATGTTGGCACTACGCCACGTTTGATATCGACTGGCTCAACGATAAGATCTCACCAATATGATTTTAGTCTCACTCTGTACTAGTTTAGTGTATTTCAAAATAGATAACTAATATTTGTTTAGGTGATAAGTTTTCACAGAATAATTTTCATATTGTTATTTAACCCTGTCAGATTAGAGTAAATAATGACGATACTTATGACCAGATTAATAGTCGATTAATTATGTTTGTATAATTTACTTTTCATGTGTTGTTTGTATTGAATGCACTAGGAAACACATTTAGCATACACAAAAAATAAAACGAGCGAGGCTTACAGTGGTCGCATATGATGTGGATCTGACAGGTAACCTTGGTAAAAGACAACGTTAAGGTAATAAGCAACATTAAAGGGGCGGAGCCTCGTCAAGGTCGTTTCTGATGGCCAACTCATCACCAGCACCGCGTGCGCTCATTGGTCACATCAAATAGCGCGCGTTTCTCCAGCTTCCTGTTACACACTTCCGTCCCTTTTCACGAAATCACTCCCACAGATTGCAGGAAAGTCAGAGGAAAGATTTTCCACATCAAAAATGTTGGTGAAATAATATCTATACCCATTCCAACTAAAACCAAATTTTAAAACCTTTCCAACAGCACTCAACATTTTTCAATTTGCAGAATCATCGTATTCTATGAGATCGTCCATTTTATATTCCATTTCCCTACTAAAACTGTGGTAAACATAGTTCGCTCGCAACGACTATGTGCTCAGCCACCCCGGTTCGAGATATTAGAAGCACTGAGTGGCTTTATACCTCTCGTGAGTTCGGGGTGGCCGCAAGCATTTTGTTGGGCTTTCGATTGTCTGAAGCTTCTGCAAGATATCGGCTTTAGGTTAACTGTAATTATGCCTCCATATAAATAAGGTTTTGTCATTTTGGCATCGTTCTCTATTTGGATCTTTGAACATAAGACTTCGCCGTTCTTGATTGGTTGGTTCGTTACACAATATTTCCAAATAGAGACATTCGTAATTCAAAGTGTATCCCATTTTTCTCGTCAATTTGCTGTCTGGCATTGAAGTCTGTTTAATATAATCCGATCTGTGTGATCCTGACCAAATTAGGACGCCGTTTCGAGTCAAGAACCATGTCTTTTGTCCCTTGTCATGCCAAATGGCAAAATTAGGTTACATCGTAATAATTATATTCTTGGCATCAAACACAGCGGGTGTAAAATGTTCACCTACATACTTGACCCAATTTGAGTGATTGTTTCCAAAAGGAAATTGCACCCTTGGCTTATTTTCTGTGATATTGGCGAATTTCCTTCTACGACGCCGATCTTTTGTTTTTTTATATTACAATAAATCCATTTGGTTGTAATTCCCAAGGAAATACAAATTATTTCTTTTTCATATCTGACGAGAATATTGTGTTTAGGACTGGCTGGGGACCATTCGTTTGTCTTGAAGAAAAATATTGAGGATGAATATTTTTGTCAGTGGGAATTCGATTTGTTTTTCCTTATATTTATGCTGACTATATTTTGTAGGATGGCTCACCATTAAGGCCACTGTTTTAAGTGGATCGGAAAACACAAAGAGATTTAGTTTTTAACAACTTCTTTGACTTGGAGGCTTGGAGCTTTGAGTTTGAATCGTTCAGTTCCGGTTTGTAAATAAAATCGTGTTTTTGAATATTTCAAAGATTATAGATGACGAGCGTTTTTTTTTGTTGTCTAAAAGAATCAATAAAGACAAAGCGACACTCGCTTCATACGGCTGCCACATAAATTGGATAAATTCTATTGCGACTACTTATACGCGTTTCGCTAGACGTTTGATTACTATTTCGTGTGGGCGTCATTTAATATTCCACTCAGCCAATTGAGGGGAACGTTTAGCTGACTAACAAACTGATGAGCTTAATTCGCCACAATTACGTTCGTTATGACCTGGCCGATGACCACGATATGTTTAATTGCACTAATATATTAGTTACCTGCGCAATACTCACTAATTACGGGACCACAATTGATAAAGTGGTACAGTATGCTCCGGCAAGCATGCACGAAATTAGAGGTCGTATGCATGATTGTAATATAAATATAAAAAATGTTACAAAAATACATTTTGATGTCCTTTTCGTACAAACAGAACTAAAGTCTGATAAAGATGGACACAATTCCAGATATTATGACATTATTATTTGTTTATCTGTAGATAGGACGTCGCCCACTTCATTTATGTCAAGATCAGGGTCAGCATAACATAAAACCTGAACAAAACTTATGACGTGACTAAGAGCGGAGGACAATAAAAGTTATGACCTTACTTCAAGTTCGTCCTAAGTAGACCTATTTATGTCTGGGTATTCGGTTACTTGAAAATCAGATTACGTCACAAAGGCTGAGTACAGTTCGTACATAGTCAGTTCTTCTTTCCTAGTTTTATTGCAATTGTCTTTGTGAACTTGGTGATGTAACAGAAAAATCACTAACTACTGCAGAGCCGATGAAAACTTCAGTGTCGTATAATCTAGTCGGAGTAGTTAATCCGATTAAGTCAATTCAGAGGAAGTTTACGCTACTTCTATCCATAATACTTTTGCTGACAATGAATCTCTTTTCGCATCGAGAAATGTAAAGGAATTGGAATTTGCTGGTAAAAATTCGTTCGGAATATTGTTTTGGAGGTTCAGTTTTATATTTGTGTACTCTGTGTATTACGGCAGTTGTGTTAAAGTTCTGTATAGATGCGTAGTCTGTAGTTAACATGTAATAACGCAGTAAGTTACTAAGTTCAAACTAAGTTCTTCCGCTCGCCGGCACCACTGTTTATAATTCCCCGCCGCCGCCTGGTTTGACCTTTGCAACTTTCATTTGTCTTGTTCCATCAAGCAACCTCGTTAGTTCTTCTTAGTGATTGTTTCCTCTGAACAATTAATTAGTTACATTCGAGGTGACTGGATCTTTATTAGTTCCTGTGGTAGCGTGTTGGCTTGTAACGACATCTATAAATTTTGACGACTCCATTTCCCCATTTTCTTAATGGCTCTTCGCTTAATATAGGACAGTTATTTTCGTAGTATATTCACATTCCACATGTATTAGATACGGCATCAATGAATATTTATGTTGTTCGGTAAATATACTCGAAGTTAGGGTATATGTAATTACAATTTGTGGGGAATCGATGAAGTCGTAATTCGTGGTTTTCCCTGAGGAGTTGTGAACAGCGAGAGAGTTCCTAATGAAAATAAACGTATGCCGGATATTAACAATTGGGATTTATCCCTATTAGTTCATGTGAAAACAATTTCTAGTGTGAGTGTCGGAAGCGTTAACCTTAAATATGTAAATTGCAATTAACATTCATTGAACGGGATAATAGTTTTGACTGCAAACTTTATTAATAGGGTCATAATAAACAGTGAATAATTGGAAAGGTTGTATTAAAGTGGGGCGCGTGAAAGAAACAACAGTGAACTTTATACCACGACATAATAAGCGCTGAATGAATGGAAATGAATGAAAGCATACATATATATTGCATTATTATGAAAACAAGCTAGTTGATTCGCTCTAACACGGGGGCGTGCGTTGTTTAGAGCTAAAGGCGGTAATTCCCGGTTATTCCCGCAAGTGCTCTCGCTTGCACGAGGGTCGTTAGCGAGCCCGTCACAACACCACCTGATTTTTTTATTTGAAAAGCCGTCGCTACTGCTTTTTCTTTGCAATCTTGTGGAAATATTCATGGAGGAAAATGTTAATATTTTTATGTACCTAATAGTTTTTACTATAGAATATGCAGCTGAATACCAGCATTTTACGTGGAGCGATTGCCTATCAGACCTCCACAACCCAGTAATTGGGTAATACGATACCCCTTGGTAAGACTGGTTGTCAAACTTTCGGGTTTCTGACGACCCGTAACGACTGTCAACCACCCACGAATGACAGCCAGGACCAACGATTTAATATGCTTTCCGAAGCACGGAGGAGTCTCGATAAGTAATCCATCCATGGACCAACTCCGACAAGCGTAGCTTAAAGTGATGGATCTCCCGTGCGGCTGTTATTACTTAGCGACGAGCTCCTCTAGAGAAAGAGCAGATTAACTAGTGGAAGTATGAATGAAAGTCAACAGTATTACCTACTTAATACTAGGGATGTATCCGATACCGATACCGATACCGATATATCGGCGATACTCGAAGTTTGCCGATATATCGGCATCGGAGATATTTTTATGGCCGATACAACGATACTTTTCAAAATTCGCGCTTTAAAAATGTAATGTAAACGCGCGTGCTGTCTCGTCTATTTCGTTGCAAACGAGGCACGAACTAACTATGCTCGGGGAAACCCCGCGCTAGGGCGCTTGTACACGGTAAGAAAATTTACCGTGTCTGCGGCAGACAAGACAAATTCTTCGTGTACACGACAAGAATTTTGTCTGTTCTACACACGAAAACCAACAACGTTCGCCGCGTCATGTCTTGCGCAGACAAGATTTTTTTCGTGCACCGCTGCGAGCAGTGTACACAGCTATTTTCTAGTTACGACACGAATTCTTGCGTAGGCCCGGCGTATTTTCTTACCGTGTACAAGCGCCCTATTCAGTGTCTTGTTTCACCCGCCCACTTTGGCCTCGCACTCGCTTAACTATACCATTTCGCTAGGTTGACTGTTGTCGTGCGTCTAATCTCAACCTGTCTACGGTTTAATTTAGTTTGTCCTGTTATTTATTCTTTTTATATTAATTTAAAAAATTACCTGAATTGTGTTTTATCGATTTGATATTTCAATAAGCGTATCGGTATCGGTATCGGTATCGCCGATATTTTTATAAGAGTATCGGTATCGGTATCGTATCGGCAAAAAGGCATATCGATGCATCCCTACTTAATACGCACTCAATAAACTACTTTCACGGTTTTCTTGGTCCGCCAGTTTACCTGAAACGATAAGTATCCTCGTATATTAAAAGTGCTTGTAAAACATTTTATACAAAATCATGTTACAGATAAATTACAGGAAATTTATCACACCAGCGGTGAAACCGAGCAAATGAGATTTAGTAGCTCGACTAGACGAAGGAACCCGACGAAGCGCCGGGAAATAAGGCTGTTAAACAATTTTTTAATGGAACAATAAATAACAAACGATCGGTGACGTGCAATCCTCTGTAAGCCGATTTTTCCTATCGCGAGCGAGCCATTGAGGCAAGATTGTGAAACAATGCCTTTTAATGGGACTATTTACGTTTCGTTTTGTTGTAGTCGGTTGGTAGTTTCATGATTTATCTTCGAGTTCTTGTAGAAAACTGTTCTGAGATTCAACCGCACTGCGCAACCGCCGCGCGCCGTATTATTTCGAACGTGTTAATAAATATGATAGGTTATACTGTTTAATAACTGAATACGTATAGGTACCCTAAATGATATAAGGTGTAATCTGCACCTTGAACTTCGGCCATTTGAACGACAATTTTCTAAGCGCATGATTGTTAATAATATAATTTACCTGTTTTGAATAAGTTGTAATATTTTTGGCGATAAATGATTTTATTTCTGTAAGTAGGTCTGTACAAACACAAAGACAAACACTTTTACACGTCAATCATATTTTTTTAACTAGATGAGGTCGGCGATTCCTATCTGACTACTCTGAGAAGAAAGGCCGAAACAAACTCAGAGGTCACAGTCTATTTTAAAGTCCAGACATAATCTTGGTCAGATCATGTGATCGTTAATTATAATGTTGAATTTTTGAGACTTTATTAATCTAGTTGGTAGGCCGAAACATAGATCGTTGCTTTTCACAAGAACGGCAATAGATCCATCCCAGAAACCAGACACCAAGTCACAAAAATCACTTTCTAAACTTCCTATCCTCTTAGTCCTTACCTTCTCAATTATACTCCGAATAAGACATTCCCCACTCAATCCACCAGTTCCTAATTCAAGCACAATAATTTGCAGCTATTACCCTGCATTTGGGCTTCCAATGTCGCAGCCTTAATTAGGATTAACGAGTTTAGATCGTGAACGTGCAGTTAAAGTTTCCATTGCAAACTGCAATTTGGAGCACAGTTACGCGGAAGTGGCAAAACTTGTATAGTTTAAATCACTGAGAAATATTAGTTGGCAGCGTCACATCTTTCGCTATGGAGGACATCCTGCGCTTTGTTTAAAGGGGTTATGTTATTTGAATAAGCTAAGTCAATGAAAATGCATGCAATGAAGAGGCAGTGGTGGCTCTGTGGTATCGACCCCGACTTACGAGTTGTAGGTCGTGGGTTCGAACCCAAGCAGGCGCTTTACTTTGTGTAAATAATTTCATCACCACTGCTCTCAAAACGGTGAAGGAAAACATCGTGAGGAAACCGGCTTGTCTTAGAACCAAAAATTCGAAGACATGTGACATCTACCAACCCGCACTGGGCCCACGTGGTAGATTACAGCCCACTCCCTCTTACAGAGAGGAGGCCTGTGTCCCAGCAGTGGAAACATTAATAGGCTGATTATGCAAGTCAATGAAAATGATATTGTCTCATTTGGTTGGAAATTAAATGTGATTTAGAGTGAAGACATACCTAAGTGTCAAAGTTCCGTGAATACGTAGGCTTAGTAGAATTTCGTCTCTTCAATTTGGGATAGCACTTTCAATGACAAGGCGAAAGCACTTATGCGACTGGCATCCTATCATCGATTGCCAGCGAAGAGTTTTTAGACAAGTAGGTATCCCTAGTCAAACTTTAACGCGGTCTTTGATATATATAGGTACTTATAGAGGTATGAGGAACAGGGTGTAAAGTTCACTTATCCTCCATAAGAAAAGGGAGGATCTTCCGATCAGATGGGTGTCGTATCTGTTGGACAACTGCCCGTCAACTGATGTCGGGAAGTTATTTAAATGCTGATAGTGCGGAAAACGCTGCTTGCGCGATGCAGGATTTTACGTGACGTCAGATCGGCTACATGCTTATCTAATCATAGTCGACGTTCTATCGAATATTTGCGTCGCACGTTACCTCTAATTAGATAAATGCACCTGCTGGGTGTAACTTCTTAATTCTCCGTGGTTCGCAGTTGAAGTAAGGTATGCTCGTCTCCAGATCAACAAAGCCTATCGACTCTTGAACTGTTGGCAAGACCTACAGAAACATAAGCTTTTGCCCGTGACTTCGCCCGCGTGTAGGTTGGATATTGTATCCCACGGGAACGTATTACCGGGATAAAAAGGATCGTATAACCTAAGTCTGGTGATGGTCTACCTGTGTGCCAAATTCCATCGAAATTCGTTCAGCCGTTAAGGCGTGAAAAGGTAACAGACAGACAGAGTAACTTTTGCATTTATAATATTTAATAAAAAGTACTAGCTGCGCCCCGCTGTTTCACCCGCATACATCACGATCCTGAGGGAATATCGGGATAAAAGTATCCTATGTTCTAATCTAGGTCATGGTCTTGTAGCAAATCATCCAAATCTGTTCAGCCGTTTTGTCGTGTAAGCGTACAAACAAATAAACTCACTTTCGCATTAATAATAATATGTTGTATGGATTTCGAATTCGATAAATAATACGTCAATCTTTTTAATGCGCATTCAGTACTTATTCTTAAGCCAATTTACGTATTAACGAGTTTGCCTTGTGTTAGTAGGTAGGTACTTATTCACACCCAAGACGCAGACGCAGGCTTGGTGATCGTGGCGATTTTGTCTTCAGTTGGTAGTTAGCTGT
This sequence comes from Conistra vaccinii, assembly GCA_948150665.1. Classification (NCBI taxonomy): domain Eukaryota; kingdom Metazoa; phylum Arthropoda; class Insecta; order Lepidoptera; family Noctuidae; genus Conistra; species Conistra vaccinii. The sequence goes on along the minus strand of OX411334.1, from coordinate 8,754,886 downwards.
CCTGTGGTTGTATCGCCCTTTGTTTTTTTTGGTTGGGAATCCTCAAATAACTTCACCTGTCTGCCTTCAGTTGCCGGTACGTAGCCAGGGGCCGCGGTTTCCCTTTTGGACTTTCCCGCAACCCCGGCAGGCATTGGCCCTAGCGGACCCCGTCAGTTGTGCTGACATCTCTTTGAGGCTCGCGTGGAACAACACGCCGTCGACCCGGGCCTGGTCCTTATCGTGCGAGCTATCCATTGCTCTCCATCCGCAAGCCCGCGCTTACGGTAGCCGGAAATTGGCTCGCAATTCCCAACGCCCAGCGCGTCTCCTGCGGCGGCTAGGGGCGTGGTTGTTTCGCCCTCAGAGTTCAATATAATAATGCCTTCAGAATGTTGTTGGGGTTCCACGTTACTGCAGTGCATCAGGAATGTTTGCCGAAGCACATACTGATGGTTTCAATACCATGCTAAGAAAAAGGATTGCGTCCATGATGCGCAGAGTGCGTGGGACTGTCAACGGCATTTTGAAGGTGCGCCACTATGGCGCATTGGATGCATGTACCCGATGGATCGGGTGACTGCAACAGATTTATGAACTGAAATTTTGAACTGTGTTTTCGTATTACATTTGTTAATAACATAGCTTATAAGTAGTGTGTATTACTAACATCATAAGGACGGAAAGAACTGAAATAAAGATTTTTTTTTTTGCTTTTTTTCTAAAGTGCACAATAATGTTCATACTTACGAGACAAAGTCTTTATTGTAGTGTGGAGTTTACTGAAACAGTTAAATTGGTTAAATTTAAAATGACCTATTTTCAATCGCGCCCCTATTCACGATCGGCAATTTATTATTTAGGCCTGGGCTACATTTGAGTCTAGCTGAATTAACAATACACTAAAACAATCTGTACAGTTCATAACGTATTAGTAAAGGTCACTAACTGACATTATCGACTATTCTTGCGTAAGTTTTCAATCATAACCGAAAATAGAAAATGATACATGAATACTAATTGCAATTAGTGATACTGTTATCAGTATTTAAGTTAACGTATTTCTAGAATAATGTTCAATTCAGACGTCACGTTCCGCAGTCTATGTTCTATAACAAAACCGTGAATATGAACTGATAAAAACCTTCATTATAACTGATTTTAGATTACTTTTTGCTATGTATGTATGTTAAGAAAACGTGCACGATACGATGTAATTTTTTTAAATCTAATTGTTCTATAGCCGTAGGTATTACTCGTAATAAAAAAAAATACTCTAGTTACTTTTGTTAGACATAATGATGATATTATTATGAGAGTTCAATGCACTCCCATGACGATTCCGTTTTATAAATCTAAAACTAGTTCTGGCCCGCAGTTTCACTCGCATCCTAGCAAAACTACTACATGTACCTGGATAAAGAGTATTCCTTATTTTAAGCCAGGCCATAGTCTACCTGTATGCCAAATCTCTTCCAAATGCTTTAAGCTGTTATAGCGTGATTAAGTAACAAACATACATTGCCGGCCTCGTTGGTCTAGTGGTCGTAAGCGCTACTGCTGAACATGAGGGTTCGATTCCTAAGTCGGGTAAAGTGTCATTGGCTTTTTCTATCTAGAATTTCTCAGCTCGGAGTCTACATTTGTGCCCGGTTGATGACAATAGGCTCGCGCCCTATTACATGGAACTTAAAACAACTGACGGCGAAATGTAAGTGTACCTACTTCTGCCCAAACCTTCGGGCGGCATGATGTTAAGTTATGTTAAAGAAACATTTGAAATATTAGTAGGACAAATTGTGAATTTGTCCGGATTGATTAAATGAACCATGTGTGGGGCAGGTCTTAAACTGAAGTTTCTCTTTGAAGGCATGAGAAGTGTATACAGGCGTAAAGCCTTATATGTGTAGGTACACCACTAGTTTCAAACGGAAACTTAGAGATGGCTGTAATATAAGTTCTCCGGTAAAATTACTAGTGAAAGCTTCTGGGAAATATTAATAACTTGAAGTAAAGTAGGTTTTACGTGTGGTTTTACTCCCGTCGATTTCGGTAAATGATGTAATTTCACAATAATTGAGTAATCTTGCAATAATTTACTCTGGAAAATTACTAGGTATATGGAGGGGTAAGGATTAATTCCTCCCCAGTTCTATTGAATTGGTAATTATAGTGTTGGATTTAATAGTGCGGAATAATTTGTGTTTATTAATTTGGGAATAAATTAAACATGTACTTTAGGTAAACCATTATCAATACTTACGAATTTATTTAAGTTAATGAAATTGTTTTTAGCCGTTCTGCACTCATAGCATGACCATCATTGCAGAAACAAAACACAAAAATGATAAACTGTAGTAGCTCGATGTAAAAATGTCACTTTGTAAAGAATTATATTAAAATTTAAAACACCCCCGACACAAACATTTTCTTATTTCTCTATCCTACTCCATCACCATACCCTGTTTATCATCTATCTACATATAATCTATTCATTGAGACCATTCCAATGAGCTCAGACACGATACCTGTGCTGTAAGTTGGAAAAGGAGTTGGGTATCCTGCAAATTCCAGACGATGTTGCAGCATCAGTTCAAGGTTACTATGTTCTTGTAATATCATTGAAGTTACAGAATACCAAATTTGTCTTGGTCATGCTTACGTGCTGGATTCGTAAGGGCCTAGTTTTAACAGGCGCCCGAGGCGCGCGTCTTGAACGCTGCGTTTTGGGCGCTCAATTAATTTCTATGTAACGAATTACATCAAGCGCTGCCATCTAGGGCAGGGCGCGTCATGTAATTCTTTACATAGAAATTCATAAAATTTTATTGAGCCTGTTATAACTAGGGCGTAACAACCAGACGGATTCGATAATTATATCGTCTTCCTTAAATCCCTCAGCTTTCAAGTCCTAACCGTTTAACAAATTGAATATAACCGGTCCATATCATACCGAGATATGCATACCGTGTGTAGTAGCAGTAAAGTAACGGATATCTAATTCTTATTTGCTATTTATTACTGCAATATATCTTCTCCATAGCTTGTAATAATTTGCACAGATATGCACGCAACCATTAACGCTTGATTGGTTTGCAATTCTCACTTAGAGAGAGGAATATAGATATTTCATTTCTGAGCGGCCCTTAGCAACGTTAGTCTTGCTATAACTTGCTTCGCTGATCATAATCTTGAAGTTGGAAATACAAAACAGTGATAGGTACTTACTTGTACCTACATTAGAGGCAAAAATTTGAGTCTTCTTGCAAGATTGTATTTTACTTTGTGCAATTTATCACATTACTGCTCTCAAAACGGGGAAGGAAAACATCGTGAGGAAACCCGTAGGGTTATTACGTATCTTGCAGAAGCAATGCGATAGCGATCATTTGTTTCATTTTGACAGTTCAACAACATTCAATGCGATAATTACGTTGCAGAGCAGAATTAAATTTCGAACTTATGAAGCAATGGATTAGTAATCTGTTTCAAAACGAATTGATTGTGTATTACGTAATTAGGGTACCGGATGTCCTAGAAACAAAAATTCGAAGACAAAGGACCCCTCCTAACCGACACTGGGCCCATCTGGTGGAGTACCCACGCCCTCTCGCAGAGAGGACGCCAGTGGCCCAGCTACATAATCAGCCTATTAATGTTCCCACTGCTGGGACATAGGCCTCCTCTCTGTGAGAGGGAGTGGGCCGTAATCTACCACGCGGGCCCAGTGCGTGTTGGTAGATGTCACATGTCTTCGAAACATGGGAACATTACAGGCTCATAATGCTATGGGAGGCTTCTAACTTGGAAGTCCACAAGAAGGTATAAATCCAAATATACTCGTAAGCTACCTGATATTTTAACGTCCTTGAAAAAAGGTACAATATAGAACCACTTTGAAGCAAAGCTAGTCCTATTAAGGCCTCAGATTCCCAAAAGGGACGAGATAATGCTTTAGATGAAGAAAACCTACACTTATATTACTTTCCAATCCAAACAGATTAAAGCCAGGGTAGATATTCATCCATTCTCATGAAAAACATTAATCCAGCAACAAATAGCAGACTTATTAGAAACCCGATTCGTTCACTACATACCACTGTCTTTAATCTCAGCTAAGAAATCCGAGCTTCAATCGTATTTTCAACGTAACTGGATAAATATCGAACTCGTCTCGGCTATATCCTTTAGCTGGTGCAACGGATTCACGGAAATAAAGGTGGCGATCGAAATTATGTAGGAGGAGATTTGGGTTTTCGATGACGGGTGCAGAAGAATGTTTTTTATGTTCTGTTTTAGTACTACGTTGAGGAGATTTTGAAGTTATGAAGCAAAAAAGGTAAGTTCAAATACTAGAACCCGACTACTGAAAAATCATGCTCTAAAAAGTAAGAAACAAGAAAATATTCTCATATAAAATTGTTATGTACAACTTATTGTATAAAAAAACAACCTATACTTATTTAAATACATATTCATAGTGATGTTCAGAGGATAACCGTGGTCATATGCCTGTGGTTTTTTTTAGTTCTTTACTTTATATTCGAGGGCCGCCATATTCATGTAATGTGACGTCACATAGCCTTTAACCAGCGGACGATCAAGACGCTTCCAATGATACTTTACTAATATTTGTCAAATTATGAGAAGGAGTTAAGAAGTTATGAGGAAACAGATGAACATACATACCTGTCAAAGTCATAATCCTCCTTGTTGCTTCGCCTTAGTCGGTGCAGTACAATGTTAGAAATAGCTTCACTCAACACTAAAACATGCATTGTGATTGCTACTTGATGATTGGGTTTTTTGGAGTGCATTTAGGCTTCCAAGCTATAGGTTCATTATTACTCCCAGCACTGTTTTATCTCTTACCAACAGTTTTTCATATAATGTTTTAAATATCACACAATTGTCATAATTCTGACGGGAAAATCCCTTGCGTATAACGTCATCGTGATTGTTATGTACTGTCATTTTATTAGCGCAATATACCTACTTATGACTGTGAATCAGTGTTATTCCATAAAAATCACTAGGTACAAAAAAAAACACAAATTAAGTTTATATACTGACGTAGATACGATGACAGGAAATTTTTCCAAGAATCTCGACACTGATCTGAGAATCAATTTCCTTGTGGAAATTTTTATATCCTTGAGAAATTAGAACCGAAACACGGAGAGGCAGAGTGTTTACTTTTATTAAGGTCTTATGGTTTTATTTAGACTTGATACGTAATTATTCTTGTATTTAATAATGTGCTATGAACGCTTCTTCTTCTTTTTCTTCTCTATCCATGATGACACGATCTATACGTTGACCTACAACGTATAGATCGTGTCCACCAACCAGCGGAGTAGAGCCCGATTTAAACTGAATGGCGGCTCGGAACATGAGGCAAGTCACTGCGCAACAAATTCATGGGTCAGCATGGGTCCGTTGAGATTGACCGCCGTGGTCGAAATACGGTCTAGACTACTATATTTTACTACAAATAATTTTAATGTGTTTGATAATATCAACCTTATACCAATATAAGTTTGATATTATCAAACACATTAAAATTTCGTTTGTCAACGACATTAATATCGGAACGTGTTTCAGCTATAACCACAAATGTACCTATTAGCATAAATGAATGACGTGCGAAATTAATTGCGTATTACTCACGCTTGCATCATGAGTTAGTGCTATTTTCAGTTAAGTTCCTAAGGTTATCGGTATCGGTTGACTGCACCGTTGGTCTTGTAATTACAAGTACGACTACTGAGCATGGGGTTCTGCGGGGTAATTGTTGTGGTCCCAAGGCCCGTTTAGTCACAGGCCAGATCGTGCAAGGCCAGGCTGTGGGAACCGTCTATTTGATGAGGCCTGTGCTGGGAATGCTCGGTACGAGCCGCGACAGGCCTCGAAAGGCGTGACCGCGCGCCAGGCCTCGACAGGCCGTGGCACCGCGGCTTTTGAGCGACTGTCGAGCAGATGAATGTTTCGAACATATGAAGCTATGGGTTAGGAATTTCCTCCAGATTATGGTTGAAAATGTTTTACTAAATGGGGGTGCTGGTTTCGTACCCAGTTGGGTACTGTTATTGGGTTTTTCTTTAGAAATGTCTCTGCCTGGATTTGTGCGTGGGTAGTGGTTGATAAATGATAAGAGCTCGTGGCTAAGTAATAACAGCCGCACGGGTCGATCCATCAGGTTAAGCTACGCTTGCCGGGGTTGGTCGTAGATGGGTGACCTTCTTTACATACCGAAACACCTCCATGCCTTGGAAAACACGTGGAGCTTTGACAGTCGTTACGAGTCATCAGAAGCCCGAAAGACTGACAACCAGTCTTACCAAGGGGTATCTTATTAACCGGTTGGTTGTGGAGGTCAGATAGGCAGTCGCTACATGAAAATACTGGATTCTATATTAGCTCTGGATTCGATATTCAACTGCATCCGGTTAGACTGGAAGCCGACCCCAACCTATTGGGGAAAAGGCTATTACAGGCAGATTTTTTAATGGTAGATGTACGATAATGTTACTTGGGACTTAATCATAGAAATAAAGGTGAATTTCAATTCTCTTTGGGGACTACAGGCGTGATTTTATGTTCTAAGGTTATCGGTACAAAATCTAGCGTGACTCAACGTGATAAATGTCCTGTTCGCTATTCACGCTGGTTCTTCACGGCTGTCGTGTCAGTTGCCAGTTGTCGCACTAAGTGTATTGAACAAGTTTAGAATTTATAGCTGAGGTGCAGTTCGATATATTTTTCTTCGTCTCTCAACGAGGTCTTGGTGATAAATAGATTTTCGTATTTCACAATCTGAATCTTAAACTGTCAGCAAGATGTTAGTGCCAAAGAATTTGAACCTAATGTCTATTGAAGAATTAAAATTGGATTTGATTTGCATCTTCTTAGCGTTACAAATGGAAACAGGTGAAAATACAGCTCTCTTAAAAAGAGAGAGGTTATTATGACACTGAATTTGATGTTGTAACCTTTTTAGATGTAAAAAAGGCGTATGGAACGTTTAAAAATACTTTTTGTACATCTAAAACTGTATAAGTATTTGGTGTTACGATATTAAATATTGCATTTCATAATCAATATTTTAGTTTAAAAGTTAGCCATATTTCTTATTTCCTATACAGTAATATTGCCAAATAAATCAACTTTTAGGATAAACGCTTTTAATTTCATTTTGGTCGGTGGTAGGGCTTGTTCTAAAGTCCGCCTGGCTATCTTCTCTAAGTTATCTATCTTATCTAAGTCTGTCACCGTAACAACAATGTTAACAGCATTGTTGTGTTTTGGCTGTTAGGGTAAGATAGCCAGTTCCTCTGTGGTTGAGGATTCCGGGTGAAACTCGCTTACCATCAGGTGAGATGCAGGCCAAGAGCTTCTCATGTGTAGAAAAAATAAAATCTCTTTCAGAAACCTGCTGTATTTCTCGTAGATAAAATTGAAGAACCTGCACTTTTATTACGTAACATACTTTCAATCACAATCCGAGAGTTTTGTAGGATACACTAATCCATTCCTTCATAGGTTTGAAAAATTCGTCTGCTCAACAACGTAACGCAATGAACGTCGGTGAACTGTCAATATGAAACCCATTGTGATCAATTGTCATTTTATGTGTGTAATGCAACTAACCTGTGGCGGAATCTACATAGCCAGATGTGAACTACGCATCAAAGACCTGACGTCACATAAAATCCTGACGACACCCAAATCCTGCATCTCGCAATAAGAGTTTACCGCGCGAACGACATATACAGGGTGTCAGGGACATCGACGCGAAGCCTGTTACCATGGATTCAGTACATGATTCTAAACCCCCCTGCATACAAATTTTTCGTCGGTTATTAAAAAAAAAAACAGTTGATCCATACATTTTGACCGCGTAGGTATTTTTTTTTTAATAGCCGACGAAAAATTTCAACTCAGGGGTATTCAGAATCATGTACTGAATCCATGGTAACAGGCTTCGCGTCGATGTCCCTGACACCCTGTATAAGACTATGCGACATCAACCGTTGGGCAGTTGCCCGCCAGACACGACACCTATCTAGTCAGAGGATCCTCCCTTTTCTATAGAGTATGAGTGAACTTTACACCCTGTTCCTCATACCTCCAAAAATTCCGCAAGTCAAGCTAAGCTGTTATATTAAATAAAAACATTAACGTCATATTTTCACAAGAGTGTCTTTAAAATGGGGGCAATAAAAATAAACGCACGTTGATATTGCTTATGCTTACCCTTATAAAATGCTACGATTATTTTCATAAAAAAGTCGACAGGACGGGCAACTAATCTTGCTCATTCCAAAGGTGACAAAAACGCTCATTTGCAACCACATTTCATGTGTCACCCGAAATTTCATTCTTGACTTTAATTTATGATCATAAAAGTCCCTACTGAAACTAATTGCATTTTATTCTTACGATGTGTGTTTTCAAATATGTAGGTACAGTCACTGACAGGAGAAAAGCGATTTTTTTTGGACAGTGTTGATTCAAATGTTGACTTCAGACCAAATAAAAAACCAAGCCATAGCCCTGTCAACAGTGACGTGAGGCCGCTTTTGTAATGTATGCATTATGTGAGGTGTAGTTTGATTGTAAATATGTTCGTGTGATTGTGTATGCACAGAGTGAAGGTGTAGTTTTAACATGCTTCACTGTAAAATACAATAGACGTAGATATATTTAGTAACCTATTCCGTTTAACTAATAATGGATTTCCGCAAGGTCACGCCTGAATCAATTAACTATGCTTCATTCGCAACGCTATGTCTTGGTTTTTTATTTGGTCTGAGATGTTGACCTATGAAACAATTCATTTTATATATTCCAAGATGATTGAATATGTAGAAACATTATGCAGGGATGCGTTAACCCAGGTTACCGACAGATTGGTGAACCTAACATGTGGACATTTTGGGAATGGGACTTTTTGAGAATTGGACATTTTGGTCATTGGACATTTTGACAATAGGACATTTTGACAATAATTGAACATTTTGGGATTTGGACATTTGGACACCGTTGGACATTTTGAGAATTGGACATTTTGCCCCTAAACGTAACACTTCGTTGAAAAAAAGTCGGTTGGATGTATTACATTTTTCATGTTATATTGCATAGATTAGGACGGTTTATTTTGTGTTTTTTTTTCTGCTATATATCGGAAAACCGACTGTTGCAAGTTGTGGTAGACTTCGTGTCGAGGTCTGTAAATGCTGACTTAAAATGTACAACCCAACAACTCCTCATAATTTTAGAGAGCAATCGTAAAATATTTACGTGAAATATTTAAGTTACAACATATTTTTGCACGTGACTGTCCCTGTAAAACCGTTCGTTTTAAAACCGGTGATTACCCCGAATGTCCCCCAGGTGTGTTGTCGCTTACACCCCATTTGATAACCCCCCGGGGGGGTTACCGTGCAATATTAGCCACTTTGTACAAAGAATCGTGCTTGAAATAAGACTAGATAGCGCTTCGGAAAATATGTTGCCATGACATTATCTTTATATTGTTTCGTTGCTGTTGTTCTTTGTAAGCAACAGTATTTGTTTGTTCTTTGTTCTGAAGTATAATCTTAGATACATTATATTGGGTAGATACTTAACTCGCAATTTAGCGGTATATATAAGCTCTAACGTAAAACTAGATCAAAGCCCTTATTCCATGATCTGAGTTCAAAGCACATTTTGTAAAACATTTGGTAGCACATATTTTTAGGTCATGATACCTAGGTAAGAGTTTTACTTGCCGTCTTTTGTTGCTTATCTTTAAAGACATGGGTTCCACCCTCGTTGATCTTCAGCTGTCACTAACGAGACACAATAGAATTTTAATTGTTATGCCCACCTGATGTCCACTGTAACGGTCAAACGGACACGTCTATAAAAGAAATAAAAATTTTAAGTGGAGAACGATACGTGAAATACTAACTGTCCGTTGCCCGTATGTACATAAGGGGGACAACGGTAAGGAAAATTTATGACGTCCCGTTGTCCCCATGAAGGGCCCAAAATTGGGGGGACAACGGGAATACACCCCTCGTTGGTCTAGTGGTCGCAAGCGCTACTGCTGAGCATGAAGTCCTGGGTTTGATTCCCGGGTCCGGCAGTGTTATTGGGCTTGTCTATCTGGAATTTCTCAGTAGCAGCCCGGATTCTAAATTTGTGCCCTGTTGATGGCAATAGGCTCGCCCGTATGACAAGGGCCTTCAGCATAACTGGTGAAATGTATCTGTACCTGCTTTAGGTAGACCTCTGCCCAACCCTCCGGGGAAACCAGGCGTGATGTGTTACATAATTGTTCAAAACAATTCAATTATTCAATGTACTCTTGACAATCGATTTTTGTTCTTTAGTAGCATCATCGGCCTTTCTTCTCAGAGTAGTCAGATAGGAAACGCCGAACTCATCTAGCAAATTTTTAACATACATTTTAATATGACGTGTAAAAGTGATTCCAATATCCTATTTACAGAATAAACAATTTCATTTCATTTCATTTCATCAAGAGCATTTTTGATTATCAAAGGATGGAAAATATACAAAAAATTGTCTTTTTCATTTCAATATTATCAGCTTGTTTTCAGTTGTCAAACATATCAAAATACTTGACATACATATAAATAGGTATAAAATGTCGGTCTGTTCATAATCGCTTGTTCGTTGCGAAGCAGAATTTTTACGTTATTCGGTTTAAATTCTTTTATCAACGACAAAAGCTAAAGTTAATGCATTTAAAGCCGCATTTGCAGTTTATGAACGAAATTGTATGCAGAATTTATTTTGTTACCAAAATACCATGCTACAGAAACTGCTGTTTGGTTGTATTTCACGAAGTAAAATTTATCGCTGTGTTTTCAAAGTAAATTATGTTAGGTACCAACAAACAATAATCTTTATTTATTTATTTTATTACTTATGTACACACAGTAAAATACATAAAGATACCACATTGTTATAATTTAAGTACAAAGGCACTTTATCTTTATAAGGTGTTTTTTTTTATATCCCACATAACTCTAGGATATGAATGAGACCATATCAAAAACTGGCTTATTTTTTAATTTTTATTTATTCAATTAATTCGACAATTCACGATTATTTATGTAAAAAACCCTTAGGTGAAATATTACTTAATTCAGACTATTTTTGTTCATAAAAAGAAAATATGTCAACGTCGCATTTTCTTAGCTTTAAACATGAATAATTGGTTTGAATAAAAATGATTTACTCGTAGGTACTTATCAATGAAACTTAGATACACACATCGAGAGTCTAGTGGTAAAATATCATTACAAAAAATATGCTAGTTGATTCTTTGACATGGTCTCATTAATACCCTAGCTAGAGTTATGGGATATAAAAAAAAAAAACACCTTTTATTTATAATAAAAATGAAATGATGTTCGTTTGTAAGCGCATAAGTTGAGTACGGCTGGACCGATTTGGGTAATTTTGGTTTTAAAATGTTGGTCTTTCTTTCTTTTTTGTCTGGTTAGTGACTAACCTGGGGTCAGAGTTTTTATGCCGCCCATGGGCCTCTGACTTGACACATGCCGTCGAGAAATATCTCTCAGGCATGCCGGTTTCCTTACGATGTTTTCTTTCGCCATTTATGAAGCAAGTGATAATTATACAATACGCACATGAACCCGAAAAGTCTGAGGTGCGTGCCTTCGGAATGAAAATTGGAATTAAAATGTTCGTAATACACTCGAGAGCAATGAATCCGGGTCACTTAAAGAATCCTAAAAATCTCGGAAACTAAAAATGCTAGGTTAATGCAATAAATTGTATTTAATAGACAATGTAATACTCCTTAAATGAAGGTATTAAAACTTCTTAGTTATTGTAAAGTTATATCATAAAAAAATCAAATTTGAAAAAGGGCCACTTTCGAAGATGGAACTACGAAATTACAGCATTTGGTTTTGCTTTTGTTTGTAATCTGTCATTTATGTGGGTACATAAACCACGTTGATAGTGCTCTATATTCATTATTCAAGCTGAAATTATGTCGCTTACGCCTGAAGAATGCACCAGAATACTTACAATGCTGGAAACCAGCCGGAGTCAGCGCGATACAGCCAGGACTGTCGGTGTGTCGCTGTCAACAGTACAAAGAGTTCTCCGACGTTACGAAGAAACTGGTTCTAACCTACGCAGACCAGGAACGGGCAGAACCAGGTGTACCACAGCACGAGAAGACCGATACTTGGTGAACACCATGCTTCGAAATCGCTTTCTCACAGGAACTGAACTCACAAATCAGTTTCGACGCCTCGGAGGAAGTAACCCAAGTGCATGGACAGTAAGATGTCGGCTTGCTGAATCTAACTTAAAACCCCTTAGACCTGCAAACGGTCCTAAACTGGAGCGTGGGCATCGTATTTCAAGACTAAGATATGCCCAGAGCCACGTAAATTGGAGTATTGAAGATTGGTCAAAAGTTATGTTCTCCGACGAATCAAAATTTATGCTCTACAAGCACGATGGAAGACACAGAGTGTATCGAAGACCAGGGGAAAGATTCAAGCAAGCATGCATCGAAGAAAAAGTAGCCTACGGTGGTGGGTCTGTACTTGTGTGGGCCGGAATTTCTTCTGAAAGTCGCACAGAGCTGGTGATCATAGAAAACGGCTCTTTAACTAGCGTAAGATATGTGGAAGAAATCCTCAATGATCACGTTGGTCCATTTATGGTCAATTTAGGTGAGAATGCTATATTTATGCATGACAATGCCCGACCTCATACAGGTAGGATTGTGAATGACTAACTTCAAGAGATGAACATTACTCGTATGGAGTGGCCAGCGCACAGCCCGGATATCAACCCGATCGAGCATGCTTGGGACGAGCTAGGCAGATGCGTAAAACAACGAAACCCTCCCCCAATCACGCTTCGTGAGCTCAAAATTGCTCTCACAGAGGAATGGGAGAATATTCCCCAAAATCGTATAAGGAACTTGGTGTACAGCATGCCAAACCGCGTAAACGCAGTAATGGAAGCACGAGGAGGCAATACGAAGTATTAAAATTCAAGAAAATCGTAATAAAGTTCAAAAATTTAATATTTCCTATTTTTGTTTTAAGGAGAGATCAGCAGTTTTTTTCTTTATGTAATTTTGTGTTAATAAAATGTATGGTGACTCATATTTTTTTTACTTTCATTTAAGGAGTATTACATTGTCTATTAAATACAATTTATTGCATTAACCTATCATTTTTAGTTACCGAGTTTTTTAACATTCTTTAAGTGACCCGGATTCATTGCTCTCGAGTGTAGTTCGAATTAGGTTCTTACGGAATGAAAAATTGGAAAAATACTAGGAAAATTGTCAAATTCGGGAAATACGGAACATCCTATTTTGTATAAATTATTGAGTTTTGGATACGGCTGTCGGGTCAGTAAGTACTTTATAAAATCATATAGAATTCAATAAAATCAACATATTTTCCTAAAATCAAGTTTAGTTTGAATCGTTTTCATAATAAAATAAAATTATTTCAAATAACTTGATAAGTTATCTATTGACTTTTTCAACAATAATTAGAAGTTCTGAAAGTTTGTGAATTCATTGGTTTTTGAAATAATAACCGATTTGATGTTATTGGAATATTGTTGAAAACAAAGTCTGAAAATACAATAGACGATGTATATCTAGTAACTTAATCCGCTTATCCGTTCTTAAAGAGTTAGAGAACCCTGTAAGAAGTCGACACGTGTTTCGCCTCTCAACGAGGCATCCTCAGGACGACGATTGACCTGTTGCGAACTCGGACACGAAGTGTTATCAACGCGAGCCGAACGCAAAGTGAGCTTCAACCGCCCGTCACCCCCACTTATATAGGATCGCTTATCGGCCCACCTCGGCCGGGATCGTTATCAGTGCGTAGATATACATCGTCTATTGTATTTTATGATGGATTTCCGCAAAGTCACGCCTGAGTCAATTAACTATCTTAAAGTCTGAAAATTTTCCAAATGATGGCTCGAGTTATTCTATTGAAATAACTAACTTTTTCAGAAAATGAATGTTAAGTAGGTACCGTAATGGCTACCAACTACCTATATAACACAAAAACCATTTATTTTAGTATACGAGTAGGTACCAGTCTGTAGTATATTTCATTTTTATGCGATGTCTTTTGTTTTATAAATTGCCCAAAGCATTTGCCCGCGGCTTCGCCCGTATGGAGGTCGGAAATTATCCCACGGAAACGTACTACCAGATAAAAATGTCAAAACTTATGTTTAAGTCCCATGTACCGATGGGGCCGAAAGGTTCTGGAGTGGCGACCACGTACCGGAAGACGTAGCGTTGGAAGGCCTCCCACAAGATGGACCGATGACCTAGTAAAGGCCGCAGGAATTCGCTGGATGCGGGAAGCACAGAATCGGTCGAAGTGGCGGTGCTTGGGGGAGGCCTATGTCCAGCAGTGGACGTCTTTCGGCTGATATGATGATGATGATGATGAAGTCCCATGTAATACGCCGGCGAGCCTATTGCCATCAGCCGAGCACTCATCCAGACTCCGGGCTGCTAGTCTGCTGTTGAAAAATTCCAAATAGACAAACCTAATAACATTTTGCCCGACCTCGGAATCGAAACCAGGACCTCGTGCTCGGCAATAGCGCTTGCGACCTCTAGACCAATGAGGCAGTGTGTCAAAAAGTATGCAACCACCAAGTTATAAACTGTATGTGTGCCAAATTTAATTCAAATCCGTTCAGCCGTTTTTACGTGATTCATTCAAACATACAAAGTTTCACATTTATAACATAATAATTGGGATAGTACGATTCAGTAACTATTTCAATATCAAAGCTTATAAACATTGAATTACCGTTCACCAACACTAAAGTTCAGTCTCCTCAGAACGTATCTATGTCAAGATTGTTTAATAGTCTGCGGTCATAGGCCAAATACGTTAATAGCTGTACCTTCCATAGTTTAGTCGGAACTTAACTTGACTAACTTTGATATTTCATAGTCATTCCCCACCTTTCTCTATTATATCGCTGATTACTTGCCTATTCACATGTACCTACTGCTATACATAACTATGTCAAAGCAAAGAATAAGAATATGTAGAAGCGAACCTCTTTGCCCTATTATGATGTAACTGACAATGCGACCTCTTTATCAAAAAATATATACGACTAACTGACCCCTGCCCACTTCGTTGGGTGGTAAACATAAATAATAGCCTATGACACTCACAAGTAACGTGGCTTTCTATTGGTAAAAGAATCTTCAAAATAGGTTCAGTAGATCCAGAGATTACCCCTACAATCTCACAAACTTTACCTCTTTATAATATATTAGTATAGATAAACTGCGTGATTATTAGTGCTGTAAATAAAGTAGGAAATGAATGAAAGAAACTTGTAAAATTGTCAGATTGTCGCCTGTCACCGGTCGCCAGTCGGTTTCAATTAAATGGGCCCCAGCTCTTAAAGCATTACACATGGTTACAGTTTCGGGGCGTATGATACGTTCAACGCAGTCAGGGTTGTATTATTGCTTCGCCGCACCCACGTTTTGCGCTCTTTATTCCTTTCGTCGAATTTGACGTAAATTTCGTCGAATTTGACGCAAATTTCGTCGATATTAAAACACCCTGTTTTGGCTTGCGGAGCGTGGGTCGTAGAACGAGATGATTATTTCGGCACTTGCATGAAGAAAAGTAAAGTCAGGGCATTTAATTGCTAAGCAAATTAACTTTCTAAAATACTTAAATTGACCGTAATATTCAATAATAATCACATACCGGAATATATAGCGTTGGAAGGCCTCCCACACCCGTGGACCGATGACCTGGTGAAGGTTGCAGAAATCCGCTAGATACGTGAAGCACAGAACCGGTCCAAGTTGTGGTGCTTGGCTCCCCCAAGCACCACCACTTGGACCGGTTCTGTGCCTATGTCCAGTAGTGGACGTTTTTCGGCTGAAAAAATGATGATGATGATTCAACCACAACTGTCATTCTTTGATAGTTGTATGAACTGGCTATTAAAGGGCAAATTCAGTCAAAATTATCAAATAACTTCCCGCGCTCTGGGCGAAACGGGAGGGCATTTCAGCACCCTAATTACGTAATGCATTTTCAATTTTAAATTGAAACCAATTGAAAAAGATTGCCAGTCCATTGCTTCATAAGTTCGACAAAAAAAATTTACTCAATTTTTGTTGTCGAACTTATGAAGCAATGGACTGGCAATCTTTTTCAATTGGTTTCAATTTAAAATTGAAAATGCATTGCGTAATTGGGGGGCAGACTCTTACTTACTAAAACCCACCCGTGTTCCTTCAGTTGCCTGTACGTTGCCAGGGGCCACGGTATCCCTTTTGAACTTTCCCGCAACCCCGGCAGAGGGCAAATTGACGTAGGGTGTCAATTTGCGGAACAATTAATGTCCCTGACTTTACATGAGTTTCGCTTCTGTACAGTTTTCATATTCTATGGTCGAAGTTATTCCGACGATATATCGGAGTCACGATGCTATTGTCATGTACAGGCGGTGGTTTAAAGGATGTGTCTAACTGTCTATTGCAATGACTTAGCGGACAGTAGTTGGCAAATGAGAATCTTGTGTACTGACACATAATAGGGAACTCAAAAGGACCATTTAATGGGTGATTAACTAAAAGAATGGGTGACTATCTAAAGGTCCTATCTATGTAAACATAGGCTTACATAGGTAGGGCCTTTACATAGTCACCCATTCTTTAGGTAGATTAAGGTATAGACCTTAATCAAGAACGGAATTGTAGTGAAATCTGTCGGTATATAATACTTTGGATAATCTCAACCAGATATTGGTGTTCGTTGTTTTCACAAATAGACCAAATTATTTCTTATTGTAGGCTCTTGAATACTCTTACTCTTGGCTCAGTCATGTTGAGAGGATGAATGAAAGGCTACTAACAAAGGGTATTTACAAGGCAGATGTGAGTGGAAATGCTGGGAGGCGATACCCTAGAAGGACATATAGTCACATTGTTGGTGAGGTTCTTCAGAAAGGTCAGGTGCGTAGTACTCGTAACCGGCGTGAGTGTATGACCAGATGTATGAACGTAAACGAAGCAAAAGAAGTATGTAAGGATCGAAGCAGGTGGCGTTGTGTAGTTTCTGCCTACCCCCATAAGAAGAAGTCGTGAGTTTATGAATGTGTATGTACTCTTGAGTGGTAGTCACTTGTGTGTTGGCTGTGAAACAATAAAACATGTAAAAACAACGTTGTTCGATTCGTGAGGTTGTTGTTAGATATCGCACTGAGAGATTTTGAGGAAAAAAAATAATCGGTAGGGACATTTTCTTTTTATGAAGTATTTTAGCGGGTTATTACATGGGGCGCGGACGGCCGTCGCGTCGTTTAGCGGGTGTCTACAAGTCATAATTTATGACCCCTTATGATTTCGGGTAATTTAGGTACTAAAAATGAGAATTTTAAATAGCAATAACTTTTTTAGTTTCAAAAATAATATAATAAAATAAACTTTTTGATAATTTAATTGCCCGTTTCGGATCGGACAGGGTTTTTTTACACATTGTATAACTTTTGAATTTCTACGGTGTTGGCTGACCCCATAAGTAAGAAGGGCGTTACGCTTACGTCACTTAACAAACGTAAAGCTAAGGTACCCTACAAAATACAGGGTGTAAGCGATAATAACTAACCGTTTCAAGGACTGACCCTAATACCCGATCCGATAATGCGTTGCGTGTTCAACCATACTATACGGAAACAATTTAACAGTAAACAAACTAAGATTATATTACTTTCCTCTCACAAACACCATGTAACTTTTAAGTGAAGACTAGGTCATAAAACGTGCGAGAAGGATGGTGAATACCGTTGATCTTCATATATATGTACCTAGTAAAAAAATTCGAAGACGTGTTATCCACCGACCCACACTGGGCCCATGTGGTGGATTACGGCCCAATCCCTCCCACCGAGAGGTGGCCTGTATCCCTGCAGTACATTATAGACTGATGATGCGTATACTTATGCCATATAGTCTCGTGTTGTCTCGCTCCCTCGTTTCATGATCGCAGCACTACGCAGCAGGCTGTTATGAACGTTGGCGTTTTCCTATATATATATATATAGGTAGGTACTTTAAACAGTAATGTTTTTCTTTAATTCTCCTAAGGCTCGACATATTTTGTAATTATACGCTAGACTAAGTAAAAAGAAAAAAAAGGCTTTCTTTGAACCTATTGGGAATTATTTACGGTCCATTTCAACGAAATTCGTAGGTACAAGTTAGAAACTAAATAAACAGGCTGTTATAAAAAGGTCCAATAAACCTAATGTATCTACTCATTTTTATTTTACTGGTTAGGTATTGAACGTTTTATTTATTTTCGATTCTAAATAATCGAATTTCGTTGTAGTTTATTTTTTATTTGTCATATAAATAGCAGTTTTATTTTATGGATCGACATGCATGAGTAAACCTATTGCCATTAATTCATCTTATCACGAGTATTGTGTCTAGACACCCTGTATAATGTACTGAGCCTCTAAGTAGGTAGGTATGTTTAAATGAATGTATCTTTAGGGGTACCACATAAACACATTACATCAGGCCTGTTTTCCTCGAAGGGATCGGCAGAGGTGTACCTATAGTTTTCCCACATTTCGTCATCAGGTACGCAGTTACATTATACACGGGCGATTTTGTTACACGATGATTTTTTATCGTGCAAAGCATTTTCAACTCTTGGTGTCGAGCCGAGCGTTAAGAATCCAATAGAGAGCATCCCAGCTCGTCAAAAACATACACTGTTGGATTTTCTGAGACTCGGCTGCTACTGAGAAATTTCAAATGGCAAAACCTAATAACATTTAACATCTCCCAAATACTTGGGACAAAGAATTCCCACAGTAACTACAATGTATCCCGGGCCTAACGTAACGAAAATCATCAGAACCACGATGACCTGTTTTGAATCTAGTTTTAATAGAACAGCTAACAGAAATCAGCATGAAACTGTGCACTCAGATGCCTAGGTCTAAGTTTTGTTTACACACACAGTGCACTACGTTCAGTTTGAGTCTAATACAACTTTGTCTAAATAGATTCAGGGCAAACAGAGGCAAATGCTAAGACTGGCGCACATCTAGCGAGGTGCAGCGCAGTTCTCACTCACTGCCAAACAATTATCAACATCATCATCTTGGTTTTAGCCTGATGGACACAAGCCTTCCCAAGCATCGCGCACCTTTTCTGTGCTTCCTGCATCCAGCGGATTCCTGCGGCCTTCACAAGGTCATCGGTCCAACTTGTGGAAGGCCTTCCAACGCTACGTCTTCCGGTATGCGGTCGCCACTCGAGAACCTTTCGGCCCCATCGGGGCAGGGCACATTGTTCGCATTTGCCACTTAAGTTTGGCAATTCTTCGGACTATATCGGTTATCTTGGTTCTCCTACAGATCTCTTCATTTCTGATTCGATCACGCAGGGAAACTCCAAGCATAACCCTCTCCATTGCCTTTTGGGTAACTTTTAGCCTTCTAATAAGGCCCATTGTGAGCGACCACGTTTCAGTTCATTCACATCAACATTGCGTGCTTTAAAATAAAGTCTAGAATAAATAACCTGAGACGCGCATTTCTTTCGGCTTAGATGCGCCTTCGACCTACTGGAAGTTATTCTCAACTTTATTTTAACTGTTGCAAGGACGATGTTTGTTTCACAGTGACTACCGCGCTTTGCTGCGCCGCGCCAGATGAGCGTCAACCTTTAACAGTATTTGGCCGGACTTCATGATTACCTAGGTCTTAATTGTAGATAGCTTCTAACAGTCTATTAGTCAAGGATAAAGATTTCTTTAGGTATTCTTCAGAGCCATTTGAGTCATAAGCTTAGCTCGGTCTTTTGGGACACAAACCCGGCTTTTGATCCTTCGGTTCGATTTCGACTGAAATGTAATTGGTTTTTTTACCAAGAAGATGTGTTGCTACAGGCCAGGATTAGAACTATGCCTGATAAATGGAGATAGGCTCGCCCCTTGTCACCTTGGGACCAATATGGCGAATACTCTACGATAGTGGCTCTGCTTATCTCTGGAGGGATCCTTTTAGAGTGGACGTAATGGTTTTATATGGACGAGGCGACATAAACTTAGTTGCAGCTATAATCGTATATATTCTCAGAGAATGACAAAACAGCAAATGTTAATGCAATTTATTAATATGATGTCACGCTGTCAGTCAGACGTGAAATGCAAGTCACGCCGGTTTACTGCGCGGACCCTACACACTGTGTTAGCTAGCACATTACGTGACACGACGCGAATGATAAGGAAAATGGCAACATTCACCATCGCCAGATTTATTTACTGATATAGATTGGTCTGCATTTACTGAATTTAAACGCAAAACTTCCTAGAGTTTGTAATTTGTAACTCAACCGAAGTTTGTAAGTCAAGAACGAAATCTGACGCCCGTTTATTTGGGAGGGAACTTTGATATTTTTACTTTCGCTTCAACTAAATTTAGTCTGGGATCCGTTACCGTGTCAAATAGAACTAAGAAAGTAAATTAGATAACTTTTATATTAAACGTTCTGTCGTTTTAGGTTAAACTTGTCCAATTTTGCAATTTCTTGTTTCTATTCGTGCGTAAACTTCCTCTAACACAGTTAGCCCATGTACGCACGGGCGATTTTTTATCGCTACGATTTTGTTTCACGCGCTTAATTTTAATCGCTCTACTTAGAGCCGAGAGTTGAAAATCCAACAGTCTGTTTTCTTGACGCGCTGGGATGCGCTCTGTTGAATTCTCAAGGCTCGGCTCACTGAGTTGAAAAACAGTGCGCGAAAAAAAAACTTCGCGTAAAAAAGTCGCCCGTGTGAAGGTGGACTTAGGAGATAAAATAGTCTGATATTTAATGAAGCTGCTGCTTATGAAGTCTGTCCTGAGTTTATTTACTCAACGTGTTTAGGAATTTCGTCATCAGGGATTGAATTAAAGTGTGTAAACAGCTTTAGAGTGGTCGTTACTTTATACTTTGTGATGAGATCGTGGATGTCCAGTGGTTTGATATATGATATGCAGAGATGTCGCACATGGTATAAATAACTGGCTGCGGAGCGTTGACCGAACACTGGGTTGCCATTTAATTTATAGAAATTCCTCTGAAAATATTTCAAAATATTGACCGTAATCTGTTGCATGAAGATTTTATTTTTAATTAGTATCAGCTTGACATTCCTCGTCCAGTTTAGTCGATATGGGGACGACGACCGCGACAGGAAATTTGATTTATAAGATTTCCTCTGAAACGACAATCCCCTTGATTAATGGTAGACAAATGCTTCCTCAAAAATAATAAAATAAGACGTACTTTTTATCAGAACATTTTGTTGGAATTTTAATCAAACAATTTGTACCATAACAATTTATTTAGCGGAATTAATTCCCGCCTTCCGAAAAAATAAAGCCGTTTGCATCGTGGAATGTTTTTCAAATTAACGGTAGGTGCAAGCTTGTGTGGGGGAATATTTCTCATTATTCGTCGAGGCACCCTCGTCTTCTCCCGCACTCCATTCTTTATAGCCTCAATATTGTTTTGGGAGGTGTTGCCAGAACAAAATAAATGTTTGTATGGACCCCGCGTTCCAACCGTCGTCTTCGACAGATCCAACAATTTAAGCATTATTGCTTTTCGTAGATATTTTACACGGGGTGGAGGAATTTTATTGTTCTTTTTGTTATTAATGACGTAAACAAAGATAGATTAATGTGCCACGTGTAGAGCTAATACGTTCCTTTAGAAATGTTCTCCGTGGCATGAAGTCGCTCGTTAATACTTTTTATCGTCCTGAATAATTCAATCCAAGTGTTCGCCTATTCGCTTAACCTCAGTGTTGGATTGGTTTTAATTGGATTATTGTTCTGACTTAATTTGATTCTTTTGATTTATCTCGAGTTTATGAATATTGGAATGGTCATTTGCAAGTATCTGGATTTTTATGGTCTTCGTTACGTAATTATCCTGAGATTGCTTAACATGAATGACTTACTTACTTACTTTCTTATTATGACATTAGTATTCAATAGATAGCTAGTAAGGAATGGATTTTTTAAAATAATTCTAGACGTTGTCTGGTTTTGTGGCCGGTTGATGGCCACGGGCTCGCCCCCTATTACATGGGACTTATATATAACTCGCGAAATATGAAAGTACCTATTATAGGTTGTGCCCAATTCTTCGGGGAAATAAGGCGTAATGATGTTATATAATTTTACTGTGTTTTCTAGGTTGGAAATCTAGATATACGAAACGTTTTACCGTCTGTCAACCCACGTTATTCAACTTCCTTAATAATTTGGTACCTACGTAATTTTTTAATGATTCTTATAGAATATTTTAATTATTCTTAATACATATGAAATAATATAAGAATATTAATGTAAGACTTTTTTAAGGATTCTTATATATATATATATGAAATATTACTATAGGTTGAAAAAGAGATGGTTGTGATGAAGTCACGTCTCTTTTTCAAACTATAGTACTCTTTTCAAGGTCTTCCTTGTTTTAACTACCGTCCCAAGAGAAATAATGTTTTCGCAGTTTGTAATTAGATGTAATGTCCTTGATACGAGTATAGTCCTTTACTTGCTTTTACGACACCCCCGGGAAAAGATAGGGAGCCCGTAGGGGTGCCCCAACTTTCTTAGCTTTTACCCCAACTATGTTGCGGTGGCTTCCAGTGTAACCAGAAAATGTTTAGATATCTCTATTTTAAACAAAATGCTATTTTGGGAACCTGGCTTTTATTCTCGTTCGTCCCACTAACAAAATCAGTGGGACGAATGGGAATAAGTTATTGTGTCATGTGTATTAGTAGTTGTGTGTTGTTTCTATGACTAGGATAAGTTATTTCTAAGGTCTAGCCCACACTGCGGTAAAAAATCGCGCGAAATTTTTGTCGCAATTCTGTATCACATGGAATCTTATGTAATTACACGCACTGGCAATTTAAAATTTGCAGTCGTTGCAATGCCGTACACTGAACAAAAACTGCGCGAATAAAAATCTCACGAATAAAATTCACAGTGCGGGCTAGGCCTAAACGATTGACAGAAACGGAGCGATGTTTTAAATACGCTTAGCTAAAAACGTATTTAGCGATTTGTGGTGTTAATGCCTAAGGTTCGCTTTTATTAAACAATTGTGTGTATATTACTTTTTGGTTAAAATGTTGCCATATTTACGTAGCGTCCACACCGCTTGGAATTCGGTTCGTATCACGAGAAAAACGTTGCAAGGACCACATGCATGAACACAAACAAAACGTTTCCCCTCAACAAAGCGTTGTACAGCAATTTATCATTCAGCCGTTCATTCCCATTTTCCCTCTGCTCGGTTTATGTTGCATCAATATTTAAGGAATTCTTTATCACACATCCGGAACTAGGAGAAAAGTACACACAAACATAATTATTATTTTGACGCGAAGCTGCGAAGGTGCAGTAATTTTTTACCGGGGGCTTAGAAAAAAGGGACCAAAAGCCCCTCAATACTAGCCCTAGAGACATGGCAGCCCCATTACAAATAAATCAAGTTGAATAACAGCAACGCTACAAAAAGTTCATTTCAATTTGGAATTTACAAGAATTTGCATTTTCGCACGTAAATGAGTCGTGTTTCACTACGAACGAAGTAAGCCTCCTAAGACCAGCCTTTTAATTAAGTTGTTTTCATTACAACGTTATTCTAATAGACAATGGAGCTAGTTAATGGTAATGTCTTCTTAACGTCCAAGAAGGTACTAATGGCTTAGGTATAGATGGGATCTGTAAACAAGGTTCTTAAATATTCTTCTGTTTCATTTAGTTTGAACTACTAACAGCATCTAGTAAAGAATATGTGAAAGAAATAAAAAACCGTTTATCTAACTTGGTAATATATTCCACGAATATATTAAGGTCTCCAAAGCACCTTGAAAGGGAAAACAAAACCCTTTCAAGATCCTCTAAGAAACCCCGCCTTAAAAGCTTAACGCGAGATTACGTTTCGTGAAGTCGCTATAATATAAAACCGGTATATAGGAAGAACTCAATAAAAACATAATTTCAAAAACCAATTTACGCAGTGACGGCTGGCTCTCAGTTCACTATCAAGAAATTGTGAAGCGACTCGCTGAACTTTCTCAATAACACCGCCAAGGAAATTTTCAATTATTAACTTTATCCACAAATCGGTACCGCACTGCATTAAATACACAGAATTATATTGAATAATATTAAATGAGAAATAAGGACCAATGCGGCTGCTAGGACCATTCTTCCTGTTATCGTTAAAGAATTTTGTTCTTTAATCCTATTTCTCCAGTCCTTTGAGGCACCGATACCTTTTATTTCCCAGGATTGACTATTATGTACGCCAGTAGGATTGTCTTAAAACTCTAAGAGAGAACGTTAAGTAATCCTAAGTAATACGAATTTGGGCAGTTGTTTGTCGTCCCCTATAATCTTTTAGAAGGGAATTAAGAGTAAAAGGAACTAAAGGACATCAACTGTCAATAAGGGATCAAAGGCTGCCAAACAGAATTTGGAAGTACTAATTTTACTGGAAAAAATCACGTACAAAACATAATGATGGGTAATTTGGTCCTAACGGCCTATGAAACGTCTTTGGCTCGAGCAGTCTTAGGAGGATCATTTCTTAATCACCACGTTTGGCAGGCAGATTAGCGATAGCAGTACGATCAGTCTGAAGGAGCCTGCCAATCCCCTTGGCATAATCCCTTAGGCGTGCTTTATGATACTCGAAATGAAAGACGGTGGATTATCTTTTGCCGAGGTCTACACATTGCCAAGAGGCTAACAAAGGAGCGCTTGCAAATTAATTTTTGCATCTTCGTTGAAAATATTTTCATTTTCTCTCAATTAGCATTGAGGCTAAAGCTAAATTGTGGGATGCATTGTAGAATTTCTTTATAGAACGCAACCGTACGTTAAATTATTTTTGTGTGTATGTATGTTTGTGTAAGTTTAAAGGCAAATGACATCAAAATAGCACAGCGTCAACTTTCAAAGTGCATACGAGTTGGATTACTATAACATTACATATTTAAAGTAATTAAACCTCCGCTCCGAGTTAAGCTTCATTATAATTAGTAAATAGAAGCTGTCTTTAATTTACATTTAATAATACAAATTAACTGAAATCTTGTCGTTCTTAAATCTGTTGTTGAGAATTGGGTTACAGACGACAATGAAGCTAGCGGTGTACCTAATCTAGATGGAGGAATTGTATAAAACGAAATTGTAAAACAAAAGAGATGTTTTTTACTTTATACCGAATAAAACTTTCTGTAATTTTTTTGTCAGTAGGAACATTGAGGAAATAAATGCAAAAGCTTTTAATGAGAAGTAGCTAAAGAAAAGAAATAAAGATAAATGGTTTAACTTTCACAGAAACAAACACGTGCAGGTAAACATATTATTGAGTAATGAACGATGAGTGATGGTGATGGATAGCATAACCAGCCTATAATGTTCCCACTACTGGGACACATGCCTCCTATTTCTGTGAGAGGGATCGGGCTTAGTACAGGTTAATGGATGTCTCATGTCTTCGAATTTTTGGATCTCCGACATGCCGGTTTCTTCACGATGTTTTCTATCACCGTTTTGAGAGCAGTGGTGATGAAATAATTTACACAAAGTGAAGTTCCTGCTGCGGGAAGCACAGAATCGGTTTAAGTGGCGCTGCTCGGGGAAGGCCTATGTCCAGCAGTGGACGTCTTTCGGCTGAAATGATGATGATGATAAATTGCCTGCTTGGCCGACAACTCGCAAGTCGCGGCCGTGGCAACGGCCACGACGCCACCACAGCACTCATCTGGGCTACTTGCATTGGTAACAAACCAGAAATGGATAGAATCAAGAAACTTTTAACTTGCCTATCTGATTATCGCCTCCAACCAAAGCTACGTAACTTAACTCCGAGGATTCCCCTCATCGTAGAGCATACACATCAAGAGATAACATCAACAAACATACTCAATACGAGTTTATATTCGTAGATATGAGTTAACAGATGCGCCACTTTGTAAGATAAACACACGACGCTTAGGCGATTATCTCAAAATGTGAATACATAAACAACACTGCTTGAAATGTTAGCAGCGATATTATGGGCTTGTGGAATATTAAAATGTGGATTTTTCATTAAATGAACAGCCATAAATATTTTATGCCTCAATTTCCGACCACACAGCGGTGTTTGAATTTTCTGCCTACTTTAAACAGTCAGTATTCTGGGAGTAAAGTCTGCATCTATTTTTAGATACTTACTTATGTTAATATTATATATCCATTACTGAATTGAAAGTGGATGAAGTTATTCAAGTTTGTTCAGGACGTAGGTGTTTGCCTCTGAAAAGATAATAACTTAAACAATTGTTTGGTTAAAAAAAATGCGGGGTAATTGCGTGATACACTCACAGTCTCAATGCCAATAATTTTGTCAATACAGCAACATTCATTGCATTATTTCCGTTGACTAGCCGACGAATTTTTTAAACATGAAGCAATGGATTATGAATTTTCTTCAAAATCAATAACGAAAAAGCGTTATGCCCGAAAAAGAAACTGACTTTTTCGGGAATAACGCTTTTTCTTTACGTGACGATTTCTACCAGTTTACTGCTACCGCAAGCCGCGTTAAAGAACTTCGTTCCGAAAATCAAGCAAAAATAAATGCTTGTAAAAAAAAACTGAACGCAATATCGCTCCTTTTTGTCGCAAAGTTTTCTTTCAAGCAAACATTTAGCTTTTCTCTCCATTGCAACTATAAATGTTTTATGCATCTCTCTCTTTTAGAGTATTTCTGAAAGTCGAATAGCGGTTCCGTCGAAATCTTTTTTCCCCACAATGGTTAGTATGCTTCAAAGTCAATAGTGACCTACTTCATACGAAATCTTTCAATTTCACATGAACTGGAACGCTATGTCGCTGTTTATGATCGTAACCTCAATTTTTACTGCGATTATCAAGAAATTAATGCGTTTTTAAAAAGATCTGAGGATATTGGTTTCCTTTCTTTCTTCTTTTGTTTATAATTTCTTTTGAGGTGGAAATGGAAATTGAGTAAAGATTAATTAATTGCGAGTTTTCTAATGCATGAGTCATGCATTAATACATATCACTATAAAGGGTCATGCAGCATGACCATTAGTGATATGTTATGCGTTTAATCGCATATCTCACTTGAATCTACACCCGTATGTAAACATAAATTCTTTTCATCTCCAAAAATTGTTTACATTTAGGCAAAGAGTTCATTTTACAAAAGATCAGTTATATTGCGTTTTAAGCTTATTGGCAAACAATGGAATCCGCATTTTGTAATAAATAAACTAATATTATAAATGCGAAAGTGAGTTTCTTTGTTTGTTACGCTTCTACGCTTTATCGACTAAACGGATATGGATGAAATTTGGCACGTGGGCAGTTTATGACCTGGATTAGGACAAAGAATAGTTTTTATCTTGATATTCCCCCAAAATCGGGACTTATTCGGTTAAACCACAGGGCGCAGCTAGTAAAATAAAAAAAATAAAAAAATTACAGGTAATCCATAAAGTCCATGCTTCACTAATATCAAAAGTTCAATTCAAATATTATGCAGTTAAAAGGTGAAAACATCTCAATTTCTTTTTGTATTTCCGTTGTAAACTTGGCAAAGTCTGATGAATAAACTTTGTATTGCTTCACTTGGCCGGGGAGGCTACCTTGCCTGACATGGATGACGTCACCGTGTTAAACTCAATTTAAAGTTCTACTGTCAAACTTCAAGCTTGTGCTTTGTTACAGATGAATAACATGGTGGTGTTTATATTTTAGTGTGCAATATGTGATAGCACTTCACCTTAGAAAATGTGCTTTGTCAGTGTTATCCTGGGCCACTGAAATGTAATTAATAATGTAATTTGGTGGAAGGTGACTAAAGTTAATACAAAAACAAAAGGACACTTACGAAATATGTACTCGTACAAAAAATACGATGTTGATCGTCTGTTTCTTCTACATTTACTCGATTTTGTTTGATCACCCGTGTTGATCGTCAATAATCTAGTAAATCTATAGGCTTCTATGGCATTGCAATATGATAAGCTTTGAAGATCTTAATTTATCTGTGTGTTTGTTATATTCAACTGTTTGATGTATTGATTATCCAGTTCTTTGAAGCGGTTTCTGAAAGACTATTTTATTTCTAACCAAAATAATGCCACTCTAACAACACGTTCGAAGTTATGAATAACAAATTAAACAATTTCAAAAAACAAACAAAGCAGGTTCAAATTAATTACATGGGCAGCAAAGACCCCAAAAACAAACAACAACATTGGGCCATAATGTTTAACATGCACACAAAACAAAACCAGGATTCGGGAGTACCAACTTCAGAAAAATTTAATCCCTCTCACGGTTTTGAAGTCGTGCAATGAAATTAAGTATGCGGCTCACTCCGGGACGTGTGTGACCCAGTTCCAGAACTGACAATTGCTGAACACACATCTTTTAGCCGACACTTCAACATAATTGAGATGTAGAGCTAAATTGGAGAGGCTAGTGGCTAAGTAATAACAACCGCACGGGTCGATCTATCAGGTTAAGCTACGCTTGCCGTGGTCAATCCGTGTATGGGTTACATACCAAGACCTTCCGTGCCTCGGAAAGCACGCTAAGACGTTGGTCCCGGCGGTCAATCCTGGATCTTTTACAGTCGTTAGGGGTCGTCAGAAGCCCGAAAGTCTGACAACCAGTCTTACCAAGGGGCATCGTGTTTCCCAGTAGGTAACTGTGTTGTGGCATTGAGCAGTGGTGGCCCAGTGGTAACGGCCCCGACTTACTAGTTGTGAGTCGTGGGTTCGAACCCAAGCAGGCGCTTTACTTTGTGTAAATAATTTCATTACCACTGCTCTCAAAACGGTGAAGGAAAACATCAAACAGGAAGGATTACGGCCCACTCCCTCTCACAGAGAGGAGGCCTGTGTCCCAGCAGTGGGAACATTAATAGGCTGATGATGATGATGATGAACTGTGTTGTGGAGGTCAGATGGATACACCCCGTCGGACTGGAAGCCGACCCCAAGATAGTTGGGAAAAGGCTAAGAAGATGTTTATAAAGCTTAATTGGTGGCATATATTATAATCGTTAACCCTGCAATCTTTGGCTCGAGTAGTGTAATCATGATCCTACGTAATACCGTCATTTGACGATACAGGCGTGTGATGGTTTTAAGCTTTGGCCGGTAAATGGCTCCCGACTGGGGACTGTTTCGGTCGATACGCGGCTAATGAGGCGCTCAGAGGGCAATGTCGCCGACCGAATCTCTGCCACTACTCTAGTTTACGTAGTGTGACTGAAAGCCATAAAATTGTTTATTTTCGTACGTATAGTAGCTGAACAATTGACCATACTCATACTTACTTTGTTTATTTTATGATGATGGTAGATCGATTGTATTCTTACTATCGATCTAGCTTTACTTTTCTTAAGAAGTTCTTTGAAAGAAATATAGTGTCAAATGTTATGTAATGATTTCCAGCTAAAGCACTAGCAAGTGGTGAAGGGCGGGGACGTTTTGGGGTTTTATGTCATTTTGACGTCCGAAAACTGCTGATTCTCAGTCTAGCTTAAACAAATGACTGTGAATTTTATGCCTCAGTTCTAATGTAAGTATTTAGCAAGTAGTTTGTTCAACTTTTTCTGCCCTTATGCTACACAAAGCTATCTGTTAAAGATTTCTACTTCTCTTTCTTTGTTGTTGTGAGTCAATCAATCCGCCGTCAACATCGTCTTCGCCATCATCGTCCAGAGCATCCGACATATTATTAGTAACAAATAAACATAATATCACGCCTGTATTTCTCAAAGGGTTAGGCAGAGGTGTACTTATAGTACACCCACATTTCGCCAGTTATGTTTAAGTCCCTTGTAATAGGGGGCGAGCCGATTGCCATAAACCGGACAAAGATCCAGACTCCGAGCTGTTACTCCAGATGGAAAATCCCAATGAAACTTTGCCCGACCCGGGAATAGAATCCAGGACCGCTCAACAGTTGCGTTTACAACCAACGAGACTGTCACAACATATTATTAATTTCATAAATATTTAATTAATGAACTGAGTGTAATAAACCAAATTGTCAGCCACAATACATAAGAATGTAAGGGGAATATATAAACGTACTTTAAAAATAATGTTTCACACTTTAAAATGTTTAGCTTTAAAATTAATTGAATGAACTATTAAATTAATGTTTTCCACTATAAATATGCTCATCTTGTTACTATGTCGTAGGTTTTCTAAGTATCTAGTCGCAGGCAGATTGTGTGATTCATCATTTTGAACTGGATGATATAGGTTAAGTTAGGTTAGAAATGTGATAAAACGCGCGCGAGCTAAGCGAGCGCTACTTCCAAGTTGCTCTCAGAAAAAAGTGATGATATTAAATTGTAGGTATTATTATTATTTTAAAGTGCTGATATACAATTCAATATCTGTTTTCAACACTATTAAATACATCCCGTTCTGTAATACTCGTAATGAGTGAAGGCAACAGCGACTGAAGCCAAAGTTCAAACCTCAGACTGCACATGTATACGAATAATAGAAAAACCTAATTAAACTTTACCGACCGGGAACGGAATGTGGAGTTTCGAGTTTATGTAAGAGCTTTATTAGAGAGGAGTTTGTGGCTTAGTAATAACAGCCGCACGTGTCGATCCACCAGGTTAAGCTACGCTTGCCGGGGTTGGTCCGCGGATGGACAAACTTCTTTACATACCGAGACTCCTCCGTGCCTTGGTCGGAATGCACATTAAGCCGTTGTTCTCGGCTGTCATTCGTGGATCGTTACGAGTCGTCAGCAGCCCAAAAGTCTGATAGCCAGTCTTACAAAGGGGTATAGTATTACCCATTTCTGGGTTGTGGAGTTCAAGATAGGCAGTCGCTCCATGTAAAATACTGGTATTCAGCTGCATCCGGTTAGACTGGAAGCTGACCCCAACATAGTTGGGAAAAGCATAGGCAGGCTAATGAATAAAAGTTTTTTTATTCATTCAGCTTTGTACTTAGTTCGATCCGAATGCGGGGAGTCGGAGCTGCGCTTGAGTGAATAGGTCAATGAGACGATCGAGATATTCTACATACATATTCATGTAGGTTCTACTCCTATAGAAATAAATTCCGAATATCGTAAAAATGTCATGTGTATTGAAATTATTCGAAAAGTTTCTGAATCCATAACGCACGGTATATATTTTCGTAAAATATGTGACGTTATGCGAAGAGATATTTCTATTCTAAGGAATTTGATATCGAAGCAGGAAAGGAATCTTGAATTTACTTCGTTGACTACCTTACTGTACCTGCTTCAAGTATATTTTGATGCCTCGTTACATAAGTATTTCCAAAAAAAATTACAATAAATAATATACCTCTACTATGATTAAAATAAAATACTGTGGAAAGCAGAAATATCAGTGGCAATTTGATTAATTAAGAGTATCTGTGGAATTCAAGAATTGTTTGTTCATTTTCTAATGTACTATGCTGACCTAATTTGTAAGGCTTTCAGTTGAGCGGTGTCAGAGTTCCAAGTGATTGTTGATAAACTTTTGAATTAAATTACCTTTGGCAATTTACCAAATGTGCCATTTTGCCATTGGAAGATAATTGTTTCAAATATCTGTACTTATCTAAAATCTATAGATCGCTTTTCATGTTTCTGTGTAACCATATTGAAATCTGCAAAGCCTTTTCCAAACTATGTTGGGATCGGCTCCCAGTCTAACCGGATGCAGCTGAATACCACTATTTTACATGGCGCTACTGCTTATCTGACCTCCACAACCCAGTAACTGTGTAATACGATACCCCTTGGTAAGACTGGTTGTCCGAGTTTCGGGCTTCTGACGACCTGTAACGACTGTCAAAGATCCACGAATGACTGCCGGGAGCAAAGGCTTAACGTGCTTTCCGAGGCACGGAGGAGTCTCGGTATGTAAAGATGGCCACCCATCCACGGACTGAACCTGGTAATCGTAGCTTAACCTGATGGATCAACCTGTGCGGCTGTTATTACTTAGCCACGAGCTCCTTTGTGACTGTAACCACATTGTTATTCTTAATTACGTAATGGACTTTGATGCGGTTTTCGACATCATTTAGATAATTTATTCCAAAAGTTTTATGTGCATATCTATACTACTAATAACAAATCTGATGAGTTAGATTTTTCGTTTGTTTGAACGCGCTAATCTCTGAAAATACCAGTCAGACTTGAAAAACTGTTTTTGCTTTTGTTAGCCGAATTCTTGAGGAAGGATATCTAACACGACGAGGCTACGACGGAGACTACTCCATAAGAGCCGAGCAAAAAGAAAAAAGTTAGAAAGAACGCTAAGCAAAAACGCAGTAATAGCGCACAAGAAATTTCACACCGACAAAGTCACGGGCAGAAGCTAGTACGTTCATGTTAAACTTCAAAACGTTAATATTTATTTATTTATTCTTACGAAAGCTTACAGTCTAATTTCTATTTAGTATATAGTACAATAGCGCTTACGGTTGCCATTTACAAAAATCCACAATTTAAAAAAAGAAAGAAATGAAACATACAAAAATTAAAAACAAGATTTAAAAGAGTTTTGATATTATTTCAATTCGCAAAACCCTTGAGAAGCAATGGCGGGTTGCTACTATTCTATTAATAAATCTGTTGTTACTTGAACAGTAGAAATATCTCCAGGCTCAGTTTCAGCGTTGACACATTTATTAATTTATGCTGGTGAGCGATTGTAAGCGATATCTGAGAGGTTTAAGAGATTGCGAATGGATGGTGCTATTAATTATGCACCGCTTAGTTCAGCTCGACTGTGACCCAATTTAGCCGGGCGCCTCCTGCGAACATCTGCGATCGTGTCGCTCTCGACTTAACTCGGCAGTCGTGATATCACTGCTTCTATACACTACGTCAACTCACCATTCAATACAGAATACGGCCTTTCATGGAGATTTGCTCCCAGAATAATATGTTATTCGGGAAAAGAATTCAAAGTTGGAAGTGAAAGCAAAGATTATGGTCGTATTATGTGGTGAGCGATGATAAGTTTATGTAGAGTAATCAGCGTAGGAGTTGATGAGCTGCTAAACGGTTTAAAAATGGAAATAGGGAAAGAAGCAATATCAGCATTTTCCAGCCACAATGCAGAATTAAAACAACGCGCAGCGACAACGAGTTACAAAGTTAACATTATAAAGAAACTTGCAAATAGATTGCTTAGTTTGTTTCCCATATTAACTAGTTTTGTGTCACTCAGCTATTCACCAGACAAATCTCTAGAAGCTGTGATTCATGAAAGCATTAGAAGAGATATATATACATACTGAAATATTCATCAAACTTTCCAATCGCAGAAAATGTAACATCAATATGTAAACTGTATTACGAAGTTCGAACTCATCAGCGTCGTCGATAAAGTTTGCAAATCTTTTGGGGTGAAAAAATAAAGCTGCTTTTGTCTCGGCAAATGTCCTGATTACTGGCTCCGAAATGCGTTGACTCGGCGCTCTCAATGCCCTCCTATTTAACTTGGCTCATCCCGCGACTCTCGCAATCCGTAGGTACCAAGTTATCCTGCTTTCAAGTTCCAAGTTGGCCCTTCATTTGGTTTAGTTCCGGACATCGCCAATCGCCTCAAGATTGCGAATTTGCAACTTTACACCGTTTCGTCCCCCGTGTGTTCGAACAATTAATTGTCAACAGCTGTTAGTGTCCTCAAAGTACTCCTGTTGCATATCAATGACGTTGCATGCTGTAGTTCGGAGTTTACATGCGTTTGCTCTTATTTTTCCCATCGGACTATGTAAAGCTTGCAGAATATATTTCCATTTATTTAGTTTTCATCAGGTGGATAACGATTTTTTTGGCTTTAGCTGCTGAAAAATAGTATTTCTGATTATTTCGTATTTTCTCTGTACGCTGTAAACAGAAGGCACATTTAATCCAAGTTGATAAAGATCAACTCCCTGTCTACGACTTCAAAAAGAAAACTCCTAGCTTTCTTTCCATTTCAAGTTTAAGTAAGTAATGTGAAATTCCAACAATATATGAAGTTCCTCGTTCTTTGAAATTACACGCTTTCCCAAAGTTTCAATATAAATTCCAATTTTGGATTTAGCACGATCGTCAGTTTCAAAAGTTTTGAAATCGACGGACATTTCGACGGGATAGTCATTTCGATCGTCAAGTAAGCTGGTGCAAGCTGTTCGGAAGTTTCATGCTCTCTCTACGGAGACTTCGTTAATAAACCGCATCCGAGTGAAGTTTTGAGACTGTCCCACGAAGTCTTATCCTACCTCCTTTATTTAAAAGGGAAATTGAATGAGTCACATTTTTTGCTGGTAAGGTCTTATAAGCTTTTTTCTCGCGGTTTCTCTTGAACGGTACAGATTTGTTTGGTCTAGATCCCATTATGAAGGTGAAAGTTTCAATGATTTCTTGGAACAGACTCTTGTTGAAACAGATTTACAATAAATAAATTGTAATATGCATAGCACGTCCGGTTTCTAATAAGTGAGGCCAGTTCATTTAGAACTGACGGGAAAACAATCAGAGAAAGACTCCTTGGGGACGTGTGCTATTTCATTTAGATATCCTATTAGTTTATTATGTGTGGATGTACCTATGTATCTTTATTGTTCATTGCACAAACTAGTTTAGAAAGTTCTAGGTGTTCGACGAGTTCAGCTGTATTGTTAATGTTTTACAGTGGTTTATAACAGTCTAGATCTTGTCTAACTTTTGCGTGAATCTCAGCTACAACCCGAGAATGTAGTAGAATTTGATGGAAAGGGATGACTGATGAGTTTTAAGAAGTAGTGCTAAACTTTGCACATTGTTTATTGTCGTGTCCTAGCAGCCAGTATTAAAAATTCTATTCTAAACAGTTCCTAAACGTCCTATACATTATGGAAACGAAACATCCCCTTTCAAAATTCACTGATTTCGTCTTTCCCAAAACATTAATGTGCCTACGAAATTTTCTGCTAAGCCGTCTTAACATTTTTGTTTTTGTATTTTTTCTTGCTTACCTAAGCCCACGTTCGCACGGACGTTTTTTTTTATCTTTAGCTCTCAGTATTGAGCCGAGCATTGAGAATCCAACAGAGCACATCCCAGCGTGTCAAGAAAACTTGTTGTATTTTCAACTCTCGGCGATAAGGAGAGCGTTGAAAATCCAGTGGTAAAAAAATCGCCACGATAAAAATTCGCCCGTGCGTACTTGGGCTTCAAAGGTACTTTTCCGTGTTTCCAATAATCTACGCAATGGCTTTTAAGGGACGTTTCATTATTTAATGGACGCCTTAAATAATAACAGACGCGACTGGAAGATAAGAGGAAAAGCGGTCAAGTGCGAGTTGATGTTGTTGGGTCGGAGTTTATTTTGAAATAATTGCTTTAGGTTTATGATGAAATGTTTGATTAGGTGTTTAGGGTAAATGTATATTTATATTAATAATATTATATATTAATAAAAAAAAACCTTTTAATTCAAGAAAAGAAAAAACAAAATTGTTTATGTCAATATTTTAAGAAGATGAAACAACAATTTCTTTCTAGTTTTCAGTTAAACGTAGTTCCTTGTCTTTGCTACCCTAAATGCGATTCTACCTTTGTAAATATGAGTTTTGGAGGAACTCTAATAAATAATTATTTCCCAACTTAACGCTTTGTTTTGATTGTACAAACAGAGCAAAAAGAATTTTAATTACATGGCTGTTTCCTTAATATAAAGAAAAATTATTTTACACAAGATGATATTTACGTAATAAATACGCTAACAGACTTAAAATAATAATAATAATATGTACATGTATGTAAAAAAGGCGGGGAAAGAATCATAGATCAATATTAATTAATTTGTATTTCATTATTTTCAGGTAAGATGCTGAGAAAGCTGTGTTACAAAGATCTACAAAGTTGGCGTTTATGGTAAAGTAAACATAAAAAATATGAATGCAAAAATGCTTATTTTTGAGTTTAAAATAATAATACCACCAAAACATTTATTTACTCGGTTATTCTTATAATCAAGCTGAGAAATTATGTGATAAGACAACGGTGTGGTTTAAAAGGAGGTGTAGTGACAAAAATTTAAAAGAGTATGCTTACATGGTTTGGTCATGTTGAGAGGATGAATGAAAGACGACTAACAAAGGGTATTTACAAGGCAGATGTGAGTGGAAACGCCGGGAGATAACTTCCTAGTAGTGACCTTATTGGAGATGTTATTCAGAAAAGTCATCAGCGTATTACTCGCAACCGGCGTGAGTATGACCAGATGTATGAACGTAAACGAAGCAAAAGTATGTAAGGATCGTGGCAGGTGGCGTTCTGTACTTTCTGCCTGCCCCCATATGAAAAAGGCATGAGCTTATGTATGTATGTATGTATGTATAATCTCGTTTATTTAAGCATAGTGCTACAATTGTAACGTGTCTAACTAAGTACGTAGGTACCGTAAGTAAAAAAAGTTTCATGCCAAAGTCTCTCATACCAATTCTACTTATTAAAGTAACTGTTTTTATACGAAACATTTTGAAAGATGGGAAAACGTATTAAAATTTTCGCAAGTCAAGTTGTTTGTATGAAAAATGTTCTCGAAAACACCCTGTCAATATCTTCAATGATCTCTTCTTAAACAATTTCCCTTCATTTGATAACTGAAAAGAATTCCTTTGTTGATACTTATTTTTCGTATCGATAAGTAGGTACACTCGAATTATGATTAAAAAAAACTCTTATATTTTATACGGTTCAGAAGTATCGAAGCATCGGTCTGTGCCAAATAAAATATTCAGCGGGCGTAATTTAAAAGCTTCCGGGTCACCTATTCCAGCATACTTTGTCATTCTACACTTGATTGCTTCAATATGCACCTTAATCCGTTGTGATAAAAGGTAAATTTGCGCCCCATAAGTCTGTCGAAGATAACTTGGCAACATTCAATATAAAAACATTATGTAATTTTCGTGTAGGATTTTTTTTTCCTGTAATTTTCAAGATAGGTAAACACATTGTGGCGTTACAGGGGTCGGAAAAATTTCCTCTATATACACATAATTATGTTTTTCAATGATCAAAATATTCTATGTAGGTATATGAAGTTGAATAGATAGAGACAAAATCGTTCTGTACAAACAAAGAACGATGGGCATTTAGACTCTGTCCTCAATTTTTTTTAATCTAAGTATGTCTCATAAATTTCAGTACGGGCTACAAAATAATAAACCGTTTGATCTAAGTCTTAAATATATGGGGTTTCCTGAAAAATAATCTTTCAGTTTCATATTCTAACGAAAATACAGATGTTTTTCTCATTGTCCATATTCCAATTAACCTCCTGTTTATTTTCTTCTTCTTTCATTTTATGTATTCTATCAATTTTGTGGGGTAATTTAAATACGCCTTCATAATGCTGGCGACATTGTACGTACTGGTGCTAATCTTATAATTGTCTTATCTGTAAACGTTTATATGTCTGCGCTTCTGTTAACAAATTACGCTTTTAAAGTCCTTCTTATCGGTATTATAGTTAGGTATATAATAATTATACTTGTACGTACATCGATAATTAAGTTTATTACATTCATTATCTTATATCCACATTTAAAAAATAATAATCGTATCGCTCAAAGGCGGAATAATTTTATGATGTGATGTTAAGATTACTGAATTACAATCTACCGACATTACAAAGGTCATCATTTATTTGCAAACAGAAACACAAGCCGAACTCTGAAAAATCTCACATTGAAAACTTAGGCGAAGGACCTTGAAGTGAGCTGTCATTAGTGTCACTCCCGTAGCATCTGATGGAATGACAGCTCAATTCAAGCTTAAATTTTTTCAATTTTTTATGGTGAAATACTCACGGACACTCGTGAGAGAACGGAGGGTTATGTCGGAGTCCTACCTACTAAAACCCCACTGTTCCTACTACTACCTTGTGTCGGGGGCCTGGGAAATACTTGTACAATCGTCGCACCCCCGACTGGTATCAGCCTGCCATGCCCAGCGGGCCACAACACCCAGTGCAGCCGATGCCACGACCGTACGTCCTCCTGTAAAGGCTCGCCTGGAACACTGTGTACCGTCTTTGGGGCTGACTGATTGGGCGACGTCACACCTCCAAGCTCACGTTCCCTTAATTTCCATTGTGAGATTTTTACAGAATGGACAGGTCTAATAGGAAATACATCTCAAGAAAAAAAAAATACAGGTCTTTCTAAATGTAATAATTGTCGAGCCTCAGGTAGAATGGTCCTATTCTCATAATATTATTAACTCACCCCTGTAAGATAATCCCATAAAAATAATGTAATTTATTAATTTCGCTCTGACTGAACACAGTGCACTTAACGTGAACGCGAGGTACGTAAGTGTCGACATACTTCAGAATAAATAAAATGTAAGGCACATTTGCAAGAGAACTTTTGCAGTAAGAACTCTGCTTCATTTTCATGTCTGAAATGGGACAGGCGACTTTAAGTTTCGAGGTGTTGGTTTTATGGCTGTCATTTGCAAGAAGAAATGACGTGTTCGCAGTAAGAAAGTTAAATAGTCTTTGTTTAATAGTACGATATAGCTTTAAACTAAGAAATAGTGTATGTTTAGGTGATAACTTTAAAATATTGAGGCAGTTTGAGGGCCTAAACAAGTACAATGGACCAGGTTTATGGAGAGTTGAGAATTGCAGATTCTGATGTTGAACTGGGTGTGACTGTGCACATAGAAGTGAATACGCGAGTTGGGTTAACAGGATCACTAGTAAAGTGTAACAAATATAAAAAAAAGTGTAACAAATAGCAGCAAATAATATATTAAAAATAAAACCAAACCTGTCGGGAAAACAACATTCAATCATCAGATTTTAAATAGGAGGTACCAACCCCTCAGCTATAAAATATACAGAATACAGATGTGAGTCGTATACCTTTTCTAGTGATTAATAAATAAGAAGCAACAGAATGTATACCTCGTTTATTCCGCACCAGTTGTAAGGGTCAGCGAAGGGACGGCCAGGGTTTGCCGTGTTCATGATAACGGCTTGTGCGACTCGACCCATCTTCACATAGGTACTGTATTGTTGTGTTTTAGGTGTAACTCAAGTACCTCTAACTCGCTGTGTTAGTACGTAACGGTTGTTTCTTTAATGTTGCCCGTGTTTTTGGGCAGGATTGTCAAGACGATTGTCTGGTCCCTACATAATTTTAGAATGATTCGATTTTAGGGTTCCGTACTCCAAAAGGAAAAACGGAACCCATATAGGATCACTTCGTAGTTCGTCCGTCAGTCTGTCAAGCAAAACCCATTTTCTTAGGAACACGTAGAGGCATCAAAATGAATTTAATATCAAATGTGTAGGTCTATGGTGCCTTGGATCAAAATGAAGCTTCTAAGTCAACGCATTAAAAATTACGGCCATTTATGAGGCATTTTCTGATACTCGCCAATAAATCAAAACCTACAGGATGCTTCCCGTTGATCTTGAATCATAAAAGGCAGGAAGCCAGGTCTCAAAGCACAAGTAAAGGAAAAAGTCCGAAAATGGTTAATCTGTGGAATTATGTTTTTTTTTGTTTTTCGATTTTATACTTAGGTACATTTGCAGTTGGAGAATTGACAGTGCCGTTTAACGATATAAGGGAGAATATGTTTTTCAACTACAAAGATAAATTGTTTTTGGAACTAGTTCATCACAACTACGGAACCCTGCTTTGTGCGTGATGGTTCTGTCAATAATCGCAACTGATACATATAAATTATTCTTCTTTTTTCATATCTATATCGTACGTCTTGTCATATTGCCTATTTGGGAGCATTTATTAATTTCTAGCCAAGAATAGGCTGTCTTCTCACTGACGGACGTAGATATTAATATGATATTATGACTATAATAAAGTCTGACAACCAGTCTTACCAAGAGGTATCGTATAACCCAGTTACTGGGTTGGGTGGAAGTTAGATAGACAGTCGCTCCATGTAAAATACTGGTATTCAGCTGGATCCGGTGAAAATGAAAATCGACCCTAACATACATAGTTGAGAGAAGGCTAGGCAGATTGCTTATGATTATAATTATGTACGTGACTGCGTGCACCTACTTATCTCTTTCTCGCTTGTTTAGGTAACTATGGAAAACTGACGTGCGCGCCAAAGTCGTGAGGTCGTGACTTACAAATCTTTGGGTTAGGTAGGATAACTACCAAGATAAATAGCGCAGTTGCGAGCACATATTTTAATGTTCAAAGGTGTAGAGGGCATGTCAATATAGTGTTGTCCCATTTAGTGTTGCGCCTGTGACGTAGCTGCGGCGTTGACCTCTTGATAACGCTATCAGCTATTAATTACTCAGAAATATTACCAATAGTCGATATCCCTTACTTTTTGCTTGAATCCCTTTGTTGAAATTCGTCGTACTTAGCAGCCAGAGTCCAGTGGAGTAATTGCGTACACACTTACAGTGATGGCTTTCATTTTGACAGTAAAGTTGAACAACATTCATTGCGTTATTTACATTGTTGAGCACATTTTTTTTTCGAACATTGAAGCAATGGACTAGCAATTTCCTTCAAAATCATTCAGATTGTGATTGAAAGTGTGCTACGTAATTAGAGTGCTGATTTAGGGATCTCGCGCACTAGACGTGACTAGACTAGACGGCCACGACCACGACCAGTGGTCGCTGCGGAAGAATAGACAAAATGCCTGATTGTGATTGTTTATCTGTCATTTGTCTATTCTTCCGTCGAAAAAAACCCGTTTCTTTTGTGGTCATGCTAAGCGTGCAGGTAAACTATAGAAACCAATACGAATCGAGCACTTGGTCGCAACGGCCAACTAGCCGCATACCATACAATATCAGGAAACGGCCACAACTGGCCGGCCATGATGTGGCCGTCTAGTGTGCGAGATCCCATACACGTAGTCCTTATGATGATCGCTTTCATTTTAAACAACATCCAAAGCGTTATCGTGAACATACATAACATACGGCGCAGTGGATATTGTCGGTACTGTAGAAAACATAAAATATAAAGACAGTAATTTAAACTCCATTATCAACGAAAATCAGTATTAAAACGTTCCGTAACAACCTACTGTACAAGATGTATTAACTAAACTGTCAATTTTACAGTCTGTAGCTGCGCATGTCAATGACATACTTACTGGTAAGTGGCTCATCTGGGCTTACTTCAGTTTAAACGTGCGCATAAAACTTTATAGGTATTCTAAATTTATGTTATTAGACCAAGATGAGCGATATTCGTTCGAAAACTCGTGATAAGAGACATAACTCTGAACTCACGTTTGTGAGTAAAACATTTGATAAGATAATAAACGTTATACAATGCTACCGAGTCGCAATTGAATGGGAGAGTTGGGAACAAGTCTCAACAAGTTTAGTCAAGTTTAAAGTCTCATTTGTTAACGGGTACTTAGAAATAAAAATGGTAGTCTATATTTCTCTTCAGTTATTAGGATCTATTCCCATTGCTGTGGTTTGTGCCATGTTCTTTCAAGTGAATATTGTCGATGTCATTTGTGACGAGCACACTAATTGCGTATGGTGTGCGGCTAGTTGGCCGTTGCGACCAAGTGCTCGATTCGTATAGGTTTCTATAGTTTACCTGCACGCTTAGCATGACAACTAAAGAAACGGGTTTTTTTCGACGGAAGAATAGACAAATGACAGATAAACAATCACAATCTGGCATTTTGTCTATTCTTCGAAAAAACCCGTAGAAAACCCGTTTCTATGGTTGTCATGCTACGTGTGCAGGGCCGGCAGTCTCAACATAGATAGCG
Source organism: Conistra vaccinii (assembly GCA_948150665.1). Taxonomy (NCBI): domain Eukaryota; kingdom Metazoa; phylum Arthropoda; class Insecta; order Lepidoptera; family Noctuidae; genus Conistra; species Conistra vaccinii. Next base: position 8,712,955 of record OX411334.1, on the reverse strand, counting down.
GTCGCTATACGACCGAATTCGGTCGCAAAGTCTTAATGGCGTCCCTATACGGTCAAAATTGCGTGACAACTACGATAAAATCACGTTAGAATGGAAAACACCAAACTCTTTTAAAAAAAAGGTTTATTAAACTTCCTAGGACAATACAACTGTTTTGGGGAAAACTCGGTATACGTCCCAACTCAATGAATGCTAAATCCGAACTGGCTGGTTGCCGGTGAGCAAAGATGTTCTAGACGGGCCGGTGCTGACTAAGCATTAGTGTCAGCATTTACTAGTGTAGAATAGGGATGTAACAGCACGCGTCTTGGGACTTTGCGACCAAATTCGGTTGTTTAGCGATCGCTATCTATGTTGAGACTGCGGCGCCTAGGCGCAGCGACCACTGGTCGTGCCCGTGGCCGTCTAGTCACGTCTAGTGCGCGAGATCCCTAAAATCAGCACTCTAATTGCGTAACACACTTTCAGTCACAATCTGAATTGCTAATCCATTGCTTTATATGTTCGAAAAGTTTGTCTGCTTAACAATATAAATAACGCATTGAATGTTGTTGAGCTGTCAAATTGAAACCCATTGCTACTATTAATGTGTTACGCAATTATCCCGCATATCATGTCTTACTTCCTAGACAGATCTATGTACATTTATGTTTGATGCCACAAGCCGACAATTTTTAACCCCCTCTGTGGTCTAGTGATAAGGTCACCTGTCTCAAACCCAGAGGTCCTGGGTTCGATTCCCAGCGGGGACAAAATTTTCTGCTGGATTCGGTCGGTGGTAGGGCTTGTTCTAAATCTGTCTGGCTAGCTACTACCATCTTAGTTAAGTCTGTCACCATAACAACACTACAGCATTGTTTTGTATCGGCAGTTAAAAGTAAAATAGCCAGTTCCTCTGTGGTTGCTGATTCCGGGCGAAGCTTGATTCCACCTTCGCCCTGATCATCACTTATCGTCAGGTGACATGAAGGCCAAGAGCTACACGGCTGAGACTAAACAAAAACCCATCCAATTAGGTACGTTAAAAAAATAGCCCAGCCCATTACCTACTGGGCCAAGAAAAGATATGATAAATATAATGTTACGAGAAACAACTGATAAGTAGTAACATATTCTTAGTTTAAGTACGGTAACTGTAAGTGAACATTTCAAATTAGTATGTAACAGAGAAAAAAATAAAGTAGGTAGAGGTTGGTACTTATTAGTATTACTATCATTTTATGTTACCGTTATCAGGGTCAAAGATGAGACAAGTTGTTAAATATTGATCATACCACACTACGAAAACAGGAATTCCCCGCTCCCCTGTGTTAACTGGCAATAATGGATAAAACCAAAACAATTGGGGTCAACTGCTCATTATGATGTAACCGTAAATAAGTCATAAGACATAATCATAAATGAAGATTCTACGTATTGTTAAGAATTTCCCTGCTCCTCAATGTCAAACGGCAAAAAATTTGAGTAAAACCAAAAATTGAGTGCTCAAATGATTGGATCGTAAAATATAAAATAAATCTTAAGACTTAATTGTAAATGAAGATTGTAGGTATTGTTCTGGATATTATAAACAAGACCAGAATCAAAATAAATGACTAAAACTGAACTTACCTACAAAGAAACTTTATCGTTTTCCGGGTTGTACGTTGTTTTATAGAGAATAGTTTTATAGAATTTCGTTTCACAGAACATTTTTCATATGTTATCATTTTATAGAATAATCAACACGCAGAATACTTACTTTAAAAAAACTTAAATCATTGATTTTTGTTTCAAATAAAATTAATAGTTTCGTTATTCATATCATAGAATAACAAATCAAATATTCTTTATTATTATACTGTTTAGTTAGTATAAAACTTATTACCAAGCAAATCCCCAATTGTCATTTTAATACTATGACCAATTTCGATGTAGCGCTCGCCGGCCGCTGCTGCGGCACCGCTCGCTTCGCTCGCTCGGCTCGCGCGTGGTTGGTCACAGTTCTAACCTAACCTAACCTATATGGTCGGAGTGCCCTAATAGTTATATTACCACACACTACACTACACACACACTATTGTTGTAGCATAATGTCTATTTTTACATTTTCGTTGAAATAAAATACCTACCATGGAAAAATACACTGAACAATATTCATTAAAAAATAATTCTACTGATAAATAAGTTTGTTAAATAAAAAAATGTGATTAAAAATTCATTGAATTGTGTTTGTGTGAAATAATGTTTCATTCAAGTAAATAGTCGTTGAAACAATAATATTCGAAATAAAAATATAAGGACTAAATATTATATGAAACATTTGTTGCGAAACGAAATTCTATGAAATTTCTGTCTCCGAAACAAGGGGACACCCGTTTTCCGACTGTTGTAATTGTGATATAATCCTTTTTGTTGGTTAGTAGAAGAAAAAGTTAGGGCCGTGGTATAGAATCAAGTTCTTCTAACTGAACAGACAGCTTTGCTGCAGGGGAGTTTGTTGCGCCACTTCATCTTCACAGCTAAAGCACTAGGAAGTGGTGAAGGGTGGGCGTTTTGGAGTACTGTCTCATATTATTTTGACGTTCAAAAAGAGCTGATTCTTAGCCTAGTTTAAATAAACTGACTTTGACTTTTGAGTTTGATTTCGTAATCATTAAGGATCAAAATTCATCATCAACAAAAACTGAAGTTAATACATCTCTGCTTATCGCTTCAGGAACTCAAGCGTGACTTGTTTCATCTCGCTAATATCGTAATAGCGACGCAATCGAGTGAAACAGACAAAGGCGAGATAATTAATCGATTGTCAATGATGGTGCCAATTGTGAACGCCCGATGTATCGATGCTGCGTCTAACTAAACACGCGGATTAACGTGTAGTTTACATACTTTCGTATGGTTAATAGTTACTACAGCAATTTGTCCAAATTCAACTAAGTTTATCTCATTCATAAATATCCTAGATCTCCATCTCTTCTTCTTTTTTTTTTTCGTGTCGAAGGTACTGTTCTTTATTGTTTATTTTTTTAAATTATTTTATATTGTATGAGCCCATCAGTAGATCGCCTCGTTGATTGCGGCCCAAAAAGTCAGTTTTCGTTTAAATAATAAACGAAGTCTGAGCCGATTGGATTTCGATTTTATTTAACGTGAACAAAGCAAAATGGACCTAGACTACTTTTTCTTTCAATTTGTTTTGAAATAGTTGATTTTGTTATTTTTTTCGAAACGCACGCTAAATTAGGACTTGCATACTTAGATAAAGTATCACAGTGTTTGCTGTTTCGTCTAACGGAATGAAATCGGCGATAGTAGCAACATTCCAGACATTGCCGGTAGCTATTTGGCGTTTGAATTTCATCGTATCAGCTCAATAAATGTTCATTGCTAAACGTGGGCCGCCAAAGAGCTACAAAGGACGATTTTACGGGATATATGCCATTATCACTTACCTGATCAGTTAGTTCATTCTGTAGATTTCATTTCACTATTACCTACTCCGTTTTCAGCTTTACTAATGATTGTCAAATATTTATCATTATGTCTTGCTTGGCCTAATATCTGCTTGTTGGAGGAATTTATTGTTGGTACTTTCATCACCACTGCTCTCAAAACGATGAAGGAAAACATTGTGAGGGAACCGGCATGTCCTAGAAACAATAAATCGAAGAGATGTGACATCCACCAACCCGCACTGGGCCCGCATGGTGGATAACGGCCCACTCCCTGTCACCGAGAGGAGACCTATGTCCGTGATCTCACAGAGAGGTGGCCTATGTTCCAGCAGTGGGAACATTATAGGTTGGTTATGCTTATACTATTCTGACAACGTAATTGCCATAGCTAAGTTCTGGGATGACACAATTTGAAATCACATGGACACGCTAAGAAGAAGAATGTTCAAAACACTTGCTGACAGCAGCACTCCATATAAAGCAGCGTTCCACATATAGCAGCGTAGTTACACATATTAGCACCACAGAGAAAGGCAGTAGAATCAGGGTTTGTTCCAAAATTACTTTTGCCCATACTCTTCATATTATTATATCATGTCATTCGTGGGTGTCGTAAAAGACGACTAAGGGATTAGTCGTCTTTTACAACTCCCAAGAATGACCTACATTTTGACGATATATACCTTCTCTAAAAGTCTCTATTTAAATTAAATTTACTTAGTATAATAGCAGTAGAGATTCTAGATAATGTAAACTTAAAATGTAAATAAGGACTTTCAAAATTCAAGACTGTTGTATTGTAATTGAACATTATTGTTTTGTTTAGTTAATAAACTTAGTAGTCTTTACTGAGAAAATTATTTAAACAAGACTTTATAGTTATAACATCGTTGAAAGTATTGATAATATTGCTATGAATTTTTAAGTTTCAATTGTGAACAATGTTGACTGAGAATACTTTAAATAGGCATGTTCTGTTGTATGTTGTTGCATATATGTATGTTTCATGAAGGTTGAGTCTTGATTCTGACGATGAATTAGAAACTATGAACCCAGATGATAATAATTAAATAGGTACACGGAATAAGGACATACATTTAGCTTCATTTTTGCCACGTTAGAGAGACAACTTCGATAGTCGATAAACTAGGCCGTCAAACCTGAGTCAACAGCCCAGTACAATAATGGATGGTTTTATTTTTCATTTCCTTGGATATTAACCCACGGGCCCAGCCTATGACCCCATATTCCCGATTAGTTAATTGCTACGACCGCAAAATTTTCCCTCATTTCCACATTGCCACCAAAATCAATTACTTGAATTGGAACTAAACTCACAATGTCATTGTATGTTTGTTTGTTTGTTTACTGACGTCAGTATCTCAAAGCAAATAGTTACTGACTATCCGTCGTTTCGATTGCATTCAATCAAAAACGGTGCGTTGGAATTATAGTAGAGACGCGGTCGATATGTGCTTGGCCTTACGCCAGAGGATTCTGTCGTCATTTCTGCCAAACTTAAGAGGCAAGCCAGTTTCTCGCTGACGTGACAAAGTTATAATATGCCTAAATTACTTTTAACAATTTCGAGCTAAATTACTTCCTCGCTGAATTGGAACTTCGAGAAAATTCTACGTGTCAGCTCCTTATTTATAATAGGATCTTTAATATTGGCTTTTGAAAGGGCATGTGGAGATTCTTAAAAAATATTTAGCTGGCTCTTATACAATAGAATATCAAATTGCAATTTCACAATATCATTGCAACTAAGGCTTCACCAACTGCATTGTTGCTAATTGTAATTAAACTGGCCGGGGATCATAATCATGACATGGAATGACACACAAAACACTTCACTGGAACGGTAAACAATGAATCCATGCTCTGAATCCACGTATACATTCATATCCTTCTATATTTTCCCACAAGTCAAAAGGTTAATCAGAGTTCAGTTCAATCGCTAGATCAGTCTTAATTACCCGGCTTGGCACTGGCTAATTATTCAACATGACAACGCTATCTATCACTGCGGGCATCTGCACTTACCGGTATATCTAAATAGAACTCGGGTATTTCTAAAAACATTTTCCTTTTCATATCGTGATTCGTGATTATTTTCCATAGGGGCCTACAGAACGTCATGGCGTTATGATTCTTTATCTTTTTTTGTTCCATATTCATGTTTCTTGTTATATGCGATTACACGCTTCTGGAGTTTTTGGTGTCACCTGAATAAATTTGTATTTAAACAATGTATATTTCTTTGGCGACACAATTAAAATGAAATTCAGTATCGATTAGTCCGTCTACAGTGGATTTAAACTTTTATCTTGTCAAGTCAAGTGTTAAAGAAACATTCACAAGGTCTTTATGCTTACCTACTTTGATAGCTTAATTGTCGTGTTTCTTATTCTCAGTAAATGGTAGTCGTTGTCTTCAATAGCCTACTGATTGGGTTTGTATAGGCACTTAGTTACTTTACTTTTCTTTATCATTTTTATTCAGGTCAACGGCCTGTCGATCTTGAAGAAATTGCGTCCTTTTTTAGGAGAATTATACGCGAAGTTGTTGACTCGTTTTGACCCAATTTTGTACAAAGTATGAAAGGACGTCAATTAATCGGCTGATAGATTGAAAGTTGTGTTGAAGAAGATACGAAGCAGTTTTGTTTCTACAGATTTTAAAGTAGAACGTTGAAAAAACCCCATTCCATGCCTCGATTAGCAGATTACAGTGTCTGCTTAATAACTGCATCGATTTCTCCACATACTCCTTTATTCGCAGCAAAATTTTCTCTGTATTTTTAACAACTTCGTTACTATATTTTGTTTCGTCTGTAAAAATACCTACGCCTACGTCATCTTTTACGTTAGTAAACGTTTATGACATAGGAGTTTCTGTGCCAGTCGGTCGCCTGTGCTGGAAAAAGGCCAGGGTCCTAAGGTCGTTCCACTAAAATTATTAAACGGGGAGCATGCGAGAAATTGCATTGCCGCAGCTATATGATTATCATATCTTATGTGGCGACAGGGATTAGGTTCTTTATATTTTAAAAACGTATGCAAGCGGACGCGCTTCGTCGTCGACACTATAATTTATTTACCCGTTTATTACTCGTATATTTTTAGCCGGTATTTTAAAATTATTTTTACCCAGAACCTCTGCAGTGCACTCTAGAAATTCTACTAGGAGATAATAATCGATTTTGTTACCCGAACAGTTTTCTTGGCAGCGCCGTTCTGAATTAATTCAATTGAGAGAATTAAATTTAAATGCACAACGGTCGTATAGAACTGCCCATTCATTATCCTACATGCGGCCACGGTTCCGATAACAGCTTGCATTATGTAGTCGGTCGCTTTAACGTGAGCATTTTCTCGTATGTGGATCATATTTTATGGACGCCTCCACTGGTCATTAGCTTACGGCGTTTATAGGTCCTAACATGTGGGTCATTTAAAAGGGTACCGCAGATAAGAGCCAATACGGATCTGGATGAGGCTCGTTATCGATAACGATAAAATTTTAGGTTGGATTTTAAATCGTTTGGAACTTTACAAAGGGTAATGGTTATTAAAGTACCAATTTCTCGTTTTAATGGGGATTCAAAATAATACAGAAAAGCATTAAATCGGAAAAGACAGTCTTTAAAATGGAAAGTCAGATTTAAGATTTTTTATGAGCGTCCAATTATAACGTTCTACAACAATTTAATGAGGTGTTGATGCTGCCAAGATATAAACTTGAGACATTGTCGACGTCCTGATTTCCAAGACACTTTGTTTATAATAATTTTCCCTGTTTATCAAAGACGGAGATATTTCTAAATGTCAGATGTCACGGCAGACAGACACGTTAAAGCGTCCCTTTTATTTTCTTAATAATTTAATCGAGCAATATCCGTTTCTGTAGCATGTTTTCCTTATTATCTTTAGCTTGTAATTTATTTTGAGACGGCTGCCATTTTGTTTTTGTACAAACAAAACATTTAAAGTTGACTGTCTGTCGGGCGTTTATTTATATGCGCTGCTTACGTGCGTTTAAAATCTGAAGGATACCAACGATATTTCATGTTATTATTATCTTTGTAAATATATAAAATATCTTGTAGTCGGTATTACTATTTCATTAGTCCAATGCTGGGCAAATCCCTCTTTATTATTTATCACGGCTATTTGCTGTTGTGGTCTAATCCATAGGTACCATATACCATACTAATATTATAAATGCGAAAAAACTCTGTCCGTCTGTCTGTCTGTTACCCTTTCACGCCTTAATAGCTGAACGGATTTCGATGAAATTGGCACATGGGTCAACCATGACCATAGGATACTTTTTATCCCAGTACATTGCCGTGAAATAATCTCCGTCTTCCACACGTTCGAAGCTGCAGTCAATAGCAAGTCTTTCGTGAAGCAGTCACCCCATCTCGCCATCTTCGCTTTGGACTTTCTACGTCAGACCATCGTTTTGATTCCTTGGTTGTCCAAGGAGTCAAAACCATGACGTAGAAGGTTAAACTAATGTATGAATGGTGGTCCATTTCTAGATTCATTTTGTGTTGTTATGTGATTGCTAATGGCAGTGATAATGTAAAGCGCCAAAAGTTGGGTCAAAGTTTCTGGTGAGAAGTTGATAAATGAGTGAAGACCCTTCCTTAAATTACTTTTCAAACTGTTGTTAATTGATCCCTCTCCGTTCTATTTGAGAGTATCTGCCAACACTTTATTTTACTAAGTGTGATTGAAAATTGTAACTGCAGCCGATTGGAAAATGAATATGTAGAAGAGCTTGTCATGCTTTCAACTACATTGGTGCCTATACCTAACCATGTATTTCTACGATAGGGTATCAGGAACAAGTTCACTCATCCTCTATAGAAAAGGGAGGATTCTCCGACCAGACGGGTGTTGTGTCTGCTAGGCTTTATAGTCGTCGCGCGGTGAACATTGCTTGCGCGATGCAGGATTTTGCGAGACGTCAGTGTGATGAGTAGTTCGCATGTGGCGATGTAGATACCGCCACATTTCTTATACGATGACACTAGCTGGCTACCTTAACTTAAAACATTGTAACTTTGTGTAATTTATGGCTTGTTCTATTTTTGTATTTTTCGTATTAGTTGCATTGGCGTAATCAGGTTCTTGGCATTCAAGAGTTGTAGTTGTCTGTTAACAGATGTTATAATTTTCAGAATAAATTGCATTTCACAATAAAAGCAATTTAGCTTTAGCTTTAGTTTTCGTTGCGGTTTTAATTTATTATTATGATTCGCAAGCGTATACTGTTCATAATAAGTCTACTTAACTTCAAAGAAAAGTTATCATGAATTGTTCATTTAAATCTATTTCATCTGTATAGCCTAGATACGAGGTTTCAATTACACATTAAGAACTTACTATACTATCCAATGGTTATTTTTTGTATTCGTAATAACAAATTTTGTAAACGTTTCGCCTTGAGCTTATTTACTATTCTGCTTTAAAAAAACGAAATCTTAACCTTACCAGCAATAAAACTACGATGTGTCATAAAAAAACAGAGAAATAAAATCGATAGCCATTAGCCACACGACTGCCCTTTAAGTTCGGCAACTTTATGATACATAATACTGTTTCAAAATTTGTTCTGAGAGATGTAAAAACACGGTTTTATAAATTGTTACGGATGACCGGCTTTAAACCCGCTGACAAGGTTTTTCCTCATTGGACTATTAAACACAAAAAGCGGTTACTGAACGCAACAAGACAATAAGTACGGGAGTTATGACAGCGCCGAATTCCAAATTCAAATGTGTCCTGGTTTTTTTCTCGTCAAGGCTATGTCTCGTGCGGATCTCAAATTCGCAAACAATTCGCACGAACTTTGCCAAAACTTAGCACAACGTTAATTTCCAACGCTTTACTTGTCAAAAAGTTTTGCAATTGTGCCCGTTTCAGTAAGGCCGACTTTATGAATTAATCTTAAACGTAAGACAGCGATATTTCAAATTCAAATTCGGCCGCAATGAAAATTTGATTTATAAAAATACGACATCCATCTCGACTTTTCTTAATTCAGAAAATATCATAATGTGTTTTTATATCTGCTGTTGGGACAAACAAAAAATGAGACTTCGGCTTAATGGTTTGAAGTTGTAAATTGTTTTCTAACTTAAAAATTCTTATCGCAAAATTTTGAGGAGAATTAATGGCTGAGTGGTTTAACGATACGGATCATTGAGGATCCTCTTTTTGTTTTAAAGAACCTGAGATTAAAGGACTCCGTATCAAAGTTGCGACAAACAAAGGCGCGACAAATGCTAGGGCGACAGTACGAAAGGTCGACCATCAGCGGTGCGACAGAACATCAGCTCGACGAACGTTAGCGCGACACAATTTTTGCTCGACAAACTAAAGCACGACAAACATTTCTTTAATATTTTGTTGCTAATAGCAGATAAGAAAAAAAATGTAAAGTTTTAGGTTCTTTAATACATGCTTTTCGCCTACCTTACTCGTAACTGCACTCGCGCAGTGCATTCATTTAACATTGACAATAAAGAATATTGCCAATAAAAACATTAAAATCGAAAGTACTTAGTACTTCACATTTTTTTGTTACTATCTGCTATTAGCAACAAAATATTATAGAAATGTTTGTCGTGCTTTAGTTTGTCGAGCAAAAATTGTGTCGCGCTATCGTTCGTCGATCAAAAGTTTCGTCGTCCCATCGATGGTCGTGAAAACAATCAGTCGCAATAACGTTCGTCGATCAAAAGTTTCGTCGTGCCATCGTTTGTCGTGAAAACAATCTGTCGCGCTAACGTTCGTCGAGCTGATGTTCTGTCGCAACGCTGATGGTCGACCTTTCGTACTGTCGCCTTAGCATTTGTCGCGCCTTTGTTTGTCGCAACTTTGATACGGAGTCAGATTAAAGACTTTGTTTTTGAGTATGTGTTGAAAAGCTTTTCTACTTTAATGTAACTGCAAAACTGAGCTTTACCAGTAGATTAACTCGGTACTTACCTTGTCAGAAACTTTTTCATGTTACACAACATCACGCCTTATTTCCCCAAAGGATTAGGCAGAGGTGGAACCATAGTAGGTACACCCTCATTTTGCCATTATGTTTAAGTCCCATGTAATAGGGGACAAGCCTATTCCCATCAACTGGGCACAAATTCAGACTCCGGGACTGAGATATTGCTAATAGAAAAACACCCAACAACCCTTTGCCCGACCTGGGAATCAAACCAAGAACCCCAATGCTCAGCAGAAGCGCTTACGACTACTAAACCAACGAGGCAGGCAACCTTTTTCATGTTATTTCATTAAAATGTAACCACTAGATATAATCCCGTCTTTATTAATGATCCCTATGATGGCCCAAGTATGACCACAAGGTTTGTTCGGCTATTGTAATATAATTCCCAAAATATCTAGCTAGCTAAAAGCTTTTAGATGGAAACCCTTTTTCAGGGAGTGATGCGTGATTTTTGGAGTCCCTCGCTCTAAAACCTTTGACAGCCGCGTCCCATCCATTTGCCGGCTTCATGTCAAAGGTTAATCATATTTTGATGTGATAAATGCGGTCTACCCGTAGGGTCTACCTTAGTCAGGGTTTAGGACGAAAGTGACCGGTTAAGTGAAAACCGCTGTCATGCAAATGTCAAAAAGTCCCAAAGATATTTTAGGGACAGACCGTTCGCTATTTATTTCATAGTGGTTTGTTATGTCAGATTACGAATGTTAGGTATAACTCTTAGAATAATAGTTATTATTCTAAGGTATAACTCGATTTTTATAACTGTGCGCTTGGAGCTGTCAAAGTCGTAGGTTGTTATGCTAGCCACACACGTAACGATTTACTTGCGGAAATGTGGGCTTGCGCAAGTAAATCGTTACTTATGTTGGAAGAAACTTGCGCAAATTTCTTCAAACACGTCACGTTAGACTGGCGCAAGCCTAAATTTGCTCAAGTAAATCGTTAGGTATGTGGCTACACAAAACTGCGATGCGACGTCGCATAGCAAAAATCAGCGACGACACCCTTTTTTTTTTTTTTTTTTTTTGTGTGGGAAATCATCCAATGACTTCTCCCGCTCTGGGCGGAGCGGAAGGGCGTGTCAGACTTTTACTGACTAAAACCCACCCGTGTTCCTTCCCTTGCCATGCCAGGGGCCACGGTTTCCCCTTGGGACTACCCGCAACCCCGGCAGGCATCGGCCCTAACGGACCCCGTCAGTTTTGCTGACATCTCTTTGAGGCGCGCGTGGAACACGACGCGCCGTCGACCCGGGCCTGGTCCTTATCGGACGGCGAGCTGCCCTCTGCTCTCCGTCCGCAGGCCCGCGCCTACGGTGGCCGGAAATCGGCTATCAATTCCCGACGCCCGGGAAGTCTCCTACGGCGGCGGCGGCTAGGGCTGGTAGGGCGCGGCCTCTGCCACTCCCTCGCGCGCTCCGCCTCCTCCTTCGCGAGCATTACTGCTTCGCAGAAGGAGGTGACGGCTTGCCATGCCCTCTCGCTCCGCACCATGGCCTGGACCAGGGCCGGACGCGAGAGGTCACTGCCGCCGATCGCCTCCACGAGGACACGGCGGTGGTCCACCCAAGCCGAGCAAACCTCCACCGTATGCTCCACCGTGTCCTCCGGACGATCCACACAATGGTGACACCCGGGCGTTTCCTCCCGCCTTATGCGAAACAGGTACCTCCCGAAACAACCGTGTCCGGTGAGGACCTGCGTCAGGCGGAAGGTGAGGACGCCGTGGCGCCTCTCTAGCCACTCCTCAAAGAGGGGACTTATCGCCGTAATTGTGGCGTGCCCAAGCGACGACACCCTAAGATTTTCTTTCGAAGCTCTGCGTTGCGAATTCACATCGCACCGATTCGCAGTTTTGTGTACCTACAACCCCTTAATACAGTCTACACAACTCGTGTCGTCTCCACAGTTCAGTTATATTATTCGATAATGTTGCACGACTCGTAATGCGAAGCATTAGAGTGTGCTCTACGATCGAATAATTTTTTTTGCCCCATTTCTGTAACTGTTTTTATTGTTACACTCCTGCTAGTACACAGAACCTACTTAATTTATATACCATTGTATGGATGATTAAATGGAGATTAATACTGTACTTTTTAACAATTGATTTAATGCAGCAGAAATGGAAAAAGCATAAAAATAGTTGAAAAAAAATTCCTGTCAAAATCAATTAATTGAGTCATTTTTTTTTTATACATTCGTTTCAGCCGTAGAAGGAACCCTATTGAAAATGGCTCTTTTATTCAAAGTAGTTTAATTATAATTAATAAAATACTAACTAAAATATAATATCTTTAACTAAATATTTCCAACCTTTGACTTGATGTCGGTAAGTTGCCTAGCAACCGCCAAGTAAATATCTTTGTCAGTCGTTGACATTACGACTTCATGAAAAGTGATAACTTGTTCATTTTTAAACTATGTTTTGAATTTCTTTTTCGTTTATGAATGAGTGATAAGTATGAGGCGTGCACTTTTGGATTTTCCAAACTATTATTGTTATTACATACACTGTAATATTTTGACGTTGTCAGGCGCTCAGTTATAACAATTGGGTTATACGTGTGTAGATTGAAAAGAATATAATATTGGTAACCTAAAACAACATGATTAAAAAAACACCAATGAGGTTTCGTAGAAAAATATTTTCCCAAAAAATAGAGCTAAAATTTTCCTAGTAGCAAATATTGAAAATGTTGGCGTGATACTAAGGCCGCTTGCCCATTGGTCGGTATTTTACCGCGCAGTACTGTACAGTACTGCGCGGTACTGCTTATGTTTGCTCACTGGTCGGTAAGCACTCTGTACCGAATCGGTACTGCACACAAATATAGATATACCTAGATAGCGCAAGAGCATCTACTTCGCGTGCCCGAACGTGGCTCAGTGTGTCTCATTTTATATAATATAGTCTATGGTCTGCGCCTGTCCGCCGCGCTAGTCGGACATAAATAATAAAATAGAAAATGCCTATATTCGTAATACTTTACAGCTTTTTACTAGGAACGGTTGATGTGACGTTGAGTGTTAATAGGTTATGACTATCGAAACAAGTGATACTATCGTATTTCGCTTCAGTTTCATGGTATAGGCGCTTTGATCATTTTTTTTAAATGCCACGCATGGTAATCATACAGATTGTCTTGCCTTATCTAGGTATTATTATATATCTATATCTGTGTACTGCACTGCTTTCATCTAGAATTCCAAATTCAAATTAATTCAATTAGTACGAGAGCGCATGACCAACATTTTTGCCTTATCGTTTTACGAACAAAATCGTATAAAAATGATAGATTTGGTTATTCTTAAATTCAAAAATCCTATTTTCAGAAATTTTCCACGTCACATCTTCTGACCTGACCGCATTTTTAAATATGTCGCTAATTCTTTTTTGTCATGTTTAAAAATGATAGATTTTACATAAGTACCGAAAACACCATTTTCAGAAACCAGTAGCTTCGAGTACGTACCCAAGAGACCATTTGAGAAAATTAAATATGAGGCAAACAATAAAACCCGTATTCAATCCATCTGAAAATGTTTTCTGGTGAACATTGGTCAGTTGATTCGAATACGTCATTTTTGGAAATGTGCTCAGGCCACATTTGACACGCAAAGTGACGCAAATGAAATATCTGAAAACAAACTTTTTAGTAATCAAATTACGAAATCTTATCTCTCTATTATCAGACATATTGTGATGAAACCGTCTGCCAATTTTTTTTGACATAGCAGAAATAGGCTCCCATAAAACTGTAACGTTTCTGACCGGTACTGTACTGCCCACTGAGTCGGGTTCAGAATCATCAAAACGTAAAGATTTTTTTACAATTATTCCAGTAAAACGATGTGACATGGTTTTGGTCATGGGCTCTCGTACTATATAATTCACTTGTTTTTTGTTTTTCCCCAGTTTGAATGAATTATCTCTAAATTTCCCTAAAAATCTTCAAATTTCCTTGGTTTAGGGAGCATGATTATAAATAATAAGGTAATGGCACAATTAACATGGTAAATTTGATGAATTGCATTCATTATGAGTTTGAGTTGAGGGAATAAATCGGTGGTGGAATAAATCGAATCCTTTAATAAATCGGTGGTGCCATAGAGTCAAGTCATATATTGGGTGCTGCCTACTATAAACAATAAGGTTACCAACTTAAATTCATATTAACCCCAAAATTCCCCAAATCCCTGTCAAAATAAAATATCCCTAAACCAAACTTAGTATTGGTATTTTTTCCCTAAAACAGGGAGAAATCCCTAAAAGTGGAAACACTGCGCGGTAAGCATCCAGTACCGATGCAGTAAAATGCGTGACGTCACGCAGTACCGAAACGATATCGCCCCGCACACTTACCGACCAGTGGGCAAGCGGCCTTAGTACCAGCCGGTGAAGTGGCAACAGACGAGCAATATTTATCATCTAGTAGGTGCAAGTGGCGTGTATATTTAATGACGCACCGCGCTACAGTGAACACATAACATATCGTGATATATTCGGACAGTGTTGCAAGCTCAAACTTGTAAATGACACTTGCAGGCAACAAAAAATCAAAGCCAACTATTTCAAAACTTTAAACTTCGCTCATATCAAACTACTTCTAAACTTTAAACTTACTCTGCCAACCGTAAGTGTCCAATACAATTTTATTTCTCGAATAGCCGACTCGCGATTTCGTTCGCATGGAATTCGTAAAAAGATGCACTAAGCCATATTCCCGGCCGCGCGTTCTTTTTTATTTTTATTTATTTTTACTAGGATTCTAAGGGTTGTAGCGTGATGTCAAATACCATATAATCATTCTCAAGAAATTGGCTATCCAATGCAAAATTATTTTTCTAAATCCGACTAGTAGAGCCAGAGATTCGCCCGTTCAAACATACAAAGAAAATCTGCTTTACTATAATTTTAGTATAGATAGATACGAGTACTCGTATATAAGTACCTAGTTCAGTTTCTGTACAATCACTTAGAGCAAGACGGAGAAACTTTCTCAACCGAAAATTCACATAAGTGGGAAAGTGTGTTTCCTTGCAAAAATTATCCTGGAATGTCTGATGCGGATGAAGAGGGTCGGATATATTCGAAAGACGACGAAGAAGATTCGATGACCTAGATAAAATGGGATTGCGGATCAGTAATTACAATTGGTAGATTTAAGAGGTTCACGTCAGTTGGGAAAATGCTTTATTTATTCCGAACGTCAGGTGTGAGAATAAACAACAAATATTTACCGTTGTTACAATTTTGTTCTACAGAAGAATACTCCCAATGTCCCAACAATTTAATACCTTTTTTTCGAATATATTTAAAATATTGGCCAATGTTGGTTTACATCACGTTCGAAACGTCCCGTAATAAATATGAAAATGAAAAACAGATTTTTTCAAAAGTTCACATAGCGTAGCATAGTAAACCCAAACACAATCTGTTGATTAATTACGAAAGTATAAAATACTTTAGCACAGTTTCAGTTACCCTCACATTTAAGTAAGTAACTTCAAAACTTAACACTTTAACGTATAATAAAGTTTTATGCGACGCAGAATAATATTACTTCGTAAGTTGAGCGTTCACTTGTACTTTCGTTGACATCGTGAACTATACTCAACTTGCCAAAACCGAGTAGCTGCAATTATTTAGTTTCATAAAGGCACCGAAAGCCTATTATCTAGGGTTCGTCTGACGATAATTTGGCTCATTTCCATTATGCGTTTACAGACGCTCGTTGAACCGATTTTGAATACAGAGGAACTACAAATGTGGCTTTTGAAAGCTTTGTCGTTTCTTAGAAGCCATTAGGCGTGCAATGTTTCTTAATGCCATGCCGTATAGGGCCGGTCTGCAAGTGAAGTTAAAAGTTAAATGTGAGTATTTGTGTTTACTACAGCGCGACATGCAAACTTTTGTAAGTTACAGAATTAAGGGGTATTGTAATGCCTTTTATGGTACGATGTTAAGGTTCTTATTGTGTTATTCTTTGACTGAGTTGCTTTGGGTTTGCTGTGGTTAAGCTATTTTATTTGTTAGGTTTTGGTCGAATGGGTGTATTATGCACTAATGTCTGAAGGTTAAAAGAGCTGAGCTAACCCTACGAGGTAAAAGGAAGAAAATTTTATTAATTAAAATCTACTTATCAGCTTAACCTACCTACATTTGCTTTGTTTACATTTACGACTCTAATTAAGGAACTACTAAAGTGTTTTTATGATTTTGTCCATCTTAAGAGTAAACGAGGTTACACGTTTATTACTTACAAACGTACCTATTCCTCTTTTTTACTCCCTAGGTAGCAGTAATGATATACATTATGCGCGGCGAGCCAGAGGGCAGCGTTGAAGAATGAGCGGCGGGATGTCGTGAGCGTTGACGAATAAACGGCGGGACGTTGTGAGCGTTGACGAATGAGCGGCGGGACGAAGGAGCGGACACTTAAGGCGCTGTGCTGCGGTTTAGGTCAAACTATAGTATCATTAACCAGAGAGAAAACAGAGGAATACGTTTGTATGGACGGACCGCCAACGACCACGTGACCGTGAACTCTTAAATGTCGCTGTTTGAAGCTCAATTTTCTCAACCCATCCTAAAGGTTTTGTTAACATAAAATAAATTTAAACCGACTCTGAACGAAAACACTCTATACAGAGTAAAGTTCTCAGTTACTGAACCATTTTATTTTATGAAGAAGTGAGGAAAACTTATCGAGTCAGATATTCCATTAACTCGATGCATGTTTTCAGTTAGTGTGTCCCAAGGCTTCTTAATAAAAATTCTTAGGATATAGAGTGCTGAGAAATGGAACTACGTCGTATTGCCAACGTTTTAGTATATACTTTTATGATATAGAGTTCTCAAAACGATGCAGTAAGTTTTCTTTCGTACCATTGTAGGTATGACGTCATCTCTCTGGAGATTTTCGAATTATGCCATTTGTCTTGTAGTTTTATTTTGTGAATCGGTTTTAGTCGACCTTATGTAAAGAACAAAGGTAAAGAGTAAAGAGTAAAGGTTGTTTTGCGTATAGGAAGTTAATTTTCTCTATCAGTATTATATATAAAGCCATAGTTTTTTTCTGCTGCTGGTATGTTTTTTTTTCTTACAGCAATATTTTGATTAAATTAAATCTTAACATTACAGCCGAAGAAGTTATTAGGTACTGTAGAGTTGCCAAGTACATAACTAAAAGATGACATTGATCAAAGTTTCAAGAACAAAGTGTTTAATTAATTAAAAGTTGTTAATTATTATTTTGAGAGACATCAGGAGAAGATACATTACATTGCTGAAATTATGAAATATTTCTCTTAATATGATTATTTTAGGTATACTAATATCATAGTTCTCCAGACCAAATTTTGGCCATGGCGACCAATCTCAGCGGAGAATATCCTTTGACGCAGGAGATGTTATAGTGCACAAGTATGTGCGCAGACACAGGTGCACTCTCTCTTTCCTCACTCTCATAGTCCGATGGAACGGCAATCCAACACGACCGCAGAAATCAGGCGCAGAACCAACGGCTTAACGTGCTTTCCAAGGCACGTGGCCAAGGGCGTCGCCAGCCTATCGCCCAGGGCGGGGCAAGTTGATATATGAAGGATAGAAAAAGCATGATGCTAGTTTGAGAATTGGCTTTATAGATATGTTTTTGAATCTCTAGGGGGGGGCAGCGGTCCCCCTGCCCCCCCTTGGCGACGACCATGCACGTAGCTAATTAATAACAGCCGCGCGGGTCGATCGTTCAGGTTAAGCTACGCTTGCCACGGTTTGTCCGTGAATGGGTGACAATCTTTTTACATGAGCCCTCCGTGCCTCGGAAAGCACGTTAAGCCGTTGGTCCTGCGCCTGATCTCTCTCCGATCGATTCGTGGGTCTTTGACAGTCGTTACGAGTAGTCAGAAACCTGAAAGTCCTACCAAGGGTTATCGTATTACCCAAGTAACTGGGTTATGGAGTTCAGATAGACGACTGCCTACCTGACCTCCATAATTCAGTTACTTATACCCAGTATTTTACATGGAGGGACCTCTCCTTGTAAAATACTGGTATTCAGCTGCATCAGATAAAATCAGGTTAGACTAGAAGCCGACCGCAACATAGTAGGGAAAAGGCTAGGCAGATGCTGGGGGTATCACAACGGCAACTTCCAAACTCCGGGCTGTTATAAAAAAAATCCTAATGGAAAAACCCAATAACACTGCCCGACCTGGGAATCGAACCCAGGACTCTACGCTCAGCAGTCGCGCTTGCTACCACAATACCAACGGGGCAGTTGTGATTTATATCTGTTAAGATGATGATGTATCTTGTAAAAGGTAAAAATTAATTAATAAATCAATATTGATACTACACAGTGCTGAAGAACACTTTTCTATAAATTAATTAGGTTAATTGGAAATTCGAAAGGAAAACATCATGAGTAAACGGACACGTATCTGACTGGTATTATTAATTATTGGGAATTCTGTCGATCTCTTCAAACGAGATTACGTACTTACCCAATTACGTTAAAAAGCTTTAAATCCAATATTCCCCAAAGTATTCCTCGCGTAGGAACATTATATAATAGGCACTGATTAACTAATACGGAGGTAATTACGTGATTTATCCATCTAGTAGATCAAAGCGACTATTAATACATGGCGTGCCAAAACATCGTAGACTATTTTAATAGTGGTATTAATAACACTCTGCATTAGCATTTTACGACCTCGACCTTTGACCTAGATTACAATTTAATAATCACACATACATACGTAAATCACGCCTTCTTCCTATGGCTGGTAGGCAGAAACTACAGAACGCCACTTGCTACGATTCTTACATAAGTACAGTACGACACAACAGAGATAAAAAACGTCGACAAAATTCGTAATACCGATAATCATCCGAACTGAGTGCGCCTTCAAAATCACCAATCGCTATTACTGCTATAAGTGAAAATGATCTTTCGAAAACGCAATAACTTGTAAAGTCTTATAGCCAAATACATTCGTAAACTTGAAATGAATGAATGAAAATTTTCAAATCTATGCTACATCTAAGTTGTGTCGTACTGTAGGTACTCCTGTTGCTTCGTTTACGTTACGTATTTAATAATATCACCCTATATAATTTCGTATATGAACGCCCTGTATAATGTCATATATGAACGTACGACACGTCAAAGCATTTCTTTGATATTACCTACACGTGTATTAACTAAGATAGGTATTCATCTAAGAAAGTGAGATATTACAATTTTCTATCCGACGTATTTAGAGATTATTAATAAAGACATGAAAATGAAACTGTTTGAATGAACATCAGGCATTTTCAATTTAGGCTAAGGGCTATTGCAGACAGGTGCGTCGCGACGCTAGTAGAACAATTACTGTGTAGTTTTCATAGAAATATAGAAGATAGTTAATTGACTCAGGCGTGACACGAAGTGTTGCCACGACAAGTTGTTGTTTTTGCGTTCGGCTCTTGTCGTGGCAACACTTTGTGTCCGAGTTCGCAACAAGTCAATCTTCATCCTGAGGATGCCTCGTTGAGAGGCGAAACACGTGTCGATTTCTTACAGGGTTCTCTAACTCTTTAAGAACAGTT